>OY390707.1:45112386-46362386 GCA_959613345.1 Tolmerus cingulatus
GATAACAAAAGTATATCATTTACCATATGTTTACGTTAACGCGATAAAATCGTAAGATATAATTAGTTAGCAAAATAGTCAATGATTTAGAAATTTCGAAAATCAGAGTTATGAACTACGTGTGAAATAAAAACCTAATTAACCCATTAGCTGAGAAAACTATTTGAAAGAACTGGTCAGAAATCAAGAATTTATTTCACCATTTTGAAGCACTATTGCTTATTTATTTATAACTCCGTTTAAGATATATCATGACAATAGCTCAAAAATAAATATCTTCTACCGAATGCTATAGTAAAACCAGTATTTTTATTACTAGCAGCACGAGTCAAGCTCATTCTTGACCAGTTTTTTTAAATAAACTAATTAAAATATAGTTGATAATGAACCCATCAAAATGAAAAGATTGAATCACTCAATTTACAAAACAAAAGTGAACGTCATGAAAAGTTATCATTCGTTTTGGTGATAAAAACCTTTGGTTTGATTGAATTTAGCTTCCAAAACTGTTTATCTCGCAGCATTACAACTTTCAGTATGTAATCCGCCAAATACGGTGATGATGAAATTGGACATACTTTCATGGTGACATTATCTTACTCGATATCGAGTTGCTTTTGAAAATAAATCTTTAAAAAGCCTATAAAAGCTGTCATATATTTAGCATTTCCATTTCATTAATATTGCATAACTTCGAAATGCAACAAATTTACCCAGATTTCCCTAAAAAATTATTCCAAGCCATTTCGTAACGAAGCCAAAATAATGTTTGTGCGAATCTCTCACACGCCAAAAAAAACTGATATCATCATCATCATGACGCAGAGAAAATTCCATTTGTTAATCATTTCTATAATTTGAAAATTTATTGCACTCTAAATTTTCCAAAAATAATTCTTAAGATTCTGATTTATATTAAATTTTTAAGTGTAATATTTTTTCTAAAAAAGTATTGCATTTCATTTGTAGAATTCTTGGTAGAGAATTAATATCTATCATGATTTATTTTTACATATATTAGGTACGTAGTTCAAAAAAAGTTTTTTGTAAAAGGTGGATTTCATTTTCACTTTTAGTTTTTTAATAAATCAAAGTTTAGAAATTGTGACAAGATTTCTCAAAATGAATTATGGTTCAATTTTTCTGGAAACCAACAAGAACAAAATTGATTTTCTTAATAATTGTAGCTTAAAGTTTAGTGAGACCGGATGAAATAATTTTCACAGAAGCTCCAGTTCAAATTACTAATAATCCATCTGAAGGCATATCGGTTAACTTTCATTTGTGTAACTACATATTAAGCAGAAAGTGAGTATTGCCTACCCAACATCTTTTGACATTATATATATCATGTGGGTATATAAGTAGCACACATTTACTAGAACATTCAAGATACTAAATTATTCGAATTTTACATAATATTAAGGTTATATGCAATATAATAAAAAAGGATATTATTCTTTTTATGAAAAGCAAAAAATCTTTATTCGCTTTAAAAAAAACAAATACGTATAAATAAAACCAAACACTGGTAACGAATTCAATACTACTTCCCTATTAGGGCAAACCCGAAAAGTTAAGTTTCCGACCACATTTACAAACCAATCATCAAAGGACACTTAATTGTGATCAACTGAATTACAAAGAATTAAGAGTTTAAAGTGCACCTTAAAATGAAATTTCATTTAGTTTAGAGTCGAATGTCTAAATTTTCGGATTTCGAATTTCCGGTTCAAGAACGAAGCTTTAGCGTAAAAGTCGTTTATTATTTATATTATTTATAATCTAACTTGTATATGGTACTTACTTACTGATCAGAGTTGATAACCGATATAATGATGTTATAGAAAAAATATGTAGGTCCACACCTCGTTTCTGAGTTCGACTTTCGGGGTGCAATTTCTGCTATTGAAGATGTAGTTGAAAAAATAGACAAGTAGATGTTGACCGGGGTTTAGTTTAGAGTACTATGATTGTGTAGAGATAACAATTTGTTTCTTTAAAGCTCTATTACTTAACCGGAATTGTGTTGTTTAATTTCAGTTCAAAACAGTCATCGTTCTTACATTCTTCGCCGTCCTCAGTATATCAGCTAGTTCAGCGCACAGGGTGTGCACGCTAGACGACATGAGACTCCTCGCTGCCGAAGCATGCGAGCACATATTCCAAAACATAGCGCCACATTCCCAGCACAAGCGAGACGTGTCCGACAATGAGGTGCCCACCCACAACAACGGCTCAAGTAAGTTCGACTAAATTATGATTATTAAAAAACTGTAAGAAAATACGGGAAAAGCGAGTGCTGCGCGAAAGTCGAAAACCTCCACCTCACCTGGGGGAGCTTTTCGCAATTCATTCGCAAAGTCAATGTGACTGGCATTGTCTGAGGTCAGAGAGAATCGCCCACGTCTTGCAATGGCGGGGAAAGCTCCGTGATATTCGTGGCGGCGATCGCGTCCCCAGCAAAGTCGCCAGCTTTTCGAAAGCAGTGGTGAACTTGTTATGCAAATCGCGAGATCAGCGCATGATCAGCGCGCTAATGGAGATAATCTTCTCACCTGGCGGCGCGCTCCGACGGGCACGCTTATGCTCCGCACGGGACCTGCGCGACCCCCTCGCCTCCGAGAACTCGATTTCGAGGCCATAGATAAGAGTGGTTTTGTTTTTGCCGCGCTATTTTTACCCTGTTCTTGAAATTTTTGGCTAATCACGTTAACGTGCGTGCAAAGTAACTGTTGCAATTGCACCACCAGAGGCTGCACGAAATTAGAATTATTAATTGGCGCGGCGCGATCTTCGAAAGCGTCGGGGACAGTTGTTCACCTTTTGTTGATTTCGCAGAATTGACAGTCTTACTTCATGTGGGCGACTTAAGGCTGAGGTCGGTCGGTAAACTAGCCGAAGACGAATTAGTTATATCATACAGCCAAGGGCGTTCTGATCGCATTCAATTATGTTTCCTGCATACCATATTTTGTAGATAGTTAAGGTTCAACGCAAACAATGTATATGTTATTCAAAGGCTGTACTACCAGCATTTTAATGTTTACTTTTATTATATACATAATATAGAATAGCTGTCTATTTATTACGAATCTGAAAACAAAATTTTGCCTGATCGTTGTTTATGAAAAACCAAAGCAAAATAGGAAAACTGATCATGTAGGTTGAATAAAACCTACAGAGTACCTTACACTTCATCGATAAAATACAAAACTCCTTCAACTGTTTAGATTTCTAACTCTGAGTTTTCAAAGTTTATTCATTAAAATTTCTTCTTAAAAAATTATGAATCGAGTTGCAATATTATGTCAAAATACTACGAAATATTATTTTTTAGAAAAATTACAGTATCGTAGCAAAATGGATTTTTTTAAAAAAGTGTTGTTGCATGCAGTGTAGTTTATCAATATTAATATGGATGTAGTAAACAATTCTGCTCGAGTTTTAAGTGTTTTTGTTTTGCCATTTTATACACAACATAACTCCAAATCACTTGATAATAAACTAATAGCCTTACCAACCAACAAATAAAGTGCATTATTCTAATGATAATGGAAAATACATACATATATTTCTTAATGTTTATTGATACTTAGTTGTATAACTGAAGAAATAGACAAGTTATGGCTGAAGTTAAACCGACCTTAAGCTAATATTATGAACTCCGGTATAAGGAATATTAATAAATACAATCGGTGCAATATAACTAAAATACAATTAATTGGCAATTGTCATATCAACTTAACTGCAAGGATGAAATATGTCAAACTATTATTTTATATGGTAATATGTACATGTACATATATGAAATTTTATTAGATTATAGTTATGTTTGTAGATTTTTATATAGAAATCTTTTTTAAAACAATGATTTTTTGAACTGCCGACCATCTCTATATTATTTTAAGAAATGTAGTTCAAATTATAAATAATTTTTTTATATGAATGATTAGACCAGTAATCTTGTTAGGTTAATTGTATTATGGAAATGGTCAAGGCCGTATGTAGAAAATGGATCTTTTAAGAGCAGAGAGGGCGGGAGAGTAAAGCAAAACTTTATAGGCGACAGATTTTGTTTATATGTATTATAGTTTTATCAAAAATCATAAACGATAATACAAACTTCTCAGTGATATGTATAGAGCACAGGCTTCCAAGTATAGCATAATTTCCAAGAAATGTTACATTTAATCCCAAATGTGAAATACCCTACTCTACCTCCCTTTACGAACGCCTGTAAAAATAGGAGTTCAATGAACTACGAAATTAGTTATTTGAATACGACATTTTTTTAGGAAATCTAATAATAATACTAATAAAATCTCGGTGGATGGCAATTTACGATCGCCATATTATTAATAAATACAAAATATTGAAAAAGCTACGTTTTCTAGGTTAATGGGAAGATCTAACAGCGCGCCTTGACTTGCAAATTTTTGTACAGACTACAGACGCATAAATCCTAAGCATTTGCATTTTTCCATCGCAGAAGAATGGAATTAGCTTATAACTTTACGCAAACAGGGTAAATTAGCACAATCTAGTCAGAAATTAAAATAAATTTTCCATAAAGGAACTGACTTTGACAAAATGCCGTTTTATTAATGTTAACATAATTCTTTTTCACACTAAATATGCGCTGTTTATAAACTAATTCTTTATTTTATTATTCTTTGCAGATCATGACATACTCTTCCACGAGCATTCGAAGGTTAAAATACATAGAAGAGACTACCCGAAAGGCGGTTATCTGCTGATTAATAGTCATCATGCAAAAATTCTGCATCGGATGCGACATGAGCCTGAATATAGAATTATTCCTCTACGATCATATCAAAAGAAACTCCTGGAAGCCAGTAACAATTCAACGGAAGGTACGCGAGGAAAAAGGGAAAATTCCGAGGAGTACATCAATGTGCCTTATTGCTGCGTGCATAAGTGTCGAATGGACTTTTTCTGCAGAAGCTGAGAAACACTTATCTACCTCCTGAGTAAATTAAATTTTGACTCATTGCTGATCCATCACAGTATTGAAGATCGTTCCGATAATTTAAATATCGTTGTACATAAACTTCCATCTACAATAAATTATTTTTTTTAAAAAATACTCATTATGAAACTAAGTTTTGTTTTACTTCTGTGTATTGGTTTTCAAATTTGAGAATTGAGAATACAGAGAAAAGTTTAAATTTAAATTTTTAATTTAAAGAAAAGTATTGTTTTTATTCCATCAAACTTTAAGAAGGTAGTCGCTTTGTCATAGATTAAAAAGTTGTATGTTTAGATTTGTGCTTATGGTTTTTCTAAAAATGACATATTTATCTAACTCAAAAAAGTAACGACGTAATGACATATTTATCTAACTCAAAAAAGTAACCAGATAACGACCCTCCCCGCCAGTTAGCATCTTTAAGCTTACATTATTTATCGGCGAATTTGTGGAACATGAATTATGTGACCTTCACCTAAACTTCGGAGAAAGAAATTTGGTTGGGATTTTGATTTCAATAGTTTAAGCTGAATTGCTATTCCTATTCCTCTACTATATACTTAGTAACTGACTCCATTTGAATGTAGGTACTTTGACCCTTTTTATGTTTTGATTGATTTCGAAGAGCTTCTTTTGTAATGTAATTTAATTATATTACATATTTCTTACTTTCTTACAATTGAAGAAGCTTCGGAAAATCCATTATTATGCTATTAATCTATATAGAAGTTTCAAATTACGTTTTAAAAAATGCGTGTAAGTGAAAAACATTGTTAGCTATAAAAAATTGAATATTACAACATTTAGATGAAATTAGAATAAAATTAGAAGCGGTTCAAAGAAGGTTTATTAAATTTGCTTTTCGTGGGCTACGCTAGGCTGATCCTAATACCCTACCTCCTTACAAATATAGGCTTACACTACTTTTTGTGGACTCGTTGGGGACAAGACGTGATAACGCCAAAATTGTATTCGCTTTTGATTGTTTGAGCGATTCCATCAATTCATCAAAATGTTGGTGACACTTTTCCTACAAGTTCGCGGCATCGCGAATACTGAATATATTGATTTGAATATTTTGAAACAACAAGCGAAAAATCGGCTTAGAGGTTGATTGTGTAGTAAAAGATGTTTGGCAAAAATAAGCGCTTTGGTGTAACTGAATACCTAACAAAATTAATATTGAATGATCATATTTTCCGAATCATATCACTGCTTGGAAATTTCAGGTTTTCCCAGCAAATAGAGAGAATTCGACTTCCATAGAGATGACAAAAAAAGATTATTTTTTTAAAAGAGCTTTTCTGAAGTGATATAAGTATACAATGAATATTTTACAATAGGTTTTACAATATAGAGCAAAAGCTATCTCTTCATGCAGATCTCATAGACCAACTGATAAGTCATCTATCTGATGGATGTCTATAGATTATTTTCGTGGACTGTTGCTATATGATAACAACTTCAAATTATAATTTGTTTAGAGTTTGATTATTTGTCAAATAAAAATAAATCTATGGAGTTAACGCTAATTTAGCTTATTTGTTTACATGACAATATATTTATATACATATTTATGTGTCGGTAAACTGGGAAAGTTGTATTTACTTAGTGATGGTTAATTTATCATACAAATGTTTTTAGTAGGAAATACGTAAGTATGTAGAGATCAGTGCGTTTTCGATTAAGAAGTTTTCTTCTGGGGGTAAGCCACATTGTGATAATAATAATAATAATAAGAAAGTTCTCTGGAAGTTTTGAAAATAAGGTATGATTTTTGACTTTAATTACATAGGGTATATTGAATGAATGCGATCATAAGCCCGCCTAGTTTTACTAAATTAGGTATTAAGAACAGAAAATTGCATTTGAGATATACATAAATAATTTTGTTTTTTATTAATTATTGGAAAACGGTTATTTATCCATTTTTGCTATGTCTTAATACATGTTAAAGTGTTTAAATTTTTCAACCATACCGTTCAAATTTAACAACGTGCAATCATACCAAAAACAAGTCATTTTGTATATTTTCAATTTTCATAAAGTATTAATCTTAATAATATTCTTAAACACACATTATTATTTTTAAATTTTAAATAGATGAGTCAGAAGATAAATTATAATAAAAGTATTTCGTTATCGGTCAGAAGAAGAGTTTTGTTAGCTAAATTGATATTTCATATGATCATATTGATGAATGCCAAATGATAGGACAAAATTAGCCTTACTCGATATGCGCGAATGATAACCGTAAAACATTTTTTTGCACTTGAAATTTGTGTTGTCCAGGTTATCTTTGTCTGAAAAAGTTTAATCAGACTGATTTATAGCACTTACAATTAATCAAACAGATAATTTCCAGTAGCTGTTGTACAGAGACCAGCAACCAGATTTTCCTTCTATGTGGCATATCAGCGAACAGTGACCACCAATTTTACGCATATATTTCCGTGGCAAGATGAACCTAGACCTAGAACATAAATTATCTAGATATAAGAGATATACCAAAGAGGCATATGGTATACTAAGGGTAACCTTTATGTCTACTTTCAAAAATACACAGAGACAAAATTTGATTATATATTTGGTAATACCACCAGTATAAAATATTTTTCTAAAAAATCAACTTTATAACTAAATGTAATAGCACTTTCTATTGTATGCTATATAAAGTGTTATATGTAAGCATTAGAATTTGAGTTTTGTGTCGTTGCGAGAATTGTTAATGACAAAGAAACGAGAGATCATAAGGCTGTTGCGCTACTACTGGAGAGCGGTGGAAGAGTATTTAATAAAATTTTAATTTTATCGGTTAACTGAAAGATGGTAAAAATAAGGTTTGACATTACTTAATGAAAGTCCAATAACATTTAATATAAAGTAATTGATTTAAAGTTACAACGACATACGGGGTAAAAATCAAATTATTTATTTGTTAGGCCTCAGAATAATAAGAAAATATCTACCTACTTTCCATATTCTAGCAGCATTTATAACCTAACTTGTTTTATATTGACTACACAGCTTGAATAAAAGCAATTTAAGCCTGTTTTGAGTTATTTCTATGTATTTAATGAATTTTTGTATTTACTGCTAAATTATCTGCATTTTTTGAATTCTCGAAAAACGGATATGAATTTGCACTCGACCACATTTTAGCGAATATTCTTGTTATACTCGATATTCACACAGTCGCCGGATACTGAAAATCCGGGTTGTCAATTCAACGAGAGTTTTGTTTGCAAGTCTGCAATCAGCAGTGAAAAGAATTGATTAGCTGTTTAGGACATCCGAAAGTTATTATTCAATCCTAAAGCAGGTACGTCAAGGTTCTCCAGTTTTCATTTAACTTGACAGATTTAAGTAATTGAAAACAACTGGTTTGAAAAAATACTAGTCATTTGCATAATAATGTATTACATACTTACAATATTGCTCATAACTCCTATCAGAGCAAGAGCAAAAAACACTGGATTGAATACTGTTTAACCTTTTGAATTTATAAATGAAGTGGTCTGCAGGTACAAATATTCAATATAGGTGATTATTGACCTCAAAATTATGCTATTTTAGTAAAAACTCTTCTAGCTATAATAATAATTCATATCAATATGTATTGCATACTTATAAGCACAACGGAAATAAAATGATCTTCTAAATTAACGTTATATAGGGTTTTTGGACTAGCTATTTGTATTAATTGGTTTTAGTCTTCGGAAATAATTTATAGGTTGTAATCCTTGCAAAAAAGTATTAAACTCATAATTTGAAATGTTGAGGAAATTCTTTAAGGCATACATAAGAATTCCCTTGGGTCCTTAGACACTTAAATGACAAATTTAAAATCTCATTTGCTCAAAAGCGATGGGAGAACAAATACTCACTCTAATCAAATGACCTCCTTAATTTTGCGTCTTATTCAAAAAATATATACTAAGACTTATACATCCACTCATCACATTCCTAGTTCATAACAGGCTATTCAAACAATGAAATATTTATCTAAACAGCATTAGGTAACTGTTCTCTGTATTTTTTATAAAGAAATTAAATTTCAAAACTAAATTATCTTACCTTTTATCAATTTAGTACAATATTTACATTTCAGGTGAATAATGCCAAAAGTAACTCTAATTGTTTCATTACAACTTATAGCAACGGATAACTTCAACCAGATTCAATTGTATTCATTTTGAATTCTTTTGCAAACTCAAAATTGCGTCACATAATACAAGAAAATTCTTGTGCAAAGATGTGCTTAATTAAGCACAGAGTTTCAAACTAAAAGTAAGCTGGTTCAATTGAATGTTTTAAAACGATCTTAGTATTCAAAGTATTTCGTGCATATGAGCGCTGCTTCAATTGGGTAACTTTATTAAAAGATGTCCAAGTCAAAGACCTAGTGTTAGTCCTGACAACAGGTTCGTCGAATATACAGGATTGTTATACCTTCTATCTAGATTTATAACGTATAACGTATTTTTCATTTTTAGCTCCCTTCCCCAAATAAAAAATTATATTAAGAATTCCACATCAATCCGTTGGATTTAAAAAAATGTTTTTCTTAGAGGGAAATCCTTTATTCGGTATTTGCAGAAAAGCGTGTCGATATACTTCTATAGTTATACATTCGGATTACTTCACAATTTTTGTTTAAGGTGAATTGGATAAAATTATTGCTGCATTTAAACCGTCCATTTATAGTTTCACAATACGGTACATTATAGGTGGTATGGAAATGAGTTTTCCAATTATAATGAAAATTGTTGAATAATATTTAACAAAACGTCCTTTATATTTATAATAATTCTTATAACTTATGTACTAGGTATGTAAATATATGAATAATAATTTTTATGACAAAAAAATATTTCATCAAAAGAATAAAAAATCAAATAAACTCTCAAAATAGTAATATATATTTTTTCTAATTTCGTATTTTGAACAATTTTCAATGCTTAGACAATTAAAAATGAGGAAAATTTAAAAATTAAGTAGTGACAGTGAAACAAAGTTTATATCTTGTTTAGGTCATAACACACAATACAACGTTTCTATAGGATTCTCAAAAAAAACAAATCTACATACCAATTTTTTTGATTCACGTTTACCTAGGTATTACGCAATATAAATAGCTGTTTCACACCTCCTTTTCAAGATGGCGGCCGTCTAGCGTACCTACTTGAAAAGTCCAAAAACCAACATTTACTTTAAACCTTAAAAACCCCTTATACGCAATGAAAAAACATACATTCCCCAACACGCACATCTAAATGTAACCCTTTTAAGGATTAACAGGCTACAAGATAGCATTTTAAGAAAACGTCGTTAAGTCTTTTAAATCTTGGAAATACCCAGGAGAGCTCCGGGTTTACGAAATTTAGTAGTCATCAAATACATACTAATTTGGTTTTCTAAAGCCCCCGCACGATGTAAAATGACGGTGTAATGATGATACAAGATTTTAGTAAATGGATTGCTTCAAAGAAAAAAAAATGTTTAAGAACTTTATTAGAAACGGAAATGGATTCTTTCATATCTTTATAAATTTCATAGGTTTGCGAAAATTCTTCGACAATGAATACTGTCAAAAATACTTCACAAATTAACGAATTAAAAGCTTTCAAAAAAGGTGCGCCGCTGGTCAATTAAAAAAACATGAAAAAAGAGCGTTGCAAGTCTTGTATGTAAATCCAGAAATACTCACATATTTATAAGCTTTAGCTTAAATATGAATATTTCTCTTTTTAGAACCAAATCTTGTAGTTGTTAAATTCAATAAAGAGGCGACTTTTTTATGTTTTCTCATAACCCACACTTTTCTGGTTACTGAACTCTAGATAATAACAAATGCAAATTGTGTGATAAGTGGGATGCGAGGTGGACATTAAAATCGGAGCGTCAACTATATGCAAATAAATACATATTTAAATTACTCACCGTGAAAGTGTGCTACCCAGCAATTGTGTCTAAAGTGGGGAATACCGAATATCTAAAACCTGATTATTTTCACGCACGCTATTTTTTACGGAGATGTGAATGTACCTTGCGTGGGTACGAATTGCACCGGTTTCCTGCTACCAGACTAATTAAAAAGATGCTTTTGACGTCACGTCGCTGTGAAGGCTGTGGAATTGGACTGGACACTCGAGTTGGGGAAACACCACCTGAATGATTCATGCTTCGCATGACTGAACATAATTAGATAGAGATATGTATGTGAGTATGTAAATATATGTTAATTGGGAAAGGTCCAGGTAACAGTCGCAAAGAGAGTAGAAAAACTGTGAAGTTATTGCACGTATTTTCGCGAATATTTCTTCTTTGTTCGGTTCCAGATATTGATGCATATTTGATTACAATGGATGTATTGCATTACTTTCATATGAGTACGTACGTATGTACATTTAAATGGGGTTTATAAATATCTGTTTCCTTTTGAGAAGATTATGAATAAATTCATAACACGCACATTTGTTATTTTGATATTAGTATAATAAAAGTTATATGAAAAAGAAATAGCTAGATACAGGCGGAAGCTATTTTTCTAATTATTTGATTAATATTGCTCGATTGTCACGAATATTCCTGATAGGTAATACATTTTAAACAAATAATAAGTAAACAAAAAGCGCATTCATATACATACGTACACATAGTACCTGTAATTTCTTACAATTATTTATTTGAACAGATATGAGAGCAGACTAAACTAAACCAGATTAATCAACTAAATTATTCCCAAAATATTAATAAACAAATAAATAATGTGCAAAAGTTATCATATCAACATAAGAAGTCTATCAGATGACATTTAGTTATAATGCAAAGTTATAAAAAATTAAATCATAAAAATTTTCCTAAGACGCGTAGCCTTAGTTCATTTATGTAAATAAACTTATAATAAATATAATACTTAAAAGCTTACTTCCACAAAAAATAATCATTAAGTATGTCAAAAATAGGTGCAATCATGACAATCCAAAACACACTATAAAATTCCTTAGTATCCTTGGTTAGTGTAAACTTATAGAAGAGATAGCAACTTCTGTTTTGCTAATTATTAGCAAAAAATTAGATAATAATTAGTATATGTATTTCTGTATAAAACAATTCTTTTACACAGATTTTATTTTGTTTGCTTTTGAGATAAAATTGTCTAAATGGTTTTTAAATTTTCGAATTAAAATAATGGAGCTGTTTTCAAGAAAGTGTTCATTTTAAGAGCGTTTTTCTTCACCCAGTAATTAATGCAAAGAAAAAATTTATGTATTTTGTCAACTAAAACGTTGATCCTTTTAGTGCCTACTTTACTTAAAACAAAAGGATCAAATAGGACTAAACTCGACCATGACATACTTTTATGCAATATTTCTACAATAAGTAAATGTATAGTTACACTAATTGCTTGCGAAATAGAATCCGCGTACTGCTAGCATTATTTTAATGGCTTTTCGCATGCACTCGACGGTTTTGTAAGAAGTTGCACGCAAATAACTTTCTTGGAAATTCCTTACAGGTAATTCTCCACACTACGCCAATGGGTATGACATCAGGCCAGAAAGGAGGTCCACCGCCCCATTTGAGCTATTATGGGACATTAGACAGAAAGGCAAATGTCTCACATTCTTAGCTTAGTAAAGCTAAAAAAGTTCAAAACGTGTTTGAATTAGCAAATCGCAGAAAACCGGTCCCCCGTAGAAAACCAAATAGAAGCCATAGAACTTTGAAAATTGTGTGGTGTCATACAGTCCAACAGTTCTATCGGAATTTCAGTCAGCGAACACGCGCTTCAATTTAAAGCGTCCAAACAAATAGTTAAATCAATAAACCATTTCGATTAGTGAATTAATAATTTGAATAGTGTTTGTTGTTATAAATTTGCATTAGGTCCGAAATATACTACTACTACTACAATGTCTTAGAATAACAAAAGCTTTTCACTGCACTTCCTATTTTTCGTTAGGTTACAGTTCAAGTGAGATAAGTTATAAAAGAAATTCGAGGAAGGGAAAATTATAAGAAAATATCAAATGCTCGAAGAATTGTGGGACATCCCATAGAGAGTGGAATGTGTAATTGTGTTTGGATGAAACTTGAAAAATACATGTAAGATTAAGTTTCCAACACAAATCTTACAAAGTTTTTCGCCAGTGTCTTATGTTCAGCACACCGGGAGAGTTGGGTTACGAAAAGGCCGGTGCCGGCGGTGATCGTGTAACGTGTGACCGGTTTTAAAGTGATTTTTGGATACCCTCATCAGAATTTCGGCGTTTAACTACTATTGCGAATCTGTCAAATGATTAAAGGAGGCATGGAAACCAGAGATCATGTTGCTGTCGAACTTGAACCCTTAAGAACCAGGGACAGCAGTGTAAGTATATAACAAATTATTCTTTGTTACAATTCTTATTCAAGTCGCGATCGAAGTTCGCTTATTGAAATAAATATTTATATCTAATGGCTCCGCAATTGAAACACTTATGCAATCCTTTGACTTGTTTTAATTCCAAAGAAATAATAACGCCGTAAGTGACTTTTTAGAAACAAAGAAAAAATCGGTGATCGGCTTGATGCACAATGCTCGATCAATGAGATTTTCTAAAAGAGGTGCCTGCAAACTTGAGTTGAACGACAATACTGCGATTAGAGTCTACTGAAGTCATCATTTCAAGGCTATTTTTTTCTAAAAACGTTTAACTGCGTAAGAAAGTATAGGACATAGCACATAAGGGAAAAGAAAACGTTGTACCTAAAGCCTTTTTACTGCAGACTGGTTCTGCGGTTCTCCAATGGAACTTGCATGCAATCTTATAAGTATTTTCCAAGAAGTTCCTTTCAGAGTACAAAATAAGCATTTTATCTTCGCAGCACACGCTATTTATTTTTAGACTTTCTATCTCATTTACAATGCACACAGCATCTTTCTTCGAAAACATAGCGAAAGTTTGTGAAACGATTTTTTATGTATGCTTTACTTTAGAAGCAATAGAAATTAATCTTATTATAGAACCCATGACCGATTATGATGAAATTATGATGGAGTTCATGGGCCCCACAATATTTGCGGGGGTGTTCTACGCGACCTGTTGATTCCAAGTCTTTTTATGATTTCATCGAATATTCTTGGTAAATGGTTTTTTTTGTATTTGGCTGAAGCAGGGTAGACGCAGATCTCTTAGCTGCTAAATTTTCTTTGTTGGCTAATTGAATTTTCTTTAGAAAAAGAAAATTAAATGTAACTGATAAAGTAAACTGTCTTTAGAATTCCTATGCAAAAACTTATATCCTTCTTTTTATTTATTGATTCATTTGCTACCAATTAACAATTATTATTAATTGACGTACAATTCTAATATTACATATAATTTTATTAAACAGGTAGAAATTTATATTCGATTGCAATAAAACTAAAGAGCAAATATCATGAAAATAAATAAACGGCTCAATTAATTACTTAACTATTAATCCTTAATTGCAAAATGCCAAGGCCTGATTGCATATCAAACTGAAAGCATTAAAATATTTAAATTCAGTAAATTTGAACGATTGTTTTCCTACAACCAGACAAAAAGCAAACTTACATACATATGTATAATGTACATACTCGTACTTAATTTAAATTTGTTTTATTTTTTTAGGTTTTTGCACATCAAACCTTTATACGATTTGTATGAACTGCCTTGCATATAAAGAACATTTCCGATTTTGTATTTTATTCAACTGTATCTCCATAAATTAATATTAGTTTTCTATTTTGTACCTTTCGATGAGTAAGCGTCATACTTTTTTTAAAAGACTAGTTATCAATCAGGTCCACTTTTATTGTCCAAATTGCATAAATAAGTTATTTTGAATCGAATTATTTTCGCGGTTATTAATTACTATCACGCAAGTTTCTTAAGATTTTGATAAGAAAATATAAAATAATTTGATTGAAAATCACAGTACGTAATAAGAAATCGACGAAATCATCCTTATCACATCTTTCTTAATTATAGCCATCTCGTCCAAGAAACAGAAATATAGAATTAGATGCTGAGGAAATAGATGTCAATAAAGATGAGGTCGACAGAACTATTCCAAGACCACCCAAAGCAGGTAATTAAAATGATTAATGGCATTAGCAATATTTGTAATAATTTTCATAACTTAGAGCCAGAAAGTGACGACGAAGATGACTACGATGATGGTTATCCGTTTACACCACAGCCAGGCGTAGATGATGGATTCTTCCCCGCCAGCCCAAAACCAAAACCAGAGATAAGGCCAAGTAGGCCAAAAGATGAACACGACAATGATCTACCGAATGGAATTGTTCCTGTAGGACCAGTGGAACCGCCTTACAGAAATTTTCCATATGCTCCTGGATATGGTCCAAGCATAATTACGATAAATGGTGTTCCTACAACTGTTCCAGATGTTAATGTCTACCAACATAAGAAAACGTTGGCTCAAGGAATGATGGACTTAGCTCTGCTGTCAGCTAATGCCAATCAATTAAGATACGTTCTTGAATCGTATAGAAGGCATCCGTATTACTACGTTAGTTTGATTTTCATCTCCATTAGCTTAATATTTCAAGTGAGTATAATTTCTTGAATTTGACTGGTTAAACTTTAGCCCATTGCGAATACATCGATATTTTCCTATATTTTTTCATAGTCAGCTCACGTACTTATTTATTAATACAAACCATATAAGAATCTTTAATCCTGTAAATCGAATCTTCATTGAAATTTGAAACTCAATTACGTAGACTAACAAAATTGTGATTACAAAATACAAATAAAAATTGATTTACATTTATTCGTCCTTTGCAGATCGCCGTAGGCATTGGGCTAATATTAAACAGCCGATACAACGTAAAGGATCAAAAGGAAATTTGTAAAGCGAATAAAATCAACAATCTCACCGTGGCCGGTATTTTTATTGTAACAGTCGTAAACGTGTTCATATCCGCTTTCGGAGTAGCAGACCCTCCATCAGATATGAACGCTTAAGCTCTAAGCCCTGATATTTGTTTATCCGTAAGACTTATTTTATCAGATTACTGCAAGTTATTTTGTATGTGTGATATTTTAGAGTGCAACTGATTGGAAATGAATGATACTCATAAAAATTTACATTTTTTTCATAACATTACTTTGTCACATATATGTTGTGTATTATTGAATAAATATGAAATATTTTTACATTTGAAACATTTTAATTATTCTATTATACATATATTTTAATTTTGTTGAAATAACTCTAGAATCCTACAATGTAAGTATTTTTTTCAAATCTTCGAAAAATAACTTTGCTTCGATATGCATCGATATGTACATTTACCATTGTACACTTTGCTTTTTAATATTGTGCATATATTTGCTAACCCACAGTAGTATTCCTTGAGAACTTGATCCAAACGTATCTCTTTAGCTACTGCAACTAAATTATTACTTGAAATAGTTACTAACACTAAGTTGAAATATCCAAAATGCTTGAGCCAATTATATTGATGTGGTAAAACTATGAAGGTAATTCAAATCGAAAAGAAAGAAGTACAAAACAAATAAGACTGGTTTACTAATTCTTATCAATGTTCCAGTTTTAAAAATATCTGGGAAACTCAAATTACATTTTTAACTAATTAAAAAATTTGCATTCAAATAAATAATATCAAGTTTACCGGCATTTTAATGATCTTTAAATAGTGAAGATGTACTTCTAGAAAATTTTTGTACACAGCTCTATTTGTGATACTGACCGTCTGCTAGAAGGTAATCAAATAAATATTGCAAGAAGACATTTTAAAGGAAAGCGGCGGCGTTCATTTCAAGAAAATGTTTAATAAATAATAGCATATAATGGGATATGAACAAAAAATAATATTTTGTTGCTGCAATAAATAAAATATTTTTGTTGGAATATTTCTTTGAGAATTATTTCCATTGTAAAAAGGTGCAAATTAAAGAAAACTTCCTCTAACACATATTCATAACTAGACAACGTTCTTTTCTGTGTCGTCTGGAGTGTAAATGAACAAATCTGTTGGTTTGCCTACGCGAGAGCAAGCCACATGCAACTGCCTATAAGCAAAACACAAATTTTCCAAGTTTATTCCTCATACTTGTAGCGAAATGACTGGCCTTACACTTTATTTACTGCCATTGCAAATCCCGGAATCTGCAACCATTTCAATTTTGTAAGTTATGTCGTTATTGCAGCACTTATGCGATTAATAATTAATAACGATGAGGTTATCCCTAAACCATCTCGTACTCGAAACATATAATATACTGGCAAAATTTGAGTTCAATCCGCCAAGTAGTTTCAGAGTCTATATATGTATGCATGTAATTAAAACAAGCAACAATTGCTTTTTATATACGAGTACATGTATAGAAGATATTTCACTTTATGAAAAAGTTGGACAGAACTCAAAAGCCCGTTGAAAATTTCGATTTGTTTTTGAAGGATTTTTTTATTATATTTATATATTTATAAGTATATATATATTATACTCATAGTTTTACTTTTATTTAGTACTAACTAAAATAAGTCGATATGGCAAAAACATATTTTTTTAGGCCTAAAAGCTTACATTGTTCTTTCTCCTATTTCTAAATAAATTATTTTTTTGCGAGAACCTAAATTATGAATTATATGAAAAAAATACAATAATCTTTGATTTAACAAATTAGAAAATTTCCTCAAAAATATCCCCTGCCATATTGAAAAACAAAATTGATTAGAAAAGACAAAATTCGTAAGTACGATGCATTCATTAAAACAAAAAGTAATATAATAAATAAAATTAATATTGATATCTGAAATTGAATGCCATTGATTTCACCTAAAATAAACTTATATTATAATATTATATGTTATATGGATAAAGAGACTAAGCTGAAGGATTTTGCAGAGAATTGCACACCAATTTCATACAACATACATAATTATGCTTAGCGCGCTCTAGAAGATATTACATACCCATATAATTTTTATCGAATCTTCTAATGCTAAATCTGCCATTCACTACAACTATGTAATTTCTGTTCTACTTTATGCTTTGACGCAGAACCAAGCTGTTTTTGTTTAGCATCTAAATTGCACGCAAGCACTCGTAGTTTGCATTACACTTTCCGGCACAAATAAACCACATTAGGCAATTGAAAATACCTTGAAGTTTTAAAAGGAGTACGCGTGACATTCGCGAATTCGAACAGGGATCTGGTTGGCCTTTCGTAAAGGTCTGAACCAAATCCACATCTCAACTGAGTATGCCGGGAGAATTCCGAACTGTGGCATCTTAAATTGCAATTATCAGTTCAAAATAATTCCTGAACTTGTATTTAATATGATAGCAATATTATGCACCTACTAATATATTCACAACTTCTCAATAATAAGTAAATATTTTCGTTTTTCTATTTATTTTATTTACTAATTTATCTTCAATTTCGATCTGGTAGACAGCTTGACTTTATAAAAGTTTTGTATTTATGGACCATTTTATCAGAACAAAATTAGTCTTATACAGTTTATGAATCACTCGCAATCTTTAACGAGTACCTAAATAAACACCTACAAGAAAGATCTCTTGCGGCGAAAGAAAATTACGTGGAAAACTATGACGATACAAAGCCAGTAGGGTTATTCCGGTGCTTCCCATTGCAAAATGACGTAGCTGCAGAAAACGAACTTATTTAAGAAATCAGAGCTCTGCACGAGAGCTTCATTCGGCGGATGATCTTCACCGGCTAAACAGCAATCGACCGATCGGTGCGTTTTTAGCGTATTAAAATCTTTCGAACTGACGACAAAGTGATTCTCATTTTTCCATTTAAATTGTGATAATATTTCGATTAAGTATTTTAATTCAGAGTGACTTTCATTCAACAATCTTTAATTCGACATGGAGCTTAACATTACCCGAACGACTGTAAGTGAAGTTAATTAGTGCTAATTAAAAATTTGGTGAATCCTTGAGTTGAGCTGCCGATTAGACTACATAAATTAGTAACCGAAATTATTAAGTTTTCCGCTGTTCATATTTCTTTGTCTGTTTTGCGTCTGTTTGGAATGTTTTATACTTCTTTTCCTGCAATCACGGGCATTTTTTTGAAGAGACCCTGTATGGCCAAATGATTCACGCTGCATACAATAGCCTTGAGTTTTGTAATTACGCACATATGAGATGCAGAACATAAAATGATATACAAAAAAGTTTGGTAAATTAGTGACTGTGGAGTGGTGATAATTTGCAATACATAAATAAAATGCAATTTTATTTTCTGCGAATTTCTTGTTGAAAAAGTAAATATAGACGATTGTATTTTTAGATTATTTATCTTAAAATTGGCACAGAGAGTAAACCATGTGTATTTTTTGTATTTTTCTTTGAACGCAAAATAAAAATACAATATGTACAATAACATTTATTTAGATTCCTTTATCATTTCGTGTTTCTTTTATATTTGCATTATATCATTTAAAATTCCCATATCTTTGATGATAGTAATATAAAACAATACATTTAATATTAATGGAATTAATTACATAGCTTCGATGCATTTTTCCCACAATCACCGGCTTTTATAAGCACTTGTATACTTTCATGCATTAATTATACCCAATTACTACCGAGAAGAAGTACTTCATTTTAATTTACGACAAAATTAGTCTAGTCAGTTTAAGAAGAACTTAATTAAAGTTCTTCTCTTTTCTCAGTTCTTTGTTTTTATTTAGTCGAATTGGCTAGCTAACCGACGATGTTGCAGTGTCTAGTGCTTAAAAAGATAAAGTATAATGACAGCATATTTTCGCCGTGGTCGAACATCAAATAATTGTTGCTATCAAACGCTTTTATCGCGTTAAATTTTTTTATGCTCTTTTGGTTTTTTAAATATTTAAATTTAAGTTTTTTTAAAAATCTCTCTTATCTAATCTCTAAAAAATCAGCATATGTTTTGTAGTCTAATAATTAAACACGAAAGAAAAACAAACCTAACAAAAAGTAAACTTACTTATAAACCCTAATCTTTTTAAAATGTATTATTACAGCCCGATCTGAAAACACCAGATGTTGAAGCACCCGCAGATTTCAATCCCTTATTCCAGGGAAATAATAACACAGTAGTACAAACTAATCCAGTTTTTCCAAATAATTTTGATGGAACCAGGGAAGTAATCAATATCAATGGAGTCCCCACAGTTGTTCCAGATGTTAACTTTTATCAGCAAAAGAAAACTCTAGCACAAGGAATGATGGACTTAGCTCTTCTTTCGGCGAATGCAAATCAACTGAGATATGTCGTCGAATCTTACCAGAGACATCCTTACTACTACGTTAGTTTGCTCTTCATATCAGTGAGCCTAATATTTCAGGTACAAATGATATCTTTTATTTTGCCCAAAAATCATTTTTAATTTCCGTATCTTACCCACTTCCTATATTGATTAGAAGGTCACTAACATAAGATTATAATTATACATACAAATGTTTCATTTTTGGACTTTTATTTGATTTTTATTAATTACATTTTTGTTTTCATAATTGAATTTAGATTGCAGTTGGAGTTGGCCTCATATTAAATAGCCGATATAACGTAAAGGACAAAAAGGAAATTTGTAAAGCAAATAAAGTCAATAATCTTACTGTTGCTGGAATTTTCATTGTAACTGTGGTTAATGTTATTATATCAGCGTTTGGAGTGGCAAGTCCTCCAGCGGAAATGATGTTTCCTGCCGCACCAGCACCAACTGCAGGAGCTTCTTAACAAAATTATTTTTAATGCAAAAATACGCACCAAATATTTTGTACATATTATTAATCTGTTAGTCTTACACATGTATCAATAAATTAGTAATAGAAAGTTTTATAAAACACCAAATGAATGCTCATACTATTTTAAATATACATTTTTATATTTTTAAATGAAGAGTTTTAATTACTTGACATTTCGAATTTTCACAAAATTGCCATCAAAACTGGTCACAAGTGTTCATTTTAATTATGCGCTTGAAAAGGTTCGTTTAAATTTAAATATTCTCACATTAGTACACAGTTGGACAATTTATATAAAAACATTGACTTATATCTATAGTAAAGTGATTCTACATTAAAGGTTTAATAATAGATTTTATTTAAATTTTCAGCTTTGTATAATAGTTTTATTCTAAAAAGTCAACAAACTTAACGGAATGAAAAACAAATGTGTGTGAAAAAAGTCTTCATTAGAAGAGAAGGCATCGTAAAACGAATTTTATTGAAATTTCAAATACTGATTAAAGGTACATATGTAATGCACGTTTTTTCATGACTTAAACTTGAGCAGTTGCATTAAAAGCAAATAAGAACTTAAATTTTCAGCTGCTGGACTCTCTTTTAATGTAACACATCACACGAATTTTAAATAATATAAAAGCGCAATTCTTTAAATTGTCAGCTTTAATAATGATGCTTGTCTTGGGTTATAGAAAATTCCATTACTAAAAGTACCTTCCAGACAATTCACACACATATTTTCTTATTATAAACTGCCCTTAAATATGCAATAATTACAACATGCGAACTTATAATGAAAACGCCTAAAACTACTTAAAGTCAGAATAATCTGTTCTTGAAAGTGCTGCCAGCAAATTGCAATAGCACAGTCCAAGAATTTCAATATAATCACAATCATTAAATAAACTCACGAGGTTTACATATGAGGTGTATTGGATGTTCATATGAGATAATCTTTTTAAATTATACAGATATATACGATATATGTACACATACACATATTATATAAACTAACTAGCGGGGTTGCCCAGTTTCAACCGTTGAACAAATATTTTGGCCGCCGCGCCGTATGGGGTCCGTTATTATGAAGTTCCAACGTTTTTTAGTAAATTCAAAATACCTCAAAATATCCATAGTACTAATTTTCATTTAAATTCGTTGTTCGAAAATAATTGTACGCTATATTGAATACGCCATCTTTAACGGTAAATTTCGAACATGGATCCGTAATAAGGCATCCGCTGATGTTTGCCGCTGATGCTTGCCGCTGACGCTTGGTGCTGGCACTTGCTGCTGGCACTTGTCGCTGACACTTGACGCCATCATTTGACGCCAACACTTGCAGCTGATACTTGACGCTGACGCTTGCCGCTGGTGCTTGCCGCTGACGCTTGCCGTTGACGCTTGTCGCTGATGCTTGTCGCTTGACGCCGACACTTGCAGCTGATGCTTGCCTCTGACGCTCGCTGCTGGAGCTTGTCGCTGACACTTGATGCCGACACTTGCAGCTGATGCTGGACGCTGACGCTTGCTGCTGACCCTTGAAGCTGACACTTGCAGCTGATGCTTGCCTCTACCACTTGCCGCTTGCCACTTACCGATGCCGGCATCCGACTGCCACGGTCCAGGCTCGGCTCAACTGCTGCCCGTAGGAAGCAAATTCAAATCCCCCGAGGGCTAGAGACGAACGCTGCTGTACTGCCGTCCTGCTCCCAGCTGAGGAGAGCTGCCCAACACAGGATGAGGTGAGGAGAGGTCCCTCTGGCTGAAATCGCTCCAGCTTCCGAGTCTTCGAGTCCGCCGGTCCCAGTCCCAGTCCCAGTCCCTTTAAATCTTACGCTGCGGCCACTCGCTGGTTGTTTTTCACGCTGATCCTGTACATGGATTCATTTTTCCCGGTTCTTCTACAACTAGCGCCTTTGCATGTCAGATTCTTAATAACTTAATACCTAATTTGTTTTTATTCTTATTACTTTTTTATCTTTTATCTTTACTAAAAATAGGTACACATATTAAAACAATGAAATATACTTATTTTGCAATTGATAGTACATTTATTAAAAAAATAAAGGATATTCAAAATCAATATTTTTTATTAATCGTAGCTTTTCTTGTTTTAAATTATTTGTTTATCAACTCAACAACTTTGTAAAACTACTACTTTGCTTATTTTTTAGACTTTTAATAAAGGACTTATTTCATTCATCCAAAGAAAATGTGTATTTGAATTTAATTTTATTTCTTAATCCTTATAGCTACATTGCTAAATTTCTCTAAAGGAACATTTTGCTTTAGAAAATTTCACTCCGTAGAACAAATTTGCGGGAATTACATTTTATTCGTAATTAATACTCTGATCCCAAAACCAAGCGTAGTTGCACTTGCAACTGGAATGCATCTTTCTATTTTTATTATTTTTATTCGATTATTAACTTTTCCAAGTGTTGACTAAATTAACTAAAAATAAAAAGCACTCTACTACTAAGCGAATTGCACTTAAAATCATCGGCATCCGCATTGGATGCCGCATCGGATGAAGGGATAAAGGAAGGATAAAGGAATTTGATATCGTAATCGCTGCACTTTCCGTAACTTTTTCTTAATTATACAATATTTGGAATAAAACTCACGCATTTAATTTTAAAAGACTTTATAATTAAATCCGCCCATCTTCCGTAAACATTTATGAAACGATTGTTGTCCATTTCCCAATATTCGGTTGAGCTTCAATGTTTATTTTATTTCAATGATTTAGAAATGCGTTTGCGTTTAAAACTAAATCTTCTATCAAAGAGATCCGGCATTGATCAAGTTGACCTTGGAAATGCTTCAAATAGGGTTGATTTGGTTGTATATGAGTGTTTTCGGGTATCGGGGATGGAAACAAACAGTCCGTAATTCTCGACACCTTCCAAAAATAGGGGATTAAGCATCAGAACTCAATTTTTTACAAAGTCCTTGAATTTCCAACTCCACTAGCGACATCTCTAATTTCACCCCTTTCAAATGAGGGTTGGTAGATTTCAAAAAGACCAAGAACTACAAAGTTACGGCACGTTAGTTTTCGCAGTGTAGCTGTTTTCGCGCAATTCGTGCCGGGTAAATCGTTGTTCAACATTAGCAGTTGAGTTACGATTCGCAATATCCACTATCCACTACGAATGTCATAACTCTTATTCACAAGAAACATTTGAAGCAGTAGAGAAATATTCAGAATGAAGTGAAATCACAGTTAAATTTCTTTGGAAAAAAATCTTAAATTGCAGAATGAATTAGCTTTAGGGTTCTTCTTAAGAAGTTTTTTGAGAAAAAATTGTACGGGATATTGAAAGGCTGCAAAAGTGTAAAAATTTGTCATGACAAACAAAAACAGTTGAGAAAATAGAAGTTTCATTAGAACAGCCTTCTTAAAAATTGACAGACAGTTTCGTAACTGACCACAACGGTGAAAACAATAAAAGCGTACTAAGTTGCGGCCGCAAGTCATTTCCTTACGCAGAAAACGCGAATTCAAAATCTCTAATTGAATAAGACCATCTAATTGCAGGGCAATCAAAGAGTGCTTCCAAAAGGTGTTCACTATCGGTTGTTAAATCGCCTCTATTAGCAGTGCCCAGTGTAGTGGAACACGCATGTTGCAAACGGCGCTCAAGTCCACATTTTATTAACAACAATAAGTTAATTGCGATGACGTCGATAATGCCTTGTAGGTGCCACAAGGTGGTAGCAATCTGGAAATCTAGAGAAGAGTAGAATTCGGTTAGTAGTCGTCGCAAGGCCTTCTGCCTTGCGAAAGATTTAATTTTCAGTAAAGCGAGGTGGCTCGCGGCCGTCTATCTAACTGGCTAGTTATGTTGCTGCCGTACCTGTAGTGCAGCAATTGATACGCGAGGGGCGTGCGTAGCTGCAGCCACATATCTCACCTGACCACCAGCGGATGTAGCGTCCACTGATGCTCGGAAAATTGCTTGCCTCCGGGCTTTCAGTTCCCAGTCCCAGTCGGCTTAAATGGTGGTGTAGGTGCTTTATGCTTCTCGTGATGTCACGCTGGCGCCACAGCAGGCAGATTTGCTTAAATTATGCTCCTTAATCTCACCTGTGACAGAATAAAGAATGGTAATGTTAGCAGACTTGTCAACCCCACTGATGACCATTTGGTTATATCTCAAATTTCGACCGGATCTTCCGGGATAAAACAATATAATTAGCCCTTGGCGTCACACAGTCGGGACACTAATTCGATAATTGTCAAAACTGGCCCTGAATTAAAATGGGTAGGTAGTTATGAAATTGACTATACAAGCACAAGTACTTTTGCTGATTAGGTTAAGGAATAATTATTTTTATTCAATATTTTGTGTTCATCAATCGATTTTTACTCAATACTCTTTCTATCACTAATATTAAAGATATTCACTGAAACTATCTAAATCGTATTCTTTTAACTATATAATTACTTTTACTCTACCAGAAAAGGAAATTATAGGAAATTGTAAGAAACTAGCATTTTACTCTATTTTTATGATTTCTTAGATTTAAAAGAAAACGTCCACAGTTCCCTTCAGATTATAATCAAAATTAATATAAATTGTTCCGAAAAAAGTATAAATTCTAAACTATTTGCTTTAATTCACAAACTTTTGGGTTTACTTTTTGGTTGGTACAACAAACATATATGTAACATATATATACCTAAACAGTTTACTTTAAAGAAAAAAGATATAAATCATAAAATCTAATCTCTATTAGTTTAAAAGAAAAATTTAATGCACAGCCCCATTGCCCAGGTAACTCGTCATCAACATGTGGCGTTACCAACTGAGTTATTGAGTCGTTTTAACTTTGACTAAAATAAATTATGGCCCCTCTTCTTGAATTCATTCCAATCAAATATACATATTTTAAATTAAAATTTCTTAATAAATGCCTACTTTCTGCATTACGAAAAAACTGAAATCAATGATCCTTGAAAATTAAAATCCGTAATTCTTAAAATTGTAACAATTTAATGTCAGTTGGATTTGAGTTAATTTAATATTTCCACTCAAGTTAGTTAAAATAATTCGACACAAAAATATGATCGACAAATTTTGTCGAAATGAATTTATGACAGTACAAGAAATTTTATTAACGAATTTTTATTCAAAAAAAGCCTTTTGTAAGTTCTTGCCGATTCGATTAGAATTGTTTTAAATATAAGGTGCAATATAAATAATATATAAATGTATATGCATACTATTCGATCGAAACTAAAAATCGAATCGCTTTAATGTTCAACTCGAGTTACCTATTCTCGATTGAAACTTAGACAAGTCTAGTGCGAATGTAAATGGATTAGAGAACGTTTTGGAAACACCTACAAACAGGTCGAAATTCACCACAAAGCTATATGTAGTACATACATATATAAATGAGCATACTTATCATAGATGAAAACATACATGCACCACCCGAAAGAATTGTTTATTAGTGTAAAAACAATCAATAGACAAAAAGCGGAAAGTTGGGGGGAAATTATTGTGCCAAAATACAAGGATTTCCAATTGGAACTGGACTTGTTTCTTCTAATAATTTTCAAGTATTATTGGATCTGTAGTGATCAGTAATTTTGGTTTTTGATCTTTTGTTAGTAAGGAAAAATGGGCAGACGCTTCATAAAGTTTCTTCTTTTTTTCATCGGTTATAGTTAGATAGAACTTCTTGTCTATTGGTCCGGCGCAAGCATTCTTCGAGTCTTTGCACTTGATCTTGAAGGTTGGCGATGACTTTTGGGACGTTGCCGACGAACTGCCGCTGATACTCTCTTTCTTTCGTTGTTGGTCTTGTTGTTGCTTTTGTTGTTGCTTTTGTTGCTGATTTTGCTGTTGCAGTTTTTTTTGTTGCTTAAGCTGTGCTTCACTTCCCTTTGACGATGAACTTGATGCTTAAATGATTAATATAATTATTATTATTATTCAATATTTCTCTTTTTCTCAATGGCATCCTCCAGTTTATTCATGTAAATTCTACAGTGCTATATTTGGTTGGTGCCGAAATTTCATGTCACTTGAAATGTTTACATATCTTCATTGCATCAAACAATTGCCATTCGAACCAATTATTTACGAAATTATTGTAATATAAGTTTCTCAATTTTTTACATTATTTTTTCACATAACACCAACCATTCTTATAGCATTGTTAAAAATTATTGGCTACTATTTTGAATATTTTAGAGAATGCCACACATGTTATTTATTCAACTAAATTAAAAGTACCAATACGTGATAGTTAAAAAAGGTTGTACTAATAAGTAAATAATTTTAAAAAAACACTATTTTCTTAGAGATTACAAACCTAATCGAATATTTCCAAACGTGAAAACTAGAAAAAATTATAAAAAAAATAAAGAGTAGAATTTAAAATCTTATTTAAATTGGGAGAGTTTACTTTCAAAATTTAATCGTGTTTTTACATACTAAATTATAATATCAGGTTATTCATCTTCCTCTGAATTTTTATTCAAATAGCGAATTTATATAAAACAAATACCCACATTGCGTATAATTTGCAAAATATTAGGAATAGAATAAGTTGTGGGCAAATACTATTTTTGAATATCACACTCCCCGATTTTAGTAACATGAGACATCGAGTGAAACCGATTAACTCAAAGTGATTTTTAAATATTTCTAATACAAATAATAATATAAAATAACAAACTATGTGAAGCATTTTAACGTAATATAAAAGGGTTTCTTACCTCGATAATTGCAACTTCTCGGGTAACCGCAACTAGACATTTTTATCTTGGAATCTTTACATTTGATGCAAGAGTCCCCTCCTTTAAACAATCCAGTCAAAAACATAGAGCCGAATATTAGAATGAAGAAACCTGCTACCACAAGCTGTATGGGTCTGTAGAAAATAATATTTTTTAAAGTATTCAGCTTTACATCACATACCTAAATTTTGTGCACATTTGGACCCTTTATTTTATTATATGAGTACAAACATTATAATTAATACTTGTAGACTACTAGATACTTTTATAATTTAAACAAGATAAATAAACTACATGTCGATGTTCTTATTATAATAGCAAAATAATGTCCACCAATACCTACCTATCTGCATTAATTAGGCATAAAATACCTCTATAGAGGCAGTTAGCCATGTTAAGCCAAAATTGCATCATCCAAAAGAAAAAGAAACTGAAAGAAGATACGAATTAACTCTGAACTGAGGTTAAGGTATGAACCCAAAATGCTCACATAACAGCGGCCAAGGTATCCACCAGAAAGGATCCCGCAAATCGGTCGCAGGATGATTGTTCCGAGGAACAAGGATCAGAAATCGGTTCGCATATTCCACAAGGGCTTCTAGCTGGCGCCGAACCTCCACAAGAACTCTTTCCGAAGTTGCATTTAACGTATGTTGGTGCGCCTGCATCCTCCCTTTTGGTGCAGCAGGATGGACAAGGCATTTCACTTTTTTTTTTTACTTTTTAATTTAGTTATTTTCTTTTCTTTCAATTCTGGTAGCAAATTTTGAAGTTTAATGTTAAAAGTTTAATTTTGAAATGACAACATTTGCTTAACCTACTCTGTACATTGCGATATCCACTGTACATTGTATATAAATACAGCTAAATTAATGTTTTTAATAAAATATAAATAAATCCCTAATTAATATTATAAATCCGAGAATTGGTCTGTCTTTTTGGTTTTTACTCTTTCACATTGAATCTACTTCATCCATTTCGCTGAAATTTCGAATAGAGTATAATAAAGGGTGGAAAACAATATTAGATAATTATTTTCTTGGAAAATGCATAGTGCTCAAAGAATAAGATTTAAAATTAATAAATTGCAGCTAACAAGATATTGATTTGGAAATTGGTATTTGGGACTTTTGAAGATGCTAATTTTTATAATATAATAATTATATTGAACTGTTTTCCATTTTAATAATTCTACAGAATAAACCAACCACAACAATTCGACAATAAAATTGTGATTTAAAGGACTTTCAAAAATCACTGATCTATTGCTAACCACTTTACCCTACTTAAATTTAAATTGAACTTCAAAACTTTGGTTCTACCAAAACAAACAATTTTTAAAAAACTCTTATCCAACTATATAAATTTTTTAGCATATGCTTTTTAATAATTACAATAGTTACTATGAAATCAATGACGCTCGCTTTGTTTTCTGTACGCAATGATAGAAACATTATATAGACTAAATTGTGTGAACAAATTAATGGATAGTAATTCTAAATTCTAAAATTTAAAATCTACTTAATCATAGTTAATATTTGGAAATTTCATAAAACTAAAATTAAAACAATTTTGATCGAGAAAGTTCTTTGTAATTAACGATTTTAGTATTTAAGGGTAGAATAAACTTGCATTCGAATGTGCAGTTGATTATAATATAAAAACAAGTCTTAAAATGTATATACAGCGGTAGAATTCCATCAATACGAATATTTACGGGATGTATAAACGAGCATACCATACACATCTTGATTTACGAACTCAGCACTATGTAACATTTTTGATAGTATATTTAATTTTCAATGAAATGATGCTATGATAAATTTACATTTCTTTTCGGCAAATTATTAACATTTATGTAAAATAGTAATTTTTCGCATTTGAATGGACAAATAAACTCTCTTTAAGCCCTTCATAGATTTCATTGAGGAGTCTGAAATTTTAGGAGGATTAATGTAAGATAGATATGTACATACATATATAGAGCTGTCATACTACATATTAGCCTATTTGATCGAGAAAAACACATAAAAACCTTAATATATGTATAGCATATATAGAAATAAAAATTATTAGAGCAAAAAGTACGAAAACGCAATACGAAATATACAAGCATGTATGTGTATCAAACAATGCCCTTATTGGTTTCATTTGTTATATGTATGCACACCTTCTAAATATCCACATCATAACTACCTTTTATTTTGTACAATATAATCTTATTCAACTGATCTTTCAATCCTGCAAGCAGGGCAAATGTTTTAATGGGTTCCCGTGGCACATTAATTTAAAAATGATAAGGCAATAGCAGAAAGCTAAAACTGGAGGCGCTTTGGTGTCTCGGCCACCTTAAGACATCCATTACTGTCTTCCCGCAAAAATGCACCGAAGTAAGACAGCGATCCACATTTCGCGCCATCCAGAGATACCATTGATGGGGTAAACGTGACCGTAATTATATTTGAAGGCAATTTCTAATCAGGTGTGAAAAATTACGCGGTATTTCAATGGATTTTAATGTCCGATGGTGCAAATTATCCGACTGCTTAGGGAATTAAGAGACCAGTCCTGAATGTTTGGCCGGTTAAACGAAGGGTGATGGGAACCCAACGGTGGTAGACCGCCTGTTTCCACACCACCGTCTTCGAATGTAGCCAGGATGTTTGGAAACAAATCCGGAATTGCGTGTCTACTGAGCACGCTTCCCTCGACCTCTTGGCTTCATTCTGGGCGAATTTTCAAGTTGAGAAGACCATCGAAGTGTAAAAGCGATCTGATTTCCATAACTCACCATTTCGAGCATAAATAGAGTCTTGCGCCTCCTCGGCGGAGGTTACACGGTGATCCGATCAAAGACGAATTCGCCCCGCCGCCTCTGTCGAAGGCGATTTCCTAATGCCGGACAATTGCCGCCCTCGCACTTTGCCCCAAATGTTATATATTTTTCAGGCCATTGGGCAATGGCTGCACGGCGGAGAGGAGAATCCAAAAGATGAATATACTTGGTGGCCATAACTCTCGCGTTGCTTCCCCCGGAGGTTTTTGTCTGCGGCCAGATTATGTAAGACGAATGTTTTCCCCGTAAACAATGTGTACGCAGAACACGTGCTTGGTGGACCAAAACATTGCATTTTCCCTTTTTAGTTGGATCGGCTAGGGCTCCTCAAGCCGAGATGCTTTGTTTGCCGAGCGAAGTAAGAACACTGGAGTTTGCTGACTCTGGTTTACCTTTAATTGCACAGTCAGTTCTGCCAACGGTCACGATTATTAAAGTGCACTATTTGTTGTCAGAAGTTATTACCGTGCGCGAAAGGACGTCATATTTTCAGAAATATCCTTATCATTAAAATATAGTTACTATTAAATATTTCACTGATCGATTCTTCCTATTTGTAAGAAGTAGATGTATTAATCATATGAAATGGTTTTCGAATAAATAAAATAGTACTCATTTCTAAGCATACAGAGATTTCTTGCTTATATTTAAGACAGAAAATTATTTATTAGGTACAAGGAAGGTCATACAGGGTTTTTCAACAAGAACTTTGTTTTCTAAAACAAAATAAAACAAAGAATTAAGATGAAAATGATTCAAATTGTTATTGTATTACGAAGAGAAAAGTTTGGCAATTAAGAATGAAAAATGATATCTGGCAAATGTCCACCACGACCACGCTGACATGTCGATTCTTTCACCAAAGTATTAAATCACTTTTTGGCAAAATGGCGGGTCTATTTCGTTAATCACATCACGGATTTTGAGTTTTAAGGCTGCAATCGATTCGATTGGCTCCGTGTTAAATCACACGACCTGGCTGGCCACTTAACAACTGAATTTCGTGAAATTATGCGATCGGGAAATTTGGTTTGCAATAAATTGATCGTGTCATTGGCTGTGTGACATGTGGCACCGTCCTGTTGAAACCACATGTCAGTGATATCCACGTCATCAATAATAGGCCAAAATTGAGTTGTGAACATCTCGCGATAGCGTGATCCATTGACCGTTACCGCGTTACCATGGAGAAATTGACAAATTTGGATCTTCTTCAACACTGTGGCTCACGGCTGCGATGTTTTCAGTTGAACGACCCAGTTGAACACTCGTTGGTGTTGGCACATTTTGTATCGAGCCTGTTGAATCAAATTTAGCGACCAAATTCTTAATAGTGGTCTCAGAAGGACGATTATGTTGTCCGAAAATATCGCGAATTTTACGAAATGTAACTTTAACTGAACCATCATTTTCATAGTGCATTCTAATTATTTTAATGCGATTTTCGAGCAAAATTGAATTCATTGTAACAATTGCCAAAGCATCTACTACGAATACGTCAAAAAACTAAATATCAAAACTATCATGTTGTTGGTGGTGCCCCGATTGAAAAACAAAGTTCTTGTTGAAAAACCCTGTATTTTAAATAAGCGAACAATTTATAAAAACGACTTAAGAAATTATGCAATTAAGGATAAATCTTTAGCACTTACAGTAAAGCCATACATACACACATGCATACATGCTATCTATACGATTTGGCGTCTGGCAGCACTTGTCGGACGTAAGTTCGTATAACTCGAATTTAATATATGTACATATGTGCACAGCCCAGTTTAAAGATCCTATAATTTTATATAATATTACTTAATTTTGGTAGGTTACATCAATTAAACAATCTGTGAGAATTAAATTCTGCAGACTGAGTTAAAAAAAATATTTATAAAATATTATACCAATGCTAAAAAGGTGGAATATTATACCACTTTCAAATAAAGGATTAATTGGGAAATTTAAAATTAATTAAGTTTAGAACTTTTTACTTTAATTTGCCAGTTTACAACATATTATACATACCTATTATGCATTTAGTTACAGAGAATTCATTACAATAGTCTGTAAGAATTGTATACGATATACTGAACAAATATGAATACATACAATTTAGAGTTATGTAACATTAATTTTAAGATATACTTTATTTCAAGAGAAAAAAAAAACAATCCTCATACCATTAAAGGGGCTTTGTCTTTAAATCAACGCATTTATTTCTCAATTTCTTCCGAACAACCCCTTCTAATATCTAAGAACGACGTTAATGAAACGAAGAGGTTTAATGATGAATAATGAAATTAATCATTTATATTGATGCTAATTCCTAAACGTAAACAAATTTAAATTACAAAAAACAAAAATAAGCATCATGGTCTAATGTATCTAATGTTAATTTTCCTCAAGTTCATGGCTGCTTTTCATAGCTTTTAGGACATTTCTTTCCGAGCCCAAATTGTTCTCAATATTTTCAACGATCGACAAAGTAAAATAATAACGTGATTTTTAAAGAAGTTACTTTATTTTTAAATTTCAATAGCGTATATTGAATTAAAATGTAATAAAACAACAAACCAAAATAATCTGAAATATTTAGGTTAGGCTAGCATTTGGACCGCCAAATGAAAAAATGGTTAAGGACAAATAAAAATGTACTACAATTAAATAATTATTTCATTTACCAAATCCTACGTAGTGCTTGGAATATGTACGTAAAAAAATACTTTGAGTTACTATTTTTGCAGATTTAGGTACGTTTGTGCGGTGCAAAGTTGTGTATCCCTCATATGAGTTATAATGTTTTGTCCATAGTGGAGCTTGATCTTTAGTTGCATAAGCCGATGTAGCAACAAATTCTAAAAAACTTTACTCGATATCTTTAAGTTAGCATTACATTTTTGTGAATCGTAATGATGTAAACGAAACCAATTGAAGTCTCCATGCAGCACTAATTATGAATTTTGCAAAATTGTACCTATTGTACCTAGTGTATCGTTCTTTCCAAATTGTTAGCGAATTGTTGTCTAATTTAAATTTTGAAGTTACCTAAAACATCTATTTTTAAAGAGATTTCAAATTTATTTCGCTATTAATTTTTAAAGTTTACATGATTTAGAGTAAAACATCTAGTTCCAATAAAAATAACTTCGCTTTAGAGTGTTGTGCCAAAATGGTGAAAAAGATTTAAAATTGAAATAGTTTTAAATAATGCTTGCAAATAAAAGAATTTCAAAAAGTAATTTTATTTCCACTGCATATTGCAAAATACCAATATGGGGGACGAAATTTTAAAGTGGAAATAAGGAAATACTAGGCCAAATAGGGTTTCTTATCAAAGCGCTTAAAATAAGTTTTTATTCCTCTTTATGTAGTTTTCAAGTTGTGGTGAAAAATGTCTAAAAATTAATTAGAATGGACAGAGCTTTCTGTAAATATTACAGAAAAAGTAAAACAATGTCTATAACAAGTATGTATAGCGTTTTATGGTAAGTATCAATAAAAAACCTTTACAAGCAAACTTAGTTATGCGATCCCAAAAATTAACATAATAGCGTACTAATAATATTTATAAATGTTCATAAAGTCTGGTAATAAATAAACAACTTTTTATGTTTTCTTCCCAGGTACGGATCTCACGGTGAATGAGTCCGCCTAGCACTTAGCAAGTTTTTTTTTACAAACTTTGGAAGAGTTATGGAAAAAAGAAAAGGTATAAACAATATTTAAAACATTGAAGTAATAATGGTTAGTTTTAAAAAATTAGGTTTATAAAACAAAGAACTACTGCTAAAATGCTCGTTTAACTATGATTTGCCCTTACCCCAAACGAAGACATTCGGGCGATGCTTCTAGTGTTTGGTGCCGATCTCTTCGCGGATGGAGAGATGCGCTAGACCAGGTAGATCCGCGGAAGAAGCCAGTTGCCTTTCTTTATATAAATCGCGCTGTTCTGCGGTTCGCTTCACACCTCCTTCAGTAGCGGTTCGATCCGAACAGTGAGCACCTTGCGAGTCGCAGCGAACCCACGGGAACTGGAGTCCAGTCGATTTGCAACAGTCCCGAGATATCTTAGCAACTAACTGCGATTCCCAGGTGTCTGCGAGAAATCTTTGAGCAGATCTCGCCGAGACCAAAGTGCTTCCCGAAAGGTCTTCCGAAACGGCGGCGGAAGTCGCTGGCTAAGTGCGTGCTTGCGGGTGGAATAAATTAGCGGAAAGTGAAAACTGATTTATGATGCATGCAGCCCGCCTGCAGAACTCCCGAGGTGGCCGCTAATGCAGATGCGCGGATAGCAAGTGGATAATTGGCCCGTGGTCATTGAAATTGCGGATGGTCAGTGTTTTGTGAAGGTCCCCCTTAATGATCGCTGGCTGGTTTCTACTCGATCGTGGAAGACTCTTTTACACCTGGCTGCAATTCTCGCAAGTGCCAGTCCTACCTGGCCGAGAGTGCGCAGCGACAAATCGGAGCTAAAAGAAGTGCTAAATTATTATTTTTGTGATATGAAAAATGGTTTTCCTAACTGTTCGCGGTAATTGCTCGGGAACAATTTCCACACTCAGGTGGTGGTGAGACCGCTGCCTTCAAACTCAGACGAGCGCGACATTTTTCACCCGCCCGCGATCGGGGAATTGCTTCTTGCGGCTCGCGGTTGCCATCCAGTTTTCAAGTGTAAACTTCTTCTGTGGTCTCGCGGAGTGTTTTCCATCTCCGGGGAAGCCCCGGGCGCCGCCAGCAATTAGATTCGTATTCGCCGCGTTTTTCGCTCCCGTTTCGGCGAGCCTCCGCCTTGGGAATGAGTTTGAAAAAGTACTCCAGGTGAGTGATTTGATGATTTCGTGCAGGTGAAAATAGATAGATTTATGTAACTCCTTCATCCAAGTGGATATCACAACTTCGCCTCAAGCGCGAAAAATTCATTCGATTTTGAGCCGGGATAAACATATTACGTAAAACTTTGTTTTTAATTTTACTTTATATATATGTATGTACATATGTATGATAATTTAATTTTCACGATTACCCGATTGGATTAGATTGGATAATATACATATTTTAGGAATGCGAACCATAACGAAAGTTCAAAAACTCAAATTATTAAAGCGAGTACACGTATTTTGAGTAACACCGGTCCACAAAAAGTAAATTTGTTTCCTGTGTTTGAGTTTATCTCAACGTTGTTTTATTTGTCATGCATCAGAAAAATCAAAAAATACCATTGGTCTCCTTAAATTTTATTTTTGTAATGTTGGTGGTATAAATAATAAGCATTGTTTTGCCCATTTTGGAAAAAAACATCAAAATATAAAAATTATCCATAAGGCCTGTCCCCGACAGGCTTTCACAAGACGTTTGCTTAGATAAAAACTTGAGCTCTAGTCTACGAATATAAAATGCAATTTATCCCTATAATCCATTTTATGCACCTTGACGAACAATGGTTTCTTGTTTGTACACTCGCCACGTTCTTTAAAAAATTCAAATTCATTGTATTATACCGAAATGTTCGTTCGTTTTTTTAAAGAAGGGAGGAAAAAATACTATTTTGAGCTTTCTAATTTTTTTTTTTTAACTGAAAAAGGAAGAAAATTCAGTACCTACTTTCATTTTCGAATTCCTAATCTTCGGATGTAAAACCTATAAAAATAATCCATTATTTGTTCGGGCGCATATTCAATTTTAACCTGTGCAATTTATAAAAAACCAACAATATTGTAGGAATATTAGACAAACCAATTGTAATAAAATAAAACAATTATTTACTTGAATTAATTATGTAGGTACTTGAGTATATTTTCCACAAAAAAAAAGAAACGTTTTACACAAATAAGTCATTACAAATATATTTTGCATTATTAACATGACTACCGAGAAATGCGGTTTTTGGATATATTACATACTACTACCCTAATATATGCTTTAGTTAGATTAGTTTTCATTATAGTGCAAAACTATTTTAAATATATAGTGTTTGAAATCACAAATATAAATATAATTGACATTTTACATTTAGGAAATCCTCTAAAATCAACATACATATTATAGCTCAAAAATCTGTATTATTAATACGCCACCTTTAGAATATTTCACGTGTACAGAACTAAAATTGTTTTTTCCATTAAAAAAGTGTTGTCGAACATTTATATCAATGTATCAGAAAATTCATGCCAATTAGATACTATTACTTTCAATTCTTTTTTAAAAGTTCTAAAAATATATAGGTATATATATATTTGTTTTTCAAACTAAAAATGTAAAATAGTATTAAAAGCGTTCAAATGAAACCAAACCAAACATATTATTTTTATAACACAAATATCAAATATTAAAATATGACTTAATGCTAAACACAAAAACCAAAGTTTAGGTGCTCGTACGTTAGACTATTCAGTCCACACGTTTCACAAAACGTCCTAGTCCAAGTACAAGTTTATGTTGCATTTCGACATTAGATTAAAGGATTTTCATTAACTCACAGTTACTTTATTCGCTTTTAAAATATAAAGGTGGTAGCCCACCCTTCATTGCGTAAATTTATCGATGTTGCACTTTGTGGTGATTTCAATAGAGAGTTGGAAACAATTCCATTTGTTTAATTGATGTGTCGCTTGGCACGGCATATTCGAATAACCTCAAATCGTCTCAATTAAAGTACAGTGCAAGGGATTAATGCGTTTTAATTTGGATTAGGAACCTAGGAAGTTATTCAATCAAGTATTGTATAGGTGCTAAAAAAATACTTATTATTACTTATTTATCGGTGTATGGAGTATTTTGATTAAATTCTATATGTGACGGAGAAATTCTCAATTTAACTTCACTTTTCTATGTTGCTTCAATAATTTTTACTTATAATTGCTTCTTCAAAAATGTTACTTCCCGGTGTACTTCCAGAATTGGGATGAATTTTAATTTCGGGCCGGTTTAAAAAGAAAAATTGTTCTTACAATTTAATCTACCTAATAAATAATAAATAATCTTTTAGAAGAAGCTAAATCCAGTTAGTACGTATGTACTTATACTATAGTAATGCTTTATAAACCTTTTATTATCTGCTGTTTAACTTTGAACTTAAATTACAATCGTAATGGCCCTTATATGAGTAGGTATACTAATATAAAGAAATTTAAATTTTTTATAATTGAAATTTTGTCTCAATGTCTTATTGATTAACGCAGTTTTCGGCGAAAAGTTCTATGATAATTTTTTCGTTATAATCCCGAAAATCCGTTAAGTATTAGGTACTATAACTAGTTGTAAACTATATCTAACAAACTGAAAACACTAAGTTTACGGAGTTATCTGGTACACATAATGCGATCAAGCATCAATTTCTTTAAAGAAGCACATATTTTGTAAGAAAAATAAATTTATTTTTATACACATGTTTTGATATAAAAACTTTAAGTATTTAATAATTCCTTTGGTGAGATAAACAATTAAAATTAATGTTTTCACAAACAGTTAAAAAATTATAAAGAAAAATAGTCTTTGATGAGTTTTGATTGATTTATATAGATATTCAATATGTATCTTCCGCAAACAATTTTCTTACAAAATCTACTAGGTACTATCATACATTCTATTATAAAAAACCCGATCTGGCCAGTTTTGGTAGGGTATGAGGCGATGGCAGATCAAAAGTTTTTCCGGTTTCTTTGTTTTTACCAGTAAGAACTTATTTATAACTTTGTTTTGTATGGTATCCAAACAATTAGTGTTTTCAAAAGAAGAATATAATTCCCTATTATTAGACTGTCGATGCAAAACTCCAATAAGAGGACGAACCTCGAATTTTAAAATTAGCCAATCGCATCTTTTAATTGTTTCATTAACAAAAATGTTTGTGCCATTCATCAAAACCTTTTTCAAAAATGAAATCGCACTAAAATATTTGCAAATATTTTGAAATGCAATTAGGTCATATGTTTTCTTGAATGCTTGAGCTGGGAATAAGTGGTATTTTCAAAACGTGTTCACACTATGTATGAATGCAACCGAAGTTAAACACTACATTATTGCAGAATTTATAAAAAATTAGACTTCGCATATGTCTGAATGAACAAAGAAGGATGAAAGTCAACATGAGTCCAGTAAACTATTTATTAATTAATTGCTAAAATTGCCAAAGATAGGATATTATTGATTGAATTAACGACTATAAAAATTACTATTGGAGTATTGTGTGCTGATTGGAAAAGCTAATATACCATTATTCATCGGATCGCATCGCATGCCTCTCGACTGCGTGTGTATGCAGATCGGTCCAGAAATACCGTACAACGCAGAACCGAGGCGGGAAGGCAGCGGGCATCTGGCGGCGACGCTCGCAACCGTTGTCTCCTAAATTCAATTTGCACAGGCAGCGGTCCGCCAGAGGAAGGAAACCTCGCGGGCAACAGTCGCGGCGCAAAATTATAAAACTAACCAACCGACAAACCTTCGGGATCTAATTATCGCCGGGAACGCTACTTCTAGCAGAAAAACCTCTGTAGGGCAACCGCAGAACCTTACCTCGGATTTCCTAAACCATCCGAGCGGCCGCCGGGGCTTCCAGACCGAGGTGCGATTATAGGAAAACGAAAAATTCCCGAGAGCACCGCACGGATGGAGCTATTCCTCATCCGGGTGAGCAGTGCTCCAGCAGCGCGCCATTTTCCACCTGGAGGCCTGGAGCGGTTCGGGACAGTACTCCTTTAATTGAAAACTAAACCTACCGTTGCGCCTTTCTTCAGCGCCTGCGCTCTGCCGTCCCGCGGCGCCGCAGACAGCTTCCTCGGCTGTAATAATCCAACGGGTCGGAAGGTGCGTCAGGTGCCGCGGTGCTAATGGAGCTGTTCCGATTAACAGCGGTTCTCAGGTAAATCGCGGGCGCTAATTCAATCACCAGTTATGGCGGACTCCCGATCGCCAGGTGACGTATTTTTTATTTACGTTACTTTAACCAATTTGGGCATGCGCACCGAGTGCAATCTTCAACGGAGGCGGCGCGGCAGCCAGTCTACCGCGGCGGGCGGCGCTCGGCTCCAGGCTGAGCCATTCCCAGGTGACGTCCCCTGCGGTCGCCTCAAACCCGGAAGATCTGCTTGAACTCCCCTGGAATTTCATGGAGTTGTGATTTTTACATGTCACCTACTTCAAACACCGCTTCCAGATGCCACGCCAGTGTAGCGGTCGCTTTGTTCCGATCGCGCATAATTGGCCAGCCCTGTAAATATTACCCGAGCCGCGGCGCCAAATCACCAAATCTACCAAATCATGTAAAATGAGTCGTCGAGCGGAGCGGGCGGCAGTGGTCTAGGTCAGGACGGTTCTACAATGTTGCGATAGTCAAACTAGCGAAAACCCGTAGACTAATCGTCAGGTTGAAGCGGGTTAATGTCCCTTTAATTCACGCCAAAGTTCACGTTTTTGGGGTACCAGGGCTCAGACATCCCATAAAAAGTTGGATGTCTTAAGCTTCGGGCGAGTACATTAAAATTAAATTCGTTGACGGTAGACGGGTGGAAATTAACTGAAATTATTTTCCAGGAAATTACGGAAGTGATTTGTCGGACAAACTGTGCAAATGGCAAGCAAGCAGACTGAAACCAATTTTGTTGGCCCATTTTGCATTTCTTCTCAGCAGTTCTTGATTTGTTCTTTCTGGAGTTCATCATTATTTCACGATAAAATTGTTTACTTGCGTAATTGTGCAATGAGTCTGAGAAAATTACCTCTCTTAATTTCCTTTTACTTAGGAGAGAAAAGTGCGAAATTATTCATAGGTATGAACTTGCTATTAAATTTTCACAATTATGTAAAGTAATTTATAATGGACAAATAATTAGCTGCTTTTTGTTTACTGATCCACATCAGAAGGAAATTCTATTACATTAGTTTTTTTTAATCATTAATTGTGTGATATGTAATTTTTTAGGTACAACCAAATATAACACTATATATATTTACATATGTATATTTTAAGATGTTGGAAAACAGTGGAGAAAATCAAGATGTTTTATAATTTATAACTATATTTTGCCGAACTCAGTTTAGGAGTTTGGAAAAACACTCATCTTAGCAAAGCTCAAATTTTAATGTCACAAACCTTACAACATCCTACTTACTCAAATCGATCGAATGTAGTGTTTATCCCTCAACAAATATCATGTTTGTCAACAGGATATGCCTTCTAAAATGCACATATTATAAATACTTACGTATATCTATAAAACATACATTACATATACACTATACCGATTAATAGCGTTTTATTTTACTTTACTTCCTTTTTAGGTAACACGCTCACAAACAGTACAAACTTAAGTGAGCTGCAGAAATACTCGGGCAATTCTAATTTACTCAAGGTACTGACTTTAGAAAATGTTTAAACACGTTGAGAAGGGATAAAGTAGGTAGTATAAAACTAGTCAATGCCATTACTTTCAAATGCATAATAATTAAAAAGTAAATTCATATTTGTATAAAATTCAATTAATAATAATCGGTTTTAAAATGCGAATACCATAGCGTTTTGTGATTCTGAATACCAATAAAAATGATTGCTTTAGCATTCACTATCGCGAACGTGTTAATTTAATACCAAAAGTAAATTTAAATACCTGAATGATTTTCAATTAACTACGGTTGTGTTACATATATGCATTTTCGCATCCAATTAAGACTTTTTCGACATTGAACTCATTTTCAAAAATAAATTAAACTATTTTATTGGCGAATTTAAAATTTGGCTTAAATGAGAGTTCAAACATTAAGCTATTACAAAAAACATTAAGCGAAATCTACTTATTCCTATCATCATATATATGTAGTATGTATTTAATTTATTAAATTAGGATCATTACCAAAGAACAATTACTTTGCAAAATCAACGTTCTCATAACGCTTTGAGCACCTGTGCAACTGAATCTGTATTTTTAAGAAATCAGCATAGTACTGGAAGTACTAGTACTAAAGATTTTTGTTTTCGAATTCGTATTTCAATTAACAATAACAGAAGTCATTATAAAGTTTAAATTAAAAATCTAAAAAACTCCCGAACAAATTTTCTTGACTTTTGCTAAGAACACTCTCGATCAAGTCACCTTAAATAAAAATAATTACTAAATCAAAATTGGTTCATTCGTTTGAGAGCTACGATACCGCAGACAGATGTAAACGTTAAACTAATAACACCCCTACTTTTGCGTCGGGGTTTAAAAATTAATACCAAAACCGCTATTTTTGTAATTATTATGATTGGGTTTACTGGTCAAAGCTGCAAATATTTTAAAATCTCTATTCACTACTTTTAACTAATCATCTTCCGAATTTATAACGTTTTATAAAAAAATTATTTTCAAACGGTGGATCATTAGTACTACCACGCGTATTTGAAGTTTCGTATAAAGAGTTAGGTCATTCAATATTAAACTTCAATAAATGAAATTTTTTTTTATGATTCTTAGACTTCTAATCTTTGTTATATTATATAAGAATTAACAAATAATTTCATTGTGATAAGCTCCAAAATTTAAGGTGAATTGCAGGAAGAAATGGGCACAAAATTACCATTACTTTTTTGTCGTTCAAGGCAAAACGATCTTGTAATTTTAAAGCAGTCTCGTTTTCGAGAACAAAATCAAAAGGAAAATTTAATATTTCTACCACTTGCATAAGTGGAGGAAAGTTGAGAACACTTGAAGAAAACAAGTCTTCGGTATATTGAACAATTTCGTTCGGGTGTTTAAAGAGTATACAGTATTCCTCAGAGAAAATTAATCATGTTGCTAAACCAAGCAGAGTTCAATAAAACGCCGATTAATTACAATAGACAGTCTAGTAATTAATTTCTAAATATTGCAGTATCTGAAATGTATCTTAATTTTTGATAAACTCAAGTTAGATTAGCACCTAATCTTTGCTTAAATTAGGTGCACGTAAAACAAGTCACTGCCAACTTAGTGAGATCAGTACAAATTCCAAATTCTACCATGAATTCCAGCAACTCCCGTAAAAGTCAAGTCTTCTTCTCCAGACTAAATTGCAACAATTTACAAAACTGTAAACGACGTAATAACGTGGTTCAACTTATTGTCACACTTGGAGGGCTTTCAAAGCATTTTGTACTACTTATCTGCAAGACTTCTTATTATTTTTTTGCTAATTTGACAGAATATAGGTCACAATTCGGGGGAAAGATGTAATAGTATATTCTATAAAGGCTTCACCATTCCATACATTTAAATAGCTAAGCATATTGCCATTGAACTAGTGATCTAAATTCAGGTTTCGAAATAATAATACAACTCTAGAAAAAGAATTTATCTAATACATATAATTGCAGATACATTTGTATATTGTTATACCTATAGTATTTCGAGAGTTGCACAATGTTTTCACCATATTGATGAAACAACTCGAACAGAAGGAACAAATTTTTCCAAAATTTTAATATAGTCTGCCATGACAAAAATCAAGTAATAGTCACAAAAGGATAATAATACTACAATTAAAGAGAAGAGATACTTGCTTTCATAAGTTTTTGTAGTTGCTGAAATTAAATAAAGTATTTTTTCAACATTTTAAAACTGAGTGAGCGTATGTAAAATATTCTCTATAATAAAAGATGCGTTTTTAAATGATCTACCAAAAGGATAGGCTCTTCTGAATAAATGAATACATCACCTTAAATTGAATGTTCTTTTAAAAAAGTTTTCGTTTAAATGTACCTTGCAATGTTGCGGCCCCAATTCCAGGTTTATATTCAGCTACACGTTAAGGTTTATGCGATAACAAGGCTGGGAAAGGAGCAAAATCGATTTCCATTTAATAACATTGCTGCGCCGCACGTGTTGCCTGCGATTAAAGTCATACCCATTCCCAGGAGTCAGATAATTTGAATGCTTCTCATAGGGCCGCCTTGTACACCTGTCAGGGAAAGGATCTCAAGCCAGTCAGCCTTTAAATTGGAAAAGCCCTCAGGTACGTGATTGAATTCGCAAAAACACGGCCTATTATGAAAAATGGATTTATCGCCTAAATGAGGCTCACGTACAGTGATCCAATTTTGCATAATCTGTGCCCTTGTACAGCTATCGCGGGATCAGTGGCATAAAATACACATATTTATGCATTTGGCATAAAATGTGCAAAGGGCGTCGAGCCGAGATCAGTTCACAGGCTCTTTGTCCGTGCAGCCTGAGATAACCCACAATCCTCAAACGTGTGATTATACCTCCAATCATCTGCACAAACAGAAATTATCATCGGCTAGTGGCTGCTCGGAGCGCGGATCAGTCACATCTCCGGATTAGCATACTGCTGCCGATCCGCGGTTATTTGATGCTGGATCTTCCCAGATTTTTTCTGAGTCCGCGGATTCCGCCGGCTCAATTTACCATTAGCAGACAAAAAATCTTGAGCACTGCGAAATATTGGCACCGCGCTGCCGGATACCCTTAGTGCGCGCAAAATTGAATAACCCAGTAAACGAGATCACGATCAACATCGTGTCGGAAATGGTAACGGTCCCTCCTGGAAGGCTCTCGTTTGGGAGTCAGTTTTCCACAGCATCTAACTCCGATTCCCTCACGTGCGGCTCCGTTCCTAACCCCCTTTATTGTTCAAAATGTGTGAAAATCCGAACATGCGGAGGTTCTTCGCTCAAGGAGCACAGTGTGCCCTGACCTAGTCAATATACATAAAAATGCGACTGCATTGTCTTGAGGCAGTGCTTTATCAAAATTCATATCTTCAAGATTCTTGCGATTATAAGACAAAAAGGCCGCTGATGGTGTTGATTAGGTATGTTGCTTCCACGACGTCGGATGATAGGTGATCTGCGGCAGCATAAGTTATGTTTGCTTGGTTTTGCTTTGTAAGTTGGATGCATGCTATGCGTAGGAGAGCATATTCGTTATTTCAACTGCGCTTTCAGGTTTTTCTTATTATTATTCTCTACATGAAGCAATGAAAACATTATCACGCCCTGCAATATTTTGCTTCATTTCGTGAAAGGGGCTATGAATTCTACTACCATTCATAAATATGCACGAGATGTAAGCTTTGATTGTAGAATCAATGTTTTATAATATTTAGAAATAGTTCTTTAAATCGTTAGTAAAATTGAAATATCCTCATAAATATATACACAAGTAGGTATATGTCCATACATAGTACTTAATGTGCAAAATCTATTGGACTTTTCAAGTGAAGTATAGATTGCAATCGCTAAAATATTTAGTTGATTGAACAGTTGGTAAATAATATAAAAAACGATGTTATTCAACAACGAAAGTAAAGTCTCTTTTCTTCAGATCTTCAACTTGGTATAGGGTTGAAAAAAAGCATAAGGTTACATCCTTAACACTCCCGGTTTTTGTTCAAGCATGGTTATGATCATGGGGGTATTTTTTTAAAAAATGATTACGTTTCTTGTTCCTTGAGTGCATACATATGTATGTATACTAGTATAAGAAGTCATGAAACATTTTCAATGTGTAACTTATATTTAGTTTTAAACACATTGACTTCCACTACTCAAAGCAGCAAGCACAAGGTCAGTTTATTAATTAGCTCTTTTTTTAATTTGGTTGTAATCTGCAGTATAATAAATTTTCAATTAATTAATAAAAGACATCTTAATGCACCTGATCATATTTACATATTTTCTTCATTTGATAGGATATTGATGAAATTTGCATGATACAATATTTACATGTATTCCACATTAAGTAATTTATTGAGGTTCAATGCCATTATTTCAAAGTACTAAATTAAAATTATTTTATACGTTGAAATGGTTTAGTGATGAAAAGTGCAAATTATGGAACATTTGAAAGTTTGCTTAGATGTTTTCTTAATTTCTCATGAACAACGGTGCGTAGCAGCGAAACTTGCATTGCAGCCTTGGCATGAGAAAAGATGGCGAAGATTCTCGCTGATGTTTTGTTTCGACGCCATCACTGAATCGAACTGTAACCCCCAGCAGGAGGATGAAACCGAATAGTTGAGAACGGTTAAATCGCCCACCTTTTACCTTTCACAACTTCCTTATGGCGCGCACGGCTACCGAAAACGTGAATCTGCGCAGTGACGCAGGGAGTTCGGAAGATCCGATCGGCATCAACGTCCCTTCAGCGGAGCGCTATGTTGAGGCATTTGCATGAAAAATCGATTTGTGGTCATGGTCATCGGACTTAAAATTGGGCATGCGCTCGGGAAAATGCCGCTGCGGTTGCGCAATTTGACATCTTGACGACGCCATTGGGAGGCTGCAAAGGCCCGTGCAGAAGACGAACGGCGCATCTTATGCACGAATGCGCAGGCGAGTGGAACATGTGTGGATGAGTGATTTGCGGGTAATCTGCTCGATGCGATGGTTCAATTGACGAAGCAAAACCAGAAGATGTTTCCTCCTCGGCCGTGACAAAGGCAGCTCTTAGGCCTGAGTTAGCTGCGGAAGAATTCAGCCATTCCTTAAATACGGCATTGCTCATATTCAGCCGAACGCATTTGGCGGTGTTGTGAGAATGCAGCGCTCTTCAACAGCATAAAGATTTTGTTCTTAAAGCGCGAAATGGACCGAGTAGCTGCGGCAATTGCGCCCATTGACTGTTTTGCTCTCGGGTTAGCCGCGACGCGGTAATTTTCACCTGTATTACATATCATTAGAGGCGTTCTGTTCTGTTGTCTGCGCCAAAACGTAATTTGCACTTTTAGCGTTAACTAGAACCTATCGCGGGAGATTTTCAATTCACATTAAGCTGAAGACATGGGAGAGTGGGTTCAGGGCTTCAGCGTGATTCAGAAGGACTTTGGAGTGCATACCTTGGAAATGGGTTTTAACAATAGCTTGTAAGAAACTCTAATATTACGCTTTTCGCGAGTTAGAGTTGAGAAATTACACAGCCACTTCGTACTGTGATAGGTTCAGAGTGCCCATTGCTCCCAATTCTAAATGGTATAATATCATGTATTTAACTAACGAATTTAGGGCATAAGTATCTGCGGAATTTGATCGTGAAAATGTTACTGAAAATGTTCACGTCTATACTATACAGACCATGAAATTAGAAAGAAGCATTTAACCCAAAAAAAATTGTTTAACGTTCAAGTATATACATAATTTTTGTTAGATCATTGACTCGGGGACATTATATCTTATATATACGTTTACACAAACTTACATAAGTATATGTACATATAGATACATATCTACATATGAGGCAAAGTTATAATTTTTACATGTAGTAGATATCAAGTTAAAATAGAAAATTGTTTAACCTTTAGTAAACTTATCCTAAAAATAAAGAAAACCAGTTAAGTTCGTCAACAAAATGTTCACAATAGGATTATTTGCTACAATATAAGACCAAACGCAACTAAAAATGCATACCGTTTTTGTGCAGAAATACTCAACTTATGGGGAAAACAATTGAAAATTCAATTTTTCGGCCAAATATGTTACATAGCAATATCCTCTTCAGTTATTACCTACATGTACTTATTGACGTAAAATTACTATACACAATCCATTTTCCATCACTTGTAATCGTCTGTTTTAAAATTAGATTGTTTTTGTTGCGCTTCTATCAAGCTGTTTGCAACAAGAATTCGGCATAGTAAATATTTTTCTCTTCAGTTGTTTTATGCTTACCACTCAATTAACTCCAATATTCCTTTACGCTCGCTTGGATTAAAATGGGTTTCACGAAAATTTCAAACCAATTTTTGGAACTTGGAATCGTCGACAATGCCCTCACCGTATACAAAATCAACTTTAGATCTTCAAAGTTATTCTTGAATTTCAGAAATGGATAGCATAACATGCCAAAATTGACCATTTTTGTTTCTTGAAGAAATTACAGAAAAAAACAAATGTTTCAAGTTATCAGACTACATTAAAATTCAAAAGTGTGATAACAATTAAAGTTTTTTTAGTAGCTTGTACTGAACATCTGGAGTATTCAAGTATTCGCATAGTTGCTTGTACCGAGTATGAGAAGAGGAGTTTTAAGAATTCGAGAAAAATTAATCATGAACATAAATAAGGGTGTATTTAAATAGTCAATTGAAAGATCATACTAGTATTCTAAAAATAGAATATTTGAGTCCTAATAATAGTAATTTGAATGATTCCTCTATGAAGAGAAAATTCAAAATTTTGAAATCATTATTTCGCACAGTTTTTCTGCTCGCTTCTATGAATATAGCATATAGAAGGTTTTTTGGCAAATCGCAAAATAAATCTCAACTAATAAAAGGAAATACCATATATGTAACATACATACATAAATTTAAAATATGAATCTACTTAAAAAGCAAAAAACAAAAAAACTGGGCAATTATGAATTTGACAGATTTACTAGTATTTCTTAAGTTATAGTATACAAAAATTGCAACTTCTTACTTGGGCAATGGCGTTTTAAACTTAGATTTGGTAACAAAACAATCTCAAAACAGTGATATTTATAAAAGCCCCTCAAATTGTTAATTCTAGGCGAAAACAAGTTCATCCTACAAGCATAGGCAAAACAAAATGAATGCTTTGCTTTCGAAATATATATTTGTGTATTTTAAGACAACATTTTATTTCATTTATAGAAATTCGAAACCACTGATAGTCAAAAAGCAGTGCAACAACATTATGGATCCGTTCGGACCCTTTGAGTACGGAACCCTAAAAGCCATATGCATCATTATAATCCTTAAGTCAAAATATATCTATTACCTTATTTTACTCCGGGTATGTGGTGGGAAAGGATAAAGGAAGTGTTTTGGAATTATGTTTTGTTAAGCGTATATACTATACATATATGTATTATATATAAGCAAAGTTTACTTTTTTCGCATTTTTCTACAAATCACCGTAGCATTTTGAAATAAACGGTATAACCACTGCATTCCTCTCCGTTACTAGTATTGTAACATATATGTAGGTATATTTATTATCATTATTAGATTATTTTTGACTTATTTTGTTATTTATCGGGGTCACTTTGACTACTTTGTCGAATCACTGTGCAGTGCGGATCAAAGAGTTCATATTTAACCACTGTGCCATTGTCGAAAGAACAGAACCAATTTGCATCCTCAGTTCGCAATCGAAAAGAGTCTCGTTAGAAGAAATATCCATCTGAGCGGACTATTAAAAATGCTAGCCAACCATCCAGCTTGTGATCTCCACTTAAAAATTCATGGCAACATTCAAAATCATTTTCAAAGAATAACAAATCATTGCAGGTTTCGACACAGGGCAGCGCCACCGTCGCTCCCCCCGCTGCCGCCGCGCCCGCCGCCGGTCCAGCTGCCCGCGCCGACATTGTCTTCAGTGGCTTTCGTCATCCTTCTAGTGTTTCAGGTATGAATGAATTAACCCGATCCTCCCAAGACCCGCCGCCCATCCGCGGCCGAGCAGACAGCGGACAATCCATGCAAGGGAGAAACATAAAAACTCGGGTTTCGCGGAGAATGCGGCGCTTTTCATCCGATTCCGATATTTCTGCAATTAATCCCCGCAAAAGCTTCGTGTTTCCTGCTGCAAGATGATCTCACCTGTGTTGGTACATCCGATGCTATCCCAATCGAGATGAATTCAAACGGCGATCGTGCGCGGATCACTGCACACTCGCGAATTAAGAAAAACCCGCGCAAAAAGCTGTCTGCGGCCACCCGCACAAATGGTCATTTGCGCGTGAGGAAACGAGTGCGGACTAATAATCACGATTCGAAAAGACTTTTACGAAGGTGTCATTAATTGTCGCGTTTTTCATAACTTTTTTTTAGATTTTTCCTTTGGGCAATGCAGAGCCTTTGAGTAGTTCTACTGAGCGTAGTACTGTTAGCCAGGCGAGTACTGCTACGTCAAACAGCCCCAACGGACTACCATCGTCTTCTACAAAAGTTTACATCCCTGTAACGCAGCCGACGAAAGTTAGTAAGAGAGCAGGAACATTAGCAGAAGCTAAATTGAAGGTAAGCTACCGTTTCCAAAACAGACCAAAAAATGCACACACAAATCCTAATTCTATGTACTTATTTTAACATTAATATCCAAAACTCTGTATATCATTGAAATTATAAAAATCTTTTAGCAGCAGGAAGAACTTATAAAAACAGTAAATTTAAGGAAAATCAACAACAAAAGAACAATAACTTAGAACTATAAAATCTATCGTGTACTATGAACTTACATACATTTACAATTTTCAGTCTAATATCTCCACACTGAAATATAAAACCAAATTTGATTTTATAAAATAATTATTTATTTTTATCACTTGTCTTGTTTCAAATTTGCACTTTTTAAAATAGATTTTGGAATGAACCTTTAGAAGGTTTAATGGACATTGTAAACAAATAAACGTGTAAAATAAAATATTGAAAAAAATAAAAAAATAGATAGCAGTCGCGGGAATAAAGGAACCACATAAAGCATACACCTTTTCATGAGATTTTTGCAAATTTTTGTTTCCATATAGTATGTATGGTATGCGCATAGGTATAATTTTAAATTCAATGCATACATATTTGAGCCATTTATTTTGAAAGTGGCCTAATTCTGTTTTCCAAAAATATTAAGGTAGCTTTTTAAATAATTACATTTGTACGTTATATTTACATTTTCCTGCAAATTGTACAAAATTTGTTTAAAATCATTAAGAGTTTTTTATAACAAATATTAGTTGATTAATAAAATTACAAATTATTTATTTCGAAAACGCCAACCCTTAAATATTTCGATTTTAACATAAATGGAATTAGACCACTTTCAAAATAAGCGGCTTATGGGTATGTGTTATACATTTTCTGTAAACAATATACATACATATTTAAGCTACAAAAAATAAATTAATAGGAACATCACCTTAGCTCAATCTACATAGAAGATGAATCTCTTGCATGAAGCCATCCTTTAAACTAAAACAAAGTGCACAAACATATGTAATTATATGTACATACATACATATATGTATGTATGGTATATGCATGGGTGTAAGTACCAATTCGCTGAGAGGTAGACAATTTGTTTTAAAATTAGGCTGAAGTTGTCAATAATTTATTTTAAATATTAAAATATATTCACTGAATCGATCTAATTGCCGAAACTCTAGTAAGAGAAGGTGCCTTAAACGACATATTGAAGTTTGCGTATGCCATTTTGATGAGATCTCAGTTCCGATTCAGGCATTCAGATTTATATTCAAGCATTCAAATTTAATTTTTTTTTTTTGACTACATTCTCTTTTAATTTTACCTTGACATCTGTGGACATAAGCATTTTAACTCAAATTCACAAATTCTATAGCAGTATGTATGAGAGTTATTACTTTGTCGATGAAAACGGAAATAAATCGAACTACATATACCTCGGCTTTTAAAAATCGTCCTGATCATAATGGCAAATAAATATATTACAAATTTTTGGTTTCATACCCAGAAACAAAAAAAAAACGATATACTAAATACGTACTTATTGTTCTGGTTGAAATGAATTTTCTTTAAATTTATATGGTTGCATGTGAATGTTAAAAAGTTGTTAATCATCGTTAATAGTAACAGGTTTGATTTAATTTAGTTCGTAATTAATTGAATACGAATCGATTGCTGTTGTATTTTATTTGGCTAAATAGGATGTTAAAGAGGTTCACTAACATAAAATCAAGGCAAAATTTGTTGTTTAAAATACTATTGTGGTAAATTGTTTCAAGTTTTGAGATGAACCACAAGATACTCCCAAAAGACCCATCATTTCCAGCAGCACCGCAATGTCAAGTTCAACGCACCTAAAACCCCAGTTTTAACTGGCGTCGTGCGACGCCATTCAAATGAGCCCTCAGCCAGCAGCCAGAAACCATTAAATAATAATAAAAATTTTGTATTTGTTGTCATTGCAGAAAACCGCGGCCGCGAAAGAGGAGCCTCTCCAGAACCGCTCGCGTGAGGCACTCTCCCATGAAGGAAGCGAGCGTGAAGCGGTGAGTAGAAGCAGCCTTAGATTGTAAAAAACGAATTTCGCAATTTCCACCGCGGTGTCCTTCAAACCGCCCCACACGCATCGGCGGCGTCGCCTTACCTTTCCAGTTTTCGCTGCTCCTAATTAATTTTTCCGAGCAAGTGCAGACCGCCGCCCGCGCCGCTGCAGGTGGTTAGATAATCGCTCATTCTGTCAAAGGCTTACGCAACGCGGGGGAAGGAAGAGATCGGCCAGTTCCTCCCACAATTTTTCGCCTCTTTGGAGACCCCGCGGACCCCGCCCCGGGCCCGGTGCGAATTTGCGTTTTACTCCAGTGGTTCCCGCAGGTAAACAGTGCGCCCCGCGGAAAACTGTTTCAGTTGTAAGCCGCGGATGTCTTCTAACGCGCCGCTGTGAATGGGTTTCAGCACGCGGCGCCTGCGTTCAGGGTTTAGTGGGTTAGCGGCGGTTCAAAATGGTCGACGGGCGCTGGGCCGCCGGGCCGCGCTCCACCTCGTCTCGCGACGGTTACCTGCTTGGATGAGCAGAGGAGCAGAGAAAATCGCCGAGTTATACAAATATGTCGAAATTGCGAAATATCTGAATCGTTTCCGGTTGTTTCGCTGATTAACCGATTTTCATTGTTGTTACTTTCAGTTTTCTTGCTATGAAACATTTTTATCCCTCTCCCTCTAAAGATCAGATATATCTGCTATATGTATAATATGTAGGAGGGTTTGAAGCTGAGGTCGATTTCTGCTCATCAGGCCTAAATTTAGAGGATCATTATTTACTATATACATGCATATGTATGAAGTAAATGTATTGAAGTTGTGGGCAAGAGTTTAAGGTCAACACTAATTTTTGCAACACTTCAACTTTAAGATTATATACCTATTATACTTAAAAAGATCATAAATCATAAATTTTTATTAGCCAAAACGTCTTCACATTCATAACAACAACAAAAAAAATAGGCAATAGAGTCTTTATTTGTTTTTAATAGTTGTACAATATTTTTTTTATTTTGAATGTTATGCCAAGAACATAATTTTTACTGTATTTAAAGTATACGTTAGGATAGAAGATTAAACAGATTTTTGAAACGGTTTCTTCGCTGTTTTAAATTGTTATGAATGTTATAAAAACCTTTATTCTAATAAATTTTAGCGATATTTTGAAATCGAGTTTTTTAGAGTAGTATTCGCTTAAAATCAGTGGTTTGGTGTATCGATCACCGCCCGTGCTTCTTATTACCGGGAGATTTTTTTGATTTGTTTGGACCAGTAGGGGAAAAGTGGTTTTGAGAAAAATGCTAGGTAAATGATAGGTAAACTTTTTATAAGCTCATTATGTACCAATAAGATTCCAGCAGTAAATGTCAACATCTCGTACTTTTTTCTTTTTTAATCGAACTATCGAATTGATCCTTTTTTAATCGAACTTCCAATTCAGTACAATTAATTAACAAATTAATTGACAAAAAAGTTTACTGGTAAGTTAAATACATAAGTATGTATATACATATGCATTTATTTGGAAATTTTATCTGCATATAATGTACGTGACTTTGGAATATATATGTATGTAAATACTTCTAATAATAGTTTAAATAATTATATAATAGCTTATGAATGATGTGTCCAAAGTGTTTTATAATGCTTCACATTTTTCACAATAATATCGTGCTATAAAATTGGTTTACTGTAATATAAAATATTACAAAATACTCGTATGACAGTGACTTAAACGTACCCAAGGCAAGCTTCCTTTTTATTAAAATAGGGATCTAAAATATTTAGAATATGTACAAATTGTAAGTGGTACCTATACTTTAATTTAACTTCGTTATTTCCCTTTTTTTACAATTATTAAAAAAAAAACAAATATTGGGAATGTTTTAGAACCACTGCTATTTTTTCATGGTTATTAGCGTATAATAGTTTGCATAGATACAAAATATAATTTGAGAATAATTTTAAGTGATATAAAACGCTTTCAACACATCGCATACCAGCTCTCATTCTATGTTACATACATATATACAGGCCACTTTTAATGTGGTTTAAACAATTGACCTACTGCTAATGATAAAACTAAAATGCATTAGATATGTAGACTGTAAGTTAGAAATATTGCGTACGATGACTGCAATTGCACTATTTTTGTTTTGTATTTAGGTCGTGTACTTGTCTGAAAATGCTGGATATGTTCCAATCGCTCCATACAGACCAACTCGACCAGTGGTCCCGTCTGGGTCGGGATCGATATCGCCAAGTGGAGCTGGGGTCTATCATACAGCCCCTGAATTAGATGCCTGGAGACCGGATCCATGGGACGGCAGCTACAACAAGCGATTCCGCTTTAACAACACTCGCGTCCAACGTAAATAGCAATTAATTTATCTTGACCTTTTAATGCTTTGTTTCATTGTTTTATTTTCCAAGATACATAAATGAACTTTTAATTGTTTTTCTTCATAGATATCGAAGCCGAATGCCAAGACGATTACATGAAGATCAGAATTGGGTTCAATGGGTCATTCACAGGACTTTTATATTCAGCGGGTAATTGCAAATTAGTCATTATTATAACTTAACATTATTAACAAAAAACAAGTCAAATTCTGTACTCGTGCAAGAAAGCAGAAGATACTTATCGAAACAACAACTTAACCATAAATAACAGTGGAAAATAATAATAGGAAATAAGAACACCATTAGTTACAAAATTAATTTGGTAATTAAAATAATGTACCTTCTTATAAGGGAAGTTAACGTTAAACCCAGATAATGAAACGTTAAACCTAGATAATAAAATCCAAATTTACATCATAAAGTAATGTTTCAAGCCTTAATGCTTTATGTTCGACCTATTAAATTGCAATAGGTGTGTTGTGTACGTATGATGTACGTATCAGAAAATTTCAAATCATAAAATCACAATAAGAAACTAATTTAAATGAAATTAAATTTACTTTGGCTCTTCTCCATCTTTGGATTGAAGTACTTGATGTTATATACGTAGTACATATAACCATAAATGAAAAACATAATATGGTAGGACATTTTTTTTGAAAATGTATGTAGATACATACGTTTGCACCCATTCGTTTAAAAAGCAAGACATCAGTAAAGTGCGTATTTGGATTGAAATCAGCACAAAAGATTCTTATACGTGTTGGCTGCAGAATAAATGCAAATGATAAAAATAATATGAAAAGTTGACAAATAAAATAATCATTAATTGATTATTTATTATTGAAGACCAAATAAAAAATCAAATCAAAAAATAAGAAATTTATATAAAGGTTACGCATACGATCCGGACTGTATGTACATCAATGGTTCTGGAAGAGACTATTACGAGTTCTACATACAACTTAATCGATGTGGCACTTTAGGAAAAAACGCCCTTCATGATGATAATCGCAAAAATCCAACGGTAAGAAGAATAATAATGTAATCCTTATTTTATATGCGATGAATAAATTTCTCTAGAAGAACTTTATGTGGAACACCATCACCGTACAATACAATCCTCTAATCGAGGAAGAGTTCGATGAACATTTCAAAGTCACATGCGAATATGGATACGATTTTTGGAAAACGGTCACATTTCCATTTTTAGATGTCGAGTATGTAGAAATTATAAATTTAATAACTTCTCTACTTTATAAGCTTTTTAATTTCCAGAGTTGCCACGGGAAACCCAGTAGTATTTACACTCAGCCCTCCAGAATGCTATATGGAGATTAGGAACGGATATGGACTAGGAGGGCAACGAGTCATTGGCCCTGTAAGGGTTGGAGATCCTCTCACCCTTATTATTTATATGAGAAGCAAATATGGTAAGTTTAAAGTTTTTTAAAAAAAATCATATATAAGTACGAATCTTTTGCAGATGGATTCGATATAGTTGTAAACGACTGTTACGCTCATAATGGTGCAACAAAACGCATTCAGTTGATCGACGAATACGGTTGTCCTGTGGATGATAAATTAATATCTAGATTCCGTGGCAGCTGGTCAGATACTGGAGTTTATGAGACCCAAGTGTATGCTTACATGAAGACTTTCCGATTTACTGGGTCACCTGCGTTGTATATTGAGTGCGACGTTCGTATGTGTCACGGAAGATGTCCGGTGCGCTCGAATTATTTAAATATTAAAGAACGTATACTTATTTTCTATTTAATTTAGAGCCAACCATGTCACTGGAGGAATTTAAAAGCAATAACGAAAAGAGAAATTTCGAATGATACCTTGAACAAGGATCCGAAGAAAGCACAAGGTGAAAAGGAAGTGCCACTTTCAGAAAACATCAATTTATTTCAATCCCTACGGGTACTACAAGAAGGCGAAGGTGAAGAGGAAGAACAAATTACACACAACGCAGGTGAGGACCTTTAATTCAACTTTCTTATATATGTATTCACATAAAAGGTTTTATTATTTTTGACTATGGTGAATAATTTTAACAAACTTATGACTATGATGACATTTAGTCAGGTATTGGTGATTCAGTAATAATTATTAAATATAAACTAGTTCCTTCTAACAATTTTGATGAACAATTTTGTCATTTCATATTTTTGTGAATATTTTTTCCCAGGAACCCACATATCATCGGAAACCTGCATACGCACAACAGTTCTATCTGCTTTGTCAGCAGCATTCTCCATAACTATTTGTCTCCTCTCAGCCGCCTTAATGATAGCCTGCGCAAAACTGCGCTACCGAAAAAAGGAGCGAGTTGTTTATGAGACTTATGTGAACCACAAAGGACAGATTGACTGATAAAACCCAGCATCCACATCTAAAATTACAGCATAGAAGAAAGGAAGTCAACGGGAGATACACCATAAGAAAAAGCATAACCTGACTGACCCAATAATTTATTTGTACCCTAGAAGCGTAACACATACAGTTTAAGTAAGCCGATTAGAATTGAGCAGCAGTGCTAATTAAATACTTAACTAATTAAGTAGTGTAAATAACTTAAGTTGTCATGAGCGAGCCATTCGTCTTCAGATAAGCATCTTACACTGACAACATATTTTTGTATTATTACTCTTCATTTTCCATGCATTTACGCGATTCACACTTGTGGACCTAGCCTTAGGTATGATTTTGAAAACGTGCGATGGCATAATGAATTTGGGAACTTTTTGGTGGAGGTAGAAATTATTTATCGAAATTATCTTTTGTAGCAAATAACGTTAGAACGGAAACTGTGAGTGCTGGACTAAATTTACATTGATACCTCAGGTCCATGCGCCTATTTTCCGCATAGTTATTAAATAACTAGAATTAAGAGTGCTTTATGTATGTAAATAGCGGAAATGCAATAACTTACGCATTGTAGTCAAGCAACTATATTTAAAATAAACTCAAATTTTTACCACAAAAATTCTTTGCTTTTGCTCAGCTTTGATGTGTTCGGGCTGAAATGTGTCCTGTTAAAATTCAGCAAAAATTGCTTTGTCGCTTGCTCTTGCCGCCGTTGTTTTTCCAATTTTGTCTTGTTAGTGAGGAGTTTCGCGTAAAATTTGAAAGTTGCATAGTAGACTATCTCGACCAAACTAAGCACTGATCCTCCCAAACATAGACCGAAAATTCCACCAAACGAGGCTGAATAAATTTAATAAATAATGTTATGGCTTAAGATGTGTTTTTTTAATTCAATTACCTAATAGATCATCCCATGTCATAAAAATTTCCCTTCGATACTTGATGCACGATAAATCTTTAAAATACACCTTGATCAGGGTGAAGTTAGTGATATCGGTGTCATTCCTGTGAAGGTTATTGTACTTTTTAAGGTTTTTTCAAAATTCAATTTCCAAACAATATAATTGTATTTTTTATAAGATCAGTGGTCCCACACAAAAGTCTAAACTATGAAGAAAAACATGATCCAGTGCAAGTAATATCAATTTCTATAATATGTATCATGTTTGTATAGGAAATGCTAGTTATATATTTATAATAATCAACTTTTCTAATGAAATTACTTTTAACTTCCAAATTCATTTACTCTCTAAGATTTAACTAAAAGCATCATATTTTCATTCTACATTTATTTATTGCGACTCAATGGAATATTCGTTAAGCCTCCTAGCGAACCGATTTCCATTTTGGTAATGTGTAAAAACGATACTTACAAAGTACTTGCTATTTTGACGTCATTAACTCTTTGGGATATAAACGTTTCAACATTGTAAGACTGCTCCGTGCAGCTTGGCAAGCAATCGCAACTCATTCCAATTAATGTGTTATTAAAAACATAGCCAATATCAGACGGGGGTTCAAGACTTGCAAACATATCTGAAAAGAAAGGGTTTTCATTCCATTTTTACATTCTTTATTAAATGAAAAAACAATTTTGTTCTAATAGCTTTTAGTTTATATTTACATATGAAGTTCATCAATTTATGAAAAATTTATATAAATAAGTACTTACGTTTATTATCACTTAAACATTTCACATCCTGTAATGTACAATGCCGACTAAATGAACTTTGGTTTCTGTAATCTATTAAATATCAAAGTGTTAATTATATCAGTTATCTTATTATATACACACATATACTATGTTATATAAAAGTTAAAGCACATTTAAAGGGCCGATATTACAATATTTACAAAATTAAATTATATAAATTAAAATATGTTTGCAGTAAATAGAAATGTTAGTGGTTCTGCAAATTACAAACGCTTGTTAGAGCACTTATAATTTCATTTTCAAATATTCTATAGAATCTTAGACACATGATTTTTTAAGTTTAGTCTAATATGTATGTAGTACACCAAATAATGAAATGAATGTATCTTTTATATGCATACTTACTGACTTCTGGATAAAAGAAAGGCAAACATCCACATTTTTCTATAATAGTTCTAGCCCGGCATTCAGTTATGCACGATTGAAAGCTGTACTTTTTAGTTATTTGAAGTCGCTTCTAGAAATATTATATGGATATATAATCTTAAATTTAGTTTTCAGTTTTTCGAAAGAAGTTTCAGTTACCTCATGACTAAATCGGCAAAATCTCAGGCTGACTGGCAATGTTTCAACTGTCTTTTCAGTGACTACAACCGATGGAGTAACTGCAATAGACACTTCAAGACCAGGTTGACCAAATGCTGTTAAAAGGGATTTCTCTGGGAAATCTTCTGGGTCATGAAGTATTACTTCAGCCCCATAGAAAAATCTTTTTGGTGAGACGTACTCTTCCATTTCGACATCCAGTAAAACTTTGAGGCCAACATCTTCACCAGCTCCTGATATTCTTATCACTGGTGTGTTGATTTGGTAGTAGTCATCAACTTTCGTTTTTCTTGTTATAAAATTGTTATTCTTTAGTTAGATTTATTCAAATTGCTTTAAAATTCAAAATTACACAACTGAAGTTACATTTGAAGGGATTGTGATTCCAAACATCTAGCTTTTTAGTGCTTTTTAATTTTAAGGGAAAAGTGAATTTCACACTTTTTTAGTTCTAAACTTAATATTATTATTATCTAATTTTATGGGCTTTCCAGCAGATGGATAATGAAACAATAAAGAGTATATCCTCGCAATAATACTGTTGGCATATGTATTTTTTCTTTTCTATGGTTCACATGACATCAAGTCTAAGAAAGGTGCTCAAGTATTCATTATTAGGTAATATAATATATTGCATTTACAAGTATGCTCTAATATAGAAAGATATCATATGGCATAAAACCAGCAGCTAGAAACCAACACTATTTTTTACTGGATTTTCCAATTCGCCGACGAAAACTGACTACATATTAACTCTTCATTTTAGAGCATCAATTTTAGGAAGATATGAAATGATTAATCTTTTTCTTTTTTGCTTTTTTTTTTATCTATGAATTTACTAAAATAACAATAAATATCGTAACTCATGTCAATTAAGTTGTGGAACTAAAACTTATAGCATCTACTATAGAACGCTCGTTTCTTGTACATACTTATTTAGCATAACAATGTTTTGTAGAAAAATATTAAAATAATGCGCATATTATGCAACGTTTTCAAAGCGCATTCAAATGTTTTAACATATTTTTAATGACACATAACATATTCTCGTGTTCACTTGCATTTTTTTCTTTTTTGGCAAAGATATCTTTTGCACTGTAAAGTCATAGTATTTAGTTCATTTTATATCCTTTAGAATGCAATTTTCTTAAGCTATTTTGGTTTTCTTTATAGCACTTTGTCAAATGAAAAATGATATGAGATGATATTTCAAAAGCTAACTTTTTAGAGTTTGAGAGGCTATGAACGATACCCTTTTTTGATTATTTCACTTCTTTTTACATTCCTTCTACAACTACATAGGTATATATGATTAATTGTTCGCAACTTATTTTGAAAAACCATAAAACAATTACCGATATTTATCCTTCAGACATAAGGACATAAATTAGTCCAAATGTTTACTCGAATGAAGGAATTTTGTAATTTTGTGAAAGAAATGAAGAAGTAATCTGTAGTACTTCTAACTTACATTTCCAAAGATGATCTTAGTGCCTTGTAATTAAAAGAGCAGCAAAATCCTCCGCCACTTTTCGCAAGTCTAAATAAAGTATTGCAGGGGACCTCCTTCCCCAACCAAACGCACTGTCTGAGCATCAATTCGCACGGCTGAGCCAGTTCAAACATGAGTCTCTCCGTGGTATAGCCCAGCGCCTCTAAAGCCCGAAAAATCTTGACAAACTCACTATCAACCTCCTCGAAGGTAACGAGATTTCCTAGGCTTTGGAAAAACTTCTGCATACTTGCAGCCGAAAAGCCATTCTTATCTCTGGCAAAAAAGTAATAAATAAGACAATAAATCCAAACTACTCAAGATCCTACAGAGATTTTGAAACGTTAACAGTGTTCGGTTTGTAGACCGTATTTACATTGCAGATGGTCACTCCAGGAAAGGCAACGTTCCAAATGGGGAAATTGTTGGTTTCAATCGTAGTTATGGTCGGAGTGGTTTGATATCGACTCCACACAAGGAGCATGAGATATATTGCAAATCCCAGACCCATGACCACCGAACTTATCCAGATAGATGAGCTCAAGAGACGAAGGGTGTTTCTAAAAGGAGTAAAGTATAGGAAAATTGTTTTACCTATAAATCTACAAACAGCCTTTCGGTATCTTTACCTAAGGTAGACATTACTGGTGTCTTCGTAACTGTCTACGATAAATCGGCACCCGTGCAGATTCGTCTCTTTGCAGAAATCGTATCCTGCATTAAAGGCGGATTGGGTTATAAAACTTTTTCTAGCTTTCGACAGAACTTGACTCTGCAGAGTTAGCCTCCTTTTTCTGCTTTTATTAGGTCTACGCTCGATTATCATTCTTGTTAACCTTCCACGTCAAATGCTTGTTATAAACTGATGACTACGATTCTTGATGAAACTAAACTAGTAAAAGGCTAATTGTTTGAGAGCCTAAAGTGAATAATTACTAGAAGAGAGATATCAATTAAAAAGCACTTGGAGTGTGTTGAAGAAATTCTTAGTATCAAAGTTTCCCATAGGGAAAAGTTAATGTGATTTTATGAGGCAATTCATACGACTGCTGAAAGATTTTTATTTGCCTATAAAGTAATTGAACTTGAATGTGGGTAGAAAGATTTACCACACACGTGAAACAAAATTAAAATAGACATAACTTTTCAGTTGATTATAGTTTTCGAAAATAATAGAATTGAAAATACAAAAAGCCATTTTTGGGTATTCTTGAACAATCATTATGTGTAAATATAGGTTTATTATAGAAATTTGCTTTAAATGAAAATCTGATTCCTAATCTGAAATATTGGATATAACTTGCATATGTACATATTCCTACAGCCTTTTTACTGATCTTGGCAAGGTGAATAAGGTTTTCACGATAATCATTCACAATTTTTTGGTTTATTTAAAATAATCTATCTCAGGAAGAAAAGTCCAATTCATGGAATATACGGACTTGCAGCTTTTTGTACTGCGATATAACACTTTAATGCTCAAACTATCAGTACAGTAACATTACGTTAGAAGCTCCTGGTTCAATTTATTATTTGCTAATGATTTTTCATAAATGATTTAAATATGTCCCTTTGAACCTTTTAACCCTATTGTTCTGAACAATTTTTCTCTATTAACAAATTCCGAACCAACAAAAATTATTTGCCAGTTCTTCGGATAAAAAATGGTGCAATTTAATATGAAGTTTTCTATCTTTGTTTTTACAATCAAATTAGTAACATATTAGGCCGAATTGGCGAAAATCCTCTTTTCACTATCTAAATTAACTGACTTTGAAATCTCCTCGTAGATTTTGATCAAATATTGCAACACAATTTATTTTAGGTTAAGTATTTTCGTCACAAAGATTTTCGTAGCAAATTTTTTAAATATCCTAAATTCAAATTATTTCTAACTTTACATTTTCTGAAAAAAACAAACGAGTTCAGACTACAATTATCATTGCGAATTCACAAAATATGTCCAAAAATTTGAGTTTGTTTTCATTCCATACTACCCGATCCGATTTCTTAACTTAAAAGTAAACAGCTTTTTCGTTTCATAAGCGATGACAAGCACTCAACTATCTTTTGAAATAGTAAATTGATATAATCATCACACAGTTTTTTAAACAAGTCTAATTCTTTGTTAGAACTTTATGTAAGTAAAAACAAAACTATTCTTTCCGTGATTCGCAGTTGCATATAATAAAAAGTAAAAGGATAAATTGTAAAAATATTATTATTATACTTTAACACTTCAACTGAATTATGTTATCTTATCACAAAGCTTTTAAAAGTTGTGGAAAGCAAAACAAGAATTAGCAAATTTTCAGTGTATCAAGTAATTACAGGTAACTAATATAATTTTAAGGAAGTTCAACCTACATAAAAAAAATCACATCTCATTCGAATAGGCATTGTATTTGAAAGTCATAGAAATAATTTTCTTACTTACATTTCAAACTGCGATCGCAAAGCCTTGTAATTAAAGGAACAGCAAAATCCCTGCGCACTCTTTGCAATTCGAAATAAATTTTTACACGGCGTATTCTGTCCTGACCAAATACAGTGTCTCAGCAATTTCTCACAAGGATGTGCTAATTCGAACATAATTCTTTCGGTAGTATAATTTAAGTCTTCCAAAGTCTGGGAAATTTTCAAAAATTGGCTGTCGACTTCTTCAAAATTTACGAGTGCCGCCAAAGTTTGAAAGTACTGCTCTACAGTCTCTGCAGGGAAGCCTCGCATAAGTCTAATTATTTAAAATAAACATATATAATATTATATTATAATTTTTATTGCATATAAAAAAACCCCAATATATACATATATAATCACCAAAAATTAATTTCAAAAACTTACAACTCTCCGGCGATATATTTCGTGTTCGGCTTGTAAACAGCATTAACATTGCAAATTGTTACACCAGGAAAAGGCACATTCCAAATCGGATAGTTGTTCGTTTCGACTGTGGTCATTGTTGGAGTATTTTGAAATCGAGTCCAAATTAGCGCCATTAGGAAAATTGCAAAAACAGCACCAAGGACATCTGCGGTTAACCAGACAGTCAGACTCACAAGTCGTCGAAAACGCCTTCGAATAAAAAAAAAAACCAAAATTAACCTTTAATCCTTATTAGATGTGTCGCAGTATTTACCTTATGTAGCTATTCCCGGTGTCCTCGATCTCCTCGAAAATAAAGCGACAGCCATGAATGCTGGTTTCTCTGCAGAAACACATAATTGTTTGCATAACTGACTGTGCAATATAATTCTCCTTTACTTTTATAAAATTTTGGCCCAAATGAGCCCTAAAGGCTGGTCGCCTCTTAATACGACTATGCAGGGATAACATGGCTAAGCGACTTTTCCTTGAATAAAATTTATAATTACTGAATTGCCTGTTTTATATCAACTAAACAAGCCACCCAACTAGTAGTAATTAACTGGGTTGGAACCAATTAAAAGTTAGTTGACTCGTTATCATATCAGTTGATGAATAATTAATTGTTTTAATTTATGCTTGCCTACGTCATAATTTTCGGTGACTATTTCTTTTTTAGACAATATTCTTTTTGTAGTTAATAGTGATTGGAAGTAAATCAATAGTATATTGCTAAAAAAAAACTAATAAAAAGTTTCAATATCCTTATGGTTAAATTAAGGCATTATACTGTGCATATGTATGTACGTGAGTCTAATTACACAGGTAAATTTTAAATTTTATTATTTTTGCTAAAACGCTTAAATAACTATTTTAATTTTAAACGTACTTTACTTAGACAACGTGCATTGTGCATAAAATATTTAAGTAGAGTATATTAAATGTATGCATATAGTTAATCTTTGTTCTTGTATGAGTTTCATGGATGATCCGATGTGCTTCAAAGGGTTGATACAAGAAATTCAAATTGTAGAAGTGAAATAAAATATTTGATTAAATTTTATGTTTGGGCACGCTAAATATAATTAATTAGTACACACGTATATTCAAGAGACACTACGGATATGTATGTAAGGTTTTCCAAAAAATTCAAGCGGAAATCCAGAAGTAAAAGTGCCAAAATTTACCCAAATTAGCCTATAAGTACATAATATACATATAATATACAAAAGTTCCTGATTGCTTTTCTAGACTTTTCACCAAACTAATAAGGATTTTTGGTTACAGTGCCTGGAATAATTTTAATAAAGCTGATTTTTTCCAATGAATCTTAGTAGTATGCTTACCTAACGCAAAACGCTTTGAAAACATTGCAATTAACATTGTGCCAAAAACAATTCAGAAATTAAATTTACCAAAGTATTTGAAGGCTATTTAGAGAAAATATCGTTTTTTTGTCAGTTAAATCTATTTTAAATTTTTTTCATTTTGTTGGCTATTTACTTTGAACTATCTCATGGCATCATATCTAAATCATTCCACAACGTATGATGTCCAAAAAATAATAACAAAAATTAAAATCACCGAAGTTTATTCAAAAAAATTAACCATGTGATTTTTAGTATAGTATAATATTACCCGGTCACATTTAACAATTTTGCGAATTTGATTTCCATACTACAGGTTGACGTATTATTAATAACTTAACGCACCAAGCGCTTTTTGTTTTAAACAATTCGCATCTCGCGCAGATAGGACCGCTTGAACTCTTATTTCAATTGTTTAGCCGAAAATCGGCGATTTAGAGGTGTGCGGCAACAGCACTCGCTCAGGCCGTCTGGGTTAAGATTAAAACGTACGTGGAAAAGTAATTAAATTCAAAACGCAGTGATAATAATGAAATTCTTGCTTTGTTAACTTTTGAATTATTTTGACGTTTCGATTCAGACAATTACCGCACTTTTTCCGGACGGAGCTACGAGTATAGTTTTGGAACTGTGTGTATAAACATAATGCATATACACATATGTACAGTCGTGTGAAAAAGTTTAAGACCATCCCCAAAAGTCAAACGAAAATTATAGCATTGTATCTGGCAATCTTCTTTATTGAAATAAAATAGTTATTTGTTTAGTTCATTTATAATGACAGAATAATTTTACTTTACAAAAACAAACCCCTGTGAAAAAGCTTAAGACCATGAAGAGGTAATATAATATATAATGGTGAGTTTTATTAGTTTTTCTCCCAAACTATAGACATTTCTGTTAAGGATTCTCGATAGTACTCTGTTTTGATCGTTATAAAGAACAATAGTTCAATTTAAATATCATATCTAGGATTATGTAACTTCTGTATGCTGTTATATCAGTTCGAATTGTCGAAGAACAAACGTCCACTCCTCGTGATAGTGTTAGCTCCTGAGCCAAATCTGAGCTCGTAGCAGTTCTATTACTCCGAAATAAGGACACTAATTTGTTTTTTACTGAGTGTGCGATGAGAGATTTGCATCCTGATCCGTCCAAATGGCCAACTTTTCTTTATTGCCTGATGGACACAGGTCTTGCTCACGTTCAACGTTGATGCAATTTGGCGTTTTGATGAACTACCTGTTTTTAAGCCAATGATCTAAAATGCACTCGTAATTTATTAAAGATGTTAACAATAGTTGCTAAACGTGTTTAACTCCCTTAAAATCGAAACATCCCTAGATTTTGTCCCCATATTTCAGATTTGGAAGACTTAACACTGATATAAGAACTTACAGAAGTTAAATAATCCTAGATATGATATTTAAATTGTATAAAAATAGTATAAAATTTGTAGATCATTTTCAACCATTCGACTTGAATTTTTAGGAAGTTATTCCGTACGTAAATAGCTGTTATGCAAAATTTGAAAATATCTATTTATTATTAACAGTTTATTTAAACACTTTTACCCGAAAAATGAACAATTTTGTGTAAAAGCGTGCCATCTTTTTCCAAATGGATATTTTGCTAAAATCCTACGTACTTCCACAGTCTAATTAATGTGCTTAGGAGCAGTACTAAAATTCAAACGTCCCGCCAAAATTGTCCACTTGAATCGCACTACCAGACAGAAGAAAAATTGCTCCTACCCCAAATTGAGGCCAACTTCAGTAGGAATGCCAGATGCATCTCGATGACATTTTGAGAGGTACACATAAATAAAAACTCTTTCCTTCCGTGTACATGCAGTCGCGCTCGCGTCACACCGAGAGCCAGTGCGTGAATGTGTGAGGAGAAATGCAGCTGCAGTTTGCTTGTATCCATAAATCCGAGCGGAGTGCGGGACACAACAAAACGTCGAACGGGACATTAAACAAGCAAACCTCAGCTGAGCAAGAAGCGAAGGCGCTCGAATTAAGGAGCAGGAAGGACGTTGATTCGGGTCGACAACGGTTTACGTGCGGGGCTACCAATTTACACGGGACGCGGTTCGGTCCAGAGGCCGAGGAGGCTCAATTTTGGTGAGTAGACCACTTTTGATTTCGCTTAGACCTTGAATTCGGCCGGATTGTTGTCATCCGCCCTTTGCGTCTTATCTTGGCCAGCAAGGTTTAGCGCTCCCTAATTGTGCCAAAATCATTAACTCTTCGAGAATGCCGAATTAAGTGCACAATTCGCGACCAGCGTGAGATTCGCTAAAAATTCTCCGAATTGTGGCAACGGGGCGCAACTGCAATTTTTGTCCCGTTATTCGACGAAGGGACATTTGCAGATGTCACGCTGTCGATCGGCTTGGGGCTCCGCGAGGCCGCGGCGCAGAGTGCAACTGACGTTTGGGCCTGAATTTCGGGGGCCAGGCTGTTTCCTTAGAAAATTCGAACATTTCTTATTGCACCTCGAAGGGCGTTATTGATTCCTTCAGCCCAGAGGATTCCCCGAGGTTGCAGGAGGTGCCTAATCGCGTGCAGCTGAAGACGCCCGCTGCGACCTTCGACTCCCCCGAAATTACTTCGTCGACGAATGCGGCCGCTGCAATTAAAAGCCGCGCTCTTGTTTGCCCGTCTCTGGAGGAGGCGGCGGGGCGCCCGCGGACCGTTTATTGCCTCGCTGGTCGCCACTGGTTTCTTCCGGATTAACGTTAAATCATTTTAAATATTCAAAGGGCTGCGTGGCGGCTGAAGATCCCACAAGTAAAATTGCGATTTTTGTTTTGTACTGGCTTTGATTAGGCCGCAGATATCAACGCGAACTGGTTCTTGAAAGTAAATGTTCTGGAAAAATTCTTGCAGATTCAGTGCACTTTCACCGCTCCAACTCTAACTCCGCCAAAGCCTATTGAATCGGATTTCAGATTATTTACTATCTGGTCCACTTTTATATGGAACGACTCAAAGTAAAGCAATCTTGCTGCCTTCGCCCTGAGTTATCCCTATCAATGAATTCTATTACAAACTTTCTTAAAATGTTTGGCATATTAGTTCTTTACTTCCTTCCTAACGCGATATATTTCATAACAGAAGGTGCTAAAAATAATGTGCCTTGTATGTTACAACAAATCAAATGATAACTAATCTTTTCCAGAAAACAAAGTTTGTATAATTAAGGGGGAACTTAAGGAGTATGACTACAATTGTGAAACCACAAATTGAATAATGTAGGCGTAGAAGGAATATTTCTGTGTCTTCCCTTGATTCAATAAAACTAAGTAGTAATTTTGTATTATAACATTATTGTATACGTATCGTTTTATTAGTATACTGTTTTTTAAACAGGACTATTTTGAATTTTACAAGGTTATAGAACTACTAACAAAGTTTCACTAGTTTCGCCGATTGCAATCTGTCAGAATAGCACTAATCTACAATTTCATTCTTTATATTTGATTCGAAGAAGAAGTATTTCTTTAAATTTCGGATCTTTTCCTTAGAGATTGTGCTATTCAATCAACTTATATGTAATCCTAATCTTCAAATCGATTTCTTTTACCAACTTTTAAGGACTTGCTTAATTGACAAGTTTTTCTTGATATTGCTTAATCGAATATACATAAGTGTTCAATTTCAAAAATATTTTATGTTTGTGCGAGTTTGATTTAGCTAAACGGATTTTCCCAGAGATGACTTCTAGCTAACTCGACTTTTAGCTACTGACTTGTCATTAAATTGATGAAGTTTTTCGAAGTAACATTTTAAAATTCTTATTTCTTTTACCGCTTAGATTTTCTGGAATATATCTTAGAATATGTTTTATTTGATAAAAATTGATTCAATATTATATTTTCGGTATACCAACATTTCATACTACAGCAAGTTAATTTCGATTAAAATTGTTTAAACGCTCAGATCCGAATAAGCTGCAGCAGTTACTCCTTTTTCCGAAAATTAAACAAAGTCGCAATATCTATTAGCAACTATAATCAAATTTAAAGTTTGTTTTTCTTCTTTTCTCGCATATTTTTCATAAGCAATTGATGCGATTCTTAGCGAAGTGAATAAATATATTTTTCATTAGTTTTGCAGAGAGATCACTAAATAGTTGCCATACACCTACATCAAGTGACCAACACATAGCATAAAGATCGTTAAAAATAAATTATGAAATATACAGGCGGCAGCCCGTCGACATTTTGCGAGCAAGTAAGCACAGTAACATCGCTTTTCGAGAAATGGAGCGACTGCGAACGCACCGTGGTTATGTACGCCCTCCTGAAGCGCCTTCGGTACCCTAGCCTTAAGTTTCTACAGTACTCCATAGAGAGCAACTTGACACAGAACTTTGGTTCACAGAATTTAGCGACAAACGATATAAACGCCAACAACCCCATTTACCTACAGCAACTGGTGGCCGCTTATAAGACAGACAATGATCCGGTAATTTACGGGTCAGATATGCAAAGAGATGGGGAGAGGGGCTCTAACAAAAAGGAGGAGATCCTGAACGATGTTCTAGACATGCTGCCACTACTTAAGCCTGGAAATGAGGAAGCCAAAGCGGTGTACCTGTCGTTGATACCATTAGCTGTGGATGATACCGGAAAGCAGGTAGTTGATACGGAAATTGTTCAACAAATTTTCTCGTATCTGCTTATCCATCCAGCGATCACAAACGAGGACAGACGGTAAGACATAGGGACTTCACAGAATCACCTTTGATTACATGTTTTTAAGTCTTTTTAGATCACTTGGCCAATGGTTGCGCCATTTGGAGGAGAATATCCAATCCTCGTTTTGTACGGGCCACCAGAACTTTTACGTGCTCACCAATCCTCTGGACTGTGGTCCTAAGTCGGGCTCGGTTTCATCTTTAAGCAATGACAGTATTCGGAGTTGGCAAACGATAGCTCCACCGACGCAGTCGAGTAGCAAGCAGCAGCAGACCCAACCGCAAGTTCCTCCAGCATCCACTGTGCTGCCGCACGTGCCAAATGAATGGGGCTCGAGCCTGCTGCAACTGCCTGACAACCTCTGTGAGGATATCCAAAGAGCCACCCTGGGAGAGGTACCTTCTAGTCAAAATAGCCTCGGGCTGATATACGATAGCCAAGTGATGGGTACCGACCCCGGGAACAATTCAAGTGATGATTTGCACGTGTCGTTTTCTAAAAACGGCACCGAAATAATCGACTTTGAAGCAAACGATTGTGATAAATGTACCAACCCGATGAGCTTTAGCTCTCTGTTCTCAAACCCATGCGAACATGTTACACCACCTCGGTGGAGCCTAGACAACAACTCGGCTGCAATTAAGACTCGCCGATCGAACAGTTTAACAACTGCGGCAATATCGTCTTCGTCCTCATCCACCCCTTCTGTGATTATCGGCAACGAGCAATGCTCTAATTCATCCGAAAATCTTGCACAATACTCCCAGAAACCACGGAGTTTTTCCTTATCCATTGAAAATCCGAGAGGCACACTCACATCCAGTGGATCAGACACTCGCTTAGATGATCTCAAGCCAAACTACTTAAAGTTCACGTCGCACAACATTGGCATGTCGAATATTGGCCAGTGGTTAAAAAGTCTGCGACTGCACAAGTATATCGGGCTGTTCACCAACATGACCTACGAGGACATGCTGTCCATATCCGAAGATTTTCTGCAAAGCTTGGGCGTTACCAAGGGCGCTAGTCATAAGTTAGCTATTTGTATAGAAAAGCTGAAAGATCGACACAATCGTTTGACGAAGGTTGAGCAGGACTTGCTTGCAAACAATGTGACAATAAACGTTGCCACCGAGGAGCTCACCAACATTGTGCTCTCGCCGATGAAACCTGCTGACGCAAGCCCCAATAATGTGGCTGCAAAGTTTCTTCAAGTTTTGGATTTAAGTAAGTTTAGGAATCAAACATTGGGGATATTAAAATTCATTTGTATACATTTTCAGTTTGTCATGCCATAGCTAAGAAGGACATCAATTGTCAACAGGACGAGGATTGTGTGAATGCGCTTCTGTGGATCTTGGAAAGATCTATTCATAATGAGGCATTCGTAGCTCACACCAATCAGTTGAAAGAGCATAAGTTCAGGTTGTCGAAGATTAAAATGCAATTTGCACCGAAAAATCATCATATGAAGAGCGGTAGCAATTCCAGTTTGAATAAACCGCGGTAAGTATATCAATATTTGAGCATTTTCCAATGAAACTATTTTCCTCCAGCAGAACCGTTCGGTTTGATTTTTCAACATATATTCTTCTTCTATGACTTATCCACTAATTATGATACAAGCCCATATATTTTTACATAGAGTTAGCTTTGCCCGATCATCAATTGTTTATTAATTTTTCTTCGATTGTGTAATGTCTCAGTTTCATTTCAATTCTAAGGAAAATAGTTTCCAAAACTTTTTTCTAATTTCAGAGCAAGGTTTGCTCCTTAGAGTTAGACATCAATTTCCATTGTTAATCTACTTATGAGTGTGTCGACATGTTGTTTAGTGGATGTTAAGATTAGAAGCGATTTGCCAACATTGTCTCCCTTCTACTTAGTAATTTTTAGAAAAATACATTAAATACCCTGAATTTCAGATAACTTATAATGTGTAAGCGATCAAATTGTTCTAAGTGATCCTATAAAAAAAGCATAAATATCCATCAGATTAGGGTATCAACGATTGATCCATAGCCTCTATATAAATAAATAAGATTGAGAGCATCAGAACCAGATTTGTTTTTCTTAAATTCAACTCTGATGATGAAAAAAAATTATTAGGTAATCTTGAATGTTTACCCATGCAGTTGTATTTGTATATTATTTTTGATTTTCCTGCTTTGTTCAATTTTAAAATCTGTATACAAAATATCGTTCCTGTTTAAAGTCTCTAAATATTCTTCATCTAAGTTACATGATGCAATACACTTAACATTTCTTTGCTTAATGTTTAAATTGTTTAAGTTGAAATTAGTTTTTGAAGTACAAGAAATCAAGAATATTGCGTTGTCATATTATCGTGAGAATTACAAAAACTGTCTTATATACATCGTAATAGGAAATAGAAGAATTTTAGAATTTTCAATCGGATACTATCCGATTACACCAAGTGTAAATACGTCTTTTGCTTTTGAGGAAAAATTACTCGTATATTATATCCTTTATTTTTTTATAACTGCATTTACTTAAATTTTCAACATTATATTTTCCAGGTGGAATGGTAAAACTCGTAAAGTGGACAAGGGCAGCAATGATAGAATAACACGGAAAAATTCCAACGAAACCCTTACTTATTCCATTGGCTCCCTACAGCATACTTCGACAATCCCAAGCATCACATCCCAATGTTGCAATGACGCTGAAAAATATCATTCCGTAAAGTCTTCCCAACCGTATAATTCCTGCCAACAATACAAAAGTTCCTCGTACCCGAATTTCTCGAATACTGGAAAAGGAGGTGTTCCACAGCCTCAATACAGGCATCACAGGCACTCCTTGAACAATTTAATTGTGGTTTCAACGAATCCCCAGCAACCACAGCACGTGTCCTTTAAGATGCTAAAGTCCGTCGTGAATTTGTCAAAGAGCAATGGCAACATAAGTAATCCAAGTGCGGTAGACAGTGTGCCCCGACAGGGCTTAAAGATATCATCAGTGCCTACGTCCACGATTGCACCTCAGAGCGTGCCACCAGCAGCAGCAGCAGGGTCGGAGCAGCTGTCCACCATGGGAGTTGATTCATCTGTGGCCCCGTGTAGCACGGTTAGTAGTACAAAATCTAATTTAACTAGCATTAGTATAACCTCCTCTAAACAGAGTAAGGATAAGAGTTCGAAGAACACTATCGGTGATATAAATAGTAGCTTAGAGTTTCTCTGCCTGCAAATGACAGAGCAGGCCATCAATTAAATTTCTCCGCACTAGCTAGAAAACGTAGAACAGAACTAGTCAGAAGAGGAAAGTTTTCAGTTCGCCGGCCCTATTTGCAGCGCATAATAAAAGGTATATCTGTGGAACTAGCAATATGAAAATTAAATTGACGCGCGTGTTTACGTTAAATGTTGACAAGAATATTGTTCGTCCGGCGTTTTTATTATATTTATTTTTTGTCGCTTTTAAGTTGAAAATGTGAGGATTGCTTTGTGGTACCCTTTAAGAAAATATAACGCAAGTTTTCATGACCCGAGAGTGCGTTCTTTTTATTTTACCTATTTTTGGATGCTTTGCACTTTCACAATCAAAATATAACTTAATTTTTGTGTTTAGGTGATTTTATCGTCTCTGTTATCTTTAGCCTAACTCTCAAGAGTTGATTTTAGCAAAACTATTGGTGTGGCATACTTATTATAATAAAACGGGCCCTGTTCTTGTTTTCGTACCAAAATGAATTCGCCCGAATTTCGGACTTTTAGTGTTCTCATTTTCGTTCGAAGCGAATTCGATGCGAAATTCAGACAACTTCACTTGTTCTTAAATTCGGACTAAACGGAAATGCACCGAAATTTGACAGTTTTATTTTCGGTGCCGTTGCAGTTAGTGGATTTGAAAGAAAATTGACGAAAATGTAAGTTGAATAAAATAATTTTGAGAATTTACGATTTAAAATAATTAAAACATACTATTCTAGGGGTAAACACACAAATGCAAGCCAATTTAAAGCTCTAGTGGAATTTGTGGAGAAAAATCCCCAGGTGGTCCTATTCACTAAAGGGTATGATGAGACTAGAAGTTGCAACTGGGACAAATTAGTCGAAACGTTGAATAGTTTAGGACCACCGTGCCGCGATCTTAATGGTTGGAAAAAAGTTTGGTCTGACTTCAGAGTTAACATAAAAAAAAAAATAATCCACAACAAACAAGAGATAAAATGCACTGGTGGAGGTCCCAATAAATTATTACATATTTCACCTCTTGAGGAAACTGTGGCAAGCTTGACTGGTCTCTATACGGCTGTTGGGGGATTGGAAGGTGCAAGGACATTTGGGATTCCAACTAATGTACCTAATGAAAGGCGACCCGAAACCCAATTTATGGAAAATTCTCCAACCGAAATTTTATTTGAAGGCACCACTTCCTGTGAAGACACAACCATCATTGAAGAAGTACATGACAGCAGTTCATCGGTCCAAACAGATTCGAATAGAAACACATCTCAAGCTTCTACGTCTTACACAATTCAACAACCCCAAACCAGACGTGCACCTTCAAATGGGAACTTGGCGGCTTTAGAGAAACATATCAGTGCAAATGAAAATATCTTCAATGGAATTGCCAAATCCATCAGCAATTTAGAAAAATCTCACAAAGATATAGGCTCCTATCTTAGGAGAACTTATAAGGCTGTTGATACTCTTTGCCACTTAAAAAAGGAAAAATTAAAAGAACACATCCGCCATAATAAAGAAATGGAGAAATTGATGTATGAAAAACTTAAAATTAAAAAAAGACTACTAGAAATAGAAGAGAACAAAATTCAGTTGGAATAACGATGATGTATAGAATATAAGCTAAATCCCATTTTAACTATATAACATTGAATTACTTTTTTTAATTATTTTTATCGTTTGTTTTTGTTTTATGTATAAATGTTGAAAATTGAATGAAAACTCAATATTTGGAATAAAGATATATTTAAATTGAACTTAATTTTTTTTTAACTATTTACATAAAGTTGGCTTAATTATAAAAAGAATTTTTAATGGAATTTCTAATTCTTTGAGCTTCCTCAGAATTTTCACCTTCTGTAGTTATCTCAAATTGTAATTCAGTATCATACTGCAAAATTTCACTCACAAATTCATCGTTTCCTATTCTATAATATATGCAGATATTATGTAAGGCACTACAAACGTTTATAATTTGTGCTGCTTTTTCTGGTCTGTAATGCAATTCTCTAGCTTGTATCAAACACCTAAATCTATTTTTTAGAATCCCAATGGTCCTTTCTACAATATTTCTTGCCTTGGCATGTATTTTATTGAATCGGGTCTCAGAAGCAGTACAAGGCTCTCGATAAGGTGTCATTAAGTATGGCTCTAAGCCATAACCAGCATCTCCCAAAATTAGAGAATTCCTATCTCCATGAACATATTGAGAATTCAAATATGCTTTAGCATCTGATGTTCTCCATATTGCTGCATCGTGACAAGATCCAGGATGTATTGCGTCGACTCCTATAATTCGCATTTCATGATCGCAAATCTATAGCGTTAGCATAAATTAAGAGATTTTTTAAAGTTTTATAAATTACTTACTATCATCGCGTTAATGCTATAATACCCTTTTCTATTGTAAAAAAGGTGTTTATTTTCCCTTGGCGCTATTATTTTCACATGAGTGCCGTCTACGCAGCCTATAACTCGTGGGAATCCACTTCTTTCAAAAAAACGTTGCTTGGATTGTTGCTTCTGTTCTTCTGTCATGGAAATGCTTATCCATTTTGAACACAGTTTTCTCTCCAACACATCTAACACTTCTTTTAATACTTTACAAAAAGTAGTTCTTGCCAAGCCAACGTCTATCTCTTTTCCAACTCCTCGTTGGTAACCGCCTTCAGCAAGAAAACGAAGGCAAGCTGAAATTTTTAGTACTGGTGGTGGAGATAATGCATTGCCTTCTTTTAATTCTCCATCTACCTCGTCAAGTATATAACGAAATGCTTCTTTTGAAAGCCGAAAATATTTCCTAAATCTCAAATTTATGTTATTTTTAACACACATAACATAAAATGTTTTTACTTACAACGAAGGTGGAAGTTCTAGAGGATTGCATTTATCCCTAATTGATCGGCGATATCTTCTTAAATAGGTATATTTATGCCTTTCTTGCTCTTCTTCCTCCATTTGAGCATATAAATATAAAATATGTGCATCCATCACAACCAATCACACAAATTTAAAATTTATAAAATATTAACTTCCTTCACACAGGAGGAAGTGACATTTCCAAATTAATTTCGAAAGCTTGTTTCGTTTTTTGGTGTTGCCTACACGCACTTTTCAATTCGCCCGAAAATGAGAACACCTAAGTGATTTTCGTACGAATCTAATTTTCGTATTCGCACGAAAATAAGAACAGGGCCCAACAAAAGCTTTCTTTATTTTATTCTCTTTAACTACATAAAGCCTTTTCCGCAATCTTATTTGTTTCTCTAAAAGAATTGAAAAGAATCCGCAATCTTATTTGTTTCTCTAAAAGAATTGAAAAGAATCCATTTGAAATGAAACTTCCACTTGAATGAAATTAAATATAAAATATTTTTCATAAATGAACCTTAAGAAAACTAATAATTATTGTTCATCTTGGTTTAATTGTTGCATAAACAAAATATTCTGGCGACATCATTACAAAATTAAAGTACACCAGAGAAAATTAAACTGTGGCTTAACTTAAAAGCTAATTCTTAATTTTGCATTTGTTCTTTATTCGCCATCTATTGCATGAAAAAATCGCTTTATAGAAGAAAAAACAAAACAACAACAAATTTCCGAAATATTTCGAAATGTTTTAAAGATGGTTTGTGAAAAAAATGTGTTCACAGGCCTGCGCAGCGTTCTTCCCTTTGTCATAATAATATTGCAAAATATAGCGCAATTTTTTTATTATTTATGTCCATTTTGAAACGCAAACAACTTTCCAACCACTGCACCAATTTCGATGTTTTCACACAAAAAGTAACGCTCGACAGTCACTTTTCAACGAGCGCTTACTGGTGTCGCTGCGATCTGTATTTCCTGAGTCCTGAATTTGCAGTTGACGCCATCTATCGGGACAAACGCCACGAACTTTTTTCCACACTCAGTATTTTGCGTATACGGGCGCAGAAGTTATATTAAATTGTTGTAATGCTCTTTGTGGACCATGTTTTTTCTGTATTGTTTTATTGATGTTGCTCTGTTCCAGAATTTTATTATGTATTTGCTGTAGAATTTTTCGTTGGCTTTCTACCATAGATGGACATTTTTGCATTACCACTAAATTTACATTAGCACTAAAATGTTAATATTAGTTAAGATACAGTTTGCACTATCACTAAGTGTCGCGTCGTTAGCGCAGGAACGCACCTACGCCCTGATTTCGTTTGCTCAGGTGATTATATATGTGCCACGAGGAATGTGCCTGGACCTCTGCTGCGCTGCCAGGCACTCGTGTGTCTGTTCCTCGTACCGCTCGGCGGCGACCAGAGATGAAACAGGCATGTGGCCTTAAACTGGTGATATGCGCCGCTCGGCGGCAGCCACAAACGATGCGTCCGATCCTCGGGAGAACACGTGCCGCAGCAAAAATGCTCAGTTCGGCGGCAGAATGAAAGAAACTCTCCTTATTTTTAATTACACAGATCAACATACAAGTGATCAAAAAAACGTCGCGTGTCCGTTATGGATGGATGCTCACAGCAATTCGATTTCACGATTCCCTTTTTTTGCAATAGAAAAACGCGTCCACTCAGCTCAAACAATCGCAAGCAAGTGACTCAAATATGGCGGTATCCCTTTCCTCGTCAAGCCAACGTCACGCGTGCACCTCGAGACTTGGCCCAGATAGATTTTAATATAGCGAACGCGCGGCACCACCATGCCGCCATCTGCCGGTTCGACGGAACACTAAGCAATTACTCATAGTGCAAACCTTATTTCATTATCACTAACCGATTATTGGTAGTGCAAACTTTGTTTCATTCATTATCACTTGCATTACCAATAATCGTTTAGTGATAGACCACTCATTGCCATTGTTTTCACTTTCACTACCTTTAGGTCATTTTTTAATTCTGTACCAGGATAAAATTCTCCTTCATATTTCACTATCCCGAATTCACTTTCTAAATAACACAATTCTGAGTTTTTCACTGTTTCTCTTGCAGTTGGTTTCTTTGCTCCAATCCTTTTTTTGATTTTTCGTTCAATTTTTTGATTTTCATTGATTTCTTTTTCTTTTTGCAATCTTCGTTGATGTTCCAAAAATTCCTTGTTGATAGCGACAGCTGAAGTTATTTTTTTTTCTTATTGTCAATTGATTTAGCTGCTTTTCTTTTTTTTTTTATCTCCATTTCCGGTCAATATAATGATTTTTTTTGAAAGGAGATGTAAAATCATTGTTATATTGTATATTTTTTTGAGATGTTCCATCAATCACATCTTCGCAGGATACGTTGATAATACTGACAACGCCGGTGTCATCTACAACCCCATTAATTATATTATTGGACCACAACTCGTCACTAAAGTCCCTAGTAACTACCAGTAGAACAAAACCAAGCCCAAACCACAACACTACCTCCACCGGACTTACAGCTCATTTCAACGGTTTCCTGGAGCCCTCTGTCATGCAAATGGTATTTGAAACCGTCAGGTCCAACTAAATTAAAGTTTTTCTCGTCGCTGAAAACAACTCGCGATTACTCCGTTATCCAGGACATGTACCTTTTTTCAAAATTTAAACGTGCCTGCTTGTGTTGCTTTGTTAAACATGGCTTCGTACAGTATGTTTTGTACACCAAGTTATTGTCGGCTCTCAAAAGCTGTTGTACCCGACGTGTTGTTACTGGTAAATTCAACTTCTTAACTATTTGTGATGCAAACACATCCTGCTTCCTGACTGTCCGAAAAGTTAGTCGTGTTTGATGATTATTTAACTTTTTATTGCGATCATGCGTCGCATTTTGTTCGTAATTTTGACCAAGAAGTAAAAAATTTCTCACAGCGATTTGTGATGTTTGTATTTTCTGTGGAATTTGCCATTGTGAAAAGCCAGCATCGCTTTTTTTTTTGCTTATTGATAACTCAAGGAACAGGTCTTCACGGGATGACAGCCGAGACTGAATTCTCTGACAGAACTATTCTATCTTCTATTCTAAGTGTATTCTAGTGTTACTTATAAATGTATAAGAGTGTATAATCGAATTCCATTACACCGTGGCGAAGAAATTATTTTTTATTTATTTTTACAGACACTCCAGGTATGATTATTGGAAATCTATGAAATGTTTTCTCGTTATTTGTACTGAAATCTCAGGGTTATACTCTTGGAAGATACACTAAATATGGTATATTTGTCCGTAAATAAAAGAGGCTTTTTTTATTAGGAGTTCATTAATTAAACAAAAAAAGTTCATTTATTAATCATAATACATAATAAAGTACATATTACAATGGTGCTGCGATAACGAGGCATTTAACTTTTTGAAATTTTATTGTAGTACATGGCTACTACCCTTCATGGATTCACATTTTTTATTAGGTATAAATGTATTGAGGATATTAATGAAATTAAAGATTGTTCTAACTTTACTTGAAACTATATTTTCAATATATGTAGTGATTAACAATTTAGTCTATGATTCCCGATCTCGATGAAGGCCCGTCAAGAAGTGAAGTACAGGAAGTGCCCGTGGATACTCTCCAACGAGTGCAGCGTTCGTGGTGGAACTGCCATACTCAACAAAATGTTGCATTCAAAAAATTATAAAATGTTGACAAAGATATTGCATACTTGATGTTTAATACATAATGTATTTTAAACAATATATCAAGCAACTCAATGATGTTACCAGAACATTCTAGAAATTTCTTGTCAATAACTAAAAAAAATTGACCATCAATTGTAAATGGTCCTCTTGACTTACATAGTAAAAATGGCTGAATGCAGATGCTATTTTCGACGAATACCTCCATATCATCTTCAAACTGAAATCAAATAAACACTAAATAAATGAGTTCTTTAAGTTTGAAATTCAAGAATTACCAATATGACTCGTGACTCTACACTCAATTGGCTCCCATTTTCCAGGTTGCCAGCACTTTAGCAATTATATTATTTGAGACCCCTTGATGGAAGATCCGTAAGAAGCACGATGTTCGCTCGATCACAGTCCTTGTCAAAAAAGAAAGAAGCAAGGTCGGCCGTGGGTGAAGCTGGCTGACCTTCGGATGCATTCACATATTTTAATTCAATCTATAACATAAGAAAACACCGATATATACTACTCAAACGCAAAATAGTTCGCCCACCTGCTTTTTAATTAAGAACTTCGGAAACAAATCATTTTTTTAAAGTTAATGTAATTAATTACAACAAAATCAGAAATCAAAACGTAATCTTCATTACATAACATCTTTAACAATAAAAACTATCAAACTCAAATGTATTCCGAAACTATTTAAAAATAGCAATACTCGTATTTAAATCTCAGCTGCAGCAAAATAGTTTGTAGCATCACCTTTTTGTTTCAATACGTTTTTAATTCGTACGGCTTTGTTTTCGCCAATTTCTTACTCCATGTCTGTCAATGAATTCCAAATTTCTTTAATTTGAGCCTTCAGGTCATTGACATTTCTTGCAAGTTTTTGTCGTAACTTTTTGTTCATAAGCCGCCATAAAGATTCTATGGGAGATAAATTTTGGGCTGTTTGGAGGCCAAGTTATCACAGGTACATTATGTGTCTCAAGCTAGGCTTTTGTTGTTCTAGCCGTATGGCACGAGGCGCCATTCTGTTGAAATATGACCTCTCCTTCTAGAGATTCCAACAGAGGAATCGAGGACAACAATTGGTTTTTAAGAACACAATGCTGCCGAGGGTTTGTTAAAGGTGGACTGCCACTTTTTTTCGTTGGGGAAACCTCGCCAGTTGTCTTGTAGTGATGTTGATTTGATGAATGCTGCTGGGCTTATGTTATGTTGCGTAAATCGTTTTCAGTGTGACTAGTGTATGTTCGTTGAATGATGTGTGCCTGGTCTTATTTGGTGTAGATCGTGTTCCGCGTGCCTGTTGTATGTTTGGCAAACGATGTGTTTTAGATGTTATGCTGTATCACTAGTGCTCGGCGTGATCGATGTCATATGGCGTCGATTTGCTTAGTAGTCCAAACTTAGTTTCGTATCCCTCAGATACTTTCATATTCCTAAGGTAGTTTCGTATCCCCCTTCACTTATTTACGTCCTTCCTTTCCTCAAGATGCATTCTAAAATTACGAATGGTCTCTGGGCAGACGTCTATTTCCTCGGCTCACCCAAACGAGAGAGACATTTCTTACTGCCGGAAATCATTTTCTGTCATTGTACTTCATATAGGGCTAACCCAAATGGGCGCTGAGTCTAAGACTGGTTTATATTTTAATTTTTTAATCAGAAATTCTCTTCGGTTCTACGAAAAATCCATCGACATTTCCGCCTTTGGTAGTTCATTCTTCATTTAATTTCTTCAACTGCCGATATAAACTAGTATAATTAATAATATTAAGCAGTTCTCTTGTGGAGAGATCTTGATATGAGGTTCCTGCGCTTGCTATGTCAAAGTTAAGGAACAATGGAGGAAGGTAAGCTGGTGGCATAAGCTTCTCAATGAGGCGTTAGAGTGGCATTATTGTGTCAACGATGTCTTAATTTGGGCCAGACACATTACTGGCTCACATGTAGATGTTGTGTTGTTGTTGTTCCATTTAGGAAAAAAAAATGATCTTAGCCTTTTTCATAATTATAACGCCACGTACATTTAAAAAAATATATATATAAGCGTCGACTTGAGGACCTCCTCCGTTTTTTTTCGTTGGTTAAAAATAACAGTTTTATGTCTATTAAAATACAGTAACGCAAATTCCATTAATCAAGAGTAGCTCCCTTTTTCAAAATTGTATTACAAATACTCGTTTTCATGCTATTGCTGAGATTTTGTCTTAAGTTCAACTCAGTAGCATTCCATTCTTCCACTATTGCCCGTTTTAGGTCCTCAACGGAGTTTAATTGCCGATTTTCCGCGTAGCGAACTAAGACTCCCCAGAAATTCTCACATGGATTGAGGTCTGGAGAGCATCGAATTAGAAGAGAACCAGGACTTGGTTTCGCGGATGACATGAATGCGAGCATTACCTTGCTGAAAAATACCGTTGTTATATATTCTGGGTACACTGAGAGAACAAATTTCGTTGTCGCAACCGCAATTTTGCCGAACCGCATTTTGAGGTTGTAAGTTTGGTTCTAAATATAGTTGCTGCCACCAGAAAACTCAGTTAAATGGACCTAACTGACGGTAGCTGCAATCTTAATGGCAATAGCTGTGACTTCAGTAGCAGTAGTTATGACCTTGGAAGGCAATTGTTGTAACCTCTTTAGCAGTTCCTGCGACGTTGATGTCTGAGAAGACGAACGTTCGAGAAAGGTATGGTAACAGTAACAGTAGTGTAGACAATTGAGGGATTCGGTTAGATGTGACGATATACAGGGTAACTGGTATGTCGGCCTTTTTTCTCATAGTCTGATAGCAAAAGTTCTATTGCGACAAAAAAATCCCGTATATACATTTATTGATATTTTTGTTGCAAATAACTATCTACTATCATACCATAAAAGGAAAGGTCGACGTACCAGTAACCCAGAATTATCGTCACTTCTTGATGATCTATAACTCTTTGTGCTAAAAAAATTGATTGAGGAAAAATTTAGTTAAATAAATATGTATATAAATATATAACAAAAGCAATGGTTTGTTTTGATACATTTTATTTCATATAAAATGATAATATAAAATAAACATAAGCTTCAATTCTGGAAGATTTAAAACTCCCAAATTATAAATTTTGTCCCTTCTGAATTTATACTTATAAATGAAGTAAATTTTACTTTAATAGAATCCAAAGGCACTGTTTTAAAATTATTAGTGAATTCGATTTTAAAAGCAAAGTAATGCTGGTCAAAGAAACAAGTTTCGAAAACTTGAACACAAAGGAAAACTCTATTATCAGGAGGATAAGACAAATTTAGGGCAATATAAATATGAAAGCAAAGTTGCACAGCTTCAACGGGGTTTAAAAAATGGTACTTTTTATCGAGCAACGTGACGTAAGCGGTAAAAGAGTCTTCCGGGATGTTTCCAATAATGACGACGCGTGGTTGGGTGCCTTTTTTAATTATGTTCAGTCTGCTTTCAAATTCATCTGCTTCTTGTATAGTCTAAAATAAAGCAAAAATGCGATTATTACAAAAATAAAATGGTCAGTGAAAACTTACATTAAAAAAAGCCACAAAATTTTCTTGAACTTCTAACTTAGAAGGCCTGTAAGAATGCTGGTCGATGCGTCGTTTGGTTCTAGCCACAGGAAATTTGTAAGGTAGAATTAGAAATGCCACAACCTTTTGAGTGTTAACTGAAAGAACGCAATACACTTTTTATATCTTCCACGTAATTTCCACGACCCTACATGTCATACCATTTGCTGTGTTCTCCAAGCTTTTGATAAAATGTTTGACAACAAGATCCTTGCACGTCCTTCCGAAATGGATAATTCTTCTATAATAATCGTCCCATTTCAAATCGATGTCTAGCATTGAAGGATGCATTAGCCTTGCATCAATCGAAAACTAATATGGATAATATCGTATGTAAATTTCAAATTTCATAATGATATTCAATGAAATATTTTTACCAAACATGTTGTGTTAACATTGTTTCCATATTTGAGTATTGGAAATGTTTCAATATATTGTAATGTAGTTATAGTTGCATTTCCTAAAATTAGTTTTCGTTCAGGAAAGGATATTACCCAATTTGCGATTAAGACTTCAATGTCATTTTCCCCGGATTGGACCACTTTTAAAGCATCTCGTGTTCTTGAATTGTCTGTACAATCTTTAAATATATAACACATTATAAAGCTGGAAAAATTTGAATAATCATTGTCACCTAAAATGCTCTGAGCACCCAACGACAAAACACTTGTAGAGCTTATATTTCTTCGTACAATATTCACTACACATTTAACAAACATTTTTCTTCTAAAAAATCACACACGTCCGACGCTCACTAAAATCACATGCGAAGTGAAATTTACCGCTAATTCTTAAACGTCTATACAATATAACCTCCTAATACGGTTCCGTGTACCGCCTGATGGTTGCCAGAATGACTAAATACTCATTCTAACCGCTCGTTGAACACATTCGATTGTGTGTGTTATACCGCAGTTGCGGTTCTCATTACACGGTGGCGAGAACCTTATTGGTCTGTCCTGTCACATTCGCTTAGGATTGCCAGACCTGATCGAACCACTACCGCATGCTGATTTTTTAATGCGGTCCTGACAACTTACTTTTATAGTTATCACAGCTCAATACTGATTGCCATAACTTTTCTTCGGTTGCTGCCCTTAAAATTCTGTCATCGTGAATTACTTACGTTCATGGTGACCTAAAATAGTTACGATACCTTCGCTTCAAATGAAAAATTTCTCTGAGTGTAGGAATATATAGCAATTGAGAATTACCCCCTTAATGATGGGGACTAATTCTCTTTTTGCTGATGCTCCTGGGTCCACAGGTGGGACAATTAAAATGCACGGTCACTTTATCTTTCTTTATTTTCTGTGTTATTAGTTGTACTCGCGCTTACACAGGTGGTACTGTGCCGGACTCGCGACTCCCGATCTTATTTGACTTAAGTACTTTTATGAGTACTTAAGTTCCGGTATTCCGCGTAAACGCTCTCGGACGTAGCAGGACTGGGGCCGCACTCAACTATTACTCGGAAATATTATTCGAAACTGTCTAACTAATTATTATTCAAGAACTCTGTGTGTATCCTCAACTAAATATTATTCTGACTCCCTCTGGACTCGGACTGATCGGGCATTTATATTGCCCCGATCAGTTATTGGAACTTTCCAATGTTCCAGGATCCCGAATGTGTGCGTCGCCACTTTTTGCGGCACGCATGTTGCATTGCATCATAAATTGTCGGTCAAGTGTTTAGGGTCGACGTACGCCCGGGCGGTCGCCCCAGCATGCGCTTGGGTCGATGCGCTCACGGGTGGTCGACGCAGCATAAATCGAGGAGTCGCATTATTGGTTCTGCGACTTTCGATTATTGTGAAATGCCTCAAATTTCAGACATGTTGTGTCTTGAAATTTGAAGGGCACTTCACCCCGACAATTTATGTGATGCAATTTCCTAGAATGTGTACAAAATCTGGATGAGATTTTGGTACACAACAGCACCCAGGTACGAACATCTTGTTTGTGCTATATCCAAAAGCCTCATTTTGTCAAAATTAATAACCTCATGTCAAAATTAATAACCTCATTTGGCTTGCAGCAGATCCACTTCTTTTATTTCGCACCTTATGTTTACAAATCTGTACAACGAATTCATTGATTGATATGTTCTCATATTTTGTCGTTTTTATCGCTTCTCTTAAAGTTCGCACATCTTTTATCCCAAAGAGAAGGGTGCCCGAGTTATAGGTCTTGCCGAAGGGAGGAGGATGATATGATGGTAATAATTGTGAACTCTTTCAATGTTGACGAGGAACTGAGCTTTATTTTTCCACAAACCTTACAGGAGCCACAGCGCACATTTTCCCACGGTTTCGTGGGACTGTTCTTTTCGGTATCGAATTTTACAGATACGTGACAAGTATGACATTCTTAAAAGGTATTAAATTAATTTGGATCAAAATATACTCCTACATTAACGGATTTTGCTACATTAACAGGTTTTAAATGGGAATTTAAATAAGATGTCTTACAATTTAGAATATTTGATAAAAGAACTGTTGATCAATAGATGTGGCCTACTCCTGACTCATAACTCGTGCAAGCAGAGATGTGCATACGATGACTCTATCATTCAAATTCTTCTCACTTAACTCATGTAGCACCCATCTCAAATATTTCCACAAAACCCTAGTCAAGCCTTTCGGCAATCTCTGATGTTGTCAAAAAAGGATTTTTGTTTTAACATGACCTTGACAGTATTGTCGTCGAACAAAGATGGTCGCCCAGAGCGTGGCTTATCAGAAAGGTCAAAATTACCTACTTAAAATTGTTCGAACCATCTTCTGCACATTCTACTAGAAACTGCACCTTCTCCAAACACTTTCAATAAATTTCTACAAGCTTCTGTAGCATTACTTCCTTGTTGGAATCCGTACAAAATACAGTGTCGTAAATGAACTTTATCGGTCACCATGGGTGTGGTATTTTATTAAAACAACTTTCACACTTCAAATGATCTCTTTATTGAGCTAGAGGACTATCATAGTTGAGGGCTATTCTATAACTGACTTGCAAGATGCTGTAGTCATTCTCTGTGTTAATCTACCTAACTGTGATAGTACGATAAGTTTGTGTTAATATTTCTTTACATCTATTTACATTTATTCATTTACTTAGCTAGTTGTTATGTTTATTTATCTACTTGTTCATTTATTTATTTAATAACATTAAACTTCATACTTAGGTGTGTAATTATTACAATGATGTTATTTTAATATTTCTATACATATTTCAATGGGTACATGATCGCATTTCACTTAATACTGACAAGAATGATTTTCGTTTTAGTTCACCTATTCTAGGACTTCAGTGTGTATACATTGTAAGCGATAGAAAGAGAGAGCTATATATGCATCACATGAACATGCACGTACTTGTTGAAACTGATTGTAACCGGAACGGACAGAACTTTCCGGTAGACCTAATACAAGTATTCCCGGCTGTAAAGTCAAACCTTTATCTAAATATTTTTCACGAAATTTTTCGAATCGTCTTCCATAGTTGCTAACTGTCTGAGAATGTAATAAAGTTGACTGTTGAGCATCAATAATAGATGGCTTCCACCGAGATCGTTTGTTGTTACTTCTTGAAATAACTACTGATGCTGGCTTTAAAACTGCATGTAGTAAGAAAAATAGAATACTGTCACGTGAATCTGTAATAATGAAAAATAATTTTATTATACAGAAATAAGTAATAAATATGTTGATTCATACCATTATCCATGTCACTACTAAGAATATTTAAAAGCTTAAGAGATGCAGAGTCCTTTATGTTTTCTTTGTAAAAAGGAATGATATTCCGCGAGAATGAGTCTCACTTTTTTAAAAGGTGATATTCTGTACCTGGATGTACATATATACTTGTAGTTAATTTCAATCTGCAAAAGATAATTTTTATAACAATATTCAGTCTTTCCTTTCTTTTTAACCTTTTGTCTATATCCATAATATACAATTAACCATATTTTGTGAATTCTAAAATAAAATATTGTGAAGATGGAACAACGTTAACATAGATGTTTGTGATTTTACTTATAGGTATGTCTATCAAAGCGTTTTTAAAATTCACAAAAACATCAAAAATTATGTGTAATAAAAAAGGAAGTAAAACTTCTGTTTCAACTTACTAGAGAATATCCACTACTATGCTTATATAGTGGCCATTTCTTAAATATATCCTTGCCTTTTTTCTTAATATCAATATGTCTTACATTAAAAACATTTTCCCCTTTTTTCTACAACAGTATCCCACGGTACATTGTTGTGTTTTAGCCATAATTCATTTTCAAGTTCGTCCTCAGCTAAATGTGAAAGTTAATAAATGATGCACGAAGAAGGAAAATTAAAAGAAAATGACAGAAATAAATTTCAAATGAAAGGAAAAATGAAAACTATCCGCACTATAATATTAAAGTATTTTAGGAAAAAAAAAAAATCTTTGCAATACATACATATATGCCTACAAACATAATGCAAAGTTTCTCTAATTGGTATAATTTTTTTTTTTTTTAAATTAAGTTAGATTCTTTAGCTCAAACCCCGTAAATTTCTAATTTGATAATTAAATACATAGTTTAGTTGTTAGTTCTCATAATCCGTCACACTATAGTTCGAATTACTTGGCTCAAGAGTATCCTCAGCAATCTCAGATGAGCACGAAGGTTGTAATGTGCTGGGAGCTTTCTTCAAACTGTAGTTACACTGAGAGAAAATGATTGTAAATTCAAAAAAATATTCATGAATCAAAATTTTTCAAATATAATTTAGCGCCATTGCTGTTTTTTGTTGGTTCATTAGCGAAAATATTAAAAATCAATGAAAAGATTCAAAAAGCAGGATTCATATCATATTCATATTGAATTTAAAGTGGAATCGTTTTGATACATGCACTACGCTTTTGATTTAAAATGAAAATTGTTAATGAGCCATTGCACATATGTATTTGTTTTGAAATTGATACATAATGATTCAAAATACAATAATTTTGATTCAAAATGAAAATCGTTATTGATTTATAGCGCATACGTATTTGTTTTAGAATTGACACCATATTGAATCAAAACATAATAATTTTAATTCAAAATTAAGGGTGTTGTTGTTTCACAACGCATACGTATTTGTTTTAAAAATGAAATCATATTGATTCGAGAAATAGCACTTTTGATTTAAAAAGAAAATTTCAATAAAACTTCGCAGAAAATCGTCTAGCTTTAATCTATAAATTTCGGAAGTTAAATTTGCTAAAAAGTTATTGTTTCTATGTTGGAAGAGAGTGTAAAAACTGCTGGTTTTGAATATAATTCAAAAATTTTATCGGCACAATTTGCCAGTTCTGATAGAGTTTCGGAATTGCAAGACAAAATTGCTTGCGTGTGCTCCGGGAGTCTGTGCAACCAAAGAGTTTTCAAAATTTCGTCGTTTGAATTTCCGTTTGACAGATTTTTCATCTTTCGCCAAGGACGGATTCAACGGGGGGGTCATGACCCCCCAAAATCAGCCTGCATTTCAAAAACACAGAGCTAAACTAATTGTTTGCAAACACAAAAACAAAAAAAAAACAAACGACCAAAACGAGCCTAGTTTTTGCGAAATCAAAAACCATAAACAAAGCAAACGACTAAAATCAACTTACCTATTTGCTAACTAAAAACATTGGTATAATAGGTCGCTGGAAACTTCAACATAACTTCTCGACGACGTTAACCCGTGACCGTGCCCGACAGAGAATTGATCCCACAATCCAAGTGCTACCCTTTTATACTTCATGGGATCTCTTAGTAACAAAGGGTGATAATTTCAGGACGCACATGCACCATAAAGAAGGATTTTGGGACAAGGATCATAACAGATAGATTCTTGGGAAGGATCTCGCCTAAACAAAGAGTAATTAAAGGTGTTAATGCATCACAATGCAGGGACCCTTGAAGAACAAAGAGTAATAAAACATCTGCTACTCTTCCGAGCAGCGCAACGTAAACAATCGTGGCGCCGCACAAGGATTAAAAGAGGACTTGAGGGTACATTCATACATTCTTAGCGTCTAATATTTATTTGCCGGCCACAAAATCTTCCTCTAACCCATTAGCACCTCCATGCATTCCTCATTCATGGTAAACACTTTTCTTGTCGATACGTTCACTCACGGTCACGGGAAAACAACAAGTTTTGTTTTGTTACTTCGAGCTCAGGACGGGCTTTTTCCTGTTACTGCTCGTTACATTGGAAACAAAATATAAATATAATAACGAAATCGACTAAATTTTTTTTATAGAATACTGATTTTTTAATTATTTTGTCTGTATTTGGATTGTAGCTGCACTTGTGATCTGTTTTACAAAATGCTTTTATTTTGGCTGTAACAATGTTTCCAAAATTCCCTTAATTTAGAAGTTTGTTTTTCCAATGTAACGTGCGTTTATAACAATGATAATTTCACATCAACACTATTTCCAAATCTGAGCTAAGGTTCTTTGTACCTTGACTCTAATTGTGTGGAAGCGGTGCAATGTACCACTTCACAAATTTCACAATTTGATAAGTCCCTGAAGCTCGATATTGATAAGTTCCTGAAGTTCCAGATTCACAACGATGCAGCTCTCTGAAATCAAGGAGGGTTAATTAAAACGCGAGATAAATTTTTGTTTTAACGGGAAAATAAAAATTTATATTTTTATATAAGTATTTATTTCCCAAATTGGTCGACTCTTGTCGAGAGTTCACAATTAACTGACTACAAAGGCGTCTTACTTAAAAAATTTGAGCTCGGGGCGAAGCGTTGCACTGCAAGAAGTCTGATGCAAACAGCGTCGTCTCGTGGGAACGGTGGATGCATCAGAATTTGACACTTACCCAGAACGTGACAAAATGTGCTTTATTTATGGAATTAGAACTAAAGGAAAACTGATATTCATATTATTCTACCGTTGAATATTTTTCAATTATTTCTTCTGCTTGCAATGTAACTCGCGTTGTCTGACGAGTGAAAGACGACTGACTCTTTATTTCTCTTGCAGGTTTAAAATACATATCACACTGCTGACTTAACCAAATTACTGTCTACTTACAAAGTGCTTTTGCATTCATGCGCAAGAAATCCCCCGGTTGCACTTGCGAAAAGTGCTAACTATGCCGGAATTGCAGGGGCCGTTGGCCAGTAGGTGGGTGAAATACGAGTACGCGCGAGTATCAAGTTCAAGAATTTCTTGCGCATGAACGTTGACAATTAAAACGCTGACAATAAATTTTACAATGCAGCTAATTATATTTTTTTTTTGTTTTTACAGATCTCTTAGTGCTCTTAATTTATTATGTTTATTTAAACACAATTGTATAAGTTCCAACTGGGACGATCATTTATAACCGAAATCTAATTTTCTATTTTGTTTCGCAAATCTGGTGATTATCGCATCAATGTCCAATTTGATGTCGCGATGAATGTGTAACAATGCAAGCCCAGTGAGTCTGTCTTCTTCCATAGTTGATCTCAGCCAAGTTTTGAGGCGACGGAGAGTTGAAAAAGTCCTTTCTGCAGTGGCTGCGGTCACAGGAAGCGTGTGTAAAATACAAAGCAGTTTACAAATGGATGGATAAACTTCTTCATCACACGCATCACAAACGAGAGGAAACGAATCGGAGAGTTCACCGCCGTTTTCCACAATCCGATTCCATTTGGCTACCCACAATTCGAATTCTGCAATAACTCCAGAGACGGGAGTTTGCAGAAGCTTCTGGTACGTTTCTGCTGCATGACAAACGTCTTCAATGTCCTCCGCTGTGTATGAAGTCCGAGGCAGAAACACTCTCAACCGGAAAAGGTTCTTCACGTCTGCAGAGAGTCTTTCGTTGAGGTCTCCTGAAATACTCCTCCGGGGTTTGATTTTGTTGATGATTATCTCGATGTTTTTGGCGAGAAACGACACGACGTAATTTCATCTCCATATCCAACTGTGTAGCGAGATTTTCAGTTTCAGCATACAGCCGTTGAAAAACAGAATCAGCATCGCTTGTTTTCTTCTCAAGAACAGTCAAAGTATCTTCTATCAAATCGGTTGCTTTCTTCAGATCTAATGATGGTGTTTGGAGTATTCGGCTTGAAGTTAAAGTTACCCCTGAATAATACAAAAATCAAAAAAATTATTGTAAACTAATTTTTGTATTTGGTATATGATAACTATTTTTGTTTTTATCAATTTTATCTCTCTATCTGTTTCAACAACAGGTTTATTATTTAATTCGACATTTTCAGGACTAGATTCAAACTCATTTGATTTATTATTATCAAATTTATGAGATCTTCCTACTGATTTTGACACTACGTCAGATGCATCAGTTTTATCATGGGTGTTAGAAAAACAAGAGTTTGAACGGCTGGGGTGAGGTCGCAATGAGATATACAAGGTAGATATCCATCAATTTTGTAGTTTTACACACACGGTGTGTCTCCGAACGTATGAGATGAGATATACACGGTATATCTCCTGAATAGTGTAATGTAACACACACGGTGTGTCTCCGAAAGGTCGCAATTAGATATACAAGGTATATCTCCTTTAATTTGTATTTTTACACACACGGTGTGTCTCCGAACGTATTTTAAGGCACGATCAATCACTATGAATTATTGAATTCGTACTCGAAACACTAGTTTTTGGATTATTCAACCAGAGGATTTACGCTTTGAATTGCACGGTTCAGAAGCCACGATCGAACTGCTCTGAAAAACTCTATGAGGAAACGTTTTAAGCATCTGGCTTGTGGCAATAAAGAACCCAGAACCAGAGACGGTCTAATGGGTTTTTGAGAGGAAATTCCCAACTGTTACTTATTACATATTTGCAATATGCTACAATGGACAGGACAACCGCAATAAAAAAAAGGATTTAGGTGCGTAGGTAAAGCACGTCTGACCGTGGGCGCCAATGTCTTTCCTGCCTCGTTATGATCCGTCGGGATGCAAAGAGATTGCACCACAATAAAGTAATTAGGCTCCGAGACAAAATTGAAAGGGATTGAGCTATTAAAGTACCGAGTCGCCTCAGTCTACTCATTACTAAGTGATCCACAAATATAAATTGAACAAGATTTTTATTGAGATGTTCCTTCACATAAGTAGAAATATCTTGAGCCATTCTTCATTAATTTTATACAATGGGTGTCTTCAAAATGGACCCCTTCAGTCTTAGCTGTTTTATTGTGGGTGTCTTCAACATGGACCCCTTCAGTCTTAGTTATTGGTCTAGTCTTTAAAAACGTAGTCTCATCTATTACGACATCTCTGGCTACTTTAAACTTTCCAGCTTCCACATCCCATACCTTATACCCATTTGGTTCATATCCAACCAGTACACCTTTCAGTGATTTGTCATCAAATTTTGATTTTCTGGTTTTATTATACAAATAAACTGTAGAACCAAATACTCTCAGATATTTTAACTGTGGCTTTTTATTATGCCACATTTCATATGGTGTTTTAAACTGTTTCTGATTATTAAAATTATTCTTTTTCACTGTATGATTTTGATATTCAACATTTAGCACTTTTGCACTTGTATCACGATTATCAGCTTTTATTTTTGTCTCATGGTCTAAGAGTCTTGTTTTTACAAAGGCCAAATTCAAATTATCGTCAGATAATGTTTCTATTGCAGTAATTACACCGTTATAAGATGATGGAAGTGTCAATAATAAATGAGATACTTTATCGGCTTCTTCTAGTTTTCCACCTGCCCCTAATAAATCTGTTACCAGATCATCAAATCTTCTAAAATGTTCCATCAACGACACATCACCTTGTAATTTTAATTCTAGTAATCTTTTCCGTAAAGCCAATTGAGTAGCGAGGCTTTTTCGTTCATATATCGCGTCTAACTTTTGGAAAACTTCTTTCGCAGTACTAGCTGAATCAGCAAAACCGAGAAAAGAATCACTTAAATATTCAATAATGACACTTTTTGCGACACGTTCAGCTTTTATCCACTTTCTATTTAGATCTTCAGGAGCTTCATTATCAATAACTCTGATTACATTCAGTTCAGTCAATAATGAACGAATCCTTAACTTCCAAACACTATATCTATCATCGTCAAAGGATTTAATATTTCTTTTAGATTTTGCCATCTCCATAGTTTATAATTGAAAGATACACAAAACAGAAAATATGAATAACTGTTCAATTTCGAGACTGACAGAATTGATATAAATGTACTTATTAAATAAAACACAGTTAAAACTTCACTAGAACACAAAGTAAACTGGGCCCATAACCTGTTGGGAAATAGGCTATGGAAATTATAACTCAAAGATTTATTTTAACTTTAAATATTTTATTTAAAAGAGACGAATGTTACGTTCTAAATTCTGCAAGAGACTAAGAAGGAATTAACCTAAGGTTGTCCCTTAAATATCTTGAAAACATAAGGAGCAGGCCACAGACATTCAACAGGCTTTTAGTGTCCCTTTAACAGGCGCCCGTTTATTGCACTTAAAATAAAGACAGGGTTTTTCCCTGTTGAAATTTGTTATTACTTAATTGCTTAGACTAGTCTCTTGTCTAGACAACATATTTAGGCCACTCATTATATTCTCAATAGATGGATTTTTGAAAACTTAAATAATAAATATTTCAACAGAATTGTTTAACTCAAACCCCATAAATTTCTAATTGGATAATTAAATAGTTTAGTTGTTAGTTCTCATAATCCGTCACACAATAATCCGAATTACTTGGCTCAAGAGTATCCTCAGCAATCTCAGATGAGCACGAAGGTTGTAATGTGCTGGGAGCTTGCTTCAAACTGTAGTTACACTGAGAGAAAATGATTGTAAATTCAAAAAAATATTAATGAATCAAAATTTTTCAAATATGATTTGGCGTCATTGCTGTTTTTTGTTGATTCATTAGCGAAAAATATTAAAAATCAATGAAAAGTTTTAAAAAGTGTAGGCGTTCGAATATACATATATGTAATACTTACCAATGTGAGAGTCCAAACCGTTCGAGCGCTATCAGCCGATGCGCCTATAAAAAAAAAAATGCTTATGAAGAAAAGAGAGGCTGATGCAGTTCGGGAGATTTGGTACTCGTTACCATTTTGTGAACAAGCACTTCGAATAAAGCGCTGCAACCGATCGGATCCCTGGGAGTTTCTTGTTTCATAGTTCTGAAAGCCTACAAAAGCAGGTTTTTTGATTTCTAATAAGAATTGTTAATGATTCAAAGTGTATTCATATTGAATTTAAAGTAGAATCATTTTGATACATGCACTACGCTTTTGATTTAAAATGAAAATTGTTAATGAGTCATTGCACATACGTATTTGTTTTAAAATTGATACATAATGATTCAAAATACAATAATTTTGATTCAAAATGAAAATCGTTATTGATTTATAGTATTTGTTTTAAAAATGAAATCATATTGATTCGAGAAATAGCACTTTTGATTTAAAAAGAAAATTTCAATAAAACTTCGCAGAAAATCGTCTAGCTTTAATCTATAAATTTCGGAAGTTAAATTTGCTAAAAAGTTATTGTTTCTATGTTGGAAGAGAGTGTAAAAACTGCTGGTTTTGAACATAATTCAAAAATTTTATCGGCACAATTTGCCAGTTCTGATACAGGTCCGGAATTGCAAGACAAAATTGCTTGCGTGTGTGCTCCGGGAGTCTGTGCAACCAAACAGTTTTCAAAATTTCGTCATTTGGATTCCCGTTTGACAGATTTTTCATCGCTCGCCAAGGACGGATTCAACGGGGGGGGTCATGACCTCCCCAAAATCAGCCTGCATTTCAAAAAAAAAAACAGAGCTAAACTAATTGTTTGCAAACACAAAAATAAAAAAAAAAAACAAACGACAAAACCGAACCTAGTTTTTGCGAAATCAAAAACTATAAACAAAGCAAACGACTAAATAATAGTTTTCATTGTTCCTGAAGCATTTCGGCAGTTTGGGACATTTCAAGATTTCAATAAAGAATTGTTCAACACATGGTTATTGCAAGGACAACGTCGTGCGTGAATAGCTACTTTCATCAACTCGTGACATGCCCCTTTCAAATCAGACGCCATCACTGAGCAACTGTCTATACCTATTCCAACCAAGTATTGCAGGTCCAAGTCAAATTTGTTACACAAATCTATGATAATATGTGCCACTGCAACTCCAGTTAAACGACGCTCGTTACCTTCTATATCTTCAGAGCGAATCGCAGAGTACGCGTCGCAAAACGTAACGAAATCTTCTCTAGCACCTCCTTTCCAGACGTAGCGAAGTCATATTTACAGTGAAGAGCAAAAGTGGAAAGATGATCCACACTTTTGCTTTTGAATGTTTATTACGAAGTAACGGTAAGCCTGACGGAAAAGAAAACAATGTTGTAATTTACACTTATGGCTGTATATTAAGAATATGTTGCTTTTATTTTTTACTTCATTTAAAAACTAAGAAAAAATTACGGTTATGTCGAAAAAGTGCACTTTTCCACTTTTGCACCCTCAATATTTGGTCCAATATCCTTTAGATTTTTCATCTGCCTGTACTCGGGAAGGCATGGATTCATAGAGCTTAGATATGAATGACAATGGAATGGATGTCCAGACGCGTTCCCATAGGTCATTTATTCCTACCGGTGGTTCACTGTACTCGGCCAGTTTCCTTTTCATGTAAGTCCAGACGTGCTCAATAGGATTGAGGTCTGGGCTTTGAGCAGGCCACTTCAAAACTGAAAAGGATTGGTTCTCGAGCCAATGCTGCACAATTTTGGCAGTGTGTTTCGGGTCTCCGTCTTGTTGGAAAATTACCTGTGAGGTCCGAATTTCATTCGAACGGATGGCCGAAGGAAGATTTTCTTGCAAAATTTTCAAATATTGCTCCTTGTGCATGATTCCTTCGACTCTAACCAAAGGCCCAACACCCTTAGGAGTTATACAACCCCAAACCATTAGTGAACCACCGCCATATTTCATTGTCGCCTTCACACTTGCCGGATTAAATGTTTCGCTTGGACGGCTCCAGTACCTATCCAAGAGCGATCCATCATCCCTACGTCCACGTAAAGGAATATTCTGCTGACCGCAAAAAATGATAGTTTTGATGATACGCCTTAACCGTTCTCGATTTTCTTTGACCTGCGCACACCGTTGTACATAGACCTGGTTGACCACTTCTGATGCTGGATTGTGAAAAGTCTGAAGAAAACTTTTGCCAGCTTCTACCGCCCTCTGGTGATATTGGTTTCGTTGGTGAACAGAAAGCGCTCCTTTTTCACCGAGCAAGTCATCAAACGCTTTGAGCAGTTCTCGAACTAGTCACTTCAGAGAAGTATTTGTTTGGTAACCTCCTCCTGAGCTCGGCGCGAATAGTACACAGTATATACAATAAAGACCTTGATCTTTATGGGACAACACCAGCCAAGGGAATTTCTCTAGATGGGATCTTTGAGCGTACTTCTTCCTTTCCTTCCCATTCTTCATCACGACATTATGAGGAAAAATATAATCGGGAGGAGGTTTCCAGTGATGCTCCAGCAGCTCCGCCTTAGTAAAATCGTCGACGTTGTTTTGGCCTACGTAAGACCCTATATCGGATGCGAAATGAGGCTTGGAGCATGGTTCGTTTGTATCTGCAGTATGCGCCGAATGGGAAGTGGACGGAACATTTTCAACCCCGTCAGTACTGATCAAATTACTAACTGACAGCGTGGATTCTTTTGTTGACGATGATGCATCAGAACTAAATTGAGACTACAGTTTCTGACTTTTAGAGAAGAAAGTGTCAATCGTTCTTGTCGAAGCTAGTCGTTTCGTCGTCTTTTTTAGAAACAAAAAACAATTCAAAAAGTTTAAGATATAATAGTGTCTGTTGGTTGACAAGCCAACGGGAGATGATATTCCTCCTTGTACGTCTCACCACACTACTTAGGCACAAGAACAATATAGGACACAATAAGAACAATTATTAAAATACAGATCACAAATTTTATTATTTCACTAACATAACAGTTCCCACAAACTATCACAAATCTTACAATGAATCCTTTTATACTACTGGGACAGAATTTTACAAACAACCAATTATTCTTATTTTAACCTTTCGCGTCCGCGATGCCCCGTCTGATCTTTTTCGACTGACTTGTCCGTTCCGGTAATTGATCAAAAGGTCGCTGATCGAAGTTAGCAGTTCTACTTTCGCTGATGACATCGCTGTTTAGTCAGCAGCTCGTGGTCAAAAAGAAAGTGGTCAGCATCGCGCAGTCAACGATTCGGCGCTTCGGGTCAACGTTTCTGGTCGTTGACTGACCTGGATTGCCGTCACGTGTTGCACCGAACAGTGTCTGATGCAAGACTGTTCACGTAATTAGTACAATTTTTTAGATCTTACACTTGAACGTAAAGCATTGTTGAATTGATAAAAAATTATTATTTTTGAAATTAATCATTTGACACTTTAGTTCTGCAACAGCAGAGACCAGCCACGGAATCGTATTCGCTCCGATTATATTGATGTCTCACTTTTCATTTTCGTCATTATTTATATAAAAAGAGAAGGTACACTTTGCAGAATTGGAGTTAACAGACATTTTCAAGATGCATTAATTATTTCGTAAAGACGCCTATTTTGGTCTTAGTACTTATTTTTGACGTAAGTTGTTAGCTTAATTTAAGCTTTAATTAGGTGTCGCAACTTAAATTTACCTTGATGCATTCGTCAAGTTAAACCTTATTCATTTCTTCTTACTTTTGTTGTTTATTTATTATCTTCTTTTTGTTTCGTTATCTTTTTCTTTCCTGCAGTGAAAACTATCCTGAATTCACCAAGATCAACAATAGATTGTTGTGCTTTCAATGTTTTGATTTGCAAACTCTGAAGTTAGCTACGCTGCCATAAAAGGCGCCACTTCTTTTGAAAACACATTAGGGCACTTTTTCAGAAGAAAATTTAAAATAAATACATTTATCAGCTAAAACATTCATTAGTTATTAGAATACATTTTTAACATAAACAAAAAATTTTATGTATGTATGAATATAAATAATTTCTAAGTACGTAAATTGGACGAGTTTGTGCATACGGGCTGTCCGAAAGGCGAGTTATTAAAGTCTCTTTAAGTCCGGTGTAGGGGTGACGGGAATCAGGATTACCTAGAATGTCATTTAGGATGAGTACTAAACTTTCATCCAGCGCAGAAAGAACGTGGTTATATTTAACAGTTTCCGAAGAAATTCTGGTTAGCTCGAACTGTGCCTCGACCTTTTTAAACCAGAATCTCGGTGCATTCTTCCAAAACGATGGAGGGTTGACCGAAAGAGACGAGACAGAAGGTGGTGGCACTGAGTTCACGCATTGACGTAGGGGAGGATGTGGGTTGCCATCGCCATGGCAATTGCCACTTCCGTCAGTGCCAAAAGTAAATTGGTACTTCCCAGAGATGTCCTTTGAAGTAGCGATTGTAGAAACCATTGCTTTGTATAACTACTATATCGGATGGTTCTCTAATAAAATCAATTCAAATTGAAATCAAACCAACACTCCAATTCGTCGTCTTTAGAAATAAAGTGTCTGTGCCTGGACTCGGTAAGGAATTTTACCGTTCTGTTCTTTTGAGCTGATCCAATTATCAAGCCAAATTTTGATACTTTCGTATGAAGTGAACCGTTCTCCCGTAAGATCTGACTGCATTGTCCGGAATAAGTGGTAATCCGACGGATCTAGGTATGTCTGGCGAATATAGCGGATGGAGTAGTACTTCCCAGTCCTGTCCATATAAATATTTTTTCACGACTTGTGCGGTGTGTGGTTTGGCATTGTCCTGTTGAAGAATTAATTTACTGTGCCTATTGACCCATTCTGGTTGTTTTTCTTTAATGGCTCGCTTTAAATTCATTAGTTGTAGTCGGTAAAGTTCTCCATTAATAGTTCGAGAGGGTTCGAGCAACTCATAATATACAACACCTCTCTGATCCCACCAAATGCAGAGCATAACTTGGCACAGTGAATATTTCTCTTCGGCTGTGATGGGCCGGGTTCAGCTGGCTTCACCCAAGATTTCTTGCGTTTAGGATTCTCATAGTATATCCATTTTTCATCTCCTGTGACTATTCGATGCAAAAATCCTTTTCGTTGCTGGTTCTGCTACTTCAAAGCATTTCACAAACTGTTTTGCGACTTTCCATGTCTCTTTCTTTCAATTCATGTGGAACCCAATTACTAAGTTTTTGAACCAATGCCATTGCTTTTAAACGCTTCGCAACAGTTGATCGTTCAACATTTAATGCTGTAGCTAGTTCTGCTTAAGTTTGGAAAGAATGCTCTGTCAATAATGCTTCCAAATCAGCATCTTCAAATTTTTTTGTTGGTTTTCCATGTTCCTTGTCCTCAGTGCCAAAATCCTTATTTTGAAATCGTCGAAACCATTCCTTACATGTTGTAACATATTAGATGGAGCATGCTCACCATAAATCTCCACAAGCAAACAATAAGTTTCCGCTACGCTTCTCTTTGCCATGAAATAGTGTAATAACACTTCCCGCAAATGATGTTTACTTGGAACGAAAACCGACATGTTCAAGGAAGTAAAAACACTTGTTGCTTACACTTCACATTTTGCAAACTTAATATATACATACAATAAGTGCATAATCTATATTTATAAAATAGGTTTATAAAATTCAATGACAGGCGAAGTGGGTTACTTACTAGGATATTATTTTAATTACGAGAGAATAAGTGTGTTGAAATATACATATGTATGTAAAATAAAAATGATTTAGAATAAGGAATTTGAATTTTAAGTTTTGATACTAGAAATTAGTGTATTTATTGATGCATGACGTTTGTCTTGGTTTGTTATTATTTTATAAAAATATTTTTGTAAAAACGTCCATACCAAAACTGCAGCCGGGGGGTACTTTAAATTAAATAGCATAACAATTTTGAAGCATATGTCAACACGCTGTAGAAAATTAGAAAACTTACATATATCGTACACCATCAAAATAAACCATTATGTCTTTTGGGGTTACAATTGTACCCGTGAACAAAATAAAAGGTTGAATAGCCTGTTTTCTCTTAAGAATAGTGCTTAGCTTTTCTTCTAATTCACGAGAAGTATTAGCAAACAGAAAAAAGGAATTTTGGGAATCTTTAATTGAATATTTGATTATTCGTTTCTTGTTGTCCTCAATAACAGTTTCTCTGGACGTGGGAACAAGCGCTGCGTGCAGAAAATACAATATAGAAGATGAGCTGATGTCTAAGAAATTTAAATAAGAATAATAAATTATTTTATCAAACACAACGTACGTGGTATGTTCTTGTTGCTCATATTGATTTAAAATACGCAGACCATCAGCATCTTTAACTTTTTCTTGTATTATTTTTATCATTGAGGGTATGGCGTCTTGGAAGCTATTAATTAAGCTACCTGCATTTGGGTACATTGTTTTAAAATCGATATCAATTTAAAATACACCGCGGAACATGACTATAGCAGTCAAAAAATGCTTGATTTTGCTATTTGCTTTGTCAAATCCCGCTATTTTTTTATTAATTTTGAGAGATTAGAGAGAAAGAGTACTAAACAAAAAAATTTACGACGAAGTGATCAATAAAAGTACCGTTAGTTGCAATTTGCTCTATGTAATTTATGCGGAGCATGACTATAAACGCATACAAATAATTTTCAAAAATTGAATAAAAAAACAAACAAAAATGTAATTTCAATAATGTGTTTGTTAATAACTTCAAAAAGTCTGTTTGGCATACTTTTTAATAAATTTGATATTGTTGCATTGTCAACATTGCACCATGCTTGAATTATGTACTGTTTGTTCTCCTTATAAATATGCTTTGCTAGGAGTCCCCAAATATTTTCAATGGAATTTAGGTCTGGGGAGAAAGCGGGCCATGCCATTACTTGAACGTTATTGTTCATAAACCACGAATTAGTCGCACGGCTCACATGGATTCTGGCGTTGTCCTGTTGGAAAATCCAATAATCTGTGCCTCTGCGTTGAATAAATGGTAGTAAATTCATTCGCAGTACGTCGATGTACTCGGAAGAATTCATCCTAGTACTGGGAAAAGCCAGCTCCAGCATTCCATCAGCACAGAATGCTCCCCAGACCATAACACTGTCTCCACCGAAATTACGTTTTGAAAATAACTCTGGATCCTTTCGCAAATCACGCCAATACTCATTAAAAGCATCTGGTCCGTCCAAGTTAAATTTCTTCTCATCCGAAAAAATTATCTTCAAAAAATAACTTTCAAAAATTGATCGAAAACAAACCTTTATCATTTTACCTTGATTCTGAAAAAATAATTAATGTAAAGATGTATTATACCTACAAATACCAGCTATCCCATATGAAATGATTTATGTTTTTTCTTGAACATGTCAAATATATATGTATATGTTACGGGCAATTTGATAAGTCCGGGCACTATTAATAATGGCCGGTCTGTATTCATAATGCTCGACTCAATTGGGCAATGTCATTAAAACAGCATGATTAATCACTTTTCCCGGCCATTATGAATAATGCCCACCCTATCTTCGGCAAAGTAATAAAATAGGTGAACTGTAGTGTTTTTGTTTATTAAATGAAATTAAACTTACATAATTTTTATGAAAAGTTAACAAAACATAAACTATTGAACATAGTAGTTAACAAATAAACAGTTAAAAATGTAATAACATCAGTAGTTACCTACTTTTATTTTGATAAAAATATTAAGGATAATAGTTTAAAAATTAGTAAACTGAGAAAAATCAACTGAAATATCTAATAATTAAGGACTGTGCAAGAAAGTTATTAAGTTTAGAATTATTTATTCTCGCAAGATGAGCTTTTATGACATTTTGAATTGCAAAGAATGTTTGATTTCTTGCATTTACAACGTTTTGAATTGCATTCACCACTACAGTTACAATACTGGAAGCCTTGTCCATCAAAATGAGAGTCTCTTTGAGCACATTCTCGAAGAGTAATATCAACTTTTGGAACATCCTCGATCGAATTGAACTTTTCTTTACACACAGTAAACTCATTTCTGGAGTACAGTTGGTTTAAAATACCGTGTTTAGCTCCTAGTTAGTAAAGTTTTTCTTTCTCGACAGATATAATAATAGCAATTAAGTAAGTTCTCAATGGGATTTAAGTCCGGGCTACGAGCCGGCCATGGCAAAAGTTCAACATTTTTGGTCCTAAACCAATTTTTGGAATGTGTTGACACGTGGATCGCCGCATTATCTTGCTGGAATATCCAATTTTCACCGTATTGATGGTCACCAAATTCGACGAGGACGTCTTCCAGAAGTTCAGTGTACTTTTCTGATTTCATTTTATGTGTAATGATGCACGCTTCGTACCGTTACCGGTAAGTCCAGGTCACGCTAAATTCGAATTCTTGCCCATTCCTCTTACAACATCCTTTGCAGTTCTTCGATGTCCTTTGGTCGGTTTTTTGAGACTCTATCGCCTAACATCTTCCACACATTTTCAATTACCATATATCCAAATCAGGGCTGTTGGCGGGCCATGGGAGAACATTGATGTTATTTTGCTCCAGGAATGCTAGGGTACCTCGTGCCACATGTGCACGTGCATTATCCTGCTGGAACAATGAACGTCTAAGTGGAAGCATTTTCCTTCTCAAAATCTCCCTGTAGTTTTCTTGGTTAATCGTTTCTGTGATAACCTCTAAATTCATAAGTCCATATCCGGAAATACCACCCCATACTGTGACCTTCCCTCCACCACTGTGTTGCCTTTGTTGAACATATGACGGATGGTAGTTTTCTCTAGGAAGCCATCGTACCAGTACTCGACGATTAGGAAAAAGTTGAAAAGAACTCTCACCCGAGAACAGGACTCGTTTCCAGTCTTGTGGAGTCCAATTGCTGTGGGCTCTACATCACAAAACTCACGGAAAAATAATATTAGCCCTATACGTCATTTTTTTTGTATGCACAGCGCCATTAATATAGGAGTTTTTGGGTCTGCAATATTTTATAGCACCTAAAGCAATAAACATTGTACCATACTGTTTTGGGCTTACACTCCATAAATATGGCTATGTACCATATATCAATTGCTAAATAATTGCATGGATTTAGTGGCCATTTAAAGAGACTATTGGCATTGGTGTTATAGCAATAGTATTAAAAGCCATTTTAACAAGGAGAATATGCAACAATTTCAGCTGTTTAAAACCACTTCAATGGGAAGATTCGCCACAATAAAAACTATAGCAATTCTTGATACTTGCTCATTTATTTTCTATATGTAAGATATGGTGCCATTAATATGACTTGAGTAGCACTTGAAACACGATACCCTATGCTTTCTTTTTATCTATATTTGCTACCGTAAAAGCTACTAAAACACTTGCTTATTATCATGTTTGCCATATTTATCAGAAATGCAATATGTACCTTAGTTTCGGAAGTCTTTGAAATTTGGCGTTAAATCTTAGTTTTGTTGTCAATTTTACCTACAGATATTGCTAATGATGCGGAATTTTTAAAATTACTTATTATCGTATCACAATTATAAAGGTCTACTGAAAGACCCTTTAAGAGTTAAATAACAATTGTTTTCTATATATTACAGTGCAGTATTGCGTGAACAATTTCGCTTTCTTAAGTGAAAATATTACTTATAAAAGCACTATTCCATCAAACTGTCTTAAACTTTTTTTTTTATATGTTAACTGCAATTATAATATATTTTATATTGTATATATTTTGGATAACACTGAAAGGACTATTATTATTTAAGGATAAATAAAAAACAGTAACATCTGCTTCCTTTATTACACACATTAATATTCCAAATGTATTTTTCGAAAAACATGGAAAACTTACACTACAATTAGTTCATTGAATTTTTTTAATAAAGTAAATATATCAAAATCCTTATTGAATTCAATATTTTCAATAATATCTGATTTAGTGATAATGTGACAGCCTTTATGTGGATCGTAATAAAGTGTTTTCAATGTCATATAAACAATAAACATTTTATTAGATACAACTTTTATGCATTCGATGATCCCGAATTGTGGATACCCATCCTTTTCTTTGATATGAACAACAGCTCCATATTTATATAATATTTAATACCATTTACCTGCACCCAAGTAAAAAGATCTCCGCCACAATATTCACCAATTACTAATTGAATAGCAGGGTTAAGAAATTTTAGTCTTTAACCATACTTAACAGTATTCTTTTCAATTTGGTTAGGTTGTAATTCACCAGTTTGGCTTAGTAAAAATCGCTCAATAATTGTAAAACAAATATTTTTACGAGACGTTGTTGATTTTGCAATTTCTTTTAATATTTTATGTTTTCCTTCAAATCGCATCTACCATATATGTATATGTTTCACCAGACCAATTTAGCTCATTATCCATGGGTAATGCGTTATTAAATGATGTTTAGGTTTTAACGGGACTTTGAAAAACTGAATGAAAAGTGAGTGATGGGTATGTTAATCATACCCATTATTATTTCTTTGTCAGTAATAACTTCAAGTAAAACTGTATCTAAAATCCTCTTCAAAAGCAAAAAAAATTCCCATATACCATATTCCTCAGGCACCCAATCCCCTATTAACACACGCAAAAATGTAGACAACCCTAAAACTTCAGAAGCAGATTATTTTAATTTGACTGATTTAATTAAATTATCTTCAGAAATTTGTTGGGGTTTATTTATATGTTCATACTCTCCGAAATCAAAGACATCAATACGGTGGTGCAATGATTGTAATGTAAAAAAATGGTCCTCATATAAAACGCTTTAGAATCATTGCTATCTCATAATTTAAAATACCCTCTAAGAAGTCATGCATTATATCGACAGGATAATTGTCCGTCACGGTAAAGGTTGCTAAGTGGTTAAAAACACATAATGAATGTATTCTTGTAGTCGAAATAATCATTTTTTGAACATCTTCCCGATAGTCATCTTTCCTGCGTAATAGCAATGAATTTTGCTTGCAAGATTTTTGACAATTATTTCGGTGTAATTTACAGAAATGGCAAAAAAAATTGGCGCGAAATTAGCGGTAAAACTTAACATCGAATTTAATCCTTTATTATTTCCACTACATACAACTAAAAGAAAGACAAAATGTTTACCGTGAATATACCATAGATACGAGGGGAGGTCAAAAAGTTCGCGGAATGACAGGGAAGGATAATGAAATGAAACATTAAACTATTTTTCCTTTTCAATGTATTCTCCCTTAACCCTAATACATTTATTAGATCTGTCAACCCAGCGGGAAATGGAATCATAGAAGAAGTCATGTAGAAGCTATTTTTCGAAGCTTGGAATGACTTACCCTCCGTATCCCATCCCATATCTTTTTAACATGGGCATGTCATTGGGAGGAAGCAAAGTCAAAAGCTTATCTTCATTAGTGCTTCCTGAGAAGACGTTTAGAATTTAAGCTACTTTTCTTCCAGGTTGCTTTCTGAGAACCTGTTTCGATGATATTGCCAAGGTGCTCCCTCATAAGGGAAAAGAAGTGGCTGATACAAAAGCCGAAAACAATAAATTATTTATATTCTTTTATTCAGAATTAAAGAAACCAAAGTAGGCACTTTCTGGCTGAATTAATAAAATATAGTAAGGTACATCAACAAGATATATTCAAATATATGTATAAATATATTTGTTTTTCATTAAAATAAATGAATAGCTTTTATTCAAACTTAACTTCTATAAAAAAATTAGGAACTTTCTGATTAAATTAAAATATAATAAGGTACATCAATAAAATCAATTGGCATATTCTACCAAATTATTTAAATTGTTTAAAAAAAGACAATACCGAAATAATACCTTCATAACACTTATTCCACATATAGTTTAATTATTGACTCTTCTTAAGGTTATGCGTAACTTTATAAAAACGATTTTTGGCAAGCCTAAAGCCCTTTTTCATCTCGTTTTCGTACTCCACAAAGCCAAAAGTTGTAGATTTTACCGCTTCTAAACATAATACCTATTAAAAATAAATTGTTGATAAATGCTTATTTAGACTTACCAAATAAAATGATTTTAAACATATTTAAATTTTTCACTGCGAATTGTGTTTTCGATCCATTCCATGATAATTGTAATAATATCTGGTTACTGAAAAGTAAATCAAGAGATTTATGAAGTGGTGCCTTTCCCAATAATTGTTGAATGTAGGTTTTCTGAAAAAATAATAATTATATTAATTTTGAATAATTCCTAATTAGCTTCAACTTACCAACTCGTGTTCCGGAAAATCTTCTACGGTGGCATCTAGATTCTTGATCTCAGCAATAGTTTTCAAGGGAAATATATCAATTTTGGTGTTCATTGGAAATATCTTCAATGACATTTTTTCGATTATAACATATTGTTTGGCCAGCATTTCTTTTAAGCTTGTTATTTCCTTTGATTGTTCTCTTAACAATACTAGGACTTCATTTAAATCTATTTTTGAAGGATCTGAAGCGAAATTGTTCATAAATATAATAAAATAGTTCGCAAATTCGAGGCACTACCTATGTTTTCCTTATTTGTTTCTCCCGTCGAACTCAAAAGCGCTTCCCCAATAACTGCATTGCACCTGAAAACTGGAGTTGCTTCATAATTTACAGATGCTTTGAACTTTTTGTTGGCAGGTTCCATAATTTTGGTGTTGTATCTAAAATAGAAGTGCTAAGTATACGAACCACGTCATATAAAAATATCACAGGTACATTTAGCAAGTACAATGGTGCAATATTGGGATTAGTACTAAACCATCATTTGCTGGTAAGCACATTGCTTTGCATACGATATCGGCCATTTTAAATTTATTTTCTTCCGGACAGGGATCTTTTACAAAAGAAATACCTAGAGTGTTAAAAGAGTCATATGGCTCTTCAAAATATGGAGAAATATTATAAAATTCGAATCCGATTATGTAATCATCTCCATCGGTTTCTGATGTAAATCCCAGAATTTTAATAGGTACCAGGGGATGTATGTAGCAATAATTATCCGGTGGTGAATCTCTTAAGCAAAACATTTGACAACTGTAGTTCCGATAAATTGGTTTTGATGTTATATTACTCTTATATTTTGATAACTTTCTATTGTAAACATGTTTAGTATAAGTACATCTGTTTTCTTCAATTATTCTGTTATTTAGTTGTTCAAGAATGTTTTTTGGTTGCCGACAGTATTTTTTTAATTTCTGCAAATAATTTTCCAAGCGCTAAGCTGAAAAGATTTCTACATTGCCAAATGTTTCAACGGAATCTGCTAAATGTAGTAAATTATGTACATTAAAGCTGACTTTGTCTTCTCCATATAGTATAGCGAAATTATATACAAAAGTTTGCAGCATTTCTTTTACGCAAGATAAATTACTTTGGCAATTTTTTGGGCAAGATACCAATCTATAAGCTCCGTACAATAACAAAAAGTGATGAAACATATCCTCATTTAAAACCTCCTTAAAAAGTACAATACCAGTATATAAAACAATCTGTCTAAATTCGGTAGCTTTTCATCTAGGAAATTCATTTAAACTTCGGGGGTTTCTAGTGAATTCTTTGGGAATGAAAGGACGGAGTGAAATAAGTCTGTTGTCTAGGATTTGTTTCTGATCTGCAGTTAATTTTGTACATCTATGCTTATCTGTCCAAATGCAATGTAATATTTTCTTCATAACACCGAGGTCTATTAAATGCATTACATCCAGCGGAAATTGTGTAACCATTTTAATTCCAATATCTTCCCAGATATGCTGATGCTCTACAAAATATCTATTGTTGTAAGAAATATCGGATCGTTTTAGAAAGTCATCATCTGTCCTTAAATTTCCAACTCTGGTAGAATAAGTCAATCGTTTGTTGATTTTTTTGGCTTGTTGCTTACATTTTGAGCATCCATTTCCTGATGTATGACCTACAGTACCAGTTATGAATGATTTTGCGGGAGTATCGCAAACAAATAAATGAATTTTTATATTAAGTTTTTTTTCATTTATTATTATGCCTTCATTTGGTATCGACTTTAATTCCTTAACAAATTCGCAAAGGAACTTATTGGGGTTTTCAGGCTTTTTTGTACCAATATAAGCCCCAATCAAAAAAGGTTTTATTTCTGGGTAATCACTTAATGAACCCAAAATCGGCCATAAACTTTTGCGCGTGTGCTATGATCGCATTTTCTTCGATTATCGAGCACTTCTAATAATGAGGTCGTCGCCCATGCGCTAAGTGTCAATTTACCGCGGGGCGATGCACTTACGAAAAATGCGCAAGGGCACATTCTTTTCGACCGTACTTGAAAATGCACAAAGGGTACATTTTTCTTGGGATGAGATCTCAAGTGGTACCTCTCCCTTTATATTAAAGTTCTTTGTTTTCCGTCTGGAGTGTGAAGCACTCAGCATCATGAAATATTTTAATTTTAAATAAAATCTTTTAATTCTAATATCGGCTAATTATGCCGATATCCGTTACATAACAGTTTTAAGTTACCTATCTAATTACCTTTTCAAAAAGGTGCAACATGCCCAGGAAGAAAAAGGATACAACAATTTATTTACCAAAATACTTTTACGGAATATCATGACAACTAGAATTTTTAAGAAATTATACTTAAATTAACTAAAAAATACATTTTATTCACTTAAAAACTAATTACAATTAAAACTCATGTGCTACAAAAGCTGTTCGAAATGTTCTCCGCCAGTCTCGATGCACGCAAGTAGCCTTCGTCTGATTCCGCGTTTGAGGTCTATGGTAGCCAGTCTCTCCCGTATTTTGGTCGCTGCAGACCCAATCCTGGTAACTAATTCTTCTCTGGTGTTAACCCATTTACGCCCAAATGAAACCCATTTGTATTTATTTTTAGATATCTTTATTTACATATATATATATATACAGGTTTCTCATTTTAGCAAGTTGCGAATCTCCTCGCTACACCTGCATGCGGAACAGTTAATATTGTCATGGATATTAGAGTCCATAAACTCTTCAGAGTCCTTGTAACGATGCATGCAATATTTTTCAAAAGCAGTCTCCTCAGGTAGAAAATGTCTTAGGTCCCAGATAAGCATACAGCTTGATACACAAGAACAGGTCGCAAAACAATTCTAACTCGATTTTACCATTAATATATAGCTCGCATATAATAATCCCGCGGCGAGATTTCTCCTCCGCCTCTTTATTTAAAGGTCTCCAACCAATATCGTTTGCAAGATAAGTTATACATTTATCTTGATCAATTTTGAGTTCGCATTGTATGCACTTAATAAGGCTTTTTAAATCAGGATAGCTCTCAGACAAATTTTCAACATGACGCGTAAACATTGTGTTTAGCTGTGTCTTTTTACGGCTGAAATCGAAAGGTACTACTGATTACTTTTTTTTTACTGTTGACGATGATGGTTGCTCACTCGGAGTACACTGATCCTTATAACTACATATTTTACTAATTTATAATGGCTAATTTTCTAAGTACAAATTTCAAAATATCTTACAACTACACCGAAAGAAAAAAGCTGAAATTTCCGCTGTAAAATTAATAAGATTCCGATACAAAATCTCTCCAATACGGTTGAAATATGCAAATGATACCAAAAAATATCACTTTTTTTAAGCATATTGTTTTTATAAGAAAACATATTGATGTAATAACTGATTCTTATAGAATTGTGCTTCGTTGATAACAATCCATATTACATTGATATTATCTCGTATGAAAAACAGTATTATTTTAATATTCATTCTTATCAACATCTTGTACGAGTTTATACATACATACTAGTATATGCATATATACCTATACTAGTAGGTTTATAGTTAATAAAAGGTCGATTATATTGTTAATTTCTTTTTATTATAGGTACCTACTGTTCACATACATATGTATACATATTATCTTAAAGAAAATTATTTCATTAAATTAAAATGTTTTATTTCTTACAAGCTTTCTTCCATTGCTTATATAATAAATGTGGATTGGAGGTCCTGTAAATATTGTTATATCTAAATAATAATATAATTTCAGATTACTTCCTATATAAAAGGACTGAAAATGTTCAGAAAATGAGTCTACTTCAATTTTTTCCACTAGTAGAAATGGTCTTTCGAAATCATTTAAGAATATGTTTTTAATTTCAAAAACTTCAATATCCTTTTGCGTTTTTATAGTGACTATGTATCCTAGTTTATACTGACTTCCTTTAAATTCAATACAGCTGACAGTTTTACAGTTATTTAAATTTATATTCGATATGTGATCTTTGTTAACTATAGAAAAGAATAATTCGTCCTCAGCTAAATTTACAAAATATGGTTTTTCATAATTGACATCTTTTGGAAAGCCATTGCAATATTTGCTTAAGAATTCGGAAAATTTTAGAGAAGCTTTAATACTAAGGGTATAAGATATATTTTTTCTGCTAGAGATATTTCTACAATACATTTTTCCCTCTTTATTTTTTGCTTCATATCTGTATGTCCATAAATATTTAAGCGGACCACTTTGAATTATGGCAGTAACGTAATGGACCAAGAAGTGAAATTTCGGCTTTAGAGTTTGTCCAAACAAGCTCATATACAATGAATTATGCTGCTTTATTAGAATTTTAAGTTCATTCAATAATACATCATCAAATTTGCTCCCTGATAGTATATCTATTATTTTTATTAAGATTATATAAAATTTCCAAACTTCGTTGTTTTCCGGAATAAGATCGCCAATAATAATCGGTAAAAAATGAACAAATGTTGCCATTTCTCTCCCAGCCATTTTAAACTTATTTTGTTTTAAATGATACATTTCAATAGGTGAGGATAAATTACCTATTTCACTTTCTCCGTAATTAAGCATTTGCTTTCTGTAATTAAGTACTTCCAAAGAAAAGAACTTGTTATTTAAAAAATTTAATAGAATTTCACACAAATCATATCTACATACTCCTTCAAATAAATCGTGAAGAATATCTAATGAAAAATTTCTAGTGACATGAAAATTTGACAAATCGTTAAGCAAACAAAATTCTTTAATCCCTGTTAGTGATAAATCATTTTTGGCTAAATCGCTATTGTAATTATTCTCATTTCTAATATATTCTGTATATTCTTCGCAATCAACCAATAAATTCTGTTTATGTCTCCGACAAAATCTACAATAGAAATTTGAATTGAAATTGGGAGAAAATCCTAATATTTCATTTTGAGCCTTATTATCTCCAACAACAGCAGCCAATATAAAATGAACCTGAAATGTACCACTATTAGTTGAAAGTTTTATTCCATCGGATTCTATTTTTTGCAAAACTTTAACTAAAGGTCGGAGAAAAGGATCATTACCATATCTTCTTTTCTCCTTGGCTTTAAAGTACGCTGCTACGAAAATAAAATCTAATTTTGAATTAAGGTGCTGTGGAATTGATGGAAATGAATAATATACTCCACAGAGGGAATCGACACTAGCATGGCTTCCTAACGTATTATTTATTTCAAAATCATCGAAATAAAGATAAAATGGTATTAGAATCGTCCCTTCGGGATAATTTTTTGTAATGTTCTTAAATGATTTCGAATTAACAATATTTGTAATACTTGAATCCTGACTTAATAAATTTATATTATTGATAGTAATATCTAATACATGTGGTAATTCAAAAAATTTTTTAATTTGAAATTCAATCGGCATTAAACAACCATTAACTCTGCTTTCATCTAGGGTAGGTTTTCCTTGTAAAATAACTTCTGTGATGGTATTATCGACATTAAAAAATTCAGGAGTAGCGAAATTACCAGATTGCTCTAATTGACGAAAAAATCTATATTCAGATTTAATGCTTTCAAATGGGTTTGACCAACATTTTAAAATATCTTCTACCTCACCTTTCTTATTGGATGGTATAAGTGGTAAAATTTTATTTTTTAAATCCTGTGTAATTTTACTTGTAACTAATTTTGAGACATTGTGTTGAATTTCGAGAACGTCTTTTCTACTCAAGTTGTTTTTGCTGTGTAAACTAAGTGTAAATTCCAAGCAACCTTGCGATACTTCGTTTGATAAATTTAATGTATTGCAGACCGAAGATTGTATTCCGCTTAATTCATCAAGAGTAGAACTTAAAGATGGCAGTGTATCTCGAGGTTCCAAATTCAATATACTTTGAATTTCGTTATTGTGAGGAATGTTTTCGGAATGTGGATCCAATACATTGTTATTAACAGTGACTGGATTTAGGGAGTTAGAATGATATAGTAGATGTTTTTGAATATGTTTCTTAAATGATGAAAATCGTGAAAATGACTGACTGCAATCATTATAATTGCATTCATACGTACTAAATTCATGTAAGAAATGAATTCTTCTAAAGTGTATCCGTAGATCAGAAATATTTCCAATATTTTTCTTGCAAACAAAGCAAATTAACATTTTTAATTAATTGAGGATATAAATTCAGATACAATTGGACTTTTTGGATCTTCAGAATTCGAAATTTTATAAACACCTTTTTGCAAAAAAAGCCATACCAGTTTTGATTCTATAGGATACGTTAAATTAAAGACGAAAAAGGACTTGAAACATGTATCGAGTGCTTTTAAAAACGAGCTGAATTTTAATGTTGTATTATGAATGCAAAGGTAAAATTCTGTAATATTATGAATAGTTGGTCCGATTACAATTATGTATGGTTGAATAGTTTTCTTGGACTTAAAATTGGATACCTGTTTTTCTTTTTTAGTTCTCTCTAAATCATTTATGGAAACTAAATGAACGACGATGCTTTTAACAGAATCTTGCATAGTTGTTTTTTTAAAAGATGAGGTTGCAGCATCAGATGATTTTGGAAGAACAGTTCTTGCAGTTGGTTTAAGAACGGAGCTGAGCAAAATTACCATTATGCAATCTTTAGAATCTTAAAAAATAACCACAGTTAAGTTTTTGACCTTAAAGTACACTGAGAGAACAAATTTCGTTGTCGCAACCGCAATTTTGCCGAACCGCATTTTGAGGTTGTAAGTTTGGTTCTAAATATAGTTGCTGCCACCAGAAAACTCAGTTAAATGGACCTAACTGACGGTAGCTGCAATCTTAATGGCAATAGCTGTGACTTCAGTAGCAGTAGTTATGACCTTGGAAGGCAATTGTTGTAACCTCTTTAGCAGTTCCTGCGACGTTGATGTCTGAGAAGACGAACGTTCGAGAAAGGTATGGTAACAGTAACAGTAGTGTAGACAATTGAGGGATTCGGTTAGATGTGACGATATACAGGGTAACTGGTATGTCGGCCTTTTTTCTCATAGTCTGATAGCAAAAGTTCTATTGCGACAAAAAAATCCCGTATATACATTTATTGATATTTTTGTTGCAAATAACTATCTACTATCATACCATAAAAGGAAAGGTCGACGTACCAGTAACCCAGAATTATCGTCACTTCTTGATGATCTATAACTCTTTGTGCTAAAAAAATTGATTGAGGAAAAATTTAGTTAAATAAATATGTATATAAATATATAACAAAAGCAATGGTTTGTTTTGATACATTTTATTTCATATAAAATGATAATATAAAATAAACATAAGCTTCAATTCTGGAAGATTTAAAACTCCCAAATTATAAATTTTGTTAAAAAAATGGTACTTTTTATCGAGCAACGTGACGTAAGCGGTAAAAGAGTCTTCCGGGATGTTTCCAATAATGACGACGCGTGGTTGGGTGCCTTTTTTAATTATGTTCAGTCTGCTTTCAAATTCATCTGCTTCTTGTATAGTCTAAAATAAAGCAAAAATGCGATTATTACAAAAATAAAATGGTCAGTGAAAACTTACATTAAAAAAAGCCACAAAATTTTCTTGAACTTCTAACTTAGAAGGCCTGTAAGAATGCTGGTCGATGCGTCGTTTGGTTCTAGCCACAGGAAATTTGTAAGGTAGAATTAGAAATGCCACAACCTTTTGAGTGTTAACTGAAAGAACGCAATACACTTTTTATATCTTCCACGTCATTTCCACGACCCTACATGTCATACCATTTGCTGTGTTCTCCAAGCTTTTGATAAAATGTTTGACAACAAGATCCTTGCACGTCCTTCCGAAATGGATAATTCTTCTATAATAATCGTCCCATTTCAAATCGATGTCTAGCATTGAAGGATGCATTAGCCTTGCATCAATCGAAAACTAATATGGATAATATCGTATGTAAATTTCAAATTTCATAATGATATTCAATGAAATATTTTTACCAAACATGTTGTGTTAACATTGTTTCCATATTTGAGTATTGGAAATGTTTCAATATATTGTAATGTAGTTATAGTTGCATTTCCTAAAATTAGTTTTCGTTCAGGAAAGGATATTACCCAATTTGCGATTAAGACTTCAATGTCATTTTCCCCGGATTGGACCACTTTTAAAGCATCTCGTGTTCTTGAATTGTCTGTACAATCTTTAAATATATAACACATTATAAAGCTGGAAAAATTTGAATAATCATTGTCACCTAAAATGCTCTGAGCACCCAACGACAAAACACTTGTAGAGCTTATATTTCTTCGTACAATAAGGCCGACTTCACTTAGTTTCTTTCGATAATTCCCGTATGCATCATACAATTTTCCTGATGCCTTTTGCCCCAAGCATGCAGGTGAATAAAAGGTCGTGTGTATTTCATTTGGAAATACTCCAGTGATAATATCCGCCAAATATTGAAAATCGGTGCGTGTTAACCTATATACAAAATGTAAATATATTGTTTATTAATTTCTCGTTATTACATCAATGTTAGTCTATTTGACTTACAGTGTGCTCAAATCAATTTCCCAAAATTTTCCGGATTACTATTTTTGCAACCTCTACTCTCAAAAAATTTTGCAGTCGTTTAGTTTTCATATATGACTGAAAAATAATTTTGAAGTCGATGTCGGACAAGTTTTGTAATGACTATAAAGAAGAATATATATTTCATCAATATTATTATCTATGCGCATTCAATATTCGTATGTTCCAAAATAGTAAATGCATTTTTATCTTTTGATTATTAAGGACTGTATGAAAATTACCAAAAATAATAGGAATTAACAAACTAAATTTATGTCACAAGAATTGATGATTGATTATTTTACGCAATGAAAATATTTCTAAGCACAAGAAGAAAGGGCAGTAAACACAAAATGCGTTTATGCTTACAAAACGGGGCGAAATTATAATAAATAGTTCCACAAAGCAATCAATTTAGTTTGTTAGTCTCTTAGAATAAGTGCATTTCCTTAATCTTAAGACAATTCCATGCAATTCTTAATAATCTAATACGATGTATGTTTGTGATTGTGAAAATTTATACGCACTTCAGGAGAATTATTTTTCCATTCACTACACATTTAACAAACATTTTTCTTCTAAAAAATCACACACGTCCGACGCTCACTAAAATCACATGCGAAGTGAAATTTACCGCTAATTCTTAAACGTCTATACAATATAACCTCCTAATACGGTTCCGTGTACCGCCTGATGGTTGCCAGAATGACTAAATACTCATTCTAACCGCTCGTTGAACACATTCGATTGTGTGTGTTATACCGCAGTTGCGGTTCTCATTACACGGTGGCGAGAACCTTATTGGTCTGTCCTGTCACATTCGTTTAGGATTGCCAGACCTGATCGAGCCACTACCGCATGCTGATTTTTTAATGCGGTCCTGACAACTTACTTTTATAGTTATCACAGCTCAATACTGATTGCCATAACTTTTCTTCGGTTGCTGCCCTTAAAATTCTGTCATCGTGAATTACTTACGTTCATGGTGACCTAAAATAGTTACGATACCTTCGCTTCAAATGAAAAATTTCTCTGAGTGTAGGTATATGAAAATATTTACCTTTTTCAACATCTGCTTTTTGTAATGAAGAGTAGAGATCTTTAAATGCCTTATCCTTGATATGACTTTCGTAATACTTTTCCAATTTTTTAATAAGTTTTGGCCATTCGTTTATCAAATTGTACATACTTTCTGGGTATTTAATTCGGAAATCAATATTAATCTAAAAAATGTCAATGCAATTTAAATGTTAAACATAAAAATTTCATAAATATTTACGAATTCTTGCCCTCCGGCTTGCTGGTAAAATGGCCAATCGTTGAAAATCGTCGCAAGATCTTTCTCAGAAGAAACAATTTCTTTTTGCCGTAGGAAGAATGTCTTAGTTCAATTGTCGATTGCATTTATTTCAAAATTTAAAGATATTTGCATTATTAATTTAATAGACCTCATTTCCTCAATTTGAGTGTCATTATAATTTTCTTCATTTTCTTGGGTTGTATCTGTTTTCTCAATTTTTTGGCGTTTTGGTGTCCTTTTTAAATTGTTAAATTTGTTAAATAACTTTCCACTTGGATTAGATTTCTTTGCAACGGATCTAGATATGAAGTAAGTTTCTGCGTCTTCAGTAGGAAAAATACTGACTATGTCCTGTGAAATTTTTTTCATAACGTCGGTAGTAGGTATTTCAAATTTGTTTAAATCGGGAATGTAGTAGTGATCGGCAATACAGTTTAGCAAAACTTTTCTTTCCTCCTCATCAAGTCTAGATTTTGCTTCATAGCAACGTAGCAATCCAGATCCCTTGGTGGAATTTTCCAATATTTCTTTCAGATTCTGAATATGTATGAAGAAACAAAAACCAACATAACCTTTACGAATGATAAAGGCGAAATTTCAAGCAAAATAAATGGATACGTGCCTTGTGTTGTGTTCTTTTCTCATTTAAAGATGAACTGCTACACATTTTGCTTACTGATGATGAAGATGAACTGCCAACATTTTTTAACCATTCTTGGATTCGCGAATCTACCAATGACTTCATAGAAATGGTGCTGGTATCATCTTCAGGAAACTAGTGTATAAATATTATATGTGAGACATGCCCACATTGTATAGTTATTTTATACCTACATTTTTAATTTTCCAAATATGAAGTCGTTCCCTAAGTTCAATCCTGATTCCCAGTTGTGACACTCCTGGTAATAATTCTGCCAGATCCTCCTTTTTTAAAAATCTTAACCTGTCATAAGTTATGCCAGCCGCTGATAAACGAAACATTAGCACTTAATTACAATATCAAACTAAACACTAAGATTAAGCCCTTGAAATAGTTGTGAGTTCTTCGAAATATATAGGAAAACATTTAAAAGTTCGTCTCGAACACACTTGCCCGGACATGCAACAACACGAGAATTTGTTGTGTTCATAACCCTCTTTACATGTACATAGAATTATGTATGTTACTACAGTAATTTTAGCACTTGATCAATAGAAAAAGGTGATAAAGGTGATATTTTCGAAAATCTATTTTTCACGACATTTGATCTCACAAAAATGTATAAAAATGTGTAAAGCAGGTACTTACCCATAAATGTTCCATATACATCTTGCAGCTTCCACTGCAATAGTAATTCAAACAATTGCACGTCATCTTCGTTGTTTTCAGTAGCCACAACAATTATTTCGTCCAAATTTTCACTAATCATTACACTAGACTCGTTTTCACTAATCATTACACTAGACTCGTTTTGGACAATGACGCGTGATGACGCTAGGATTATATGAAAACTATTACGTTTATATGTCTTCATATGACATTGACATTTTATCATATTAGATTAATATGATTTTACAATTAGTTGATAATTTTCTTATAAGACAAGAATATAATTTTAAATTGATATGGTTAGCATATATCTTTCATATTAACTTCTTGTCAAAACAATAAGAAAAAAATTGATAATTTTTATTCATAAGTCAATAAATTTCTTTTACATATCAAATTTATATTTTTCTTATTAAAATCATCTTATTCGTATAAAAATCATAAGAAAATTATTGTGTTTATTGGAATAAGCAACAAACTGATAATTTTCTTATTAAATAACTACGAAATTATTAAAATATAAAACTGATATGAAAAAAATATGGTTTCAATACGACGTTTTTTTCTCGGTGTAGTACATCAATATCGGTTAATTTCGTTTCTTTTTGAAACCAAACGGGTAAGAAAAATAATCATCTGTGACGGCTCTTTTGTCAAAAGTAAATGATAAATGCTTTTTTTCCAATGTGGATATAATAACTCCCGGGCGTTTCCGTTTAATCTTTTTCTCATTTTTTACACATACGCCTTCTTGAAAACTCTCTTCGGTAACCATTGATTTTAAACACTCAAAATTAATAATTTTGGAGTTTTCAAAATTAATTGTAATACATTTGCATTTGGTAATGTACTCAGGACCTCTCTCTGTCTCGACTTTAAGACTATACGTTTTAGGTCCGGTGCTTACAAATTCTGAAATAAAGGCATTAGCGCCGAAGCATTCAACCTCGTCAGTTAAATCCCCCAAAAGGTCAGAAATTGTGAATGATAAAGGGTTCTCTTTATTGTCCACAAATATTAAACTGTCGGTGTGACAATATAAAATATTCTCTCCCACTTTTTCTAAAACTTCATATAACTTTAGTCTTGCATATGCAGTTGTGTAGGCAACAATAGGTATATTTACGTGGGGCAGAATATTTAGATTTTCTTGTATATATTTCCACGTTACCCACATGGTGTTTTCATTAATTGGATGTAAAGAACAAATTTCGATTCCTGGAGATTGTATAAAGTCGCAGAATTCTTTGAAATCATTTAAGACTTTAGTGTAGGTTCTGTCTTCCCTTTGGGCGAATTTACCCCATAAGGAATTTAAACAAATTTTTGCCGTGTTACGCCTACCAATGTTTTTATGAATTTGGTTTTTATCTAAAACAATACTTTCTTTTATCTCATAGGTCTCTTGTCTCTTTCCTCCTCAGTAATACATTTACTACCCCATCCACTAGCCTCTTGCTTGATTTTTAAAAAAGTATTAACATACTCTGTAAATAAACCACCATTTTTTTCAGCCGGATCATACACAGTATAATCATACTTCCAAACTTCAAAGACTTTTTTTTATCTTATACCCCTTTTTAACGGCTAAAGCCACTTCGGGAATAATCCAAGTACCTGTAATTTGTCTTTCTTCTTCATTATGTTGGCAGAGTGAAATTCTATTTTCATCTGCACATTTTTTACAAAGTGCGAAATACAATTTTAAGTTGGTTTTAAAAGGTAACACGGGTAAAAACAAATTAGATGGAGCCACAACAGAACACATAATGAAACCATGCATTGACAAAATTTCCGATAATAAAGGCATATGATCATTTCGAAATATTTGTGGGTGCCCGATAGGATAGGGTGAATATTTGTTAATATACGGGTACAAACTAGTAAAGTCCAAATAACGAATAATTTCTGCTTCTTTCACTTTGTGATATAATTTGAACACCTCAGTACGACCTCCAAAAACAGCACTACGTGGATTAAGCGGTAAAGTGATGTATGCAACAAGATTATTTATTCTTTCATTTATGAGAGGGTTTGTTTTTAGAAATTGTTTGAACTCACATTCCCAAATGTAGACCAGATTATAGCCGTGATGTCTGATTGTTTCAATTCTTTTTAGAGTGGCCTCATACCTTTGGCTGATAGTCTCTAGCTTTTGATATGAGCTATTTGTAAGTTCTCGAACTTTAAAACAGTCGTTACAGCCATGATAAAAGCAACCAAAAAACTCATAAACTGTGTTGGTTTCTGAATTGAAGCCACTACCTGCAACCCACAACCTTTCCAACTTTACCTCATCTTTGTTGTTTGCAGAGACAATCTGGTGACTCGTTTTTGTGCTTTCCCAAGCAAGCCATTTGGCAGCAATCAACGAATGATTTTTGGACTTTAAATAACCATTCTTAGACATTATACCTAAAACATTATTTTTTAAATAGTGTTACGATTTGTGCCGATTAATTATTTTGCCTCGGCTAAATCGTATCGCAATTGAGAGGGAGACTTTTTTACGCGAAGGATTTATCGCCGCGCTCAACCCTGCAGCCGATCACCGACGGGCCGAAGTGTACCCACACAGAATGCCACTCAGTGGCGATGTTCCGCAGAAAAGCTTTCGGCCGTGTACACACGACGATGCTGTCTAGCGCTGGGTGTGTGCACGGTGATGACGGCGGGCTCGTCGCCCGTGTGGGCGTAGCGTCGGTTTTAGGACGTCCCTGCAAGTGCGGCCGCGCGAGGCACTTGTTTTTCGGTGATCGCGTGAGGAATAATCGGTGACCGGTTTCCCGGTTGTTCCTAGTCCCGAGTGTTGTGATGTGCAGTGAGTGTACGGGGGTTCCGCGGGAATCCTCCTTTGTGTTGTTCCGGGCGTCAGGAACGGATTCCCGAGTACGGCGCGTCGAGTGCAGTGTAGTGCGGTGTTGTGTAGCGCGCCGAGGGAACCTCCAGGCGTCAGGTCCCACTGGAACAGAATCACCGAGGGGTAAGGCAGCCAATAAGGAGCGATTCAGGTAAGTCGCATAAATTTCCCGAGATCGTTTTCGCCCTACACGGGGAAGCGCCCGGTGTCACTCAAGATGCGCTACGTGTGGGGGTGTGAGTGGGTATGCGGCTGCTTTCCCCTTCGACTATGTTGAGGGGGTTATGCTGCGCAAGGCTCAACAGCTGACGAGTTATGCTGTTTATGCGCGGATCGCTCACAGGTGATTTGTGAAAATTCACGAATTATTGCGGCTGATGCTAACTCGTTTTAATCACCTCTTCTTTTTTTTTAGGACGGGGAAGGCGACTGGGCGGAATTCCACTGTGATAACCGCGGGCCGGCAAGGAGGCAATCGACAGGTGAAACAAATCGCGGGTAAGCTAATTAATGATGGAAAAAGACTTACCAACGGACTCTAAACTTTCTTTTTGTCTTTTTAGGATGCTGAATGCAGAGCTGACTAAATCCTCTCTTTTCCAGGTACGGTACTCGCCGCGGGAAAGGCCCACCTGGCCGATATCTGCGAGAATCCGGATTTCGGCGGAGACTAATAAAACTCGCGGGTTCCACTTTTAGAAATTTATTCACTGCTATGGTACTCGAGTTCAATTAACAATCCTTTATAATTTTTTTAATCCTCGCTTGATTCTTTTTTCTTTTTTAGATCTAGCACACCGCTCGTGGTTTCTTGCGCGCTGACACTTCGAGCCGGAAGAAGGAAGAAGGTCGTCCATCGCCGATTTTCCCGCGGTGTTTTTTTTTTTTTCTTCGCCGCGGCCCACCGTCCTTCGCTTCGACCTGTTCGCGGTATTGGTGAGTAATGACCTATTTTTCTAAAATAAAATTAAATTAATTTTTATTTCTTTTATTTTTTAGGAATTGTATTCGGGGCCCGCCACAATAGTTTTTCCGGAAAACTAGCATACAGGCTGATGCTATAGTTAAAGACTCCACAAAAGGGTTAATTTGTGTTATGTCAAGAAATTCCCGCATAAAGCGTGTACACCCCAAACGTAAAATGTTAACGTCATTTATACAATATTTTAATATTTCTTCTTTGTTATTGAAAACCCCTTTGGAAGCGGCGTTATACCAATTTAGAAACGCCTCCCTCTCTTTCACCTTCATAGTTGTAAAACCATATAATTCAGGAGGGGGGTAGACCTCAATGTAATCAACATTTTCTGTTGTGTTAAAATAATAAGGGTAATACCCTTTCACCTGATCCTTAATATCAAACACTTCAGGAAACTTAGAGAGGGGTAGCGCCAAAAAATTTAGCGAATCAATAAAAACCAAATTTTCGCATGTTAATTTCATTATTTTCATGCCGTTCATTATTGGCTCTATTTTTAAATTTCTAGCCAGAAGTTCAGAAATTAGAAAATGACCATCATACCCCTGCATATTATGCGCTATACAGTACACATTGGCTATTGAAGGGCGAGGTGTTAAGCAATAATCTAAAAAATTTTCACAACGTTCGTTTCACCGTCGTATTGAAAAATGTGCTGTCTGTCACCACAATTGTTACATTTCTCTTTTATGTCCGGCCGTTCATAACAATCATAGCAGACCTGTTGCGCAACAATTAAATTAACAATGTGCAGGAAAGAAGTATCGCTACTTTCGTATAAAGTATTTTGAGTACTTTCGCAATCAAAGAAGATTAATAAATATTTTTTATCTTTCCTCCCGATGTACCGCTTAATGTAACAAAGATGTTCAGGCGGTACAATTTTTGAGCAAATTTGGCACAAATACTCATTGCAGACATGGTCGCCTAATTCCCTTTTAGTAAGTTTCAGAAATTTGGAGCATAGCTTGCAAATTTTAAAACTGTCACATACACTTTTATTTTTAATTTTATTTTGAAGATTCTCGCACACTCGGGTCTTTTCAACAAATTTACATGGTGGGAAGGCGTCACAGTAAGGACATTTTACTCTGCATTTGTGTAATTTCACATCTGATAATTTATCACAAAAAGGACAGGCATATTTCTTGTTAAAAAAACCAGTCAAGGATTTAATAACATAAAAGTGTTTTAATGTTTGCGAATAGTATAGACAAATTTTCTTTTCAGAACCGCTTTCATTTGGCAGTTTGAATAAGATTGAGTTTGGGTTTTTCAAATCGTCAAACACAATGATTTGATAATTAGTTAACAATTTTTGGAATTTATAGAGATCTATTAAAATGCACCCTTTTTCACCAACCGTGACCTTTGAATTTTTACACAGCTGTTTAGCTAACTTATCCAATCCACGAATAACAGAAAGACTTCTTTGTTTATTGAAGTTTTCCGAAAGCATTTCAACAGCATATTTTATACTTCGTGGGAGACAATTCACGTCATTTTCCTTCCCCACGTCTATCACGCTTGTTTTTTTTAGCTAAAGCTATGCTCTCCTCTACAAATTTAGGGTTTATTTTACCCCCCGCGAAAGGGAAATTGATTATGTCTGCATTTAATTGCATGACATCGTCAGAAAGAAAAACTGTGTTGGATTGGTTCACATTGGAAATTAATCCAATAATATATTCCCCGGATAAGTGCGCAATAGGCTTCAAGCTAGACCATATGGGTTTTACGTGCGGCGAATTAGGTAGCGCAATCGAAAAACCAATTTTGCTACCTTCCACAGAATTTGACAGCACCTCTTTAAGTACATTATCAAACGCGTGTTTTAATGCCTCGAGAGGGTTTTGACTGGTGTTACCAGAATCTTGTAGTTGAAAGACAAGCTTAACACCTTCCGTATTAAACTTTTTGTAAAACGATATCTGCTTTGATAGCAATTTGAAGCCTTCGTTTAGACCACTACCACACTGAATTATCTGAACTGTGTCACGTTTTTCCTGTAAAGGTATATTTTCAACACTTTCACAAACAATAGCGTTCTGTTTAGTGCCCTCCTCCTCAAAATTGAGAAAATTAATGGCGTTTTTAAGCACACTATGTATTGGCTAGAGGCACATTATGTAAAAGTGAGTATTTTGTTATCAATGACAACAAGGAAAACTTTTCGCGTTCCGAAAATACAATGTTATTTTTTCTTACTGTCTCTATACATACATTTAGCGCAGATAAAAATATGTCTGAATTTAAGTTTACCGCACTCTTTAAATGAATAACAATTTCTTCAGAAGTCATTTTTTATAATTAAGTTTCACTCTCATTTCTTAGACTTACACACAACTATTCTTTTATTGAGGTACCACTCCCAAAAATCCACGGTGTCAGCCTCTTCCTCAGGCACGAAATCCCTTTCTTCTTTAGGTGGTGTAGTAAGGGCCGACACTTCTGTAACTATTTTACCAGTAGTTAATGCGGGCTGGTCTCCACAATCCATGAATCTTTTAAGAAAAACAAAAATTGTATGGATTTATAATGAGAAATAAAAAAGGTGCATATCAAGAGTAAAGAACTATATTTTTTGTACCTACCTTTCTTGCTCTGATACTTAAACACTCGTTATTTTCAAATTTTACTGTAAGTAGAAATAATCTTCACAAATCTGCCGAAGTCTGTCTTCGCACAATTTAACTCTAGCCTTTTATACAATTTTATATTGACCCCTCTTACACATCAAAACAGCAAAAACAAAACAGAGGCTTGCTTGACCCTTCTTAGAACTATGGCTGTTCTGTAAAAAGCACACCGATGATTCTAACCACGTCCAGTACAAGCCAGCTGTACACAATTTACAGCCTTATTAAAACCTTCTTTTCAAAAGTAGTGCTTCAAGATCAAAGTACATTCTGTCAAATAAGTTTCGGGACTGATGAAATAAAACACAAAATATCAATTATTCGTCCAAATTTATTGAGTCTCCTTCAAAATAGGCTCCATTGGAAGCGATACACTTCTTCCAACGAAGAATCCAATCACCCATACACTTTTTGAAGCTATTTTCCGGGATTGCCTTGAGTTCCTTCAGCGAATTAGTCTTTATGTCTTCAATCGAGGTAAAACGGGTTCCTCGAAGCGGCAATTTAAGCTTCGGGAACAGGAAAAAGTCGCACGGAGCCAAATCTGGTGAATACGGTGGTTGTTCGATGATATTCGTGGCGTTTTTGTTCAAAAACTCGGTCACAATGATGGCTTTATGAGACGGTGCGTTGTCATGGTGCAACATCCATGAATTTTTCTTCCAAAGATCCGGTCTTTTTTTACGAATGCTCTCTCTCAAACGCCTCATAACACTCAAGTAATATTGTTTATTAACTGTTTGACCCACCGGAAGAAATTCCGAATGAACAATTCCGCGAATATCGAAAAAAACAGTGAGAAGGACCTTAATTTTGGAACGACTTTGCCTCGGTTTTTTGGGTTTCGGTTCGTTTGGGAAGCGCCATTCCGATGATTGCTGGCTGGTTTGCATATCATATTCATAGACCCAAGTCTCATCACCCGTAATGATGCGTCCGATGAATGTGGGGTCCAAATTCACTCGTTCTAGCATGTCCTCACACACTTGATTACGATGCTCCATTTGAAGAAAATTGAGGTCTTTCGGAACGAGCCGGGCTGCAACGCGTCTCATGCCCAAAACATTAACCACAATAGTCCGAATCGATTCATGAGAGATGTTGAGTTCATGAGCCAGCTCTCTGAGACTGAAACGACGATTATCAAGTACTAATTTCCTCACTTTAACGACGTTTTCCTCATGATTTGAGGTTGACGGCCGTCCAGATCGAGGCAAATCGTTAACGGCTTCACGACCCTCTTGGAACGCTTTGTACCATTCAAACGCTCTTGTTCTGGATATAACACACTCGCCAAAGGCTTTCTCCAACATTTTCAACGCTTCAGAACAAGGAATTTTGTTCGCAACACAAAATTTCAAACAAATTCGTTGATCATTTTTTAAAAAATAAAACAAAAATTTAAAGAACTATCTCTTTTTTGAACGATTTAAACTGTAAAAGGCAATAATAAAAATATTTCGACCCAATGCATTGTTTATTTCAAAGACCCGTCCTCACCTCCGCCTTCAGCTTCACAAAGACCTCCTTTCCCATTTTATTCAAGTTCAAGTTCAACGCATTATGCAGCCTCACTCTGCGGCATGCAAGCATCACACGTGCTCCCGAAAAGCACATGCCCAAAATCACAACAACATTGTCTCCTCCACTTACATCTTTTCTTAGCCTTTTGCTTCTGCGCCTCTTTTCACTACCGCGTCCTGCACACCTCCCTCACCCGCTTCGGCGCTTTACGTCTTCCATCCACTGCGAGTGCGAGTGCTTTTTTATGCTTATTGCTCTTCCTCGCCGCTTTGTTTCTTCCGACCGAGGCGTGCATTGACTTTTCTTTTTTATTTACTCTTATTACTACCACGGAATCTGGCGTTTGTTTACTTTTGCCTTCTCTACCTTTCACACCTATGGCGTATAACCCTACTGCACTATCGCAACGCTTCGCTATGCTTCACAACCTGTTTTTAACACGTGAAGCTCCATATATTCGGGCTCTACACATCTGTGATACATGGCCATAGCACCGATACCGGTTGCTTCACGCCTTACCGGCACCTTCTTAAACAAGTCCTCCTCTCGTTTTAGTCCACCGCCTCCAACAACACAGTTCAACTTACCTTTTTTTAGTTTACAATGGTCACGATAAGGACGTGTCTATCTAGCTTCCACCTCAACAATATCTTATGAGCGGTGGGAACAAGTACCACGCAAAAACACCACGGTGGGGTACCGCTACTGCTGTCCCTACGTCACCTAGTGCGCTTTTATATGAGAGGTGGGTTCCTTACTACACAATTACTCGCATGCTTATTGTTTCGTCGAGAATCAAGCCCTATGCTTGAGACACTTGTTTCACAAAAATAAATAAAATTTGATTGGGATAGAAGTGAGGAAAATAGGTTGAATAAAAGTCATTGGTTTGGGTCGAAGAAAATTGGACAAAATTTATTGTGAGACCCAGAGGGAAAAAAGGACCGTTGCTGAAGGCAACGACCAAAAAAACCCTCTAAGATTGGAAGGAGATATACATACAAATTACATCATGGCTTGTATATGTTTGATATGTGTGTGTATCAATCTGGGAAGCGGGGATGTGTGTGTGAGATGTAGTGGTGGCTGGCATCGTGAATGTTTCGACGAAAAGGGTCGAAACTGGACGGCCTCCTGCGGGAGGTAATCGCCCGAAGGAGAGCCTAAGGCCGAAGTGACGCTGGAAGGGCGAACACACACACACCCGCGCACAAAAACACACAGGAGAGAAAAGGAAAAAAAACACCCCGCGATGACGACCAACAATTACCCAGCACTACGCGACGATCTCTATTTCGCGATACGAATGATAGCAAAAACCCAACAAAACTCCATGACCGTACCACAATATAAGAAGGAAAACGGAGAACGGAAAACAGGTGGAAGACGTCTGCCCAGCTCGAGTGTTCCCGAAGGAAAGGGAAGAAATGAATCAGCGACGCCATATACACGTCACTGAGAGAGAGCTGGAGGGAGAAAGCGAGGACCCGAGAGAAAACTGGTGTGTATACATAGGTATACATATGGCCGGGCCATAACCTCGACTCCGGGAAGTGATCCGCAATTCGTTGGAAGAGGGTTCCGCGGATGTGTTTTCGATCTCGGTCGAACACTTATTTTATTCTATATCTGTTTGAGTCTTTTTAAAGTTCACATCCGCTGATCCTCACTGGATCTGACGACGGGCACACACGTTCCTAGGAAGGGTGGTTTCAAAAAAAAGTCTTGATTTGCGCTTCACTATTTTAATTTATTGGCCCTAGAGGAAAAAGCCTGATTGGCATAAAAAACCTCTATGAAATTACAATATTTTATAGAAAAACACAGCTTAATTCTATCTTCTTTGGCAGTCGATCGAACAGTGAACGAAATTGTAGAATTCTTCAAGATTATGCCAGCCACAGCAAACCGCGACACAATCGACCATTTTCTTTATGACTTCTCCCGAAATCCTTTATTACGGTTGAGTCCCAAATGGACCTAAATAGGTATCTTATCTCTGTCGCCGTTTGCTGCCTCTGCATTATGGTGAAAACGCATGTTTACCCACCACATGCTGGCAGCTGCTTACAATTACGAAATAAGACTTAGGCGCCGACAATCTTATGTTGTTGCCGGTTTGGAGTTACAAATACTCCTTTCGCCTTAACAACATCTAATCGCACTACTCCACACGTCCTATTTATACGCAAACTAAATCCACTCACCAATTAATAGTTTATATCCTCGAACAATGTTCTAATCTTCACTCCTTATTTTATTTTAAACCAGCACCTCACTCAACAATTCACTTGTGAATGAGATGCCTCGTCACTTTGCAATTTAGTTGCCTTACTTGGCCGGCTACCTACTTTCATTGCGATGCAATCCCTTCGCGACCCTAAGGAGCCCAACGAAATAAGACATTGGCGCACACTCCCAGATGTGCTTTACTATCCTTTGTCTCACCGCAGAGGTATCAGAACTGGCGACGCCACAAACTGCAGAGCAATATCCTAAACAAACCTAACTAATTAACCCTTGTCTATTTTTAGCATTTCGTCCGATATTGTGCATAATTCTACCCTCAAATATTCCGATTTATGTTAAGCTTACCTCCTCGTGCAACACTAGTTATAGTTTGTGGATTTATATTATTCGTTGCCATTGCAACCGGTTCAGAATTTATTTCGTTAGAATGGAGCTGATTTAAATCGCACCTTTCTGTGTTATTTGTGCTTATACTTGGTACACTGTTTTCAATTGAAATCAGATTATCTTGTGACGTGAACAAAACACTTCTACTCGCACTTTCTATAATGTTTTCACTCGATCTTGCTTTAAAAAGACTTAAACTATTTCTAAATATTTTTGATATTGGGTATGGGTTTGAAATGGGAGTTTTAGTTTTTCTATTAAGTGACATAGGATTAGTAGGAGATACTAAATATTTTGACTTACAAGTACAAGACCACCAGCCACATCCTCGACGATAATCCTTCGTTGACTCTGCTACTGTGGTCGTAGAGCGATGATCCCTCGCTGAAATGTTAGGATGGAATTCCTGACGATGATCCTTCGTTGAATCCAATCCTCCGATTAGGGTTACAATCTCCACTCCACTTTTCTTTCTCGCGCTTCGAACAGCGATTCAAATTTTCACTCCGATAAACCATCGGTCGCTGTTTTCGCGTCAATATTAGCGAAATTCGGTTAGCGATTCAATTCGATTTGTTTACCGATAAACAGTCGGCGGTGAACTCGCACCGATGAAAAGGAAGAGGATATCCTACCGACTGCGCCAGTTATATTCGCGGTCCCGAATGTTTAGAAAAAAAAATAATTTAGAGCTTGTTTAATAAAAAAATTTATTACTCGACCGGGTTACAATTTTATACAATTATCGGTACAATTTAGAGTGACGCTTCGCCAACCCGCTCCACAAAAATTGGCTTTTGGTAACTTGATCCCTTTTGTTTTAGAGAAATGCTAGCTAATGTCTGCGGTTGAAGCTAATCCTGAGACAGCGTCTATGAAAGACTTGTGCGTGACAAAAATGAAAATATGCTAATGACCGGCTAAGCTGACTAACGCAAAATATCTATTATATAAAAATAAGTCGGGTTTTCCTTCCTGACGCTATAACTCCAGAACGCACGAACCGATTTCGATGGTTTTGCATTCGTTGGAAAGGTCTCGGGCTCCGTGAGGTTTATAGCAAAGAAAATTCAGGAAAAATTTCAAAAGAAAAGCGGGAAAATATTTTTTTTCCTTACAGCGCCATCTCTGATACATAGCATGTACTACAAACCAATATTTTAAGTAGATGGCGCCGGTGCGTGATACATTGTTTGACAGCTACTCATTCAAACAAGTATACGAAACATTAATGCAAGCGGTGGACAATAATACTGGTGGTCTATTCTTCCTGGACGCACCTGGAGGAACAGGGAAAACATGATGAAATACCGAAACTGTAGCGCTCTGTGTTTTTTTGACAATTAACAAGGGGGCTCAATAACGTATTTTTTAACGAAATTTTGAACGACATTTTTAACGAAGAGACCTAACCTACGTAATGCCACATGAACTGGCATCTTGCAGGGATGCGTAAATTGTTTGACAGGTCGTGAATTTGTTATGCTCTGGTGGAGGACGATTGAAATCTCTAGGATAAATTAATTTACTCAGGTAATTTGGATGCTAACTAACTAAAATTGTTGACAAATTAAGTCCACGGGGACTTTTACTTCATATGAGTCAAAAATATTAATGGATTCCTGGCGAACCTGCAATAATTTTTTGGTTGTTCGGTTCGGTTCATGCCCAATTTTTTTCTCGCTGTACTTGTGTTAGTGTTCCGGCTCTGGGGTCTCCTGCTGAATTTTGTTTTTACTCCAAAATATTCAAAGAGGTGATAATAAGCCTTAGGAGCTTTTTAGTGTGAAATTCATTTTTGGATACGTGCCATTAACGTATAATATAATGAACGCTTGACGTACGTCCACAATTTTCTGTAGAAGCGAAGAGTGCGATGTTTATTCCCCTTTCTTTCTCTTTGAGGAATTCGTATCGTATTTTATAATTTCTGCTAAAATGAAGATGTTTTTCTCTTCTATTAGTTTTGAGAGTTCGGTTGGGTTTCCCTGGAGGCCCACAGCCATAACCGCTTCTTCCTTTTGTCCTTATCCGGGCTCCACACTCAGCAAATCCCGCGAAGTGTCGCCAACCTCCCTTATTCCCCGCCACCTTCGGATAAAAGAAACCGCTTTGGCACTATTTCCATCTTCGCCACAACCGAAGCAAAGTTTGCTTCTGTCCAGCCCGTCATATTAATCCAATGCGAAATAACTAAGGCAATCAGATTGTCTTGATGATCTAGTATTTAATAAGTTAAGGTGCCAAATATATAACTCACGCGAGATAAATTTTCGTTTTAACGGGAAATTAAAAATTTATATTTTTATATAAGTATTTATTTCCCAAATTGGTCGACTCTTGTCGAGAGTTCACAATTAACTGACTACAAAGGCGTCTTACTTAAAAAATCTAAGCTCGGGGCGAAGCGTTGCACTGCAAGAAGTCTGATGCAAACAGCGTTGTCTCGTGGGAACGGTGGATGCATCAGAATTTGACACTTACCCAGAACGTGACAAAAATGTGCTTTATTTATGGAATTAGAACTAAAGGAAAACTGATATTCATATTATTCTACCGTTGAATATTTTTCAATTATTTCTTCTGCTTGCAATGTAACTCGCGCTTAGGCCACTTGCAAGGGGATCGAGCTTTCCTCGATCACTTCTTATCACTCACTGACTGACTGCTCTGACCCGCCTCGGCCCAGCTACCGCCTTTCTTCAGTTTTACGGAATTATTACCTTGCAATTATGGGCGCCTTGAGCACCAAATGGTTTAACTACTGACGAGTAGCTCGTTGGGCAACGCTACTGACTTGTTCTTTAGAGGCCTAGTAAGTTTTCCTCAAGCAATTTTTATTCCAGTATATATCTATGGCATATATATGTGGGATTCCTCTATCGCTGCCTAACTACATTAATTCATTTAAAAGTAAGCGGCCCCAAGCCAAACGCCGGCTCAATTGCAGTTGGACCGCTATTTCCACGAATAGCCAAAATTCAGCCGAAATCCAATGCATACCGCTAGGTTTAATGCGAAACTCTCGGGCGATGCAGGTTTCTAGTCGAGACCACTGCTGTTGCATCTTGTTATATATTCTGGTGTGAATATATAGCAATTGAGAATTACCCCCTTGATGATGGGGACTAATTCTCTATTTGCTGATGCTCCTGGGTCCACAGGTGGGACAATTAAAAGGCACTGTCACTTTATCTTTCTTTATTTTCTGTGTTTTTAGTTGTACTCGCGCTTACACAGGTGGTACTGTGCCGGACCCGCGACTCCCGATCTTATTTGACTTAAGTACTTTTGAGAGTACTTAAGTTCCGGTATTCCGCGTAAACGCTCTCGGACGTTGCAGGACTGGGACCGGACTCGACTATTACTCGGAAATATTATTCGAAACTGTCTAACTAATTGTTATTCAAGAACTGTGTGTGTGTCCTCAACTAAATATTATTCTCACTCTCTCTGGACTCGGACTGATCGGGCATTTATATTGCCTCGATCAGTTATTGGAACTTTCCAATGTTCCAGGATCCCGAATGTGCGCGCGTCGCCACTTTTTGTGGCGCGCATGTTGCATTTCCTCATAAATTGTCGGTCAAGTGTTTAGGGTCGACGTACGCCCGGGCGGTCGCCCCAGCATGCGCTTGGGTCGATGCGCTCACGGGTGGTCGATGAAGACCACAGCAGAGCGTGGTTTCACTTATGACAGCTCACGACAGACTAACTTAAAAGGTGCTTAGTTTAGATTAGAAATACACCAGATGGCGCTCAGGAAGTAAGAGTCGTATAATTCAACAGTCGACGCAGCATAAATCGAGGAGTCGCATTATTGGTTCTGCGACTTTCGATTATTGTGAAATGCCTCAAATTTCAGACATGTTGTGTCTTGCAATTTGAAGGGCACTTCACCCCGACAATTTATGTGATACAATTTCCTAGAATGTGTACAAAATCTGGATGAGATTTTGGTACACAACAATCTTCTCAGCCGATCGGACGTGTTTGCTGGGCCGTGCCGCAACCTGCAGAGGAAATAAAAGTGCCGACTAGTGATATTTAGATTTACTTGCCTTTTCTCTTGATTTTGTGCCGGGACTGATAAAACTGTTAATCTGCGAATGATTATATTGTAATTGAGTGGTGCCGAATTAGATCTAACACTGTACCGGGCGATAATCCCTCTATCTAGAATTAATAATTAAGATACTATAACACTTTCTACTTTGAAAATCCCGAAACGCGTCACCCGTGGCCATGCCCGATGGTAGATTGATTCAACCGCTCAAGTGCAACCCATTTATATGTTCCTGAGACAAAGAATCATAATGTCCACACACACTCTCATCTATAAGGACCTTTCAGAGGACAAAGGATAATAAACCATCCCCGAGCGAGATCACTCACGAGACAAAGGGTAATTAAAAGCAGCTGCGTAAAACTCCTGCGCAGAGTTCTTTGAATGTAAACATCGGCCACTCTTCCCGAGGGCAATAAGCAAACACTGCGTCTTCCGACACAAAGGACAATTAGGCAAGGGAGCATCTTCTTTAAGAAGGATTTGAGGGAAACTCATGCATTCCTTTTATCTAATATTTGCATGCTGGCAACTAAATCTATCCCTATCCATTAGCACCTCCACACACAGTAAACACTTGAGCTGCCGATACGACTGACCCACAGCCACGGGAAGACAAAAAGTCTTAAGAAAACTTTTCGAGCCCGGACGGGCTTTTTCCTGTGTACGCTCGCTACAATACTTACCTTGTAGTGAATTCCTGAATTGAGTAAATCTAACCTTTTAATTATACAAAATAAAAATTCTCTTCATACAACTATAACTTAAAAAAAAATAACATAATTCTACCGAGTACAAAAACGAGCTCACATGAAAAATCGGACAATGAAACTGTCGCACGCTACCCGTAAGTGGGTTTGCGGTATTTTGGTACATTCTCGGCGAAACGCTTGTTTGAGATGATTGATGCTTTGGTACTTTTTAGTGCCAATCTTGCTCTTCAAAATACCCCAAACACAATAGTCCATCGGACTAGCATCCGGCGAATTTGACATCCATTGTGACGTAGACATGAAGAAAGGCACGTTGTTTTTCAGCCAATCTTATGTGGTGCGTGCTTTATGTGATGGCGCTGAATCTTGCTGGAATGTCCAGCGTCTGCGCCCAAAGTGTTTGCTTGCCCACGGTTTCAGTGCTCCTTCCAAAACAGTTTGTTGATAACATTGCGCGTTTATTTTGACACCACGGTCGATAAACACTAGCGGAGAGCGACATCATTTTTTAAGTCTTTTATGAATTTTTATTTTTTAATTTATTTCGCAATAAATTGAAACTGCGTCATTATTGTTTTAACATCTCTTTTTGAAATTATTAACAAATAGTTAGGAATGGAATTTAACTGCTCCAGCTGCTTCGATGTTTTGATTTTGTCCGAAAATCGATTTGGAAGGTAGATATAAAATTCGTCCTCCAGAAAAACCGTCACCTTTACTCCATACTGCTTTTTGACCAGTTTGAATTAATTGATCTTATATTCTTTGTTTACCTCTAAGTCGATAATTTTAAGCAGCTTGAATGAGGGCTCTTGACCTATAGCAGATAGAAGTTCGGCTGCTGAATTCACCTAGAAATTGTTTTATTTTAGCTATATTTAGTATTAAATTTAAAGCTAAAAGACTTAGCAATTTTATCTGTAGACTGTAAACTTGGTTTGTTTTACACGGTAACACTAGAATGCGGTTACTAGAAATTGTTCATGTAAACTGTAACAAAACTAGCACAATGCTCACCGTTTATACACTTGTGCTTATGTAATTAAGTTATAGAGTTGAGTTGATTTTACTGTGGGTCATTTTTACCTCTTATTAACAATTTAAAATTAAATTAATGTAAAATGAAACTGATCAAGTGTGATAAATTCGTTTATTACAAATTTGATTGAAAACAGTGTCGTAAAAAATCATTTTAAAAAGTATTGTAAAATAATTATAACAATATACTATATAAACATAAAATGAACTTGACAATTCAAGCGCGGTCACAAGAATGAATCGCGCCAGCAATGGCGCTCCTTTTATAGTGGACCAAACGGTGGTGGGGATCTGGAATCCCTTCGCATGGATTGCCAGATGTAGGGTTGAAGCTATGATGGGGTGTCCGACGGGAGGAAATTGTAGCGATGTGTTACAGTACGGGAAATTGGGGAATTGTGAGTCACACTTTTTCCAAGCTCGATAACTACCACAAAAATCAAAATTTTTTTAAATTTTATAATAGTTTATGTTACTAGGAAGGAAACTCTAACTTATAGCTTAAGCAATTTCTTGAAATTATTATTTGCTGGAAAAATCTGAGCGTTGGGTGAAAAACATACGTTTTTGAGATTTTTAAAAATGTTGGGGAATTGTGAGTCTAAATTATGTCGAAAATCAAAAATATCGTTGCGAAATTTTTATTGTATGCAAATGATCAAATTGATCGGCAGTCATGCGTATGAAACTACAATGAAGTTCAGGTTCGCCGGCGTGCAATTCGGGCATCAATTTGGCACAATAGCCATTCGTATCGCGATTTTTTAACCAATTTTTCATCCACACACTTGTCGTCGTTGCGATGTTCGTCATCGCCTTCCTTTTCCAAAATATGCGCGGCCAAAATAGCAATAGCAGCCCACTTTCTTTTCGACATTTTATTTAATTATTTTTCAACACAGCGACGATGAAGACAACTTGGGATTAATCCGTGGAAAGTGATGTTTGCTCTCTACAATACGAATGGTTGCATGGCGCATGTCGTGTCCTAGTAGGAAAGTGAACTAGTTCAAAGACTAGTAGAATAAGTAGTTCCTAAGGAACGAATAGTATAGGGTTTTCCAATTAGAGGTTTCATTTTGATTTATGGAAAAAACACGTATTCTTTGACAAAAATCATCGAATCTTTATTTCATTCGTTAGAGGACGACTTGCCATTAATAATGGAAAACAACATCATCCAAATGGCCTCCACGGCTACATTTGCAGGACCATACTCTTTTCATGAAATTTTCCATTACATGTTCACACATTTGCGGCTGTATTTCGTCGATAACGGCACGAATCTTCTCTTTGAGCTCTTGAATTGACTGAGGACCATCAGCATAGACTTTATCTTTCACGTAGCCCCAGAGAAAAAATTCCAGAGGTGTTAAATCGCATGATCTCGGCGGCCAATTGTGATCGCCGTTTCGAGAAATCACTCGGCCTGGAAACTTTTCACGCAAAAGACCGATGGTTTCGCCACTTGTATGGCACGTAGCGCCGTCTTGATGGAAATAAACATCGTCCACATCAATATCTTCTAATTGTGGCCATAGAAATTCATTAATCATTGCTCGGTAGCGCAATCCATTCACCGAAACAGTCGCTCCATTTAGTCACTTGGAACGAGACAATTAATTGAAGTCAAAGGTAATTGAGATGAATTTACTAAAAATTTTGAATCTTATTAAGGAATTTCAATTCAAAAGGTGCTTTTATAAGCTCTTTTCGATCCGATTCGCGTGACAACGAGAATAGGGCCCAAAAATTGAAATTATGTCACTCTACAAAAAAGGTTCATAGGTAGAAATATGCGTTGATTAGCTTTGGGAAGAAGTCTTTAAATCGAATTTCTCTCGATACAACATATTTTTGGCCTTCCTAAAGCCAGCTTTCATCTCTGCCTCGAAGTCAGAGTAGCTAAATGTTTCGCTTTTCAAGGCAACTGAGAAGAAAAGAGTATCATCATGAAAAAATAAAATAAAATAAAAGTACTTACGATAGACAAACTCCTTAAAAAAGCTATATTTATTGATTGCTACTTTTGTGTGACGTCCATCCCAATTTATTTCTAAAATAACTTCCCGCGAAAAGAATGTGTGAACACATTTACTTAATTTTTGCCGTCCTATGTAGGTACTCCTTAATGTATGATACCTTTAATGGAAAACGTTAATATTATGAGAAGATGCATGTACAGTCCCTGGCCAAAAAATTACAAACACTTTGAAAATTTCATAAAGTTTTCATTCAAATATATTTTACAGTATAAAAACTTATATATTTATTAAAAATTTATACATAACATCAAAGAACAATACATTATGAAAGTAATGTGAATAATAATAATAATATTAATTAATATTTGGTGTTGCCACTCTTTACTAGTATAACTGCATCGATTCTTCTTGGCATACTCTCTATGTGCAAGCTTTAATACAATCCTTTATCTCAGGAGCCTCGTACCATATTTTTTTAATGGTTTCGATCAAGATTTGGCGATTACTATTGCTTTCTTTATAAACTAGTCTCTTAAGTTCATGCCACACATTTTCAATCGTGTTCAAATCGGGCGAATTACCTGGCCATGGTAGTAAAGGAATATTTTTATCAGAAATGAATTTTTTTACGGATTTCGCGGTATGGCACGGGGCTCCATCTTGCATAAAGGTGAACGAAGATGTCCAAAAGCCGATCTCATCAAGATATGGCAGCGCCACAGTCTCCAAAACTTTTTTATATTGGTCCTGCTTCATGGTCCCCTCGACGAAATAAAGTGGTCCTGGTCCGTTAACCGAAATTGCTCCCCATACCATTACAGATGGCGGATGCTTGATTGTCCTCTGAATGCATGACGAGTGAAACTTCTCTCCGGGCGTCTTCTCACAAATCCACCGGCTTCTGTAAGGCATTCGAACGTCGATTCGTCTGAAAACACAACCTGAAAAATATTTAAAAAAATAAAATATTGCAATTAATGCTTGTAAATTTAAGGATTCTGGAGGAATATCAATATTGACCTTTTTCCAGTATTCTACACTGAACTGTGAATGTTCAGTAGCAAATCCAAGTCTCGCTTTCTTCATCTTGTTAGTCAAACGCGGTTTTTTTACTGGTCGTCTGCATTGAAAATTGGCGTCCTTCAATCTCCTTCGCAAAGTTCGGTCCGAAATTTCTACGCCAGCATCATGGACCATCTTATTGAGTTCCCGCAAGGGTGCCCTGCGATTCGCAGCAGCAATTGACACCACCTTGCGTTCTGCTCTAGGCGTTGTTTTCCTTTTTCGTCCACAGTTTTCCCGCTTTGAAGATATTACCGAAGAATTTTCCTTCATTTTTTTAGAAATTTGGACCACTACATAGGGCGAAACGCCCTGGAGACGAGCAATTTCTCTCATTGAGTGGTTGCCCGTTCGAAGTAAAGCAGAAATTGCACTTTTTTTCTCATTGGAGATATCTGCTTTACGTCCCATTCTGAAATCTGTACAAAAATATAGATTTTCGTTAATCTTGCCTTTTTGTACCGTTATAATGCCTCAAAATGCGACAATTTGACTACTTACACAGCAATTTGATGTTTAATTCCAAAAAACTTTACAATTAACACCAGACTAAGACAAACTTTTCAATTAATACAGCAAAATAACACAGTTAATTAACCTGAAGCACTTGAACAACTGGCACCTCTAACATGAAATAACCGTTGTTTTATACTTTTTTAACCTGGAAAAAGGATCAACCCATTGTTTTATTACCGCAAACTAATTGGGTAAATCCTACCAATAAACATTAATAGCCGAAACAGTTATCCAAGGAGATGGGATGTAGACATTTGCAGGAAAAGATGTAATTTGCAAGTGTTTGTAATTTTTTGGCCAGGGACTGTATTTACACTGGTTTTCCGAGTCAAAACTAAACTTTCTTCTGTACGCCTAGGATCAATTTTGCCTCCTGCGAAAGGAAATTTGACAATATCTGCATTTAATTGCAAGACATCATCTGAAAGGAAGAGTGTATTAGATTGAATAACATTTGCAATTAAGCCCAGGATATATTCACCGGATAATTCTGTTATTGGTCTGAGATAAGACCAAATGGCCTTTACATGAGGTGAATTTGGAAGCTTAAGTGAAAAGCTAACCTTACTACCTTTCACACAATTTGGTATAAGATCTCTGAGTATACTATCAAACGTTTTCTCTGAGGCCGCCATGGGGTTTTTATCGAAACTACAGAAATCTTGTAGCTGAAACGTCATTTTCACACCTTCGGTATGGAATTTTTTAAAATACACCGCTTCTCTCGATAATAATTTATAACCGGCTTGTGATCCACCGCCACATTGAACCATACGATTCTCTCCACTACCTGTTGGTATTACATTTTCAGGAGAGCCTTTTTCGCTTATATCAACCAAATTAATAGCGCTTTCAGACGTTCCGCTATTAGATTCGCTGACCGTTGAGTTATTTTCTTCACTGATTTGTAGGAAATTGATAGTGCTTCTTAATGCACTGTGTGAAAGAGGCACATTATATGGAATTGAATATTTCGATAACAGATGTTATGGATGGAATATACCTCGAAGGGCCCGGCTAAGCACCTCCGCCCGACGGTATGCGGCTGCGGGAGCTGGCAGGCTAGCATTTGCGGTAGTGTGGGGGGGTTTGGCCGAAAACCGCTTTCCGCCGTCGGGGCGGCAACCACCAAACAAAGAAAATTCTCCCGCGACAGGACCGACTGTAAAATCGCGATGGGGTTGGAAGGGGTCATGCGGGCAGACCCCTGCAACTGCCCGTGAGTGACTTGTAAGAATGGGGGGGGTTCGGTTCGCGATGAACCCCCCTTGGCCTGTACCCCATCCGCCCGATGACCTCTCCTTGGCCAACACAAAACTGGAGAGGTCCCTAATGTTTTCTGAAATGTCTGCTTCCTTCACCCCATTCTGGGGCTCATTCCTGCAAACCGAAAAGCCACAACGATGTGTGTCGACATGACGGGAAGAGGGGGAAAAGAAAACGGGGAGCAAGCGAGTCCAAAAATAGAATTAATTAATTACACATACCTTGTATTAAACATTGCTATCTAAACAATTCTAACCTTAACCAGCATAAAATGAAGACGAAGAGAGGAACGAAGAGAGCTCGTTGGGCGCCTCGGTCGATGACGATGTCCGCGGTGCTGTTTCCCTCGGAGAGGCGATGGGGGCGAAGAATTCCCGCGGTGAAGCGATGTGATGAAGAGGGCGGAGGCACCCTGCCTCTTCATGTGGCCCCGTCGTGGTGCCCTCCGCCGATGATCCACGGCAACCCGGTCGATTACTTTTTTTTTTTTTTTTTTTTTTTTGGGTTAGGTAAAAGTTAATCTCAAATAAATTATTCCTCGTTTTATGTTGTTAATTTATATTATTAAATTTTAAAAATTTCAGGAATTGGGTTTTTTTATTCACGCTTTTTCGAAAAAATATGTACTTTTATGATTTAATTTAATTGAGTATTTATTTAATTTTTATGATTTTAGTTTAGTTTGAGTATTTACTTAATTTTTATGATTTAGTTTAATTTGAGTATTTATTTAATTTATCAAAAAAAAACTTTCCACTCTTTTAAATTTTCTTTAGAACTTATCACTTTAGAGGCGCGCTTCCGACCTCGATTCTATCACTTTTGACCTCCTTAGCGGTTGGCTGCTGGATCCCCAGTCCCAAGTCTCGCCGAGCCCACGCGCCGCTTGGCTTCCCTTTTTGAGATCCCGTTGCAACCCACTCACACATCGGCCCGCGCAGCCAATCGCTGGCGATCAGCCGATATGTGAGTCGGTTGCAACGGTTCCTCGCACCGCTGCTCGAGTTGCTTCGCGCTCGGCCTGGAACATTTGGGCGCACTTCGAATGCGCGGCGGCCACAACTCGAGAATAATTTCAGCAAAAAATCCTCGAATTGTGGTCTCCGAGCACTCCAGCGCGCCCGATGCCACAGGCCGAGCCCGTTACAGCTGTGCAATGCCCTTGAACGCCTTGAACTGTGGCGATGCCCGGGGCTCGGTCACAGGGCTCGCGCCGGAGATTTTCATGGCCTGGGCTTGGCCTTGAATTGCGACCGACGGCGAATTGCGCTTTATGCCCTGACCATAACACAGAGTTAATAGACAGAATTTTTCACTGTCTGAAAATACTACTTTTTCCCTTCTTATCACCTTTATACAGGTGCTTAGAGCGGACAAAAAAATGTCTGAATTTAAATTCAGAGCACTTTGTAAATGTAAAATGATTTCTTTTGAATTCATTTTATTTTCGTAATTTCTTAGATCTAGCCAAAAGTTTTCGTTTATTTATATACCACTCGAGAAAATCCACGGTTTCCTCTTGATCGATGTCCCTCTCTTCTCTGGCAGCTCCTTCAAACGCCGGCACCTCTGCTACCTGCCGTGGTTCTTCAGTAGTCGGCAATTCTTTATCTTGCGGTATCATCATCTGCTTAAAAACTGGTGATAAAAACACTTATTAATATTTTACCTGTTTAAAAAAAAAAAACAACCACAACTAACAACCAGATCTACGGGGGTTTTTCTCAGAGCATTGCGCAACTGTGTAATACGACCCTTAAGGGTGATTCGTTTCTGTTTAATTGTAGAAAGATCCATATTGAACAAAAATACCGAAAATGTGAAATAAATATGTTCTCGAATACGTATGAAACAAAGGAAACGCAAACCTTCGAATTATTTGAGTGATTTGTGTATAATTTCCAAGAAATATGCAATTTCAGGAATTGAAACCGAATGATAACGTCCGCCTGCCTATCGGAAACCGAATGACGAAATTCGGATCAGAGGAATGCTAAGCGTCCCCGCAGAAATAATAGTGAGAATAATATCGAATCCTTCTCAAAAATATCGAAAATATAAAGTTTCAAAGGAAAATTGAATAATTTAGAAAACTTATCTCGATTTATCTTCCCGCGAAGTCCTCTGCCGGCGACCACTAGGAGAGCCCCCCGCCCGGGAAGCGATGTCCAGGTTGTTGTTGACGATGAACTGCAGATCCGGTCGTTGAATCTCTTTGTTTTTGTAAACCAGGGGTCGTGAGTTCAATCCTCACAGGAGGCACCAAAATGTTCGTTCGAGATCGTAGTTTCGCTCCTACGTCTCGATGTTCATGTACAATACAGGTAGGTGGGAGTTAGGAATTTAGTATAGGTTGGGAAGACTTTAATACAAATACCAGGTTATGCTTCTACGAAAAAGTTTATTTTTATTTATGTTCAAGTTAATCTAATTGACCTTACGTTGAGGGAAAAAGACCAAAGTGGTCATAAAAAACCCTCGGGTAGAGAAGGTAGGGACAGGGATAAAATTGGAGAGAATGGTGTTTGAAAGGAAGAAGAACGAATTTGTGTGTGTGTGTGTGTGTGTGTGTGTGTGTGTGTGTGTACGAATACTTCCCAGTAGGAAAATTACTCATGACGGCATCGAAGAAGTCATCGATAAAAGTGCATGTATACCCCTTCCAACATCAATGAAATTTCTCACGGCGATGTCATTGCAAAGACGTGCATGCCTTTCCACATGACCACGGAATCCAGGGGGTCATGTATGCTACTTCTGTTTAGCATTACTATGGAATGCAAGAATTCATCAATGTTTTTTTACTCATGCTTTCTTTGACGCCTCAGGATTCGTTGATTGAATGCATGACTTTCGAATCACTGAAATCATTGATAGCGATGTAATCACTAATTTCATCAAATGAAGGGGGATCACCACTGCACTATGACGCGCAAGACAAAGGCGAATTTCGCGATTTTCGGAATAATTTTATTTTTGAGTATTTCATAGAGAATATTTACAAGTATACTACTGTGGGCAAAAAATAGTAAGACTTTGTTCATAATTTTAAAATTCTTTATTTATTCTGCCAAATCTATTTCGTCCCCCTCAAAGTAATCCCCCCCGGCCGCAATACACTTATGCCAACGTTTCTTCCAATCCTCGTAACAGTTGTTAAAGTCAATTTCCGGAATAGCCTTCAATGCGCGTAGCGTTTCACGTTTAAGGTCTTCAATTGACTCAAAACGGTTTCCCCGGAGCGGTCGCTTGAGTTTGCTGAACAGCCAGAAGTCACACGGAGCTAAATCAGGCGAATACGGTGGTTGTGGAACGATATTGGTTGAATTTTTGGCGAAAAACTGACGAAGAATCAATGCGGTATGCGACGGTGCATTATCGTGGTGCAAAAACCAAGAGTTGTCGGCCCATAATTCCGGCCTCTTTTTACGAATAGCTTCGCGCAAACGACGCATAACACTCAAATAGTATTCCTTGTTCACAGTTTGGCCGGTCGGAAGGAATTCGGAGTACACCACACCTCGATGATCGAAGAAAACTGTCAACAAGACCTTGATTTTTGATTTGCTTTGACGTGGTTTTTTCGGCTTCGGCTCACCTTTGGCACGATATTCGGCCGATTGATCGTCTGTTTCCGGGTCGTAAGCGTAGATCCAAGACTCGTCGCCAGTTATAATACGTTTCATGACATCCTGGTAGTCGGAAAGCATTGTTTGACAGACGTCAACGCGACGCTGTTTTTCAAGAAAATTGAGTGATTTTGGAACCAATCGTGCTTTCACTTTTCTTAGGCCCAAATGATCTTTTAAAATGGTTTTCACTGATCCTTCCGATATTCCAACGATATCAGTAAGGTCTCTGACTGTTAATCGTCGATTCTCGAGCACCAATTCCTTTATTTTATTGACGTGTTGATCATCAGTTGATGTTGATGGCCGTCCTGAACGTGGGATTTTAATTCTTTAAATGGCAATTTGTCCTTGACTCCATCGTAATTATATTTTAGAATTATGTTCCTCCCAAATAGTTTATAAAAATTTTTGCTGATTCCTCCAGGGATCATTATTTGCTTGATTATAGATACCTGAAAAATATATCAAAATAATATAAAACAGTTAGGTGAATAAACATATTAATTGTACATATGTATTCTCATCCTCTTTCATCTTTTTGTCCGCTTCCATAAGGTCATGTACCGTTTGAATTGGAAATATGTTAGACATTTCCTTTTGCTTAACGAGAACATTGTTTTCTGCCTGGATGTTCAGGAAAGTGCTAGTTGTTTTTTGGAGGTTCTCAACAGAATCTAAAAATAAATTTTATATACTTCTTCAAATGAGATTGTTCACTTTACCTTTTATAATACTCAGTTCTTTTAATATGTCTTCATGACAATTGCAGTTTCCTGTAAAGAAGCAATAAGTCATTTTGCATTATAACTTATTTTAAATTACATGCTTACTTTCAACACTCCTCCCTAGGGTGGCGTTGCACCTAAAAACAGGCGTCGCTTTAAAAGATGGGTCCATGTTGTCGTTTTTATTTTCCATTTTATAACTAGAAAATATAAAAATATTGGCAAAAATACATTTATGTAAAGCGTTTGTAAAAATATAAAATCTCCATCTACTGACAGAATATGCTACAAACAGAAAGTATTATAATTAATTGCTATTTGAATTCCTCAAAAGTAAAGAACTAAAGCATATGCTTTTCGTGAGGATTTTCACTACTCTGAAGCAAAACGATTATTTAAAGATCTGCTGTATCACTTTACCTATATTTTGGTGTGAATAAGAGGAACTAGAAGAGTTTTGTCCTGGTAAGGTAAACACATAAGCTTAAATTCTATTGACGATATTTCGAATTTATCTTCCTTTTCAGTGGGTAATACATCAGTAGGTATAGGGCTGGTTGAGCATGGGAACCAAATATGCAAATGAGGCTACGCCCACCCACGCCCACACCTGCCCAGTCACGCCCTCATTAAGTACAAATATGCAAATGAGGCTACGCCCACCCACGCCCAACCACGCCCACACCTGCCCAGTTACACCCTCATTAAGTAATTAATGATATGTGAAATAATTTTTAATTGAACAGAAGATTAGTCGGTAATTTATGAGTAGCACGCGCCGACGCAAAACATCTGATGATCGTGGGAACCTTAGACGGGGTGGTGCACACCTGTGAGAGCTTGTGAAAGTTTTTGCATATCTTGTGCTCTCGGTAGTTGCAACAAAGTTGCTGCATAGAAACAAGTTTTTTAGACATTTTGTGCTCTTGTTAGTTACAGATAAATTGCTGCATAGAAACAAGTTTTAATAATTAAATTGAGGTGGTCGGAAAGACTTTTGCAAAATATTTAGGTCAATAAACTTGTACATTTATTTCATTGTCTTCGGTATTTAGAATCATTTCTTTTATAGTTTCAAAATTAATGAGTTCTTAGTTTTTGTAATTTAAAGAAATACCTTTAACTTTGCACACAGTTTGAAAAGCATTTTCCTTCGTACTAAAAACTTTGTATGCATAGTTTTTGGGGCCGCCGGAAACAAATTCGGTGATATAACTTTCTACTCCGTAGTTTTCCAATTCATCAGTCATATCACCCACAAATTCTCCGATTGGAGGTTCATATTCACCATCTTTGCTAATATAAATAACAGAGTCAGTATCATAATGTAAAACCCTTTCTCCAAGTCTTTCCAAATAATTGTACAATTTTAAACGAGCCTGCGTTGTTGTATAGGCAGCAATACAAACGTTTACGGTAGGTAAACAACTCGCGGCCTCCTCTATATACTTCCAATTCACAACAACTGCTTCTTCGTTGATTGGAAAAAGATGAGAAATTTCAATAGAAGGATTTGTAAAAAGATCATAGAGTTCATGAGGATTTCGTATAATACATGTTTTTGGCTGATTTTCTCGTTGTCCAAACTTTCCCCAAAATGAATTTAATATTAGTTTTGCTAAAGATCTGAGTCCGGCGTTTGTAACAATTTTATCATATTCTAATTCTATTTGTTCGTTTGTTAAAAAATTCTTTATATACTTAAGTTTTTCTTCTTCAGAACTGCAAGAAATAGGCCACCCTGAAGCTTGTTGTTTTAATTTAATAAATTTGTTCATCATATCAGTAAAAAGACCCCCAGTTGAAGTAAGTGTATTAAATTGCTCTATTTCATAATCCCATATTTCATATATCTCTAAAATTTTGTAACCTTTTTCTAAAGCTGTTAAAACTTCATCTATTACCCATTTTCCTATTAGAGCTCTCATTTCTGCTGAGTGCTCACAATCTTGTTCGCTCCTTTCCTCGCTACAAGTTTTACAAAGAGAAAACATTAATTTATTATTTTGTTTAACCGGTAATACAGGATGAAATAGATTTTGGGGTGGTCAAATTTTACATTTTATCAATCCATTTGTTTGATTTAGATCGATGTGGGGGCATTCATTATTTCCAATATATAATTTAGGATGACCAATAGGGAATTTTCCGTATTTGCAAACCCAGGGGTAAAGAGAACAAATGTCAATATATTTAATTTTTTCATTGGGTTTGCATTTATAATACATAGACGTGTTTCCTGTTCTACCTCCATAAAAGGCATCGCGCGGGTTCAAAGGTGTATTGTTAACTAGGGGGTGAAATCTTAACTGATTGAGTTCATTAGTTTCATTAATCAGTTTTTTAAAATCACATTCCCACATTTCAATAACTTCGTACCCAAAAGATCGCAAACGCTCGGTTTTAGCACACGTTGCTTCGTAACGATAATTCAGAGTATCAAATGCACTTTCATACAGTAATTTGTCACGACCGTATTTTAAACAGACATGCCCATGAAAATAGCAGCCATGAAATTCAAAAACTTGCTTAGTCGTTGGGCAATATCCATCCACTTTTACTCCGCTAAGAATAGTTTCTTTCCCTTTTGCAGCGTTCATAATATTTATATTTCGCTTTTTCTCTTCCCACAAAAGCCACTGTATAGCAATTTTTGAATAATTATCGCTACCTCTGTACCCATTTTTTGGAATAATTCCAATTGTATTTGGTTTGAGGAATTTACGCCGGAATACTAAATTGCAGGCAGAAGCTATAGTGGTTGCTTCAAGAAAAGGACAAACATTGCACTCGTCTATCATTAGCTTTCTGAACTTTAAACAGGCTTGTTAATATGTTTACATCACTAACAAAATAATCCGTTAATTCTTTTTGCATTATGAAATTATCACTTTTATGCTCATTGTACCATTTCATAAAAGCTGCACGTTCGTCCACTTTCATCGTATCAGGGTTATAATATTCAATGGGTGGTAATAGTCCAACATAACTTTGATTTGAAGAAGTATTAAATAAGTGAGGAAAATATCCTTTTTTGAAAATAGAAGGTAGATCAAATGCTTTTGGTAGTTTGGAAAGAGGCATTGGAAAATAATTGAGTGAATCGATAAATTAATTTATTATTAATTAATTAATTAATTATTTATTAATTAAATTGTTACATTGCAATTTTCAAAGTGAAATGCAGCTTTCTTTTCTAAACTTGATTTGATATTCACCGTGTGTGATTTAGTCAAATTCCCGTGACTTTGAGGTTCTTCCATTTCTTCATCGAAAAAATTTTCTGGTATATCAATGGAGTTACTATCAATATTCATGTTTTCGTTGTTAGAAATTGATGAAATATCTTGCATCTTCTGTTTTTTACTTGGTGGCGACAGTTGAGTATTATTATGTTGTAAAATTGCAGTAGATGGTGTAGTAGAAGTAGAAGGTGTAGTAGAAGTAGATGGTGTAGTAGAAGCAGATGGTTGGAGTTGTAATTGATGAGTTATCTGTTGGGTCATTTTCCTTTTGTTACACATTGAATCTTCAATGTAGCCTTGAGCAACGGCGTCGGACTTCCATCCCCCAAGTCGTTTGAGTGTCAACAAGTCACCTCCACCATCAACAAGTAACGTTGCTGATGTTCTGCGAAACGAGTGGCCGGTATATAGTTCGGGATTAGGTAAATCCAAGAACTTAGCGATTTCCATAGGCATTTTTGCCATTTTCATTTTTCCTATAGGCTGTCGAGTACATTTTCCCATTTGGAAATTTAGAAAAAATCTATTTATAGGCATATTTGATGGTCTCATGCTCATGTATTTCTTGCAATATTCGTACATTGTCCCGTGGATAGTGAACGAACGTGATATGCCTGTCTTCGTGATTGGAATTTTCACTAATAGCATAGTTTGATGATCTTCGACGTCCTGTATTGTTAAAGCGACTAATTCCGCTATCCTACATGCCCCACAAACGCCAACTGCAAAAGCAACCTAAGAAAAATTGAATAATTATATTATAGAATTATATTAACAACTAGCAAACCCGGCGAACTCCGTTTCGCCACCAGATGGCTTCGTTTTATGTAAAATTTCGTTTGGTAATTAAAAGATGAAGAAAAATTTTTTGTTTGTTTTATATTTGAAAAGGAAAAATTTTATTTCATTTCACAACAGTAATGAATTCATTTCGATTACAAAAATGAAGTGTTATTTAGTTGAACTTCTCTAAGTAAATGAAAGTGAATCCAAAGTAAATACTGAATCGAAGCGTTATACGTGTCCGCAAATTATCCGTTTCATTGAAGTGCTCTTTGGTAAACCACATTTTTTGTTTTTTGGTCTGACGTTAACACAAACAAAGCGGATGGTTTCCCAACTCGTGAACACGCAACGTATAACTGCCCATGTGAAAAACAATGATTTTCTAAATTTATCCCGCAAACACTAAGCGATTGGCCTTGCGACTTGTTAATTGTCATTGCGAACGCAAGGCGAACTGGAAATTGCAATCGTTTGAAGTCAAACGGAAGATCAGTCGGAATCATTGGTATTCGAGGAATACATACATTTTCACCTGCGTACTTTCCGTTAATAATGGTTGCCTCAATCAAATTCGGCATAAGTCTTTTTACCGAAAGTCGCGTACCGTTGCAAAGTCGCGGTGGATTCAAATTACGCAATATCATAATAACTGTACCAACTTTGAGTTGCAAGTTATGTGGTGGAAATCCTGGTAACTCCAGAGAGTTCAAAAACTCCGTTGGATAATTTACTACATCATCGGGATTTGTTATGGAATCAACGGATTTGTATGTCACCAAATCGCCAGCAATTTTTGATTGAATGGTGAAATTCAGTGCGTGTACAGCATTATTCTTTGCGGCAAGAATTGCTCGTTGACTTAACCAAGCATAATTCTGATAATTCTCACTAATGTTTGGGAAAACATTTTCAATAAGAGCTAATTGAGAGTCTACAAATCGGTAAAAGTCATTGGTAAGAGTAATTAATCCAGATGGCGCTGTATGTAAAAAAAGATTTTCCCGCTTTTCTTTTGAAATTTTTCCTGAATTTTCTTTGCTATAAACCTCACGGAGCCCGAGACCTTTCCAACGAATGCAAAACCATCGAAATCGGTTCGTGCGTTCTGGAGTTGTAGCGTCAGGAAGGAAAACCCTACTTATTTTTATATAATAGATTAAAAGATTAAATAGTAAAATAACTCAGTACAAACAAACAAAATTAAGAATTTAATTTTTATAGTAATATACTTACTTTAACATCCAAATATTGATTATCTTGGGCATCGTTAAAAAATTGAGAAATTTGGCAAGCAGTGAAAACCTTTGCCTTCTTTGCAACGTAACCGCTGTGTGCTCTCTTCAAAAATCCGATGAGTCTCTTGTATTGCAAGATATCAATGTTATTATAGGCAACAATTGTCGCTCGTAACATTGAGTATCGTGACCAACATGTTGCTGACGATAATGTTTTTAATAACTCCTCGAAGTATACCAGTAAAACGTCTTCAGCAAAAGAATTCGTTTTTTTAGTTTTACACCAAGCTTTGAAATCATTATAAACTTTGGTGTACTTTATTTTTGATTTTTTAGGCAACAAATTGAGGGAAATAGCTCTTGCTTTTTCGACCAATTCCGAGGGTACTTCTATACCGTTACTCGAGTCCAAATCACTGTTATCGTTCATTTTTCACCACTGATTAGACTTTTATTTTATTCAAAAAACTGCCCAGCGGGAAATGGAATCATAGAAGAAGTCATGTAGAAGCTATTTTTCGAAGCTTGGAATGACTTACCCTCCGTATCCCATCCCATATCTTTCTAACATGGGCATGTCATTGGGAGGAAGCAAAGTCAAAAGCTTATCTTCATTAGTGCTTCCTGAGAAGACGTTTAGAATTTAAGCTACTTTTCTTCCAGGTTGCTTTCTGAGAACCTGTTTCGATGATATTGCCAAGGTGCTCCCTCATAAGGGAAAAGAAGTGGCTGATACAAAAGCCGAAAACAATAAATTATTTATATTCTTTTATTCAGAATTAAAGAAACCAAAGTAGGCACTTTCTGGCTGAATTAATAAAATATAGTAAGGTACATCAACAAGATATATTCAAATATATGTATAAATATATTTGTTTTTCATTAAAATAAATGAATAGCTTTTATTCAAACTTAACTTCTATAAAAAAATTAGGAACTTTCTGATTAAATTAAAATATAATAAGGTACATCAATAAAATCAATTGGCATATTCTACCAAACCATTTAAATTGTTTAAAAAAAGACAATACCGAAAAAATACCTTCATAACACTTATTCCACATATAGTTTAATTATTGACTCTTCTTAAGGTTATGCGTAACTTTATAAAAACGATTTTTGGCAAGCCTAAAGCCCTTTTTCATCTCGTTTTCGTACTCCACAAAGCCAAAAGTTGTAGATTTTACCGCTTCTAAACATAATACCTAGTAAAAATAAATTGTTGATAAATGCTTATTTAGACTTACCAAATAAAATGATTTTAAACATTTTTAAATTTTTCACTGCGAATTGTGTTTTCGATCCATTCCATGATAATTGTAATAATATCTGGTTACTGAAAAGTAAATCAAAAGATTTATGAAGTGGTGCCTTTCCCAATAATTGTTGAATGTAGGTTTTCTGAAAAAATAATAATTATATTAATTTTGAATAATTCCTAATTAGCTTCAACTTACTGTAGTATTCTAATTATGGGTAGGAGTGTTCAGTAAAAGACCAGATGTGTTTTACTTGACTTTAATAGGCAGACTGGTACAAGATTCGAAAGCCAGAAGCTACTACTTCAGTATACTACTTCACTACCAGACTTACCAGCTATACTAGCCAATCTAAATCTCTACATCTCCCCCTATCAAATTTAGTTACAATTCTATTCCATCTACTTCAACTTTTCTACTTAATCTACTTATCAACTTTTTTTTTTTTTTTTTTTTTTTTTTTTTTTTTTTTTTTTTTTTTTTTAACTCGAGGACGTAGAACGAATGCATTGCGTCGTAATGTGCTACCATTTAGTAACGTAACCAAATACGATCTAGGGCTGCTATGTTTCTCGCTTATATGACCCGGGACCCATTGCTTGTCCTTGTTATTTTGTACCCATACTTTATCTCCCTTTTTAAAATCTTCTCTATACTTCACATGCTTATCATAATAAACTTTATTTTTCTTATTATTATTTTGTAGTGTTAGCATTACTTCAGTGCTCAATCCCTCAATATTGTAGAGGTTACTTTTGCCTGGCAGTAGTGTTCTTGTTTGCCTACCCATTATTAACTCAGATGGTGCCACTTTAGAATTTTTTATAGGTGTATTTCTATATTCCAATAATGCTAACCATAGGCTACTATTATCTTCTTTACATTTTAGTACGAGTTTCTTAGCCACCTGTACTAACCGTTCTGCGAATCCATTAGATTTTGGGTAGACTGGACTACTTGTTATTATTTCTACATCTATGCTATCGGTAAATTTTTTGAATTCATATGAACTAAAGGGTACATTATCCGCGATAATCTGTTTTGGAATACCGAAAATTGAAAATATTGTGGCAGTATGTTTCGGATCTCCGTAATCATGAGCTGTTTCTAAATTCGCTTGCAAATTATCCGGTTTATTAATCACGGAATGGCCTTCTACGTTTTTTTTGTTTTCTCCGGCGATAGCATTATCCCGAAAATTTTCGCATAATCATGTGGATTTCCGTTGATGTCGTTATTCGAACTAAGGCCGCGCACAAACAGAAAGCGGAGCTGATTACAGTTGAAGAAATCGAAGCATTCGGTATTTTTACTAAAATCTAAAGGATATTAAACTTTCTCTAGTTTAGCTATCCTTAACTTTATCCCAGTCATTACAATTACGGCTGAGGGTTGTTTTAAGGAACTGTGCAGTGCTTTCGTCAAATTCAGTTTCAGGTACTTCAGAGATTTTCTTTGTAATTTTTTTAATCTTTGCTTTTAGATTTATATATTTATCGTAAAGTTTTCCCCGAGGATTTATCTCTCCTTTGCGAGGAATAAAATAATATTCCTGAAAATATTTATTGTAAAGCAATAAACATTAGGTAATAATTAAATACTTTGCACTCAGAAGGAAATACTTTTAACATTTGCTCGATAAGTGAAGGGAAATCAGATGCTGCTAAGTGTTGGGAACTATAATTGAATTCTTCTAATATTATTGAAATTAGTTCTTGACGATGGAAATCCAAAAGTTGACCATTTTGACTGTAATATTCTTGTAACGACCTTCCTCTATTTGAAGAACTTAAAATTTTGTTCACATCCTGAAACCACATGCGTTTTTAAATGTTCTCAATGAAACCGTCAACACTCACCAGGTGAGAAGTGACGTTTTGTTGAACGGTTGGTGATTCATAGGAAGATGAAACATTTGATGTATAAGAATGTGTTGAAACTGACTTTAACCAGAAGAGCACATTTGATCCAAGGGATATAGTGTCGTGTTCTATTGTTTTTTTTCCTTTATGTACTCCCTTTGGGAGCATAGGGCTTCCACGAAGTCTTGCCATTTATTCCGGTCCTGCGCCAACGCCTTGCTTTCTCCCCAGGTGATATTATTATTCCAACGCCAGCTTGACTTTCATTTTCTCCTGGATGCATGCAAATGTTGTTTCTGCTTGTAGTAATTCCTCTCGTGCCGATAGTCGTTACCGAGTTTGTTGATCGCGAGATTCAATGAAGCGCCGAGTGCAGCCTCACACTCGGGATGACAAAGGCTTGATACGCTTTTAGACTGAATCTGAACTTTATTAATAATTACTGCTATTTATATACAAACATTTGTGCTTAGTTTGACCAAAGTTGATTGAGTTTGCACCTTATGCACGGGCTGCTGACATATCAGCTGTGGCTGCATTTTGGAGCGGTGGATGACCGCAGGTGAACTAATTTATTGTTGGAGGTGCAAGTTCAATCAACTTTGGTTTTTACAAGGGAAGCTATTGGGATTCTAACATGCTCCCGGCCGTTGGAACGTTCTGTGTTCCAAGTTCAGTGCGTCGCCGTGAGGATTGTAGACGAAAGTTTATTCTCCGAGGCGCTGGTTCTGGTGGATGTGAGGGGCGGTGCCTCTGGTAAGCTTTCCTGATTATGTATAGGGCAAGCAAGCTGAAGACTAATCCAAGGGAGAGATAGCCAGCCGTGACGTGGTGTATTTGGCGGAGCTTCTTTGGGGGGAGCTGTTCCAGCTCTTTTAGTTTCCCAATAGCATTCTTGAGTGTCGTAATGTCCTTCGTGAGATTAAGTAGAATTCTGCCTGCTGGTGGTCGTATTGTTTGATCCAGGAAGGCAGTAAGGTTGAGATTAACTGAGGGAGTGAATGAGCTGTTGATCCTGCTGGAGTATTGGTGGTGGGCTACAATAGTTAAGGAAGCTTGCTTGATTCTGCAGTTGGCTCGGAATCGGAGTAATCCTGTCCCTTTTAATGACCTTTGGAAAGTTTGCTCGTGGCAAACGATGTTTATGGGCGTCGTTTCCGTAAGGGTAAAAATCCATGCATTCCGGTCGTGCAGTTGAATCCATTGCGTTGCTTGATTGATGTGTTCTAGTTTGCATGTTGATGGGAGCGTGTTGGCTTGATTTAATAGGCTTAGTTCACATTGAGCTGAGCCGGATTCCTTGCTAAAGACCGCATGCTTCTTTCTGAAAATCCTTTTACCTTCATTGATAATTGCGCACAGATTGTTACGCGCAAAATTTGTTGCACGAGCGCCTGGCCAGCTGTTGGAGACGGGCCGGGGTAATTTTAATTTGAATTTCGCCGATCGCACCTGAATCGAAGTTGGGCGCCACTCGGTTTTATGGCTCACCGAGAACCAAGGTACTCCACCTAACGGTGCCTAATGCATAATCGGGAGGCGGGAGGGAATCACAAAATTAATCAGCACGGCTCAAATGCGGAATACATGATATATTTTCTCCGTGAGGGGCCGAGTCAAATACAACGTGCGACGATACAAATATGAAAATTAAGCGCTACCACTAACCACTAAAGCTACCGAACACTAGCGGTACCGGCGAGGAGGCTCGAACTCGGTCAGGTCACCCGGAATCAATTACCAGGAAACACAATATTTCTTTCTATATATTTTTTTTTTTTTCTCTAAGCAGGAGCGTACGCCGCGCGGGGCTCAAACCAAACCGAATTGCTAGGAAATAAATGAAAATTGCAAAGGGTACTTAACTCTCATCCTTTCCACGGGCCCACTCTGCCCGGACTCGAAAATCCTCGGCGACGATCACGCGGTCCAGCCGCCCTCGTGGTCGTGATCCGGGAATCTCAAGGCAATCCTCCTCCTTCTCCGCTTTACTCCGACCCTTTCCCGAGCTCTCTTCCTTCCTTATCCCGTCCTTTGCCGAATTTTCCTCCTCCTGCTCCTCAATGCCAATCTTTCATAAAACAATACTTCCCGCAGCTAAGTTCCAGTCCTTTCCTCCTCCTACTTTCCTCCGTATAGCTCCTCTTGACTTGGCTTCCGCTAGGTTCCTCGACCGACTGACTCCTTCTCACACTACCTCTCAGAACCGCCCGCTTCACCTACCGGAGTTTCCGATCGGCCTTGCCCGATCTCTCGAACTTCGAACTTCCGAGGGCCGCGTTCGTCCTATCGGTTATCGGCATGGGCCAGCGATATTATTAAGGCTCTTTCCCATTTTTGGGATACATATTTCTTCTCCCGATGCCCTTAGCAATTTTTCTTCGATCAGCGTGGGCCACAAGGCTTCTTGTGTAACTTCTCCACTGGGCGCAATGCAGCGACCGTCCACTCCGGGTTACAGTGGTTCTTTCCTTTTGAGTCGGATAATTCCCTGGGGAAAATCGAGATATTCGAAACATACTGCTGCTCAGGGGTAGCACCAAAACTTGAGAGGGCTGGAACCGCCTTAATCCTGCAACACGCGATCTGGCTCACCGAGTTAAGCACCCTTCTTACCACGCGACCACTGCCGCTCTCTCCCCGGCATGCCCCCTGGCCTTCCTTCGACGCTCGAACGTCCTCAACCGGTGTACACGAGCTTTACAACTTACTACCCTTACTACTACTTGAGTTCAACTTAATCTAAATCGATTTGGGTACTCTTCCTATTAATTTACACTGAGCAAAACCTAACAACTATGCAGTACTTAAACGAATCTAAACATGATGAAGGGCATGCTCCTGCTGTTACCCTATCCTGGACGATAGTCTTCTCAGCCTCCGATGCAGACGGGGATGAGATGAAGACAAAAATGACGATATGAATGAAGACGACCAAATGAATATACGAGTATGCATGGAAACGACGAAATGCGGATGTGCATGAAAATGGGAATGAATGAAGATGTGACTGAAGACGGCCAAACGGAGATGTGAATTCCGATGCAATAAAGATGCGAATGACGGTGCCATAAAGATGTGAATGGAGACGACGACTAAGATGTGAATGAAGATTGAATGGGGATGCCAATGGAGACGACCAAGTGAAGATGCGAATGACGTCGACGAAATAAGATGTGACTTGAGATGACGCAATGAGATGTGAATGACGATGTGAATGAAGACGACGAAGAATCCGTGCCGGGGTCCCACAGGTAAGTAACGCCGCGCCGGTGAGTGTCGCAACCCCCGTTAAGGTTCCCTCCAGCCATCGCCGAACCCTGTGCTGCCTCTGCCCCAAGCGTCTCGCCCAAACCAACCGTCTCGCCTCAACCACTCTCCTCGGCTCTCCAACCCCTTCAGATCCCTCTCTGGCCTCCGGCCACAGCTCTGAAATTAAAATTTCTCTACAGCGTCGTGGTCCCATTTTACACATAGACGACACAAAGGAAATGGGTCCTAGATTTGAGCCCCTGCAGAGAACGAACGGACGACTAATACACTCCCCGTTGGACCAATTTCCAACGGTAACAAGATCGACTTCCTCCTCACTCATGACGTAGTAATAGTCTCGATGTTGCGTGACAGCAAGGAACTGTGCTTGTGACTTAATCGCTGCTCTTTCACCGTTAATTTCCAACGGAATGGGGACGATATTAAACAGCTGAAACAACTCTGTGCCTAATAGTGGGAAGTTGATCAAGAATATGGTGTGTTTTGATGTTATACGTGACCGCACCGTCATAAGCGTATACAGCTGGAGCAGCATGGAGTGATCTACTTGTCCTGGGATGCTCAATGTGGGCGGTATGTTTTCTCTTATCAATGCTATTTCGTCGCGGAGTTGTCTGGGTGTTATGATCAGGGGGCTGATCTTTCCGCTGTGGCTATCTGTAATGATGTCCAGCAAGGCAGCTTGTGTCTGACGGTATGCCGATAGTATCAGCGTTAATTGAATAGAGAGCGTGTTGTATGTCTGAACCATCCATTGGTCTCTTAACATGCTGGACACATTTGCTATTTCACCTTGCATTCAGTCTAAAAGCGTATCAAGCCTTTGTCATCCCGAGTGTGAGGCTGCACTCGGCGCTTCATTGAATCTCGCGATCAACATTGGTGACCCCATCGACTACACGCCCATTGACACGGCGTCAGAAAGTATAGCAGTCAGAAAATATAGCACAACAAAATTTCACGAAGTATTTGCTTGTGGAATATCGCCGGGAGCCAGGCAGTCGGACATAGGAATATCAGCTGGAAGCCGCTCGAAATCCCATTGACCCAGTAGACAGAGGAGTGAGCAAACGCTCCACTTCCCCTCTTACATTTCACTCGCGTGCCACACAGTATCGGTTTCTACTTCGATAATTTGTGATAAACTTGGCGCCTTCTGCTATTTCTTTGTCATTCTCATGCAACCATTTCAAAGTTCTAAACGGATGTTGATCTTTATTGAATGATCTTGTTGATAATTCAAAATTGGGGATGAGTCCTATATATTTTTCCTCCTCTAGCTTAGGAACAACATTAGAGGATACTATAACTTTGTCATTCACTGTAATTCTTAATCCGTCAGGTGAAACCTTTAATATTCCATTTGACATATCCATGTGTATTTCATACAATCCTGCATATGAAAATTTATTTCGCAAATGGGTGCCAAATATTTCATAAAACGTAACGAAGTTGTGTTTACTGATTCATCCAGTTCTGTTTTTCCAAATACTTTTGGTATTGTACAATTTTTTGTAGTAGAATTCTGCAGAAGTTATGATCATCGATTCTTTCGTAACGCCTGCACATTATGTTGAAATGAACATTAAAACCTTTTCTTTTCTCCAGGAAAATAGTTATTCCCGGAATGTAGCCCTAAATCCAATGCTAGGAATAGCATCCCGACAATCCCCCCACATGAAAAAGTGTGTAAGTCTAAATGAAACGAAAGATCGAAATATGTGATATAGTATTTTTATTAAAAAAATTGTGTTATAGTGGTTGTTCTTTAATGTCCGGGTGAGTTAAAGAAAAATAAATGATCGGAGGGGGGGGTAAGGATACTCTTGCACTTTATTGATTCTATATTTTATAATTAACTTGGAACTTGCTGTTGATTTGACTTCCTTGTAGTCTCTTCGTATTCTACTGTTTTAATTTTAGTCAACTAAAGCCATTTTACTGATCGTAAACCAAGTCCTTTCTTATCACAATCTCATCAAATATAAGAACAGCCTCTTTTTCGAACTCATCCATTTTCTGAGACATGTTTTCTAAATTTGCCAAAAGTGGTTCATTACAACCAGTATGCAGCTTTTTTATAGGTGACCAACGTTGAATTGAAGATTGTTGCGGTTGTGAAACCTTTAGGGAGCCCGGCTAAGCCCCTGTCCGACGGTATGCGGCTGCGGGAGCTGGCAGGCTAGCGTTTGCGGTAGCGAGTGGGGGGTTTACCAAAAAACCGCGTTCAGCCGCCGGAATGGCCCACCACAACAACGAAAATTCTCCCGCGACGGAAACGACAAAATCGCGAAGGGGGGAAAAAACGACGGTGCAGGCTAAACCCCTGACGCTGCCCGTGATTGGCTCTCAGGGGGGGGTTCGGTTCACGATGAACCCCCCTTGGCCTGTTGCCCCAACCACCCTGTGACCTCCATGCGGCCTTCATAATTGGGAGATCCCTTTTGAATCACAAGGAACTTACAAGAATCCCATGGCTGCAAAAGAGAATGAGAGAGGGGGAACCGAGAGAATAAAAACTTAATTCAAGGGAACATACCTTCTATTAGCTCTTACTTACAAATAAAAACCACATGGACTAATTAAATAAGTTGGAGCTCGTTGGGCGCCGTGCTGAGCCGTTGAGTCCGCCGATGGTGGGGATTCCCGCGGAGAAGCGATGAGGTGGGACGATGGCGGAGGCACCCTGCCTCTTCAGGTGGCCCCGTCATGGTGCCCTCCGCTGGCGAATCGCAGCAACCCGGTCAGTCGAATCCAATAAGAATTTTATTTTAAACTTTAATTTAAATTTTTTTTTTCTCTTTTTTTTTTTGTGTTTCTTGCTTTATATATATACAGATATGGCCAAATTATTATCACCTATAGAAATTTTTAATAAAATTGTATGAAAAGGTAGATTTATCGTTTAAAACAAAAAAAGTTTTGTTGTAAATACATTTATTAATACTTCGTGAACATTCCCTTTGCATTTTTCAAGGATTGTATCCTACGTGGCATTCCAGTGATAGCGTTTTTAGCTGTGGTGACCAAATCGGTATCATTTTCCCAAATTTCCTTCATGGCTTCAATCAATTCTGATTTGGTCCGTGAGCACTTTTGTGCCACTTTCTGCTTAAAAATAGCCCAGATATTTTCGATAGGGTTCATATCTGGGCTATTCGCTGGCCAGTCAAGGATTTGGATGTTGTTAGTCCTTAAAAACTCCGTAACTCTCCTTGCTGTATGGCAAGGGGCTTTATCGTGCATGAAAACTCCATCTCCGTTAAATTTTTCATGCATAGTTGGGATCATCTGTGTCTGAAGAACTGTTAGGTACTGCTCCGCGTTCATTATTCCGTCAACGACGTAGAGTGGGAAGAGTCCTTTGGAAGATATTGCTGACCAAATCATGACCCTTACTGGTTGTTTAACCTGCTGTTGGACACATGAAGCTAAATACTCTTCTCCTTTAGATCTGCGAACAGTCCTAGACATTGGTAGTGTCAAACTCACCATGGTCTCGTCACTGAATATGACCTGTTAAAAAAATAGAGATGATTAAACTCAAATGAAAAATTTATTAGAAAATGTGTTTTCAAAATAAGATGAAAAATAGTGTTTATTTCAACTTTACCTTTTCCCAATCATCTCTCGTCCATGTCAAATGTTCATTTGCCCATGTTTTTCTTTGTTGAACCATCCTATAATTCAGTTTTTGCTTCTTGCGTGGTCGTCTTGCACATAGCCCAGATTGAAAAAGTCGACGTCTCACTGTCCGCTCCGATATTTCTGCACCAACGTCACGCATAGTAGCTCTTAGTGACTTACTGGATAGGGTGCGGTCGTCTTTAGCTTTCCGCAGCAAATAGCGGTCCTGGCTGCCTGTTGTTTTTCGGCTACGACCACATTTTCCTTTTCTTTTAGGACTCGTTGATAACTTAGCAGTTATTTTTTTGGCTAATTTGGTAACAAATGACCGGCTGACTCCCACTTTCTGAGCTATTACTCCATGAGAATATTGTCCTACTTCCAAAAACGTCGAAATTTTCGCTTTGGTCACTGCACTGATATCCTTTGCTTTACCCATATTAAATTTTATAATATTCAAACAAATTTTCACCACGTTCACTATTCGAAGTTGCAAATGAAATTAAATATCACCGGCTAGGTACTCATCCTTAAATACTACACAGTAACCATAAAATTAAAGCAAAATGTAACTAAAACTAATTAGTAAAACAATAAAAACTCTAATCTGTTAATTTCCAGAAAAGGCTATTCAGCTAATAATTACTCCAGGAAAGGGGTATTTACAAGAATATGACAGTTTTATTGCAGTACTTCTTCGTAATTGAGGTAACCTTTGTAAATGGCAGGTCAATTTAGAAAATGGATACAACGGCACTTTCATAAACTACATTAATGACTTTTTTTTAAGAGGTGATAATAATTTGGCCACATCTGTATATATATATATATATTTTTTTTTTTTTTTTTTATTCAATTTATTTCTTAATTTTTTCCTTTTTTTATTTAATTTTGTATTTATAAATATATTTTACAATATATATAAAAAAAAATATAATATATACTTTTTTTTTTTTTTTTGTTTATAACTTATACAATTTTTGATATTTTAATTATAATTTATAAATTTAGTTTTTTTGTTATAGTCACTCAGTATTTTTTCTTCACCAAAAATTGAATTTACATTTTTCCTTTTTTTTTCTGTTTTTTATTATAGAGTCACTCGGCCACTTTCGCTTTTATGATAGAGTCAGTAGGAATTTTTATTCCTTCAGTAACAAAATGATTTTACTTTTTTTTTTCTTTTTTTATATAGAGAGTCACTCGGCCACTTTCTCTCATTTTTTTATTATCAGAAAAATTGTTTTAATCACTCCTACTCCAGCACAAAACTAACTCCACCATTTATTTTTATGATTAGCTTCAATATTTTTTTTTCAGCAACTTCACAAATCCCGGTAATGACTTTCTTTTTACTTTCTTTTTTTCGCGAGTAATTCTTTTTCAGGCCCGTGTGCGGCGACGGTGCCCAGGACTTTCGTTTTTTCTGTCTTTTCGCGTACCGATCGTATCCCAAAACTTCCTTTTCGCTCGGTGATCTCAACTCGACTCCCCCCAAAATTCAGCCTTACGCCGCGCCGAAATCTACGCGCCCCGGTGACCGTTACGGATCCCGCTGCAGCGCACTCCCACACTCACCGCCGCTGCCACTGCAGACACCGATGAGTGCAGGAACCCGCAGCGCTGGGACGGCAACGTGCACCGAGGACGCCGCCCGCTCATCTTCAGCCTCCCGCAGCCATGCACCAGCCCGCCGGTCGCTGAAATTTTTGTATGGGACCGAAATCTGTGGCACCGCTTGAGGCTCGGTCACAGGGCTCGCGCCGGAGATTTTTCCTAGCTTGGGCTTGGCCTTGAGTTGCGACCGACGAATTTTGTGCATTTTTGTGCACGAAATTCGTCGCTCGCAGCCCAAGGAACGCAATCCCTTGCGGGACCGTCCAGAGCCGCCGTGAAGTTTCGGCCGAGCCCCTGAGCTATCGCCGAGGCCCATAGGCGGAGAACAAAAATTTCCGCATTTTTGTGTTTTTATAACACGGGCGGATTAATGGGGCCAGACTAGTTTTCCCCCTGACCACAACAAGATTTTGAAGGGAGCGTAAACCCTAGATTATACCGCATGAATAAATATGTCGAATTTGACTTATAATTCAACGTTTGTGCTAAATGTCTTTGCTTTTGCTTCCATTCTGTCGATTTCGATCTTTTAGCTAGGATCATTTTACAAAATTCTTTTGTATTTCCATTGACGTGGGCCAAGTTATCAATTTCATACAAAACATCTTTATTATATTTTTTATTTTTGTACGACTTTAATTTTTTTATTAACAGCTTATTCCGATGCCTTTTTTGGGGAACCTAAACATTCTGACATTCAGATTATTATTGTTGCATGTAGCGACACAACAAAATTTTATTTTATTTTTATTGAAGGAATCAATATTATCCGCAATGTTATTATTGCTGACACCATTTAAATAAAGGGTTGGAACCCAATTACTTTTAAGTTTTCGTTTACCTAAGCAATTGAGCTCAAAATGTTTTTTGCAAACAAATAAATTTTTAATGTTAGGAACAATAGGAAATCCAATATTGCATAACCATTTGCTTCTTAAAGGTTCTGCTTTAGGGAACCTAAATGGTTTGCAATTGATTTCATCTATAAGAGATGTTTTACAATTTGATACGCAGCATTTTTCGTACCTTTTCTTTTTACCAAAAGCCTTGAACAAGGCTGATTGTTCGTCCAAGGATTCAATATACCTATGTAATTAAAAAAATGGACAAAAAATTGAATAGGTTAATATTGCAAATCGCACGGAAAATCGCATCCATAAATTCACGAATTGTGTTTTCTCGGATAACTTCCAGGAAGTTAATTAGTTTTTTAACTCCTCACTACTTTCACTAGCACTTTTGCCTAATGCGCTATTAGAACGGTTTTCTCCATGACCGTACCACAATATAAGAAAGAAAACGGAAAACGGAAAACGGAAAACAGGTGGCAGACGTCTGCCCAGCTCGAGTGTTCCCGAAGGAAAGGGAAGAAATGAATCAGCGACGCCATATACACGTCACTGAGAGAGAGCTGGAGGGAGAAAGCGAGGACCCGAGAGAAAACTGGTGTGTATACATAGGTATACATATGGCCGGGCCATAACCTCGACTCCGGGAACTGATCCGCAATTCGTTGGAAGGTGGGTTCCGCGAATGTATCTTCGATCTCGGTCGAACATGCTCCCCGATTGCGAGTGAATGCGAGCAAGAGATTGTGTGTAGGTGTAGATGTGTTAGTGTAAATATGTTTTAAATTACGCCTGAAATGGTAATAAACATAATTGAGTGATGTTTCTCGTATAAGTCCCCTGTGGTGTCTGATGGTGGCGACCCTGACAATGCTGTCGCTCCCCGGGCGCGCTTCCAAAACCACTCCCAGCTGCCAGCGCGTGCAGGGTTGATTTTTGTCGATGATGATGACTACGGAATTAGGCTCGATCTTACCGCCATCCTTAACCCACTTTTGGGACTTCTGAAGTTCACTGAGTTATTCCAAATGCCATTTTTTCCAGAAGTCCTCTCGGGCCTTGGAAATGTATTTCCATACTGAAAGACGATTAGCTAGAACTAAAAGAGAGTCGTTATCTTGGATCAACGTGATTTGGCGACCTGTAAAAAAATGGGCCGGAGTTAATGAGATGGGATCGTTGGGATCGGCAGAAAGAGAGCAAAGTTGACGGGAATTGAGAATGCCCTCGATTTCGACGGCGAGGGTGTTGAACTGTTCGAAAGTGAGAAGTTGTCCGCCTACAACTCGTTTAAAGTGATGCTTGAATGATTTTGCGGCGGTCTCCCAAATTCCTCCGAAATGAGGCGATAAAAGAGGATTGAAATGCCAGCGAATTTTTCGTTGAAGAGCGAAGTTGTTGACGTTTCGGAACCGCTCGGAATCGAATAATGCATAAACTTCGCGCAATTAATTGTTTGCTCCGACAAAGGTCGTGCCGTTATCTGAATATATGTTAGATTGGTATACCGCGGCGACCTATGAAACGTCTTAACGCGGCCAAAAAACCGTCGGTCGTTATGTAAGTTCCGTAGGAGCTGTCATTATTTCCAGCTGCTTTTCGCAAATCTTCGTCTTCCATAAATTTAAGACATTCAAAATCAGTTCCAAAATCTAGTACATAACACATCTTTTAATGTGTTACAAAAAATAATTATAAATTAAGGGAACACGGTGAATTGAAGAAATTTTTAAAATTTTGTTTGAAGTTGTCGAGATTTAACAGTATATCCTCGAAAGACTATACTTTCGAAATATTAGAAAAAAAAGCGATGTCTCAAAAATTCGGTCTCAAAAATTGATTTAGCCGGAATTTCATGTCTTTTAGGTTTACCAAGCGCTTCTCGATCCAACAAACGCCGTTTTCCGACCGGCACTCATCGCTATCCGAGCTCAACTCATTGAGTCAGCAGCGTATACAGAGTGACAAACTCGTCCTGATGGTTTGACCTTTTCCGGGTTTTCAATCTGGTACCGGTCGTTAGGCAGCACTTTGGTTACTTCAAAGGGACCACTGTACCTGCAAAGTAGTTTCCGAGATTGTCCTGCGGAAGGAGGTTCCATTAGAGCTAGAACCATGTCTCCTTCTTTATACGTCCTTGGGGCTCAATGTTTCGAATTGTATTTCTCCTTTTGATACTATTGATCATCTGTGATTTGTTGAGCTGCCTTCGCCCGAATGGCGTCAATGGCATGGCTTTCCTGTTCCTCATCCTGTAGTTCAGTTTGCAACGCCATGATGAGTTTATTTGCCATAATGTTGCGAGGTTTATAGCCAAAAAGTAACTCGTGAGGACTTCTGCCGGTAACTTGTAGCAAGTCGAATTTAAAAGCTACAGCTGTTTAAATGCAGAAAGTCAAGTACGCAATGTACCCCATAGGTGAGGTAAGTTGAGCAAGGGACAAGTTGAGCACTAAAAATGTCTAACCAAAACCATGGGGATGAAGTAAAATATGTGTTTGACAATCAGCTCTTTATTTATAGTCTTTTAGTGACAGAACAACAAATCTTAAAGTAATTTTCTTTGAATAATTAACCAAAACTAGAATCCACAAAACATTAACATATCTTAAGATTAATTTCAGCATTAGATTCAGTCTTTCTGTTTAAAATCAGACTTAAATATCTTAAAAAAATGTACATATTAATAAGATCTTAGCAACTTAATCGTCGTTGTCACTGTTGCAATTGACACAAACTTAAGTTGTTTGAGTCGTGGAATAAGTTGAGCAACTATAACTCTACTAACCCCAACCCGAAATTTTAAAGCAAAAGTGAGGTTATAAAAAATCGTAAGAATTATACCCAGAACTTCTTTACATATCAAAAGTACAATAATTCTCTGGAAGATTAACACTTATCTGATTGAAAACAGATAACAATTTGTTATGGAGGAGGCCTCTACGGAGCCCGGCTAAGCCCGTAGTCTGGTGGTGCGTGGCTGCGCGAGCTGGCATGGCTAGCATTGCGGCAGTGTGGGGGGGGTTTACCAAAAGCCACCCTTTGCCACCAGAACGACGTCCGCCAAAACGAAAATATCTCGGGCGACGGAATACCTAGGGAACGGTGGAAAAGGGGATAGCGGACAGAACCCCTGCCTCTGCCCGTGGATGGCATCTCAGGGGGAGACTCGGGTGGAATTGAGCCCCCCTCTGGCCATTTCCCCAACTGCCCTTATGACCTCCCCGCGGCCAACCAAAATTATGGGGAGGTCCCTGTATGTGTTAAAAGGAGAGAAAAAAAACTACCTGGCTGAAAAGAGGAAGGAGGGAGGGGTGCCCATTACAACCAGAAAAGTTAAATCATTTTGACATACCTATATTCACAATGTGACTTTACAATCATGTGTTGATGGAACTATATCGTTGGGCGCCTTGATGCTGCAGTGCGGCCGATGCTGTCCCGGCTGGAAATGTTGTCTGCGGGGCGAAGAAGTTGACGTTGCTCTCTCGACGCTGATGCCGCCGCCTGACACCCTGCCTCTTCTTCTGGCCCCGACGTGGTGTCAGTGTGTCCCGTAAATGAATTGAGCCTTGAAAATTTTCTGGTCTTCTTAAACTTATATATATATTTTTTTTTTTTATTTTTTTTTTTATTTATAGAAATTATTATTTTTGTTTGTTGTATTAAATGTAGTAATAATTTTTAAAATAATTTTTTTTTTGTTTTTTATTAGAATATTTAAGAATATATAGTTTTTTTTTTTTTAATATAACAGTCAATTTAATTTATTTTTTATTTTTTTTTTTTTATAACTATTTTTTTTATTTCAAATTAACTAAATTTAACGTTGGTTCACTTTTTGGTTTCAGTTCATGATACATATGGCAATGAGAACTTTACTCGTCTCAAATAAGTCAATGGACAAGATAACTATTTTTATTTCAAATTAACTAAATTTAACGTTGGTTCACTTTTTGGTTTCAGTTCATGATACATATGGCAATGAGAACTTTACTCGTCTCAAATAAGTCAATAGACAAGATAACTATTTTTATTTCAAATTAACTAAATTTAACGTTGGTTCACTTTTTTATCAGATTACAGCGGGTATCGCAGGTAGAAAAATATTATTCGAATGTCACTTAACTGAGTCCCCACGGGGAGGGGAGGCCGAACGGACTCAAACATTTTCATGCAACCACCGTTTTTCTTGCACCTTTCAGACACCTTTTTTTTTCTTTATTTTAAATTCGTATTTTGTTAATTTTACTATATTTTCCCTTTTTTTTCTTTCCTTTGTTTAAAAAAAATATAAATTAACTGGCTTCACTTTTTCGACTTCTTTCTTTCGCGAACTTCCACCTTGTTTTCTCCACTTTCCGACCTCTTTTCTCGGCGACTCCCATTCGACTCCTCGATTTTTCGACCGTCCCAGGCCCGGTTCCCCCAGAAATCACGCGCCTCAGCGACCGTTAGCCGGTCCCGCTGCAACTCACTCACACATTCATCGCCGCTGCGGCGCCAGCACCGATGAATGCACAAGTCAGCCGCGCTGGGACTGCAACGTGCGCCGAGGACGCCGCCCACTCCGCCCACTCCGCCTAAGCCTCCCGCAGCCACTCACCAGCCCGCCGGTCGCAAGAATTTTTCTATGCGACCGAGATCTGTGGCTCGGTCGCAGAGTTCGCGCCGGAGATTTTTTTGGCTGCTTTGGGTTGTCCTTGAGCTGCGATCGACGAATTTTGTGCATTTTCGAGCAACAAAATTCGTCGTTCGCTGCCCAAGGAACGTAATCCCTTACGGTTCATGCCAGGGCCGCCGTGGAAAATTGGAAGAGCCCTTGGCCTGTGCAGAGACCCATAGGCGGAGGCCGAAACTTCTGCTGTTAATGCTTGTGAAGGGAATGGTTTTCGCTTTTTCCCGAAAATACTTCCCGACCACAACAAATTGACTAATACAGACGATAACTTGCGATAAACGACGTTTATACTTTTTGGTCACAAAATAAACAAAACGCACGGGCGCTTCACTCGCTCGGCGAGCAGTCCACTGCGCCATGATATTAATGTTGCTTCATGCAATTTACTAACTACAGCACTACACGTGAAGCTGAAAAAATTCGTCTTTCCTTGGCGACTTCTATACGAAACAACACATTGGAAATATAAATTGAAACTAATTGTATTATATGTTAAGATATTTTATTTTTTCAAAAATTTCTCTTGTAATTCATTATATTGTTTCAATAATTTTAATTTTTCTGCTTTATAATGTTTATCGAAATCTAATTTTTCTTTTAAATTTGATGATACATCTTTCAGATGTGTAGATATGTCCGATAGAATTGTCAATATTTGCTTGTTCACAGTTTCTGTACTGGATATGATGCCATCCATCCTTGTGTTATATATACTGGGGTGAATATATATCAATTGAGAATTATCCCCAGAACTGTGGGGGAATTAATTCTCTTTTCAAAAACGCTCCTTGGGTTCGGTTGTGTAGGAAATAAAATGCACGTTCAGTAGTAGTAAGTAGCACGTTTATCTTCACTTTATTAGAAACGCTTCTCTTAGAATATTGTAATACTGCACCGGACACACAATTTCCGATCTGATTCGACTTAAGTACTTCTGAACTAGACTTAAGTACTTTTTCTTGCGCGGCGGCGTTATGTGACTCTACTGGAGACTCTGTTTGTGACCTCCACTCTTTCTCTATTACAACTGTCGGGACTCGGACTGATCTTGTACTTATATTGCCTCGATCAGTTATTGGAACTTTCCAATGTTCGAGGGTCCCGAATGTGCGCGTCGCTACTTTTGTGGCGCACATGTTGCGTGTCATCATAAATTGTCGGTTAAGTGCTTAGGGTCGACGTACGCGCGGGCTGTCGCCCCAGCATGCGCGTGGGTCGATGAAGATTATTTATTAACAAAACTCCACAGCAAAGCGTGGTTTCCCTTATGACAGCTCACGACAGACTAACTTAAAAGGTGCTTAGTTTAGATTAGAAATACACCAGATGGCGCTCAGGAAGTAAGAGTCGTATAATTCAACAGTCGACGCAGCATAAATCGAAAGTGGCATTAGCTGCGTTTTTTTCACCCGGATTTATGACCAGATCAGCGTCAAATGAAAAAAACGACCCAGGTTAAAAATCCGGATTAGCGATTTGTTTTTAAGAAGTTGGCATACCTTCCTTGTATATGTCAAAGCAGTTGTCAGTTTGATATTTCTGTGTTTCAGGATATTGTGCTTATTCGTAAGGAAAGTAAAAATAATAATGAATACCGCACTCATTTATTGGATTGATGAAGTAAGAAATTTAAGTGGGATAAATTTTGGAAATCTAGTCAATTTATTTTTTAGTTCTTAGAAGATGAAGACGAATTTTTTTCCGAATCCGACGGGGAATATGCAAGTGACTCTTCAGAAGATTCAGAGCCAGAGGAACACGCAGCTGTTCCTAATTTTATGGAAGTAGTAAACGAATATAGTGATGGTGATTTCAAAAAACACTTCCGCCTTAATCGGTCCACCGTAAACCAGTTGAAAGGTTTTATTTAGTTGCTTCTTAATTTTTATGTATACGAATCTAATCAGTGGAATTTCAGAACTGTACGAGTCCTCTGATGTCGTTACAAGCCAGCAAAAGGGAGGACGAGTTTCTGTAGGCGCTGCAAAAGAAATTCATATATTTCTATGGTACATGGGCAATACCAATACATTTCGCGAATTGGGGAATTTGTTTGGGACTTCTAAATCCGGAGCATGGAATGTAGTTGTTAAGGTTTGCTCTTGGCTTATATCAATTGGCCACAATTATGTGAAATGGCCGTCGCAAGACGAGATTCCCAGCCTGATGGCTACATGGGAGCAGAAAAAGAAAATCCCTAACGTTATCGGTGCCATAGATTGCTCTCATATTAAAATAAAAGCTCCGCCTGAAAACAAAGAGAGCTATTTTAATAGAAAGCATTACTACAGCATACATTTGCAAGCAGTTGTTGATGTAAATAAGAAGTTCGTAGATATTTTTGTTGGTGAGCCAGGTTCGTTGCATGATAGTAGAGTGTTGAGAAAATCTGAATTATTTCATGAAGCGCATGCAAATAAGGAACAATTATTTCCTTACAATTCACTTTTGCTCGGAGATTCCGCATATCCTCTCTTAGATTGGCTTATACCTCCGTTTAGAGACAATGGCCATCTATCGCGTGAGGCAACACAGTTTAATGTTTTGCATTCTTCAGCAAGAATTGCTGTGGAAAACGCATTCGGTATGCTAAAAACTCGTTTTAGGCGGCTACTGCACTTCACTGAGCAAACAAATGTTAAACTTAAAGTGAATCTTGTCGTTGCGGGTTGCATTTTACACAACATCTGTTTAAGAGAAAATGATGAATTTGATATTTTTCAAGAATTAGTTGAACCAGAGGATAACGATTTTAATCAAGATATTGTTATGCAAAATTCAAGGCAAGCAAGTGATAGAAGGCAACAAGTTGTAAATTATTTAGTAAGTAAGGGTGTTATATCCTAGGGGCTTCGTCCCATGTGGAATCACAATGGGCCGACCTTGGCCTAAATGTGTATTTTTGGCAGCCACTTGCACCTAACCTAACCTAAGGGTGTTATAATTTGTAAATTATAAATAAAAAATGTCTTCATCTTAATAAAACGTTTATTGAATATATTTAATTTTATTTTTTTTCTGGTCTATTGAAATCTGAAAATATAACACCATTAATAAAATATTTTAATTTCAGTATATGTGAACATACTCTCTTTATCAACTATTCCTCTTAGCAGCTCCATCTTCTCTCTGTGATGTCTTTCGCGTTGCTCCATGAATTGATTAAATCTGGCCGTCTTCGCCTTCTCCACAATCTTCAGAAACTCCTGCGATTCTTGCTTTCTTTTCATATATTCGGTCCTGGCATCTTTTCTTGTCCTTTTGTTTCTTCTTTCCGGTCCAGGTTGGATAGAGCAGAGTGGTGATTGGGCTGGACCCTGGGAAGACACGCTTGTGCTTGGGGCTCCTACTGTCGATGGACCTGGACAGGAGGGCGGTGGAGACACTGATCGCTCAGGACCAAAAGAAATTGAGCCTTGTGCACTTTCTGTCATATCCAGAGCCCTCACAGCCACTCCTCTTAAATTGATCACATCGGCATTTGAGATATTTGGCTGAGTGCCAAATATCTCCTCCAATTCATTTTCAAACGCAATGGGGATTGGTTGGCTTCCCGTCAACTTCCTCCCATCTTTTGCCGCCTTAAATGCCCGCAGCATATTCTTGAGCTTGTTCCGCAGACACTCTGCGGTAACGGGTTCTGACTAAGAAGTTATACAAATTATAAAGAATTTCTAATTTAATTATGTTTATTTAACATACGAACACATCCTGGCACACCAAATCTTCCAGGACGTTCTCGAAGGCAAACTTTCTCTTCCTCGCATCCATAAACTCTTCTTTTCTAGCTGCATATGCAGCCAGAAAAGCCTTCGTCTCCGCAGAGGTCCACGGATGTCTCGCTCCAAAAATTCTAAACAGAACATATGTGTAAATTTCACTGATTCATAAATTGGCATAATCACAGTTTTTATTTTTACTTACTTTTTATTCTCCATTAATAATTCCAATATCTTCAATATCTTCCGATAACTTTAATTTAAATAATTTAACCGTCAGTTGTGAGAACTGCCAACATTTTAAAGACGAAATATGGGAACAGCGCCTCTTTTAGAATATTTGGAACTAATCATCTGGATTTAAGACCGAAACCCTGGTCAGAGACAGGATTTAGTCATTTACATGTAAAATCGCTGATCTGGTCATAAATCCGGGTGAAAAAAACGCAGCTATTATTGGTTCTGCGACTTTCGATTCTTGTGAAATGCCTCAAATTTCAGACATATTGTGTCTTGAAATTTGAAAGGCACTTCATCCCGACACTTTATGTGCGACGTCAACTGCTAGAATGTGTCCAAAATTTGGATGAGATTTTGGTACACAACACTTGCCTTTATGATGCCTAGGTCTAGATTAGCCTGACGGGGTCTGCACGAATGATATCTGCGTTGAGGTCCCGGGGATAAGCTCGTTCTCCAGCAATTCTGCATCGAATAACTCCTGGCTTGTTTATCCTCTTTCTTCCGCTTCAGAGGATTCTTCCGTACTCATTCCAGGTTGGGATTGCCTTATGCCAAACGATTTGGTCCCTGGTATCAGTGTGGCATATGAAAAAAATTTGTGGGGGACAATTTTGAGGGACAAATATTTTTTAGTGGGACTTGTATTTTTCAGAGGGACAAAATTGATCAACCTGTGTGTACTTTTCAAATGAAACTCTTCTGCGAACATAAATGAATATATTTCTCATAAAAAATAACATAAATTAATAAAGTTTCTCATAAAAACTAACATAAATTGAGGAGAGGATTGTGGATAGGATAGAAATAAAATGGGAATACTTGTAAACAGTATAAGTGTTGTTTTCTCCAACAACGATTCTCTCTTCGAAGTCTGTCAGTTTGATAACTTTTCGGGGCCCTCCGCCGGTTCTATTCGCTTCAGCAAAATGTTTCCTTTTTTTGAGCGCGCGCTGCTTTTTAAATCGTACCACACCTAAGAAAATCATAAAAACAACACATATAGTAAAAGCTAAAAATGAGTTATATGCATACAATGAGGGCAAAAATAGCCACCAGGCTTTTTTTTATATGTATATTTCGGCTCTCACAATTATCAGCGAAAAGGTGATAGCGATAGTTTATGGCTTCGGAGGTTATTAAGCCATTTACCATAAACAATGCCTACATAAATAGGAATTCTTCTTATTCAAGCATAGTAAAGGGTGTCCCAATAAGAGTGCACTATTTAAATGTTGTGGCATTTTTTTGTAATGCAAATTGCAACTCTAAAATTTAACCTCAGTTACCTATGCTTGTTCCGATTATTAGAAATGGATCGCTACACAAAAGAAGAACGCTTTATCATTGTGAAAACCCATTACAAAAATGGGGAACGTTACGTTGAGACCACTCGCAAATAAGTATACCTATTGCGCTCACAGAAATACGTCCAAAATCTAAAAAATATAGCTGGAACCACAATACTAAAAAGGCAAAATCTATTAAATTTGTAAGCTACGAATATTTCATAACTGCAGACTTCAGACTTCAGACTTCACACTGATTTGCCTGTGGAACTCCTGCTGCCGTATTTCCCTGTAAGAAAATGTGAGTGAAACTCTGTTTTGTTACTAGTTTATATGTACACTTTATTCGAATCTTACTATTTACATTTACATTTGTTCTTTTATAGATATTTGTTAATATCTTATCTTACAAAATAAAAAGTTTCTTGGTACTACAGATGATGAATCAATAAATTGAACTTCAGCAGACTCTAATATTGGCTCACTAGGAAATACTTTCGGTGATTCTTCAGGTACTGTGATATGCTGTTGATTTTGAGACAGAGGAAAACTTTTACTTGTGGAGGGAGTTGACCTCCCTTCGATTGAAGAAATATACTCGTATATGAACATGTACTCTATTAATGAAAAAAAATCCAAAGTATAAATTAAATTACAATGAATCTATCCAACCTTTTCTATTCCAAAAAATTCTTTATATTTAACCCAACAACTATTTCTAGGTCCTGCTTTTGGTAAAATTTATTTAAAATATCTACGTGAAGGTGCTTAAGTGACTCATCTGTGAATTCTTCTTCTGCAAAATAATAATAAAATATGTCTAACCGAAAAGCAAAATATCACTTAATACTTGACTAATGACTATGGCATAAATTGCTAAGTTGAACATTTTTCGAAAACAATTAATCATAACTTATAGCTAATGAACTACACTTCGGTGCTATAAAATCGGACCGCTTTACACGTTTGACTTTAGAAACAAACTGTGACTGTGTGTCAAGTAATGAATTATTTATCCTTCCAAAGGTTATTTTGGGCACAATAAACGAGTGTTTGGGCGTGGTTTGAAGGTAATAAAATAACATTTCGAAAGATAAATATAACTCTAATTGTACTTACCTATAAATTTCTCGTACAAATGCGAGAATCATATAGAAACTAAACACGATGTAATGTAATCTGACATATCTATAATATTTAACCATCACTCACTAATAACGAAGACAAATTTAAGCACGCTAGCAGAGTAACACAGCTCAACCTTACTCGACGGGAACACTTTCACGAATGGGAAAATTTATTGCATCATGCATAAAGGTAGGCGCAGACTGACGCGGTGGTTATAGTGGTGGTGGTGGCGGTAGTGGGGCGGTGGGAATAACGAAGCTGGAGCGGTGGTAACCACTCACACTAGTGCGGTGGCGATTGCTGTTTTCTTCCCATTAACATTTCAGCTGGGGATTTATCTACGTTTTTAGTGTGTGTTGCGTCGAAACTCTGAGAGGGGTGGCAAAAAGTTCCAACTAAATTTAAAACTGTTTTCAGGAACTGTGCTGAAATGTAAGAAAATTGTGTACAATTGTAAGGATTAGGAAGTGGAAAGGGAAACTAGGTTATGAAATGATAAAACGGTAATTTTTGGGTCGAAGAAAACAATAAATTTCGATTTATTGGACCCGGAGGGAAAAAAGACCAAAACTGTGAAGCAGCAATGGCAAAAAAAACCCTCGGAAGCAGTTGAAAAAAAACTATAAATTAAAATTGTATGTGTGTGTGTGCGTGTGTGTGAGTGTGGGTATGAATATGTGGGGTGCGTGTGTGTGAGTGTGTGTATGGGCGTCTCCCCAGGAAGCCGGTGGTCCGATTTCGACGGCCACCGACCTTGGGTCGACTCGATCGCTGGGTCGACTCGGCGACCGCGATAGAGAAGCCTTGACCGCTGATTGCGGTGGCAGCTCAAAATAACACACACTACTCACTTGTATGGCAAACAAGAAATAAATGCACTAAGGAGACTGAATTGAATTGAATTGACTTGAATTTAATTTGACTGTTCGCTTTCACGATTAGATTCAAACTGACTGCTGGTCTCGGAAGCAAGTCTGTCATTCCAACTCGAGAAGCGTGGGGACGGGCGTTGCCAGCTCAACATATTTTTGAGCTGCGTTTACAATCCAACATCCTCCCCCGTTGCGAGTAGAAGCGAGCAATATGTTTTGTGTAGTGTATGAAATGTGTTTTACAATATTTATGCTACATTCGGTAATGGACATAATGATGTGATATTGCGTTTGTATTGGCCATTGGCTGTCCTGATCGTCACGACTCGGGTAATGCCATCTCCTCCTGGATGCGTCTCGACGACCACGCCCAGCTGCCAGCTCGTGCAAGGTTGTTTCTTATCTATGATGATGACGACGGACTTGACCTTGATCTCGCTGTTGTTACCAAACCATTTTTGACGTTTCTGGAGTTCGCTTAAATACTCCAGATGCCAACGCTTCCAAAAGTCCTGACGGGCCTTAGAAATGAATCTCCAGACGGAAAGCCGGTTATCTGGAACAGAGGCATAATTTTGTTCAGGTAGCATGGTGAGAGGTCTACCTGCTATTAAATGGGCAGGAGTTAATGCAATAGGATCGTTTGGGTCCGAAGATAAAGAACATAGCGGACGAGAATTAAGAATCATTTCTATTTCAACTACGAAAGTATTTAATTGTTCAAAAGTGAGCAATTGCTGCCCTATTACTCGTTTGAAATGGTGTTTAAAAGATTTTACTGCGGCTTCCCAAATACCGCCAAAGTGGGGTGATAGAGGAGGATTGAAAGACCAGGTGATATTTTTCGCACCAGCATAATGTTGAACTCCTTCTTGGAATTGCCCAGAATTGAACAGAGAGTACAGCTCGCGTAATTTATTATTTGCCCCGATGAAATTCGTCCCGTTGTCCGAATAAACATGAGACGGAATGCCTCGACGACCAATAAAACGCCGAAACGCCCCGAGAAAACCTTCCGTAGTCATGTCGCTTACAATTTCAATGTGAACTGCTTTCGTCGCCATACAAACAAACACGCAACCGTAAGCCTGTACCTTAGTCCGATTTCTAAACTTTTTTTCTTTAATAAAAATGGGACCGAAATAATCGACGCCTGTATGATCAAATGCCGGTGACTGTGTGACACGAGATCTAGGTAAGTCTGCCATCTTAGCATGTAATGGAGTAGTACTATGGCGAAAACATGGAATGCAGTGGCGTATAACGCTTCTAACTTGGTTCTTCCCGTCAAATAACCAAAAACGATGGCGAATTGTATTGAGAGTGCCCTGAATACCGGCGTGATACATGTTTTTATGAATCTCGCGAATAATTAAAATTGTGACATGATGGCGAGAAGGTAAAAGAATGGGATGTATTTGGTCTCCCGGAATTGTTGAATGTATTAATCGACCGCCGACGCGGAGTAATCCATGTATATCGATAAAAGGATCAAACGCAGCAAGTCTACTGTCTCTTACCGATTGTGCTTTGGACAACCGGTCGATCTCTTCGGAGAACTGATCCTTTTGAATAACTGACAGAACCCTGCGTTCCGTTTCCAATCTTTCTTGTGCACTGACAACCTTACCTGCGCCTCGGTACGGATTATCCTTTACCAGAATACGATAACAATACGACATGGAATTGAGAAGTGTAGAATAAGATGAGAAGCGTTTAAAATCATTGCCGTTGATTTTATTAAGGACTGTACTGGAGACAAGAGCGGCATTTCCGCCCACCTCCGGTAGCTCCGAAGGAGTCGCCGGAAAACTCTTTGGCCAAGCGGATTCAGGATTCTTGAGCCAAGAGGGTCCTTCAAACCAGAGTTTATTTTTAAGAAACTCCGTGGGAGTTTGACCACGAGATAACGCGTCAGCGGGATTACATTCCGAGCGAACATGTCGCCATTCGATTGAGGGACCTAAAGCCTTTATTTCAGTAACTCGATTATTTTCGAAAACTGGTAGTTTTTCGAGAGGTTTTTTGAGCCACTGGAGTACAATGGTGGAATCACACCAGAATACGATACGTTGAATTGGGAAAATGAAAGCGGGTTCAGCCTCCTTGAAAAGACGAGCGAGAACTTGGGCCCCACTTAATTCGAGTCGGGGTATGGTAGTCTTCTTTATCGGCGCAACCCGACATTTCGAACAAGAAAGACATACTGATGTGTTTCCGAAAGAATCGGTGGATCGTACGTAAATGCAAGCTCCGTACCCGATCTCACTCGCGTCACTAAACCCATGAATTTCTATACGAACTGGATTATTTAATAAAAGTCGGCGTTTAATAGATATATCGCGTACGAGAGGTAACTGCTCAGCAAACGCAAGCCATTTCGAATACAAATCTTGGGGCACTGACTCATCCCAACCAAGCCCGCACTTCCAACAGTCTTGCATAATTGCCTTCGCAGCGAGAATGATAGGTCCGAGTAATCCTGTTGGATCAAAAATTTTTGCGATTTTTGACAAAATACTACGTTTGGTAATTTTCCCTGAAACATCAACGGGCTCGACTGTATATAAAAACTCATCGCGTTGAGAATTCCAGATTACTCCGAGAGTCCTGAAAATAGGACTGTCTTGAACTGCGCAATCTAAATCAAAGATCTTTTCATGAATGTTATCTAATGCGTGATGATGGTTGGAGGCCCACTGTCGAATATCAAAACCGCCGCGCTTCAAGAGTTCAATCACTTCATCTCGAATTTTCAGAATCTCCTCTAAAGTATCTGCGCCGGTTAAGAGATCGTCAACGTAAAGATCACGTTTTAATAGCTTGGAAGCTAATGGAAAATTCGCACCTTCGTCATCGGCGAGTTTATGAATCGTACGAATGGCCAAAAACGGAGCCGAAGAGACTCCAAACGTGACAGTGCAAAGCTGATATACCCGCTCAGTGTTTCCATGGAACCAGAAAATCCGTTGGAATTGCCGATCTTCTGGATGTATTAGAATCTGCCGATACATCTTAGCGATATCTGCTGAAAGAACATAAACGTGTCCTCGAAATCGCAAAAGATGACCGAATATTTTGTCTTGGATAGTGGACCCGACCATTAAAGTGTCATTGAGGGAAATTCCACGAGTCGTTTTGGCCGAAGCATCGAAAACCACACGTAATTTTGTAGTGCTGCTAGACGCCTTCATAACAGCATGATGAGGTATATAATATCCTCCGGGAGATTCATTATGGACAGGAGTCATGTGACCCAGATCCATATACTCTTGCATAACCTTACTATACTCTCGATTGAGATCAGGATTCGAACTTAATTTGCGTTGTAATGATTGAAAACGTTTTAAAGCAAGACATCGAGAATCACCGAGTTCGCGTTCTTCATGACGAAATGGTAAACGAACAGTGTAACGGCCCGTGGAGTCGCGAGTAGTGTTTTTTACAAAATGTGATTCGCACAAACGTCCCTCGGTAGTCCTAGATGAGTGTGAATTAGCATCCTCAATTATCCAAAATTGTTCGAGTAAACGGCTTAACTCTAAGGAATCACGAGACACCGAAGAACCCTTCTCGATTAAATTACAAGAAACCGTGGAACCTTTATCAACTGTATTAAGACCGCCGACAATAACCCAACCGAGTTGGGTTTTTTGCAAAATTAAATCACGTCCGTTACTTGATAAATTAATTTGACCTATTGAAAGGAAAGACATTGTGGCTCCAGAGCCAATCAAAATATCTACTGGTCGAGGTAAATGAAAATTAGGGTCGGCTAAATTTTTACAAATATTTGAAGGAATTTGAATGGAATCGCGAGGAAACACTGAATCAGGAACAAGACCCGTAATTTTGGAACGGTTAAACATGTAAGAGATCTTTGATAATCACTATTTAATGCGCGAAAATTAATCTCAATTGTACCCCGCGAAACTGTTTGTAATTCATTAATAGCACATACTGGAATTGAACAAGCGCGAACAGGCAATTTTAAACGTGAAGCGAAGGTTTCTGTTATAAAATGAACAGTGGCACACGTATCTAACAAGGCTCGAGCATTAATATATTTACCGTGAGCGTCACGAATTCGTACAATGGCACTCATCATTAAATCAGGCCGTAATATCCGAGATGAGGTGTTAAGAGTATGTACGCCTAGTCAAATTGAAGTCCCGACCGTGTCTTTCGCGCTGTGCGCGGTTTTAGGGAACGAATGCAAAAGGCTGTTATGTTTTTTGTTACAGTGTTTGCAATGAGAATAACGACAATCACCCGAATGATCCTTAAGACAATTTCTGCACAAACCCTTGGATTTAACTACATTCCAACGTTGATCAACGGTTAATTTAGCAAAATCAGGACACTGGTAGAGCGGGTGTGATTTTTGACAATTGGGGCACGAGCGAATTGTAGATGTTACTAATGCTCGCGCACCGGAATCAGTTTTTCTGGATTTATGAGCATGTCTGTCCGAGTCACCTGTTCTCTTTCTACCGGAATGAGCTGAGTCTTGACGAGCAATTTCTTGCTCCATGGTAAGAAGACGATCGGAATATTTAGTTATAAACGAGACAAATCTTTTGTATGAGGGAAACGAATTAACACTCAACGACTTTTCCCACTCTCCTCTGACGTCGATGGGGAGCGCTCTTTCGAGCCATCGTACAATCAGAACATCGAACTCTTTGTTACGTTTAATCTTGAGGGACCCTAACATATCTAGATGTTGACGAACCTCATCTATCAGTCTCGACAACTCAGACGCAGTAGGTCTTGTTACTGGTCTTATATCGAAAATCGCGTCAAGGTGTCTTGCAATGAGAATTCGATTCTTGTCATAAGCATCACAAAGTACCTTCCATGCCTTGTCATAATTTTCGGGATCAATCTGAATGAGTGAGATTTTAGCCTTGGCAGGACCAGACAAACATCTTTGCAAATACAGTAATTTAGTCGATTTGGTAAGATCTGGATGATCATTTATTGTAGAAAGGAAAGAATTTTTCCACGAAATCCACTCATTAGGATCGCCATTAAACTGAGGCAACGGGATTGCCGGAAGTTTTACTAAACGTTGTCGCTCTAAGAAAGTCGAGCTGGCCAAAGGGCCAAACGTCTGGTTGTTATTCTGCTGCGCCGGAGGGGTCATATCCGCCACTCGACTGGCAACGCTATAATAATTATCTTGAATTTCCTTCATCCGATTCAAGCCCGGATCATCCGGGAAACTCACGCCGAGTTCATCATGAAGTTCTTCATATCGTTCAAACAATTCCCCGACTCGAGTGAAGCGTAATTTTACGTTACTTTCATTTACGGGTTCTGCATCCAATGCAGCTTTCAATTCAGTAATACGCTCCTCTAATGTTTTTCGCCTTTGTGCATAATAAGCTGCAGTCCTTCTGGTCGACATATTTGTTGAATCAAACAAAATAAAAAGCAGAAAAAATACTGAAAGGGAAATCGTCCACAAAACTTATCTGGTTTTTCCACGAAGACCGCTGCAGGCTGCAACCGGGAGGAAAAAATCCAGGAAAGGCGATGTCCCGAATTCGTCGGCCTCGGAAAGCCGGCAGGCGATCTCGAGAACTCCTTGGCTTCCCCGTGCTATGTTTAAAGAGAAATTCAATCCTCACAGGAGGCACCAAAAAATGTTGCGTCGAAACTCTGAGAGGGGTGGCAAAAAGTTCCAACTAAATTTAAAACTGTTTTCAGGAACTGTGCTGAAATGTAAGAAAATTGTGTACAATTGTAAGGATTAGGAAGTGGAAAGGGAAACTAGGTTATGAAATGATAAAACGGTAATTTTTGGGTCGAAGAAAACAATAAATTTCGATTTATTGGACCCGGAGGGAAAAAAGACCAAAACTGTGAAGCAGCAATGGCAAAAAAAACCCTCGGAAGCAGTTGAAAAAAAACTATAAATTAAAATTGTATGTGTGTGTGTGCGTGTGTGTGAGTGTGGGTATGAATATGTGGGGTGCGTGTGTGTGAGTGTGTGTATGGGCGTCTCCCCAGGAAGCCGGTGGTCCGATTTCGACGGCCACCGACCTTGGGTCGACTCGATCGCTGGGTCGACTCGGCGACCGCGATAGAGAAGCCTTGACCGCTGATTGCGGTGGCAGCTCAAAATAACACACACTACTCACTTGTATGGCAAACAAGAAATAAATGCACTAAGGAGACTGAATTGAATTGAATTGACTTGAATTTAATTTGACTGTTCGCTTTCACGATTAGATTCAAACTGACTGCTGGTCTCGGAAGCAAGTCTGTCATTCCAACTCGAGAAGCGTGGGGACGGGCGTTGCCAGCTCAACATATTTTTGAGCTGCGTTTACAATCCAACAGTGTGATATGTTGAATTTATTATAATATTATTTTTAGTTCTTTAGAAGGATGTAAGAGGATTAATTTAAATATATTTTATTTTAAAGTAAAGCATATTCTTGTTATTTTTTTCTGAAAGACTACTTTTTTGTGTTGAGCTGCTTCAGTTTTTTTTACATTGTGAAAGGAGAGCTTCTTCCATAGCTGCATCACTCACACCGTGTTAATTGGCCAGGTACAGTGAGGAGCAAAACTGGAAGAGTGATTTATTCTTGTGACTTTAAGGGTGATCAGCTAAGAAAGGGAAAGACCGACTGTAAACTAATAACTATTTCTATTAACTTTAGAGTTCATAATTTGCAACATAATGTATCACATTCTTATTTTTGCTCATAATATATAAAAATTTATATCTAATCTGAAAAAGGTGCATTATTTCATTTTTGCACTCTAATATTTCGTCCAATAACCGTTGCTTGTTGTCAACAATTCATGAAAAAAGGGATGAATTTACAAGGGCCCTTGGGCTATTCCTAAACCTCCTGTCTACAGAAATCACAAAAACAACAAAAAAAAATTTGCAAAGCTAAGTGCTCCTAACCGGTTATTCTTAAAGATATATACGAGAGAAAAAAAAATAAAGGTCGTTAGGTTAAGTTTTACAGTATCAACTATTCACACGTTGGGCCTCCTAAACACAATTCAATATAATGCGCGAAAAGTAGTTGTGACAAGAAGAAACTTAGATGGATAATTACGATATAAGTCAATAAAAGTGTAGTTCAAATCCCCAAGAAAATCGGCGGAGCGAACGCTGAAAAGTTTGAACTATGACAATCGAATGTGCCAAGCCGCGACTAAATTTTAAATTCACTAGATTTTTCCACTCCTCCAGCGATGGTGGACAATTTGAAATACGAAAAAAGCATGAGAAATCTCAATTTAGTACGTACCTCCGATCCTGTTGGTAGCTGGAGTCCTGGCGATCGATCGCCAGACCTCTGCACCTGCAGGGAGGAGTGTGTTTCACCCCGAAGTAAATTAGTCAAAAACAGGGTTTCCTACTCTCGGTGGCGAAGCGGGAAACTTGCAGTAATGCGAGGGGGGATATGTTCTACTTACAATTCGCAAAAGAGTAATGCTTGAGTTTACGTTACTGAAATTTCAAGACTAAGTTCAAGGCGGTATTTTCGCGTTACCCTGATGGGGTGTGGCGGATCAAAAAGAGGGCTAAAATTTACTGACTAATTTCCCTAGAGAAGGAGGGGATTTAAATATAATGATGATAAGAAAGCTCTGGCGGGGTCCAGGTAGCGGCACCGGCTCGAACGGGACTCCTCTTGAACGGTCAAGGTGGCGACTCACACGAGATCTGGATGGAAAGTTCCCTCGACGTGGTCCAGGGGGAGGGACAGCTTAAAATTGATGTAGTTGATCTGGGCACCTATTGCTATGAAAGCTCCGGCAGTCTCCAGGAATTAAATTTTCTTCCGGGCGGGGACGGTCGGTCAGGCTCGACAGCGAAATATTGCGCTGGACAACTATTTTCTTCGAGGTCCCTCCGCAGGCGGCGTAGGTAGCGAATTGCGCTGCGATAAATTTTTCCCTTTTTTTGGGAAGGGCCCCTTCTAAGCCCAATTATCGGGCGCTCCTAAAAAAAAGGCCTCACTAAAATTCCGGTTCACCTCTTCAGTGCAAGTAAGAGGTGTCCGGAATGAAAAGTGGTCGGAGAATCATAGTTATAAATTTGTGAAACATTGTATTTATCGAAGTAATTTTTTTTTTACACAATAATGAAAGCCTCAACTTCGAAATAGTAGCGAATTTATTTTAATTTCTTTTGTCCATATAAAATTTTTTTACTTTGTTTTTTACACCTGCCATTAAGTTTTGTACATAATCCAAACTCATAGTTTTTGTAACATTAATGTATTTTTTTTTGAAAATTGCGAGGGTCCTATTTTGTTTCTTTGTCTTTTTCAATTTTTGTTTAACATGTGCCCAGTAACGTTCGATAGGTCGAAGTTCCGGGCAATTCGGAGGATTTGCGTCCATATTTGTTGTGGTGTAGATGAAGACCTTTAGGGAGCCCGGCTAAGCCCCTGTCCGACGGTATGCGGCTGCGGGAGCTGGCAGGCTAGCGTTTGCGGTAGCGAGTGGGGGGGTTTACCAAAAAACCGCGTTCAGCCGCCGGAATGGCCCACCACAACAACGAAAATTCTCCCGCGACGGAAACGACAAAATCGCGAAGGGGGGAAAAAACGACGGTGCAGGCTAAACCCCTGAAGCTGCCCGTGATTGGCTCTCAGGGGGGGTTCGGTTCACGATGAACCCCCCTTGGCCTGTTGCCCCAACCACCCTGTGACCTCCCTGCGGCCTTCATAATTGGGAGGTCCCTTTAAGAAACACAACGACCTACGAGAATACCATGGCTGCCAAAAGAGAATGAGAGAGGGGGAACCGAGAGAAAATAAAACTTAAGTCAAGGGAACATACCTTCTATTATCTTTACTTACAATAAAAAAACCACAGGGACTAAGCAATTAAACTAGAGCTCGTTGGGCGCCGTGCTGAACCGTTGATTCCGCCGATGGTGGGGATTCCCGCGGAGAAGCGATGAGGTGGGACGAGAGCGGAGGCACCCTGCCTCTTCAGGTGGCCCCGTCGTGGTGCCCTCCGCTGGCGATCAGCAGCAACCAGGTCAGTCGAGTCCCAAATTCTACTCTTTTCCCCCCCTTTTTTTTTTCAACAAAATTTACTTCTTCCCCCTTTTTTTTTTTTTAATTTTATTTTTTTTTTCTTTTTCTTTTTTAAATTTAATGTTTTCATATTTTTTTTTTTCAATAGGAGTTTTTGTTTCTTATTAAATACAGTAACAAACTATATTATATAATTTTATAGAAATGAATTCGACTTTTTATTTACAGAGTTCCTCGGACATTCTCTTTCAAAGGCAAAATTTAATTTTTTTATTATAGTCACTTAGTATTTTTTTTTTTTTCACAAAAATTGAATTTAAAAAAAAATTTTTTTTTTTTTTTTCTCTTTTATTATAGAGTCACTCGGCCACTTCCTTTCAGAAACAAAAATGAATTTAACGCTTTTATGATAGAGTCAATAGGAATTTTATTCTTTCAATAACAAAAATGACTTTACTTTTATTTTTATTATAGAGTCACTCGGACACTTTCGTTCAGAAACAAAAATGAATTTAACGCTTTTATGATAGAGTCAATAGAAATTTTATTCTTTCAATAGCAAAAATGACATTGATAAGGTTTTGGCGGTAAAATTCCATTGATGTGTTGCTGTAGTGAGATGTTGCCAAATCAGGCCAAAACATTACAGGAGTCCTATGTGACCTGATGAACGGTAGAAGCCTTTTCTTCAAACATTCTTTCAAATAAATTTCACCGTTGACACTCCCTTTTGTGATGAATGGTCTGGATTTCCGGCCACAGGAACAGATAGCTTGCCAGATATGGTATTTTTGTGGGAACTTTGAGGTTTTGCGCACTCTGAACTTTTGAACTACACCTCCCCGACGTGTGGCAACATAAAACTCCTGACCTGGAATTTGACTGAAGTCTGCTTTACAATAACTTTCGTCATCCATAACGCAGCAGGAGAATTTCGTTAAAAAATTTGTGTACAGCTTTCGGGCACGAGTTTTACAAATTTTTTGCTTCGCATCATCGCGATCAGGAACCTTGGACACCTTGAAACTTCTCAGATTCAGTCTTTTTTTCATATCATGAATGGTAGACATCGGGATTTTAAGTTTTGCTGCGGCATCTCTGACCGAGAGGTTTGGATATTTTTTGAAGAGGTGTTTAACCTTCTGTTCCTTTGTTATATCACGTGATCCTTTTTTCACTCCCGATCCAGGTTTCCTCTGAGTGGTTAGCCTTTCCTTGAAATTTTTCAATACCTTTTGGATGGTGCTTTTAGGAATTTTAAGAACTTTTGCCAACTTTGCTTGACTAAAATCTGGGAATTCGTTATGTTTGGACACAATCAATTTTCTCTGTTTTTCACTTTTGGATGCCATGTTGTCATTACAGTGCCAAATGCTTAACTGAGAATTGTATTTAAAGCAACAAGTGTGGGGAACAAAATGAAACACGAATTAACGGGATCGATCAGTTTTTTACTTCTTGGAAAACTAAAATGTATGACCACTTTTTTACCCGGACACCCCTTACTCACTTGTAGTATGTCGCTCTGTTGTTCGGCTTCTTCACGAAAATCACAAGTCTCCTTGTCTCGGAGCACTGTTGACACTACCGTTCACTAACTTGGCCAGAAGAGAAGTGCCGTCATGGCGGCGCCCTGGCGATTTCCTTTCCACAGATCGGGGCCACGAGGTGGCTAAACGGCATTGGAAACGGTGGAATTGCAGTTCAGTAGTGCTTAAGGGTGAGGCTCACTGTTGGCTACTCTTTTAGCCTTTCCATTCTAAGGCGCCGTGCACATCACATAACTATCATACTCTGTTAACGGTAAAAATACCTTTCCCGCACATAACGATTAGTCGCCGTAAAAGGTATTAATACCCTTCCCGCATGTAATGTGATTTCCAGTATTCCACAAACTGTCACAGATTGAATGGCCATGCATCAACAAGAAACTCACCTTTTTTCACCAGGAGCTTTTTTTATTTTTATCAAATTAATTCTGAAGACACAAATATTACTTTTTATTTCTGAACAACGATGTCACAAATATTATTTTTTTAATTTTTGGGTAACAAATATTATTTTTTATCTCTGCACGATGCCACTCACAAGAATGTCACAACGCGAATGTTGGGCTTACTCATTGACTGACAGACTGGACTTCACATGTGAAGTTAGCGTGAGGCCATAAACAGATTCAAAACTTCAAACTTTTGGCTATAATAGCTTCCCTGTTTAAAATCAAACGCATTTTTCAAAAGCAAAAATAGTCGCACGTTTAAAGCAAAAGTGAGGTTCTAAAAAATCGTAAGAATTATACCCAGAACTTCTTTACATATCAAAAGTACAATAATTCTCTGGAAGATTAACACTTATCTGAATGAAAACAGATAACAATTGACTAATACACACGATAACTTGCGATAAACGACGTTTATACTTTTTGGTCACAAAATAAACAAAACGCACGGGCGCTTCACTCGCTCGTCGAGCAGTCCACTGCGCCATGATATTAATGTTGCTTCATGCAATTTACTAACTACAGCACTACACGTGAAGCTGAAAAAATTCGTCTTTCCTTGGCGACTTCTATACGAAACAACACATTGGAAATATAAATTGAAACTAATTGTATTATATGTTAAGATATTTTATTTTTTCAAAAATTTCTCTTGTAATTCATTATATTGTTTCAATAATTTTAATTTTTCTGCTTTATAATGTTTATCGAAATCTAATTTTTCTTTTAAATTTGATGATACATCTTTCAGATGTGTAGATATGTCCGATAGAATTGTCAATATTTGCTTGTTCACAGTTTCTGTACTGGATATGATGCCATCCATCCTTGTGTTATATATACTGGGGTGAATATATATCAATTGAGAATTATCCCCAGAACTGTGGGGGAATTAATTCTCTTTTCAAAAACGCTCCTTGGGTTCGGTTGTGTAGGAAATAAAATGCACGTTCAGTAGTAGTAAGTAGCACGTTTATCTTCACTTTATTAGAAACGCTTCTCTTAGAATATTGTAATACTGCACCGGACTCACAATTTCCGATCTGATTCGACTTAAGTACTTCTGAACTAGACTTAAGTACTTTTTCTTGCGCGGCGGCGTTACAGTGGGTGATCAACGAATTACGATCACTTCGCAATTTTTCACGATTTCGACTTTAATTATCTCGGAAACTCGCAATCATGAAAAAAAAATTTTTTTTTTTTAATTGAAACTAATGAATATATTCTTACTTCAACAAATTTAATCAAAAATACATTCTGTACTAATATTTAGTAAAGCCCCCCTTTGCTTTTAAAAGCTCCTTAATTCTATTTGGCATACTTTTCATATTTTTTATCACTAAGTTCTTAAAATCTAAGTTGTTATCCCATACATCTCGAATGTTTTCTTTTAAAATATTAATATTAGTGTTCTGCCGTTGATACACTAAGGTTTTCAGACGTGCCCAACAATTTTCAATGGGATTCATATCCGGTGAATTGCCTGGCCATGGTAAAATCATTATTTCCTCCTCGTCAAAGAAACTTCTTATGGATGCCGCTGTATGGCAAGGTGCCCCGTCTTGCATGAATGTGTATTCCGATCTTCCAAGTGATAAGGAGTCCATAAATGGTAAAAGTTCATCTCGTAAAATGGTTTTGTATTGATCCTGACGCAGATTCCCTTCTACAAAACGCAATGGTCCTGGTCCCTCAGATGTTATGCAACCCCATATCATCACTGAGGGGGGATGTTTAACTCTTGTTACCACGCAGGCTTGATGGTATTTCTCTTGCGGTCGTCTCCTGACAAATTGTGTTGATTCCGTCATCGCCTCTAAACGACACTCGTCGCTAAAGATAACCTTCGTAAAGTTAAAAAAATGTCAATACCAAAAAGTCAAATATTAAGCGAACTGTTAGTATGAACAAATGTTATTTTTTAATTTACCTTATCCCAATCACTTTCCGTATAGTTCTTATGAAGTTTAGCCCTTTTTCATCGCTTCGGTTATTCGAGGTCTTTTAGCGGGACGCCTACATTTTAGGTTTGCTTCGTAAAGTCTTCTTCGTACTGTAACTGCAGATAAATTGATGCCTTCTTCTCGTATTGTTGCATTTAATTCTCTAATGGGTGCGTTACGATGTTGTAGAGCGGTACTAAGAATTTTTCTGTCCATACGGGGTGTTGTCTTCCGTTTTGCACGGCAGTTTTTGCGTCTATTTGCACGTGGAGACAGTCCTAATTTCAAATTTTTTGCAATTTTCGCTACTGTTCCGTAAGAAACGCACTCTCTTCGGGCAATCTCGCGATAAGAATAAACGTTTTGCTTCAACAGCTTTGAAATTGCAACTTTTTCAATTCACTAATGTCTTTTGCACGTCCCATTACTAAGACTTTTAAAAAACTCTTAATTTTCACTTTAAGATGGTAAGCGTCCAATTTAACCACTTTAATTTTTTTTTTTTCCAACAGAACTGCACTTGCACTTATCCACGAACAATCTCAGAATAGAATTGTTTTGAAAACCTCCGTATATTTACATCTAATTTAAGTAGGAGGTACTTCTACCTAATAAAGTAGTTTAGGTGGAATGAGCATTACCTCTACTTTCTTCGAAAATAAGGGTTTCTACCTACTGAGAGGTCATTAAAGGACATGTCGTTAACCTTCAGAAGTTACCCGAATCTCATTCCGGTGAAGTTGGCAACTAATTATACTGTAATAGCATCATAAAGCAATTAGTTTTTATTTATTTATTTATTTAACGCTTAATACAAGCTAAACATAGATTAACAAGGTTTTAACCCTTTGGGTGCACATTTATTCGAATAATTTTTTGCATTTGGAGCACATTTAATTTTTTTGGGGTATAGAGTAATTTGTAAGAACAGCATATTTTATGCAAGAATTCATTTATTTCATGATATACCATATGTAATACATGTATGATATTGGGATAACTTTAAATATTTAGTATTGCAAAAAAAGAAAAGAAAAAAGAAAAAAATAATATTTAAGAGTGTGGTATTCTTCAGCACAGTTCGTTAAATGCAGTGGTACTTTGCATTCTTTGCACTGCCAGGTGGTGTCCTTTCTAATTTGCTTCTTAAAACAAACACGGCATCTCTTTTGAGGGTGTTCCTTGCATTTGGTTGGTGGAATATATTCAGGGAAGTGTGCCCAATTTTTCGCCTGTAAACGAAGCGGTTTGCACGGGTTTTATAATTTGGTAATGTGATATTTTCCAATATTGCTTCAGCAATATTTAAACGAAAGCAAACAATGCCTGTTTTAGAAGTGCTAGTAATTTTAGAATGCAAAACATATGCATTGTAAAAGGCCATATCTAGGAGATAGAAGAACATTTTCTGATATCCCTTTACGCATTTCCTCATTACGGGGAAGCACGCTAGTTGTTGATCATGCTTATCAACCCCTCCCATACCTTTGTTATCTTCAATAACGCATGATGGTTTTATAATATTCCTGACATCACCATCTTTTGTTGTTTGCCTTTTCCCAGTGTTTACTAAATCAGCAACTGAATGTTTCGTGCTAAGTATATACACATATTTTCTATCTCTCCATTTTGACGCCATTATTCCACGACAGGATAAAGTTTTGACTCCTCCTTTTTTCAACTTGAGTACAGCAAGCTCCTTTGGCATATTCTTCCTATTTTTCCTCACAGTTCCGACGGCATTCGTATCATATTTCAGCAACTTTAGGAATAACTGAGGCGATGAATACCAATTATCCATGTACAGCGTGTAGCCTTTATTTAAAATAGATTGCACCATTTCCATGACTACACTCTCAGGAGCAGGTATATCACTTCCCGTTAATTTATCTTGGCCGACATAGATTTTGAAATGAGAACAATAACCAGATGAAGATTCACAGAGTTTATAGAATTTTATACCAAAACGTGCTCTTTTGCTGGCAATAAATTGAATATAACTTATTCGACCTCTGAATTTCATTAGCGATTCATCAAGAGATACTTCATTATTTGGAGTATAAAGGTAAGAAAATATATTATTTAGGTAATCCACAATATTTCTTATCTTTCTTATTTTATCGTTTGTATTTAGTTTTTCATTATCTGTGAAATGCAAGAAAGATAAAATATCGAAAAACCTATTACGTGGCATAGTGTTTGAAAAGATTGAAGTACTTATAATTTGTCTTTTTGACCAATACATTTCCAACTTTGGTTTCTTCACTTGAGCCATCAAAATGCATAATGCAATATATGCTTTTAGTTCGTTAGAATTTATGGGCACCCACCTTTCGTTTCTTTTTTTTCCAAAACGATCTTTTTCAATTATTTGCCTAGCATATCTATTTATCTCTTCCACTATGCTATTCCAACCCAGGTAGAAATTTACAACCGGCACACCGTTGGGCCACCGTTGGCAACCATTGGCGAACCGTTAACATCAACGGTTTGTGGAACGTTGGGATGTGAGGCTGATTACACGTGGCCCAACCGTAGTTTACAACGGTAGGGCCAAGATTGGTGTCAACCGTCGTTTGACTATTTCTATTTGTCTATTTGCCTAGCATATCTATTTATCTCTTCCATTCCCAGGTAGAAATTTACAACCGGCACACCGTTGGGCCACCGTTGGCAACCATTGGCGAACCGTTGACATCAACGGTTTGTGGAACGTTGGGATGTGAGGCTGATTACACGTGGCCCAACCGTAGTTTACAACGGTAGGGCCAAGATTGGTGTCAACCGTCGTTTGACCGTTGATTTCAACGGTTGTTTAATCATTGATTTATACCGTGTATTAACTGTTGGCATTTGTGCTTGGCCAATCGTTTTTTATTGTAACTCTATGATTTAATTTGTTTTTCGTTGATTAAAAATATAACAAATGATAGTTTTTTATTACAATTTATTTTCAATTCATAAAAATAGACATTTGCTTGACGAATTATTATTTGTACCTTATTTAATACTATTCTATTGATTAAAAGTAAAGTTTGAGGTTTCATTTATTAATTTTCTGAGCTTATTATTATCGAACATATGCTACAATTAATGTAGCATAAAGTTATTGAAGATAAAATATGATTTATAAAACAAAGCCTATAAAATGATTTTAAAATGAATCCTTACTACTGAAAATCTATCATCTTTGAATAGAAAACTTAAAAATGAGTTTGCTGCTCAGTTGTTCAGTCTTGTTTGGTCTCGAATCTTTTTGCCCCCATCCCTGCCTCCAGCGTTGGCCAGGAATTGGCTAGTAAAGGTGACAAGTTGGTTCGCCGTTACATCCTCAGGGAAATAGTTGATTATCTCACCTGTAATTCATAAATAGTCCATGTGAATATTAATTGATACAAATTATGCATTTTCATAGTTTTATGAACTTCATTTTTACCCGTTAAGCATTTGTATAAAGATGTTGACGTGAACTTTTTCTTGCCTACGCCTTTTTGGATTTTGCCACAAGCACTGTAAAGCAACTGGACATCCTTGGCCATAATATTCTTTAGTACATTTTCGAGCAATTCCTTCGGTTTTGAGCAGTGGGATCTCTTGAACGCGATAAATTTGACCTGTACAAAAGTATTCATTAAAAAATTGCATATGTAAAACATTATTTTCAAAATTTACAATTTAATTTCAAAATTAAATACGAACCAATGCTTCTTTCAGGTTTTTCGGCAATATTTTCAAGCAGCTCATCGAAAGTAATTTCATTTTCGATCGGAAGAGAATGATCTGAAATTGTTTTTTTTATTTCGTCCAAATCGATTTTTTTCTTTAGTCCGTTCGATCCCATCATGTTCATCAATTGCTCGACTTGTTTTCTCAAGTCATATTCCGTACTCCGCTTACTTTTCCGGATTTCTGTCAAAATTCGCGATTCCATCTCTGCGCATTCACGACGAATTGTTGTACCTGAAACAGAATTTGCAAGATCGTTAAAAACTGTATCAATTGCTTAGAATTTTTGCATCGTACGTCTTAAGTTCTTTTCCCCTGAAAAAATGGAAAAAGCAAACGTAAAATAATTGTAACCGTTGAAATTCGTTTGATTAATTAAGATTACATATATGACACGTTTCTTAATGAAGTTAAGAAGTTCTTAGCAAGAGCACTAAAAAATGTTTTTACCGATTTACACGGAGTGAAAACTTATGTGGATAAACGCTTGTTTCCATCCCATGTAGCTCAATATACTATCTTTTGTATAAAAAAATTTCATTGTTACTTTCTTATACTTACGTCATTCTTTTTAATTATTAATCACAATTAACTACGACTGTAAAAATACACCACGTGTAAACAACTGAAAAAATGCACACAAGTCGATATGTTCTTGCCGCCAACAAGAAGAAAAGTGTTTTCCTAAATCCTTCTATCTTACTGTATGAATGGTTTCAGGTTCGCTTGTCTTTTGTCTTTTTCTAAATTTAGAAATGTCTTTTTTTTTTTCTTTCTCAAGGTCTTTGAGAAAGTTTGGGACCGCATTATCCGCCTGAACGGATGCAGGTAGGTATACAACGTTCGACATCGGAAAACTCGTATACCTGTGTCTCTTACTGGACCCAAAAAAGGGAATGGTGAAGAATAACTGTTTCCCAGTCGTTTTATCAACGACAGTAAACCAACGGTCGCCCAACGGTTGTCGAAGGTCGACAACCATCGTAAGTAGTCGACAGTTGACGCCGACTGTTGAACAACCGTGGCCCGACGGTTGTCCCTACGGTCGACGACAGTACTGTACCAGTGGTGTGCCGTTTGTTACTATCGGCTGACGGTTGAAATTTCTACCTGGGAAAAATCTTCATTTAGGACTCCGTTCAAAATATCGAAAGGTTTAGGATTAGCACCTAACCTTCGCAGACACAAAGGATTTATTCCAGGCAATTCACGAAACCGTTTTACATTAGGTAGATTGTCTTTTTCTTCCCAAATCCATTGATCTAATTCCTCGGGAGAAGATTCACTTTCACTGCTTGATAAGTATCTTGTACGTCTTTTGCATCTTCGTTTTATCTCACTATCATCACCTCTATCATTGTTAAGTTCGCTATAGTTTTCATCATCTTCACTTTGAAAGCCACTATAATCACTAAAAAATTCTTCGTCAGATTGACCTAAATCACTTTTTTCAATTAAACTTTCGCTATCACTTTCAAAAAATATGTCGCTAATTTGTGACATTATGACGTTCTGATACGTCGAATGCGGTCAAAGGGTTAATGAAAAAATTAATTTTTTTTTGTATTAAAAGAGTCTTCAAGATTCTTAACTCGCGTCGCGCTTATCTCTGGCGACAATAACGTTCGATGTTCGATGTTCGTCATAGCCTTCCTTCTCCAAAATATGCGCGGCGAAAATAGCAGTAGCAGCCTACTTTCTTTTCGACATTTTATTTAATTAATTTTCAACACAGCGACGATGGTGACAAGCTGAGATCTTTCTTTTTTTGGGGAGTTCCCCTATTGTCGGCACAAGTATATAATTGAATCGGTCATTTCAAAAACCACTTAAGGGGACCCGGTGGTCTAGCGCTCGAAAATTAGAGGTATTTTCAGGATTTTCTTTCTAAGTGAAAATAATGAACAACAATGTTTAAATTTTTATAGTATATTATAACATCAATGCTTGATACAAAAATATATTTTTTTTAATTAAAAAAAATTTTTAACAATATTAAAAATGGCGTCTAATAAGACCCTCTCAAAAAAAAAAAATTGAAAATTGACAAAATGGCGAGCATTTGAAATTTAAAGTGAAAAAAATTAGGTTTTTCTTAGCCGTCATCAAGCAAAATAAAAAAAAGTAATTTAGATAAAGATGCAAACGTAGACGCTGAGATAGCCAATGGTTTTGTGAATAACATATCAAAATTTCAGTCCATTCGGCTGAATATTTTTTTCGCAGTGTCAAAATAATTAGTTTTGAGATAAATGAGGTTAAAGTTTTGGAAGTAGATATTTCGAAATATTTTATAGATTTCGAATACTTACAGTTAATCTGCAATTCCAGCACCATAAAGAATTCCTTCAACTTGATCGTATTCTTCGGCTTCTTCACTTCTCTGATTTTTTCTTGCTGTTCTAGCTTCTTTTGAATCGCTAGTGCTTCGACGGTTGGCTGAGTAAACTCGCCGCGCGTCACGTTGTCGAGCGAGATGTTCTGCTTGTGGGCCGATTTTAATTCCCATGACTTCCATAATTCTTAATATGGTTGTGAAGCCCTCATTAAAAGTGCAAGCAGCACAATATGTAGCAACGTCCACAATTTTGTTTCCGGCAAACTGGTGCTTCGGCGCCAACTGCCAAACACAAGAATTGAAGCTCTCGTTATTGTTCTGGGTATTGCTTCCAAGACACCTTTCCAATAAATCATCTAATGTCAATTCTTCATAAATTGGCTTCAATATTTCTTGTGCGTCATCGTCTAGAGCAGGTGGATGCTCATAGGTATTTAAAGTACCTGCAGCCTCATGTTGACGCCACTTGCACCAGGATTCGGAACCTACAGGACAGTTTGAGTGTTGCGGATTGTCATCCGGCGAACATTTGTGGTAATATGCTGCCCATATTTCTTTTCTCATATCTTCAACGGATTCTGGATGCCGACGAATTGCTAGCCCATAATATGTTGAAAGCTCCTGCAATAATTTATTTGTCAATTGCTTGCGCTTTTGTGCTTTAACTTTCTATTTTCCATTTTTCGGCGCTTTTAATTTTTTATTTTCTTCTTCATTTTCCACTAATTTTTTTGTTGCTTTTTTTATTTGATTAAATTTTTTTTTGCTTCGATAGCACGTTTATACAGCCGTTTTTGAACGTGCAAAACACATTCCTTTTTGCGAACTATTAAATCATCACCGTAGGGGTTCATGTCCAATAAAGTTTTGAATGTTTTTGTGTCACCATCTCCAATATAGTTCGCGTATTTTACATCGTATAATTCTTCAGATCTCTGAAACATTTCTAAGATGCCATCCACCTCCATTTTACCGGCACTACCGGTATGGTTTGAATCGCACTGGTCTTTATGTTCATCATACCACGCTTCGTATTCAACGGTATCTTTTGAGCCGTTCCAATTTGCGCAACCTTGACATATACTGCTTTTTATCACAACGTCCAAAATTTTATTGCTGTATTTTGCTATTATTGAGACGATACCGACAAGCGACGAAAAGCCACGATTCGCCCAAGACCCATCACCAGACACTGATAATTCATTTACGGGATATCCTGCTGCTTCGCTTAATTTTTTTTCTTCATCGAGTGCTTTTTTAAAAACAATTTTAGATACGGCTTCAGCTGCAATTTTGATATTATTAACAATACTGTAATATGTACTATTACAAATTCCTTGTCCTAAGTCCATAATACCGCAGAAATTATTTATGCCTTGGAATCCAACTCCAAGCATTCTCATCGCAAAAACAAGTCATCGATTAATTTCAAACGCTTTATCGACTAATGGTGAAGATAAAATAAAAGTCTCTTTGCACTCACACTTCACAAAAAGTTTAAATCCTAGTCCACGTTGTCCGTTTTTACTGAAACTGACATCACCGTCACAATCTCGACACTTCAATAACTGTTGTAGTGTTAAAAAAATTGCACCAAACTGTATTATGCAATAATGAAAAGTAGGATCAACGTTCACATCTAATTGTTCACTAGTTTTTAATTGTTTTGCCGACGTATTTGTAAACTCTCTTGTATTTTCAACGGTGAATCGATTACCTTTGAAAACTCTTTTGCGTGCTTTAGAACTCGGTCGTCTAATACCACCTCTACCTTGCTTTTTATCCATATTTTATATTTTGTTTTTCGATATTTAACAAACTGCTCGATGTTGCTTCGTGAACATGAAAATTCGTAGTGATCAAATTAGTGCAATAGAAAAGAACCCCACCCATGAAAAATGTACACGCATACAATACACAAATAGACAACATCCACGTAGGCATCATTAGAAAATTATAATAGAGTCAGGTATCGAAAAAGGTCCCGAGCAGCTGCATTGCTACGCACCGTACATTCATTGTTCCGGCGAGTCAACCGCGCGGTACCTGCTAAAACGGCTGTAGAAGCATAAATAATGTCAATATCGCTACAAAAATTTGACAGTATATTCTTAAAAGCCTATACAATCGAAATATATTGAAAAAAAAAATCGTTTTTTTGGAAATTCTAGACCACAGGGTCCCTTTAAATGCATCGGATCAATTGGAAATTGTGACACCATTTTTATTCCTATTTCTTCTAGTGGAGTTAGTTTATTTTTGAAATAGTTGTGATGAAACTCTGCGTATTTTCGATCTTCAAAATCTTTATCAGATATAGCAATTCTAGCTTTAGTAGCATATGCGGACAATTCCGTCGATTTTTTGTCCTTTCTGACAACATTTCGTGCACCCTTTATATGAAGTGTGTCCCATTATACCACACAAAAAAGATTTTGCAGGTGCATCGCAAATAAATGCTCTGATACGGAAAGATATTCTCTTATCTTATATTAAAATTCCATTTTCAAACAAATCCTTAATCTCGTATATGAAATCGTGCAAATAATTTTCGATGCTAAGGGGTTTACTATTTCCAGCGAATAAGTAGCGAGTAAGTACTTATCTTTTGGGAAGAGTTCTTCCGGTCGTGCTGGTGAGGATGGACTAGACCGCGCAGGGCGAAATCAAAACTTCAGTGTAATATGTATTTATTTTTTATTTCACTTCACTACACTAAATACACAAATGAGCGGAAATGAACTTAATTATTTATTTTATTTAACCCCGCGCAGATTACTGCACTGAGTATGGTACACAAATATTTATACACTCACTTGGTACACAGAACCTTAACCTTTTTCGCCCGTAACCGATTGACTATTTTTCTTTATATCGTTACTTTATCACTACTCACTTACAATTCTCAAACTTTATTTTTTAATAAAAGCGGATCGGCTTAAAGCGACCGTTCGCGGTTGAATATGACATCGAACTCAAATATCGCTCGAATTCCCGATCGCAGGAAAGCTCGGTTTCCGGCGTCGGTGACCGCTCGAAGAAAATCCGATCAAGCATCTTTTTATGCGGCGACAATGGTTTCATTGTTGCGCGTGTGCTATGATCGCATTTTCTTCGATTATCGAGCACTTCTAATAATGAGGTCGTCGCCCATGCGCTAAGTGTCAATTTACCGCGGGGCGATGCACTTACGAAAAATGCGCAAGGGCACATTCTTTTCGACCGTACTTGAAAATGCACAAAGGGTACATTTTTCTTGGGATGATATCTCAAGTGGTACCTCTCCCTTTATATTAAAGTTCTTTGTTTTCCGCCTGGAGTGTGAAGCACTCAGCATCATGAAATATTTTAATTTTAAACAAAATCTTTTAATTCTAATATCGGCTAATTATGCCGATATCCGTTACATAACACAGCATAAGCGCAATCAAAAATATATTTATATTGGGAATATTTATAATTTTTGCTAAAATTGGCCACAAATTCATATTTGAACTCTTATAGAGGGGCAGACCATTTATACCTACACTCCGCGACAACTGGATAGCACACCCCTTGAAAATCACGATTTAGAGGTATTTTTCTATAGAAGGGCATACAAATTTTTGCAGGTAGGCATTCTCTCCGTTGTTTAAAGGTAATTAGGAATTGTCTACCTCTCCTACCCCTCTCCCATTCTGAGAACTCCTAATTATCTGGAATTAGAGTGCGACAAGTGGATAGCACAAAGAAACGAATTTTGAAAATAAACTCAAATTATTTACGAAAAATATTATTATTTTATTTCAATAATGTGTATGACCACCCTTCTTTTCAATTACTTCTAGCATTCTAGATCTTAATGATTTAAAGAGCATTTTGAGATATTTTGTTGGCATCGTGTTCCACGCAGACTTTATGGCATCCTTGAGCTGCTCAACATTGGCATATTGGCGTCCTCCTTGGTACACTATCCGTGAAAGATGTCCCCACGCGTTCTCTATTATGTTTAAGTCAGGAGAAATCGCTGGCCAATCAAGCATCTGAACTCCGTTGCACTCAAAATATTCTTTTACTTTTCGAGCCGTATGAATTGCGGCGTTATCCTGTTGCAAAATGTAGTCGTTTCCAAACCGGTTGTTTGTGGAATGCACGATCTCTTCGTCCACAACTTTGATGTACTCATCGCTGTTCATACGGCCACTCACGAAACGAATATTCGTTCGTTTACGATACCCAATACCTCCCCAGACCATAACTCCACCTCCGCCTTGCTGTCGCCGTGTTGATATTAATTCGTCCTTTCTTAGGTCATGAAAATAGTGTCGGAAGCCATCAGGACCATCGAGGCAAAACCTCTTTTCATCAGAAAAAATGACCTTTCTCCAGCGTTTCTTCCAACCGATATGGCTCTTTGCGAAGGCGAGTCGAGCTTCACGATGACGTTGTTGAAGACGAGGTTTTCTCTTCAGTCTTTTCCTCTGAAGATGTTCTGCTTCTGCTAAACGGCGTTGGCACGTCCTTAGCTTCTTTTGCACGTCCGTAATGCCTGCTGTTGTAGCAATTTCCCTTGTTGTTGACGCTGAATTCGACGCTTCTCGTAGCAAAGCCCTCTCATCCCTAACAGAAAGAGCATATTTTTTGCAGGGTTTGTACCTCCGGCCGTAGTTTTCGGGGTCAGCCAAATAATTTTGAATGACTTTACGGCTCCGGCCTAAGTGTTTCGCTATTTGGCTTATGGAACACCCCTCACCCCGCATTCGACCGATTAACCGAATTTCGGTTACATTTAAACTTTTTCCGCGTCCCATGTTCGAAAATGTTCTTCCTTTTTTTCCAAAAATTATCTATAATGCACTCTACTAATGATGTCACTACAAAGTGCAACTTAGAATTGTGCCGGATCGCAAAAAAATGTGTGTTTTTATAGCATGTGCTATCCACATGTCGCACTCTAATTCCAGATAATTAGGAATTCTCAGAATGGGAGAGGGGTAGGAGAGGTAGACAATTCCTAATTATCTTTAAACAACGGAGAGAATGCCTACCTGCAAAAATTTGTATGCCCTTCTATAGAAAAATACCTCTAAATCGTGATTTTCAAGGGGTGTGCTATCCAGTTGTCGCGGAGTGTATATCAATTACAACTTCTACATAATTAAAAATAATTTCTGTCAGTTTTTGCAATTGGCTTTTTATCCCGTTGTGCCAGTAATGACCGGGTGGAACAGTTCTTATGATGGGTTTTTCGGAATCTCTTAACAATGTTTTTGAACTGGTCGGAACATCTAAATTTTCACTCTTTAAAATTCGTAATAATGCATCAAAACTACGTCTAGATGGGTGATATTCTAAACTCCATTTTTTTAATTTTTCTTTAACGTCAATTTCTTCCTTTTTATCGCTACAGTTTGCGAATGTACAATCAGAATCTATGCTTATATTTCTACTAGTTTCTCCTTGTTCGTAAGTCTCATTACTTATAGCAAATTGTTTTAAATAGTTTTCTTTTTCTATTTTAATAGCATGTGCGATTTGACGCTTGCTTAATCCTTTTCTTTTGGTAACCTTTCTCATAATATAATGGAATTACTTCTTCTGAGTAGTTATCTAACGGAACCAAATGTTGCTTATTTTAAAAACATGCAATAAAATAGAAAAACATAACTCACCAACAGAAATTTCCAATTCCTGCTTCACAACGCACTATTAAAAAATTTCTTTACCGCACTATTAAAAAATTGACCCCACTCCAAACTTATTCAAGCAGAATGACTTCATTTCACAACAAAACCAGCAGTCGAAAGTCCACACAGGATTTTCCGGATAAAGAGATCCTGTTCTATATTCCGAGGAATTAAAAGTAGAAGCGATTCTATTCTGCATTCCGAGGCATTAGAAATGGAGTCAATTAATTCCATTTTGTATTAATTATAGAATTGATTTTTAATGTAATGAATTTCAATGTTCCTGCTGGGTATGCAGCATGCCGTGTACTAGCGACATACATGTAGCCATTCACATGTGGGTACACATGTACCAACCCTTCACATGCGGCCACCTCGCGCATTTGCTCATGTGGATTTTGGGACAAAACACACATTTCGTGTACTATCAAATTTTCAACGCATGTAACCACTACGCTATATGCGAAAAATGTAACCAACATGCTCCACATTCGCATGACGTCAGAGCCACATGCGCATGTGGCTTTTTGCATGTCGTGTACTGCCGGCTTTACCTGGATTTTTTTTGGCTCATCTTAACAACAGATTTCACTTGAAACAATTTAGATAATATAAAATTATGTTTGAACGTCAGGGCGACAACACTTGCGAAACAAAATTCGACAACACCGCCTCTAGTCGAAAATGTTGGAACTATTTTGTGGTTCTTTGACCAAGAACCGGATAAATATGTGGGTTAGGAGTTGTTGCTGTATTTACATGTAAAGCGCCTGAGCTCGAGCGAGAACTCGATGACAAGGACGCAGCTAATGGTCTTTGCCTTAATTATCCTTTTTTCGGTCCATTCCCTTTCTTTCCACTTCTATGTGTTTTGAGTCCAGTTTTTGCATAAAATATTCCTTCCTAAAATTTCTTCGTATTTCTAAATTCTGGGCCTGGTTCACGACCACATTTACACATCTTTATCTTTTCTGTTGTCTTTCTATATTATTGAATTCAAAATCTTATTTGCAAAACACCAATCACGAAATTTTCAAAATGAGATAGAAAAAATTTATAAAAAACATAACCCTGTCCTTTGGTGTCGCAAAGTCGGATAAAACGTAACGATGTTTATCACGTTTTGGTGAAAACGGAGGGTGTACATGATTTCCTTTTCATGAGAAAACCAATATAATTAATTAAACACTTTCTTTAAATCAACTTGTTTGAATAAAATACATTTAATTTTATTATCATATTGTTGCGAATTTCATTACATTTTACACGCAGTAATCAATTTATTTGTTGCTAGTTTCACATGACTTTCCTTTGTGAATTTGTTTAATCAGAGGACAACAGTTTATAAGTAGAATATTGAAACCCAGTATAAACCTAAAAAACCTATTCGTCAATAAAATATATATGTAAATGTGTTAAATTTAAATGCGTTTAAAATTAGGGCAATATTAAAGAACAGCAGTCACTTAAAGGAGTTTCATAAATATAATCAAATCGCTGACGATTAAACAAGAGCTGAGATATTCTAAGAGATATAAACGATTTTTCTTACAAAGAAAGTGGCAAAGAGGAGCTAAACAATTAATTAGAAAAATTGTGTAGCAGATAACTGAGTAACAAAAATTTAAAAATAGAAACATGTTGAAGAAAAAAATAAATTTTTTTTAAATACTGCACCGACAATGAGACTGAATAAGGTTATTTTTCGGAAGTAAAAAATTTAGAAAAAGAAAAAAAAACGAAAAATAATTGCTGAATGATTATTATAAATAAATTAATGAGAAAAACTTTTATTATTACGATTGTATTGTCGATATTTCGATTGAACGTAGTCTTAAATATTTAACGAAGCTATGCAATTGAATTTAAGATGATCATCAAAACGAAATTTGTATGTAAGAAGTACTTGTGCACTTGTAAATAAGTTAGGAGAAATGTTTTTTTGTATTTAAGTTGTAATGTTGTGTTTATTGCTATCAATGTGGATAACGCCTCGGTAAAAAAAACGATGGTGTCTTTTTACAATTATTTTGATTCCTTTGGTTATTTATTTGTATTTTTGACAGTTGCTAAAAGAAATTTGTTATTTGTATTTATTGAAAATTACAAAAATGCTTTAAACGTTCTCGAAAACATTCATGTATTTGGTTAACAATGTGAAAGTTTAAATAACTATAAATTTAAAAATACTACTGAAGTGTTTTATTTCGAGTATACCTTTCCATTCCTTTACTGATCAAAATCATGAGTCCACAACGAGAAGTCAAGGTAAGTTTGTATACATTTATTTTTTAAAATATTTAAATTATCGTCTAAAGAAAACTGTAAACTTTATTTTATTATACATATGCATATGGCTATTAAACAAATTATCTTCAAAATGCCATAAAAAAACGACGGTAGCTGTTTTTATCTGCATATCCTTCGACGTTTTTGGAGTTTATGGCTGTGATGAAAAGGATTGAGGTTCATGGGCATTAGTTTATAAAGGGCTCTTCACTAGTGACATAACAATTTTATAAATATTTTGCATGGGATTCAATTCCAATTCAGCCTATCAATAAGTTGGTTCGTGGTTGCTCACAGCATAAAAATGAATTTCGAATGAAGCTTAGCTCGATGTGACGTCACGACTGTTGTAACCTATGAAGATAAAGCCAAGGAAATGCTGGTATAGAAGCCCTGAACGTGATCGTAGTAAAAATGGGGTTCCCGCAGAGGAGAGGAATTCAATGAAGAAACGAGAACGCGCCCCTGACCGATCTGTCAAATGTGTTTTTGGTTTTATACGACACGTGTTTTGAATGGTAGCGCCGCTTATTGAATTAAAATACTTATGAAACTTGTGAAAAACGGTGTGAACGACTTAAAAAGGTTAAAAATAAATTATACTTTCTAAAATTTTACTCGAAATATTTGTGTTATTGGATGAAATATAAAGATAAAGTCCTCGCTAGCTAATTGCACAAGCAGATGCAAAAATAGGAAAGAAAAATCATCTTTTCTGGTAAGTACGCATATATTGTATTCTCACTTTTCCTCACATAATCAGTAATACAAAAATAAAATAAGCTGTTTCCCGTAAAATGTTGCGCGCATATACTAGCTTTGTTTATATTCAATTAAAAGGATATGTAACGGCACTTTGTAGGATCTTCCCACAATAAAAGATTGCGTTAAAAAAGAAATTTCGGAAGAGGTTGTGCATTACTACTAAATTAAATTGAAAAGTTCGGTTTTGCAATGGCTAAAGGTACAAATTGATAATTAATTAAATTTGGTTTTTTTAATGCGCCTTTAGAGAATGTGGTCATTTCGCCTCCACTGCTTGACTAATACAAACATTTTTTTCACTTACATTTGTCTAACTTTACTATGTTTCGAGAGTAATATTGTGCTTCCTGGGGCTTTGTCTGCAAAGGTCATAACAACACGAAAGCTCAGATTTAGACAGGTCCTAAATATTGTATCAGTAAAAATATTAAGTCCTTTGAAGTTGTACAATAGGGCGCTTATTTTATCTCCTTGATGTCCTTCGTCACACACATATGTGCACGTTTAATTTTTTAGGAGTTAAGATTATTCGAATTGAAAAAAAAAAAATTATAATCATTTAAAGAACTAATCACTGGATTACATTTCATCAATATGACCAACAAAAAAAACTTAATTCTAAAAGAAATTAAGTGCTTTCAAAATTCATATTTTAAGGATTCCTCCGATTGTCGCAAGGATTCTTTTTAGTTTAATGAAAATATATCATAAGCCTTTGATAAATAAATTATTCAATTCAGTTTTAATGAACGCTTTACTTTAAAAAGAGAATTAGTAAAATGAGTTTTTTTTATATGCTTACTAATAGCATACTGTCAAATATGTGAGCACGCTCCCCATTTTATACGAATTGTTTTCTCAAATAAAACGCTTAACTACTTTTTCCACCTGAGGAGGTTAAAAAATAAAATTGCCACAGAAGTATGTACATATGTATATGTGACAGTACCTTTTAGATTTTCATAGGTGTGAATTTCAGGGAAAGAAAAAAATTACACTTATTTCTTACAAACATTTTATTGGTAATTGATCCTTCACAATTTACTCAATTACATTCATAGAGGTTTTTCTATTAACTAATTTTAGCCCTGTAATGTAAATTTATTCCCTTTCTTCTCTCATATCAATTTAAATTGTAATACCAACGCAATTGAAGACTGAACAACTTTAAGCTTAAGATCTGCCTACAAATTTTTTTTTGTATTTATTTTTATTTTCTGTAATTAATTATTTACACAAAAAACTTCTTAGCTTAGGCGGTCGATTAATTTGCAAAGAATTTTTTCTAAATGTTTCGTTTGATTTTAATTGTTGTTAATTATTCTTTTAATTTTTTTTTTAGTCACAAAAATCGTATACATTTACGGGCTATTATGGGTGGGGTCGGGCTTTTGTGCTGAAAATTGCAAATATTAATCCCAAGGCTTCGGTTTGCAAATTATGTTGTATAAACAAGTAGCTTGAGAATTAGGCCAACATTTTAAACTATCAAAAAGCGACATTGTTTCATATTAGAATCTTGTCTTTAATACGTACGAGTATTTCATTTCCTTCCATAAGAAGTAAATATGTACGTACATACATGTATTCAATTTCATGGAAAACTTGCTTTTATTCAAAGATTTTTAAAATATTAACTAACGAGTAGTAAATACTTAGTCATTAAAAGTGAAGCGAATTATTGCAGTAGGAAATTTCAAAAATAAAAAAGAAGAGCGAGCGTAAGAGTTTACATACAACATTTTTTATAATTGATTATTGCTAAAAGACCATATCATAAATATATCGCAACTATCCCAAATTAAAAAATACAAACTACTAAAATTGAGTTGTTTTATAAATTACTATTAACCTGGTTTTTAAGAATCTCAAATCCGTGTTTTATGTTTGTAGTATATTTATACATGGTCACATAGAAGTTTCTTGTTGTGCTATTTTGTTCCATCAACCAAATGATTAAAATCACCAATTTCGTTTTTAGGCAAACGCTTGTTCCGAATAACTTTTTGCATTACATGAAATAAATTTCGATGAATTATTTTTAATAAGCTCACTTTACTAATCATAAATTACCGATAACTTAAAACCGAACGGTGAAAGGGAAAAAATCGCCCTTAATTAAATCTTCCGTTAAAATTGTTTAAAAATCTATTTATATATTTTTTTTCGAATTCATTATACAATTTTAAAAATCGTTGTTTGAGACCACATATTTAATTTATCGACTCATCCACTCAATGGGAGAATGGAGACTTATATGAGCAATTTAAAAATATGGACAAGAAAATTAATATTTTAAATTAATTACATAAAAATGAAACTTTTCCCCATTTAAGGTTCAATGAAATTGACATGCAAAATTATCTTACTTGAATTTTTAATATCGCCAAAATTTATTATCCTGAGGCGTCTAATTGCACGTAAGTAAAAAAATAAACAATTTAAGATATCATTCTAATTTTAATGGCCAAATTCGAAGCTATTTAATGACATTTTTCCCTCCAACCTGATTAGCCAAAACGTTATCTTGCATGTAAATTATGATTTTGTGCAGATTTTGGCTAGTCACGTCGAGTGAAAAGTACTATTCAGAATCAGAGCTTTTTCCAAATTCGACAAATTGAGTTTTCAGCACAAATCGCCATTAGTTTGAAGATCAGGACAAGATCGAAGGAACAAAGCAAGATCTACTCGCAGCACGGTCTTCAGAAATAAAAGTGCAAAAGTGGCTAGTAGTAATTCCTTGGCTTCTTTTTTCTTTTTTTTTAGCTACAATATCAGTTTTACAGCAATTTTTCAGTAAATATCTAAGAGTAACCTAATAACAATTTCAATTGGCTTTTGACAAAAATGTGTATGTGTTGCTTACCCTTATTGTGTTCACCCCCCGCAGTACTTCCCCCGTTTGCCTGCGCAGACCATAATTTCAAGTTATCTAAACCTACCCAGAAAAAAAGAAAACGATCTAAAACCGGTTCAGATAATATTTACATTAAGATTCGATTGATGGCATAGTCCTAAACGACTTAAATGAAAGCAAACCAGAGAGGTTTCGAAACAATGGGAGGAGCTTAACACCTAACACACCGTGGGTGTCGGAAGGCGGGGAGAAGAGTAACCAGAGGTACTTAGCTTAATCCTTAAATATTAAACACCGCGCATCTTGTCAAGTGCTGACTTCGAAAGCCTTTTCACCGCTGCAGGCTGCTTCAGCCCTCTTCTTCTTCAGCCTTTATTTCGAAAGGTATGTAGAGTTTGTCCATGACGTGGATTTTTATGTGATTATTCAGCGTGCTCGACTGCCGAAATTGTTTCTTGCATACGGCGCACTCGAATGGCTTTTCCCCCGTGTGGATCTTGAGATGGTTCGTGAGTGTGCTCAACTGGCGAAACTGCTTACCGCAGTAGGTGCAATTGAAGGGTTTTTCACCAGTATGTATTTTGAGATGGTTCGTTAGGGTGCTGGATTGCCGGAAGTGCTTCTCGCATATTGTACATTTATAGGGTTTCTCGCCGGTATGGATTTTCACATGGTTCGTCAATGTGCTCAGCTGCCGAAATCGCCTTTCACAGACGTTGCATTGAAAAGGTTTGTCTACGGGGCCGTTGGCTACAGTCATTGTACGACTCAATGCGCGAGACATAGGATTCCGGAGATTATTGAAATATTTTGTTACGAATACGAGACTACATCGGTGCTAGACCATCTGTGGCTCAGTCGTTTATTTCCATGCTGTTAGCCGAGTGCCTAAAATGAAAATAAAGAACATTTAATAATTTTAAATTAACTAAGAGAACATTTATTTATGTACAATGATAGCCCATTTCAGAAATAGTTATAATTTACAATTTTCGATTTCACGAGAACACTAGAGAATTCAAATTAAAACAAAACGAAAATTTTAATAGACTATTAATGTATTAAATTTAATCCAGCAACAATCGCTTATTTCAAGTTACTCTGTCATGGTTCCTTTTGATGAGATTTTGCAGATAGTTAAAATATACTGCTAGGACAGCTAAACGGTCTAAAAACGTGATTATTTCTTCAATTGGTTTCAAGACTCCGCCAATTTAATTCACGCGCTAATGTTGTATCAAGTATTCCATGATATAGGATGCATTCGCAGAGAAACAGTCGTCCATCAAATGGATATAGGTGCAGGATTAGCTTATCAGGATCAGGAACATAAGCTTCTTAAAGCTTCTAACTAAACTGACTGTAGGTGGATTTATTCTGAAAATGTTAATTTTGCCTTTTTAGTTTGGCTGTAATCACATCACAATCTATCATTAGTGTTAAAATAAAAAGTCTGACTCTGGAAGGTTTTCCAGGTAAGAATAAATCTGAATTAATTCCATATTTATGTATACGGTGGATATTATTTCAAATAAAAGGCAATTCTGAAGCACTCAACTATATTTAAGGATAATAACATGCATTCATACATAACAAACAATCCCCCCGATCGATTAAATTGCGCTAAAGGATATCACAGTCTTCTTTGCACGCGTTCACCCTAAAAATGTTGGGTCATCAGCAAATAAAACATTTAAATTATTAATTTATTTAATTTTGGTAGAAAGTGGTTCAAGTCTAAAATGCCGTAATACATTTTTTCCGTATTCCTTTAAAATAAAATCGTTCTTATGATATTTTTGACGTAAATCACTTTCAAAATAAACGGCCCAAAAGGCATGGATTAAATGCTAATGTAACTATTTTTAATCCTCCTCTGGGTGGGAAACATCACGTTTACACTTTAATGGACTTTGATTTATAACCTACACAAAATAGAACATTATGTAGTGAGGAAAAACAATTTAAACTTTATTTTTATTAAAAGTAGACTGTTATAACAATTAGTATTTCAAGAGTTTTTAAGCCTTTCGCCTTGCATTTTCTGAGATAGTTAACATTAAATGTTCGATAATTAATGACTTGTTATCGCGATCTTCTGCACAGTTCTGCCAAGTCTGTCGAAATAGTAGGCTTCCTAAAATTAATAATGGAAACATTACTTCCTGTAAATAATACGAAAAAACTTCTGCCACATTGTGCCAATAGATGCTCTGAAGTATCCCGATCAATGCTTGTTCGGACACCTTCTCAAAATAAAATCATTCCTTCATACAGTTTGTAAATTGAGGGCTTAAAAAAAACCCTCTTAGAAATAAAAAATCCTTAATAAACTTCTCAAAATTCGTACTAATTCGTTATATACATATATAATTAGATTTGTTTTGTACAATGAAAAATATAAAATCGCCGAAAATTTGATTAAGGAGTGAACTTAATAGAAGTAAATAGTTGAAAAATTTGTGTTTTGAGGACATGTTCCTATTATATTTCCATACTTTTCTTACTTAAGAAGAGTCCATTTTCAAATCACAGACAACGAATTCCAATTCAATAAAGTTATTTTTAAAATCGTAAGGTCTATTTTCAACGCAAATTGGTGTCAATTTTCAATTCAATAAAGTCGCTTTTAAAATCAAAGGGTGTATTTTAATATTAAATAAGTCTTTATTTTTGGCTTCAAACAAGTCCCAATATTTTAATTTCAAATAACCCCTTGACTACATAAAAGCGTAACTTTTGACCCTCTTGTTTTCCATATTACAGAGAATAGGATGACAAGATTGTGAAAATTATGTTTAAAATATGGTGCCCAAACTTCCACTAGCTCTCGAAGTTTAGATTTTAAATTATAATAATATAATAAATTATTTCAAACGCTAAGGTTGTCATTTTTACATATATTTAAGAAAATATATTATTAAAATTTAATTGCACGTATGGAATTAAGAATTGAAATGAAAATTTGGACCTATTTTAGTTAAATATATCGATTAGCTTGAAACGAAAATACAACTTTTGATTTTTAAACGACTTTATTGAATTGCAATTCGACCTCTGTGATTTGAAAATCAAAATTTTGATTTGAAAAAGTATATATTAACTTATGTTTGAAAGATAGAAATATTATAAAGATTTGAAATATGACAACCGATTTTTAACACCGAATCCATTGAAATTTAATTTACCTCTACTCAAATATACAGTAGACTAAATCACGGTTTTCCAGAGTAGTGAACATTTTTACAAAACGCTTCTACTCATAAGACTAGAAAGACTTCATTTGGATTGAGTTTTCAATATTTGCAGGACATCGTTCCGATTTGAATCCCATGAAAAATTCGCCAATTTAACATAATTGAGAAGGTTCTACATTCGTATATAGGAAATTTTAATAAAATTATCATCTCAAGTTCTATGAAGAGTAAGAAAAAAGTTCAACTTTGAAACGAACTCGTAAATTTTCAGCAGTCAATGTGATTACTAAATAGCGCATAGTGTAGCAAAAGAATGAGGAAACTTACACAGAACTGTTGTCAAACTAGCGAATTATCTGATTATAAAAATAAGGCATGATGCAATTGAAGGAATAGGTGACTCCGTCTCTAGGCCATGCTGAAGACGAAAGACTAACCTTGGGTGTGTAAACCGCGAACTGATAGGAGTCACTGTTTGCATTCATGAGTGAGGTAAGGGATAAAGAACTGGGACGCAGGACTTGCATTGTCTTATCGTCCAGTAACAGGGCTGCTTTACAAACTTGAAATTACCATTTTGGTTAACGCCGGAACTGAGGGATTTGCGGAAAGAAACTTTACTCATCACTCCGAAATCAAATATTGCACTCTTTTCGCAGATATTTTAGACTTCAGTTCAGAAGGTCGCTGAAATATGAAACTGGAGCTGCGACCAAAATGGTCAAATTCCATAACAGCGTCCAGACGGTATCCCGCAAGTTCTCCTGCTCAAATAGCTTTCAGTTTCAGATGGAATGAGGTTACGGCAAAATATCGAGTAAGCAAACTACTATCTCTGTAAATAATAACAAAAACAAGCAAAGCAAGCGAAAATCTGCAGATAAACAATGCACTGCCGAACAATTTGATCAAAAGACAGTTTCACTTTACCTGCGACCCTTTGGCTGTTGCTGTCTATTTTCTTGCTCCGACGGTCAAAAATCGTTTCTCTGTATCTCGCAGTATTTGCATAAATATTCAATTTGTCCACAAATTCACCAGGAAGTCGCGTACAGGGCAAAATATCAGTTCACTTTTCTCTAGAATTTCATGCAAATTCACAAATATCAAAATTGGCAGCTTTGTTTGACAGCTGTTTGTTTAACGCCTGAACGATGTTGGCGTGCAGTACTAGATGACATTTTTTTCTAGTTGTGCATGTTGGTACCTAAAGTCGCAAATAAATCGTTTTCGATTTTATTGCTATTTTCAAGTGTTTTTGTAAAGTAAATTTACTTATAAATGAATGTTTTTAGCGGTTATGATTTACAATTGTATTATATATTAATAAACGTACAAATTAAAATGTTTTCTTGCGAACCGCTGTATTAAAATATCTTTATATTTTACCATCCAGGCCGCTGTCATCGCAGTGACAATTCTTCATCGTGTTCGTTTTTTAAAATCGCTTGATGGTTCGCGCGGTGTTGTGTTTAGAATTTCGCAATATAAAACATCGTTCGGGAATTGTAGTTAACCGCTTTCTAATTCGAATTATAACGCACGTGAATTGCGGTATGTAGTCCAAATCTAAATTCCCTCCAAAAGCCCCAAAAGCATTAAGTAAGGTTAGACCAGGTCAAGTCCGGCTGAATGCAGTTCCTTTTATTAATTTCTTTTAATATAATAACGCAGGACAGCTGGACGGAATTATAAAAGCGTACATAGAAAGCATTATTATAAAATTGTGCAAATTTTCGATGTCTTGTTGTCATAGCGCTCATCAACGGCTGAGTAGACTGGGGGCTCATCTGTGCGGAAGCAAACATGTTTTAGGCTGTTTAATGGGAAAATTCAATTCAAAATTACCTTCCACCTGGACAGAGCGGTTATTCCTGCAGGTTAAATCCTTCCCTTTGCTTTTAATGTCGGCAATGAATTGCTGGACACGTTTTTTGCCGGTATCGGCTGACTCTTTGGGATCAGCGGCTTCGTTCTCCTTTTGGGGGAGCTCCTTTATCTTATCGCTGATTTCACTTACGTTGCCACTTATGTTGGAGTTCACAGAAGCTGTGGTTCTTTCGTCATCCTCCGACGTTTTCACTTTCAACTCATCCCGGGACTTCTGGCTGTCGCTGTCTGATGATCCAGTCTCAGTGGATTTTGTGTACAAGACAGTCTTGGGAATTTTGTCTTCAGCCTGTTCTTTCAACACCTCTGCGAAAGCAAGATTATCGGCGATTTTGTGTGTCACGTCCACGCCGTTATTAATAAATCGAATCTCGTTAAGCACAGTCTTGTCCAGCATGTCATCTGCCGTGCTTATTTCGAGAATGAGCTTCTCGTCCTCCTTAGCGTAGTCATCCAGGTCAAGGTATCGTTCGGCTGCCACCGTGGCAGCAGACCGTTCAGCGACATTTCTTGCAATTTCCTCCACCCTTTCTTGGGGCAATCCCCGCTCACGATAATTAAGACTGGGCCGACGTGAAGACGGGGGCTTTTCCGGTATATCATCCAAGTTTTCGTCTATTTGGGATGGTGACTTCTTCACCGTTTGTGGAGTGTGTTGCTTACTCCCTTCAGGATAGGGAGTTCTCGGCCGAATAAGGCGGTCCTGCGACTTCTGACTTTTTAGAGATTTCTCATCAAATTTTATAGACCGTGATATACTTTTGGGGGTCCTTTGCTTGTACGGTGACTGGGAAAATTCTGGCGTCTCAAGAAAAGTTTGTTGATGTTCAACAGAATTAACCGTTTCTTTAGCAACTTCCATTTTATCACTGTCCGCCCTCGAACGATTTGGAGATTTATGCAAGCTCCGCACGCTCCGCCCACTCTCTGCACTTGTCTTCCGCGAGCTAGGGAATTTTGCAACGTTTTCATCTTTAGAAGCTTCTTCCACTTCAGCATAACTACCGGCGAGCTCGTTTCCTTTTTTAAAATCATTTTCGGATGGTGCTACAATCATATCATTTTGTGTGCCACTCCCCACAGTCTTTCCAGCGAGCTCAATTGAATCTTCCTTTGTTTCCTCAATCGTGTGCTCCAGATCCTCTTTATTTTTATGACCTTCGTCTGGCATCTGGCTCCTGGCTCCATTCTTCCCAGCATCCTTCTGAATTTTAATCGCATTGTCTTCCACTGCAGGTTCATCCTGCACATTGCTAGTTGCCCCACGAAGTTGATTTGCATCTGTTTCTCTGCCGGAGGACTCCACTTTGTTTCTGTTGAACTCAAAATTATTTCCGCCCGGCACTGAACCCTTTTGCTCGTCGTTCCCATTCCCGGTTGCATTGAGCTCGGGTGGCGCAGTAGCAGCAGCAGCATCCTCATTCTCTGCCTCAAAGTCTCCATTTTTTAAACCGTCATAATTCGCCTCAGTGAAGTCGTCCTGGGAATTTGAAACAGCTCCGTTCTGAGGCCCCCCCTGAGACTGGGGATCGTCATTCTCCGCACTCGTTGAACTGTTTACTTCAGCGCCCGAATTACCATTTAAGTCCTCTTCTGCGGCGGCATTTGTTCCAGCGCCAACTCCATTTGAATTGGCCGGGGCTTTGTCAGCTTCTGGAGGAGCGACCTCCTCAAATATCTCATTTATGTCCCCGCCAAGGGGCTCCTTGAAGTTTCCATTGAGCAACGTTGGAACTGTTATGTAGGTCTTGTCCAGCATGGTGCTGGGATTCAGCATAATTGGAGTTTTGCCCGTTTTTGGTCTTCCAAAGACTAAAACGTGCCTGTCCCCAACTGCAATGTCCAAGATGCGTAGGGCTCTGAACTTTGAGATCTCCCGGAAGGTCTTAAGGTGGTGACCACTCTCCGAAAAGGTCGTGAAAAATTTATTTTTCCTCGTGAGTGCTGCAAAAAACAAATTGCCCTTCATTAGCTTCACGGCGGGGCCGTTCTCCTCGTTGTCGTAGTCGTAAAATTTTTGGAAAATTAATTTTTTACTCCGCATCGACTCGCTGCTTTTGTAAATGTCCCCCGCCTCCGTAACGTAAAATATTTCGTTTGCCTTGGAGACATACAAAAAGGAAATCTGCTCCCCAGGTAGGGCGACGAGAAGCTCCGTGAAGGAAGGGAACTGAAATTCGTTGAGGCTTCCTGCAAGGAAGAGGTGGTTGTTCTCGGTGAGAAGGAGCGTGCACTGCGGCCCGCACGTCACGTCTTTTATCCTTCCGTCTATGGTTATTTCGACGGGGACTAGCAGGACTTTGTCTGGTAAGCCAAGCTGGCTAGACTCGTTAGCCCCCCAGCCGAATAAACGACCTTGTGCTAGAAAAAATAAGTAAAAAGGTTAAGGTTGAAGTATACGCCTTTTAATCCAAATTATATTTTCTCCAATTATTTCCTGGAAAGAAGCTGTACTTGCAGCGTTAGGTGGAGCTATATATTCCAAATAACATAATTTTTGTTCCGCAAAAGACAACATACATTTTAATTTTAAGTTTATCCCAAAATGAAAATGTGTACTTAAATGTATTAATAAGAATTGAATGCCAAAGTTAAAATTATTTCATACTTTTTGGAGCCTCGAATTTTTTAACTAGAGTGCATTTGCTTTTAAGGGAGTTATAAGTAATATTAGAAATCATAAATAAATCCACTTCAAGAGGTTTCCAATACTGATTTTTGTGTTTTTTTTTTTTTGGAGCTCCTATTTTAAATTTTTAAAATGGCATACTTACATCTTAATCAATGGCCCTAAAAAAACATTTTTAGAAGATTTTAATGAAATTTAATTTTAAGTGGAAGCCATATTGAATCCACCATTTTGAAATTTTGTAATTTAGGAAAGAATTAGCAATCAATTTCCTCAAAAACCTTCCCTGCTGCCAGATTTAAATCAAATTAAATTGTTGAATAAATGATGTTCGTCACAGATCCAAATTCAATAAAAAAGAAATCGAAAACCCATTTCCGAGAAATAAGTAATTCTAGATATTAACCTAGAATTTAAATTTTATCGCGAACCATTGTCTTTTTTTTAAACTTTTGTTACAAATAATGCTATAGTGTTTATGTCCTGACTGCAAAAGCGATCAGTACTAAAAATATATAATTTATTCTTATCCTTATTTTAACCAAAGATCTCACTCTCAATTTCTTTAGAAAATTCGTTTCTTTGTTGTGTGTCAAAATAGAATATTGAAATTTGAAATTTCTAAGGGAGTGGAAGATGGAAGTGAGTGTTTTGCAAAAATTTATTTTATTTTATAAAAGCATACTTTTGTACTGAGGTAATGCGCGGGTTAATTATTGACTTTGACGTTTTTTTCCTTTGTACTTACTGTTTTTCTTTTAAATTGTGAAAATAAATACAATAATCAGTCTAGAAACCACGATTTAAAAAAGCTTAAGAAAATTCAAAATTGGAAGATTTGAGAGGAAGTATAAAACATCTAGGTACTTGGAAATAATAAACTTTTGTTTGTTATATCAGAGTTTGTTATAAAGTGGCTTACTTGCTAAATCTTTTTCAACATTTATATTCTCCAGACCAATTGATCCATTAAATGAACATTAAAGTCAACTACGCGAAGGTACCACCTAGCCAGTCGTACAAACTAGGTCAAAGTAAAAACAACAATCTCCCAAGCTGCCGAAAAACCGCTTGCTCAATAACTTCGCTTGACATCAGACGATACAACTTCGTATCGATTCGTCTTTTGCAGCTGGGGTTTTCTAGCCTTAGGGTGATTGACCCGGTTGCATATTAATGGATTTATTGCCCCAGTCTGAAACTGGATGAACACCCCGCCTTCGTCAACATGGATCTTGAGCACGGTGGCTGAGATGAATTTCGGCACCGATCGAAATGCGACGAGTTGGTCCATTGTTCTGCCATATTACGTGATTAGATTTTCTTACGGTTGGATAGCGACAATACAAGAAGTCCTTTGTTTGAACTTACAGAAATCCTGATGACGAAAGGAAGAGTGAATTAAGTCGTGATTCCTTGAAGGTCACACAATGAAGATGGGTTGGGTAAATGGGTCAATTTCGATGAACAGTAAGTAATAAAGTATCCTTCAGCAGGCGAAGGTCTTTGCTTTTTCTACTCAATTTTATTTTACGGCTAATGTTGGTCTTTCGTGCGAATTTGTCAATAATGAAACGATTCCAATCCGTCGGCTTTTTAACTCCTCCCATTGTTGTCTGATTGTCGAGGACACGCACAAAACGTCGAAATATAAATACAATCCAGTAAAAGAAAACAGCGAAAATTGCTGTAATAAACATGTTGGATATTGCAAAATACAAAAGGTGAGTTTACTTCTTACGTTTTTTTACTCATAAATAAAAGGCCTAGTATCTTAATGGGTAACCTTAATGTCCTGCTTTGAGATCGAATTGGGAAGGCTATAACAAAAAGTAAATTCTTTCGAAAAGAGAAATGATGTAATTTAGTAAACATGTCCCTAAATAAATATCCTTAGGTTGTGGTAAGCACAAAACAAGAATTCGGTTGCGCCTGTTCTTCCAGCCTTGATGATACACATTTGCAGGTACTTTGAACGTCATTCAATACGAATTGGATTTCGTTTCATGGTTCCAATCATTGATGAAGCAGTCTCTGCCACCTGGGCGTCAAGACAAAATTGGCGACAGAGCACTGGATCTGGGAAAGTTCAATTTGTTTTTCGATAGATTCACCATTTTGGGTACCGATGCGATGAATCTAAATTTACTTTTCTCAGAGACGGACAGAAGTTCAAATAAATACGAGTAATTGAATGGAAGGGAATGAATAGCCAATGCATAACTAATATCCTTTCAATAATCAAGCTTTTATAATATCCAAGTAAAAAAAACAAATGACAAAACATTTTCCGTATAGTAATTTTAGGTAAATGTTGTTGTTGTCTAAAAAGAAAAATTAACCGTTTATTTTGAAAGTGGCCTAATTCCATTTTCAAAAAAAAAATTAATCTAGCTATTTAAATAATTACATTTTTACATTATCTGTACATTTTGCAGCAAACTGTACAAAATTTGTTGAAAATTATTAAGATTTTTGTATAACAAATATTAGTTGATTAATAAAATGAAAAATTATTTATTTTGAAAACCCAAACTCTTAAATATCTCTATTTTAACATAAATGGAATTAGACTACTTTCAAAATAAACGGCTCAAATCGTGGCTTCTCCTAACCACCCTTTTAATATATTTTTGATTAAGAGCATCTTACGGCGTACTAAAAATTTTTCACCCCTTCAAACAGTCTTTGTTTTTTAAGTCAATATTTGGTGCAGTTTTACTGCTCTATAGTCTCTGTGATGCAAACAACTAATAAGGTCAATTTTAACAATTGGTGTCAAAAGTGAGATTCCAATAAGGTTCATTTGATAACACATTATGTTAAATCACTTCGTCACTGAATTGAAATATCGTCCTATTGTTTTCTACGTATTTATATTTGTGCTTGTACAAAAATCTTGACTTAATTAAGAATTGCAAAATGTTTATTTTTGGAAAGCAATTTCTGCTCTTGAGTTATTCATAGAACCATACTTGTGTGTGAATTTCTTGTTCACATTTTTTGCGACTTTTTTATCCTCTAAAACTCCTTTTGTAGTCATTTGATTTACTTTCCGAGAAGTGACCCAACATTCGATAAATGTAACTACTTCCTGGGATCATCTTTTTCCCCCAGTACGAGTTAGATTGCTTAGAATTCAGTCCAGAACCGATGCCAATTTATCTGAGATGAAATTACATTGCCGGTCGCAGATATCCGCAAGGCTCATGGTGACCCGAAAAAAGGCTATTTGAAAATCCCAGCTATTGTGAGCCAGACTACATCCATTCGCCTATAAAAACTGATAAGGGAAACCTTCTAATAATGTGACGAGTCCCACTTTCTCAGACCCGCCCAGCGTGGCACGTTGATATGATTGACACGGAGTTGCTCGAGAAGTCATGAAATATTCAAATGTCTTTCTGCTTCAAGGATTTTCTCCCGAGGATTAAAGGAATCCTGTATGTTCGAAAAATATTTTCGTTTTTTTTTTTGTGTGGATGCGCTATACTTACATGTAAGCACGACAAAGTGATCATTTCCAGCGGAAAATTTGTGGAAAACTTCTTCCTTGTTACCGTCGAGGAGCCCATCAAATTCTTCCAGCCGAAAGGGTTTTCTTGAAGTTGTAAACTGCTCGCCGGCTACTTGAGCTGTCGCTGAAAAGTGTGAAAAAGTCGCTGAGTCCTCAGGGAAAATGTTGCGCCCGGTGAAAAAGATATCGTTGTTATCTGAAAATTTTTAATTAAATTCGACTCTGCTGCAATGTAAAGCCTCATTTCATAAGAGTACCAAATTCTTAATTAAAGCAAGTATGGTTTTGGATAATTTAACCTTATAACGTTTTGTAAACTGTCGGAAATCGGAAATTTTATATTGAACATCAATGAAGTAATTCTAAAAACAGAATTATTTTTAATATAAATTATAGTTTTACAAAAGGTATCGGTTTATAGATTGTATAGTTATGTTTGAGAAAAATAGTCTAAGAATACTGAATACTGTTGATACACCGAATTTCTCTATTATGGCCGGTAAAACTTTTTATAGAATGCATATATAAACATTTACTTTCTGTAATTGTTGATCTTAATCTGACGATCTCTATTCATTAAATCCAACACAACAATTTCAGCCCTAACTGGCCGAAGTCATTACTTTTTCAAGTAATTCCCTCAAGTATTTTCGAAAGAGAAATTATAATATACATATGTATACATATATTGAGTGCTGTTTAAGCTTTATCCAAATTTATATACAGTATACATACATGTATGCGTACATATATTGCGTTGAAAATGGTCAGGCTAGACTGAGATCTGTTTTTCTACAGAACAATGGCTGCAATAAAATTAATAAAGTTTTTGTTGATCTTCGGTCTTCGTTAGTTCTTCAACGAATTTATACGAAAGGTGATTTGGGACAATTCAAAGATGCAGTTTATTCTAGTTTAACCTGACATAGATATGTTAACATTAACTGCAGCATTTTTACAATTTTTTGAAGACATTTCATATGTTTATCTCAAACATCTTCTCGTAAATGTAAAAGAAAATATATCTTTTGCATATATGTGATTCTATTTTATTTTATTTATTTATTAGATTCTCTTTTTTGTGAACATTCAAAATTTTTATTAAAATTCTTTTACTTCTTTTTTGTTTAGTTATATTGTAACCAAATACTGAATGCATAAAAATGCAGGATCACGGCATGGTTATGTTGGTATCATAATACATACAATTAAGACACTTTCAATAAAAAATAAAGAATCTTACTTTCACGAAAAATAACTAGAAGTTAAGACTCTCTGATATTTTTAAAGTTCACATTCGCACTGTTCGACAGCTAAACAAACACTGACCCTCAATTGCAAATTGCTTACGATCTCTAATTATTTTTTACGGTTGGAGGGGAAATGATATTTTGCAATTTCTAGAAATGGTGGGGAGTTGAACATTTCGCATTGGCCTAGTGTCTAGTCTAACGCATGGCAGTATTCAAATGATTAAAAAAGCGTTGTCGATAGATCTTAAGTTATGCATACACCAAATTGACATTTTTATTAAAAGTTATTTATATATATAATATATTAGTTGTACATGTTTCTTAATAACCGAGAAATTTGACCAAATTTATGACTTATGTCACCTTGTCGTTCTTTGGTACTTTTATGAAATGGGGTCCAAGTGGGAATCTTTCCTTACTTGTAAGGGTAATACTCCAGCCGTCCCCAAAGGTGACATCACAAGCTTTCTGGCCCAGAGCTTTAAGTGATTTAACACAGGTGGGCTTAGTCGCGATTTCAGTCGTACCATTGGTGCCGATGCCCAACTGACCAAATTGATTTTCGCCCCAAACAAACAGTCGTCCAGACTCTAAGGAAGAGAAGCAGAGGGTACGTGAGACTTCAGTGAAACGGGTGAGTCCAATATTAAGTAGGTGAAAGTAATGAAAAGGGTGAAAGTCGGAATTAGGGACGCGTGTGCTCCTCCGTATTCGGAAAGGTCATTCGGACGGTTCATTCACCAGACACCTTCACCATTTTTACATATATGTTACTTAGCAAAGGAAAAATGTGCAGTACCGCAAATTACAGCGCTCTCAGCAGACCCGGATGTGAGCCTTCGAACAGGGTCGTTCTTGATGAAAAAGTAGCTCTGGGCATTTTCCGCCAAGTGGGACTTTCCCAGAGTGAATATGGCTCCTGATTCAGGAATATCCATCTCGGGTCACTTTCAAAACTTTGTTTATCCTCTCGGTTTTTGAATTTTTTGCACTTGGCTAAAACTGGGAAAACATCACTTGTGCACAAAACGGACGAACCGTGTTGTATGCTCCCGCGATAGCTATGCCAACCGCACTCCCTGGCCGCGTATATCGATTCTGGACTTTCCTCTAGTTGTGGTCAGTTACCCGGTCACTCAAGCACTGTTTTCCTTTCGATAGAAAGCCGCCGGTCACAGGACTTTAGATTTTGCCACCATTGTTCATTATTTATGGCGGAGAGCGATTCCAGTACAGCACTCGGCCTAATAAAGTTTCTTCTGGCTTGGTGCTTTGTTGTACGCCTCAGATTTAGTACAGTCGGTCAGTCAGTTGGACTGTGTGAATGGTAGGAAATCGACGAAGGCGCAAGGGGGTGAGAGCAACAATTTGGTTCTATGTTTCCATAAAAATGACCCACTTTTAACTTTTTCTCATGTGGTGACCCGCAATGTGACCTGCAGTACAAACAATTTGCGAAATTAAATTAAATGTCAAATGTGCTGTATGCAAACTTCATGTAGGATTCAATTTAGGCCTGGTTTAAATAAACGATGAATAATTGTAATTTCAAGCTCTAAATTTTAATTCTAACGAGTAGTTTGTTTTTGACTTGTCTATCCTTAGCCAAAAGCGTTGCAATGATCCAGGTCTAGAGTACAGACGTAACGCGCTTGGGGTGATTTTATAAGAGGCTTTTTTTACTGGCTTGAAATATTTTTCAGAAATAGTGTGCAATTGTTGTTACTATAATGTATAAAATTTTCATAGCTTAGTAATATGGGAAAAATTACTTCGTCGCGATCTTATTATAGTCTACTCTGTACCATATCAACACAATTTATCATTCTGATATCTGGCTGTTCGATAGATTGCATAGAATTTTGCTGAACAAACTATATTATATGTATAGAGAAATAAAAATGTTTATACATATTTTTACTTTGGGGTTTAATACGAACATGATTAAATATGTGTCCTACTACGTTTGGTTAAATAGTATCATTACTTGGCATCAATTTTTTACTCGACTAGCGAAAACACATTTTGAAAGTTCTGGAACTAAAAAAATTAGTGTCTTAACTATTCGAGTCCAGCGCAATCGACTCCCGCAATTGCAGTTGAGTTGAGTATCTGGCCCTCGTCCTCGTAGCTAGTATGTATAAAAAAATATAGCCCTGATAGTTTTCTTATAGATTCAATGATTGATTTAAAAATAATAATGGGTTAAGGAATATCTATGTTTTTTCCTTCTTAATTAATAGCAATGATAGTTGTACCTAATTTGATAAGCTGATAAGATTATATGTGAAAGAAAATTAAATCGTCTATGGCCACTAACAACAAATGTAAATGCATGCAAATAAGTTATTTGATTTAATGTAAAAGGTCGATAAATACCTGTTGCCTTCCCCGCGAGCCCTGAAAAAAAACATATTTTTGAGGTCGAAATCAAGCCCGAAATTCTTGTTTTAAAAAGGTCTTTACATATATATGTAATATTCATATTAGCATTCATTCCCACAACTTCGTTCGCATTTTTGCGCCAAGTACATTTGAGTAAATACAACCAACAAAATTGTTTATGTAAACACCTTTTCATCCCTTAGCGATTAAATGTTCGGAGAGCGTTTTTGTTTGGTAATGTAAAGTATTACTAGCTGGGTTATATTTGTGACACACAGCTAGTATAGATACCATGCTATCTTTATACTATGCTGGGTGACACATAGCAAGCTAGTATTAACTGACATTAGCCTTGCGTGAATGACAAATAAATTTTAAAAAATTGACAAATTTTTACGTTCAAAATTTTCCCACTGCTCGAAATCGGCGCTGTAGTCACTAAAATGCTTGTATACCATGAAAAATAACCTAGTATCGATACTACGTTTATACCAGCCTGCTCACCTGGTATTAACGTGGTATTCAGTGACACACACGTAGTACATCCGTGTACTATAGTATCTATACTACGTGTGTGTCACAGGCATAACTAGATGTATGCCACAGCCATTACCCGGTTTCACCTGGTGTACAAAAATTTTGGTCGCAGTATTGGGTCCGCCAATTTGGATTTCCAAAATTTTATAGTAATTTTGAAATTACCTAAAAATATCCATAGTACTAAATATAATTTAAATTCGTTGAAATTCAGCAAATTGTTGTACGCCATATTGCATCCGCCATCTTCAATTTCTAAAATTCGAAAGTAGATTCGCAATAAGGACATTCAAAAACCTTTACATGCAAATTCTTGTGTGTTGCACAAGGGCAATGCAAAATGAATTTTTGTATTGAAAAGAATATGTTCATGTCCCCAAATTGGCAATTATAGGAGACGATAAATCGTGCAGTTTTGTCAGTTCGCCGTCGCTCAGGGGTCGAAATTGAAATAATTTATAAATACTTACCCATATTTGTCTTCAAAACTTTGAAATATTTTCTTGTGATTACAAAATGAGATACCTACTACCTTCTATAAGTTCATTTTCATGTGCATGTAATGATATAGTACAAAAACACGCATATATTTTTTATCTTTTTATCTGCTCTTTCGTCGAGTCACTACAAGGCACAGGATTATGTTTGGCATGATATGGGCTATTTTGTTTTTTTTTATATAAATGTTTTTGGAAAAGCGATAGTAGGAATTATAAAAGTTTAATATAGTAGCAATATATTTTCACTACACTATAGTCATCTTTTACTTAAGCTTATTACACTTCGCGTTATAAGTCAAAAATAATGGGTAAGGGAGCGGGTAAGATAGCTTTATGAGCATATTATATTTATACGTGGAATGAAAATGTATACAAGTTCCAGGTCTAAAAAAGTTTGATATGAAAAGTTTATATGGTACATATAATTAATGTTTAATTTCTGCTATTAACAATAAAAGACCTGACCAGAGGGCTTGCGATTCCACCCCAAACAAGAAAATGTCTGCAGTCTATAAATTAGTCAAAGGGTAATCCCTCACGTATATGGGGATGTAGAGAGGCAGACTACCTTAAGAGCCCACGTCTCCGAGCAATGAACAACGAAAAGGGGACCCGACAACCTCAGAGAAGGTGTTAACATTTTACGATTGGAAAGGAAAGGAATCACTTTCTTAAACTTTCATGTGGCCAGGATTACAACGCAATATTCTCCGGAGCGTAAGATCCGACGGCCCATAAATACAGACACCCTTTATGCGACAAATTCATTGAAACATAAAGTTTCTTTGTCGCGGAGTACTGGAATCCGTCAACTTTCGTTTTTCTTGGGGAAATTTATCCCTTCCGGCAGTGAACTCAATTTTCTTGAGAAATTTTATTAAACAACTTTAGCACCGCTAAAGGCATTCCTAGACGTTTCCACGCCACACCTTCTACCTATTTCCATATGCTCCAGATTCACGTAAATTAACCCTTTGGGGCCGCTTGGGGGATCTGTTTCGCTGCGTCGTAACAAAAGGACGTCCAGGTGGTGTGCCCCTTTGGTCAAAGGAAGTGCAGTTCGGGGCGATGTCCTCTAATGACCGATTTTCATGCTATGGACACAGCATAGGCGCTTTTTTCATGTATCGGTTCGCGTTGTCTTTTTACTGTCTGTGAGCGGCGGCAGCGTGGCGGAGCAGTTCACCGTGCGACCAGAGCGGCCAACGCAATTTCGTAATTTCCATGTCCTGCACGATAGCTCAAAATTATATGATATCGGCGCCTTTATCTGGCCGGACATGGGGCAGTCTGTTTGCGGGGTCTCCGCGGACTATCATTTTGCCGCGACGATCTCTCCACCGACAACGACTTTACTGCCGACGCTCGCAACTAGCCTAACTGGGAAATTTATGAAAATTTTTCTAATCGATGTTATTTCGTGCCTCCACCTGTGTTTGGTTAATTGATGGCACACATGGGTATCGATCCGCCGGCCAAATTGCATCAGACAGAGTATGGAAACGCTCCGACATGACATGAAAAGGTATTTTCATAGAAGAATATATTTATCTGACTATCTCACTGTCGCTATTTTTAAGTCAATTAACTGCCTTTTCGAAGAGCTACTGTAATTGAGTGTGAAAGTTTGTTAAAAGTCGAATGGGTTTGATCCGTTGGTGGATAACGACTGGCGTGGGTTTGGCATAAATGGATTTAGTGATATCAAACTTTTTGCTATTTTACCGAGTTATGTACAGTTTGGTAGTTTGAGTACTGGCATTTCAAATTCTCAGAAGTTTTCTTCAGTAACGAATTGGAAAATATTGTTGAGAAACGTGCAGTTGTCGGCTCCTGTCTAAAATTCAAATATCAGGAATTCTTGGAATACTTCGGACATTTAGTACATCATAACACGTCCTTTTTAGTTTTCGTTAAATGAAAGACTTTATGCTATTTTCCTAATTGAAAATAAAAGGCATTTATTACAATAACCTTTTCTTTTAATTGGTATTTTTAAAATTATTCATAAATAATCACAAAAAATAATAATAGTAATGTTTAAAAGACTGTTTCAGTTTATTAAAGAAACATTTTTGGTTCAAATTACCTACATACATATATAAGATGACATGATTGATTAATTTGCTAACAAAACTCTTTCAGTTTTCTCCGTAACTAAAATATATATTTGCGGGTTATATCGCATTGATTTTGCACCAATAGAGTGCCTTAAATATATTAGTCATGTCATGCATTTCGTTGATAATCAATATTGAAAAAACCATTTACTTTGTTTATGCATATTTCGATTATATTGTATAATTTTAAAAATATTCTTTCAAAATTTCAGTGTAAAGTTCCTATTATTTTGATTGGTATACATGTATGTACATATTTAAATATTTACAATAAAACCAATATGTTATTATGAAAAAGCTATAGATGGAATGATTCTTAAAAATTTAAATTCCTCAAAACAGTGTTTTTTATCTTACATAGGCGATACAAAATAGAAGTGGGCGGCACTTCTTTTCAATTTTAAATATAATTGATTTATTTCTAATATATGTATGTTTTTTGAAAAATCGTACTCACCGAGTTTGAAAACACAGTTTGGGAAAAACGCGTTTAAAGTTTCAAAAGACGTTAACGCATTGGGCCAAATTGATAGACTAACGCTCCGAGACGTCCTTACAAATATGCGTGTAGCTCCAAAAAGTTTTGCCGGAGCGATTTGAAATTTTCAGAGAATATACGCAAATATACATATGAATGCATATTCCGAAAATGCAATAAATCTATGTTTAAAAATTTCTAACTGCGTATAACCCCTTAAAGATTTGAGCCGCAGATATGAAGTTCTTTCATATTGTGCAATTAAACCTAAGATCCGAATAAAAATGAATACATATAGATATGCCATCCACCAGTAAATCCACGTCCACTACTGTCCTATCGAGATGATTTATATTGAGTGCAAATCTTGGCTCGGCATATTGAGTGGAATTGGGAGCTAATCTTAACAAATAATCATCCATTGCTCAAACAAATGTGGGCTAAGTAAATGAGGACAGAGAATACCCAATAATTTAGCACTTGAAATGTATTTCTACTTTCTTGAGGAAACAAATGTGCTCCACTTCCTCCTTTATTCTGTGAGTAGCTGTTCTGAACCTAAAGTAGAAGATCTAAAAAGAAAAATGTTCGCGTATTCCCTCATGTGAAACGTGAAGTAGAAGTCTCTATATATTTCACTTATTTCGAGGTAACTGCCAAAAAGCGCAAATTTATCTGTGGTGCTGCGAAATGCGAGTTCTGTTGGTATCCTCCATTTCCTTGAAGAAACTTCTATTCCGGGATTTAGTTAGACAGCGTATGAATCTGAATACCATAGAAGCACCTTTGTATAGCAGTGCGCGTCACTACAAATAAGTAAGAAGACGGAGCTATTTATTTATCTCCAGCAATAACAAGGATAGGGTTGGTCGGGATGAATCTGCCATCCCACTGTTTGCCAAAACTCGAAATTAATTAGTTCTTGCACAAACAATTTATTTCCCTTCAGCGCGTCTGGCCAAAAGAGCAGGCGCTGCATATGTTGAAGATGCTGAGCATAATTAATTTTTCCAATTTATCAGTAAAAGAATATATTTTATGGCAGAGTTTAGATTTTTAGTCAATTAAACTGCGGACACCATTATTTTTAAGAAATTTGTTACTAATTGAATTATAGTATTAATTTACGTTTTTGTCATTTTACTTAATCCCAATGGATTTAAAAAGACGTCCTAGAAGCAAAGCCTTTTTAGATTTTATATATAGGTATATAAACCTAACTTCTTAATAAAATAGGCGAAATCAAAGAAATTTTGTTTTTGCTGATGAATTGACTTGTTTTGCTTGTATTTGAACGAATTTATTAAATAAAAGAACTGAGAAGTGTTATCTGCGCCGGTTATTCGAATATACATAAAATAAGTAAGAATATACCTTGTAAGTAAAAAGTATTTATATTTTTGATGTATTAAAAATACACATCGACCTTTATTAAATTAGCACTTTTCAATATAAATTTGTTATGATTAAAATTACCATAAGCAGTATTGCGTAGACCAAGTTTCTTATAAATTAGAGAAACCCTTTTTTACACCATTGTAAATATATTGTACGTACAATTGAATCTTTGACTACTTTGCTCCAGTTGTAGTAAATATTTAGGAATAAAACTGATAATCAGTTATAGGATTTAAGTTTTAAAAAATATCAGAAGACCGAGTGCCTGCCTAATTAACCCGAATTGAGGAGACTACTTTTTTATTTTTAAATCTTGGTTAATATTTTTCTGAGAATTTGAGATCTGCATAGTTTCATAAAATTTGAAGCATAAAAAACTAATGATGGTCACAGTACTTCTAGATACCTATTATCACTTAAAATTTAATATCCGAAAGGTTTCCGCTTATTAAATACTATTGTAGAACATGCAGCTCAGTGTACTTTATTTGTGCATATTTCAAGGTTTTATTTCAAACAGTCTGAAAAACAGTTATGGAGGCAAACAGGTGAGTTCTGGTTTGTCCTCATTGCGGGCCTGAAAGTCAATATTTTATTTAAATATTCATATAATTAAAGTGTCAGGTGCTTTAAAGTTTTCTCTCCCAGCGGTGTATTTCCAGTGTTCGACTTACTGGATAAAAATGTGATTTTACGACTTGGTTTTAGCGAACTGTCCATATCTACGTTACTTGTGCTTTAAATCGACGGGGGGACTTTTTAAAACAATTTATTATAAGAAATAAAGATGGGGTCAGCCCAATTTTGCTCGCCTAAATCCCCGAATTAGATTAATTGTAAGAATTTAGACCTGAGAATGACCTCATGCAGGGTTCCCGCCATTCGAGGGCAATTTGAGGCACCGATAAGTCCCTGAATGACGCGGGGGATAACGAAGCACAGGATTGCGTGCGACAGCACTTATTCAGTGCCTCTGGCACATTTCTTTGTATTTCCGGGCCTGTCACCAGCCCAGGCCCCAAGGAGGCCCCACAGACCCTCGCAGTCAAGGTGAAATGCGTAATGACCACAGGCCGAAAAGTTCCTATCATCAACTCTTTCGATTTCTATCTTAATTGCCCGAGGTGAACATTATTTTCTTTCTTTCTGGAATTGACCAAACAGATGGAGGACCCGCCGTCGGGCAGCGAGGCTCCGCAGCAGTCGAAGGAGGAATCGATCGCAAGTTCCACGAATATTTTGAGCTCATCGGAGAACACGAATAACGAGAACCGCGAAAAAGAGTTGCTCACCCAAGGTGAGGGGGGTTCAGCAGGCGGCTCAGGTGATGCTGGGTTAGAGGAGGTGGTGACGACGGCGACGGTCACGGTCGAAAAAGTCGAAACTGATTCGAAAACAGAAAATCCGTGGAGTGATGAATACGCGAAAAATGTTTCGTACAATGAACAGGGAGAAGCAATTTACACGGATCCGAAAACGAACCACCAATTTAAGTGGTCAGAGGAGACGAATACCTGGGAATCTGTAAGCGCACCTGCTGCATCCGATGCATCCAATCCCTATGAAAACGAGCACTATCGCTGGTGCAAGGAGACGAACCAATGGATCCCGAAGGTCCAGACATCCACCACCCCCGCCCCCGGCGAAGATAAGCTGGAAAACGAGCACTATCGATGGGATAAGGACACGAACCAGTGGGTTCCCAAAATCCAAGGAGTCAACGTAACCTACGACTTTGTGGATGGGGTCCACACCTACGCCGACCAGGACGGAGCCGTGTATTTCTGGGATGTCGGAAAGAAGGCATGGTTCCCCAAAATCGATGACGATTTCATGGCACGCTACCAAATGAGTTATGGATTTATCGACAACACCGGGACCAGTGAGGGCCCCAAACCAGACGACGAAGACCCATCTGGCGAGACGGCGGCGACGGACGGGAGCGCCGGCCCGAACGCGTCGACGGACTCCCCCGCCGGGACAGGGACCCAACCGCTGAAGCGGAAGGCCCCACAAGAGCCACCCAGTGAGTCGCAGTGTAACCTCGGGCTGAACATGCATAGACGAATTTTGTTTGCTTGCATTTTCCAGAGTGGTTCGACATCCCGCCGGAGCAGAACACCAAAGTCTACGTGTCGAACCTCCCGCTCGACATAACCGAGGAGGAGTTCATCCAGGTGATGTCCAAGTGCGGCCTCATCATGAGGGACCCCCAGACGCAAAAGCACAAGGTGAAGCTCTACGCGGAGCCCGACGGACAGCTCAAGGGGGACGGACTCTGCGACTATATCAAGGTAAGTCTGACGACTGACCCCCCAAAATGACTACTTCAACTTTTCGGGATTGTGGTTCACTGCATTTCGCCAGGTTGCTCCTATTTTTTATTTATTCTCCCCGACCCATGCGTTGCGCGGATTTATTGCGATCGAACTCCCCGGTTGTCTGCTGGGACCAAAAATCTGCAAACCTACCAGCAAATATCGGTTAACTGACACCTTTTCAATATTCAGGGGAATTCCCAGGGAAATTTGTTTGCCCTTTTTTATCACTTATCTTGGGAATGTGTCACTTTTGGGTGTCGGCGATCCACGTGGGCTCCGTCACAATTTCCCATACGGGCCTGATTTATTGCTCGTCTTGCTGTGATTTAGTGCAGGGCTGATGTACGTCGTAGATAAACTAAACGACGGCGGGGGCGTCGGTGTGGAGCTTTAAAACCGAAGCACTTCTTATGGAGTTGAAAAGTTTTTTTTAGGAGAATTCTAAAAAGTCTATCAGAGTTACTAGTTTTTGCTGGGAAGGATAAAGACTGTAGAGCGTTTTATTTTCAAACTTTGGTTTAAAGAAATGACTTCCTCATTTATTCACAGATAACACGAGTCATTGTCATTTTAAACGGTGATAGCTGGAAGTTTTCAAATCCTGTAGCAAAATTTTTTTTCCTTAATATTAACGAATGATTTTTCTCATTGCTTTTTATCTTTTCTACGGATTTCGGAATGCGCTCTAGCTTTTCCTAGAACTCCTGACAATTATTCGTTTTATTATTTTTCATAAATGTCAGGTTTTGTTTTCTTATTTATTGTATTTATTATGGTTTTCCACAGTACTGATAATTCTAAACCTACTAGGCATTTCCAATGTATTCCTACTAGATAAAATTTCATGTTTCATGTATGTTCTAGTTTTATGTAATAACTGCAAAGTAGTTCTTCTACCGCGACAGAGCCACATAAATATTAATATATACTCGCCTCTCTACTATTAAATTAAAAATCACAGAACATTTTCGGTTTCAATCTTATATTAAGAGGAGATTTTGTTAATAGAAACAAGGAACTCTGGTCGAAATATTGCCAATGGTCAATTAAGTAATTGACCGAAACTCAAATATTTTATGAAATAAATAGGATTTAGGGCGTAATCGGTTTTACATGTAACTTACCTTTAATGCTTTACGAAATCAAAAAATGCAATCTGCGAAAAATACTCCTACCTTATTTCAACTAATTTCGGAGAAAAAAGCAATTTCCTTAAAAAATTATCATTGTTTTTACATTTTCTCAATATTACATTTAATGTTGATATCATTGACTAAAAACTGAAATTTTTAATTGCACTAGTTAGCTTCCTTTACATACAAATATCAGGATCATTAAGTATTAACGAGTCCATTATTTTGTCCCTTATGTTAAATTAGAAGGGGCGTTAAAATGATATTGCAATTTTTATTTACCATTGTTGCTAACATTTATTGTCGTCTTCTTGTTTTCCTTGATATGTCTGCAGGGGGGAGTAATTTTCACCAAGTTTGAAAATATTGATCTTGATTCACCCGTTGTTTTAGGTTTTCCCTTTTGGTTTTCTAGTTTTTGGAGTACTTGGTGCAATTTCTAAATACGCGAAAAGATTTACTTTAACTATACAATTGGCTTCTTTTACCTTGCATATGTTGAATTTTTCTTACAACATTAGCAAAATCTCTTTCATTTCTCAGAATGCAAGTAAGATTTAAATTCCGTATGACCGAGCCAAATCAAACTTATAGAGAAATACCAAGAAGGCGTACTTGTAAAAACACTATCACAGAAGAGGTTTTAAAGTTTTCTGCATAATAATTTCGTAATTATCAATTAAGTTAAATAAATAACAGATAAAACGCATGCGTCGACCAACATAAATCTAATAAATGTATTACTTTCTCCGTTCCATAAAAATATTACTTACCTCACTTATTTGAATTCAATATTCTTTCATAAATCCTCACTGTAATCAAAAAAGTTTTGGATTTATTTCACCACCTGTTTTTTCCGTAAAATTAAGAAAGTAAAATGAACATCTGCATTTAGGAAATGGGTCCAGAATTCATTATTGTTTTTTAAGATGATCTCTAAAATATAACTCTGTTCGACAACATGCAAATTTTAGAAGAATTTTGAGTAAAGTTTTTGATAACAACAAATGTACATAATATAATTTTCAAAACAATAAAAATAAAACAACGCGTGCCGGCGAAATTACAAAATGTTTTGGGGTACTTATAAAGTAAAGTACTTTCACATAATAAAAATAATTCCAGAGAAGTTACATTTTCACGAAACTTTCGGTAAAAGTATGAAACAATACCAATACATAAATTTAAACACACAGTGTTTCATAAAATTTAGATAATTTGCACATTTTGTGTATATACATACGAGTATTTTATAAAAAAACATTTTTTAGATTGACCGATGTCAATAAGTCTGTGTGTATATATAACTATCAAAATTGTAAAATTTGTTTTAAACCGTTTATAAAAGAAATTGGTTTATTTACTTTACGGAATTATATTTTAGTATATTTATTATTAAATTATACATGTTTCTTTTGGACCTCAGTTACAACGAAACATAGAATGGTTCTATGTTCCGTCTATAATGAACTATAGTCCGAAGTTTAATAATTTTGTATAAGTAGTACTTACCTCACTAAACGAGATGGAGTATATTTAACTTCATTTCATTTAAATCAAATAACCCATAAGTTTTTGGCACTTACTTTATTGTAATTTTTTATAAACAATTTAACAAAAGTGTTAATACTTTTTATTGCTTTTTATTCATATTTAAAGGGGAAATCGTCAATCAAACGTTTAGAATTTTTTCCAATCACTAAAATTTCAAACTATTTTTCATTTCGTTCACTTCCAAACACGGGCGTGATCCAAGTGGAACTAACACAAGCGCTTATGTCCCTCCGAATTTTGAAAATTGTTAAAACTTTGCATAATACCTACGTATATTTCTAATTCTATGATAGAAGGTTTTCTTCGGGTCTGTGACCACTAAAGAACTTAAGATCGCTGTTTTTCTCTAGCGTAAAACAGCCAACGTTACATCTTTAAGCTGCTTCTGTGCGTTAGACAAAAGAAGATAAATTACAAAAAATACAGAAAGCAATATAAAGGACTATATGAAAAGATTGAGTTCTTAATGCTTAACTTATGATTAAAGGACTTCATAAATATACGCTCAGAGAATTAGATATCTCGAGCATATTTTTACATGTTAAAAGTATCTTCTAGGGACTACAGTATGTGTTTTTACACGTCTTCAAGTTTTGGTTAATGCTCCTAAGGCTACCAAAGTATACATTGAGTAGTCATGTAGTCCGGGTGTGTCCTAAAATTAGCTTCACAGCGTTACGGGGTAAGTAGCTGACTGATTCGTTTTTACAACAACTTAAAGAAGTCCTTACAAACTAGCCTACGTACTAAAATCTTTTCCGGTACTTATACTCAGATTTAGGAGACTTTATTTTCATGACTGCGCTTTATTTAATTGATAGAGTTTTTTTCGAAAAGAACTGAAAATTACGCGAGTTTTCTTATATTACTCTGGAATGATGGACTCATTTTCACTGTTGTTCTTCGCACGCTTTCTCTTGCGTTGTTCTTTTAGTTCCCAGAATTTCTGTTGTTCCTCTGGCGTTAGTTTGGCTAGTCTTTCACGCAATTTCTGCAGCTTAATTCGTTTTTCTTCCTCCTCAACTGCCTCTCGATTGCTTTCTGCCTTTTGCCTTCGAAGTTCTTTTAACCTGCGTCTCTCTTCTTGTTCTTGCTTCTTTCGCCTTTCTTCCTCTTCCTTTTGGCGTTTTTCTTCTTCTTTACGACGTTGCTCCTCTTCCCGTGCAATTTTTTCCTCTTCTTCACGTCGTCTTATTTCTTCTTGAAGACGCTTTTCTTCCTCTTCTTGCTGTTTTAGTAGCTCTTCACGACGCTTTATTTCAGCATCACGTGCCTTCTGGTTTTCTTCACGTCGTCGACGTTCTTCTTCGATGCGTTCAAGTTCCTCTTTTACACGCTTCTGTTCTTCTTTCTCTCGCTCTTCTTGGATCCTTCTATATTCCTCCTCTTGCTGTTGCTTTTCTTCTTGAAGTTTTTTCACTTCAGATTGTCTGAATAGTTCTTGCTCTTTTTCCTTTTCTTCATATTCCAATTGGCGTCGTTTTTCAAACTCTCCCTCATAAGCCTTTTGTTTCCGTAATCTTTCCTCTTCTTCTAAGCGGTTTTGTTCAGCAGCTAGGCGCTCCTTTTCTAGCCTTTCATTTTCCTGACGTTCTTTAGCTTCATGCTGTTGTTTTTCAATTTCCTTCCTTCTCTTATGGGCTTGTTCAGCTTGTTGTCTTTCCCTTTCGACTTCTTCTATTTGCTGTTGCTTCAATGCTTCTAGTTCTTCCATCTGTTTACGTTTAATTTCCTTCTGTTCTTCAATTCTTCGTTTTTCTTCAGCTTCTTTTTCAGCAGCATCACGAAGTCTTTCTTCCTCCTCAGCTCGTTGGATTCTTTCTTGTTCTTCTTTTTCTTTCTTTGCCTTTTCACGCTGTTCCAGCCTCAATTTGCGATGTTGTTCCATTTTTCGTCTTCTCTGTAGAGCCCTACGTCTTTTAAGCTCTATTTCTCGATCGAATTGTGTCCTTTGTCTAGGTTTATTTGGCTTCGGGTTCAAAATAGTCTCATTGGTTTCAACATTGGAATCAGGTCTATTTTGTCTTTGTTTTCCTCGTCCCCGAATGCGAATGCTTGGAAGCGTTGTATCTTCGTCGTCATTTCTTTTTGAAGAAGGTTTGAAATCATGGCGGTTCTCTGGGGCGAATTGAGCAATACCGTCCTTAATTTCGTGAGCTCCAATATTTCCATTAATTACATGAGGATCTCTGGGCAAAGATGAAATTGTGTAAGGCTCTGTGCCTTGATAGCCTGGGGTTGTATGTGGGCGCTTTCTGCGTCTTCGTACTGTGTTCGCTCGGCGTTTGATTGGGATTGTGAAAACATCGTTATTGTCAACTGCCTTAACGCGTCGGTGAGTCCTTTAAAGGAAAAAGAGGATATTAGAAATATTGTATGAAATATTTATTTTATAATCCTTTCTATTTCTGGACAATTTTTTTAAATAGCAAACATGTAAAATTTTTGTTAAATAATGAACTGTTTTCCGAACCTCCCAGAATTAGTCTGTTACGGGTATTGTGCCCTAAAATAAGTTATTTTTGTTACTGTTACATGCGGTTATCTGAACCGTTTTCCATTTATTATTTTATGTATTCTAACTACATACAATGAAGTATTGCTATAATCAATTTCCAGAAATAAGCCTTTCTTTTATTGTTTTGATTCAGACAAAATGAGGTTGACAATTGTAAGACTTTGTAAAACAATTCTTCTATGATAACGTATTATCAATTTTTTGAGTTATTTCTAAATTTGTTTTAGTTTTCTTTTAACCTTTATAACGAAGATTATTATTCAAATCATCGACTTTTCTTTGGTATTAGACTTGATTACACCTCTGTTTTGCTCCAAAATTAGAATACCATTGTCCAGAATTGTTTTGTGTCTACATCTATCTGTTACTAACATTCACTATTGATATCAAGACACTTGTCAGTTTACAACGAGACAATAATGAAATAGTTAAGTTTGTTTATTGAACAATATTTACAATATTTGTTAGTGGATTGCATTATATTCATTGTTCCTTATTTGTTTTTGTATTGTATATATTTTTGTTTAATTTTGAATTTTAGATTCATCTTTTGTGTTTGCTTCTATTTTGAGTATTTCTTAATTCGTTTAAGAACCATCATATGTTATTACGGGTTTGTTTGTCTTGAAAGTAAATTCCTTCGAGCAGGCAAGGGGATGATTTACAAAATATCCTCCGTACGAATATTCCAGTGAAAAACAAACATATGTATATTGTATTAACGTTTTGTTGCGAGTTATTAAAATTCAAAACCTACTACACCTCTCATCTCAGCAACTTGTCCTTTGAAGCTGTTTAATTTAATGATTCATATACATTAGGAATTTTTACCGTAGATGTCAGATTTTTTAACCTATATTTTAATTTCATCAGACTAGTTTTAAAAAAAAACAAAAAAAGGTATAAGATATTAATTCTTATTAGAGTCCATAAGCAACTCACATTTGTGGGTTACAATTAATACAAAGAAAATGGATTGGCCTTATAAATCAACTAAACAAAAAATAATTAAAAAGCGATCGTAAATCGAAGGGTGGATTCCACATACTCCAAAAAATGTACTCAGGTTGAGTAAATTTTTCAAATTTTTGTTGAGGGTAAAAGAAGTTTTTATTTTACGTATTTGCCTAAAGTATTGTTTTCTCATCGATAAGAATGCAGAAGACGCAGCAATGTGTATAAGAGTAGGTATTCCTTCAGGACAAATATGTAAAACATTTAAAAGTAGCTATTGATTCGACGAAATGCATGATTAAGCAGTGTGTGACCAAACGTGCACTAAAATAACCTTCTACAGTATGTTTTTTTACAACCGTGCCATTTGCATGTTTTTAAACTACCTTAATCACGAACACATAAATGTTTAAAAAACAAAACACGGTCTGTGTCTGCACCAACACAGGTGTACTTACACTCGTCGGATCTTGCAATCCACTGCGTATGTTGCGTTTCGAGTTTTTATAAAACTTCTGTTTGTGTTTGTGTAGAAATATTTTTGACGAGCAGGAGTTAACAAAAACAAAAAGAATTCAAAAAATAATTTTCTTTAAAAATAATTCAAAACCAAATTGTGCGATTGTAATTCAAAAGAAAGTGGAAAGCTCTTTTGTTGTTTTCCTTACCTCGTTCCATTCTCTCCGCTGTCGACAATCTCAAGGAGCACTTCGTTGGCCAACTGATTCGGGTAAGTCTCGTTCCAGCGGTTGTAAACCTTGAATCGATTCTTTTCGCTAACCTTGGGCATTTTATGCTGGCATATGAAACGGTGCCTGTCAACAGATGATTGCGCTGACCACCTGCAATTACGATTAGAGGGGTGAATTTAAATATTTTTCGTTTCAAGGTGCATTCGCTTTCGCTTTAGGATAGAAGAAAGGCGATTTTGATTTTTCTAGTCATGCAATGTCAATCTACACTAACGATGCATCAGAGTCGTGCGAAGAACGGAAATTGTTTTACAGCCCTGGAGGGCCGAAGAAGCCTACTTAAAGCCGGGATAGGAGTTAAGGTTTGGGCTTGTTTACGTTATGTAACTTTATTAGCATAGACTAATCACAGTAAATGATTTAAATGATGAAATGAAGATACCCAATTAACCCCAATTACGCAAAACGAGTATGTCTTTAATTAAGCCGTGATAATTGAATTGCTTAAAGTTGGCCCTTTGATTAATCCACACAGGTGTGCCGTGCTCCCTTCTCAAAAGGGCTCTCTTTTATGCCCTGATTATCTTGAAAACGAGCCAATGTAGGCATGGGTCAGAAGGGTGCAAAAATTTAGATCAATCCAGATAAGCAGGACTGCGATGCGACCTGGTTGCACCGGACAGATTTATCCGGTTAATTTGCTTATGACGCAAACTGTTCCCTATGTCCGCTGTCCGTTATATACTGACATACAAGGGACTTTCCCTTAACAGTTGCCGCTGTAATTAATTGGCCTATTTGAGTAAAATATAGTGGTCATATCCTTGCCATACTTTCGTAGGAGACACTCGCCGGCCGAAGTCGTTCAGAGCCCACCGAGTGATTTAGTGAAGCAATCGTGGGTGTCTTTTCCGACTAAATCAAAGTATTTCCTGTGGGTGCCACGGAGGTAGTGTTCAGCACCAACTACAGACAACGACACCCCAGGTGGCTATAACCAGCAAATGCCGGTAGCAGTTTCACCTCCTCTTCCCTGATTGAAACTTGGCCGCGGTACACTTCATTTTTGGGAAATTGCTCCCAGAATTTAATAACACTTGGTTTGCGGGATAATATGGAACGCTCGAGAAATTATATCGGTTTAGGTAGAGAGGAGGAGGTCTGAAATGCTCGGTTGGGAATTGGCGGAATTACTTTTTTAATGAACAGAGTGTACCTGCTTTTGATATTATAAGGGAGCTATGACATGTATTATGTGTATCAGTTTACTACCTAGCTTGTATTTAACCATTGATCTATAAAACGAGCAGTAATTAGAATTATCAAAAATTTGGCAGATTTGTTGTTGTTCTGTATAAAAATTATGGTGATAAATCTTAGTATGTTCTCCTATAGATACAAAGTTATTTAGATGTACATGTATAGATAACTAAAGCAAATCTAAATCTTTCGAAATAGGTACAACAAAAATAGTTTGTGATATACCAACTCTCACTATCTTTATTATTCCTAAACATTCATATATGTATGTAACACTAGCATGAAAAATATTGTGTGATGCGATCATCACAATGTAATTTTACTCACACTTTCTAACTCTTCAACTAAGCTAAGCAATCTATTGTAGTTATACATGATTTATGACTTCAATAGTCATAAATATACTTCTCGATCATGTTGAACAAATTACCTTATGACTGCCTTCAGTTTATAACTGCCTAGTGCAAACGTCCGTTTATAATTCATATGCGGAAGAAAGGTGAAAGATAATTAACTGAAAATGATTCTATCTTTGTTCCGTTGAAAAACATTTCATTGTGGCAATATTTTATACATATTACACAGTGGTGACTCAGCAACCACTGCTGCATTTTAATTTATAAAAATTGATTTAAATATTCTATCCTTTATGTAAAACCAATTGTCAAAAGTATGGTCTAATTTGTTATCAGGGATTTAGTTTAAGAAAAACCATCATTTCAAATTCAATATCAATATATCATTTCAAATTCAATAATTTTTTCTCAATTTTTGGCAAAACGCAAGCTGAAACCGAAATTGAGTTTGTTGGGGTTGCATTTGAGTAGTAATCTACGTTTTTTTTGTGCTATAACTACAAGCAATGTTTTTGTTTTTACTTGAAGACACGAATTCTAAAAATTCTAATATTAATCGAAAAGCAGTGTGGGTGACAGTAAATATTTTTGAAATAATAATAATTTGAAATAATCAGAGTCCCATTTTTAGGGTTACGTACAAAATACTAAAAAACTACCCCTATGGAGCGAGTTTGTGCGTCTGTTTATCCCTCTATCATACAGATGCTTATTTCAACAAATTCGATTTAGATGGTAATAAAGATCGAAAAAAGGATCAACACTTTAAAGATATGTTATTAAATCAAGTTCATTTCCTTTCATGCCACATACATATATAGTTTTATACTTCGACTTAAGAAAAATGTCTAAAAAGTTACGATTTCCTTATCTTCGAAGTTTCAAATCAATTAATCTAAAATAATTCTGGTTCGTTGAGGGTAATGTAAACATTGCAGGAAAAATAGAAAAAGTATCTCTAACCAACACATGTTTTTTTAGAAATTAGCAAAAATCCTTTACAAACAATTATGCGTTCCCAAAAATGAACTTTATGGCGTGCTAATAATATCAATAAGTATTCGTAGAGTATTAATTAATGAATCATTAAAACAATGAAAAAATGGTTTCTAGAGGCTTAGTTAAGGTTTGTAGCACTAATTCTAAGTCTCGTCGGTTTTTATGGGATCGATGAATTTAACTAAATAATTTTTTTTATATACGTGTCCTTTCAAGGTACCGAACCCTCTATGTGTGAATCCAATTCGCAGTTGGCCGATTTTTTATACGAGTATTTCAAAAAGACAAATAGTACACTTATTTTATGTTCATGTACAAGAATAATTCTAAGTCATACAAAGTAAGTTGGGTTATTCCGGTAAAGGACACACTTTGGTCATACAAATAAGGCCCTTTGTGTAAAAGTGTCCGTGATGCGGGGTGAATGCAAAAATATAGGGGAGAATGTATTATAACGTAAACAAGCACTTTCTTTAATTTGTGTGGTTTGAAAGCAGTACAGTGTTCTAGAAAATAGCAGTGATAGATATCTACTCAAGAAAATTACATAATTTTAGGGAAATTTAAAAGATATTTTCTAGTTCAATCTAAATAGAGAAATATAAATTTGGAAAGATTTTTTTTTGCTCCTAGGAAACAGCACAAGGCACAAAATGTTTTTTTTTTTTTTTGTAAGGGGAAATCCAATATTGAAGAAAGCAGAAGGTTGAAAGTAAGCAAACATAGAAAGTAAAACACCTTCCCTGTACTTTACAAAGTCATTTTTAGAAATAAAAAACCTCCTCTTCCGACGTACACAATCTGCCGACATACCCTTGGGTAAAATAGTACGCGAATGTTTGCTATTCAAAAACAAAAAACATTGAGAAACATTTTCTTGTGCACGGCACAGCTTCCGGAAGACTGAACAAACCACCTAACCCTTTTGCTCGGAAGCGAGCACTGTTTTCGATCTTTTCGGATGGGTCCATTCGCGCGAACCTTACCTGTATTTTATGCTGGGGTTGAGCACAGCGCAATGATACCTCAGGTCTTGGCTGCTCCTGCAAATAATGCTCATAAGTAATGCACACACGAAAAGGTGCAGAAACATTTAATTTTCACCAAAATCAAAAAGTGTACTTACTGCGCTCTTCCTGCGAAAGGAGCTTACCAGGTGAATTCGATTCAATTAAAAGTTTAATTGAAGCCGGCCGACCACCGCGAAAAGTTCGTAAAATGGATTTTTATGGAAGCGCATCTTCAGAAAAAATTAAATTTGGTTGTGCTTCATACTTAGAGGTTGTTGAAAACCAGTTCCTTTACATTTCACTTGCTTTTGAGTAAAAATAAAATATGAGGAAAAAGGAGGAAGGGCACATCTCGGCCCAGCAGCTCCCTGTACCTTTCCTCCCGGCGTTCACGGCATTTTAACTCCAATCTTAAATCGTTAAGGAATTTCACCATTAATAATTTGAGTGCTTGTTAAGACGGAAAGAAAAAGCATTTTTATCTGACTCTCACGATTCTTCCGCCCGTTCCGTTTGTCGCAAATAAAAAATTAAAGGCTCTCGTAAAAAGGCAAAAATCTTAAAAATTGTGCGAGGGTAAAAGTTCCCCAATTACCTTGAAATATTTATGTGAAAAATATTTTTGTGTTCTTTATGTGCCAAAGTGTATCCACTTGGCTCGTGTATCTTGTTCTATTTCGCCTCTTTACTTACGCCCAACGGCGCGGTATTTGCGGGTGGTGTTTGATGGCGATGGGCAAGATTCTGAAGATAACATCGAGGAAAGTCTGGAGATGGGATGAAAATAAGTTAAGGAACCAGCCTTCCTGTAGATTCTTTAAAAATTCATACACTTACATACCCCCCGCCGTTTTGGTGAAATTTATTCGACCCTTGGGTGTAAATGTTTTGCGGGAAGGAGTTATGGAGATGATGTCCCTGAACATCCTTTTCTTACATAGCTTCCAGTCAGTGCCTATACTTAATTCTGAACGATTTAAGGCGGATTTTTCAGGGTTTGAAATCCTGAACGCTTCGAAAGGATTTTTTGAAGCTCAATAACATTTAATTGACTTTATATCAGAATTTCTCCGAGCTGGTTAATTTTTTAATATTTGAGATTCACTTGGTCGTTTTTTGAGAGCTAAATTTCTTTTGAACGATAATTTCATTGTCGAAAGACCTAGAAGGAAATTCAAAACTCTTAAGTGTGAAGTACGCGTTGGGTTTTCATCATATTTATTGGAAAAATTCGAAAATTTACGCTTTAACCGTAGAATAGAAATGTGGTATACTTCTGGCGTTTAGGTACCTAACGAACAGAAAGGTGGACTATCTACTTACGTTCACCTAAGGCTAAATCTTGTTTTCTGATATACCTTTTTAACATGTGTTGTATATGTATTTTCTAAAATGTAAGTAAATTACATATAAAATGTCTTGTATAGAATTCTATAAACAATTCAACTATTTACATACGAAATATAATACCATTAAACTGTATCAATTTACTTGATTAGGAATTATCATGAAGGTTGCCAACAGGATAATGCTTTCTAAGCAATTCCATTAGGTACCTAAATAATGTATTAGATAATAAAAGCAAAGTTATGTCACAAATGCAATACATTTGTATGCACTTCTTGAAATCCCAAATAAATTAATCAATGAAATCGATACTTCGCTTCCTGAAAATCTTCGTTACTCATGTACAACTTTTATTTCCCAAAGCTCTTATGCTCCACTACCGGTAGCTAGACGGATTCTATAGTATTTCCTCTACCTACGGATAGAACTTCATTTCTGTTTGCATAATAGCCTTTGGGCTACTGACTTGTGGCTGCATTGGTTGTGGGACGTAATGCCATTGAGAGCAATGGAACGCTGTGTTGCAACAAAATGCTCGTTGAGTCAGTCCATTGAATTAAGTTAGGCAGATGAGATTTTCAAAAGCTTTAGAAATTGTAAAGGCTTCTTAGTGAAAATCAATTAAAAGGTTTTCACATGGCCTTTTATACGCCTCTTAAAGAAAGTTCTTAAATAGAGATTCGTGAAACTGATGCATGTACAGTTTTTCACAACGCTTTTCCTTTGTAGAGGAATGTTACGACTTTTCTTTCTAAAGAAGGTGAATTACATGTAGGTATGTTTTTTTAATCATAATTAGACTAATTTTATGTATGTAAATATTAGATATCACAATCTTTAGACTGTTCATTGTTAAGTTTAACTAATTACAATTTTGTCCGCGATCTATCATATTTTTCATTGCTCTGCTGGTTACTTAGTATAATATTTGCTGGAGTATCCAAAATTACCAGGAACCATAAACAGTAGGTCTAAAGAAGCGTAAAGTATGTACATCAAAATCTAGATTTTCTGATTTAGTTGTTAGAAAGATAATAAGGAAATTTAATCGTAAAATATTAGGTCTACTTTTTAATTGTATAAACACAATTTCACTAAACTTTGGAATTGGATAGAGTTTTGTCAAATGCCAAAAATTCGTACTTATATATTTTCTAAATGTTGAGGCATTCATAAATAGATAGATAGGAACATATGCTGACTTTTTTCACAATTTTATGTATGCACTGAGTTGGAACGGAACGTGATAAAAATTTCAGACTTTATTACAGCGCAAACTCTAAGGCAGCTTTAAATTAATCAAAGCATAGTAACATTTACCGTATGGTACTGCTGCAGTTGCACCTAGTAAGCTCCTTCGTCCTAAAAAGTTAAATATTTTGCTTTCGATTATTACCCAGGATCCAGTTGACTGAACGAGTGATGCGTAATCTCCTTTCCATTATATCCCCAATGCCACTTATGAGTGTTCCAATCGTAGCAACCGCCAATCCAAATTTCATCAGGATCAGTGTCCATGGCTATCAGATAGGACCTCAATTTTCTATCAGCTGAACTTCCAGGCTCGGCTAATTTGCTATTTTTATCCTTGCACTCAAAGTGAGCATCGAGCCAGTTTAACCTAGATGAAGAAATGAAGTAGCATTCGGATCCGATCCTTTTGAAGTTGGGCGGGCACATGGCATACATGCGCCTCTTCACTCTAGTGTGTTCAGCTAGAGCAGCGCATAAGACTGAAAGTTATTAAAGTTATTGGTGAAAATTTACTTTTAAATTTCTATAACAACTTACTTGTGGCTAATACAATTAAGACGGTTTTCCACTGCATTTTGATTATTCTAGTTTTTTCTTATATGCTATACAAATCCGAGAAGTCCTTATTTTCAATTCACCAGCCACCGCAGCTGTGACTGTCAACTTCCCTTAAATTCTGGAACTTATTCCGGCGATTGGATTTCGCAAGCTATTTTGCAAATGCACAAAATCATTCAATCCAGGTGTGGTGATGTACGGCAGTTTACATTGTCCCCTGGGTTCGTCAACGTCTGCGACTGAAATAAATGGAAGCAGAAAAGAGACGGTTATTACCTCATTCGGGTCGGGATTGTTTTATTTTCGCGGGATTAATCGAAGATGTACTTTCACTGCACTCATTCGGGTGCGGTAGAAGCGTTTATCTCTGAGACGAAATCTGATCCTTGCTAAAATCAACGTCTGTCTGCTGATAAAGGGGTAAACCGCAATGAACATGAAAATAACACTGAGATTGTGCCCGTTTGTGGGTTTTGCGAAAACGAATTGCTGGTGAAATTGAATACAGCGCATTTTGAACACAATCGGAAAAATAATAGGCTCAGAGAAAGAAGCACTGCTGATGCGTAAAATGCCTCTTAAGATATTCCCTTATAGGAAATAGATTTTGATTTTTTACCTTTTCATAACATAACTCAAAAGAAACGAAATTTGCACTTTCAAAATATTTCGGGGATCTATCATTTCAAATTATGTAGATCAGAGTTCTTGACGTTAGAATGACGCAATTAATAGCAAACTAAATTTGCATGGAAATGATAAAATTAACGTCATGATATGCAGCAGTTCAATTGAGATTCGTTTGGCTATAGTTTAATACTCGCGAAACGGACAGAAAAACTCGGGTAACTTTTGTTAAAAAATTAAATTTTAACGTTTTTATTTTAGATTCGGAAGAGTAATTTAAGACCAATTTGATTCACATGAAGAAGTTAAATTTTGATCGTTCACCATTTTTAATTTTTAACTTTTGAGAACAGATATGAAATCATTGAACTCATTGAAGAATAATATTTGAAAGAGAACCATCTTAAATTTCGTTTTTTTGTTCAAATATGACAACTACTTAGATTAATTTACATCCCCAAAACCCCGTCATGCCAAAATTCGCCCAATTCGTTAGAGCTGGTTTGAAGAACCCTATTAAATAAATAAAAATATTACTCGTACCTATCATATCATAGTATAGCATATTTTGAGGCAGACGTTATCGTTTCTAAGATCATTTAACTTTGGTAAAACAAGACAATATTCCTCTGGGTGTTATAGAAATAATAGTTCTAATACGTGAGTTTTAAAAAGTGACCCCAAGCTAATGCGAAAGGAATAACGTTCAAATAAAAGTAATAAAAATTGGCATTATTTCAGTTATGTATAAATTCTGTTATAGTTCAAAGCTTAGTCTTAAAGTAGATCGTTTACGAGAAAGATGCCTATTTCAGTCGATTTTGTGTTTACTCAAAATATGAGGTTTGTAATTGTAGGGAATTTTTAATATGTATTAGAATATTTCTTGTACGCTATATTTATTAGAGGCCGATGGGAACGAGCGGAAAGTGGAAAGTCCCGCCGATCTTTGCTCTACGACTGCCGCTGATTATAAGTATTTGAGTCGATTTGAGTTCCGCGCAGATTCTGAGATACATTCAATATTTGTCTCATATACTAATATATATATCCACCTTTCCAGCGACATTAGCATACGGTATCGGGAAACTTTCGGGATAATCCTAATAAGGCGATCGTCGCAATTCCGCGATCGATTAAGAGCCCGCCGCCCAAGGAGACGGCCAACAAAACACGAGTCGACAGGCGTTTAACAGCATTCCAAATCGAGAAACCTGGCTCAATGCCCGCAGATACAAGTCGCGGACACTTGCGATCCGCGGACTGCATCTCGCGCAGCATCCACGCTGGACCGCGGACCCCGGGGACAATAACGCGAACAAGCTAGGTTACATAATTCCCGGGCGGCGAGTGGATGCCGTTAATCGATTACAAATCTTTCGGGCGGCCCTACAAGCTCTCGGTCCTTCCGCGGCCGCGAAGATTTTGTCTTCCTTCTTTTAAGGTCGCCGATTTAATTGAAATGGAAATTTCAGTCTGCGACTGCGCGCGCGAGACCTCGGGACTGGCCACGGCCATTCAGCGCACACCGGGCACAAAATGGGCGCGGATGCTGTGTGCGTGTGCATTCATCCGGGCATGGGTGGAACTGCAATTCCGCACGTGCACTGCACCTTCGATCTCACCGCCATATTTCATTCCATGGTTGTTGCAATGGACCAGACAGATCTGGGACTATCTGATGAGGGGTTTGCGCTGCGCGGTGCGATCCACTGCTGTTCAGGAGGCGGATCATCCTTTGGGGTTTCAGCTGAAAGGCGAAGCTGTCATCAAACTGTGGACTGTGGGCCGGTGTACGTTTCTTCTTCCGGGTGTTCGAATGGGGTTATTTCGACATCTTTGAAGATTAAGCTGTGGATGCCCATTATAACCTTTTTCATTATTCTGGTTTATTTTACCTTATTGGATCGAAATTTTGAATTATTAAACATAAGTAATGAAGATATTACGTAGGCATATTCATATAGTGGTCATACTTTCTTATATGCACATTTAAAGTAAAGGATAAGAACATGTACCTTTTGTTAAAAAAACGCGAGAAAGTTCACCATGTTTGCTCTTAATACTCATGCTGAAATAGCAATTGAAAATATGTAAGGGATAACTATCGAAAATGCGTTACACTTTCTTTCAGATATATCGTAGGATATTGGTTGATAACGTGCTAGAAAGTTGAGCCTTCAATTTTTCTAACTGTGTCCCTTAACCCATTCGAGACCGTATATATTTTTGGTGACTATCCCCAGCATCCAAGCATTGTTCGTGCTTTTCACTATCACTACTTATTTTCTGCAATCCTGATGGTCCTGGCTTTGGATCACTCATTTTAGGGTCTAAATTGAACCTAACATCAAATTTTACTTTTACCTATTTTCACAATTCCAATGACTTTTCAATTAGTATTTAACTCTTTTACTATGGTAGATTTTTAAATACATAGTTGTTTTTGCATTTGTGGTCGATATTTTAATTATTACTTAAATTTGCTCGTATTTTTAAATATAAATTGTTGTGATATTTGCTTTCAGATATGTAATAAGTGGAAGAAGCGATTTCCGAGATTTTACAATTTCAATTTTTTTTACTATTATGAGTAGCTTCCAGAATTAACAATGTCTTTTGTTATTTCGCAAAAAGCGTCCAAAAATATAAAGTTTTATTTTGCAACGTCTAAATTTCTAATATTTTTTGAATGGGTCTATTGATTTTATCTTTTCCGTTTATTGAAACGAAATGAAGTTTATTAACCTAAAAACCAAGACATATAAATTGGGAGATAACTTCAGATAACAATTTGCTCTTAGTATCATTTAAGAAAGAAATTTAAAGAACTAAGTAGATATAAAACACTTGTATAAATTCTAAACCTCATATTGATTCACCTGAGTATAAGCTGTATTCTTAAAGATAATCTTGGATAACAAATTGATAAGATCTACAAAGCTAAATGTTTTAACCTGCTAGGACAGGAATGGATAATCTTTGTTAAGACTTTTTTCGTTAAAACTTTTTTTTATTGAACTTAAGGAAATTTCTTTTATTTATATTATTTGGCACTTTATTTTCACCACTTGACAAATTAATTTTTAGCAAAATTATAAAAGAATCATGGACTATTTTTTAGGTGAAAATTCAATATTAGAGCAACGCTGTTTGTCTGTTCGTTTGTTAGATGGTTTTTAATTTAAAAATGAAATAAGAGAAGGATTTGAAATTTACGTATAAAGTGTAATTCCTTGTTGCAAAGACAAAAATCTTATGTTTTTCGATTCTTTTGTATAGGATGCAGTTAAAATGAGATCTAATATTGAATTATGTATCAATTGTTGAGAAAATTTAAACTGCTTGTAAAATTTTTGAATAGCAGACAAATAAGAATAACCAGCATCACCAAAAATGTGCAATAAACCTTTTTTGATTTTGGCCCGTGCCCAATGTTTGGTAAAATTGTTTTCATAATACCCGCCCTACATCGGCATCTTCCGGTACACGAGCATAACATCAATTCAGAACAAATTGACTGCACCTGCCAGAAGAATTCGCGTTTCTTACTTCTCCGCGAAAAGTATTTAATCGAAGAATCTCGCGAGCTACCTGTCGCGGCGTGCACGCGGTTCCTGGCGTGGCGTGTCATTAAACTAGTTACCTTTATCTTTGGACTAGTTAGTTTGTCGTTGGCGTCGCTCGATTAATTTGTCCATGCCACTCCCCTGCTCATTGCTCAACTTTGAGCCGCTCGTGGATGTTTCAATTAGAGGCGCTCGAGGCGTTCTTGGTGCAGTGCGTTTTGCTCCGAATGAGAACCGCGGGAATATCAGCGGGCAGCGGGCAAACACGCGGTGCACATTGCACTTGATTTATTGTCATTATGTTGCCCCGGTAAACAATTCGCTGCGCTCGCTGCAAGCGACTGTAATTGTTGTTTTGGATCGGCAGCTTCGCAAATAGAAATTGCAGTTTTGTTCGTTTGCTACGGGGGATTATATCAGTGAAAATGGGTTATGTAAGCAAATGGGCGCAATGGTGCCAGTGCCATGTAGCCAGGGACAAAATTTCCTCATATTTTTTATCTAGAAGGAAATTGAGTCGAAAATGTAGAGAGAATTCATTAAAAAATGTTACAAATTTGAATATAGGTAGGTATATTGCATTAAGAAGGAATTAAATATTATATTTGAATGTTACTCTTAATGCAATAAAATTACACATGAAATCAGAATCTTTAAGAAAAAGTGTAATCTTGTTCAATTGAAGTTTTTACTCTTTTTATTGTGTTCATGTCTAGAAATATTTAGTTAGGCTTGAAGAACGACTCAATTTTATATTGGCATTTAATTCTATATCTTCATGTCTTCAATATAGTGTATACGATATATAAATAAATAACAATGCCAATATTTATATTTAAAGTCACATAGAGATTTAAATATTTCAAAATTCTAAAAAAGTCTAGCATGGGGCACAACCCGAACATGAAACGATCGTTATTAAAACTTCTTTCTAAATTTTATCCTTATTTTCGGTACTATTGAATTGGAATTGTCTATGTGTATATAAATGTTACAATTGTTTAAAAAACACCTTTGCATATTTCATATGGACAATGTTTCATCGATAAAAAAAGGAAATTTAATTTATATTTTGAATCTCTAGTTTGTTTATTAACATACATTTATGGTCTCCCATTTTTATCTCAGCCTTCGTAGAAGTACATATGTATATTCCGATTGTTGGGGATCAAAGAGCAAAATTGTTGGTTTTATTATTCGTGAACCCGAAAAATCTTCAGTTCTGCGAAACAACCATTCATAAATAACTCTGGCAGACATGATGTCTGTCTGCTGTAGATCTCATCAGGAAAGTGTAATTGGGAGTCATGCATGTCATTTCGTGACCTCTGCAGCTCCACACTTCACCAGCGCTGGATTTTACGACTTGGGACCTCGCTATATTGCGAGCTCGTGCCATGGTTCAGTACTATCATTTAAATTATTCAAGTATGTTCGCTTCTTTTGACAACGTGCCACATAAGTCCTCAAATGCACTTCCACCGTCCTAATGTCTCTCTAAGCTCCCCAGACGGTTGAAGATATGTAGGTGGATGTCTGTAAAGCGTTCACGTTCCTCAAAAATAGACTTTTCATGTTTTTTCGACGCGTTAGCTCTTATAAAATTCCACCTTCCCCGTATTTACGTACATACATATACCTATACATATATCGCAATCGCTTACATGTCCTTTTCTGTGCAAACTCTTGTGACATCGACCGACTACTCTGAAAATGTCTTAATTGATTATAGCTAACAGGACGTGTACACCGTGCGCTGTTCAGAATTTCTTCGCTCGGTAAGAAATTACTTTCGGAAGAAAGGTACTTTTTTTAAAGAAAAACCTACATGATTTTAATGCAAATGCATCATAATTTGTCGCCAATGGAATCGAAAGGAAGAAATTACATTAAAACTATGAAATCATGCTTCATAAATATTAAAAAATCATTTCCATTGCTGTAAGTATTTTGTCTATGTCTATTTCAATTATTCCACCAAAATAAAGTTAATGTTAAAAACTGATGCAAGTAAACTTATATACCGGGATGGGCCTTTTTTAGCCTTACCTTTAACGTTTTTTTTTTCTGTGTTAAGAGTTAAGAATAAGTTTAAAATCATATGCTTTTGTTACTAAGCATCAAGAAAAGAAAGAAAATCATTATTTAAATTATTTAAACTAATGATGAACAAAACAAGACCAAGACTATAATAGTCTTACTTATTTACTCGCATTTAGTAGATCTTACGAGTATATAAATATAAAACTAGCAACTGAACGACTTCCAGCTACTTTGCTACACCGTTTAAGTACTATGTAGTTGTCAATGAAAGAATAATTGATGTAATAGTGCTTATTGAAGTAATTTTCATATTTGCTTGTTCTCATAAAAATTGGTCAATGCCAATATTTATTTTGACCAAACTTTTTGAATTTACCTGAAAAAATCCTAGAATTGAGTGGAAGACTGTGTGCGTTAACCACTGCGCTGTTTTGATAAAACTATTTATAAAACAAATAAATTTATATAATCATCTTTATGAATTTGGATGCACAAAGCACATATATAAATTAAAGAGCTGCTGGTGTTTAATTTAAACTTCTAGAGTTATATGTATTTATTTAAAAGTTGGATCAAAATAATTTACTATGAACATGATTCTATTTTTCAAGATAAAAATATAATAATCATGTAATGTTTTTTAAATACCTATTTTAGGTAAAAGTAAGAGAAAGGCAGTAAAAATTAAATTATTTAATTGTTTTTATATTTATAATTCAAATGGATTTTTTTAAGTAAAACCTGTTTATTAAAGTTGGAAGAACTTATCCTATAATTTTCCAAAGGTCAATGACTGAAAGTTTTTAGAAAGGGTAGAAATCTTTCAAACTAAACATATTTAAGTAGCTTTAATAAAAGAAGAAAGTCTTCTTCCAACTAAAGGAATCAGTTTTTCTAAGTATAGGAGGAATCCGTCGAAGAACGACTCACGAATTCTGGAGATGTGTTTTCCATTAGCAAAAAAGTAACATGATAATTGTGGGAGCTTTCGGGCTGTCCAAACCCCTTGAGATAGGCCGGGCGGTTGACCGCTTCTGCAAATTGCCGGTTGCACTGCCCCCTGATTAATCTATCTCCGGACCGTGATTTATTGCCGGTCACTGTTGCCGTGTCCAGCTGCTCGCGGCCGCGGAGTCGCGCGCGGCCTGAGGGCGGCAACCGCGACGAGCTTTAGATGTTCGCCATTCTCACAGAGATTGCGTGGACCGTGACCCACCCGTCGAACGCAATGAGACGAGTACTGGCGCCGTCTCCAGATTACAACTCCGCGAAAATCGCCGTGTATGCTAATTGAGTGCATATCAGGGAGCTCCGGGAAATTAGGCTTTTTGCTTTTGATACTTGTTAACTAATTTTATGATGGCATTTTTTATGGGATTCTAATAAAAAGCGTCTTCTTCTAGCTTCTGTAGCGTTGTCGTTTTACTATCTTATTTCAGACATAAATTTAAGTGTGGTCAAATAAATTGATTTTGCGATTCTCTTGCCAGTTTATTCATATGCACTCTTTCCACAGAAACAACTTTTATGAGGCCACTAAACATGTATATTTTAATTTTAATTGTACTCTTTATTGTTTTAATTGGGTTCATTGCAATCTATATTTTTTCACATAAAATAACCATGGACTTCGCGGCAAAATTAGTTCTTCGTTCCTTGAGTATATGTTTCGTGTTCGAAATTCAGCATATATTAGACGAGTTGTCGCGCTTATGTAGTGCTATCTAAAGTTCAAAAAATAACTATTTTAAAATATTTTCATCAGTAGTTATATTGCCTTTACAACAAACACAACAACATCAAAAAAGTTTTTCGAGTCCAAAATGTCGCAGTCTATCATAAATAATAAAAACAGGAAGTTAATACAATATATTTTATGATTTTGATAATAGAGGAACCTTGACTTATCTATTAATAAATTCTTGAAAGTTCAAGTTTTGTCTATGAAAAGTATTTTAAGTGATTCATTTTTCAGTGATTATAAAACGATGTAAAGCATTGCTATGATTTAATTTTAGGCCTAATCAACTTTTTACAAACTGAAAATGTATATTTAGCTTAATCGTAGTTATGAAGGTTCTTTTATTATACATATTTGGCAATGCAAAAAGTTTATTATTTAAATTTAAATGTGTAATGCAAATATGTAGCTACATATTTTTCTTCAATATACGTAATAATAATTAAACCTCCTAAATAATAACCTTTAGCTCGAGTATCTACAAGCAACGTTTTTGAAATTTATATAAGCCTTTAAGCATTTCATTTTATAAATTTCCCAATTTTTCAAGTAGTGGTTTCATCAATTATTCACTGTTATTATTATGACCTTCCAGTGATTTCTAACTATATTCAGGTTTGCACTGCAAGTTGAGTATCAGATTATCCTTCGAAATAAATAAGTTAGGACGAACTTTCAGCTAGAAATAAATTTATTTATACTTGGCAAAGAACAGGAAACTAAAATGATTCGAAACTTTTATTTCCATAAAAGAATGGAATTTTTTACAAAGGTCCTGTTAAAGGTGTCTCTGGGTTAAACCGAAAAGTTGCAAAAATGACCTCCAGGTGATGTTATTGTATGTATTTGTATTATGAAAAAATATTCTGAGCTTTATTACAATTTCGAATTTCAGCCAACTTTATCACAGGACTGAGGCACTAAGCTCATTACGATGACCACGCATCCTGGCAATTAGGGTTCTGTGCAGAATATGCAGCTTCATTCATTCACTAGCATATGCATAGTCCTTATTGAAACTGTTGAAGCTATTCTGCCACGGGGCTATTGAAGGCGTTTAATTGAGTCTTTCGACAGCAAAAATCAGGCTCGTGCAAATTTCAATTACATTATCATATCTCTCCCCAGAGCACTGTTGCATTATTAATTGCTACAGCGCCACCATCCCACCTCCGTTGTTAAATTTACACTGCAGGCCCTCCGAGGGTTCGAAATTTTGCGCCACCCACTGACATGCTCCCTAACAACCTGTGCAGCGCGCCTACTCTGCGCCAAATTGAAAATTCACTCCATTATGCGGCCTTAATTTTTGCGGATTCCATCCATTCTCATTTCGACGTTATTACCCCTTTTTAATTTCAACCGCTCCAGTAGGTACCTACTTCCCGTCTGGCTGTGCAAAATTTTAATTGACACTTATCCGATAGCAAAAATGAGGCCCTCGTAAAGAACCAGGACGTGGCCCGGGAATACCAAACCCATTAGCCCTCTGGATCTAGCGATACTCATCCATAAATCACAATTGCGCGCTCCAAAGTGCATCGAAAGGGGCAGTCCGCTTCCAGATAAAAATATTGTTCATCCCAGTGCCCGGGTACTGAATCACATACTGCTGGGATCCTCCCGGTAGTGGCAGAGCCGGAGCCCTCTTCCGGCCCCTCGCAATATAAAAAGTCATAAAATTGCCACAAATCATTTGATTATCGATTCCCGAGCCGAAACCCGCAACCGGGAGTTGGCAACGGGCTATGCTGCTTTTTTAACAATTAAATGGCCATCAATAATTCGAAATCTCGGGCACTACGATATATATCCAGATGGGTGTGAGTCGAAATTCCCAGCCAAGTGTCTTCAATTAATCCCAATAAAATTGCCATAAAAAGCAATTAGCATAACTAGAAAGTGGGGCACACACTGTGCGGGGGTTTCGTTTCATGCATTTCTCCTGGGGAATATGATTTATGCTCCCAAGTGCTCCGCAGTTGCCCCGTTCGCATGTCGCATATGAGACACAGGTCAGGGCCGTCAACCGTTTTTGTGTCCTCAGACATAAAACTCGTGGCTGTCCCAGGCCACCAGCTTAGTGACCGCAATTGTCTCGGTGCATTTAATCCGCAGCTCCTCAGCGAATTTTGCTTTTATAGGACAGTGCTGTTGTCGCGCTGAATTACTCGATTTTCGAGTTTTGCGTCCACATGACATCGAAATTTCGACCTTTTTCGATGGTGGCATCGTTATCTGCCGAATTTTGTTCCTTTTGCCATCCCAGGTACTGTGCGATGCTTGGCCTTGAGACGGGATTTGCTAAAATTGAACCTAGGACTGAACCTGAATCCGTCCTCGTTCAATGCTTAAGAGGATCAATTCGAAAATGCCAAAGGGTAAACCGCCTTTGATGGGACTTTTGCACATCGTTTGGCTTTCATAATATTTTGTGTACGATTTCAGATTTCTTAAGGATGAGAGCTTGATAATTCAAACATTTTTGAATGTTATTTTAAAAATGACGTGAAGATTTAAATACTGTTTTCCATGAAGCCCGAAAAGTATTCAATTTTATAAAAAAAACATTTCTCTGCGATGTATCTTTGATTTGGCTCTTTTATAAAACGCTATATAAGCCAATATATTTATTCGAGATTTAATGAAGAGCTTTAGAGTTAAAAATCTATGTAGATATTACTAACTTAAGTTAACTGAAAGTCATTTTCGAAAGTTATATCAAAATACAGATGACCTTAGACAATTACAGTTTAGAGAAAATTATTTGGGAAATTCAAATATATTTATCGGTCAGTTTATCATTGTTTTTCTATAATTTCAACTATTCAACTAATGCGTGCAGAAATTTAAAAATGCAATTAAATAGATTAAAAAAAATTTAACTAATTACTTGATGCTATCAAATATAAAAATTGATCATTCGAAGTTAAAAAAACGAGGTGCTTAGTATATGTATATCTACACCAAAAACAAACACGTTTAAAATAATAAAACTTTTATAAAACATCGGTCCGGGCTGATTACAAACATACATATAGTGGAACACCCTTTATAAAGAGGGATACAAAACATCCGCAGTGTCCACAAAGTTAAATCAAAAATCATATCAAAAATTATGAAATTGTAAACATTTTTATCTTTTTTATCAGTCGAATATATTTCGCTTTATTTTCTTCTACTCAGTACATGGAAACATGTTGAAACGTTTTGAGAAAGTGTGATACATTCTCGATTTGCATACGCTCACAAAATGACGAGCCAAACTTGTGTTGAACACCTAAAAACAATTGTTCTTAATTCGTCGCTGTTGAATGCATTATTTTCTTATGGCCTGCTAATCGAATGAATGCATAAAACGATTTATTTCACTACGACTCCGCCATCGTTTCAACAACAAGATCTGGCGAGCATTAATTTGATTAGAATAAATTTCGAGGGGCGTCCCATCTCGGCTGCGTCACCAATGCTAAACGATTGCATCAGTCCGCCTTCCCGCCTAAATAAATCCGCCATTAAATGTTGCTGATGAATAAGAAATGTGACTGTGACCTGCATTCTTCCTTAAGGTTCCCTCGGGTTGAGCGGGAGTGCTTCAGTTGCTAAATTTAGGAGCGCTCTAACCTTGAACTATTCTGGGCACCGGGTATTTCTGAAGAGATTTTACACAATAGAGCCCTCGTCTCCTGGATTGAGTAATGGGACCCTGGTAAAGTAAACTCGTTCACACTCGGGAAGGAGTTGGGCGCCCATCGCAAATTTCTTCATTTCTTCGCAAAATTAATGAGCAAACACTTGAAGAAGGTGCAAATTTAGGGATCGGTTATTAAAATTAAGTGTCGGGGGAGATTTATTAAATGGCTTCTGAGTACCCAAGGAAATTTTGAATGCCTGCGTGTATTTGTTGGCACACTTTCTTAGGGAATTTTCTGAGATAAACTTTTTGGACGGCGAGGGGAGGCGGATGCTTCAATGCACAGCTAATTTTGTTTTAATTGTGCGCTAAGTGAAGATATATTTTAATAATTTTCAACTGAGTGCTTTTAAAATTCTCTAAATTTCAGAGTTATGTGCAATAAAATTCCATTCTTTTGGTTTAACATTTTATTTATAGAGCAGGAAATTTGGCGAAATGGTGAAATTTGTACTCAGATTTTCAAGAAATTCTATTAGAAACTCTTAATTTAATTTCAAACGACATGAAGAAATATTTAGATTTACTTGTTGAAGTGAATAGTTGGAAAAATGGCGGAATTTGTATTATTAAATTTATCACTCTTTTCGAATTTATGGGAAACTGGCAAATTAATCACCAACTTTATTTATTTTAAAAATATTTATGTGATATTTCATTTTTGTTTTCTTTTTCAGGTAAGGGATTTTAATTACAAGCATGTAGCAAAAAAACGTGAGTAACTTAGATTGTGTATTTAATTTATAACCGTAACTATATACAAAGTCTCTAAAGGTCACATAGATCTTTCGTTTAATTTCCTTAAGATTGGTGGTGTGAAATCTTCACAAACCTTAAGCTCAACTAAAATCATCTTCATGCATTTTTGTCAATGCATCTATTGTCCTGAATTAAATTACACCAACATTTTAGACTAAACTTCACTTTTATCAAATTTTCTTAAAGTGAACGAAGGATAAGATAAGACATTATAAAGTATAGTAGTTATTACAATGACGCTTCATACAATCGTATAAATTCTTAAGCTAGCTTTTTAGTGGTCGCAAGGCCATTATGCAGAGTATAGAATAAGTATAATTGTTGATTGATAAACATACAAATAACATACTTATATTCAAAATCAATCAGTGAGATCTGGATGTAATTTCGAAAACTCAATGGGAGAACTTAATGTATACCTGCATATAATAATTTATTTGAGTTATTTATTTATCGAGACTATCGAATAGAAAAAATTTTTTAAAGTAGTTATATTTAATCAAACTAGTATTGACTTCCGAAATATCCCTATACCCAATTATTTTGCTACCAAAATATCAGAACAGTAAGTTAAGATTGTTTTCTCTTCAGAGCGCAACAAAAACCTTTCCAACTCCTAACCACAATTTCTGCTTTGCTGTCTCTAGCTATTTTTTAAACTATGCTCTGCTGCATTCATAATCCACAAAAAACAATAACCTTCCTTTGACACAAGAGTCGAAGGTAGTTTCGAATTACCTGTTGTAGCATTGTTCACACAGCTGGCAGGTACCCTTTATCGCGCATTCAATTTCGTTCAGCAAATATCTCAAATTGGCGCAACATTACCATGGCGACGGAGCGCTACCTCCCAATTACCGCAATCGGCCGGGTACCTTAACCTGTGCTAACCACCTACGAAAACTGTGTCTATTTGAACCAGGCTTCGATTGGCTCTAGAATAAATTGGATTACATTCGTCGCCGTGTTTATATTTCAAAATCGAATTGATAGCACACAATCCGGCTCATAAAACCCGTAATACTGGAGGATTATGGGCGCTTTCACAGTGAAGGTCTTTCGCGCGTTCGGTCCTCAAAGAGGTTTAATCAAATCTGGAATCAGGAGAAATACCTCCTTTTCCGCACAACAAGGTGATGAACAAGTTTTCGTGAGTTGAACATGAGATAAAAAGAGAAACGTTTCGAGGCATTTATCTTTTGGAGCGTACAAATCGCTTTGAGAAGCTTTCATGACGGACGGTTCTTTTCAGTGGTAGCCGTGAATGCCCCCTCCCACCCTCACCCAGCTAACCTTTTCTACAAGAACGACACTTAGTATAAGCTGATTACAAACCAAAATCCTTCATTCTATAATATGATGCCATTCCCTCCGGGACGGGAGCCGCTTACACTGTATGAGTTAGGTACCTTGTCCCGAAAGGATTAAGTGTATTTTCACCCTATCTGCTGAAGCTTACGCTTCTTCCCATTTCCAATAATTCATTCCCAGCCATCCCAATTCCCGGCGTGTTTGTGGTTTTTGTATCCTGGCCCCCTGGAGCACCATCGATGAATCCAATATTTAATGACTGCGTGCTCCACACGCCCAGAGCTGTTTTCATTGAAAATTTATTACTGCGATTGATGACAACTTTCACATGAATCAGTAGAGGAGGGTTCCCACAATTTCTTTTCATATGTCAACCACCCTCCGCCCCCAAAGTGTCGACACTCTACAGAATGGCGCTCTCAATATCTTGTCGATTGAAAAATTTCTGTAGTAATGGGGGATACGGCTAATTTCATTAAGTTCTAATGGTGGGGAATTGTGAAAACATTTCTTGTATCCTTTCACCCAATTAAGGCTTGATAGGTACGAGACGCTTTTAATATGCTAGGCACTCAGCCGACCTGTTGCCAGGCAGTGTCAGGGGTCCTTTAAGAAGGGGACTTTGGAAATTTATTATAACAAAAAGGTCATTATATCTATAAAATATTACTCTAAAATGAGCTTAACAGACTTTTGCTTTACGTATTGAGACAGTTTTCATGGTCATTTTGTACTGTCATGTTTAATTCTAATATGTATTTGGAAACACCTTCATAAGTTAACATCTTTAAGGGGCTAACTATCGTAGCGTAGCCTTTCGAATTTTTAGGAATTAGTCCAAAATATTTATAGAGTGAATGACTCATATTTAGATTTAATTAATTCTCCTATCTTTAAAATTTAAAAAAAAATTCAAATATAATATTACTATCTGGAGTAAGGCTAATCTGGTTTTATATTATTATTATTTTGTTCTAAACTTATCTGAATGTTTACATTCATCAACTTCAATTTCAAAATGTCACTAACAGGTTGGAAATGAGCTGCAGTTTTGATGTTTAAGTCGATATAAGTTTTCGGGAAAAAGTGCGAATTTTGAACAGACGAATAAAAATGAATGCAAAGTAAATTAAAAGTAAAGTCTAACTTAGCGGAACCTTTAAGAAAACGATTAGCATATTATATGCTTACAGATTGAATACCTTGTGACTAAATGCATAACATTGTTTCGGTTGTGAAAAATTAAGAAAACAAATAGACAAAAAGCGCATATAACTCTTTTTCTGTGTACCACTTCATGTAGGCATATAGTGTACAATCTTTAAGAATATCTCAAGACGCATCTAGATAATTGTTGTGTACCACACATGTCCCGTGGACGATAAAAGGTAGCCGCTAAATTAACTTCTAATCGCACCAAGAACGCCGGCTCCTGCTACGAAGAATTCCGATCATGCAATTGCCAGCGATCAAACAGAAGAAGAAACCACAAGATGCCACGCATTCTTATCTCCCCAGAACAGCGGCCGGCGGTGTGCACTGGCGCACTGTCCGCCGCAACATGCTCAAAATCAATTATGTCACACAGGCGAGTTCGAGTTACGCAACTCGCATAAGTTCAGCGACTCCAGTCGCCCTGGGCGGATCATCTTCATCGCCGCCATTCAGAGAAATGCGGCGTCTTATCCGGGGCAGCATCGGCTGCGGAGCGCGCCAACAACCTTTCATTTTGCGTGCTCATTTAAGTGCGCAAGGGGCTCATTATTCATGCGTGGCAGCGCACCCGATCGCATCTCGCGGACCGCTGGGTCCGCCCGAAGCGCGCAAATCGAGCGCGGTGCTCCAGCCAGCTTCTTACCACGCTGACACCAATGACATCACTTTTCTTTGGCGAAATCAATTCTCCTTAGTCGCCTTTGTTGTCCCGTTGCCTTTCTTCGCCGATTCCCCCCCGGCGCAGCGCACGCCACGCGGCCCCGCGTCCCCCGTGCGGCCCTGGACAAGTGCGCTGCGCTGAATAAATGAATAAAGTGATCCACTTGCGCCTGCGCGGAAGACTCGCTGTCAGCCCGAGTGCAACAGCATCCATCGCTAATGGAGGAAAGTGGGTTGCTCAAATTCTCCCGCGAAAAGTTAATCGCCCCGCAATTGGACGCTAATTGATCAGCAGACGACGGGCGACATTTTATATATATTCAATTACTGTTCGCGGGGGAGGAGAATTTTCGGTGTAGATTTTATCACGGAACAAACATCTTCTCCGTCATTCTTGTCCGCTACTCAGTCAATAGAAATCGTCTTCAGGTATGTTTGCACGTTCGTTAGAGCAAGTTCCCACGCTGAAATGCGAATTTCAGCTGAGCTTCTGGAGAAATATGTTTTCTTAACGACCCTCAAGGTGTTAATGGCAGGCTAAAGTCGCACTTCTTCGTTTACCTACTCGAACGGAATTTTTTATAAAAATGTACGATGGTGCCTACTGTCATGAAGTAGTTTACAATGAAAACATTTAACCGTCATGAATCATATGACAAACAACGGGAGGTTCACAATAAATCAAGGTTCTTCAAAAGATATTTTTATTTTATCCTTCATTACTCATTATTATTATGTAACAGAATTTTGTTGTTGAATTTTTGCAACATGCTAAAAACTTTATTGCTCTCGAACCTCCTTTTTCTTTAATATAATCTAATAAATTGTTCGGTTAGAAAGTAATTTTGAGCTTGGAAAACATTTGACTTATGTTTACTATTGCAAAACTATTTCAGTCTTTAATTTTGGAAAAATTTTCAAGAGTTATCACCAGCGATAGTGATCATAAGTTGTTTATCTCTTTTGTTTCCTAACTATGACATTTTTTTAAATGCCACTTTCATAATCGGACCTGAAAAATTTTCTAATTTTTGTAATGTAAATATAAAGTCTACAAATGGTTTTCTAGATTGAATTCACATGGTAATACGTCTTATTGTTAGATTTTTTTATGTACATATATTCAGTGAAATAGGTATAAAGGGAGTCTCAACGATAGACTTTCGAAAAACGTAAGATGACACAGTATACTTTACTGAACCAACAATTTTGTCAAGGATTAGGCCATTTTGAAATGTTGCAATTATTTCAAAACTTACTGTAACTTTATAAAATCCGTATTTTTGGAAACTTTGTATTGAAATTCAAACTTGCAAGAAAGTAAAAGCGAATACATAAAGAATCATGATATGGGAATCAAAGGGTGTAATTATTATGGTGGAATTACGAGTATGTACACCAGGTGCAGGCAAGCGTACGCTCATATTTATCGATATTGCCACCCATGAAGCCGAACCACTGAATGTCGCGTCGTTGTTGGCGACACATGGAGCTTTGGGAGTCACGTCACGTTTTTTACATACATCCGAAATGTCGACAGGTATTAATTGGAGCACTGAACGTGTTTTCAACGGCGTCTGCACCCATTCTGGGACCCGGCGGGTGAGTGTGTGTTCGAGATTTATCGCACGTTAAACACCTCTCTTGCGGTAATGGCCCTGTTAGCAAACGCCTGCAATGGAGCCCTAATGCGATTAAACGCCATCAGGAGATTGCCATCTTCGAGCACGGGTGGCGGGGGAGGCCCCGATGAATTATAATTCTATTAGATGTCGAGGAGTTCATTTACAAATTATACATTAGATATTCGGCGGAGTTCCGGGCGCCGGGTGAGGGCACGCGAAATAGAGGGCTCTTAAGGGATCAGGGGGCACGCGTGTCTCACCTGAAGTCTTACAGGTTATTTCCCACGACGACCATCAAGATTTGGCGAAACTTTCTTTCAGGCAGGCATGCGTAAACGCCTCGTGGAACGCAAATAGAGCGCTCCACCTCTGACTACATGACTGGGTCAAATTTTGCGGAACTTTCACTTGCACTCGATTAGTTCTTGTGAAGAGGAAAATATTTCGAGTGCCCATTACGGGGAAGTGTAGTGGGCTCATTGGAGTTTCCAGAACATTGGAAAGTTTGCCCAATTGGGAGTGCTAATTAACACTGGCTCCTCAAAAGAGGCTAATTACTCGAAAACTCGCTTGTTCGTTTACTTTACGCAAGCGAGAGGGTAAATACGCTTCTTTTCCGGTCTCGTACTGTGGAATCGATTGCAGTCTTTTGAAGATGGGATGCATGCAATTTAAAAACTATGTGCTTTATATAGATGAAAGTACCCAACTCAATGGTGTTTACCAGGGTCTGTGAAAAGTAACTAGTCTGTTCTCAGTTTTTTACCTAAGATCAATAATATCGGAATCTATAGCAAAAAATTATCCAGGGCAGCATATTAGATGTTAAATGCATTCAAAATTGAAAAATGTTGCCTATTTGAATAGTGATGGATTCGGGTGTTATCTATCGTTGAGCAGCATTCAACCTCATTTCTTTCTTTTACTCCACTATAATTTATTACTTTGCATTCAGTCACAATAAATACAGTACGACCTCTTCAATCGGCACAATTAAATGCCAGAGGTACGTCCGAATTATTGAAACATCGGGATACTAAGCATAACATAAATAATATTATATATACCGTATTGTTTCTACAAAATCTAATAGAAACCTGTAATCGATTTTTGTTTCTTCGAAATCATCTCTTTATCGATAGCTTTGTTGCGAAGCACTGTACAATTCCCCGGATTAGTTTTTTTTTTATATATAGTATATTAATTATATTCAAGATTACTTATATATTACGAATAATGAACCGTGGTGCCATACAGTGAAAAATTTATCAAATGATTACTGGATAGGTCCAGTAAAATTTGTTTAAATTTTTTTTTGTAAATTTCATTTGAAACCTAGGAAAGAAAGCAAATTTTGGCAAAATTCCAATAAAACGAACTTTTTTAATTAATTTACTTGTTAGTATTCTAATGCGTGAAAAATGTTTTCTAGAATCTAATGAAAACTCATTAAAATCTATGAAAACCCGCTTGAGCTGTACGCATTCGATTTACACATCAAACACACACTACAAAAGTAGTATCGCTGCAGGGATTTTGAACCTCGATTGTTGGCTGTCCAACACTTGGATGACTCTAAGAATTATGGCTCTTTTCCAATGACCGTAGAACATAGTCCGTACAAATTATAATAATAGAAGAAGTTATTATATCTGTATTAAATTGATAGAACACCATATTTGTATTTCCAATAAATTGAATCATATCCTCGTAATTTAGGTTCAACAAATTTCTAAAAATTTATTAGAATCTATTCAAAAATTATTTAAAATCGAGTGTTTATAGCTCCCAAAAATCATAGAAAATTTCTCTCATAAATACTGTTCATGAACTTTTAACTATTTTGACAACTACTTGCACGTGTTTACAGCAAATTTCTCGAGCAACTAACGTTTTGTTTGAATTCATATTGTCAATACCACTAGGTAAAAGCAAGCAACATTATTGTTGCTATACATTATATACATATGCACGTCGTAGATTCTCGTTTATTATTAATTCTCTTTAAATTTCCTTCCTGTGTCATTATCTATTTAAACAAAAGGCTTCATATTTATATATGTATTTTTGATATTAATAGATCAGAATATTTTACATCTTTTATAGTAAGCTATAATCCTCTTAAAATATCTTCAAATTCAATCATCCCTACTTAGAAATATACCTCACAAATTCCGCCATAATCCGCCAAAATTATGCGGATTTGTATGACTTTTGTATTTCGCCCGGAAAAAAAAGAAATATCGCCCAATTTCTTCGTCATTCGGAGGAACGATAAGCGCTCCATCAATATTCAATCGGTCGCATGTGGCGGCAAAATTGTCTTGTGTCACATAAATAAAAAGGCGACGGCGAATACCAGAAAGACTCGAAAGGTCACAGGTGAAACCGAGTTTACCTGTGCACTGGTACTACTTTAACGCCCATTTATCGATCGGAACGACTTTTCCACTTTTGTCTGGCGGATTATTGCCCTAATTTGTAATTCTGTTAAATGGCACTCCTCGCCCGCTAAGCCGGAGCAACACGCTCTCAAATGGGCAGGGTAAATCTTCTTTTTATTTACCATTGTTCCTGTAATCACCTCAAGTATAAACTTTTACGCTTTAGCGTACGGCGGTACGAAGTGGTAACGCTCGGCTTTTTGATAAGAAGTCGCAGTTTCGAGATGATATCATGAGCAGGTTTATGCTAAGATAAATATGTGCACGTTAATTATGCAAAACACGTTGTCCGACTTGACATTTTAATGCCAGGCGAGATTTATGCAATCGGCTCGGCTATTTTTAGGGCATTATTTATGACACAATCATGTACGGTAGCACTTCGATTTGCTGTATTAGGTACTGTGGGAATTGATTGTTTTAACAAATGCCATAAAATTTGTAAATATGGCCTTTTTTATGCTTTCGATTTATTTCACTTCAAACGGAAATGCGTCTTAATTAAAAACGGCTTTGATGAGATCAAAGGAGTTATGTTAATTGGCGGTTAAAACTTTGATTTTTAGCTATTATTAATAGTTCTAGCAAAACTGGCTTAAAACTAGCACACGACTTGTTTACGAATGTATTCAATGAAACAACTGTTCAAATCGAGAACTCAATATCGGAAGATTAGGAACTTATTTTTACATTGTGGAAAACCGACATTACATGGACTGTACTGAGTCGATGAATAGATATGAAATAATTATGAATTTGCAATTTCAAGCAATTGCTAACATTTAACAGCTCAACTACTTGTGAAATCTTTCAGAAATCCATTTTACACATTAACAGGGCGCTATTAGGGCTGTGAAAAACGTAGTCAATTTCCAGAGAAACTCTATCACAATCAGAACAAATCATCTGTCCAGCCCAGCGGGCTTTTCATCAGAGATAATTGCATTATGATGAAAGCTCTTAAGCCGTTGCTTAAAATTGCTCAATTCTGTCTAATGGCATAATCACAATCTACAAAACGGCAGCGGACTCCATTCCACTCAATAAATGTAGCCGTGATGCTTTGAGACGAGGCCTGACCGGAAGATGGATGCTTATCATAAAATTCATTTACAGTGCAAAAACGATTGGAGGAATCGAAAAACGGCAGAAAATCGCGAAAAAATTCGCGGGAAAAAGTTAATATGATCGCCTCAAGTTTACGGTCGTCAGATTGCTGTCGATCAGGGTCAGATAGGCGGTGAAGTGTCGTAAGGTGTCTGCAGTCCCGGCTCCAGCTCCAGATATCCCCAAGTTCAGTGTCACTGAACTCCTGATAATTAGCGTTCAAAGTTTAAGTGATACAACAATAGAGCGAATTAGCATTAGCATAATTTTATGTGGGTCGACAGCAATAAATCAGAGCATGTGCTGCTTACATGAGACGATCGTCGTGCCTGATCAAATCTCGTTTTTTATATATTTTTTCAGTTCGGCTAGTCTGGGCGTATGCCAGCAAATTAAAGAGGATTCGATTTGCCAAGAATTTCACATTTTGCGCAACACTCGGAGGAAGTGCCCGAATAGCGCATAGAATGTGTCCACTTCCGGCGATGTATCAGATTCCAGAATAAATAAACACAATTTGAATTTCATGAGAGATGCCCTGGAGTTCGCTAGGGAAATGGGGGCAATGATTTAATTCCGCTTAATCGATTCTGCCTTTCTGACGAAATCACCAAGCATAAAAGCGAAGAGAACGTGTCGTAAATCTGCCCGGTCTCAGCTCTGGAATTGTTAAAATTCCGGCAAAATTCCTTCCAGCCCTGTACTTATATGAAAACTGGGCGATTTTTTGTGGCTCAGCAAAATAGTTCCTGGAACAAAAGTTGAAGCGGACGGGATAAGCTTCAACGTCGTTTTGCGTAAATTATGCTTAAAAGTGACCCTCTAAAATATTTAAGTTCCATATGTCTCCGGTAAACTTTGTCTAGACATGCCCAGCATATGTGTCCGCAAAGTGTAGGATCTGTGGGGGCGAAAACGTGCTGCTACAGTTTGTTTAGGGTCTCTTGGCTTCCTGCTTGTTTATGCAAAAAATAAATGTTTTATGAGACCAAGAACCGAGAGGCACCTATCCATTGCAAACAAATTTGATGATGTTTGAATATTGCTTCCCCTGCCTGTTTTCTGGACGGCGGTGGGCGCTTCAACGCAATGTTTGTTTGGGCCACCATTTTTTATGCGAAATTTGAAACAAATGTGAACACTGCGAAAAAGGATGGCATTCTGGCTGAAAATAATTATGTATGTTTAAGACGAAGTCGTTCTTGGTGCTTCTCTTATCAAGCTCTTTATGCAAATTATATGTTTTTATGTGTGGTAAAAATAACTTAAATTATCTACTTTTTAGCCCACTCACAGGGAAGAAAGGCACTCTATAATCAATATAAAGGTTTTTATTTTAAAGCAAAATTTGAAATTGATAAGTTATGTTTGAATTACTAAGTAATAAAATTTTGTTCATGATATCCACTATTGTACTTTATTTTGCAGTCAGCAAAATATAAAAGTGCATTTTGACATTTTCTTTAATAGCTTGATTTGTACCTTCGTAAATATGTTAGAAAATCTTACAAGTCACTTTTCACCCACTTCTAATTATCGCATCGATCTGAAACTTTGCAAATATGGCAATTCTATTTTGATGAAATACAATATAGTATATCGTCTACAAGACGGTGGATTACCTTTTTTGCTTTTTAATGTGTCACCAAATAATAAAAGCATGTTATTGAGTTTTTTGAAACCTCATGCATATGTATGTATATGTATGTATACACAAATTGATTGAAAAATAATATCGAACTTCTAGCTTTCAAAATTTACCTAAATTCTATTTATATCATAGCTGACAGACTTAAATGTTTTAAAAATATATATAAATTTATAGTTTTCCTTTTGTTATGTATAGGTAGGTAATTCTTAAAATGTTTATCATGCTGTAAGGATGTATTTCATAAACAAAACGCAATTATTAGAACACCCCTAATCAAAAAGATTAAGATTGAAAAAACTTCAATCATAAAAATGTCTCTTATTTGTCAAGTGCCTACTGAAACCCGACTGACACTCGTAGAAAGGCCCTTATTTATATTTGAACAAATAAAAATTCGTCATTCAATCTGCCCTAAGTCTATGCTTGCATGTAAACACGATTTAATCATCTACCCCAGGTTTTTTGTTGTGAAGATGGTGCTACATGCTTATTATAATTTATAATCATCCGCATCCCACTCCTGTGTCCTTCAACGACATTCGCAGAAGTAGAAATATGATATTATTTTAAAGATAACGCCTTTATTATGGTTTCGTTTCGTAATTATGAGTATGCTTTGCTCTTATCATGAAAATTCAAACAATTCGCATCGGTTTTTTTTTATCTCGCTCAAAGATGCCTTTGCGAATCAAAATTAAATATCTAAAATAGTAAACAAGTGGCAATCAGGCGTGGCAAATTGTTTTGAATAATTCGCTTACTGCCCTTCAGACAAACTTAATAGTAGCGAATCTGATTCACCTTCCACGGGACGAAAAAATGAAATTGAATTCGAGCCGCCTAATGAACGCGCCAAATCGAACGCCTCCTCGTGAAATGAGCGCGACAATTTTTCAATTTGTCACAAGCTTCATAAAGCGGGCCGGCATTTTGTCGGCTTGTGGCCGTGCGTTTATGGTTTAACGAATATTGCACCTGCGCAGGTAAGGCACGCATTTTGTCGCCTTCACCCTTATCTAAAAAAATGTTGCGGCTAGGCTACGCGAAATTGCCTCAATAATGCGATTTATGCGATTTATCCAATTTATGTGAAAAATGCTAATCGCAAATCGGTGTGGCGGCGGCACGGGCGATTCGACCGCGCCGCCATCCGGTGCTATTTCATCCGCGTCTTTGATACTCGTTTTTTTATTTATCTAGATATCTCGTGCTATTCGCGTATCTTGTGACTTGGCTGGATTTGCGGTTGGTGATTGTACGATGAATTTTATGAAGATTGGATACCGAAAGAACGCGAAAATAAACGCGCTTTTCCGCCAATCTTTCTAGTTTGTGACAGAAGCTAAAAACTAGTTTTACTGAAACTGAAAGTGACATCGCTGCTGTTATGAATGAAACCGCGATAGAGTGCGTGGGTGGTTCAGGGATTCTGTAGGCTTCATCCACCTTCCCAGACTCTGGCGCTACTTCACCGCCTCGCTGACTTTCAATTCGATTCTGGAGGTGCTCTACTCACCTTGTCTCCGAATAAGACAGGATTTTCGCCGACTCCGGCGTAGCGTGATTAAGATTAATTAACTTGCATTCGACATTGTATTCAAATCGAACGCCGTCTACATAATTCGATCAGCTCGCAGCACCCCCGCCCCGCGTAAATCCGATCCCATTCAGCGGCTTCGATGAGGTAGAAATGTCACCTCTCGGCTTGTCTCCGCTTTGTTTCTAGATTGAACAGTCTCCGGAGATTTCCTCAGTAGTGTCGCGCTCGGCTGCTAACTTTATTCATAAATTTAGCCTTATGAGGAGTTTATTGACTGCGAACAAATAACCGGAGGCGTTATTGCCTTTCGGCAGTTAAGGGGATTAGATTGCGTAATAAGCCACTCGGGAGGAACTGGAACGTTAATCTCAGTTGCCTTAATAGGTCAATTCTTAAGAAAGTAAATTCCTGGTCTGATCGCACTTCTGTAAGAAACGGGTTGATTCCCATTGTTAGGCAAATTTCGCATTATCACCAATTCATAAAAATTCGAAGGCTGCAAATTGTTTGATAAAGTCATCAGTTGGGAATTTGGAGATTGTTCGAAATATCTACCACTAAATTTGGCGAAAAGATGTAAGCTGACATCCTGAATAAAAAGAGGAAAACTTTTGTGAATCATTTGTGGAGAATTTACATAATTATCTTTCCACACCTTGCAAGATGAATGTTTTAGAAACTGATTAAATAACATATGGATGAAATTTATTAGAAAATAGTAGTTTTTAACGAATTTTTACCTGCATCATACTTTAGGACTCATATATGCAATAGGAACTATTAACACTGCTATTTTAAATTCATCAAACAGTTTATGTAATCGCTATTATTGTAAACGGTCGTATTCTAAAATTATTTCGATTTGATATTTAGACAAATTAAAGAAAAAATTACTAGGTAATTAAATCCAAACAAGTTTATTTCTTTGATACAATAAAAATTTTCCGATGTCCGCTTGATTTCTGTTACTAATAAGCTTTCAATTATCCTATTTACATTTTAGTGCATTCTGTTTAACTTTACCTATATTTTAGGTAGTACATACTTTAATTTACTGCTGTAGAACCCAAAAAAAGTCTTATAATTTACAGGCAATTTTACTAAAAGCCTTTTAAAGTATCTTTAAGTTGCGAACGTACTCATCCGTGGTAATCACATAACTCAACTATACCGGAAAATTGCCATGAACCTTTTTAAGAAAATGAAGCACCTCCCATGTCCCTAGGAAATTGTTGGGATGCTCTATAGCCACCAAACAAAAAATAAAAAAAATCCTAATCGGCACAATGAGTTCGAGGGACGTTAAATTCACATTTGTTTAATTATATAAATTGCGCAATATAAAATTTAAAGATGTTCCGGTTTTTCTTGGCTACTTCTAAATGTTCATGCTGCAGCCAAGAGCCAAAAGAAAGATCTATTAGAAAGGAAGTGTAATTATTATTCCACCCCCTTTGGAGCGGCGCGTCCTGAACTCGTTCCCTATCTGTTTTCCCGGGTTATTCAGAACCGAGTAAAGCACCAGATGAAATATTTACTCTCGCTAGATTATCCTTATCTTTATTCGGCTGGGCCAGGACTTTAAGCACAGATACGCTTCAGTGACGAGGGTATATGGGCACATTGAAGTTATTTCCATCCGGAATCTGATCCAGCCAGTTTATTCTTGATGCGGATAAATAATTTAATTCCAGTGCCGAGTACAAATAACCCCCTTTTTGATATTTCCATTACAACAACGGCGGGGGTTGGTTAACTAACGTCGCTGCCACTCCAATAACTTTGTGAATTAGCGCCACGCAGGGACGATGCTGGAAATTTTAATTTCAATTCCATGATCCTTGTTTAACCGGCTTTCAACCTAAAGACCTAGAGTACAACCCTAAACTGAGCGGAGTCTTAAGGTCATTTGACCCGAAACAGCACGGGCCAATTTAATTCAACCTCACACTATACGTCAACAGTGGACTGATTCTTGCTAGGGGATGAATTCGCTCCGTTCAGGGTGCCATTCGAAATAAGCTGACAGAGTTAACGCCTTGTTCAAGCGTTTATTAAATTGTCTTCGTTTTTTTTAGGGAAAACAGGAAAAAATTCTATGCCAGATATAATGCGGGTGAAATTTGGCATTCCAGCAGATTTCATTTATGTGAAATTGCTGCTAAAGCAGAGACAGAGACAAATCAGACTGCTGAATATTTTCTTAGGGAGTGTTTGCGCTAGAAAGACGGAAGACGCAATTTTACTTTTCAAAATTAATCGCGTAATAGAAAAGGAGTATGCTCGTGTAAGTAAGCTCTCAACGAATTATTTTCACTCACAGTAATTTTGTAAATATTTAGTTATATATGTATAAGTCTGTCTATATTTTGTTGTTACATTTCTTATACTTGGTATGAAATACATATTTAAACTGGAGTTCTGAGCAGTTGAAACATTAATAATAATTCATCTATAAATGTGTAGTTCATTTCACGGAGTCTCATACAAATTTAGAATATTAAAATGTTATAAAGAAATAAAGAATACATATTTATATTTTACAGTATAAAATTCGACAGTTTTTGATGAAAATAAAATAGAACTAATAGTATGTACTAAAACAATTGCATGATTATTCAAAGAAGAACCACAAAATTCAGGTATTAACAAAAAGTATTAAAAACTATTATATATGTATACACCAAATTAGTATGAATCAAAAAAGAACTTTTAGACATTTTTGACATACTTTTAAGAAATATAAAAAGCAAATCAAGGTTTTTGGAACCTATTAGGTGTACTTTATATGTATGTCCTCTACGCATAAATATCTCTGCTTGGGTGATGTTAAAATTACAAGTTAAAATCGAATTTGCCGAACTGCGAATACCCAAGGACTGGTATAACTTAATTGGCACTCATCATTATCAAATTAGGGCGCAGGTATCGATTTTCTGATAAGTAAATAATAGTCGCGGTGTTACTACTCGTGAATTATAGGATGCGTGCACCAGAACTCCTTCAGATTTAATTTATCTCAATAGCTCGCCATTCGTCGCATCATCACACCAGCGTAATAAAGTAATTTTCCCGACGCTCACGATCAGCGCTAAGAATGAATTCCTTTGCCACTTTGCTGCAAGCAGCATCCACCACCCCGCGTTCCTCCAGCATTAAAAAACGTCGAGAGCATTTTTGCCGCGCGACTGGTAATCCGATTTAATTAATGGCGTTACATAGCATTTTAAGCGATTTATGCAAATTGCCGGGATTAGCAGCATTCCGTGCCGATGCAGTGCAGGCTACCGCTTAGCCGCACGGGTGGCGGTAATTAGTGCCCGGGACGCCTTAACCTTCCCGCGGGATCGCGGTGTCGCGCTCAGAACGTGCTTTTCGAAACGGGCATTTTTGAGACCTCGCCTCAGTCGCCAGGTGTGGTGCAAGCTATGTCAACAGCGCGGCAGATTCACCTGGGGCTTGTTAATTGCTCCGCGGCACTGATACAGCTCAGTAAACACTTGCGTAACGCGAAAGTGCTCTCCCGGGGCGGAACCCGCCGCCACTCCCCTCGTGCTGTCGTCGCAACTAAAAACGAAATTCATTGGGGCGCTCCAGTGGATCTTAGCCCAATTTCCCGCTTCCCTGGGGCTCTCGAGGCGGCCGCTGGGGCCCGGCTAATTGGAAGGAAGAAGTGGATGACACTCTTCAGCTCCTCGAGTTTTTCTGCTTTGTGTCTGGAGCTGACTGGGCACAAAGATGCGTTCACCGGGACGAAATCGAAATGGACAGTGGCCGGGACTCCGGGACTCCGGGACTCCGGGACCCGGCGAGTGTTCACTCTTTTTCGGCCATCTCATCAGAGGCAATTTGCCGCTGCCGAGATGATGTGTAATTTTCGGGATAGCCCCATTTGCCGGGCCCTAATTGAGTGGAAACCTACTTATCCCCCTTCACCCAGTTATTTCTTGCCGGCGACCACTCTCCACTTAGTGCACTTGTTTTGTGACACACGACCACTTTCGCCGCACACTCCCCCGAGATAAGAGTTTTCTTTGCAGGCGAATTAGATTTGCAGAAGAAGTCGCCGCCTTAACTAGACTAGCTAGACCCATATATCGCGATAAATTTAGACGAGAGACACTTGTTGCCAGCGAAATGGGTCGCAGATTCTCTCCCGCTGGCTACACCCCCGCCCGCCGCCCATACAAACGCCGGGATGAGCCCCACTCAAGTTTTGCAGGCGTATAAATATCTGGAAAATCTCGAGGAAAACTCTCCTGGCTTTTCTGGGTTCAATGACTTAATTAACAGACCGGGAATCTGGGAAATACGCGGCCCCAATTAAACGAATTTTGGATTTTACTTATTGCGTAAGTTTTTTGGGGGGATTGCCAAAATTAGTAGACATAAATCGTCACCCCCGGGCAATTTAGGAAATTGTAAACTGATATGAACTAATTTGTGGCAACAATCATTCTTATCGACAAACATGAACTGATATAGAAACGACAATTGCGTCGATTGTTAGCAAATAATTGACATGACTCAAGTTGTATTATTTCACTGCAATAAACAGTTTAGGGTAATTTACCAAACAATATACAATTATTGACAGAGATAATTGTTGTAAATCTGCTTAAAATATCCCAACAAATGATAGAGAATGTTATATCTGTCTTTATGGGACGTGTGTGAAACAATGTCTGGATACCAGAGCTAATAATGTCTGTTTAGTAAAGTCAGGCAAAAACATGATACTAACATCTCGCAATTTTTCGAAAATACCTACATATATTTAGTTATTTTATTTTGTTATCAAAACAATGCAGATGTGCAGCGCTCATTGCGAATAAAATGCAATAACTACTTACGCTGAAGATATCAGTGTGTATCAATTGGTATAATGACGAGAAAATTGTCTTACTTGCTACAATCCGAATAGATCTAAATTGAAGCAAAAGTCACACCGTTGTTGCTTAAGCTTAAGTCTATTTTTCAAGCTTGATTCAAACCTAGTTCAAGCTTAGTATACAAGTTTTGCTTAAGTTTAGTAAATAATTACAACCTCTTATAACTCCGCACCGGTCGTAGTTTGAATAACCCTTACCAAATAAGTAAAAAGTGGTTGAACGAAAGTAAGAATGTAATGGATTAGAAATTGCTCATCAATTTAGATTTGTGGACATCGTGTCTACTCATCATACAAATATTTATGATTATCTTATTCGAACATAATCTTGTATGAGAAAACGGATAACATTAGAAAATGTCTACTAAAAGTCGATTACGAGCGCCAACGAAAAGGCTTCATATCGTATTTAGGTATGTTTCACTAGTTGAATAACCCTGTTTTATCAAATGTAATACTTAGTTAAAAAAAGGTTAAAATAGAAACATTATTTTTTCCGATTTCTATTGGTAATTAATAGGAACGTGATGTGTATTTGATTGCAAAAAGTCATTCCGGGAATATAGTTTTTTGACTTTTTCAGGATAACTTCTTACAATTGCTCCTTTGGTCTCTACCTCTGCATACATATGTATGTATATCGGCGATGAGTGGCTAACGCGACTATGTAATTTTCCAAAAAAATATTTCACGTTAGCAGTTTTCTTAATTTGACCGATATTGAATTGAAACTTAAACCTTAAGGTTCATAAAAGTATAAAACTAATACAATATATGCTCCCTGGAGTAAATTTATCGAGTGTAAAATGTTTTTGTGGAGTTAGATCCAAAGTGACTTGAAGTCCTATCCTGTTTCAACCCGGATCCCACCTGGGATAGGGTAAATTTTTATAAAATCACACAAAATGGTAATAGGTGGAAGCCTCTGAGACTTTTAACTTTTCGCACTCTAGCTGGATTGTGAACAGCTCTAGCACAATAGGTGGCGCTGCCGCCCATCCCGACAGGATACCCTGCAATAAACCACTATCAAAAGTTTATCTCGACCACAAATAAACAATGGAACTTTGTCTGCATTTCAAAGCTTCCCGAGGGTGCTGCGGGTCTTGGCGTTCTTGGTTTCTCCCTTTTTTTTTTTTGTTTCTGGGGAATTTCCATAATTCATGACGACGTTTTCCCCATAGACCCCATTCAGAGTAAAACCCATGTCTGAGGCCCAAATTTATGCAAATGCGAAAAGAGCCGTCTGGAGGCGTACGGCCCGCACTCCCGGGTCCCGGGCTTCCTGGTTTCGTTTGACATTCAATTCGAACCGTCGCAACGGTCACACTCGATTGGTTCTCGCTTGATCAGAGGTCAATGGGAGCGCTTCCATCGGGGTAATGTGGTCTCGGTCAATAAATTTAATGCCTCCGATCGCACGGCCCAGGACGGCCCGCAATCAGATTACATGGCGGGATTACCGGCCGACTGTAATTCAGCATTGTAACCAGTCGTCTACCGGAGATTGTCTGCCAGCTCCGAAGATTCCGCAGATATACTGCAATAAATGTATCTGCACAAAAGCGGTAAAATATTCGCCGTCCACCGCGGTGGTGCCGCTAACTGGCTTATTAAAATGACTCCCACAATATGGCTGCCGTTGGGGCGTTCGAAGACCCTGTCTAGGGTACCTGAAACTTTATTGCGCTTAAATTCACCTAGAAATATTGGTTATCGGCGCAGGCATGTCGTGCGCCAATTCAAATTCAAAAGAAACGGGAAGTAAAGGCGCGAATAAATCGAATTCAATGCAATAAAAGTTCCAATCCAAGCGACGACTACTTCACGGTGTGTGCGCTCCCGGATCAAGGGTTCCCGAAGAACAATGCGATTACATATATATTTTTGTTCGTTTTTTGGGAGGGCAATGTGTGCCAGATGTTTTTGGTGGCGCACTTTCCGGCACCAAAGGTGGATCAAAGCATGAATTCCAATTAAGCGAAAAGCGTATATTCAATACACCGTGCTCGTCCAAAAGCAGGTGAGGTGAATGAATTTCTCCCCTGCAGGAGCTTCAGGTACCTGAGATATAAATGGCGAGAGAGCGAGGTATGCAGATTTTTCGGTTTTACTGCAAATACAAATTTCACGACGCTTTCCTGCTAAAGGGGATAAACAGGACGAACGGGGAGACGTCGCTCCATTCCTGGGAGGATATTAAGTCGTAAAAACACTCATAAATTTGTAATTGGACTAGAAATAGGATCCCCGCCAGTGCTATTGATTCTATCTTAATGCACAGAAGTAATCAGAATTTCAATGGGCTGCTTGATACCAAGATGGCACGAAGAATCGGTTCTTCCTCCCATAGTTTGTTTTGCAAATTTCGACAAACAATTCAAGGGAATTGTTGATAAAATCGCATAAATTATTAGGAGAATCTCTCTTTGAATTCCCCGAATTTCTAATTGACATTCAACCATCCATAAGACACAGGAAAAGAAGGAACGAAAATTCTAGCACATTATGCATTTTGCGACTTTCATCATTACTTAGGAATTTTTCAGTCATTCCATCCAAACTTGATTTGCATTCAAAACTAGATTATTTGTATAGAGTAAAAGCTGGGTTTGAATTATTACTGCTATCAAAGACAACACACATTTCGATTAAGTTATGTTGACCAAGGGTTATGTGATTGTAAGGTGTCAGAATAATATTTAATTCACTTGCGTCTAGTGCATAATTACAAAAAACGCCTTCATAAATACATATTAAATTTTTTTATGCTTGCGGCCATTATTGTTTTTAATGAGGAGTTTATTTCGTTTGTTTTACGTAAAAATATTTATGTCACGTAAATTTTGTCACACAATGGACCTTTCAGAAGCAAAAGAAATCTGCGTGACTTTTCCACTCCCACTAATTGGTCTACCTACAATACATTAAAAGCATCCATTTCCACGCTTCTTTGTGCTCTGTTAACCCTTGGTATTTCACAGGAATTAAAATACTGCGGTCCAAGTATGTTCATGACTTTTTAAAAATCAGTTTGCTGTGCTCATTTCCACAGAAACCCCTGTGGCGTGTAGGAACAAAAACAGGGAAAATCAAAAAATGTTTTTTATCCGTGGAGAGGACATCAAATTTGCTAATATCCTGTTTAACCCGCAGAGAACAGATAAAAACCAGCCTAGCATAACACAATATTCAATTTGCCACTGGTAAACATCCGTTTTAGCGTCCCCCAGTCATGTAAAAGCGGTCGTTGCGGTGTGAAAAGAGGGTTTTCACCCCCGTCCAGCAAGCGGTGAATTTGATGTCGATCGAGGACAATTCCCCATGTACCTAATACCCTTAAATTGATGTACCATTTGTGCTCGCCAATTGCCCTAAGAGCAGATTTCAGTGCACACGACCCGCTGTAATTCAATATTGTCTGAATTGTGTAGGGTCTGCACCCGCCATACGGCTAACGTTCACAGCTTTCTTTGGACGGGTCCTTTCGCCGTGGGCGCGCCAAACGGCCATTCAATATGCCACAAATTGATGCAGGCCAAGGCAGAGTTGATGGGCGCCGCACAAAGGACGATCGTCCTTCGACGACCACTATCATCAGTGGAAATGAGCTCGCGATACAAATGCGTCCTGCCGGACGGTAATTTTAGCCCCAAGGACGAACCTATTCTAAATATAAGCGAAGCCTCTGAGGGATGAACTCATTCATGCAGAGCCCTTGTCGTCCAGATTGCTAAATCGAACGAGAATTTTGCGGAGATTTTCCAGGAAAAGCGGACAGATGAAGGTGACACGATAAATATAAACAAGTCGACGACTTGACCTTAGCTTAACCCACAGGGGCAGACCCGTAAATTGCGCAGCACACCACCGGAGGTTTGGTTCAGTTGGGGATCGTTCAGAAAAAGTTTACAAAACCGTCTGGCTAGAGGCTCTATCGTAGGGAAATTAGTTTTGCTTGACTTGCAAGGAATACTCACTTAAATTGATTTTGTATAGTGGGGACAAAGTTCGAACTTCAAAGGAGCTTTGTTTTCGATTAAAACTCCGTCAGTGGTCCATGGTGTGGGAAACTGGTGGTATCCTGTAATTAACTTCTCTCCTCAAGTCGTTTCTTTGAGTAGGTACACGAATTAGTTTCCGGGGATGCTTTATTACTGGACATTAAAGGCGCCATAAATTCATTTAGGATTGGAAACTTCTGGAGGACTCATCATCCTTTTCAAAGGTGCAGTGTAAATCTATTACATGTGGTTGGCTTAAAAATCAATAGATACTTCCAAAATCTGTATTTTTTGTTCCCTTGAGAAATTGGTTGTATGTATTGTATTCTTCGATCAATTTTGGAGCACAATTCAGTCACAGCTGCTTATTTCAGCAATTACTAATGGTATCGACATGAAATTTAAAATAGTTTTGAATAATGCTTGCCCACTTTAATTGCAAATGAGATATAAAAAATACTTTTTTTTTTCACTGCAAAGGGGGCCGCATTGGGAGTTCGAAATTTTAAAGTGGGGTTAGTAGGTGAAGTATCTCTTAGAAGGGCTTCATTTACTTCTATACCGCATAGTTTTCGCATATGACGAAAAAGTCTGTAAAAAAACTACCCTCTCGCCCCTTTTCTCTTATCTCCGAAGTTTGTGAAGCGAAAAATGTATGTAATATGTATTACAGAAAAGATAAAACTATGTTTCTAACAAAGCAACGTAGTTTTTTTTCAAAAATAGGCTAAAAACAGATTACAAAAAAATGTATGCGTTCCTACAAGGAATTTTATTGCACACTCATAATACTTCAAATACTCATAGTATAGAATTTTAATTTAATGAATAAATAATATAGTAAAGTTTTTGGAACTAGCCTAGAATAATGACTGCCCTCGTACGTAAGTGCTATTCCATTGGGACATGCTATTAAGATTGAAACTAACATATGATAAAAATGATTGGCGCAAAACTATTATATATTTTGCAAGAAATTTCAAAAAAATAATTTTTCTTTCTGTGTAGTCAACAATTTCAATGCAAGTAAATTATGCATGTTTAATTGTCATCTTCAAATTCTGGCTTAGATGCCTTAGTGAAGACAAGTTTAAAGTTTTGAAGCTCCTTTTCTTCAGAGGTCAGTCGCGAAATCACGTAATTAATCTTAAGTTGATTTTGAAGTAAATGATTTGATTTTCTCGCAGAATTTTCACTTGGATTTTCCCTGTGGTACTGCAAGGAGGCAGTAATTCACTTAAAAGTCGAAAATTGAGGCTGGTTGTGTCGCAAGCTGTTTAAAAATCTGAACACACCCCTCGCTTGTATGCACTGCGAAGACCTTAGCTCGGCCGAGCGCCATTAAGCTGATTACAGCGCCTGGCGCGAATATTGATATCGCGACAAGCGGAGCTCGGCCCTGAAATGCCTCATTGAATTACAGAAATTAATAAAATTTACATCGTTGATGTCCAATGTGGGAAATCGGAGTGATTGACTTAATTAGGTTAGTGCGCCTCTGCGCATGTAATGCGACGAATTCAATTTCAGACTGATTAAAATTCCATCAAAACGCACTTTCGCGCACAATGTGTGCCTAGCGGCCGTGTAAATTATTTTTGTTGAACGCGACGTGCAACGTCAAAACCGCGATGCATTCATGTACATATAATCAAAAAGGTAAAATAAATAAATAGACCGCGTTTGTGTACACACAATCACCCCTTGTGGGTCTGTCACGGGTGGTTTCACCTTTCATGTTTTACCATCTGAAAATTGTACCTGATTGAAAATTTCTGGTTATCGGATATTTATTGTTTACATAAATTTATATATATAATTTTTCTAATTAATTAGCGCCGGAACAGGATATCTATGTAGGATTGGGGATTCGGGACGCCTCCTCATTAACCTTGTATATCGCCGCAATTTTATGAATGATACACCCATATTTTGTAAGGCTCGTTAATCAGCTAGAATTTATCCACCCATGCACAAATTCGCTTGTCGACGGTAATGAAATGATTTTCATTAAATCGGAGAATTTTTTAACTTTATAGTGATTTTGATCACAAAGAATGTCGTATTTTATGCAAATTGACATAAATCTGTCCACATACCTGGCGCTTTATAACTATGCCGGCTTTTTAAAGCACCGGCCACATACACACCCCATTTTTTCTCTAATCTCTGTCATTTAAAATTATATGTGGATCTTTAAACGTTTTATTAAAATGCAAAGTCTTTCATCAAGCGAGGTTCCAGATAAATTTCTTATCACAAGGTCATTAATATTTGAATTTTATATTTTATTATTTCATTTTATTTTTATCCACATTTTATTACCTTGCTTACTTCTTTGAAGAATAGAAAATTGTTTGTTACCCTTAAATATTTTCATTATCGTGGCAATTCCCACAGATGTTTCCTCTTTAAATTGGCTAGCTCGCAGCAGATTTATAATGACGGGTGTTTAAATAGACTTCACCTGAATTCCACAAACAATTTTTTATATTAGCACCCCGAAGTATTTATTTAAAGTAGATGTAAAAATTATTTTAATTTTTTAGAATCAAATACATATTCAAGAAGACAGTTTATACTCCAAGTAAATTTTATCTGTAGAAATTATTTTGTAAAAAGTTACTATTTTAAAAATTGAAAGGTTTACTTATTATCCATCTTTCAATTCAGTACATATGTGGGTCTACATTAATAAACATGTATCTTGCAATTTCTTTGTAAATCTATTTATCTGAAATAAATATCTTAATTATATCCCTCAAATTGAAGTAATCATATTGAAGAAAATATTACAACCTTAAAGGAGCAATTTACAGTGAAATTAAGATTGTTGTCGGCTAGTTTTTGCAATGATAATGTTTTTAAAAGTATATATATAAATTAAAATGAAATCTTAAACCTAAACTGGTTTGAGTGAACTATTAAAGCAGGTATTATATGTATAACAATTAATATTGTTAAACAAAATTGTCTTTCTGCCTTAAATAATTTAACAGCATGTCGTACAAACTTCAGCTCTATCCTATGTCTTTTAAATTTAAAACTGAATTTCGTCATATAGAACGAACTCGAAATAAGAAAACTCATGCAGTGCAATAGTAATTCAGAAATAAGGAAAGAAATATGAGAATGCAAAGGAATCGCGGGTAGGAATGATTGCGCTCCCAAACGATGCCATTCTCGGAAATTGGTTGTTCCCGAGTTCCAGGGACTGTAAGAAACGTAGTTTAGATAACAATGCATCCAATCAGTTGTTAAAGCGCTAGCTGGCATCAATAAATAAGATTTAACTCAAAGACCATGTTTAGATGTTCCATTGAACAATATTTCTACATTGGTAAGTTTTGTTCAGGATGTACGTACATATATAAAGGTTCATAATCGTATATTCTGAGGGAACTTTTATTTTTAAGCAAGTCTTAGAAATTGTCGCAATTTAAACTTTTAATTTAATTAAATAACTTAAATTTAGATCAATGAATAATTTTGCCTCCAATTTTAATTTTTCAAATTAAAGTATTGAAGAAATATGAGACTTATATTTATTATTAAGATGAAAATATCTTATGGAAGAACCTTGCATTAGTAGTTGTTTGAGTACCAGGTTTTTTAAAAATAGGTGTGTTAACGTCCTTTGTAGAAGATGTGAATGTTAAATTAAATTAAATTGGTCAGTACTGATCCTTCAGAACATTTCGCAACTGCTTATCTAGGATCTGTCCTAAATCCCACCTCCGATTAACATCTGACCAGACCTAAAGAGAAGAGACGTACAAGGAATTTAAAGAGGTGTAAAATCGCCTCAAGAAAACATCGTTCTTGCGCCTTTCGACTTGCCGGAGGTTAGGTTCGTACTGTTCCATTTAATGTATGCATGCTGCGAGCATTACAACAATGAATCACATGAATCATTCATATTTTAGCGGCGAGGTAACCGGCTTATTCATTGCTACGCCGAGTTATTCTTAAATATCCGTCATTCACGTTTCTTTTAGAAATTTCCACGCGTTTCCATTTAAGATTGAAGTGACCAACACTGATTTTCTTCTAAGAGGTCAGTCTTTCAAGACACGATTCATATTTTCATCGTGGGCCTATTTATCTCTGCTGCAGATGGCCATCACCTTGCTCCCCAACATGTGTTTTGAAAGCCAACATAATTTTTATATTTTGACAAATTTCTTTTGAGTTGAATGGTAACCTTCTCTTCCGTTCATCTGTTGTGTCCGTCATGGTCCGGTTCGCTTCGCAATTTTCTGCCGTCAGGAGGGGCTAATTAAAAATCCGACAAAGTGCACAGCATCCGCGATATTTTCGCATCCCAATTTGCTGAGATTTTCTGTCATTGGCACGTGAATTAGATAATAAATTCAGCCGCAAGCACTTCGGTGTCGCGGTGAGAGAGCTCTGTGCGAATTATTTATTTTTAGTCTTCCAAATAAACAAACACAGTATTAATGGATCCTGTGCCTCGGTCATATTTCATTTCGTCCGGGAATAAATTTTCGCTAGAGATCGATTAACCGAAATTGTGTTATATCATCTTTTAGGTCAATGGTGAAAAGAAGTGGGGTTAAGGGACTGGGGTAGACACAGAGGTATGGAATTTATGTTTTTATATTAGGGTTGCCGTCCTTAGTGCTCGAGACAAATTCCAACATCTTAGCCATAAATTTAGGACATGGAATACTTTTAGGTAGGCGATTGTGTTTGTTTGAAACTTTTTCTATTTGATTTTCAATCAAAGTTCTTGGAAACCTCTATATATGTATATGTAATGTATAAGTTTTACAAGATGATCGCAAAAATACCTTTAGGTCTTCAAAGTCAGTATAATTTTGAAATAATGACTAATATACCATAAAAAAATCAGTAACTCGATGAAAATAATAACTAATATTAAAACAATACATACAATGAAATTGCATAATGAATTCGATTCGAGTAAATTTCTCTTTTCCTTCAAAAGAAATAAAATACGATTATTCTAATACAAGTTTTTAATACTTATAAATATTTCAATTACAATGATAAGCCCTTTTCTCTAATGAATGGATTTTTTGTACGCATGACGTATGACCTAGGTATCCAATGTGGCAGCTTGTATTTTAACATTACACTTTTACATTTGGTTGCATCAATTTTAAGTAGATAAAACGAATTATTTTATACAAGTCGAAGTATTTAGTATTCGTTTAATTATATCCAGTATCCATATATGTACATGTAATACGAGCAATATTTGTATATACTGTATCCGTAATCGAGTTTCCAAAAACGGCTCTAACGATTTTTGGTCAAATTCGCAATATATAAGGATTTTCAGAGGCGAAAAATCGATCTAGCTAGGTATCATTATTTTAGGGTACCATACATAGAAATTTGTATATGTGTATGTAAATTTGTGTACATTTATATATGTATATCAAGGACATGAATTTGAAACATGTTATCGGTTTTCAAAATCGAGAAATACAGCGAATTTATATTTTTAGGAGCTTTGATTTAATTTTGAAAGACGGTATTTGTACATTCATATAGATAATATGCAAAAACATCGATGGAAAATTCGTTCGAATCGCCGAAGTTTGGACAATTATTAATTTATTTTCAGAATTTATTGGAAATAAATTATTTTTGGAACGATAAGTAAATATCATTTTATCGAGAAATGGGGTACATACCACTGAAAGGAGCGTTATTAATAGTTACTTTAACCGCGGCTCATGTTTCATTCGATCCAAGAATAAATTTATTTCATCGAAATTGCGTTAGTCATCTCCAGGCCGAAACGACAGGTCTATATCGACGTCGAAAAGCAAACGAGATAAGGCAGTAGGTCGGGAAGGAGGTAATGAATTCATGTCTTAAGACTTACGCCCGCCACCGCCCCCGGGACGCGCTAGACAAGTTGCCGATTTCGTTATCGAAACTCTGCTGTTAGCCAATTAGTTACACTTGACAAACTCCACCCAGAGCGGGGAAGTTATGAACTCATCAGGGGTATCATCTCCGCTCCCCAAGGCTCCGGCTTTATTGTGCAAATTCAATTGCCGTGGTCGTCTAAGATCTCTGGCAAACTTAAGAAAATTCCACCGTCTCATCCGAGTGCTTCCTCGTAAGGACTAATGGTAATAGGGTGACGACGGCGCTTACACCTACACCGACCTGTTGACTGCGGATGGCTCTATGGCAGCTCCACAGGGTGATTACAAAAATGAAGTATATTTTTTTTTTGCTCAATCACTTCCCAGGAGATCGATGAATTTAATTGAACCTCTCAAGGTTTTTTGGGTACTTCCGCCGTGCAGTTTTATTCATGGCTACGAGGTCCTTTTGCTCAACTAGGCGAATTTAATGGAGGAATATGTTTGCGCTCGACGTACCTCATCACCGATATTAAGTGCGCGGCATTTACGCTGACATATTTTGCACGGGAGGGCCGTTTTAATTAAATCACAACTTTATGAATTTCAACTAGACGACTTGAAGGGGCTGGGAAATGGGGGCGCCTAATGGGATTTCAAGGAAGGACGGGTTCTAAAGACTCTTCAATTTTAGGGAAAAACTCCAAAACCGAAGACTGTGAGTTTAATTAATACGAGCATCTACCAGAAACGTGGAATGTATGTGTGCATTCCTTCATAAAACATATTAAACCGAAATACCTTCCTCAGGTATACATAAATAGGTATCTATAGATACAACATAGAAAGACTATCTGTGAAATAGTTACGACGTCACTTTAATTAGATTTCACTTATCAGAAAATGTTCATGAATGGAAAGAACTTTGAAAGTTAAACTCAACAGGTATTATCCGGGCTGTAGGACGATAATGTCAAGGTATGCCTGGAGGATGTGCCTAATCTGAGGTATGGATGAATATCACAATATACGTATACCTCAAGCATGAGGGCGCATGAGAGTCAAATTCCATTCACCCGAAAAATTAACTTATCAATAATTTCGCTAATAAATTCATCGATCAAAGCGTTAATGCAATGCCGGATAAAATAGACGGATTTATGAAAATTACCGTGACCACAGAAGCGATTGAAAATCAGCAGCATCCGCTGACATTTGCGCTGTTTGCAAACATTTCAATTCGACAGCCATGAAACTATTCAAAAGCGCCTCGAAATAATTTTCGTTCGCGATGTATGTATTTTCATTTAAAATATTATTTGAAAACTACCCGTCCTTTGAATTTTCTCTGCATGGCTTTGAAGGACGCTTTTTGTGGGAGATCTCAAATACATATAATAGTTTTCAAGTTAATTGCTAGTGGGAGGGCTACTAATGGATTTTCTATGAAAAGCTATCATAGTTGCACATGGCGATGAGTTTTTGAATGGTTGAAATGTTTGGAGAAAATTAATAAAATTCTCGAGATTCGTGCATAAACCGCGCAGTTGAATGGTCGAGTTTTATGATTTTCACGCATTCTCTCGATGGCTTTACCATATCCCAATATTTCTTTCGGTAACAACAAATAAGTTAAAAAATAGGTCAAAAATATTTTTATTCAAATACTTCGTACACATTGGTTACAAATTGTAGTAAAAATCTTTAAAATGTTTGCTACATTGTAATTTTGAAAGAAAATTAATTTATAGATATTCAATAATTTGGTGTACAGTAGAAATGTTGAATTAATTATATGTATAGTGCCTTTTTGTATCGTTTTAAAAATAAGCAATACCTACTCTCTTCTCTCTTTGAGCAAATCGGTCTAAATTGGTAATTGTTATAACCACTACAGCCTTCAAGAAAAGTTCCTTTGGCTCATCTTGATATCTCGGAACAAAATTACTTTAATGTCAGGTATGAATTTCTTTTTTCGCTAGATTTTTTCCCTTTTTAAATGTGGCGAGGTGGTTTCAATTCCCACTGCTTCCATATTAAATTCATAACTTTGCGTTCTTACAACTATTACTAGTCAATACTCCGAATTAATTGTTAAATTTAACGAATCTGACTAATGAAAACTTGATTTTACCATTTGTTTCTTTTCTCTGAAAACGAGTACAATTTATGCATATTTCGCTTTGTATAATTAATATTTTTTTGCGATTCAGATTAAAAGTATTTAAATATAACATGATAATAAAATGATATTTCCAAATAAACAAAGGAATAATGACTAAACGTGAATAAAAATGTTGATTGCTGCATAGCATTTCTATTCAATTAAAAAACAAATGTTTGCAAAATTTGTATGCACTAAAGCGGTGGAGTCATGTAATTATATTTAATCATAAATTAATCATAACTTCAATTTATTGATCATAACTTTAAAATATTTTGACTGATTGCGGTTTGGTGGTTGTTAGATGTCGGGTGCGGGCCTAAAAGTCCATTTAAAGTTTATTATGTTGAATATCAAAGCGTAACATAAAATTACATTGTTTTGAAAAGGTCATAGTTATTTTTCTTTAATAAAACTATATTCAAGAAAAATAATAAACCAAAAGGTCAGTGTTAACTTTAAAGGAAACAAGTCTTCTAAAATTCATAAATAGTTACGACGAAGACTTTATATGCATGCATATGTACATACAATATTTAAGAGGTCTAAGTGATTTCTTTTGAATTTTCTTCACGGATCATATCGTAAGTTTGAAAGTATATTTTTATTATTATTGTCTATGTGAAAAATGATTTTATATATAATATCGTACAACTAAAGTACAAAACATTTAAGCTTCTAAGCGGCTCTTTACGTGATTTTGTTTATCTTTACCTACATCAAAGTGATATTGTAAGTCATGGTTTTAAAATTGTCGAAATTCAGAGGAAATCATGAACACATTAAAAATGTGCATAAAATATATTTCAGTCTTTTTTCCTACCGATTTCAATACCTTTTCCGTTTATCAGTTTTCGTCCCTTGTTTGCTAGGTACCTCAGTCTGCTTTTGGTTAATTTTCCGACTTTAACTAATATAGGAAAAATTTTAAATTTACTCAGCTTTCAGTTTTATGTTTTCACTGAGGGTTCTTTCACGAAAAATGTAAAAACAAAAATAACAATTTGTTTACTATTCAAGTAAAGCACGGAAATTGTTTAAAATATTTTTGAAGACATTCGTAACATGTTTTCAACACTTGGGAATTTGTGCGTACTTATTTGTTTTTAGTTGCGTTAAATAGGTCAGAAAACACAAAATAGAAGAAAAACATATAATACAAAGGATCTGGAAAATCAAAGTCAATAACTCTTGGGTTTTATTTGAAACCACAATTTCTGATGGAAAGTGATAAATTTGTATGTCGCTAAAATTAGGTCTAACTTCAGAAAGGAATATTTAAAAACATTTTGGAGTTCAAATTTGAAAATATTTTTCGCTAGTTTTAAATCTTTATGGTGCACAAGGATAGGGAGATTATGCAATGATATTTAAATATTTATTGATTTCAATTTTTGAAGGAACGTTTTACGAATGGATTCATGCCAGAGGTGTGAACCGCAGAATTGATAGAATATTTAAATACCTGCAATCTGGTTAATGGCTCAAATCTTTATTTTTTAGACTGAACCTTGTGAAAAGCATCTTTTCCCACATTAGTAAAGCAACTCAGGCGTACGTAGCACTAATTAAAATTCATTACTGAGTCCCATCTTATGCATATTTAACGTCTACCAGCTTTAAACTAAACCATCGTAAATTATCCATCGAGCAATAAATTCAATTACTCATTCTCCAAACATCATCTCATTAGTCCAGTAATCCCCTGAAAAGCAAACATTCGCCTGATTGCGGGTGATTCGTCATTTGTTACAATCTGCATTCGCGTGCATCCACGCAGCCCGCGGTTGCTTCAAGAATCGGCGAAATCTTGAATCGGACTTGGCCGATTTTTCGAAAATCACGGCGTTTCCTGGAGCGCCGCCGCTAGTACCTCGCGACCGCGAAAGGTATGACCTCACCCACTCCATCGCGGTTTGTCGTGTCACTTAATAAAAATCTAGTGGAGATAAGCTCCCAGGTGTGGTGAAGTGGAGGTAATTAGTTATTTTTTGCTGTATATCAATTCCTTTGGGGCGAACCCCCAGGCTAATCTGGTTCCCATCGAACTAAAGTAGTGGTCAAGATCAAAGGCGTTTAACCCTAGCTGCGGTTTAGCATAAAAGTTTTTTTTTTTTTTAAAAAGCATAGTCGCAGAGCGTTATCAGTGGCCTTCCCCTATGGTCCATTTCAGGCGAACAGGGAAAACTTTTAATCCGAATCTGACTGAGGTGTGTCCTCTTATGTTCCGCGCTGTAGGCTTTTTGTTTATCTTTTCTTAAAGGGCTTTAGGGTGAAAGGGTTTTTTTTCATTTTGGGGATTATTTCATCTTACGCATTCAACGGACACCTAAAGATATCCTAGCCCAAAAGGGCCACATCATCTTCTTTCCCGCAATTTATTTATATTTTTATTTCACAGATTTCATCTCGGTTCATTTTTTATATTTTTTTAAACATTGCTTTAACCACCTTGAAATTCGAACACCAAATCACAGCAGGGCAATGCTTCACTTTATGCAGCTAAATCCTTTTTTTGGTTTTTAAATAAAAAACATACAAAAAAAAAATAACTAACACACAAACTTTTTGAAATTTAAAATTTTTTTTCTGAAAATTATAAAAGAAAAAATTTGAAAATATCCAATAAATTCAGTTAATTCGCGCGCACAAAATAATTCAAATCCTCTTTTCGCAATTTTAAAGCCGGAGTTCGCTTTCAATCACGTTCAACTCGGAACTGTTGATTAACGAGCACTGAATCCCAGAAAACACCGGCCGTTGTCTTCAAATATGGCATTTGAAAAAGAAAATTAGAATATTTGGCGAAAAAGTGCGTTTTCCTCCCCCTCGAGTAGCACCAAACTCCCAGAGATGCCGCGCTTGTTCCGTTCGAAGGCAAAATCGCAACTGAACTGGCCTCACGCTGATTCTGGCGGTGTGGTTGCGTCCCGAGCTCGCTTCTAGAGCAAGCAACAAGCCCAGCAGCAGCAGCAGCAGCAGCAACAGCAGCACCGTCATCAGCCGTCGGACAACACGCCGCGGAGCCCCGTCGCACTTCATCAGCGAAAACACCTACCACGGGTACCCCGGCGGAGCCCGCGCGGGGTACCGCGTTGCCGCGATGACGACATCCCGCCAAACCCAGCTCCGGCGGCGGGGCCCGAAGACGTCGAGCTGAACGGGTCCGGGCCGCCGGACGACCGCCGCGGCGAGATGAGGATGATGCAAGGAACGTGCTCACGCCGGCCGCGAGCCGATGTGCAATTCGCCCAGCAGCCGGCAGCCACCCCCCTCGGGGCAGCTTTTGCGCGGCGCTCTCCAGAAAGCTCCACTCCCGATTCACTCGCAGGCCACCGCAAGCTCCCCAGTCCCCATCATCCCCACTCAGCCGGCCCGGTGAATCCGCTGAATGAACCGACCGACTAGAATAAACCGGCGCCGAAGCTCCCCAACGCGAGACTCAATTCATCCAGGTGTAATCGGTGTAATGTCGTGGCTAATTTCCTCCTCGACGGATTAATTGAAATTTACCTTTACCTGCGATGACGACTCGGGCGGGGCGCCAGATAATGAGGAGGCGGATCTGGAGCTCGCCAGGAATCTTGAGCTCTAATTACAACCTCGTTTCGCGAATTTCCCATCGCCGCTGCATATTTGCGATTTTATCGCCGATTTGAGCACCGTTTTTCGCTAATTATTCGCTGCGTGCGTCCGCGATTAAATCAGCCGGCGGTCCCGGCGACTCCCGGCCGCCTTTGAGCGGGACGCCGCGTGGCCACTTTGCGCTGCTTATCACGTTGCAGAGCGGCCTGCTTCGGCGCTGATAACGCGCATGCTTTTGAGGTGTTGTGTCCGCGCACCGCCACGCTCGACGCGATTTTTATCGCGGCATAAATCGCTTCTTTATTTGTAATTAATTTGTTGTTCGTATGCTCCGCTCGTCGCTTAAAAACCCACTCGAGGTGTGACATAATCACTTTCATTTTTAAGTATGATACTCATTGTTTACAACAGTTAGTCGCACCGGAACCACGGCAGAGGAGAAGGTTGACATTCATCAACATTTCAATTATGTCGATGGACCTATATCCGCGAAAACACTACATAAAAGGTTGCCTTAGATTTCGAGTTTTGATCTTTTCATTGTATCACGCAAGATCGTACGACCTTGACGAAATGATTTTTCTTTATAAAATTGGAAATAGGTTGGCTTGCTTTCGTGTTCTTGGTAGACCCACGCGTCTTAGCTATGCCTTTTATACTGACGTTTAATGTACTAATTTGAGACATAACCAGCTTTGATGCGAATGCGAAAACATCATAATGAGTTATTTAATCTTATTGAATTTGAAATCTAATACTCATAGTTGGAATTTTTCTATCATTTTTATTTATTGCCGTTCTACTGAATTACATACTTAGTTGTCATTAAACGAGTAATAGTGAATTTCCGAAAGCGTCTGGAGAAAAGGTGTTTTGCGATGTTCATCACAACACGTAACAAAATTATCCGAAACAAAAAATTCAAAATGCATTTATTGAAAAATATGTTTCTAGAGGTAATCTCGGGAGGTTTTTCTTTTTTTGATTTTTAAATTTTTGGGATTACTTGAAAGCCAAAATGCTGATTTTTGCTAAACTGAAATTGGTCAATTTTTTGTTGTAAAATTAATAATTATTAAAAAAAAGAAAGCTCCCAGCGTTGCCTGATGAATTATGTGGAGAAGTACTGTGCAAAACTTCAGAACGATCGGTTCAGTAGATTTTGAGTTATGATGAACACGGACTTCACAAATGCACACTACATAATTCGAAATAAAACTCGATGATTCTTTAATACTCACATAGAGTCATTGATGCCAGGTTCATAGAGCAATGATATTTCATGAAGAAGATCTAGAGCATTTTTTGTTCTTGTCTACGCAAAACTCTTAAATTTTGGAATTATAAAGGGAAGAATAGCACTCCAGGTAAGCGCGGCATCGTAGGTATAGAGAAAATCGGTAAAGAGCAAACGTCGTTCAAATGCTCATAACTTCGTCAATTTTGACCGGATCGACTTGCAATTGGGACACAACATTTTTGAGATGCTATACATTAAAATAAAAAAAATGTGAAAAAATTCGATTAAAGATTTTAACCTCCGCTTAAGTCAGTGACGAATTCTAAATGAATGGGTTGTAGGATTTCGACTTACGCCTTTTATGCATTTTTAATTCAAAAGGGCCACAGTTATCAACACCAGTATGTGTCAATGGACGACTGACTGTGACTCGCGGGCTTGGTAGATTTCCCATGAGTTGCGTCTGCAGAGATGCCCTTTCCTTATATTTTGCATATAATATCGGACAACATTCCTTCCGTTGGTCACCCAGTAGTTTTTTGTAAGCACATTTAACATTAACTGCAAAGCGCCGTGTAGTGCTTCTCGGATGATTTTCTGAAAAATTCGGCTAGTCGAATGGCATTTGTCAAGGAGAAGTATAGGGTATTTTTCATTATGGGTCAGATCGGAGTTTTTGAACCGTCCTCCTACCCTGAGCAAACCATTGGAATCGAGGAATGGATTAAGCTTTATGAGACGACTGATGATTCTAACCATCATAACTGCATTGTTATAAACGTATTTATCTGTACCCCTGAATAATATCCTCGATTGATCATGAATTGCCTTTTATTGCTTTTCTCGATGATCTAGTATATCTTAAAGTTCAGCCCAATATCGATCTACGAAAGTAACAGATATCAGTTGAAATATAAACAAAGTTAATGTTCAATCACGGTCAGTGAACGAGGAAAGGTTTAGTTAAATTGTTTTTACTATTGTCTGTTGGAAAGTGCGTTATATTTAGTTTTGAGATTTGCCTAATTAAGAAAATGTAGTTAAATGGTGTAAAATTGCAATATCAAAATGTTTTTTAAATGTGCTAAAATTAAAATCTTGATTAAAGTCTGAACCGAAATATTTTGCGCAATTCTTCGCCCGCATTCGTATCTCAAATTCACATATCTACAGCTGCATACCTACCTACATAATAAAGATAAAACGAGATGAGATTCACAGCCACTGTTGAATGGAAAGCGGTCTACCAGATAATTTCTGAAAAAAAAACCGTGTAAACAAACATTAAAGTTATCATCGCATTCACGAGACATTGTAATTAGGTCGCGAATTGAGCTGCGAAGAAAAGATAACTTTCTGAAGGCATTCCGCTGAAGGCGGCGAAGCATATTCAGCAATTCGCAACAGTGCCACTCCGATGAACTGCCCGCGTGCTAAATTCCCTCTGAATGCGAAGCTCCCGACCAAAAGACAATTTGTCCCACCTTTTCCTTGCCTTCGCAGACTCCGCCGCGCCGCGACGCCCTGCACCGCGCACCGTGGGAGTGATGACGACGCAGCAAAAATGCACCGAGTGCAACAAGCCAGGGCCAGCGTCGCCGCTGCAGCCGCGAAGGACCGGCCCGGCGCACCTTAATTGACTTTTATGAATGAACCGCGGGGCTCCGCGCTTTTATGCATTTTCCAGCGAACTTGGGTGCATCGGCGGTCCCGCGGCCCCGCCCTCCCGCCGCTGCAGCTGCAGTTGCAGCCCATTGCTTTGCGACTGCCCGCCAGTCTGCCCGCGCTGCAAATCTTTTTTAAGCTCTGACCTAACGCGGATTCCGCGGAGCCGCCCGAATGCACCGGGAAAATGAGAAATTGGATTGAATGCAAATTATCGGCTGCGCCAGGGCTTTTGCGTAGGCCCGCGATTTTGCAATTTGTTTACAACTGCGCTGGGGCGGGGGTTCTATTTTGGGCATGCACAAAGCTCAAAGGAGCCTCCTGGAACGCCATTATGCAGCGAGCATAGAGCAGCCCCATTGACGGAGCCCAATGTGGCGCGGTGTTTACGGCCCGCGAAATTTTCCGCGAACGCATTGAATTACGGTGGACTATCACCGGCGGGATTAGTTCGTTCGTACCTGTCCGGCTTGCGGTCAGCCGCAGATTTCATGTTTCAAAATTAGGCTATTTTCCGCGAAAACTGTCTGTCCGTGGCGGCGCACAGTTGATTAATTTATTAATAATGCAGCGATTGCCGCCCTGCTCGGCAGATAGCACGACTATCCCACGCGGCCCTTCCTTTGATCAAATTAACCCATGCCAGGGCAGGTTCGGTTTACACGGCCAAAATTCCACTGATTGACGGGTCAGTTGCCACACGATTCGAAAACGCGACTGCACACTGCGCGAGTGTCAGCAATTACGCCCATTTGAGCATAAATTGTTTATCAATGGAGAATTAGAGCAATTGCGTCCCTATTTTCGTTAATCGCTTTGTAATTTCGTCTCTTCGAGCGCCATTCCATGACCTGAATAAAATTGGCGCAAACACTATTATTTATTGAAGTCGCCTTTTTCTAAAATATTTAAAAAATATCATTTTGGTTTCAATTTGATGGTTCTAATAACAATATTGCTTTAAAATTCCCACTATTTCTCACGTAAAAAGTCGCGGCGACTTTAGACATAAGTACATACATACATACGTAAATATTTCTGAAATTCGAAATTTAATTCATACTTTTGTTTTTTCGCTAGTTATCACATCAAATTATTGAATTTGGTAAGAGTTTAAAGATTGCTTATTTTTTACGACTAAACATTACTAACTTTATTTTTGAAATAAGAAAATTAGTCTGTAATACGCGACAGCAAACAGCTGATCTGTCGATTAAGAATATTTCTTTCATTTTGTATATTTTCTTAGATAATCCTACGAAGAGTTATATTGACTGCCAACGTATCCACTTTTTTAAAGGGCCATTGTTCAACGCACTTTTTCTTAAGTTCTTGGCTTTATTACTCCCTAATGAACAAAAGTTACTTTAATTCAGAAACGAATGTCAGAAAAAATTAAAATTTAATTTGCAAACAAGAAGAATTTAGATAAACTTAAATTTTAAAGTTTATATTTTTCGTTTTTGTGCATTTGGACTAATACAATACTCAAAGGATGAGCTTTTGCTGTTCGGCCGACTACTACAGAATATTAAAAATTGCATAATTCATAAAAATTAATGAGTTTGTTTATTGTTTGTGTTTATTATTAAAATTTTACTGATTGGAATTCTTGGAAAAGGATTGGATGAACTATATATTTTTTGATTCACACATACAATAAAAAGATTTATTTTTGGAACCACATATTTATTTTCTACCTAATTAAACAACTACATGGTATGTTGTTAGTTCAAACTTTTTTTTGTCCATGTTGCTTTTTGAACCTGCCGTCCAATTTATTATGATCGGAGAAAGTCCGTTTTAATCTATAAATAACAGTTTTGCGAATCATATTTTATGCTTCCACCTGGGCAAAACATGTTTGTCGCGCCAATCTATTTTCACCTCCCATAAAATTGCAATTTTGCGATCTAAAGGCGTTGCGCATAACAAATGTCCGCGAAATCGTTGTTTATTTTCTCAACACCTTTCGCATTCGTTTTGTCGCTCGGAGAAAGTCGTCCAAAGTCTTTTATGTGCCACAGAATGGACGTTAAGGGCTTTGCTGGGACTTTGCCCAATGGGACTTTGAAAACAACCAGTAACGTGTGAGAATTTCGTGCAGGACGTTCGCATTAATTTAAAAATGCTGTTTGATTTATTTGTACTAGTATGTTTTACAAATTATATGGAAAGAGCGTACATTTGGCTTTATTTATAAATTTCAAGATTTAAAATTGCTTTAATATATGTATGTACTGAACTTTGTGGGTTATTTTGTCCCAAACGATGAACAACAAAAACAAAACTTTAACGTAGATCTGTTTATTTTGAGTTTCTTATTTATAATTTAATTAAAAAACACCTAAACTGCCAACAACAAAATTAATATAAACATTGTTTTTGTGTTATCATAAAAATATTTTTTTTTATAAATTTCATATATTTTTAACAGTGCACAAACGGTAAAACATAATGTGTACACTAGACATACAATGGTGTTTTCATCATCATCATATCACATGCTTTTATTGATTACTACATTGACTAATAAATTCATTTAAGAGAAGATATTGAAAGTGAAAGAAAGTAATAGATACTTTTTAAACAAAATATAAGCGGTACTATAAAGGTTAAACGAACACTCTTCAACAAGTTTGAATATAATAGGCTTATGAACCTATGTAACTTTTGAATTAGAATTTGATGCTCTTAAAATTTAGTCCACTCGAAAATGGAAAATAGAATATATTGACAAAACTTAACATTGTTTCTTTTTTTTCAGGTAAGATGCAAGATGGTAGCGTCTATGATATATTTATACTATCTCAATATTCACCTTGGAGACTTAATAAATCTAGGTATGTAATATGTTTGGCAATATAAATCTACTTGTATTTGCGGCATTTTGACGCATTCTTCGACTTCACATACATTTAAACGTAGTGCGTAACTTTATTGTATAATATGCATAGTGTGCGTTTTTAATGTAATAGCTTCCTAAATGTACTTCGTAGATTTATTTATTGTGGTACCAATTGGAAGAATGGATTTCCAAATGTCTGCCAAATTATAAAATTTGCTTGATTTTTGACCAAATGTATAAATGGGGATATTAGAGCCTATAATTTTAAGTCTACTAAATCTATATTATCCGACTGGTTACTGCTATTAAATTAACATCACGGTCTCTTAAATTCTGAACAGTATGCAACTTTCATGACAAAAACTGTACATGGAGGTTTTCGCAATTACTGATTTAGAATGAAGATGATGAGCTGTTATTGGTAAACTTTCAGGCCTATTGCGGTACATAACCGATTTTGCATTCAATATAAAGCTTAACATTTGATAACAACAAAATTCACTTTGCCAAAATTCTTCACTATCAATCAAATAGAATCTCATAACAAATTAGGTATAAATTATGAATTATATTGTTCATACCAATTTTGAAATGAAGTTTTTTTTCTTGGACCAGATTTTTTGATAATTTTACTTTATCAGCTTATAATAAGCTATTGGGGCCGCATGACCGTCACAAAAAACTTGATTTCACGCCAAAATGAAGGTGCTTTCTGAATTGCCCCAATAATCACAAAAACATTAGATATGTATATATGTACATATGCACATATTTAACACTTAAAATTTCGAAAAGCCCCAATTTTTTGCATCGATTTTCTCTATATTTCAACGATGTATTGTTGAAAATTGAGGAAAATCTTTAACCAAAAAATTTTTCTACTTAATTTTGCAAATAATTCTATATGAATCGTAATATGAACAAAATAATACGTTTTTTCCTTACATGTATACGTTATTAGACAGCGTTGGAATAAGCCTAGTAAAATGTTGTGTGAATTGAGAAATTCTGATACAAAACTTGGCAAAAACTCTCAATATTGGATAGTTCTTTAGTGAACCTTTTCGTTTTTAATACGCTGACCATTAATGTAAATTTTGCATAAAATTTTTAATAACATTCTGAATATATTCACGAGAGATTTTTGAAATTTCCAAAATCTGTAAAAATTGGCAATCATTTCAAAACAAACAAAAAAATATGTAAGCACTTGACAAAAAAATAATTAATATTTTTAATGTTCTTTAAATAATTGAATCCACTTTACTTAATTATTCCCTTATGTTTCGTGATATAAAAATTTTAAAATCAAGCAAAATATTACAAGTACTTTCCAACTCGGAGTTAAAGTTTTAGTTTTTGAATACTTCAACCTTATTTTTACCGTGTCCACAATCTAGAATCAAAACGGCGTTAACCAATTTTCTTAGAACTACCACTTTATTATAACTCCGTCTTTATTTGCTACTTTTTATTTTAGTCTTATTTAATGAAAGGAAAAACAATTGAACGTTCCCAAATGTTTAAAAATTATTTCGTATTTTTCCCCTAAAAAGTCAGTCCCTTGTATCAATATTTTTCGTCAGTCGCCATATTTCAACCCCTCTGCGCCACCAAGAGAGTAATTTTAATTCGAACTTAAAGTGACATGCAAATAAAACGGTGTAACCATCCTAAAAATTAACAAGCGCAGGGATTGAGCAGCGAGAGCCCCTGGCTCATTGTCGTCCGTCCAATTAGATCCGCTAAAATCACGGCGCCATAAATATAAATGAGGAACCGAAAAGTTACTCCTGCTAATGAACCCCGGGAAAGCCCGGGACCATCAGTCATCGGACTAAAACGCCATAATACCGCCGGGCCCACAATAGCGGCGCTGGGATGTCTTCATCGGCGCGATAAATTATCCCTGGGAGAGATAAATCACGGCGTAAGATGGCAATGGCGATTGATCCCACGGGGAAGTGGTGTAGCCGCTGGACCTTGAAAATCGGTGGCAAATCAATCGAAGCGGGGCTGCTGGGGGAGCGACTGGAGTCCAATTAAAGTGGGTGACAATATTTTTTAGCGTCGCAATAAAATTACACCAACGCAATTCGGGAGTGTGGTATGCTGGTGAAGGTGTTGGTATCGAAATCCCTGGAGAATTCAAAAAGGTGCGCCCTCAGGAAGTCATCTCGTCAACGGGTGATCTCTGGGGGGTGTTGATTCCTTGGTTGTTTCCATTCATTTCCTGCGCCTCGTTTATGACGGTGAACGCATTTGATCTGGTTTCCATTTTTCTCATTTTACCATCGCTTCTACGCTTCGGATTTTTACAGGAGCACATCCTGGCGCTCGATAGGAATAGACTGTAATGAAAAGCGCCGGGTCGGGAATTTCACTGGAACGATGCGTTCAACCCGGTTACACGGATGTTCTTGATGTGGAGCTCCGTACTAGAAACCAAACATTTCCTTGTCCTCCTTATCCTGTTTTTTTTTTGTTTAACCCGAATAAGTCACATACTGCCGGAGGATCCAGTCAATTCGCTGCGAAAGCCTATATAAGTCGATTTGTCCGATTTCCGGTAAGATATCCACTGCCCTCTGCCGGATCCTCTATTAAACCTGACGCAAGGCCCGGTGTTGCAGCAATCCTTGAAAGGGGGTTACCCGGCGCCCGGTTCGCACCTAGACCAGGGTGCTCCCGGAGCAAATATTTAGCAACGAGAAGTTGTCAGCTTGCTGCCCTATGAAATTAGATTTATTTAAGCCAGCCGATGAAGTAGGGAACTCAATCAATAGATGCTCCTTCCGCCCGGCCGGCTAAGTGCTCCCCAGGGACCCCCGGGCTGGACCCGGGATTTATTTGCGATTGATCATGAAATATTGAAGCAAGGTGCCGGCGATTTTTTCGTAAGCAGGGCCCCACTGGGCGGCGGTGTCGGAGCATTTGACTGCTGAAATTAAATCGGTCAGGACGCCTACCTTTTTTCCTGGTCCATTTGGGCAGTGGAGTCTGGGGTTAAGGGAGTGGACCTTGCCCAATTCGACTCGTGAATCATCGCTTCAATTGGAGACGATAGGAGCTCCGTTGGGTTCAATTGATTAATTCGGCTCGCTGATTTCGCCGGGAGTATCTCAGTTGCTGATGAAACCGGGCAGCTTCCATTTAGCATTCGATCGACGTGCTCTGCTCGTGGGCACAATTCGACGGTTTTTGCACCTTTGACACGAGATTTTTTGTCCCCAGCTCGAATTTTATTAGTTCGAATTGCTACGTGTTACGCGCTTTGAAGCGACGCGATCTGATGCGATGCTCCAAAAGGCCGAGGACCAAAACGAGAGTAATAAAGTTCCTGGACGAGTTGCAGTTTTTTAAAATAAATCAATTGGCATACATTGCAGCAGGCATATTTAAAATTCAGAACATAAACTCATTGATGACAGTCGTAAAAATTGTCATACTATATTTGCAACATTCACATAGATTTTTCAATCATTAGGAATTTGATTGGACGAATCCATTTATTTAATGGATGGAGAATGAATCAACGTTTTACAGACTAAGTTGCTCAATATTCTAGGTACACAATTTATTTTTGGTAGAGTAATTTACTATACTTTGAGCCCTTCGTAAACAAACCAGTATAACATACCAGGTGTAAGTGTTATCAGACCCCAGATACTAAAATGCTTACATCACAAATGTAGTTAGTTATTTGTTATTTTGGTTTCTTTTTAAATTACATACTATAAGTCCTCTTGAAATAGTCGTTTAAAAGACAAAATAGATATTTATCATATGAAGTATGAAAATCCGACCGTGTACATGTATGTTTCGCAAATCGCTTGTATGTAGATTTAAACAAATTTAATTTCTTAAATTGTTTATTTGGCATTGTAAGACATTCTTGAAATACATATATCTACTTATGCTTGTTATTGTGCTGCGGTATCCGTGGTGCACAGGTGCACGGGTTACGGGCCTACACGGGTTTACGGGAGCATTCATTATTCAAGTATCCATAAATGTGATTAGATCATAGTTTCAAAATTTGAAGTCGAATTATAACCATGTTCCGATAAAGCTAAAGCCTTGTAATTTTGTACAATTATGAATTTTTGATGACACTGCAATTTAGAAAAAAAATTTGAATCTACGAAATTTTTAACTCAATTTCCAAATTTGTAATTATAAAAAGCCCTTTATAAAAACATTTTTAATTTATATTTATTATTCATTAACTTTCATGAATTCCAATTATCTCCTTCTTCTTGAGACATAATTTTTTAAGAATAATTATTTAAACACCTACTACCAGAATTTAAATTCAATTGGCTTTAAGGCTTATGTGAGTTTAATTAAGGTATGGTTAGTAAAGATATGCAAACTGCTTTTAGAATTTTATTAGAAATCTGGGCGGAGATACATAATTCTCAGTTATTTAATCTAAAAGACAGAAATTATGGCGCTGGTATTAAACCGTGTGGCTGCGTGACAGGAGAAGTCTCAAAAACTTGAACCGCAGACGGTCCATAAATCGCAGGTACTTATCGCACCTCGAGCGAACACCCTTGACCTCGTCGGTGGATTGCCCTTTCCCAGAGCGCGAAAACCTTCACGGCGGCATTAATTAAGTCGCAAACAGCAGCGACCTGGTTGGTTATCAATTAAAGAGTTGCATGAAATTACCCGGGGCCGGATCGTGCCACGGCAAACGGATCCGCAGCCCTAGGCGGATCCTTGCCCAGGCAGGCTCGAGACATGGATAACATCGTTATCGGATAACAGCAGAATTTATGTAAGCAATTACCGCGAATTATGTTGTCATACGTCCGCTAAATGGCTTGTTTAGGATGCTGCTCCGGGAGGAGACCGCAGAGTTATGACCGCCGGGACGTGCCTACCGTCGCAAAGTCGCGGATACCCGACCGGACAGACTCGTAAAATTTCGAGGGCGTAATAAAGCGACCTGTCCTTTTTGTGTCCAGCCGAATAAATTTGTGGCTGATTTATATGGGATCCGATTACGTTGCAGGAGACTCCTCTAAGAGACTCCCCTGACCGAAGGACTTCAGTGATTGTGTTTTATCGACAGATTTCCTAAATGTTTAAGAGTATTTCAACTTTACAATGTACCAGATGATTGCGGGGGACTAAGCGGCTCTGCTCCAATTTCCGAGTTGCAGTTGAATAAATAAATCGAATTAGGAAGATCAGCAGAGCCATGTGGAGCCGTGAATGCTCCACTTGGGCGGCCTAGTTTTAAGTATGCTCGAGAGCTGCGGCCGCAGAATAAATAATCAAAGTGAGTCGGGCGATGCCATTTTAGCGCATATCGCGTAATTTGCATAATGGTCAGTCCCCGATCGCCCTGTTTCGATATGAGTTCGACCACATAAACATTTTTATTCCATCATTCCACAAACTGCTTACGTAGTATCTGTATCTGCGGATGAGACATTCCAGAAATCCCAATAATTTTCTATCTGATTCAGTTTAGATAGGAAATGTTGCATTGAATTTAATTTTAAAAATCGGCACTATAGTGCTGACAAAATAATAGTTACATAAGCTAAATATTCAAAATTTGATCTGACAATGTCTTCAACGGACGAATTAAAGTAAACACATCTTTATACATTGATTGTGGTACACTAAAAAAATTAATAAACATGTATTTTTATTTCTATTTTATTTGTACTTATAAATTTCTTAGATTATATTTCATTTGTACCTATTGTTTCTTCAGCCACTTTATATTAAAATTTCAAAATGTGAGAAAAGTGCATCCCTTTCAAACGTTCAAACTTGAACCGGATAAATTTTCCAATTAAATGTTTAAGACACGTGGGTTTTATACCCAAATAATTTTTTGAAAATAAAATAATATGTTTGTTATACATAACTATTTATGTATGCATCATTAGTACGGAAATTAATTCTGCCGATTATAGCTAGAATTGCGTTAATCTGATACAGCACGAGCCATTAAAATGTGGCGATTCTCTTATATTGAGATTTAACGTCGCAATAGATGAAGGAATAATTTTGCTTCACACGCAGCCACAGAAAAATAAACATAAATGTGGAAATATTTTCTGTTATTACAAGCATCAACGTTTTCACCAACCGACTATGAAATACATTGCATATTGCAAGTTAAATCGTAGAAATTTACTAGAAAATTGCGAATTTACATAGAACTTTGTGTATTATTACTAATTTTTTTGAGTGCGATATTTACGATTTTCTACTCAAAAATTGTAAGTTTATTAAAAACATATATGTATGTATGTAGTAATAAAAACTGGAATACTACACATAATTTTTAGAAGGTAGTCAAACTTGGCCAACTTATGACCATGAACCATGCGTTTGAATTAAGTATACATATATTGTTAAAGAAAAATATGAATTCCGACAATTTTAATTTGTACAGGTATGCACACATATATAGTTTTTTAATTTAAAATACAATAGTATTTCGTAGAGATTAAGAGTAATGTGGTGCGAATGATTACATACACATTTTCTATCTGAATCTACCGAAAAAAGGGATGCTGCACTAACCAGTAATGACCGGATTGAAATTTTTTTAAGAGCGGTAGAAGGTGCTGCCTTTCAAATAAATGTCCATACAGCTACAGGTTGCCATCAGTCGACAGTATCAAAAAGCTCGAAAGGGATGTCAAAGTAGCCCCGAAATTGGATCACCGGATAAAGTTTCTATGGCCTGATGATGAAATGGGTGTAGCTTTTACTGCGAAGAAAAGACTGCCAGTCAAATTAGATTAGTCAGGTAGTGATACTAGTTAATCCTATCTGATACCCACTGCTAACTCATACTCGCTAATATTCTGGGCATCATAGGCAAAATATGCTAAACATTACTTAGCATTTACTCATACTTTTATTAATACCACCCCTTTGAAAGTAATTTTTAGTGCTTCTAAGATTAATATAAAGCCTCCTCTAATTTCCGAGTAATTTGTGGAACAACCTAATCGGGTCTGAAGCAACGTATTCAAGCCTCAGAATATGTTGCGGAAAAATCGCAGGGTATGACGTTGATTTGATGCGTGTCTATAGAAGTGACCTGACTCATGTCACATTTCAGTACACCTCCATCTGAGTGAGATAACCGCTAATTTGAGTGCAAGGAGACCCATAAAATTATTTCCGAACTGACCGCCCGCATGGAGTCCCGCAGACCACCCACTTTCCCTGCAAACTCCCATTGCGAGCTATTTGAGAGTGATAACTCACGAGGCTTTTCGCGCGTCCGTTCCGCGGAAGTATAAACAACACCGCCAGATGTGTCCACTAGAGGACCACACAGGGCGACCGGGCCGTGTCCATAAATTAATCCATTAATCGCTGAGCTGCCCGCTCGCAAATAGCCAATAAAACTAAATATAAAGTGTTCCCGAAAATTCAAGCATCAATAACCGGTGACTCAGTGCCTCCAGATTACGTGGACATCGCGTTGTGTAATCCGAGGAAGCGGCAGGAAGTGCCGGGATGCCGCGAAATTGTTTGGGCGAAAGTTGCGGGTGCGAAAGGTACTTCCCCTCATTTCGCTGCTCGTTAGTGGCTGGCGTAATTTATGCAAACTTAACCAGCACATTAGAGACAGTTTATCTCCTCCGGATCGCGAGAGTATGGGAACGCAATTGCTAACCGCGGCTTATCTCAGGGCTGATTCAGAGGTGAGGCATTGTCTACAAACGAGATAAAGCGAAAAGTTATATCATTATATAACCTAAACTACTTTGCATTTATGACTCGGCTCGGTGTGGGAAAAATTATATATTAATTTACTTTATCTTTAACAAAATCAGCAAAAACCCATGAAACGTATTTAGACAACTCCGAAATAATTCAATAACAATATTTATAAGTAAGTGATATGGTTTTGGAAAATATTTGTTTGGTTTTTGTTTTATAAACAACAATTCTTATATGAAAATGCAAGATTTTGAATATTTCAAAACATCTCTCAGATGAGACTTCTTAAAAATCGACGAACTGCTGCGATAAAAATTTTCGCCTTATCTTCTTTTGGTTAGTGTTTTAAATAAAACAATGTGTGAGTGCGACCCCGGTGGCCCACACGACTAATTTCCCAGGGGAGATGAATAAAAACAAAATCTACTAAAATTGTTTTAGAACTTATTTATTTATTATATCTATAATAATATATTACAAGGTGTCAAACCTTCTATGATTGAAAATACGTTTTTAGCCATAGAAGGTTTGATATAGCACCACTTCACCACTTCGGTATTCCCCTCCACCTTGGCCTCCCATTCCTCTTATTTTATTTATTATAATTTATCTTTTGTTTATGAGATTTCTCGAACATATGGTTCAAGTTTATGCTGAAATGACTATAATTTTTATACATAAATAATGAACTTTAAAATTTTTTTGGTTAGGTTTTGGTTTAGTTTTTTTATTCCTATTGAAAAATCGCTGGACCAATTTTACTGAAAACTTTTCAGTTCTTAATTGCATAATTACGCGTCGAATGAGCTCAGTCTCATGTCAATATCATAAATGGCTTGCGAGATAATCCAGACGAAAGAAAATTCCGAAATCACGATAAAAACTTTAGATTTCGATTCTGGAACTTTGAAACGTGGAGATAAGCAAGACATAGAGATTCACAAAATCGGCCCCATTACATAAACTTCCTCTGGGAAATTAATAAATAACTATTATGTAGTTCTAAAAAATTTAAGATTTATTTATACTAAATCTGTTTTTCAACTCTTTTCTGGCTTTTACAAAGGTATAAAGTTTTCGTTTCATAAATACTCTTTTCTAACATACCTTTAAAATTGTCTCCTTATGATGAAGTTAATATTTTCGATCTTTTAAGCATTAATATACATATTTCTAATTTTTTAACTAAAATCTGTGCTACTCTTAAGTGAGATTGTTTTGTTACCGGTTCTAATTAAATTTATAACAGATTGAATTCGAAGAAACTTAAAATTGTAAAGAAATAAAAAATAATTTCATAAATAAAGTTTCGAACATGGTAAGGTTAAGATATACTCACAGATTTTAATTAAAAGTTGTAAAACTTCATTTGGGGCCAAAGTTAATGGCATGACAGTTCGTGACGGTACATCGAGTTAAAATTTGTTCGAATTCATGTGTATGTGCTGTAAGCTGAACTTCGTAGTATAACAGATCGCTTAGCTTGATGAGAGAGTAAAAGTTTGGTTTTACTTAGTAAGACGAAATAAAAAAAACTGGGAATACTATAGAATTCTGCATTTTTAGTTTATTGTGCTTACTTTAAAGTATCAAATATCGAGTTCAGCAAAGCAATTCAAACAGTTTAGTTTAGTCTTCGTCTCACTTTCTAGTTGAGCTTGTTTGCTGGCCTCAAAAACTGTCATAACGAGACGAAGACGTAGACTTGGATTCGGAGAGACTTGTAATTTTGAAATTTAGAAAACTGTCGTTTTTTGAATATTCCTACAAACATGCTTTACCAATTATATAAACACCTTAAGCTTAAGATATTTTCACATTTGAATCGTAAAATTGTTTGCAACATTGTTTAGGAAGTAAGCGAATTTGAAAAAGTAAATATCGTTGTTTTAATAGATATTGATAATAACAAGCAAGCGTTTGTCTTGTGATATATAACAGGCCTGTTCAATTTTCTTTCAATTTATTTGTTAAACTCGTGTAGAGTTATTTAAGGAGGAAACATCTTTATTAGAGCTTCGTCCACATTTGCAAGGAAAACCGCTTTTCGAATAATTTACTTATGTTAGTGTAATAATATTGATAAAATTAAATTTTACAATTACTTTACCCTTTAACCCTTCAGTAACAAAATATATACCTATTTAGCCGACTAAAACAAACAACCTCAACAAAAAATAGGATGAAACAAAAGCAAAATTGAAATTTATTTGCTTTATGACCTCAGAAGCTCCCGAAGACCATAAAATTTAAGGCGCACACTTCCCGTCAAAGTTCAAGGCTTAAATGGACATTGCCGCCCACACCTTGTTGACTGAACTATCAAAACAGCAATTAACAAAAGATTGAGCGATTCGACATGATCATCGATCGCCTTTGATCGCCCGAGATGACCCAGATCGCCAGACACATTCCCGACCAATGACAGATTCCCCCAATTATCCCCAAATTGAGCCAGTAGGCAGCTACCACGACCGGGAAAATGTTTTAATTAGTCCCAAGATCACCCAGGCGGCGCAGAGTCTGACGAAAAATGTACTAAAAGAGAGCCCTGCAATTAGGCGTGATCGCGCGGATGCCCAGCGTCGGGACGGGCATGGCCGACTGGGTCTCAAATTAACTCGTAATTCACGGGTCTGAGCAGCAATTAATCACCTCCCAACTGGGCGATAAATAAAAGATTTTTTAGCCGCCTGCTTCCAGGGCCTGTTTTCCTTTCATCTCTGTTTGCAGCCTCGACAGTCAGCCAGATGGACCGAAGTTGAAGGGCTTAACTCAAACAGTCGCGGACCGCGAAAGATTTCCGCTGAAACAAAACGACGCCGCGCCGCCGTCCATTTCCAGGTGATTTATTCGGCGGCGTGGCCAGTTATTACGATAATCGATGAAAAGATTAAGATAGCACCGCGGATGAGCTGCTTGTGGAGCAACGGCTCACGACTCTGATGAACCGGGTCGATATCAATTTATAACCGGGTGAAACTATGATTACGCACCGAATTTATTTATGGTCCATTGCCAGATAAGCCGCGACTTCTTATGGTGCGCGTAGCTCAGAGCGATGAGTGACCTGAGAAGTTGACGGTTAAAAATTAGGTGAATTATAGATCTCGTCGTGAGAAAGTATTGCTGGGCTCGTGCGCCCGCATTCAATTTTTGTCTTAGGTTCGGGTACCCATTAGCCTCCATCTAGTAAAAAAGGAGTGATTGAGAAATTGTGTAAAGTCAAAAACTATGTCTAACCATTCTGAGCAACTATCTTTTTATTTTGGCGTTACACAACATGAAATCAGCGAAACTTGATCAGGCGCAGAGTTAATTGGAATCTAATCGAAAAAAAAATGTTGAAGCTTTTCTAAAAATTGAAGAACAAAAAATGTAAGCAAAGTAAGTAGTTAATTGTATTGAATTTTAAGACCTTATGGTTCCATTAAAAAAAGGTGTTTAACCTTTATTGGTTCTATTTTAAGTATTTGTGGGTCCAGGTTATGCACTTAAAATGTGAAATAAAAATTTGAAGCAATTCAAATATATTTATTGATTTCACTGGGATATCTTTAAAAGTAGTAATTAACTTTAAAAACAATAGTCCAGTCAAAATAGACATTTGACTTAGCCAAAATTCGCATAGAGCTGAAAATTGCCAGAGACGTTAAATACATCATTATAAATGAAATATCAAAAATCCCCTTCGATCCTACTTCTGCAAAAAATTTTATTCAAGGTCAAAAGTATAAAATTAAGGTTTTTTCCATTTTTCTCGAAAACAGTAAGTATTATCGTGAAAATAGGTCGGACAAAAGTTGTAGATCATACAATTCTCTACAAAAATGGTCTAGTCACTTTTTCTCTTACGACTCACCATTCGTAAGATATCGCGGTTTTAATCATTAGAAAATTCATATTTTACATAATATGCACTAAAATGCAGCTTGTATACGTCACCGGACGTTCAATATAAATGAAAATAAGAAACTATTCGTTTGTGTTACTTACACAATAAAACTTGTATAAATTAAATGAGGATTTTAAAATATAAGACTATACTGTCAGTCCCTAATTCCCTTCGTACAAAGGTTGATCAAAAGTAATAACACAATAATCGTGGCCATAACGTTTTGCATCTTCTAAAGCACACAGTAAAGTTGTGTATATGGTATTGTAGTTACTCGCTGGTAGATGAATAAATGGTAAAAATAAAATTCGAGATTCCGAAAAATTTATAATATTACTTGTTAAATGTTCAATATAACCATTCCAACCAGGCAATAATAAGTTTTTCCACTTCCCATACAACCATAACATATCTACTTTTTTAAGTAAAGATGTTGTTGTATTATTTTCATAATCAAAATCCTGCACAGCTATTTTGCTATATCCTACCACACTATCTGTTTGATAGACTTGTATTGGCACATGAGCTTTTTCTGCAAAATGTTGCGCTGAAGGAAGTATGTTTGTTCGACGCAGCAAAAGCTGTTATTGCCCGCATTGAGTATGAATTTGACTTAGTTGCTGCTGAAGCTAAGTACCACAATAACTGTTATAATATCTTTCTGAGGCCTACTACGGGATATAAAGTTGGTCGTCCCGAAGATGATTCAGTAAACTTGGCGATGGAGGAAATATTTCAGTACATTGAAAATAATGATGATTGCCAATTTTCATTACAAGAATTAAAAGATATCGGCAAAAATCCAACTATAGATAATAAAACAATTAAAAGAAGATTAAAGTTAAAGTATGGTGATAAAATTATTATAACTGAGAAGAAAGGAAGTTTAACAATTATCTGTTTTATTGATAATCAGTACGATATTCTTAATAAAGCTTGGTATGAAAATAAAAAACAAAATACAAACGAAGAACGATTCAGAATATTGAAAGCTGCTGCAGCAATTATTCGAGAGGATATTCAATCTGTAGTGATTGATAATGATAATTATCCCCCGCCGAGTCAAATGTTTGAAAATATCAACAGCGATATTCCGGAGTCCTTGACTTATTTTTTGGAGCAAGTAATTTTAAAAAATCGACGATTTAAATTAGATCATTTGAAATTAATATGTACAACTATCAGCCACTGTATAATGACTGCTGTTCGGCCTAGGTCTTTCAAATCAAGATTGCAATTGGGTTTATCAGTTTTTTTTCATCGACGATTTGGATCAAAACGTCTTATACAGATTTTTTCGTCTTTCGGATTGTGTGCATCATATAATGATACTATAATGTATGAGGCAGCAGCAGTTCTGCATCGTCCACCGCATATTTTGCCACCAAAAACTGGCACATTTATTCAGTATGTTGCAGACAATGCTGATATAAATGTACATACTTTAGACGGTCATAATACGCTTCACATCATGGGGATCATTAAAATTATTACTCCAAAAAGTTCAGTTATAGCAGAAGAGCCTATATTACGAACAAACATACTTCCTTCAGCGCAACATTTTGCAGAAAAAGCTCATGTGCCAATACAAGTCTATCAAACAGATAGTGTGGTAGGATATAGCAAAATAGCTGTGCAGGATTTTGATTATGAAAATAATACAACAACATCTTTACTTAAAAAAGTAGATATGTTATGGTTGTATGGGAAGTGGAAAAACTTATTATTGCCTGGTTGGAATGGTTATATTGAACATTTAACAAGTAATATTATAAATTTTTCGGAATCTCGAATTTTATTTTTACCATTTATTCATCTACCAGCGAGTAACTACAATACCATATACACAACTTTACTGTGTGCTTTAGAAGATGCAAAACGTTATGGCCACGATTATTGTGTTATTACTTTTGATCAACCTTTGTACGAAGGGAATTAGGGACTGACAGTATAGTCTTATATTTTAAAATCCTCATTTAATTTATACAAGTTTTATTGTGTAAGTAACACAAACGAATAGTTTCTTATTTTCATTTATATTGAACGTCCGGTGACGTATACAAGCTGCATTTTAGTGCATATTATGTAAAATATGAATTTTCTAATGATTAAAACCGCGATATCTTACGAATGGTGAGTCGTAAGAGAAAAAGTGACTAGACCATTTTTGTAGAGAATTGTATGATCTACAACTTTTGTCCGACCTATTTTCACGATAATACTTACTGTTTTCGAGAAAAATGGAAAAAACCTTAATTTTATACTTTTGACCTTGAATAAAATTTTTTGCAGAAGTAGGATCGAAGGGGATTTTTGATATTTCATTTATAATGATGTATTTAACGTCTCTGGCAATTTTCAGCTCTATGCGAATTTTGGCTAAGTTATGACTTATTTTTGTCTATTTTGACTGGACTACAAGTGCTTTTTCTAAAATGCGTGTAATTTGAGCAATTTTTAGTAGCAGTAGGTGTTGATGTTGACAAAATTGTTGCATATACTATAATATTTTTAAAAACAATCTTAAATATAATAACTGAAAAGGAAACCCAAGACTCACATCTACATATATTGGAATATTACAATGCTATTCTTAATCCTATCAACTTTTTATACATTTGAATAAAATATTCTGAATAGTATGGAAGTTGCTTAAGCTACTTTTGGTTAATAGCAAAAAAATTATTTATATTCAATTTAGAAAGTCAAAATAGTCCATTGCTGGAAATTTCAAACTGATGTTTTGTTCACTCTTCAGGTTAAAACTCCATTTATTTAATTAATCATATAAATGCTAATACAAACTATTCCTATTGTACAACCTTTTGACCAGAAGTTATTTGCTTTTTGAAAAATCTTAAAAATTCCCGATTTTCCCCGAATTGTATTTTTTTTTTTTTGCTAAATTTTTTATATGCTTTATTACATCCTTATTTTCAAAATATGGGCAACAAACCGTTCTTACCATCTGGGAATTTGATGGGAATTTTATTTCAATAATAAATATAACGTATGCCTGAGAAATTCAAAGTGTAAAAATAATCTCTTTTTGCGGAACAAATTAAAAACAAAAACCATCCGCTGGCTTTGCTTACCCAAAACATACTGGAAATTGAAACGCACGCCCATTTTAATTAAAATTAAATCCTCCTGCATCGGATTACTCCGAGCTGAATCCAGGAAAGCGTTAAAAAATTAAAATCACCTGAAAGCAGTCGGAATGGTTCATTACGTAATTACGAGAGATATCTTCGGTCACATACAAACATATCGCAAATTGGGACAACCTATCACATTTCTGGATATTATCGATAAAATTCAATTTACTTTTTGAGGAAAGTACGGTGATATATTCACGCTTCATGGAGCTCAAAATAAAATGCTAATAGGCAGCTTCTGCTTTTACCTAATTAAAGTGGGAGTATAATGATAGAGCAGATTTCGCCAAATTTTATCATCGTCAATCTAATTTGTTTAGTTTTGGAAACTTGAATGAGGCGAAAGTTCGTTTTTTTATTTTATTCAGATATATGTGTGAAAAGAAATATTTATGAAATGGGTATGCTTTTGAAATTGTTTGCGTGGGTCATGCGAATTTTTATTTTGATGTTCAAGAATGGGAAAAATTTTGTAACAACAATAATATCTGTTTTGGAAATTCAAAACACCTGTAACTCTTACCAATTTATAGCCTTATTCGCTAACCAGTTTAAAATTAGAAGTGAATATATACAAATATTGTATCACTCACATTTTTTTAAAAAGCAAATAGAGTGTTTCGTTCAAATCTGAAACGGGGTATGTCAATCGATTCTAGATGGTCCGTTGATCAACGTTTGTTCCGAAATTGTCATACCCCTGTTCAAACCTTGAAGAAACACCCTGTACATCTTTATGATATTTTAACACTATCATTTAAGTGTTCTTTAAAATAAGTATCTCTAAATCCAACAACATACTTTGGTTTTTTAAAAACAATAATTGTAACTATTGTTAAAATTCCAAGGTAATAGGAATAAACATATTTGTTAAAGAGAAATGCCTAATGACATTTCTTTATAAACTATATATGTATATCCATTGTAATTTAAGAACAGTGAAATAATGATTGACAATATATTATTTATGTTGTGATAATACTTACTTATAATTTCTTATTAAACTTTCTTTTGACCGCTCAAAAAAAGTACTGCTGTGTTGATTGGATTGTCATCAAGGGCACCTAAAATTGTTTATAGTGACTGGCGTTACTCCAGTTTCCATAAAATGTTTTGTAATGCCCTGAAATTGGCATTTAATAAAATAGTATAATAGTTGTACAGGGCAAAGACCTGTGCCACAAATTTAGCCAAAAATAGCAGCAAGGCAGCAATCTCCATACAACTTGTGGTACAAAAACTTAAATTTTCTAGCCCTCAATATTTTTCCATAAATCGTAGAATCGGTTCCATAAAACCCCAACGCACGTGAAATGGTTTTTTAAATAAATATTGCTCAGCTTCCAGCAAATAGCAACCAACTCCAGAAAAACCAGGGCATTTTTGTTCAGGTATCTGCTGCGTTTCCCCGAATTTTATTAAAACTTTTCCCTCCATATGTTACCCAGGAGCGAAAACAGCTCCCACTGTTGCAATTCAGGTGCAGTATTTTCTCATGAAAATACATTTTCGGGGGTTAGCTGGCGAATTTGTGGAATGAACCCACGAAGGTGACCCAGAAAACCATTTAGCATAGAACTCCCGCTCCAAGTTGGGCGATGACTCTGAAATGTCGTTAAATTATTTCTGTAGATTGCTCAAAGCAATGTAAACATAGAGACGGAGCAAATTTGCAAATGATAAATAATTCCCTCGCCATATGCTTCCACTCTGGCTAAGCGAATTAACGACTCCTGTTTATTTATGTTAAAATTTCTTTCGAAACTCAAATGTCGCAAGCAGCAAGCAATTTTGCAAAGATACACCTACGAAGCCGCGACAGCTCTACGACACGATTGCGACAGGCGCGACGCGACAGTCATAAAGCCAGTCGTAAAAGTTAAAAAGAATTTCTGGGGAACTCTGGCAGGAACTGCTAGGGAACGAATGAACCTTCGGGATCTCAGCCTCATCCGGGAATTTAAGAAATAAACGAGACGAACGTCCCAAGGCCGTTCTGGAGGCGGAAAAACAAACGTCGACGTCTTAGCTAATTATCTCTCAGAAAAGTCGGGAATGGCTTCAATCACTTCCACGCTTGCCCGTGGTCAGTAATTTTTGATACAAAGTGAAAAGTTTATTTTTGAACATGCCGCCCGCTGCCATTGAACTTTCCAATTTCGGAGTACTGCCCGTAAATTTCAGGCGGCCACTCCAATCGTCGGGGGTTTGCTTGAAACTTTAGCTGACCCAAATTTTGCGGGAAAATTAATTTCCGGTTTTTCTTGGACGGCTTTCTGCGGATTTCCATTAACAAAATAATTTTTTAAAGTTTTGGTACAACATTTTCAATGTGCCACATTTTAGTAGGTAAAGATCGTTTAGGAGTTTTGATTTCAATTTAACGAGGCTTGCAACAGACATTTCTTCTTCGAGTCTAGCTCCAGAATAGCCATAAATAGTAAGTAAATTTGGAAAACCACCTATAGGTACTAGGGCGTTTTTTAGGAACTAATAATTATTTAAATAGACGTTTATTAATTATGAAGTACTTTCTACCACATTTGAAGATTGAATAATAAGCAAAAGTCAACAATTGATTTTGGTAGAAAACTGTAAAAAATAAAAAAATAATTGAAATTTTCAGTAAATATGTATTTTTGAACCTCATAATGTGATGTTTCATTTAATTATAAATACCTACATAATGTGCCAGATACTTCATCAAAAATCCTTTTTACTTGCTGCATTACTTTTTCTTTTAACTTATCTCAGCTTCTTAGAACTAGAAGAACTTGAACGTTATTGGTTATTACAGAAAGACAACTTATTTTGTTGACTTTCTTCAACTTGTTAAGATAAATTTTCTTATGTGCTATTTCCTTAGATGTATTATTTTATATTTTTTTTAAATTCAGTGTTGATTAGATTATTTATACTCATTCATTCAACAAATTCATCCATCAGCATCAAAGATGAAATAAAAATTTTATCATAGTAATTTTTATACATTTGGAATTTTGATTGAAACAGTAATATGTGCATATGCATTTAAACTAAAAATTTCGACTTTCCTAAAAAAAAGTATGTACCTAATATACAGTCTACACTGAAGCGCAAAAGTAACAATATTTGCTAGGAAGGAACGAAAATATCATTTAATAAAAGACAATAAATTATTGTAAATTTCTAAATGTGCGATCTATTAACATTTTCAATTATCTTGTGATGTAATTACAAAGCCAAATAAAATTATTCATTATCAACATAAGGAAACTGCAATTAATATTTCATACATACTTCAAATAATTTGTCCAAAACCCTTTTGATTTTTTTAGCGCCTCGTGCTTTCTAAGCATACTAGCGCGATATACTAGCCCATTCGTCTTGAACCTGTTCCCACAGTTCATTTATGCCTTTTCGTGGTTCTGAATAGTTAGCAAAGAAGTTATTAGATCCTATATTAGATTCAAGTCTGGGTTTTGTGGTAGCTATTCTAGTAACCCAAATTTTTGGCTTCGAAGCCATTCGTGAACCATTATCGCTGTGCCGTGCCGTGCGCTTCGGATGTGTATCCTGTTGAAAGATATTTTTTTGGGATCCGTGTTGCATTTTTCTAAAGTTGCGGGCAAAATTTCTTCAAAATAACTAAACATTGGTTTTATCATTTTTCCATGAATTTCTCTCGGGCCAACACCATTCGGATTAATACATCCCCAACCTTTATTGATCTGTCCCCAACCTTTACTAGTCCCGTATTTTATTATCACTTTAAAGAAAAGAGTATTAAAGGATAGAATAAAAAATTGTTATTTATGTATTTACAATGGGGGCCAAGACCCCTTAAGATTATTGTTTTGGATTTCGCGCCTTGACATACAAATACGTATGTGTCTAAGTACGAGTATTAACGCGGCTACAAGTAGAGAAATCCCAATATCTGAGAGTTTACATGAAAAGTAAATGTTCTGATTGCAAAACCGAGTTCGCATTTAAACAATCGGAAAGACGAAACACATGCAGAATCAACAACTGGTTCTACAAACATTAATTGAAATTAAAGGTAACTAAAAAAGATTTCTTACAATTTGATAAAATTTACTTTCGAAGGCTCTGTTTGGAAGATCTTTTCGGTTCAATATCACCCAGAATCAGAACACAAAACATGGTTGATGCATTGCCATTTTCGATCTCTTAAAAATAAGATATCTTTAAAATTGTTGTGGAACACTTTCACGAATTCCAAAAATATGAATGTTTCCTAACTTTCCTAAGTATATCCATAATATTGGCTTTCTACATAATTAATTTATAATGCCATCTGCACTTAAAGTTTTCGCCTTAAGACGTGGAAGCTCGCTATGTCCAACAGTTTTGGCGCTGCAGGGGAAATTAATTAATTGTAATTCTAACGGAGTCGAGTACGGATATCATAGGTGCGTGTCACTGTTATCCGCTAGAGCCATAACTGAAATCGTTTCAATGAATTCAATTAATATGCCGCGCTAAGCTCTGAGTGTTGAGTGCTAAAAATTATGCTGCCTCTCTTGTATGCAACGTTCTGCTTTCATTAGTCGCAAACGAATTTTATTAATAGTAAATTTCCCACAGGTGAGCGCCGTGATGGCCAAAACCGCAATCGCGTTAGAGACTGCGGAGCCAGGTGAAAGGTGCGCGTGTCCGTTCGCGGGTGCATTACTGCGGGAGACCAGCTGCCAGCACGTATGCAAAAATCCGAAATAATTCATAGATGGCGATTTAACCCGCTTCGGGAGATGTTTACGATATCCAGTCCCCACATGTCGATCCCGGTTAACTCGCTACCCGTTTAGGCAACTCCGCGGCACGAATCTCGCGCTGATCTCCTGCCCTCCAGACCGCGAACTGGCCGCTGCAATTTGCTGAGCGGCTAATTGATTTCTGCTGTTTATCGGCGGATGCTGGGCAGTCTTGGGAATGGACCACCACAATTACGAGCGTCTTGGTGGAGCGGCTCATAACGCGCGCTCGATTAATAATTTGCCTATGTGCGCCGAATTTGGTCATAACTCCGCGGCTGCGCCTCGTAGACCGATAATGGAGGAGGCTGATCGTAAAATTGATTGCCTGCAATGGACGCACGCCTCGCGGCCATTTTTCTGGCGGGCGCAATAAGGTCTTTACGGTTCGCTGGAGCGCGAATATGCCCTCCACTTTTGCTCCCAGATGTCAGTTTCTCATTTGTTCTTGTTGGACTGTGGTCCAGATCGGCAGATTCCTTAGCGGGGATGGACAAGTGATGGATGGGCGCGCACTTGTTGACATTAGCGGCGCGAATCTCTATTTGGACAGTGGTCTGCACTTGGTCAATTGTTTGCCCGCTCCAGTCAACCCCTCAATGAGCGCCAATTTGCATTTGCATTACAAGTGGACTAGTTAAACAATTTGACGAGGTGTCATCTTCGAGTGACGCTTTAGAGAGAACTTTGGTCGCGGGACCACAGTTGCAATCTCTAAGCTAGATTATTAAGTGCACTTCAATTTTACTCAGCTCGTTGCCATGTCTGTGCAGGGTACTTGAAGTGCCATCAAGATTTGCGTTTCTAAAAGGGTTTACTCGAATCTGTGTTTTAATCTTCTTAAGAGGGTATTCTGGTTTAGAAATGTTAATTTTTTTATATTTTCTAATAGTGTGTACTGTTAAGAATATGCTGTCCAAAGGACATTTTAAAATTCCGAGAATTAGCGAAATTACAGTTACTTTCGTGACGCGGCAACTAGATCGTCCCACCGGAACTATTTACTATACCCTGAAATGTATAAACGCGTTTTTGTCGAAACCACTTTTTTCAAGCCTATTGACACGATATATGAAGTTCTAATGAAACGATTGGTTTGAAATTCGGTACACACCTTCTTGATATAACTGGTTATAGTCGGTACCACGAGCGTTAAAAAAAACTAAATATTTTTAAAAAAATTAATAACCGGAAAAAAATAATGAAAAAATGAAAATTTTTTCTTCTTCGAGGCATACATGATAACGACACTTTTACTAATTAAGTATCCATTTTTGTAATTTTCCGATCATTAGGAGACTCTAAATCTTATCAACCTGGACGCATGGTTCTGTTTAAAGGCCTCACTTCACCACCCTGTAATTTCCAAAACTGACGACATTTTTGTTTAATGTTTTTTTATTTTCAGTCGTTATCTTATAAATAAATATTAGGCAAAGATATTAAAAATAGGTTTCGTGTTTTTTTAAACTAAATTCCAAAAAACCTTCAAATTTGGCTTTCTAGACCAGAATGCCCCCTTAATATTTTGTTTTGTTTTCATTGATTGCAATTTACGTAGAGACAAGGATATATAATAGTATTAATATCTTCACAATAACTGCACATCACAGTCCAGTGTGGAGTAACACTTTTGAACACAGGGTTTTTTACACTTTTTATAAAATTTCATTATTTTCTGTATGTGGACTGTGACGATTTAAACAAAGTAAATCAGTTATTTTCATGCCGGCTTCAAATATCAGTCTCTTGAAGGTTAATTTAGATTGCATGTATTTTATATGAGGACGACCTCAATAGTTCGACAGTGATTAATTGCAATGGAGCGCGATTTAATTGCTCTTTTAGCTTTTATATAATATAATTATAAATAGTTAACACCTTACGAAAATTAAGATTGACCAAGAAACGTGACTATAAAGTATTATATAGAAATTAAAAAAATTTATGAGTCTTACTTTCACTGAAATCAAGGCTCAGGTAAGTCGAATTGGGTGCCAATGTCGCACGAAAACAGCATTTCATTTTACCACCTTTAAGAATAAGGTCATGCCATGCCATGTCGAGGCACCATAACTTCTTTGAGTACCTTCTTATGTACGCAGGTAACATACTTCGAATGTCATGTACTAAAACACCGCCATCTCGCAGCCGTCCACCATCTCTGAAATGGGGCCACTGAAGAAGTGGTGGTTTTCCAGAAAAGGCCTATGTGTATTTTCCCGATTGCCTGACTGACTCTGATTAGCGTAATTACCCCACCGGCGGGGACTCTTCGTCGGTGACGGGAGCTAATCGGCCATGCACTGTAAACATGCAAATTGCTTAATTGACGCATTGGGGCATAAAATCCGAGGTAAAATGCATTTTTCTGCATGTTACTCTTAAGCCTATGACATCACCCGGTCACGGCTGCACCGCCCACCCCCGCTGCCGACTATCGAAACCGTGACAGACACGCCGGCAGACAGGATTATGCACTTGGGAGCACCTCGACGGCTGTCGCGGCCGCGAAAGTGTTATGCGATCCGCGTCGGGGGATTGCGTGAGTCCCGCGGCGGATGGCAGGGCGGATCAGGCGGGCATCGCTTAATCGCAATTTAACGCACTCGACCTGGTAAAAAGTGTTGTCACTCGCATCGGTGACAGGATCTGAGTCTCAGATCTCCCTCTGGAGCCCCGTCTGCTCCCCTTGGCACCCGGGAGGTGGCCCAGCGCCTGAGATGGAATTGCACGGAAGGCAGAGGAAATCCGCTGCTGCTACGTGCACCCGGTGCTTACCTGGCCGGGTCCAGATCTGCACGCTGATTAGCATCCCGGGCACGTCCAGCCTCCCAGCTCCGGGAACAGGCGGCGATCGAAAATCTCCGATAAGTGGATCAGCTTGAGCGATCTCGCGCGGCAAATGACGGACGAACTGCCGCCGCTGCCGGGCTGCTTGAAATTTACGGCGGCGTGACTTCGCCTCGCAAACGACGGCTGCCTGAAAAATACCTAAAAGTGGAAATCTGCTAAGAAGGAATTCCGCGAGACCGCGATGGAGCGGAGCGTCTTCAGGTTGCACACCGCTGGCCCAGTTCGACAGGTAAGCGGCGATTTGCTGCTCGCCAGCGGACAATGTTTCGAATTTTAAGGTGCTCTTTGGCACTGCGGGGGGTTTCGCATTAGCTTCAATTGGGGAGCGTTGCGAGCGCGCAATATGGCGGAGCGTTTGGGGCACTGCTGCCCATTGGCCCACATGGAGCGACAAAAAAATTGGAATTTATTGCAATAACTGCTGCATCGATTTCACGGCAATTCTCATGCCAAGCACGATTTTGCTGACGGCAGCAGGTCTCTACCTGTTAGTTTACTTTGGTACTATATATTATCCACTTTTAATTATCACTAATAATTTTGTTTGGACCAAATTTTTGTGTATTAAAAAGCTATTATTTAATACTAACCACCTGAATTTTAAAAATTGGACCCTGAAAGCGATATTAACACTAGAACTACCTTAAAGTTCAGATTTGTTCCAACATTTATTAAGATTCATGATTGCAACATATTCAGAAATCGTTTTCCATTTATGATCATTAATCCAAATTTGAAGGTACAATACATTAAAGACGAAGAAAATGAGTGCTGGTAAATCTAGTTTTAAGGAACTTTAAAGACCCTTCATACGTAAGTACATACATACATATATAGTACATACATATCTATAAAATTAGAACACATTTCAAATTTTAGTATTAATAGACTTCTAATGGATTCGTCATTTTGGATTTTAAGATTTAAGCACGGTAATTTAAACTAGCTCGTCTTAAAACCACAAATCTTAAATTATTCTATCACCTTAATCTAAGAACACTTTAGAAAATAGAAACAATTTCCCTGAACTGTTCCAGAAATTCTAAAAATTTTGATAACTTCTTACAAATTTGATTAATCATATGTAGTCTCTTAAAAAAAAACATCGGCGGCAATGATACCTTTGCCAGTTGTTTTCTTTTTCATATGTAATGTAGTACATATTATGAAATGGCGGTAATTCGCAAATGAATGTATTACAAAAATTTCATAGAACGCTAAATATCTCTTAATTAAAGAAAATTTACATACACACTTTTACAAACAGATCGGCCTTAAAACTCTCCGTCGTTTTGAGTACAAGTCGCTGAGATAATTTATCACTTTCATTTTACTTTACGCTTCTATATAGTCTTCTATCTCCCCAGCCTTTTTCACATCATTCTTATAAAAGAATCGCGCAAATCATTCCAGAGCGACAATTACGTGCTTTTTTAAGGAAACAAAATGTCTGAATTTTCAATTTCGAAGCAACGTTTTTTGAATTTTTTCGAAAGTCATTGTACAAAAATGACTGTAATTATTTTAAATAAATAATCTCACATTTATGAACAAACTTGTACGAGAACCTATGAAATCGCGAACATTGTTTACAACGTATTTACGAGTACATATTTCGCTAAAAGCTTCAAAATTGATAATATGAATACTATATAACTTTCGACAAGGAAACGGTTGCGCAATAGCTTTGAAAGAGGAAATATTAATAAAAATAATACAAAATATTACTATGTATTCGTGAGAGACAAGTACAGAAGTCAACGACCAAGAATCTCTTCTGATATTAATGAATTTCTTCTGAATAAAATATGACAATTTTTCATCAAACATTTTCCTATGTATATGATTCATAGGAAACATGATTCTGCGAATTGGTTTTAATATATTTACTTATGTATATTTGATACTTTTTCTTCACATTAAATTCTACTTCGATCGCCGCTTCCCTCTAGGTAATATAATGTAGATATACATACATACGAGTATATGCATATGTAGGTATTATTATTTGGCCGACATGCTTTAAAACATTCAATGTGTTTTGACCTTGAAAGACTTTTGCTGAAGTATTCAAAAACTTTTGAATGGTAGACACCCTTTTAGGACTTCTCTCAAAGTTTTTATTTCCAATATTAAATTTATTGTTGATTTTCTTTTTGCAGTTCATTTGAAATGAGATATCAATTCGCACATTCAAGTTTTTTGTTGCGCATTGTTAAAATAACCCTGAAGTTGGACGAATCCTACAACAAATAAATTTTTTAGTAAAAATTCGCCATTTATTCATGAGGTGCCTATGTAAAAGTTTTTGACAAAGAAATAAAAAAAGGAGTACGTTTTTAACTTTTTATTAAACTTTAAATTTATTCTTTGCATGTACCATTCAATATGTTATACAAATATTTGACTAACGAGGAGATATTTCCGGCATTTTTTGCCATTAGAGACATCAAAATTAAAACGTAAAATGAACAAAAATGTTTCAGTTAAGCTTTGCAAATTAGAGTGGTATACGAGCCGTTTATTTTGAAAGTGGCCTAATTCCATTTTCCAGAAAAGAAATTAAGCTAGCTATTCAAATAATTACATTTTCACGTTATGTTTACATTTAGCAACAAATTGTACAAAATTTGTTTAAAATCATTAAGATTTTTTTATAACAAATATAAGTTGATTAATAAAATGACAAATTATTTATTTTGAAAATGCAAACCGTTAAATATCTCGATTGTACCATAAATAGAATTAGGCCACTTTCAAAGTAAACGGCTTATACATATTTTAACTCTTTTAGTGTTGTATATATTTTTTATACATTAATTCTTTTCGGTTTCTTAAGCAAAAGAACCTGCATATACATATATATATGTATGTATGTATGTATGTATATAACAGAACATTTTCAAACTCGGATTTGTATTATTTCCGAAAGATGACTTAAAACAGGTAAAACCTGTGTGGATTGATCAGCATTTATTTTTGTACAAAGTGCTTTGTAATTGTGCTTGCTGGCAGCAATTTATGAATGGCCAAGTACTCCAACACAATTTCCAACTGCCGTACAACAAATAGAGCTAAAACAATGGCCACGCTAATAACAGCAACCGGAGTGATCTAATCGCCCAGATCTGGCGCTTTGATCCGCGGTAATTAATCCATTCATGCTCATATCTGGCAATTACCGTCCAACAATAGACGACGTGCCCATAAACAAAATGGTATAATTTGAGTAATCAGCCGATCGCGCATTTTGTATGCAGCTGCTTGGGCATGCACTGCCCCCCGCACAGGGTGGTTATGACTTATTTTTAGAGATCGCCTTACTAAAGACGCTGAGTGACCGCGACGCTGACCGCCAAAGTGTGTCATCGCGAGTACTCTTCACTTGGGCCACGTCCTTCGGTTCTTAGAATTTCGCGGCTGAAATAGAACTGACCTCAATGCTTACAGAAGAACTACAGCCAACGGTGAATTTTTCGAAAGACTTCCTCTGGATGAGCCAAGACGCTTACATCACCTGGAGTCGTCACAAAAGGCACACCGCGCAATTGGCGTGGCGAGGTGATAAAAGCGCCATCCAGGTGAGTTCGAAGGAAATCTCTGCGCGGGGCGATGACCACGCGACAATGCGACCATTGCAATTTTTTAGCGGTCGATTAGCGATGGTGTGAATTTTACAGACCCATTTGCTATTTCAAATTTCAGAGGCCAAAGTTACTTTCGCGCGACGACTGTGAGTCAGTCTCCTTTGGTCACGTAAACCATTAGCCGATGGCGTTTTGGACTCACGGCCTACGCACTCCGTTCCGTTACGTGTTTATTTGAGTTTCCTGCAACTTTCCGTAGAAACGTTTTGAGAATGCGCTACTCAACTCCAGGTGTGAGCAAGTTTATGTTTACAAGGAATATTCGTAGTAGGGTATTACGTAATTTCCATGTAATTTTGGGAAATCTTGGAGATACATATCATGAATACTTTGTTCACGTTTTGAGGTTGTTTGTTTCACCATAAAGCCTGTCTCTACGGCGACTCATGTCATGCACCTAGAATATTTTATAAAATATTCCAGGTGTAGGAGTAGAAATTAATTTAATACAGTGTCTTAAGCTGCGTGTAAATAAGAAATATATTTATAGAAGGTACCCTAACGATCATAACACTTTGGACAGAATATCCTCTAATTATGACGGCAACCATAATAATTGCAAAGATCGAAATGACGGTATGTCGCATTTGTTAAGCGTAATTTTGGATGACAGTTCTATATTAACGGATAGTATGTCCAAGATGTAAATATACAAAACTCAGCTTACAAAAACGCCTGCTGAAAACATTCAAAAAAGACTTATTCGAACCCAGATGACGCAGAGCCATAATTTGTGCCGTAATTTTGATACCATCATTATGAGGATTAATGTTATAATGCTGCTTGCCATCATAATTACGGGTAGTGTGTCCAAGGTGTAATGTAAGTCATTCGAGCACATAATAGCAGTGTTCTTTTCATCCATTTCTGGTTCTGGTTCAGGAGCTTTACGTGCAAATAAAAGAACAACTCCTAAACCATATATTTCTTCTGTTCTTGATCAAAGAACTGAATAAATAGTTCAAAAATATTATAAGAGAGACGGTGGCATCGAAATTTGTTTCGCAGATACGCAAATACATACATATGTATTTATATTTGTTAAAAGTTAATCATACGTCAGACGGGCAGGTTGTACTAACTTTTAAATCGCACTTGAATTCCTAACTCAGATCGTTCTTTTCACATAACCCGGAACCAGAACCAGAACTGGATGAAAACAGCACAGTTAATATATGAAGCGGATATCGAAGGTACCTTTTTACGAAGTAGTACTATGATTCCTAATTAGCACCACGGTAGGACCAAAGTAGTATACTCTGGACGTCGAGAGGATAAGAATATATAATTCCCTGATTAGTACCACACATACATATATAAATCGCTAATATACTTGCCTTTGCTTCTATGTAATTTACGCTTAATGATACCACTATAAATAACAATCCTATTATCAAATGTTTTAAACAAAGAAAAAATTAAAAAAAATATTTATATTATTGATGTTACACCAATAGATAAGAATATATCGAAATCGTGTTTTTTAACTTTTTAATTTTTGTTTTTAAAATTTATCGTACACAGATACATAGATTGGAAAATGAGAGATTTAAATATCAAAAGTTGACTTGATTAAATATGTAAGTATAAGACCACCACATTATCCTCCTAGTTATATGTGAATACAACATAGAGGTAGAAATGATGAGTGAATTAAAGATATAAAAAACATACATACTAAATCGGGGAAGTTTGAAATTGAACGTCACGTATTACAACATCGAGAAGCGTCTATTTAATATTTCATTACGTCTAAGTGCGTGCTGGATCTGCAGATAATGCCATAGTATCCAAGGTCGTGATGGTACGACTGGTTCATAATCCAAGATCGGATAAATCGAAGGGAAGGCATCCATCTGTTCAAACAAATGGAGTGAATTATTATCACCGCTACCCGCCATTATGTCCTTGAATTGTACTGCTCAGGCTGCACACTCTATGCGAGGGTATTTCAAAGTAGACCCAGTCTTGTAAGCTAAGAACGGGAAGGGGTAAATTTCAAAATAATTGCAAGGTTTTCTCCGGATGAAAAGAACGAACTTACCGTTAGGATAGTAAACCACAATTTCCGATTTCGGGCTCACCAATTTACAGGTAATTATCCTATAGCCAAAATTTTTTAATAAAATAATACACAATTAAAGAGATATCAGACAGACTGGATGGAGTCTAATATTCTTTGTTGACATTTATATAATAGTTTTTGTTTTCAAAAACTGACTAGATTGAAAAAGGAAGTAGGTTAAAAATCAAAAGTTAACTTGAAAAAAAAAGTGATATAACAAGTGTCAATGGCAGGTATGATGAGATCGGCTTGGTGTAATGGAACGAGCGCCCACCAATTTTTGGGCTCATTTGCCTCAACGGATAAAGTATTTTTAATCAAAAAAATCCTATCAACTGCATACATAGGGTCAGATAAACTTGATTAGTTCCAAATCAGGCAATCTTGGTAGGGATTCATCTGCATTCTCATGCCCTAAGTGGTTAGTCTTCTCGGATTTTTCACCTTGAGCCGATACGTCTGCTATTGAAAAAAATTAAACAAACAATAATTTGCCAAAATTTAAGTTAGTTTTGATTTAAAGCATTGACAAACAATAAAGTTCCTAAATTATAATTTTAAGATTTAATTTATTAATGTCTCGATGGACTATAATGGGCTTATTTCATTTTTAATAATTATAATTACTCTTAATGTACCTCTGCCGCAATATTCCCTTCCTTCTAGATCGTTTACGTAAAAGACAGTAGTAATTCGTATATTATATTTTAATTATTCTATGGACAAAAAATTAGAAAATACATATTAACTTGTTGGAAACCATTTTCCGTCTCTAAATTCCAGCCACGTTTTTCTCATTTTCGTTTTGTTTTCTCACGGGTAATGGCATGATTTAAATTTTCAACAGAAACTTCTATATTATGTATATTTAGTTTGCAAATTTCAAAATATTTCTTTTATTTGCAATTCTTCTTCATTCAGTTGGTGGTATATGTACTACTTAACAAATGCCTTCTTTCATACAATAGAAAACCTTCATACAATGCAAAGATCTTCGTATGAACTTAACTTTGTCGAAGGAAAAAAGTTATCCGCTTTTTACGTTATGTGACCTTATTTACGCGTTGCTTTAACTTTTTGTCCAAAAGAAGCATCATTTTCGATGTCCATTTCAGTCCAGGTTTTCGAGGTAATGGAGTGAAAAAATGATGTGGTGCACCTGAAGTATTTCATAATGTAGTTCACCGCCGTATAAGTTGAGTATTTTGTTGGAATGCACGCACTCATTAAACTAAAGGGCCTCACTGAAACAAATAATGCATTCCACTTCGTTAACTCTGTACCGGGAAAACTTTCTTACCTCTTACTTAATTTAAATTATGAAAAATGACAGCTAAAATTTTCCAATTACCCTCTGGAGCCTTTTAATTACCTTCATTTGTTCACTTTATGCAAGTATTGGTTGACCAGTTTACGTATTCGAGGAGGTTGCTTGAACTGGACGTTACTCTAAAGCATGCGGTGAACATGTTATAAGCTCCATAGAAATTGTTTACTTTTAACAAATTTCTGAAATTCTGGTTGATTGTGTAATACTAAAAGTTTAAACTCCAGCCTTCGTTCTCTCAGAACGTGACCAGTCACCTGCTGTCTCTGGCAATAGTATTGTTTCCGAATTGACGAGTTTCACGGATTAATTCAATATCAAAATATTTATAACGTTCACGATCATGACAGGTGACCTTAATCTATTTCCATTACACTAGGTATTGCAGTATAATCCGGGACTCAAAATATTCATATCACGTAGTAGGTAAAAATATTAGGTTTTCTTAAAGTGAAATCATGAAACATGGAACTATAAACTTTGGGAATCAAGCGAATCTGTTATCGAATTTATTTGTCATTTGCAGTTGTAGATAGTAGTAGTTTTCTGCTCTGAATAATTGACATAAATAACTCTATTTACATTCACTTCGCAGGACAATTCAATGCTCTCTAACTAATAAAGAACATTAAAATTGGTCACATAATGGAAGTGAATGTGTAGTAAAGCTAAATCTTTCGATTTAAATTTTAACAAGCACGCTGATAACACTGCATGAAATTAGTGTTGTAACAGAAGTCCATATTTCGAGAAAAATTATATGTAGGACTGAAAATCAAAAGTTATCAGAACAATGATAAAAAATTAACGAAACAGGATACAATTTGGTTACTGAACTAAAATGAAACTTCGAGTGTAATATCTTTTGTAATCTACATAGAATGAGCCATATTTAAGAATCCATAATTTTTTTTGTATTCGTATTTTAACCATTATAATTATGTTAAATTGGTAACAACTTAATGAGGAAAACGTTCTTATGGTAATCTAATTTAAATTGCATGAGACATTTTATCTAGAATGTTTGGAAAACCATTTAATGTAAGTACATATAGTATATGTGTGTAAAATATTAAGTAGAGTACGTTTTTTGATTATTTGAATACGCTTACGAGTTTCTTTGTCGAAAACATTACGTGATGGAATATAACGATTACCACCTTTGGATCTATGGAAAAAATCATTTAAAAAATGAACTTTCGGTCCAGTTGCCATATTCGAGGTTTTTCGATTAATGAATCAAGTCTTTTCAAAATAATAACAATACAGTACCACTAAATCATTTCAACTGCTTTTTACTATATTTTCACACCATTTTGTTATTTTGTATCCAGAAAATTCTGAATCAATAGAAGAATTTTGTAAAAGGAAAATGTAAATTGAAATAAGATTTAGTTTGTACTTTGTTTTTATATATGGGATGAAAAAGTTTACCACTTGTCTTTTCTATTCTACTAAAATTTGCTTTAGAAACCGTTCTCAAATTGAAAAAAAAACTCTGAAATGATTGAATCCCCCAAAATTGCACTTATCGTATTGCAAAAAATAAATATTCGTTCCACCGAATTCAAAACCAAAAACTATTGTTGCATCTCTACAAATATCCCTACATAGTGCTTAAAATCAACTTGTTAATAATACTATTTATTAAATACCTTCTGTACTGTAAAAATAGATTTAGATTTGCTATGGTGTGTCTAGAAAATAGAACGACAGAAGGCTTAATGGGTTGGGACGGCATGATGAAAAAGCTTTCGATGTTTCAAACCAGTTATAAAGGTTACTAAAAAGTTTTTGTTAAAATTGTTCAAAGAACTAAATTGCCATGTATGACGGCACTTCTCTATTGTCCAGTGATGACAAAAGCAGTAAAATGTAAATAAACGCGACAATTTGCGTGCCATTGTCAACCCTCCACGTCAGTTACAAGTTTGCAGATTTGCGGCGTCTTCTTATATGTACTGCAAGCGCACAGCTCCAAATGAGCCATTCAAAGTGCAACCGCATTTCAGATGCAAATGAGGTTCATGACCGAGGAGTGTTGCAGCCTCCGCTGGAACGAGTCGCTCCGGACCAGTCATTAATCTCCGGTGCGCGTCCCGTTCCGCGAACGCCTTGACCGACGCATGTCGCGGAGATAAACGCATTCGACCGCACAATTCGCGCACCTCGTGGCCCACTCATCCGAATCGGAGTTTGCCGCATTACATGGCGCAGGTAATTCATCAAAAGTAAATTTGTGTCTGATTACCCGGCTCGGAGTTGTCTTCCTGTTCGGGTGGATTACCCTGCGCTGAATGGAGCCCGATATGGGGCCTCCCCCAGGTAGTCCCCTCTCGAACCCGGGCTTCCTAGTGCCTGGTTGTCTCGAAAAACGAGGCACTTTCCAGATTGGGGCCAGATAGCGCCATATCGGCGGAATATTAATCGGAGCCCCCGAAACAAAGGTTGGCACATTTCGCCCCAAATTCGGGGCTCCGCCGGCAGCTGTGTTACATGTCGGATAGCATTAGGGCTCCAATTGAATCGACCCCGTCACGGGAATCGTGCGAAATGACGGCATGCCGTGACTGCATGAACCTAACGCGATACGAAAACTTCCTGCAGGAACTTATCTGCGCACTAAATTCATTACGATTTTCATTCTGAAAGTTTTAAAACGTAATTACCAAAGTTTTAGTTTGTCGGGGGCCCGCTGTAATCCCCGTGGAGTCTTCCACGTCGTCCCCCCATCGCTCCACGGGGCGCTCCTCCAGGATTCTAATTGTTATGAATTCTGATGCCCACTCCCTCCGGCCCCCTACGTGCGAATGGAAGAAATCTCAATAAACCCGGAACCTCCTCCACCTATGCGGTGCGGCAGGTGCGCGGCACGGGATCTATCCCGATCCCGACTTCCAGGTCCTGATGGCTTCTGGATGGAAATTGATGCTGTAAATAGGGAAAGCATCTTGAATGGCTTTTACATTGGATGAGCTCTCGTAGCGCTATGAATTTTAGGGGCTAAATTTATTACCGATCAAAGGTTCTGCGGCTAGGGCACTTTTCGGGGGTAACCGCCCTCCCCTCACTTAGCAACTGCTAATTTTCGGGTAAAAATATTAAGGGGCTTATTTGCTTAAGTGATGACTCGGGTCCGGGTCAGGGTTTTTATTTAGGGAAGGTGGTGAAAATTTCTGACGTAGGTCTGAGGGAAGCGCCTGTACTATGTAGTAGATACATTTTAAATGTTGGCAAAGTTAAATTTAGCTGGGTTTTTCAGAAGTTAGTAAAATTTTTAATTAGCTTTGTACTTTTACATTTTACCTGCAGAGTGTATTATCTATTATACGAAAGTTTACTTGTTTCATAGTCATCTGAATTTTACGTTGCTCTATTACCTTGCAAAATCTAAAGCGCTGCAGTGCCCTTAACAAGCACGTTTAATTTAAAAATGCATATGGTCCATCATTTGCCTCGTTTATACGACATGACAACAAATTAATTTATAAATAATGAATCAACATTTTGTCGCAAGTTAAATAATTAAGTTGCTGGTCTGTACTAGTGGACATGATTTTGTGTAGCGTATTTATTTCCAATTCAATAGTGTACATTCAGTAGCGCTTTGGTTTTCAGACGATAAATGATCCAACTTTAATTGTGTGTTTTTATTGCTGATTGTGTTAAAATAAAAGGGTTAAACATACTTTAAATATCAATAAAATTTTTATTCTTCATTCCCCTAATGATGCTGAAGCAAGAAAAGTGTCGCGGAATGTGAATTACATAGTTTGACAGTGCAGATTCTTGAAACAGTGCAAACAAATCGAATATATGTATGTGCATGAAGGCCTATACCAGTAACACACTATATTAATGAAATTTAGAATTTCGAGAGTACATATTCAATTTCAAAATTACTGTATGTAAAGTCAAATTAGTGTCAAAATTTATCAAAATGTAATGGAATATATCTACTCCTACAGTTTTTTAAAGAAATTCATTCATTTAGTCTGTCCAGAATACGACGAAACACTATCATAAAGTCCATTTCTAGCTGCAATACATACATATATGTATACGTGCTATAGTAAAGTACGATACAATTTTGGAAACGAAATACATAGTATTCATTAAATTAAGACATGAAAGTATCAAATTACAATTCTGGAAATTTAGTAAAATATGAGTTTAATCATTTTTAAACTTCACCCTTTTGTGTAAAAAATTACGTGAAATAAGGTGAAGTTAATAAAATTATAGTTTAATTCACTGGTTACCAGGTAAAACACAATTTTATAATGTTTTAAAAGGAAGTTAGAAAAGACTGATTAAATGCGAAAAAACTTCTGTCAGTAAGTCGTGGCAATAAGCCACTCGCACTTGAATATTGTTTTTTGTTTCTTACAATCTTTAGGTCGATATTCTCAAAACAAAGTTTGTCTCCTACCCAATTTCAACATAAAAGCGTAGTATATTAAAAATATTTATATAAATACTTATATCTAAAAAATGTTGGTGCATTGACGCCGCTTGATCTCGTGAAAGAAGAACAATTTTTTCCAAATCTCATTTTTCCCTTAAATCAAAATAGGGAAAATTAAATATTTTCATTTATTTTCATACTCTGATCTAAATAATTTTTGCTTTATCCGATAAGTAATGATAAATTGGAATCAATAAGGGAAATCCATTATCGAATTTCACAAATTCCCGGTTTCCGATAGAATGGAAACCGACTCTTCCCATGCTGAAATATTTATTATTTAAGTTTTCAAAAATCCATCTATTGAGAATATAATGAGTGGCCTAAAGATGTTGTCTAGACAAGAGACTAGTCTAAGCAATTAAGCAATAACAAATTTCAACAGGGACAAACCCTGTCTTTATTTTAAGTGCAATAAACGGGCGCCTGTTAAAGGGGCACTAAAAGCCTGTTGAATGTCTGTGGCCTGCTCCTTATGTTTTCAAGGTATTTAAGGGACAACCTTAGGTTAATTCTTTCTCAGTCTCTTAAAAGATTTTTAGAATGCAATATTCGTGTCCGCCTTCCGAGAGTTCGTCTCTGTTAAATAAAAGAATTAAAAGTTAAAATAAATCTTTAAATTATATTTTCCATAGCCTATTTCCCAACATCCCATCCCGGTTCGTAATAAACTTTATTTGTCAGCGCTTGTTTCCACAAATATTTTTTTTATCCAAAAGTTAGTGAATTATTGAAATTAACGTAATATTCTAGAAAAAAGCGAAATTGTCCTAAGCTATTTTTGATTTTAAAAGAAAGTTTCTTGAGTTCAATGGAAATTTCCAAAAATAAGTAAAATAATTTCTTAAAAATTAAGCGCAAATTTCGATACACCAGAAATTTACTCTTAAGCTTTTAGTAACAGTTTTATTTTACCCAATTTCTCTTGATTCTATGTAGAGGCAAAAGTTCTTGATTAAAGAGAAAAATGCATTTAAATAAATTAAGGGCACTCTAGTTCTTAAAGTTAGGGAAAAGTGTAGCCTTAATTTAATAACTTTGTATATTAAAACAAGAGAATTCTCAATATTTTAAATTAAGTCAAAATGTTCTTGTAAAAAAATTATATTCTAGATTGAAGGAAAATTATATATGTATGTTTAAAGATCAATTTTCTTGATTTTGTCGTTACTATATCTCTTGCAATAAGAGAAGTTTATTTAACATTAAGACACCTTTCTTTGTTTTAATTAAAATATCCTTTTTAAAGAAATATCGAATGTTCGCGTGATTCTTGATATTACAAAGTTATTTCTCTGTGTATATTATTATTATTAGTATTATTGTATAAATAAATTGGCCAATAATAAATAACAGGTTAGAATATATCTTAAGTAATAACAGCAGAACATAAAAAGAATAAATTTAGGAAACAGACTCCTATTTTATTAATTTCAATGAATCTGAAGAAATTTATCGACTCTAAAGGCTTCATAGTTGCTTTTGAAGAACTTAGCTTATTATGCTACTCCAAGATGTACGGCCAGTTGTCTCAATTTCAAAATAACTTTCTCGTTCGGTAACAAGTTCCAGTACATGGAAAGGTCATTGCGCACCATAACGCACGTGTCCCGAAATCAGAACCGCGTTAGCTAATTGCGCTAAGCAGCCTCAATTCCGCCCAAAAATACCCCAAAACGTCTCGGATGGCTCAAGCTGCAAATTGAGAAAATGGACCATGGCAGAAATTAAATTCTGGGGTGGAATCGCGAAGTTCTTGAACGAGGTCCGCTTCTACAATGCCGACGAAGCGATCGCCTGCACCGATTGGCTGTCCGCGGACTATAAATACGCACAAGGAAGTGCACGACATCGGCGCGAGTCGATCACAATTCAGAATTCGCACATATATCAGTTGAATCAGAATTTGCCAGAATTCGTCCAATTGAATTGTAAACAAGTTCATATCGCGAGATCAGCGCATCCGCGGGCTATAATTAATCCCGCCACGCGCGCCTCCGGCCTTCTTTTGTAATATTTAAAATTAGCAGTAAGCCGAGTCGCGGAAAACTTTACGAGCTTCTGCCACGGTCATTAGGCGTGGATCGGGTCCAGCATAAATCGACTAGAAACTGGAGCTGCACCGACACGGGCGCAGTCTCCGGGCGCTGGACCTTATGCGCGGCAGATCATCGAATTGACATCGATTGGTGGCGTCAAATAACTCGCTGACACAGTCCGCGGACAGCTGCCGACGACTTAATACCCGAATGATGTCATGCGGGTCTGGTGAGTGAGTGGCTCGCGTCGATTTGCATATGACATCATTTGCGGCATGGACACTCGATTGCCGCGGTATCTGCGATCTCCCCGCTAATCGGCTGCATCCGATGCGCGGTGCAGCCGCTGCATGCAAAGCAGGATGGGATCGCGCGGATCGCGGCTGCCGCCAAGGTCCTCGCAGCATCACCTCGTGATCGACGCCAGGAGGTGACGACATGAACTTGCAATCACGCGAATTGGGTGTAAGTGCAGTAATCGATGATCCCGGTGATCGCGGCTGCCAGATCTACGCCCAGCGAGTGGGTGGAGGTGTCTGGAGCGACGTTGGCCGGATCTTGCGCAGGTTGCGAGACGGTCGATAATGACCGCGGCGCACCTTCCCAGGTATTGAGACTAAGTGCCAAAATAATAGGCTCCCTGCGTCGAATTTTGTCTGTTGCAGAAGATCGATCTTATCCCGAACTGCTCCAGGGCGTGTGCACTTACTGGTGTTGGTCGGGACAGGGGAGTGCACGAAAAATATGTAGTTGTTAACTGTCACTCGAGGCCAAGTCGATTTTGAGTTATTTTCCGGCCTGAGACATTCGTTATGGGAACGACGGGGAAACAGAGATTTTATCGCTAATTGCGTCTTATGTTTCCCCGTGGCCGCATAAATCGTCCCATAAGCCTCCGTATCCGCGGAAAGTGGCTTACTTGCTGCGCTGGCACATTACTTTGCAGGGAAATATTAATCTTTTTGAAATAGGGCTCCGTATCGTTTGCAGGTTATCGGATCCGAGTATCTGGGATTACTTTAAAAAATGTACGGACAGTTTTGCTTAAAATTGCTTGTTTCTTTCCTAGAGGGATTTGCATACCTCATGAGAAACTGAAGTCATCTTGTTAATGGTTATTCTTACTAGCCACTAACTACATTCTTTTTGCCCAGAAATTAGTTTTGAAAACATATTTTCAATCCGATAAACATTATAAAGTGAATACAAAATATAGATTTTTTGAAACCTTAATGTGTACTGTACGTATATTATTATATTTAATATAATAATATTATAATATCGACAACAACTCTGCGACTTTACCAAGCATCGAGAAAAATGATTATTTCTGAAAATTTAAACCAAAAGATCGTCACTTAGGTACACTACATATTTCGTTTCTAGTCTTAATTAAATTCTACCATATTTTGTATGAAAAGTTTTATTTCTTTTGGGATATGCAAACATTATAAATTGAATAATAACGATTATGAAGAATGAATATTTACTTATCGTCGTCGTTCATTAAACAATTAAAGAGTAATTTGTGGTTTTCTTTCAATATCTTCCTGCCTATAAGAAGTGAACAAAAATTTGCATATTTCAGAACTTGCACCTTATTTTACTCTATTCGATATACTTGATACTTGATAAATTTTAACATATTAACACTCTTTATAACAAGAAAGCGACTTCAAAATGGCTGATAAATTTTTATCATTTATGGTACGATTTGATTGAAATTTGCTTGTCAATATTTTTCAAATCTACAAGTTATGAATGGTTTGTCAAAATTTAATAATTCCAAATGGCGATCCCATGATGGCAGCAATTATTTGTCATTTATGGGCTAATTTTATTCAAATTTTATATCCTAGAGTTTTCAGATTGGTAGATGGTAGATGCGAAATATGGAAATTCTAAATGTGGATGGCTCGATTCACTCTATAATTAATTTGTTTAGTCTGTTTTGTGTACATTTTGGACTAGAGATTTTATTTTATTTTTCAATATTTGTTTTTAAATCGAAATGTCCATAAAAGACTATTTCACTTTTTTATAGATTGATAGCTTTATTATAATCAAATCAACTTGACTGTAAGGAAAAATTATTTTTCACTCTATTTGTCTAAATTAACTGAAGAATGTCCTATCTGCCACTTTAATGAGCGGATAGGTATATTCTATTCAGTTCACAACCAAAGGATTTTTAATTCGTCGGTTGAGTTTTGTTGGGTATATTATACTGATTTCAAATAAAATTTAACTGCCTTTGTTTATTACATATAGAAGGAAGTCCTTTGGAATTACAAATTTCACAAATTTGCTATTTTAAATTTTTGGTTTTCGATAAAACAATAATGAATGATTTCTTTAGCTAAACGGAATGTTTTTAAATAGGTTTTTTTCATTTTAATTGCATAAAAAACTACTAACTACTTAATTTAAATGTATACGACTATACTATGTTTCAATGAATAATGGGCAGATGTGTGTATGTATGTATGAAAATATAATTAATTCACATTATTCGCCTAATGAACGCTCAAGGGCTAAACAGTATTTTAGAAACTAAAATCCTACTGCAAAATACAAAAGCTAAATTCATAGGTTTGAACTCCAAATATTCCTACCTGTCTAGTTTTCACCACAATTTGTAACATCAAATAAAATATGTAAATTTAACTAGAGTCAGGTCTGTGAAATAAGCGAAGACGATAAAACGAATATTTAGCGGACTCCATCTTTTTGCCTCAAACTTAAAAAGAATACTTTTGCCAAGTGCCAAGTGCTATTACCCAGAACTGCGTGCCGTAAAACAACTATCCCATGCGATACACTTCCCTATGCACCCGTCAGATAAAAAGGTCAGAATCCGTGCCAAGAAATTTCTCTTTTTCCTGGCACTTCACGAGTGACATGTTAATTAAAGCTCGCAGCAAGCACGCAACTGGCCAGCAGCGCGATGGACTGCGGCACCGATGGGAGCACCAAGACAACCCGAAGGAGAAATCACTTCAAAGATTCCCGAGGAGATAAACAGCCAGCCGCGGCGGCATCGAAGAAATTGTCCTTGATCCCGGCCACTTGCGGGGTTCCGATGCGCTCCAGGCTCCGGCCATTCCCCGAATTCCCTTATCCTTTCGTCTGAGCCTGGCGAATTATTCGAATTGTTTTTCTGCCCGAATGGTGCTTGGTCCGTGCCGCCTCGTCTGTGCGTCTTGAAAATGGCACGCGCTTCTGGTAAATTGCCGGCATAAATTAGCACTCCTCCCAGAAATAGAACTCGCGATCAGGGATGCAGTTCAATCCGCGCATTCTGTGCACCACCTCGTCGCGATTCCCACCGTCTTCGCGCATTTCTTAGCGCTAGCCGAGACAGCCAGCGTGTCTTGAGGGTGCTAATGGAAGCCAGACCTCCGCCGTCGAGTGCGGTCGGCCGTTTTTTGGGTGCTAATTGGCGTCGGCCTTGGACGTCCAGAAGAGCACCCGCCACGCCCCACTTTCGACTGCTCCCGACTGGACCAGAATCCCGCGTGATGACGCTGAGGTCCCGCCAATAACCGAAGTTAATCAATAGGCCGGGACGATGATAAATTGCCCGCCGCCTGGAAGAAGGTCAGCGCAGCGTCAAGTGGGAATTGTGCCTTTTGATTTGGCGGTGATGGATTGCCCGCGGCTCTCATTTGCATTCCAAAAGGCCGCTGGAAGTGGGACGGTGCAAAGGGCATATGGCTGCCCTGGACCACTATCATCCCCAATCATCCCGCCGCCGGGGGTTGGGGGAGACTGCGTCCTGCTGCTGCACCCTGTGTTGAGAGCCTGGCAAGTAGCTTTCCATAAATTTTGGCAACAACTTTGGATTTATGTGGCAAATTTATGGTCACGTAACTCATTTGTCTGCAAACAAAGATGTTGCATCGGTTTTGCGGCGGAACCAGCGCCTCTGCAAGCGGACTCGGAGACTGGGCCATGGGGCGAATAATTTAGGTGGCATCCGTCGACGAGATGGAATATGGGACGCGTTCAGCAATCGCCGGAGTGGAGTAATCACCGGGCTACGTGGTGTTTGGGAAATTACTATTCGTGGCTTTTGAGCGACGTTAAGAGCAAAGAGGAGCTTAAACGTATATTGGCAAGGTTAAATATGTATGTATTACAATCCTTTTAAGTTCGTTCCACATCTATAAATTCTGATTTTGTGCTTGAGTAATTTTAACTACAACTAGTACAAATAGATGGTCCTGGCAAAGGCATACGCAGAATACTCAAATGCTCAAGCGTATCTTTCAAGCGCTACAGTAAAGAATTTTCCAATAGGGACATAACAATTTTCTATTTTTTTATATCTTTCATGGAACTTTACACTTCGATTTTTAGATTCTAATGTGATTCATACTTTGACATCTTAAAAAAAACAAATTTTTTTACTGCATTTTTCAAAAGTGTATTACCTCAATAATATACGGTTAATTTTTCAAAAAAATCCCACCTTACCTTCGGTATTTTTGAAAGCATCGCGAAACACTATAGATACAAATTAAGAAAAAAACTTTAAACTCATCTTGTTCAAAACAGTACATTTATTGGATTTGGAGACTCTACGCATATGTACATCCATATGTTGTTTCTACCTAAATTAAATTAAATTAAACGAACAATTTCAACAAAAGAAGTCTAATTTATTTAAATTTTTTTTTAAACTTTCGTCATTTTGATTCTTTTACATAAACGAAAATATAATTGTAGTTCAGTTTCGAATTTTGCGTTTGAGGCGAGTCAATTCCGAGAAATTATAAACGTGCCCGACCTTAGTTTAAAGAGTAAAACACATAGATTAATTTCAAAACACCAAGTAATTATTCCGAAGCAAATGGAGCATTGAAAACATAAGCGCATCCTTCCAATGGACTTAAAGCATGATATTCGATAGAATTAGCTACCCTCACCGGAAGTACTGAATTTTCTTTAGACAAATTCGGATTAAGTCTTTGAGACCTTTAAAAATAATAATATTATATATTTATAATACATATTATAATTATCATTTAAGATTCAGCATACGAGTATTAACTTTTGAAGTCAGTAAGTATGAAATCAGCGACGCATAATTATATGTTTGGATGTAATTACATATAATTTTTGTTTTGTTAAAACCAAAAATAATCATATACATGTTTATTCGTTCTTATACAATAAATTTCAAAATCGTAATATTTAAAATAGATTACAAGATTTGCAAATTGAAAGCAACATTCATCGTTCGGACTCTCCATGTTTTTGTCGAATAAACTTCCAATTGAAGCAAGACGGCAAATTCCTTAAGCCAATTTAAGAGAATATGTTGAATCACTCTTAGTTGATTAATTAACTTTTTTTGCTTTTGCTTTTCATTCTTATGACTGCTGCTTTCGTTTATTTATGCCCTAAGCTATTCGGATTGGTTTCTTGAGTTAGATTAAATCAGACTTAAGTTGATTTTAGTGTTATTCCTTTGTCATTCTCAGTTAGTAACAACTTCGTTTTATTGATTTTGTTTATAATATGAAGTTTTAGAATAAACATATGTTTATTAATTATCTTTAAGCAAGAAATTTAATGAAAGGATAAATTATGTGCATATTTCTTGAGAGTTATCCTTTTTGTTGATGGATCTTTTTTAATTAAGAAATTAGCCGTCACAATATATTTTCAAGGAGATGGAATCTTAAGACAATTTTTATAGTACAACGACTCAGTTCTAAATAAAGATAAACACTAATTCAATTGTCCGTAACATTTTGTCTGCAGTCCTCCTCTGAATCCTGATGAAAAAGATAGCCACAAATGAATTAAAGTGACTACAAGTGGACACAAATATGCAAATGTGGTGCACTGGATCCATTTTAATTATTTATGACATTTATTTAGGAAAAGATATGCAAATTGCATACATGTGCACAATATATGTATATAAATACATGCCTGGCAGTTGAGCAAATCCTTTCATAGCCAAACAAAATAATATAAAAATAAAATAAAACTAGGCAAATTCCCAGAACAGGCCTACCTCAAAAACTCAGCGGCATTAAAATTCCGCTCAGGACGCGCTCCACAAAAATCGCACTTAAGAAATTAAATGCTCATTCTGTCATGTAAATCACAGCCATAAAGTCGCCGAGTGCAGGTCCCCAGTAGTCTCAGGAGCCAGCAGCCACCGGGACGGAACCCCTCAATCCCCCGGGAACTCGGGTCCAGGCTGCAATGCACGGAGACGTTTCTAATTTTCGTGAACCGGGTGCACTCCATGCGGAAATTATTCATTTTTCTGCGCGAAAATGTAAATCTTACAAGCACGTTAAAGACTGCGTTAATCCGTACAAGGGCTATAAAAAGCGGCAGAAGTGCCATTCTCAGGTCTGCGTAATGAATTCTGAAATTTCCCTTAGACTTCAAAAATTTTCTTGACGCCAAAAATACTTCAAACGAACGAACTAGGCTAGCGAAATATTTAAAGAATTTTCTAGTAGCTTCTGTTGACATGATTTTCACTACTATTTTCCAAAAAAAGAGATTATTCACTGTATTCTTTCCTAAGTTTGGCGTTTTATCTTGTTACCTTAAGTTATATATTTTACAATTTTACAAACTCTCAATTACAGAAAATAGTAACTTGTTTTAAATCTCTATTTTTGCTCGATCAATTAGAAAATGAAATCAAAAACCGATAAGCAAATAAATATAAATATAAAAATAAAAGTTAGTTTCTCGTCAAATCGACAAATGGTTGGACTCCACCATTTTAATTCCACCAAAGGATTTTAAAGAAAACAAAAACATATTCAAAATTTATTAAACAATTGAATTCAGTAGAATTTGTAATTTCGATTTTTAATATCAGGTTAGTATAAAAATATATTTCTGAATTAATTTGCATAACTGTTGTAATATACGTCAATAACTTGACATGTTGACAATTGATAAGTGCTCCAGTCCCGATATGCAGCACTTCACCGTCCTTGTAGATCCTTTTCTATGATCTTTGATCATAAAAAATGTTTTCAATAAAATCTGCATCTGCTTTAAGTAAGATCTTCGAAATTTTATGGACTACGGTTGATCAAATTTTGAGTCTAAAAGGTAATTCTATCGAAATTTAAATGATATATATATATGATTAGTTTTCCGTCTTCTACCGTTAAATCTCCTTTTTCTTTTTTTTCATTCCTTTTCAAATTATAATGTCACTCGTTAACAACATTTTCCATAATACTCTTATAAATGAAAGGAAGTGAACATAAAAGGAAACTAAAGACTGAAATAATAAAAGCACTAAACTGATTTTGCACTTGTATTTTTTCACATTTAGTCCTATTCATTAAAAACTAGCCCAAACACAGTTTTACTGATTCTACAATATGCACTAGAAAACAACATTGAATTTGCAAATTTATATATTGAAATTATTGTGAGTTACATACTTTAGAATACGAGTTGTTTTAATTTTATACAATATATTGTTCTAAAAATTTGATGCTTTTTTAAACCATTTCAAGTTTTTACTATATATTTTATTCATGATGAGAAAACTGGAAGAAAATGTGCCTTCCCTCTGCATAGCGAAAAAAATATAGCTAATATTGTTTCTAATTACATACATATATGCAAATCTTGTACCATGAAATTGGTTTGCATGGTACTTTAACAGAGAGTTTTGCCCAGCATAGAAAACGTTTATGTTTACGGTTATTAACTTTAATTACAACTACTTACCTCATAGCTGCTATCGGTATGAGTCATCTCTGCGTAAAGTCATGATCACTCTAGAGCGTAGCTAAAAAGCTACATATAATATATTCGGGTGAGAGGACGATTTCTTATTTAAACAATTTATTACATACCATACTTTTCTAATTTTATCCAGTTATGACTTACTTTTTTGAATAACATAACTTTAACCTTTATTTCGGAGTAGATGAGGAGGATCCTCGGTTTGAGTTTTAACTAATTTTAAACAAAATGATATTTAACACCACTCGGGTAATATCCTCGACACAATAATTAATTTCATTCAACGCAGACTGAGTATACTTGAAATGAATTATGTAAGGAATAATAATACTAAGTACAATCCAAAAATTTATTTTTGTTTTTGGTGGCAATAAAATAATCATGTTATAAATAATTTTTGCAATACAGTAAAAGATTTTATCATTGTAGTTATAGTTTTGGCATCCTTTAGATATACACATGTTTATATGTAGTGTTTCAGTTCTGGAATTCGTAAGATGCGAGAATATAGTCCATAGAACTAAAGCTGTTCAAAAGTTACTATTTAAATATATTTTTGATACAAAACGAATAATAGAAATACTGAAATTAAATTTGATGGTTTAGGAATTATTTAAATGTTCCCAAAAGGATACTTGCTACATTCTACCGGAGAAAATAAATTCTATCTTCTACTGGAATAGAAAACAATTACTGCCGAAACATTATCAACCATTTTTTTTGTCAAACAAAAAAATGATACAATAAATGTATTGTTTCAATTGTGTTGGTAATGGCAATAACAATAGTTAAGAACAAAAACAAATTTGCATACCACAATTTTATTGGACGCCTGCTGAGCAAGAAAAAGACTATAATTGTTTAGTCGCTAGCTTAAGCGAAGTTTCTCGGACGAAGCGTTAAGTGAGGAGAAGTTAAACATTTTAATTATTCCTGCAGCGCGAATAGACATAACTTTCTGGGTCATTAAAAATAATGTAGGCGCCCATATCCCCCAGAAATAATTGTAAAAAGTCCACCTTGGACCGTCCTTCTTCGGAGCAAAGCCGCTTAAAATAAGTACCTAAACTAACTAATAAAAAGCATCTGATGCATCCCCACGTTCCGCGGAGTCCGTCGGCTCACTCGATATTTATGGACTCGTTAGTGCTATAAACTTTAAGTCTGCATAATGCCCCCGAGTGGTCAGAGGGGTACTTGAAAAGATGTAAAACCGTTTTGCAGATATTGTCACTGAAATTATTTTTGAACTTGACATCACTTGAATCTAAACCGATGCTCGCAATCAACTCGCCCGCTCGATTTTATCGAGTCGGATGTCTGAATGGAGGCATCACGCCGCCCAAAAATAGCCGCAGGCCGCGCCGCTGGCCAAAAGGCGCAGTCGGGAATTTTCAGAATTTGTCATCGTTAATTGATTAGGAAAAATCGCGCGATCTCCCGGTTGCCGGCAATAAGCACGACAATGCTCCAATCGACGGGGCCAATCTTGACGGGATCGCCTTAAGCCCGACCCAAGGCCAATTCTGTTTACTTCGCGCCCGCCGCGCGCATGGAATTCGTTAAACGCGCCCGGCGAGGGGTCCCCATTCAGATGAGGCGGGAATTCTACAAACGAAACCACTTTTAACTCTGGTTCACGCAAAAAGGTGAATAAAAAATGGCTGCGCGCCGGTTGCGTGCGATTTCAGATTTAATTGTGTGACGGACGCGACAGTGATTAATTGGAACGCGGTTCAAAGGATTTATTCAAGTGGGACGGCGGCACTGGCGCCAGAGGAAGTTTGAATGCGGGAGGAATTTTCGCTCAAGCACCGGTGCTTGGCGTCTTAAATGTTTCTTAAATTAATCGTAAATTTTTTGTTTGCACAGAATATCTGAGCAGGTATTACATTGACTCTATTTTTTCGAGTGATTCGTCCCCGTTCACATAAACAATTGAGTCATGCAATCTGTAAACAAAGTGTCGACTTGTTGATGCTCGCTCTGTCTTAAAAAAGTAATTGTCACAGTTGTTATCGGATTATGTAAATCTGATTAAGTAGAAGGCCACAATGACGATCGTTATGCCCGTTCTCCAATGCGCCGACCATCCGACTACGAACCAACCAACCAAAGTGCTGAACTGGTGAAATTCTCGTGTAAAGCACATACCCTTGTCTGTAGTTGTGGTAAAATACTTCAAAAAATCTTCTACACGTACTTCACTGCAATGTATTGAAATACAAGTTGTGATCTCGGAGGAATGAATGAATATGAAGTAGAAATCAGCCGAAAAAAGTGCAGTCATTTCAAAGATATATGAGTAAAAATACTAACCCATAGACATCAGTCAGTACAGGCGTAAAATTGTTGCTGGTATTGCGGAGGGACGTGAAAATGATATATAAATTTATCCCGTATCTCCCCCAAAAAAATGTTTATAGTGACGACTTTGTCGCCCATTTGCTCAAATCTGACCATTTCAATCACTATGCCATTGATTCTTCATATTGCATATAAAAGTTAAGGGCCACTTAACGCCAATTTTTCAAATGTTAGTTAAAGTTATTCCCGAACTTGATTTTGATTTAATAAAATAGTTATCAGATAGATAAACTTATTTGTTCCTTAAACCGGCAAATAAAGATAATATTTCTTCAGTTAATAATGACACATTAAGTGAAAACTAACACGAGTCAACACAATTTTTGCACAGAACAAGTGATGCATCATTTCCATAAAACTTTATCCGTAGATTACGAATTCGGAAATGAAAATGTTTCATCACATCACGTTTTCGAGAAAAATAGGTTTAAAGAGTATAAAATATCCCATTTTGGACATTTTAAAAATTCGTTACAAAATAACGGATTTTTATAGGGGATTGAAAAGTAAGTTAAATAAAAGTTTGAACATTTAACTATTAGTTTAAAATATTAAAGTCTTTAAAACTTCCCGGAATATTTTATGAATTTAATATTTTTCTGTTAACTGTTTACTTCATACAATCGGTAATGCATGAAAATTACAACTAGTACATGTTCACGAAAGAATACTTTTTCAATGTGCTTAGCAAGAGCTATCGAATGGTAGATATTTGATACATCGAAATGTGGATTTAGTCTTTCGTTAGAGCTACGTTACAAGCTTTTATCACATTCCATTATTATTTTGTTATGTTCGAAATATTCTCAAAATACGATTTTTTTTTAGTTTTTACACCTATTTTTCCCAAAAATGTAGCGTGAAGAAAAATTTATTTCTTAGATTCGTAATCGACTGCGAAAATTCTATTGAAGTTATCTATTAATTGTTGTGTGACATAAACGAATTCAAAAAATGTGGATCAGTATAATTTTGCCTCATAGCCAAGATGTTTTTTTATCTGACGAATGAAGTTTTCAGTCTATTGCAAAATTGGCGCTTAAATGCACAAACAACTTTATTCGCTATTTGCACATTCACTCGCAACAACAATATTTTGAAAAAGGGCGCCAATTTCCAAGAATAACGGCCACCAGATGTCTCAATTTATTTACGGTTGCAATTAGCTGTTACGATTGTTTAACGATGACCGACAGAGGGATACGGCAAATTTTGCCGGAACTATTATATTACGTTGGCATATACTATATAAGTGGAATATGAAGGTTAGACAAATATACCATGAGCATATTAATTGGCATAATTTACCAAAACGGTTTGAACCTAAGTTCAAACTCGTCCTTTTTTCAGACGCTTGTTAGCAGTCCATGTATATATAAGCCAGTGGTTGAAGTATACATGTGTAACCCCATATTCCCCACATCGGGCAACTTCAGAGGATCCCCCTTCGAATCGGGCAACTCCTAAATAAAACTTCCGCCCCTTCCTTCTTCTGTCAGCGCACCCCGTGGTACGTGCACAAGGTCCAAAGAAATCCAAGTTAATCTGACGCCTGCCTTTGTTTTCGCGCCATCCGACCCTGCTCCACCATTTGTTGTTACAGATATTTGGATATATTTATAATATTATTTATTTCCCTTTTTTCGTTATCGTTTATTTTTTGCTATTTGTTTTGTTTTTAACTTAAATTTCTTTTAAGTTGAACATCCAAATTTGGAAGTAATTCATTTGTAATATTGATAGTTAATTTTTGCTTTTTAAATCCAAACTTTATCTGCAAAGCATGCCATGACAAATTGGGGCAACGGCGAATCAAGTGACGCATTATAACAATTGCACGTCAGTCCGCAGGTGACTCTCCCCGAAGTTGGTTCGGTGTATTAATTATTAAAAAATAGTAGTAGTAGTATGATTTTGCTCTATTTTATCAACCGGTGTATCTGGTAAACGTCTTATCACAATCCTGAAAGAGCAATGCGAAAAAAAATCGCATCCTCCACCCAACTACGAGTTCCGGGGTCAAACCCTTTTATTTGACTCGTGAATGCAGTTGGTGAAATAGTTGCAGGCGTTGGCCAGTCAAGGCAGGAAGCGATGACCGACGCGGCAAAGAGCTTGGTGAAAAAGCTGAAATTATCCTGCCCCGGAATGGCAGACATCCCGCAGGACTAAAAAAGTATTGCAACTCCTAATGCAATTACTGACTTACTCGACATTTCTTAGGTGTAAAATCCTGTCGGGTCCTTTTGTTTTTTGCAGCACGCAGGACCATCTGATGCTGTTGTGTCATTTACACATGTGGTTAAAAGTTAGATAGGTTGACCAAAAAACTGATAAGTGGGAATGTGGAGCTTCCTATTAGTGGGACGCAATGGCACGATTTTGGTTCTTTCTTAGTTGGGTGGCCACACATTGGAGAACGGCCTTTAATGACCAATCCATCATTTCTTCCAAGGATAAAGTGGATTTGGCCCTGAAAGAACCATATGAGTTTCAAGAAAGGCCGGCAAAGAATGGTTCTGTGACTTATTGAACTGTGCTGCGAACTGAATGCAGTGCATGCTGCTAGGAGGATCTAGTTTTTGATGAAATCATTGAATATTTCCAGGATTTGCTGCGGTAAAGTATCCTTTACGGGTAATATTTATAATTTTGAATCTGAATTATTTGTTTCATTCACTAGTATGGCGTTTTTACTTTGGGTATTCAATTTCACCCTGGATGTTGAAGTAGTTGTAAAAGTTAAGATATGTTTTATTAACCTATTATACATATGTACGTATATTCGTATATATTATAAAGTGATTAAATTTCTATGAACAGGATACTCTCTGAAATTACTGAAAACTTTTTATTAATTGCCCATTGCTGATAGAAATTATTCGAGGCCGCCTTTTTCATCTAAGGGTACTGCGGGCTGCAGATAATAAAAGAGGGACTGGATGATACCTCTAAGACACATGTCCAATACATCAGAAATCGCATTCGGAGCTGCATTTGTTGTTGACTCCTGCGGGATGTCTACCATGTCGAGGCAGGCTAATTTTAGCTTTTTCTCCATTTTGATTGTCGCGTCGGCCATCGCTTCTTGCCGTGATTGGGCAATACCTGCAGCCGTTTCGCCGACTGCATTAAGAAGGTCCACAAAAGCGTTTGTCCCCCGGAACTCGTAATTGGGTGTTGGAAGCGGTTTTTTTTCGCAATATTCTTTTAGGATAGTGACCAAACTATGTCATGGGGTACTCATCCTAAATTACACGTACTTTAAGCAGTAGACAAAAGGCAATACCATATCCGCTTTCAGCACTTCAGAGTTATAGCACTCCATTTCGACAATTTTTAGAAAAATTAATTTTGCAAATCTGTATAATTATTGAATACGGTTTGGTTTTAATAAATAAGCAAAATTATACAAACTCTAGACCTTTGGCGGAAACGTGCCCCTAATAAGATATTTTAGTTTGATAGTTAGCCGGGCCATGTGCGTAAACTCATTAATAGAACTAAATTGCCTTCAAGTTTGGGACTGGGCTTACATTATTCCTTTGATAAGTAAGTATCCTTTCGTTTAAAATATATTTCAACAGACGCAAGCATATTGTTTGTGCAAATTACTTGTAGTTATAGGATGTTTATTGAAACCCCTTTCCAATAAGAGTTCTAAGTACCTCAGCTCTTGAACGGGCAATTGAATCACGTAGTTTTCGCTAAATTTATATTTAAGTGGAATAGCGTCCAATTTTCTGCTATGCGCGAAACAAAGTTATTCGTCAAAGTTCTTCAAGCGAGGGTGTAAACAATGCGAAAGTGTTATGGCAATCCGCGGAGCATACTGTCGGCGCGGAGTTTGTGAGAAGTCGTTAAAATTTGTTTACAGAAGACGATCGGGGGCCGGAGGGAGAGGGTGATGCAACCAAGTAGGCCTGCAGTATCACTTGCCATAGAAACTTAAGAAATTGTTGCTAAATTGGCGACTGGGGGCGAACTGCATATAGCGCGATTCAATTTTTTAAATTATGCTCAAATTGGCGCCATAAGCACCAACTCCGCTGGATCATTCCCAGCGGTGGACGCAGCGGAGACTAAAAATAAATTTTCGCACGACTGTGCCAAGCGTTGCTTATTTATTTGAAGAACGGTTGTAGTTTGGACCAATTGGCAGTTTGGTGCGATTTACGAATTTTGTTTATTCTGCTCCTCCAAAGAGGATTAAGCACCAGCAAAGATGCGGAACTGTGCGGGAGACGGGACGCATCTTTAAATATTTGCTAAGAAAAGTTTAAGAAACTCCGGATGGTTTTAATAAAGCTGCTCCCAAACTGTGAAACGACCCAATGTTTCACTTTTTTCAGCGAGCTGAGCACTTAAGTGAATTAAAGTTCATCTCGCAGATATGCAGCTCGCAGCGTTCGAGACCCTAGCTGACACTTTTATCCTGCTTAAGACCATTACGTAAGGGTTTTAAGCCGGCGAAGGCGAAACCTTGCAAAGATTAATTTCAAAATTATTTCAAGCTAAATCAGGCCCCACTCTGATTAAGTGGAGAGCGCTTCAAAGGGGCGGCCACCCTCGGGCTCGTTCGAAATTTATTAACCCATCCGTTGGGTGGCTGCTCCACGGCTCGTCACCGCTCTTTTTGCGACTCCCACCTCCTGCGAGGTGATTAATTTGCATGCGATGTTAATGATCAAGTTACGCGCAAAAAAGGCACCCGAGCGCCGGCAACGAGAGGAGTAAGTGCCCGCCCGGAGGAAGCCACTTATCAGAAATTTGATATCAAAAAGTAGCACAGCGTCCTGCGTATGTTCGTGGCGCAAATTTTCGCTGGCTCGGGCTGGGCGCACATGTGAGAGCTCGCCCCGCCCCGCCCGCAGTCTTATCTGATATTGCTAGGCGCATCTTTAAAGGATATCGCTGCCGAGGTATCGCAGGAATCCATCACTCGGATGCTGCAGGTGCAGCAAACATCGCTGGAGGTATCTCGGCTGAATATCTAGGATCCTTGTTGTTACCTGGAAAACACCTTGCAATTTATTATGCAACGGAGGCGGGGCACTGGATACTACGGCTGCTGAAGACTTCAGGAAATACCTGGGATTATGGAAAAGTTTCTGGGCGGAAAGGGACTTGCCAACTAAGCAAGGCACGCTGGCATAGAAAAAGTTAAGGTGTTGCAAGGATACAAGTCGAGTTGTTGTCCTTGCCCTCAAGAAGAGCCCCTTCTGATTTTGCTTTGCTTTTTGCATTTAAAAAAGTGAGGATGCGTCATATTGCGCTCCTCGAGAATACAAGCTCCCTTCAGACGGTCTTAATAAAAGTGCATCATTTTGGCGGATTAAATGGGAGGTCTTTGGCCTTATTACCGGATTTCCTTTGAAAAATGTTAATGAATTTGCACGGAGAGGTGCTAAGCTTTATTAATGCGCGAAAGATGACTAAAAACGGCTTTGATTACGTTTAGTTGAGCATCTTCGTGTAAGTAAGTGTCAGTTGCCCATTTTTTGTATTCTTATTACAGTTGGTACTTAGGAAATTGGCAAGTACCCCTAGTAATTTTATTGGGTACATTCAGCAAACTTGTTTAAATTTTAATATTGTAAACAAAGCGATTTTTGTCTGAATCTCCAAAATAAAAATAAAATGCTTTGATAAGATAAATAAATTTGCTAAGTATCTTATATGACCTTAAATGATTTTATTTTAAGCCCACAAAATAGCTTCATTTAAGAATAGAATATTTGCCAAATTTTACAATTATTTATCAAATAGTTATTGAGTTAGCTTGTATTAGATTCGCAAAAATGTGGTTTTAAGAAAACTGCTTTTAAAGCGTGAAAATTCAAAAATTGTACCATAAAAAGACCTACCGAATAATCTGCAATTCCCAATAAAATAATGGGCATCTATTGTATTTAAAGCATTTGTGCGCTCTCCAATTGACCTGAAGTCTTTTTCACACTGTGAAGTTAGCAACTGCAAATTCAGTTCTATAATTTTAGGACAATTCTGCACATTTTTAACTAACATTTTATGCAAAAGAGAAAAACATATTTTAAAGCTGTAAAGAAAGAGCCTCTTATGGAGTTCTATAAAGTTTGGTCACATTACATGTGCTAGTTAAGTATTCAATCATCCAACAATTTGCTATACTTGGTAAACATCATGGATGTGTCAACTTGATTTTGGAAATTAAATCATGTACTTCTGTTACGTCATTATTATTATTATTCTGTTACATTACATGAACACACAATGAACTGCCAGAAATGTAAAACTGTTGTTCGGTATAAAGTCATTATAAAGATAACAACAGGTCTACTTCGTTAACACTAAAATTTAAAATTCAAATAAAACAAATTTATTTTTATATAATGATGTTAGGTTTCCTTATAGAGTGACTAATATTTGTCAGTTGTAATTTAATTCCTCTACTCATGCACAAAAGTAAGATCTCCTTGATCGCGATGCTTATGAGAGGCTAGCCTTTACAACCCAGTTGTAATAACTCCTCTACTCAAAGCATAACGTGCTCTATATTAAATTTTTATGATATGTGATGAATATGAAAATAAACTCGTTTTCAATTTCTACGTAACTTAAGTAAAATATGCTACGAAGTCCCCAACTATGTATTTGACAGAAATTTTACGTAAATGGCGGCAAGTGTCGCTGATATTAAGTTTAAAACAATTTGCCATCGCCCACCAAAAATGCGCGCATATTTCCGCTACAAGAAATTCCTCACCCACGACAAGCAGAAAGCATAGATCACCCGCCGAAATTGGACGAAGGCTCTTCCTGGTGCCGGAGAAGAGAATTAATTCCCTTACAAAGCAGGTGACGGGTTGGCCGCGAAAAGTGAAGCAGCGCTGATAGTGATATCACCCGGTGACATCGCCCGCGCGAGAAAGACGTTTTTCGTAGGCCTACCTCAATCCCAATGCCGCCGCGTATGGAGCCGGCTTCAGCCGCATTCGGCTGCAAATTAATCGGCTGTCAATTCGCATGCAAATTGATCGATTTTGTCCGCAACCAGCGACAAGCTCTTAGCAATAAAGGCGACTCACGCCTGTGGATTGTGGAACGAACTATAAAGGTTGCGTTTGTTTTTCAGGTGGAATCAGTTGATTTGGCGCTGAACCTGCTCGACGGCAGCGACGTGCGCGGCAACAAAATCAAAGTTCAGCTAGCCAAGTTTCAGATGCGTGGTGAGTACAACCCGGCGCTCAAACCCAGGAAGAAGAAGAAGGACAAGGAAAAGCTCCAGAAGATGAAAGAAAAGTAAGTGGGGTCACCCTAACCGCTTTGAATTTAAATTTAACCGCCGGGACGTTTTTCTCAAGGTTGTTCGACTGGCGTCCCGAAAAGATGCGTGGCGAGCGGTCCAAGCACGAGCGCGTCGTCATCCTGAAGAACCTTTTCACCCCGGACCTGTTCGACCGCGAGGTGCACCTCATCATCGACTACCAGAACGACCTGCGGGAGGAATGCGCCAAATGTGGCACTGTTCGGAAGGTGGTGCTGTACGACGTAAGTTTCGCAGTTAGTTTGTAACTGGTGGTAGGAATTTTTAATCAAAGTACCAAATTTTTAGAATACCACAGATTTAGATTCTTTTTAAAGTACCTTAGTTACCACATGTGGTCTTACGTTATTGCTTGATGCATTAGTTACAGCTTCTTTTTTAATTTAATGATATACGAACACCTAAATGATTCGTCGATCAAGGTATGGTGTTATAATAAACAAAGTTTAAATTGAGTAGTTCATAAGTTTTAATGAAAACTGTGTTTGTCAATATTGTTGGTAAAAGGAAGCTTCAAATGGCGAAAAGTTTAAAAATTGTGGTAATTTATCAAACACATTAGCATTTTTAAGGAGATTCAGTTATTTTTTTCAATTATTGATCAACATCTGCATCGGTCTTGTGTTTCGTAGCCATTCTGTATCAAGGACCGAAAAAAATAATTATTTTTCAACTTTTGTTTTAAGATATCGTCTAACAAGAAATATCTTTCGGTCATTTAATATCTACAATTATTTATGCGAAAGAATTTGAAAAAATAATTTGCGTATAACTTTTAAATCATGACGTAGTATTAATTTTTTTTTTTAAATTATTAGAATTTTCATATTTGATTTTATTTTTTTCTGTCGAATATGAAATATTACGTTTTTATGTTTCTCGGTCAATATAATCATGAGATTGAATTTTTCTGGTTTTGGCTAAACAACAACTTATTTATTTTATATTTGTACGTACCCATTAGGCATTTTGTTATTTTTCATAAGACACGAGGCATGATATGTCTCATTGTACAAGTAATGGCTGACGAAGCACATGCATACATAGGGATACGTGCATGCATACTTATTATATGTGATGGGATAATTTAATTTTGCACGTAAACCATAAAACTACAAATTAATGATTATTGTTGATTAGACAAAATAAATCTTAATAATAATAATAATAATTTGTATTTTCGGTCAAAAAAAAGTATAATAATTAAAATCAAACAATTATTATTAGTAGTAATTTAAAAAAAAATTTCTCTTTTAGAAACTATAGTTGTATTTTTAAATGAAAAAAAACCTAAAACTAATTTATAAAGCCTTAACAATAAAAGTGCCAAGAGCACTATCCATAAACATCCACATTGTAAAAACATTATTACAACAACTTCATAAATTGAGAGAAATAACAGAAGATCCACCTATATTTTTTAATTAACCATTTTTTAAATCTATAGTAAGCCAATCAACTCAATCCAAAACATCCAGAATTTTGACACATTATTTCAACTCAACAGCACTTAAACCTGCTTTAATTCTATTTTAGTTGCAAGGAGTTTACAGCGAATTTATGAGTAGTGCATTTAAAATGCCAATTAGTTGTACCTTGTAAGTAATGAACGCTTAACGTCGATTTGAAGATATTTCTATGTATACGGCTGTTATAACATAAATTGAAACATATAATGAGTAAAATTAATTATTTGATCATATTGATTACGGTTCTTGCTCTGTATGTTATAATTTAATTAACACAATTTAAATAAAAACAAAATCATCAAACTTTTCAAATCAATTTAAACATAAATATCTGAATGACAAACAGTTAATGCAACGTTGAAATAAGCGAAGATTTCTTCTACAAAATTCCTAAACAGGGTATTGAGTTTTGGATTTAATCCTTGTGTGTCCTGAACTAAACAAGTTTTAGGTAATAAAATATTCTGTAACCAATACATTTTACAGTTTGCCACTAAGCATATAAACTATTCGCGGTGTTTTTATTGGACTCTAAGATAATTATTCACTCATACATTCGCAGCGTCATCCAGAAGGAGTAGCACAAATTACCATGGGCGACCCGGACGAAGCCGACGTCGTCGTGCAAATGATGAATGGCCGGTTTTTTGGCAAGAGGAAGCTCACGGCGGAGATATGGGATGGGAAAACCAAATTCAAGTAGGAAGCATTACTATTATTTTCTTTTCTTTTTTTTTTAGAGCCGTTGCGAGGTAGCACTCAATTTTCCAATTTTCATTTTATAGAATTGCAGAAACTGAGGCCGAGATAAAAAAGAGGCTCTCCAACTGGGACAAGTTCCTCGTAACGGACGAAGCTGCTCAGCCAGGTGAAAAGCTCCCCGCCGATCCCACCCCTGAAGAAGCCAGTGCTGTGCCGGAAAGTGACGACGGCAAAGATTCTCAAGCTGAAGAAAGTGCTTAGAAATTTCCACATAAATAATTTTGTGAATAACATTTTTAATAAATGATCTTTTACCAGAAGGCTTTAATTTAGCCTTAGTCGTCACGAACTGAGAAGAGTCTGAAAGTGTTACATTCTAACATGAAATATACCGCCATTGTATTGTATTTACTCTTTTCCATTAGCTTAACAATTTTTCTCAAGTCAAACATCATTGTAATACATTCCCACACTTCACTTTATTATTATTATTAGTATTTTGTTTTTTTTGTACACTCTACGCTGTAGATTATGATAATTGAGAAATAGGGAGCATAATTTGAAACAATTTTCTAACCAGAAATTTGATTACGATTAATGGAATCATTTTAAAAAGCCACATTCACTCATCGCAAATTGAAAAAAAGGTAAGTATTACTCAGATTTTTAAAGTATTACACATAATATTTAAAAATGATATTAATGTTTATTTACTCATTTGCGATACTCGTACCCTGGCATTTAAGACCATTATCAAGATGTTGCTTAGTACTAGTACTACATAGTACTCTCATAATTCGAAATCTGTGTATCGAAAATGAATAAATAAACATTTAAATAAGTATAATGAAGCCATACTCGTAATGGATTTATGAAATCCGACAGTTCAATCAATATTAAATAAGTAATTATTTAGAGCTCAACATCTCGCCATCAGATGGATTTGCTCATTTAAATCATCCTGGAAGAGAAAGTAATTGTGGAAGGAAGATTTTCTGGTACAAAAGAAGTTTAAAAAAATCGAGACAAAATCTAAATATTCTGGTAAGAACCGCTCGCAAAATTATTTATGTATAACCATTTGTGTATGTTTCCGAAATTGTGGAGGAGTAGAATATCTTCGAATAGCCCTTGATATCCATCTACGAGATCTATACTTATGTTAGATCCACGCACATTCTTTTATGAATGAAATGCATTACTTAAATGTATGCTGGGTATATTTTCTCTTAATCAAAATGTCTTAGTTTCCACAAGAACAGTTGGCACCATACTAATTTTATTGTGTTATATTCTGAAGGTAAATTTTTTATTGCAGTCGATTGAACGCTTGAAAGTTAAGTAAAGTCCCTAAAGTCGTCGTTTCAATATTTTCCTCAGTCATAGTGCGATCCGACATCATTCTTATAAAGATTACTTTCGGCTATACGACGGTTGTACTCAAACCGTTTAAGGTTACTTTGATCCTATAATGGTCGTTGCATAGCTTTTTTAACCTTGCAGCGGTCGCACTGTTATTTTTCGGCAATAACGCTCGTGTTAATAATTAGTTCAATTAAATAGTACATTATTAATCACATTTTATAATTTATTTGCAACTATCATTTAATTTCATAGCAGCATATGATATGTAATCTTTACTTTTCTAAGTTCCTTCTAAAACAATTTAAATTTGGTCTCACTATTGCGTTCCCCTCAAAATTTGGCGTCGTATGCCAATGCGCAGGACTGTTAAAGTTTTTCAATGTATTTTTGTTTTGAATTTATTTTGTTATAATAGTTACATTAGGATCTAGACTTTGTAAGGCCTTTATATGTCTTCGTATAATACTTGATCGAGCGTTGTACGATCACCGAACATTTTTGAATTTTTTGTTTTTCGTTTATGATATAATTTGTTTCAAATGTAGAATTATTCTGTTTACCTTCCTAAGAGCATTAGCCACTGGTAAATATTTCACAAAAACGTTGTTGTAGTATTGTATTTACAACTCACTTCACCTCTTACTATACTTACCAAAATCCCGACCTTAAAGGTAAACTAACATTAATAGTTAAAATATGTTTTTGTAAGATTGTATTGTGGTCTTCTTTGACGTCATTATGCCGTCTCTTTTGGTATATGTATAATATTATAAATCAGTAAGTGTGAAGATATTCCGCAATGAATCTGGAAAATTTAAAATAGAAAATAGCAAATTTGTCACCTGTAGTTCAAGCTTGACAAACAAGATTTCGTAAGAATATTTCGTTTCCATTCAATGTTTCTTATCTGTTCGTTCGTAAATTTTTTAAAAAAAATCTGGAAATTGTACATATTTATGTTTTCCGGCTGATTTAAGAATCCGAATAGAGATAAATATTTGCACAATCAAGAGTGAAGTGGCACAATATTTGAGAAGATTTGTTTACACTACCCGCATAAACAGATTTAGACGATGATCCAACTCTGTCGCGAACCCAGTTGAAATGAGAAAAGTGCAAAAATTACTCACAAACAGGTATAAGTTAACTACTTTACCCCACTCGGAGCGACATAAATGTGATGTTTTTTTCGAAAACTCTTTGATCTGGACTGCCCACCGGATTTAGCGGCTGAAATAAATCCCCATCAGGTAGCTGAAAAGAGCCTCGACTGTCGTCTGCAAAGTTTATGTCATCGCGTCATGAATCAGAGCACATGGAAATGAGGAAAACAACGGCTACGCGCAATTGCGGCGGTGGGGCGCGCGGCGTGCGAGTGCAGCGGGCGAGTGGAGTCTTGTGATTTTGGCCAGCGCGGCCCCAGCGGAGCCCTACTTGGGGGCAAAAAGCAGCAGCGGCCACCGCGGCACCGGAGCCACGCAGACACCGTGCAGGTCACGCCGCGGAGCGCCCGGCCCCCTCCAGCCGCGCCGCCCCGAGGAGCCCAAAAGCCCGCCAGACCGGTTGTCAAACCCCGCCGCGGAGCCCCGGCACTGGAACTGGAACTGGCGAGGCTGCGACTGGGGCTGGGGCTGCGACTGGGGCTGGGGCTGCTCCGGCGGCGGCGGGGCCGGCGGAGACCTGCATGTGCTTTCAGGCTTTGACATTTCCACAGTGGCTCCGGCGCTTCCACGGAGTGCGGCTCAGTTTATCGGCAGCATCGAGAGTGTTATGGTCGACCGAGGCTCGTTTTCCGCGCGAGTACAGTAGCGCTTTGTTTCGTTTTTTCCACCTTCCTATTTTTTTTAAAATATCGCGGGGAATCGCCTCCCGTCGCTTACCGCTGACCGCTCCAAATAAATAAAGTACTACCCGATTTCGGCTTCCGGTGCGCTCAGAGTCGGTCCGGTAATTCCTCGCCTCGCCGACCCATCGGGACGCCGCCGCTGGCCGTCGTCCACCCGACCGCCTTCCTTGCTGCGTGACTCCCGCGGTGGGCCCCCTGCGTGTGCACGAACTGACCACAGCCGGTTAACCTTGCGGCCGAGAAGAGGTTTTTCGAGTCCAGGCCGCGCCAGAGCGCCCTGGACGTTGTCCGGCCGGGCCCCAGTGCTTTGATGTGTCTGCAAGGAGTCACCTGTGCCCCGATCCGCCGACACCTCGCAGCCCGCCCCCGCAGCGGAGTGCTGTGATTAGCGCGCGCTTAACCGCCGGCCGCCCTAAAAATTGCGCCGGTTTTAAATTTGAGCAAGTGATAACCGCTGATTAAGCGTTTTGTAATTGTTTTTGTGCTGTGCTCATCTCCCAAATTGTTTCAAGTGCCCTTCAAATTCGAGCGGGAATAATGTCGCCGACAAAGGATGACTTGGGGACCATCTCCCGGACCCCGAAGGATGACTTCGCCGAAGAGGTAAGCTCTGGACCACGTCCGCTTCTTTCGCTAATTAAAACGCACCGGCAGCACTCGCGTCGTGGCACCGCGTCAATTAGATTGCGGGCTGCACTGCTCGTCTTCGTCTCCTCGAACGTCAGTTGGGCCGCGAAAAACGCGGTCGCGTCAAGTGCTAACTTGTAAACGGTTGGCTAAATTTTAATTTTGAGCCGGCATGCGATCTTCGTTAATTGCAAAAATTAAATGCCCTCTAGTGTTACCAGACCATATGACTCATATGATCGTTTACACGTATCTAGAAGAGGGCCGAGGTTAGAGGGCAAAAATCTCAAGTTAATGTACAAACGTTGGAACCTTGGAATGTGCTCCAAGTTTGCGCGAAGTCAATTTTAATCTATTGCTCAACGAACCTCTTTTTTGTTGGTTTTCAGTCTACGATCGTTTGAGTTCATCATTTGTTTTCCTACCGAAGACAAATAGACAGAATGAGGCATGTGCTAATTTTATTCTCATCTGCGTGAGCAGCGTGCTAATGAAGCGATATTTAATATGTGCATCGCTCGCTGGATAAACAAATATTAAATTAGGTCTGCTGGATCGACAAGCTTCGAAGAGATCTTTTAGTAAGTGTAGACGACAAAATTATCAGATCGGTTAACGACAGAAATTGAACACTTGTAGCTCATCTCGTACAATATATAGAAATTTGTCTTTTCTTGAACGACGTATGAAGGTTTGAAATTATTAAGTAGCAAATATGGATAAAGAATACAGACACTTCTGTACTTTGCACTTCACCATTCAACCAACTACTATGTAGGTACCCTGCTTTTGCGGAATGTAATTATTCTCAATTTGCTAAAGTTAATTTAACGTCTTTTAATGAAATTTGATTAATTATCAGAACTACATATGTTGTATCTCCATCACTTTCCTTGCCCAAAAAGTTACTTCCCACGGAAGTTTCGTTATTGTTGAGACAGCCCACCTCTGAGCAGTTGATTTTGTATATTAGCTGTGCAAATGAGATGTACTTTTACATAATTCTTGGAATCTTTATTTAAAACGATATATCATCGAAATTTGTTCGACAAGATTTGCTAAAGGGGGTGGAGAAATAAATTGTATTTCATATTCCTAGATTAGGACTAAGTCTTTCACTTTTACGATGCTGCAATACAAATCAAATTTCTATGATTAACTTTTATGTTTTAACGATTTTTTTAAATAACAAAAATACGGTTTTTTGTACATTTAGTTCTATTTTTCTTAAAAATTGTAGAAATAATGTGCCACTTCTTTGGGAAAGCAAAATTAAATTTCTTGACCAGTGTTACATAAAGGCCTTAGTGAATTTTTTCATCGTAAGCCTCTCTAGCTTGCTGCAGGTGAAATGATTTGCTCACCTCTCATATATGTATGTAATTGAAAGTAAAACTTGCACCCACGGGTCTTTAGCGGTAGACTGGAAAAACAAATCTCAATGTTCAAGAACAGCTGGTCAATAAAATTCGAAAGATCCTCGATCAGTGCCAGTGCTCATGCTTCAAGTGAGTCGATCGCGGCAAATTTCCTGTTTACTCGAAAAATGAGTCCAAATCCCATGAGCCACTCCATTCTGAGAAGTTAAACATCGTAAAAAACCCCGAAATCGGCGGATTACACAATCCAGTTCTTCTCACTCCGCGCAGCGTTGCGCTGAAGAAGTCGCAGCCTCCGACGACGGCGCACTTAAAAATATCTTCGCCAGCGCGGCATATCTTCGATCTCGCGAGCCGCTGCGGGGATCAATGCACCAGTTATCGACGAAATTCACATCTGGAATCAATTGAACCAGCCCGCGTCGAGATGCTTTCTGCGGGACCTTGATACGGTGGACAGAGGCGCAATGATAGTTACATAGAAGATATTGGTAACTGTTGAAAGTTTGAATCAAATGAACAATACAATCGGCCTGCATAAAGTTACTCACAAAGTGGGAAAACCTATTAAAGTCCTTTTTGGTGAACTTCATACAGGAAAAGAAACTTTATTGTTAAATTGTAATTTTCAAATGTTTAATATCAAAAATAAAAAATTATTTCAATTTGCGAACTGAAATGCTAAAACTAAGCATTTCTTTGCGATTGTTACGCTCTTTGCAAGTTGTGTGCACACATTTCGCCAATAGAAATTAGGAAAATCCCTGACTTAATAAATTTTTAATTCTGAGTTTCAGTGAGATACAGGAAAAACTTAAAAGAAATCAATCAATTTTGGGCTACCATTGTTCCGGATATTTTTTAAGTAAAAGCCTATTGTGAAAGAAAAATTTTGCAACTTCAAAATGATACTACTATTTTATCTATCCATATACACTCTTTTGGTTTGCTTTGTACAATAACGAAACTTGTGCTAATTAAAGAATATATTTGATTTTTTCACTATAGTACAAACGCTTACGAATAAAATACGTTTTCAAAATATGACATTAAATGGTACACAAAGTTCCAAGAGTGAAATTGTTCTTATTAATTACCTGACCAAAAAAAATGATTATTTTTGAATTAAAGAAGTCATCACTACTTTATATCAAACTAAAATCAATTATTTCATTTGTATGTAGTCTTAATAAGATTCAAAAATATTTGGAATAAGAGGTTTGTATTTTTGGCTAAATAAAAATTATAAATTGGATAATAACGATTATGATGTAAATTAATTTTCGAATGCGCGATAAAGATTAGGCGGTAATTTCTTCTTTCAATTATTCCATAACGATTACTTACTATGTATTAATAAATTATTACTCGATCGTTGTTAACGTAGTCATTATTCACATATTTTTTTGATTTTTATTATTACAGCATCAGATTTATTTATAGGCTTTCCTGTACGCGGAACAAGCATACATACATGTATTTATAACACAACTGATTGTTTAAGTATGAATTTTCCAAAATTGGATAAATTTCGCAAGGATTTCAAAAATGTACAAAATGTGTAAAAAACAATTAAATTTCTTTGTAGTTGTTTGATTTAAATATAAATAACCAAATTAGTTGTTCATTGGAATTGATTTTCGATCATATCCTTTCCGAGAAGTCCCATATGCATGTATGAGTATAAAATTTCATTCAATTTAATGGCAAGGCTTTGAAGTTATGGCGCAGCGTAGAAAACGTTTTCAATTTTAATAATAGTACCTATAAGTATATTCTACTTTCAATTAATATAATATGATGTGGGATATCGCGATTCTCCAAAATTAAATAAATTCTCCGCAAGCCAAATTACTCCGATTGTAGAAAGTTGGTAAAATTACAATAAGTTTCGAACTCCAATTGTTTGCATACCTTTTGCGGGCGGCGGTATGTTTCCTTAATGCTGCAACATACGTTAGAAACACGCAGGGGAAGGGGGTGGTCCACTGCTATGCAACGCACGTCCCCAGAAATAATTTATGCAGCGAAAACTCGGGAAAATTAATCCACTAAACGGAATGGAAGCAATGGCAGGTTGGCAATTAATTGCATGCCTGTGCATATTAGATTGTTTGCAAATCGGAAGCTACCACGGCACGCAAATTTGCCCATTTGAGTCCTGCAGGATTAGCCGGCCCCGCTGCGAAGGAGGTTAGGCGTGCAGGGGGCCGGCCGGTGTTTGGAGTGGTTACGAGGAGGACGTGACCTTTGTCGCAATCGCGAAGCCCCATTTGGGGCACCTGGAACCCGTCACAATGCATCCGTGACTCCCTGGTCCTGTTGCGGCAAGGACGACTGCAGATGGCGACTGTCTCGAGCCCGATAACCGTGCCGCATACGCATGCGATAAATTTTTATTGTTTATTTATTGAGCCCCAGTGCTGCGGCCGGGTGCTCGAGGTGCTCCAGGGAGTGCTCACTCGTCAATAAAATCGACATTCGCCGGGACCCTAATGGAGTGTGCTGTCAATTGGCAGATTATTATGATTGCTCCATACTCCGCAGCATTCTGCGGCTGGACCACATTGCCATGCCGACTGGGTTCGGGCCGTAATTTCGGCGAACGTTTCAATCGGGCTTATTGGATGATGCTTGGTTATTGTGTGCTTTCAAATTTAGTACATGGCAATGAAAGGCGGTCTTCTGAATATATTTTAATTGCCCTCTTCCTCTCCTATGTCTCCCATAAAAATTCCTTTAAAATTTAAATTTGAACCACTTGAAGCCATAAATATAGAAAAATCCCACTCCAACAAGAAGAAATTTAACATGTATCTTGTTGTCAACAGCTACGAAAGATAGTCAAAATAAGCAAATCATTGATTGAGTTATCCTGTAAGTGTATTTCCATAAAATACTCCACCTTCCTTTTTGTTGTTTGCTTTTTCTCTAGATACCTATTATATTTAATTAAAACAAAAATATTGCTGATTGAAATAAAACTTTCAACATTAAAACTATTTAATACCCCACCTATTCGTTTTTCACCCAAAAGACTAAAATTCGATTCCCACAGAGGAGTTGGCCAAATGTTATCAGAGAACAAAGTCATCAAAGACACAAAAATACATGTTCCCATTGATATATTCCCTTTTGATCAAGTTCTTTGGAATAATTTCACTGTCGAAAGTCATTTGCTTTCATTGTAATTTACCTGTAGTTAATGGATTTGCCACATTTGACAATTGACATGATTATTTTACATGAAATTAATTCTTAATTCTTTTTCAAAATCATTTAGAATCGCTTACAATTTTCACGAAATTCTAAAATCTGCTAAATATCCATACATATAAGGTTACAATAAGTAAAATCGAAGTCAAAAGATGTCAACTAGTGTGTAGTTAGTGACAATTAACGCGAAAAATTTGAATTAATTTAAAGTGGTTAATTCCGTCAACAATATAGGTCTGTAAAAAAGCTAGAGCGGTCTTGCAATTATCTAAAACAAAGCAAAAGAGAATCATGGGTTTTGAATAATATTTCATTTTTTATTTGAACATTGTGTACTTTGTTCCACTGATCGATGGTGATGATTTCTTCATAAAAGGAAAACGTTTTGATCCAATACTTATTTAAATATTATATTAAGAAATTAACAAAATTCGAACTTTTTATATATTTTCATTATTTAATAAATAAATGGATAATATCTAACAATAACGCTTTGCGGTCTTTTGTCTGCTCTCAGCCACCACAGCAAAGGACCATAGTAATCTTACATTGTATTCATCCATGTATTAATTTATACTTTTTCTGAAGGAACCTGAATGGCTTAACAACCTATTCACGAACCAATGCGGTGCTCCTATTAATTGGAAAGAAAAGAACTCAGTTTAGTATGAACGCAAAAGGTTAAAACACATAAATATGTATGTTTCCACTGAAATTACTGAGCTGCCGAAATGTCTGTCTAAATTAAGGGAAATCCTCTCAAGTTACGAGTGATGGTGAAAAGCCAGAGCGTATTCATCACAGCATTTAAATTTACTTAGAAGACCTGTAAAACTGATATTGCCGAAACTGTCGTATAACAGTTTTATAAAAATCAATAAAGGTTATGCATTTTGTGAACTAAAACTAACAAACCTTTTGAAGTGTAGGTACATTGGACTATGGAATTCTTATATCTCTGAGATGTTAAACTAAAAGCTAGTAAATACTAGCAATTACATCATTCTTTAGAATCTTAAATTGTTTTTACTGGAAATTTTGGGAGTGATATTTAATTTTGTAAAACAAGATAGAAAATTGAAATTTCATTCTTATTTATTTAGAAAAAAACAACATACAACTACTCGATTTTTGAGCATGTGTGGGGAAACGCACACGATTACATATCACTTTAAGTGCAATTTCAATCGGAAAGAATAAATCTAAATCATTCCTTGTTTCACTTCCATTATTATCTTGCAATTGAAGCATTGCAACCACGTCGCCGGAGATGAGTTAAGCGGACTTGGACTGCCAACCTGGCGGAAAATTTGGAGTGGCACGATCACTTTTGAAAGGAACGGCAGTGGAGATCGGCGAAATAGACGCTCCCCTTGGGGCTGATGACTTCTTACGATAGTAACCTAGATGCGCGCGTCAGGCTGCAAACTCCCCGGCGACTGCAAGACTCTACTATGAGGAAGGAAAGGCCGCTGCATTTCTCCGCATGATCAATGCCACGGATAAGCGGTACAGCCGCGATCGACGGGCTGCCATATAAAGCAAATATGCGCATACCTCCCAACACCGGCCGCGTTTGGTCCAGCCAGGAGCAGCATCCGCGACCAGCGCCAGGGGGGTGAGGGTATCGCGAGTCAGGCACAGGCGCGGGCCCACACATTGACAGGCCTGTCGTGGTGTGCGCCGCTCCGGCAACTCGAAACCAGTTCTGAATGCGCGCCTGATAATGGAGGAGCCCCAACTGGCAATTACTTCAGAGCAGCCCGAGCTCGTAGGCCGGCCGCTTTTGTTTTTCGATTGCCCTTTTCATTTTATTGGCTCCGGCGGATTTCGCCATTGATAGCGTTTTCAATTATTGCAGCCCGGCTAGGAAAGTTAACTGAATCGAGGTTTGGAAAGTCAAATGCATACTTTGATTTTATGTTGACAATAGGTGCATTCTAAGACCTCTTACCGCGATTTCATTATGACCCTTGCGAGAAAAGTTTTATCGCATTGCGGGGTATATTATGTCTAGCTTATACAGAAATCACTATTTAAAAGATAAGATTCGAGATATTGAGCTAACACTTTTGTTCTAAACGCAGTGGGTAAATGGGTAACATGTTACAAAATTTGAAAATTTCTTGGAGTACTGAGACAAAAAGTCTAATAGAAAATCATTCCACAATGAAATTGTGGAATGATGGTAGTTAAACTAAGAGCTAAAATTACATTTAATTAAAGCCTAACTAACCAAGGAAACCAAAAGTAAAAGAAGGACAGGGGAAAGATCTAAAATAAAGAAAATGTGGAAAATAGACTTATAAAATACTTATGCACAAAAGATCTCCTTAGGCGATGCTTAAGAGATCCTCTATAAAATACTTGGTTTTTCTGTAGATTTATATTACATTAAAAAAAAGAAATATTATGTTAGAAATTACAGATTTTAAAATAATATTAAAAATTTAATTTTATAATTTTTAAGCAAAAATCTAAGATATAATTGCTTTCTAGTCGTATATTAAATATGCCCATATGTAAAGTAGTTTCGTTGGGAACGTAATTAAAGAAGATGCGTCCTAAATGTTAACTTGGATGACTTAGCAAAACAAATTTTCTTTTCCAACTCTTAAGTGTCGTTGGATTAAGATAGTCCGTTAAAAAAAATATGAAAATAAACTCTTCCTTTCAAAAAATTTTAATATTTTCTAACTAACAAGAAAAAGTAGGATATTCCATCACTCATATGAGATTACCACTCGAGCTGAAAATGCACCGATTTGGTACAAGAGCAATATCGCAATTAAATTTCGTGCACAGTCTTCTTAAAGAGTCAAAAAGACTAACATATGTATACCCTTCTTAGTACTAGATCAACAAATATTTCAAAAATGTTTATCCAATAACTTATTTGAATAAATTTGTTTCTCCATAATTGGTCAATAAGCACGTCCTTAATTTTGCTTGGAACAAAATAAATTTGTTTATAACAAATAAATTATATAATTATTTTTTTATGAAAACATTGTTTACTAAAATAGCATTTATTAATTATTGTTACCAATTCTTTATTATGAAATGACCCATAAATATTTACAGAAGTTTACAACGATAATTCCTCGTATTTTATACATATATTTTATAGGTATATTTATTTTTTCATTGCTGTTTCTCACTTTCAAAATAATTATGATTTTTAGTATAATATTGAAAAAAAGTTTAATACTATTCTACAGTATACAATACATTCAGCTTCGAAAAGGTACATAATTCTTTTCTTTTCAATGTAATAGAAGTCAAGGTTTATATCTTTCAAGAAAACATCTCAGAAATTTCATGTTTTGAATTTCTGAGCAGTATTAAAGTATTTTATTATATAAGGTATTTATATGTATTCAATCATATGTGGTTACTATTAAAATAAAATAAATGAAAGGGAACTGAAAATGATTAATTAAAAGCCAGGTTATTAAGGAAGAAAATCAACATATGTATACATGCCTACAAAACGTATACCATACGCTCAAAAAATATGTGTATTTCATAAGAGTTAAATATAACTTTATAAATTTGTTCAAGGGTCACTCTATGCTTATTTATCTTGGTTTATTTATTTTCAAGTAGTTCTTAAAGGTCTTTGGAACCAATTTTCTGTCAAAAAATAGACTTCCCTTATAGGAAGCTGCGTAATTTCAGCGTAACTACGAGTACAACGCGCAGATGTTGCAAAGTCACAACGGTCGTTTTTGCGGCTGCCATGCGCGAAATCGCCGAGCCCATCAAAACCCGCGAAAACGGCTCCGTCGTCGGTGGGGCCGTTGTCAGATGTGCTCCGCCGAGCATCAGCCTTCGCGCATGCGTCCAGTGCTGTTCCGCTGACGAAAACGCACGGCCCCAAAAAGACGCCGCCGTCGTCGTCGTCGTCGTCGAAACAATGCAAAACGCGCAAAAGGAGCGCAGAACGCGCGCTGCTCAGCTTCTTAAAATTCCGCGAAGTGAGCATTACCTCAACTGGGCGTCTGGGGGCCCCGTGAAACTATTTGAGCAGCCCCAACGCGAGCTGTCGCCGCGCGAAAATTTTCCTTTCGTTGGCCCGTGCACTTTGCGTGCGTCCGCGGAATAAATCATTCCCGACGCTGTCGAGCAACGAGCCCGCGGAACGGTGACGCAATTTCGGCCGATGGTGCCCGGGGCAAGGATTAACGAGACAACCTCCGTCTGATGGCCACAATAGCCGCTCTCATGTCCGAAGATTAATCAACTTCCGGTTGTGGGCAGAGCAACTAAGAGGCCTATTAAGTGCCACCCCGGCGATAGAATGAAGTCGTAACTCCCGCTGTGATTCGAGAGTGACTCATCACGCCCAGGCCCACCGAAAGGACTCCGGAAGGCTCCTTTGGCGGGCTGCGGCCAGGACTTGGAACACGCCCGCTGCGTTCAGAGGTCATAAAATGACTCCATAAAATCGCCACGCCGCCCCCGCCCCCGCCTCGGCGGCCTACTTGCCGCAGCCTCGGGCGGCGCGGGAGTTTGCGGGGGTGTCGTGGGGCCAGCGTGTGCGTGCAGCGTGTCCCCCAAATGCCGTGTCACAAAAAATTCTCATCTGCTCGGGATTTACACTCACCTGGAATTTACAAGGCTATTAAATTTTGAAATTGCCTCCGCCAGGATAAAAGGTGCTCTGGGGACGCCCCCGCGCCGCCGTCCAGCGTCCCAGGGATGTGTTCGGGCATAAATTATTAGACAAAACAAATTCCCGCTTATTGGCTGAGGTGGCCGGGAATTGCGCTCGGATTTCGCTGGCTAACCACCGGCATACACCAGCCATTACGAATTTATCGGGAGCAGCAGCCGTGGGGCATGCGGAGCCCCAAGTTATTGGGTCACGATGAGATGGTTATTCAAATCTCTCCCTGATAATGAGGGCTCTGGCTTTCTGGACCCAATGAAAAGTTAATGAAAGGACACTTGGGGCACGAGAACGGAAAGTAAGCGGTCCCCGTGGAGCCGAACAGGACCTTAATCTGTGGGAATCTGCGGACGAACCAGGGTGAAGCTGATCAGAAAGGACACTATGGCGCTCGATTACTACACTCGCAGGACCTGCTAGTTACACGTAGATTATTTGGAGCGATTGCAGAAATTAATTTCCTGCTCCTGGTCCCAGGTACAGCATCCAACGATTCGAGTAAATTATACTGAAGCCAATATATCACGGCTGATTGATTTCTGCGGGAGGGCAACATGCTGCCCGAACTGGTGCTGGTAGCAATTTGTTGAAAAGGCACATCGCACAGAGGTATTACACAATAAATTTGTACATTCAAAGGGACACAATTTCGACCGTTAAATGGCAATAGATCTCTATATTTTCATTGTCATAAGGAGAAGACTTTGTAAATGTTAGTTGGTATATGTGCATACACACACATACATACTTAATATTGATGGTTTAGTTTCTTCAGTTTTGAAAGATATTGCTAATCTGACAGAATTACATTTAATTAATAAAAGTAATGTTTTGTCCACTTTAAAAATATTTAATAACTTTCGAGATATAAGACTTGGAATGCCTAAGAATGCGGGTTGCCCTCCGTGAAGTCAAATTGATAGATTTACTTACAATTAATATCGGCTGCGCATCAGCGATTATCAATATAAATTTTTCTTTACGCAATATTAATTAATAATCACTAAATTTATAGCATGACAAATGATAAACAAAAATTAACTTGTTTTCTTCTTTGTAAAATTTAAAGTTGATGTCTGTTTATATCCATTGTAGCATGTATGGTACGTATGTATGTATGAAATCGAAAAATAAATTAAGTATCCTAAGTAAGTTTATTTTTTATTAGTAATAAAGAGCAATAGAAGTTTTATTTACTTTTTAGTAATCAATAAATTATTTATATATAAGTACATAAAACCAAGGAATAATAATTATTTGGTTATGTATCTACTTCAAATCTTACTAAATCAAATCTATTTAAAATGTGTCCTATATTTGTACTCCAGCAAATGATTCTTTTCAAGAAGATCATTTACTCCTTTCAAATAATGTTTCATGTAATCCGTAAATGCTTTATGTTTGAGAGGGTCTGAAGGCTTATCTCGAGATCATATTTAAAAAATTAATATATTCTGTTACGCGTAACTATAACAAACTTTGATTTTTTAAGGAGTTAAGCTATTAGCCATTTTGAGCGTTCTAATGGTTAATTTAGTCGTCCAGATTTCTTATTTAGTGATGTAACAATTTTCGAGTATAATAGGCATATTAGAATTTCAATATTTTTAGCGTAAAGAAGTGAGGTATGAGTACAATTTTTTTGCCTCCCAATAAAAGAATTGAATTCAAATAATTTATAAATTCTTTTGTTTGTTAACAATAACAAAAAGAATCTACTTACCTACTCTTCATTGTAAGTAATGTTATATGCATTTAAATGCCAGTGTGGAAAAGTATAGTTTCGAAAAAATCGTAAACTTACCTAATGTTGAAGATTTCCAGCTCAGCATTGCGTGCTTTGTACAATTTCCACGATCTCTGTCTTTATTATTCTAGCCTTCTTGATAAATTACTAAATTGTTCCATTAGCGGAGTAACAACTACAGCGACGTCGTACAGTATATTATTAAGTAGGTATTCATTATTATACATAGTTTATTCAGCTCATGCAATGCTACAGGCAATTTTACGATTCTAAGTTTTATCAGTTCATAATGATAAAGTAAATTTGATTATTCATGGCAACATTCCCCTTTTCCTGAAAATAATTTTACATTTTCTGCGTACATCCTCGCAAATGAATGCAATATCTCTATTCTTATTAATAATAATTAGTGCTAGTATCTTATGAAATGAAAAATGAGACGTTTATTTTGAAACTGACCTTATTCCAATTACTATGTTAAAATCGAGATATTTAGGGGTTTGCGTTTTCAAAATAAATAATTTGTTATTTTATTAATCAACTAATATTTGTTATACAAAAATCTGAATGATTTTAAACAAATTTTGTACAATTTGCTGCAAAATGTAAACATGGCGTAATTTATATATCGATTTTGAACAGAATTTGATAGTGTTAATTTGGAACTTCTTGTCATAAAACTTGTGCATTTAGGCGATATCATTTTGCAAAAATTAACCCATTAATGTGTTTCTCAGCCTTCATTTAATTAATTTTATTAAGGATGTGATTATTTTCTCGCTGTTTAATGTATGTGAATGGCTTAAAATTGTTCTCTCTGAAGAGTTCAGCTGATGTTTTCTTGTAGCAGTTTTGAACAGAAGACATTTAAAATTTTAGTTTTTATAAAACGTACGATTTATTGATTTTTAGGATTTTTTCAATTTGAAAGTAAATATTATTCGTTTCATTGAATACGCTCCGCGTCCATTGTGTGGAAAGTTTAAAGATAATTTAAGAATCTCGTAACGTGGAAAAATGTTCATATATAGTTAATTTTGGTGGTTTAGATATTTCGTTTTTGATCAATTAATTATTGTAGTATGTGAGACTTGAGTTCTATAGATTGAATGATATTAAATTAATTAACTAGTAAATATCGTGCAAAACAACATACTTTTATTATAACGTAATGGGTTTTCGCTCGATGGGTGACCATAGTATTAGTTTTCTGAAGACCTCTAGGTGAAGAAGTTTATAAAATAATATTGCTCTAACTTTAACAAATTCCCTGAGTATCGCAAAGTCGTTAAACAGACACAGCTTTATCAGTCCTAGCCAGTTTCGTAAACATTGAGCTTGACTTTCGTAACTAGTCGCAGTCTGGAACTCGTCTTGGCGTCTTCCATCACAACAGCAAATGCAAATTTACACCAGCCCCGCTCGTGGCGCGGCGCTCCCTCGTGGCTTGCTTTAAAATTCGGTCATCGTTCACCCGGCGGGGGAGGGGACGCCTCGGAAAATTGCGGAGTCGCGTGTAATGGCCGTCTTATCTTATCTCCATCCCGAGCACATCAACTAATAATCAACGGAGCTACTCCAGCAAATTAATTCCAGAGCCAAATAAATTGTCCGGACCACGCCGCCTGGTGCCGCAGGCCCGTCGCTCCCTGTTCCCGGAGCGTTCCCGGCCCGAGGTGTTCGTCGCGAAGAATAAGTCACTTAAACAGTCCCAATCAATTATAGAAATGCAGGCCCGCCCGGGCGAAATGGGGCCAACTGTGGGAGCAGGGGCCCCATGTGGGTCTGCCGTGGCATCGATTCCAGGGACTGGATCCGGGTGCATGTGGGGCTCTGGCAGTGGCCTGCTTTTGGCGCTCCCGGCCTACTCCGCTCGGCGTGGATTTGTCAAAGGGGGTTAAAATTTGACGTCGCCGCCTGGTTAACAGCTCTGCGGTAGTCCTCCCATCGCACGGGGCCCGCCCGACACCAGCCACCTCGGGCTCCGGGCTGAGCTGCTCACGCGGGCCCCACAACTCGCCCGGGGGATGAGATCATGCCCGCAAATAGGCTGTCGCACAGCAGCCGGGGGCGCTGGACGTGTCGACCGGGGCCCGGGCGGGGCTCAATCGAATCTTCGCAGCATCTCGATTTGATTGCATGGGGGGCTGTCGTCTGACGGATGCTGGGGCCCTTCGTCCCGGCTCAAGTCGGCTTAACGGCTCACTCAGGGCTGCCGTGCAATCGGCGTTGATCGATGACATCAACTGCTCCAGCGGGTGACACCGTGAGCGACAGAACGGCACTCACACTCATCGCCGCGCGGCGACCGCGTCAAGCGGCACGCGACGGAAGCATTTTGGGTCGGCCCCATGCGACTCCGCTCCCCCGGGCGGCTCGGGGGCTGGGTGTGGCTCGGTGCGGTAATTAACGCTTAGTGTGACAATTACTGCCGCCGCCTCTAAAAATAGCTGAATCTGCAGAGCCGGAGTCGCACTATCGCGACCAGCGACTCAGTCCTGCGGAATGTCTAGGTTAAGTTCTAAGACCGGCTTTAGAGTAGCACCTGCAGAGCCGCGCGGAAACACAACTTTACGAGCCGACAAGCTTAACAATTAAATCCCCGGATTTTACAAGCGGGTGGCGCTATTAGTGAAGCGCTACGAAATAACATAGAAAAAGCATTCCTAATTATACTACTTATTTATTTACTATATTAAGTACATATATTCCTTTACCCTTTCCTTAAGTTAAAGTTTTTTTGGATTCCCAAATTCGTCCTATGTTCCGTCAAGGACATCGCAGGATTATGTAATACAGCTCGCCCACACTCTGAGATTTCAAACAGTATCCCTCATAATCCATTCCGGCTACCACTGCAAAAACAAAACAATTTGAAAATAAAAACCTTAAATCTTAACGAAGTAAAATAAGTTTTTTGATTTAGTGATAAAAAAATCATATAATTAAAAATTAATTTTTTTTTGAATTTTTTCTTGGTTTATGATATGAAACCCCTTTTCCCCCCAAATGTCAATATTCTAACTAAACGGAAAGTGATCTATAGGGAAAAGGGATTTTATCTTGAAGGGATGAATAAGCAACCAGGATATTTTTCAATAATTTATTAGAGAAACCGCTGCTGCATAATTCCAATTTACTGAAAGCACATAATTGTTGATTGATTGAATATATAACATCGTTTGTAAGAAAAGTGAACCATGTAGAGGACAAAATTCGAAGAAAAAAATAATAAAGGATTGGAGTTTTAAAAAGTTATATTACCACAAATTTTAATTTTAGCTCCTTCTTATTTGTTACAGTAAATGGTTTGGGTTATTGGAAGAAGTCTGCTGGAACACCTTTTTCTCTGCATCACCCTTACTTATTTTGCATTTTTTATCTTACACTTTTAATAGCTGAGAATATGTGCACTTATATTTAATCAAATAAATAATAGAAATAAAGGAACAGATTGTATTCTAAAATTTTCCAATTTTTATTACAAATGATGAAATATATCTCATGATGCGCAAAGTTGTGAAAGTATTTTAAATATTTTTTCAACCAACAGGTTACTTTCGGTACTTACAATGCCGAAAGTAATCAAATAAATAATTGTTCAAATTTCTGAGTAACAAATAAAGGATTCCACACACAGAACAAAATATTCTTAAAATATTATTTGCAAATATTTAAATCAAGGGCGTCGGATTTAAAATATCAGCTACTCCGTTTGCTAAAAGATGTTATTTCTATTCAAAACAAGATTTTAATTATTTTACACCTATTTCATAAAGTATTGATTAATTAATACCTTGATAAATTTGAAAAATAAAATGTGTTGGTGACATTGAAGACATTAATAATATCGCAGCTTTGTTATTTCAGTATATCAGATTGAAATTCTTCCTGCTAGATATTCTAATTCTTACTTCATATTTAAAAATACCAACAGTGATAAATGTACATTACTAATTTTTATGAGGTTTCTTTGAAAATTGACCATTCACTTAGAACATTTAAATTCAAAGTATGTACTTTGAAATTTATTAAGGTATCTAAGATATGCAAAGAAAAATCTGCGTAAAATTTTGAATAGCTAATAAGAAGTTATTACACAACATACTTAAAAGCAGTCAGTAGAAACTTGTTGAATTTTATCATGTGTAAAATGAAAGGTATGTCTTAAATGTAGTTTACAGGATTTCATTAAAACACCGAAATAAAGATCCTGGAAAAACTTCAACCTGGTCGGATTTTTATAGATGGCAAATTCTAATTTTACTGGACTGGAAAACCCAGGGGGAGCAGTGGGACGCAAAAGGGGGAGCAGTGGGACGCAAAAGGGGACCTTCAAGCTCCATTGGGCTCGGTGCGTTCCCACTTTTGCGGTCGTCGCCGGCGCTGCGGCAGTTGCAAGGTCGGAGCCGTGCACTTTCCGATTATATCACACCGCCGCGACTGGATCGATGGGGCCCAGTGCCAGCGGAGCGCCCGCGGGAGTTCCTGCAGCTCGTGCGGTTCCACTGAGCACGGGGATCGGGTTTCGCACTCTCGCACCAGATCACGCCGGTGGAATTTGCCGTTTTGCTGCGTTTTGCATTAAAATTTTTGTCAAAACAAAACCGGCGGCGGACACTGAATCACTTTCTTGAGGATTTTTGCCATTTCTGCTCCCGCTTTTGATTAGCGCTCGCGGAACCCGGGGATGTGGATGGGGAAATTCCGGGACCAGCGCTCGCCTGCTGGTAATGACCGGTGGCGATTTTATGCGAACACATAATTTAGCCGTGCCCGGTGCGGGTCAATGAAAAATGATTTCGGGAAGTCGAGGGGTTTTTGCTAGCCTTCGGTAGAAATGAGTAATTGCGAAGAAACAGGTTTGCTTCAGAGCAATAAACGCAATTTTGATTGTGCGGCAAATAGCAGTGAGCTGGTGGTTCTGGGGAATTGCGCTGGCTAAAGAGAATAAGAGTTAAATATAGTCGGTTGACATGTACTTTAGCTTTACCACATGAATTAAGTACCTACGAATATTTTAAAGTAAACGATGGCTTGGTTAGAAACTTTTGTTCTATGAAAATTTGGTCAGAATATCGGTGGAAATATTTTATTTAAGGTATGCTAATCGGATGGCTTCCAGATAACTTTAGTAAAACGACTTGTAAATACGTACAGAATTAAAACTGATAATAATATTCGTATTAGCAAATGTGTCTCCAGCATTGAGTACTTAATAATAATGAGTGATAGCTATGCCACGAGCAAATTCATACATATCCATTCCTTACTTCTGTTCATTAAAAACTAAGCAATCCTTAAATATAATGAGCGTCACATTTCCATTAATGGTCAATCAATCAAGGATGTTCAATAAGTGCTCTGCTTTGTTATCGAAATCTACTAAACATACTATTGTAGGTTTATATACATAATGGACTAGGTGTAAACTATAATTAATCTCTCTGGGAAATTCATTAAAAGGTGTCAATGCATCTCAGCAGTTAATTACCAAGAATCAATATACTACCAATACACAATAGCTAAATTAGCTCTAAGGTGTGTTGATGGTTAATTATATCTGCAACCTTGATAGTTGTTAAATCAGAGTGTAAATACAAGATTTATTATTTTAAGATCTAATAATAATTGCTCATAATGAATTTTTACAATGTTTTGTTAAATATTAACTTAAAAAAATTATGCATAAAATATTAATATGTTTGTGTGTTTATTTTACTTTTCCATTGTCTTTTGGCTTTTGGTATCAAACACACTATTTCTGTATCGGTATTAACCTTCCCATGCAAACAAATTTCTGTTTAATATAAAGGAAGTTATTTCATTACGGAATTATGTCTGTTCAATACAATAAACTTAGAAAAGAAACAATAGAATTTTAGATTTAGAGGTCACAATTTTCTCTATGTAATTAAAAGATAGCCTGAGCCACATGTGCAATCATTGATTAATTATAGTTATTACAATCTATTACAGAACAAATGTTGACTTTAAAAGTATGTTTTTGATTAGAGTCAAGCATTCAAATTTATATTAAAAAGGAATAAATTCAAATTTCTCTCATAGCCTCCGGATGATCGATATTCACCTCAATTTCGAGCAAAATGTGCATTTAAAAATAGTCAATTCTAATTAAAAAATAAAATTGCATAAACATATGTAATGTAAATATAAACTTATTAACCAGATACTCATCATATTTAATTGGTTCATTAGTTTGCTATGAATTTATTTGATCCCTTCACATAAAATGTTGTGCGTGATATTAGAATACGTGAAAATTTATATACATTACATTCCTGATACTTAGCATTGGTTGTGTTTGTCTATTTATAGCAAACTAGCTCACCCATATTTGACGTTGCTCGCGTAAAACTATTTCTATAAATTAAAACTCTAATAAATAAAAAAAACGTTGATTTCATATTTACTTTTAAAGCTGAAAATTTGATATGGTGGATAACATTTTTTACATAATTTAGGTTCAATCAATCCGTAACTGCCTTGAAAATATCAAATGGGCGGTTTTAACTTTCAAAGGAAGATACAAAGTTTAGAAAGCTTTACTCCGAAGATTATATGCAACATACCCATAAAATTACATCTCAATCGGATACCACATAACCATAAACATCACTTACTAACATTTCTGTCACCTCTCTGACTCCCTTTCCAATTACAAACGTATATTGCCTTTGTCACTCAGGAACTCGTGCGAAATACACGTGTAAAATTTCATCTTAATCCGGCTCAACAATTTCCGAGATTATTCCTTACATATGTAAATATAAACATTATTCCTTATTTATATACATATATAAGTACATATTAATATAGAAGTATAAAAATAGTAGACACCTCATTCCTTTGTACAAGATAAAAGAAGACAATTTAGCATTGCTTTATTTTTCGTTATTGAATATTGATGCTGTTTGATTGAAGTAAAACACATATTGTCAACTAAAGTTGTTGCCATCCTGCATTCCATATTCACTGATTATTGTTTTATATATGTACATACATATGTACACATATTCAGGGGTATTAAAACAATATTAAGAATTGATTTTGAGTTTAAAAAGTCATATCTACATATACATATATATTTTGACTCAAGATTCTGCTAATTTTGTGCTTTTATAAGAGAATTAAAGGCTTTTGTACACCAAAACAAAAAAATGCCTTTTGTTGCCATCTTTATGATGTCGTCATCAGATATTTAAAGACTTGTGTTAGAAAATTAACAAGTTCATTATTCAGTTATTAATATGTTTCGGTGCCGTCATCTGTTTTTTATGCACATAGTTATGAAAAATTAATAATAGTTTGATTTTATGTTGAGCTAAAGTTTTATTTTATCCAGCATTATATTTGGGTCTTGGTAGTCTGGTCACTATCCTAAAAGAATATTGCGAAAAAAAGCCGCTTCCAACACCCAATTACGAGTTCCGGGGGACAAACGCTTTTGTGGACCTTCTTAATGCAGTCGGCGAAAGGGCTGCAGGCGTTCGCCAATCACGGCAAGAAGCGATGACCGACGCGGCAAATAAAATGGAGAAAAAGGCCGTACTAGTGAATGAAACAAATAATTCAGATTCACAATTATAAAATTATAAACACTAACCGTAAAAGGTGCTTTATCGCAGCAAATCCTGGAAATATTCAATGATTTCATCAAAAATGAGATCCTCCTTAGCAGCAAGCACTACATTTAGATCGCAGCACAGTTCAATAAGTCATAGAACCATTCTTTGCCGGCCTTTCTTGAAACTCATAGGGTTCTTTCGGGGCCAAATCCATTTTATCCTTGAAAGAAGTGATGGATGTGTAAATTCCACCACAGCATCTGATGGTCCTGCGTGCTGCAGAAAGCAAAAGGACGCGACAGGATTTTGCACCTAAAAAATGTCGCGTAAATCGGAAATTGCAATACTTTTTTAGTCCTGCGGGATGTCCGCCATTCCGGGGCAGGATAATTTCAGCTTTTTCACCAAGCTCTTTGCCGCGTCAGCCATCGCTTCCTGCCGTGACTGGCCAACGCCTGCAACTATTTCGCCAACTGCATTCACGAGTCAAATAAGAGGGTTTGACCCCGGAACTCGCAGTTGGGTGGAGGATGCGATTTTTTTTCGCATTGCTCTTTCAGGATTGTGATAAGACGTTTACCAGATACACCGGTTGATAAAATAGAGCAAAATCATACTACTACTACTATTTTTTAATAATTAATACACCGAACCAACTTCGGGGAGAGTCACCTGCGGACTGACGAGCAATTGTTATAATGCGTCACTTGAATCGCCGTTGCCCCGATTTGTCATGGCATGCTTTGCAGATAAAGTTTGGATTTAAAAAGTAAAATTTAACTGTCAGAATTACAAATGAATTACTTCCAAATTTGGATGTTCAACTTAAAAGAAATTTAAGTTAAAAACAAAATAGTAAAAAATAAACGATAACGAAAAAAGGGAAATAAATAATATTATAAATATATCCAAATATCTGTAACAACAAATGGTGGAGCAGGGTCGGATGGCGCGAAAAAAAGGCAGGCGTCAGATTAACTTGGATTTCTTTGGACTTTGTATAAAATGCGCCAGGCGAGAAGAAGGAAGGGGCGGAAGTTTTATTTAGGAGTTGCCCGATTCGAAGGGGGATCCTCTGAAGTTGCCCGATGTGGGGGAATATGGGGTTACATATGTATACTTCAACCACTGACTTATATATACATGGACTGCTAACAAGCGTCTGAAAAAAGGACGAGTTTGAACTTAAGCTCAAACCGTTTTGGTAAATTATGCCAATTAATATGCTCATGGTATATTTGTCTAACCTTCATATTCCACCTATATAGTATATGCCAACGTAATATAATAGTTCCGGCAAAATTTGCCGTATCCCTCTGTCGGTCATCGTTAAACAATCGTAACAGCTGATTGCAACCGTAAATAAATTGAGACATCTGGTGGCCGTTATTCTTGGAAATTGGCGCCCTTTTTCAAAATATTGTTGTTGCGAGTAAGTGTGCAAATAGCGAATAAAGTTGTTTGTGCATTTAAGGGCCAATTTTGCAATAGGCTGAAAACTTCAGACTTCAGATAAAAAAACAACTTGGTTATGAGGCAAAATTGTACTGATCCACATTTTTTAAATTCGTTTATGTCACACAACAATTTTCTCAGTCGAATGCGAATCTGAGAAATAAATTTTTCATCACGCTACATTTTTGAGAAAAATAGATGCAAAAACTAAAAAAAATTCGTATTTTGAGAATATTTCGAACATAACAAAATAATAATGGAATTTGATAAAAGCTTGTAACGTAGCTCTAACGAAAGACTAAATCCACATTTCGATGTATCAAATATCTACCATTCGATAGCTCTTGCTAAGCAGATTGAAAAATTATTCTTTCGTGAACATGTACTAGTTGTGATTTTCATGCATTACCGATTGTAAGAAGTAACCAGTTAATATGTAGAAAAAAAAAATCCATAAAATACTCCGAGAAGTCTTAAAGACTTTAATATTTTAAACTAATAGCTAAAGCTTCAAATTTTTATTTAATTTACTTTTCAGTCCCCTATAAAAATCCGTTATTTTGTAACGAAATAGGATATTTTATACTCTTCAAACCTATTTTTCTCGAAAACGTGATGTGGCGGAACATTTTCATTTCCGTATTCGTAATCTACGGATAAAGTTTTATGGAAATGATGCATCACTTGTTCTGTGCAAAAATTGTGTTCACCAGTGTTAGTTTTCACTTAATTTTTCATTATTAACTGACGAATATTATGTTTATTTGCCAGCTTAAGGGACAAATAAGTTTATCTGTCTGGTAGCTATTTTATTAAATCAAAACCTAGTTGATTATTGAAACAATTTTATCCGCGAATAACTTTAACTAACGATAGAAAAATTGACCTTCAAAATAAATATTTTAACACCACTGAAAAAAATTAGATTTTATTTGACCATAAAAGTTATTACTCTTAAGATAAATGATTTTCAGCTTGTTGCGTATTGAAGTAATAATAATAGCTAGCTAATTTTATATTTTCCGTAAAAATACAATAAAAACTTTAGTTGTTATCAACAAAAATCCTAGTGGTTTTGGGCAATTTTAGCTGAAATGCTGGCTCACTATTTATGTTTATTGATGAAAAATGTCAATGTAAATAAAGCGATTTTACACTTATATAAGTATGGACATTTAAAAAAAAATTAAACGAATGGAAACTGGGTGGTATACGAATGTCCAACACTGTGAGTAAAATTGGCTACCCACAAATAAGTTATGTAAGGTTTTTAGTAGTTCTAAAGAGTTACTATTAAATGTTGGTTGTGAGAAAAGTGAAAAATTTTGTCCTTCCCACAATTTCTCCTTTCCCATGCTGCCTAGAAAATGCGACGAATTCCACTTTGATCCCATACCTGGAGTAATTTGGGGAATTCCCTTAAAATCGTCTATACATTTCCTGCCTTTTTCGCCGGGTAAACAGATTCCTAAAAGTCCCGGCAGATAATTGAGTTCCTGAACTTCCGGTGCTGCGGAGTGGAGCCTCAAAGCCGCTTAATAATTTCGCTCCGACCACTTTTAATTTCCCAAATAGCATTTGCTTGCGAGTGAGTGTCGTCGAAAAGGATGCACTTGGGCGAAAGTTGCCACCTTCGGGGAGTAGGTGCTGGCTTAATTGCTCTCGAGTCATGTGCTTCTTTCGAGAGCCCGTGGCAATTAAGGTGAATAAATTGAAAGTTTTTGCTCCTGCGAACGGCCCATGAAGCACCTGAGCAAGAGCAGTTAATTAGTTAAATTGCATCACCTGCTCCGCCATTTAGAGTTCCCACATTTATCCGCCAGGGGGTGGCCGTTCCTGAAATCTGCTCTAAAAATAGCTAAAACGACATCAATACTTTAAGAGTTGATGGAGTTGATGAAATACCCGAAGGATCCCTATGCATGCTTAAGCGTCCTTCGTCGGGCTCCGGGCCCCATTCAACCTCAAAAGGTGCGGGATTGGCATTGGGATTCCGTCCGTACTCCTTTCTTTGGAAGTTTTTATCTCGCTGCGTGCATGCTTAATCTCTCCATCGAACGTCTTGTTGTGACAACAAAGCACCCGTTCCGACCGTAACTCCGGGACGGGCGGGGGTGTGTTTGCACTTCATGATCCTGGTGAAGTGCTCAAAAGGTACTCAGCCGGGGCCAACAATGGGAAGACGTTGTCAGCAGAATGCCGAGCAATCAGCCCCAATTGCTCATCTCGTCTCAGCGCGTGGTGGTGTAATCTTATTAGGGCGACTCCCGGTTCCTGCTGAGGTGGTTAATAAGATATGAGCCTCCGCTCGAGAGCCGATGTAAAATTCATAGTCCGAGCAACCCACCCATCACCAAGCCCGCCTATTTATTTGAAAATTGAATATGAACCCATAAATTGGTTATGAGCAAATGATTCGCTGTGCCCAACGCCCGCACCCGGTCCCGGTCCCGGTCCCGGACGGGAGTTATGAATAATAAGGTACCACTTGCAGGGATTTCCGACAGGGTCTGATACTTTATGGGAAACTACCTCGGGCCCTACGGCGGAACCTTGTGGCATATTTTTATTGTTCCGGCGAGAGTGTCGAAGAGCCTCATTTAATGGCCCTGTTTTCCGTGCAATTACACCGCAAAACATAATAAATGTTCGAATCCTTTTGGTCTTAATGACTCAGGAAACGATTCTGATGCGCCCGTCGTAAATGGAGTAATGAATGAGGTTATGGCGATGAATATGCATATGCCACACAGCAACAATGTTCGGTAACGACAGATTTATGGTGGAGACTTAACTTTATGCCGAGGTGCGGGAGTAATTAGGGAGGAAAGCTTACATTTTGGGGAGGCGGCAGTTGATGTTTCTCGTCTCGGATGCGACGTTATCTGGAATTAACGTTTTGTTTAAATTTGTATAGATGTGGGTCAGGAGGCAATTGCGCTACTTTGGTAAGTTCTATTATGTAAGTAGACAGAGGGAAAATTGGATAGTTATCGTCTTCCCAGTGGGTCGGAATGGGATCGGGGATTCGAACAGAAATAGCTATGGAAGGTAATTACGTCAAAGCCTAACAAAACCTTGGTACACTTTCGTCCCAAGTCAATTAAACCCTGAAAGGCACGGGATGAAATTAACTCCTTAATAAAAAAATACACTTTCTTTTTTTGAACAGTAATATTGTTACTAAATTGCCCAACATTTACCACGACTTAGTAAGGTCCAACTTCTTCATGCGTATACCTATCTAAATTATACTCTGCAATAAATGGTAGTTATTTTTTTTGCCTGGAATAGTCTGTTGTTGGTGAGAGGTTTCGACATGAAGCGGCAAAGAGTGGAGTTGTCCACTGATTTCATTTCTAATTCTAAACTTTTGTAAAATAAATTAATTTCGTCACATTAGCTTTGTGGTGGTAAATCATAAGACTTTTTGGCTAGTGACTCCCAGCCTAATTCGGCGAAATCACTGTGAACTTTACCTCCTCTTCTTTTATAGTCGTTGGAACCCGCTTGGCGGCTAAAATTGTAATACTATTATATAATGTTTTATGTAGGTACAATTTCGTTTATATTGTGAGAAAAAATCTAAAATTTGCTTTCAAAATAAGAACCCCTTTCTACTCTCATCTCTTTTATATTAGTGTGTGGGTACCACTGCATCAATTTTTAAAACAATAAATAATTTCGTTTCAGTTCTTTAAAATTTCTTGTCTCTATTCTTCATAAATATCTTTGACATAGTTGAGTTGAAAGCTTGGGCAGGATGCTTAGTCATGGTCTGAACAGGTGTATGCCAATCGATTCTACATGGTCTTCCGATAGATGTTTGTTCGAAAATCGTCCTCTCCTATTCCGTAAGATCGCTAATTCACATATAAAATCGCAATTTGAAATTTGGAGGAGTGACTACGAACTGAATTAAATTGCAAACTTTGGATTCGATCTCAAATACTGCTACTCAATCACTATATTATGCTAACTACGATTTCACTTGCTAGCTAAGCTGGATTAAGGATTATTATTTTAATATTTTATTTTTGCAGTTTGATATTTCTTCAAGAACGGTTGAAAGATCACTTTATACAAGAAGTTTGTTACCAAAGTGTAGGATTGATTTATGACTTATTATTTAATTTCAGCACAATTTATTATATGTATTAGATTTGATGTTTGAAGCAAGCAGGATTTACTCCTTTTGGTTAAAACATTTGATTCTGCATTTGGGGAACTATTTTGTAATGGTATTGAGCTTCAGCATTATTTGATCCTATAAAGAATTTTAAAAATTGAGTAATTAAAAATTGTTTAACAATATAGCCTTGCTATAGTAAAGTTAGATTTTATTACTTTAAAAGTAAGGGCCTTATGTCAAGCTTCTATTATAATTAAATACAGTAACGTCCTTTATTTTATAACAAATATAAATATACATATACATATGTAGTTCGCCAGTGCAAAATTTTATTATTGCGCTGTTCATTGTAAAGATTATTCAAGCTTATTTCAGCAGATAATTATGAGAACTGAGTTCTAAATTATACATTACTTAATGGGCCTTATAATGATAAATAAAATGAATTACTTGATTTTGTTGATTATAAGCTCCGTGCAATTACATATGTATGTAGTATGTAATTTAGCGATAACTCACGAAAAGAAGTAATTCTTTTGTTTTTATAATAAGACTTTATTTGTACTACGTCAATAATTCCAAAAAAATTGTTTAGCTCTTTCTATTATATTCACATATTCAAATTTAAACTCAAATTTGTAAAACTCATTATGATTTAATAAATAAAGAGCATAACCTTTGATTATCTACATATTCGTCTGATTATTATTACTAATGTGTTGGTTTTTAATAAATACTTACGGCTTTAAAATTAGTACATAATATTTATATGTACATATATTTCTTTCACTTTACACGGCACAGCATCAATTTGTTTTTTTAATAGTTCGAAGAATATATTATATTTCACATTACGAAATTTTAAGATAATTTAATATAATAAATTTTTTTTTTGTAAATTTGGCGGTGTTAGTGTTAATAAACTTGAGTCCAATAAAATCAATTCAAACCTATTAGTTTTAACACACCATATTTTGTTTTTGGTATTTGGCACTAAAAGGCATTGAATATTGTGATAAGTCGTATTCTGAGATTCCAAATCGTTTACTCATACAATGTTTTTATTTTCATACCTCACCTGCAATCTTATATTTAAAATAGCATTGTATAACTTAGTAGCATAATAATTATAAAATATAAATTTTGCATAATAATCCCTTAAAATATGTATATACATAGAAAACGTCCCGTGTCTCTTAAACTATCGTTTTATAATCTTAGATTACACATCTATCGATTGCCCATCGCCCATTCTGAAAAGAAGTTTCCTTGTCTACGAGTAATTCAAGGTCATCGGGTGTTAGGAATAGATATGTCCTTCTCCCAATTTATATTTATATCTGTTGAAATCAGTTGTTTTAGAATTTCAGTCACATATTTATTTCTCTAGAGCTTTAATTATACGTTTATTGAAAATTATTTATGATAAGAAGGATACGACAAAATACCAAGCTCTGCAGTAAGAATACTCACTTATATTTTCGTGTAAAAATTAACATTTTTGTTAGTGACCTGTTCAAATTCTTGTTATACTAATACTACTACATAATTATATGTAGGTTCTTATAAATTAATCCTGCAAAAATGAACATTTTAGAGCCGCAGTGTGGTATTCAACGACGAAAGGAAAAGGTTTGATAAATTTTTGCGTTCGTACATAAATTTTTTATCAACCGGGTTAGTTGTGTAAACAATTTCGTATCTTGGGGCGAACGTGATTTGATGATGAATTTTTTATCTCAATTCCACTTCTAATTGACAGAAAGGAGGGTTTCTTATCGCTCGACTCGCAACCTTAGTCATCTGCGGTGGTCACCTGATCAAACAAAATGCCCAGCTATAAAGTTTTTACTTAAAAGTGAAACTCTGTGTAATTTCCGCACTGAGCACTTTTAGTCGGCTCGAGTCGACAAATAGTGAGCATTTTCACCTGTCCCCCCCCGTAACCGACATCCCAACCGACATTCATTAAATATCGATTCGCCTGGAGCAAGTTCTGAACAGTCCCGGGAACAATTACGGCTTCAACCTGAGGCAGGTAAAAGGTGTTAAACCGCGCTCCGTCGGTCAGTCGGATGACTTCTTCTTCTTCAGCAGGTGTCTGGTGACGAGCTAAAAACGCGAAGTTGAATGTAACCGCCGCCTACTTCGCGGGGCGAATTAGAGAGGTCCAGAATTTTGGACCTTGGAAAGGTGGAACACAAATGATTTGTGAGGCGTTCGATGAATGACCGAATTATTGTTCTTCCGGACAGGGACGGGTGGAGCGGGCCGCGGGGCAGAGTCCTGATGGACGGACTTATGGACGATGAGCGAAGCCCGAGGGTTCGCTTATATTTCATAAGGGCTCGGTGACGCCATCGATGAGCCCCATTTTGTGCGTCATCACATTAATTTTGGACGGATCCCATCCCCTGTGCATCGGGGCGGGAATAATGGCCAGGCTCAAAGCAGGCACTCTGCCGGAATGGGCTGGTGACCTCTTTTCGCTCTCCGCTTCCGATTTTTATCAATTAAATAGCGCAAGTTCGGGGACAGGACTGATAAGCGAAAATAACGCCGTATTCCCGAATTATCTCGCTCAGCTGAACTTGAGCTAAGCCGAGAGTTTTTTCGCAGCCACCGCGGACCCATGACGATTTTATGCTCCTCAGCTGTGGCGAATTCGCCTAATGACAGGGGGCGGGGGCCGGGGCCCAGCGCGGTATGCTCCAGCCCCACATGTGGAGGGCTCGGGGGGAATTTTTGCGCATTTTGCACAGTTGTCGACAACGCAATTAGGCGATGATTCTTCGTTTCGGCGATGAGGTAATCGCGTCGAGTTGTAGTAATACTGCGGATTCCACCGTGGGGCTGCGGCCTGCGCCCAAATCGCCTCTATCGCATAATTGGGGGGAGGGAGAGGGTGCCGCATAATGTAGGGGTTAATAACCGCCTGCCGGTCGAAAAATTCTTGATTATCTTACGCTGATTATAACTGTGACATACTTGTCTTTCCCCCGAAAATAACACGCAGTAAACATTATGTTTTTTATATTAATCCTGCCTTATATACGTACCGGCCCGGTCACTTGTAAAATAATATTCCAGAGAAATTTTTAAAATATTTATAAATTTAATTTAATCTTTTAAAAAATGATTTATAAATTTTATTTAATGTACCTACATCGCGTATTCATTTCTCTGTATTCTGTGATTGAACTGATAAATTTTTTAATAGTGGTATTATCTATCCCAATTTTTTCTCAAATTTTGTTTTCGAATAGATTTGGAGTTTCGATTTTTTTAAGTAACAAGCGAGAATTTTAAAATCAATTTGTTTTAGTATTATTTTAAATAATGATCTTTTATACGCATTTATCCTGAATTATGTATGCCCCTTATACTACTGCTATTATTATTAGTTATTATTATTGGAACGCTAGGGCGAGGTTTTAGTCATCTTCATAAATCTAAGGACATCAGATAGAGGTTGAGAGTTGAAGTTCACCATTCTCCTTGCATCAGCGCCAAAGGCCGTCATGTGGGCACGGGAGAAGGCCGGACAGTTACAGTTCGCTAACGATCCCTAAGGTGTTCAAATGCTTGCCGCAAATGCTATGTCCCGGAACCATCCCTATCGTCGTTCTGGAATCCTTTCTGCCTAAGTTAAGTAGGAGTCTTGCAGCATTACTGTCCGGACGACTAATGAACCATTTGGTGAATTTGCTGGTTGGTATACTTGACCATCTCTGACCATGGATTGAGTTCATGGATTTAGCTAGCCAGTTTTTCAACACTGTAGAACTGACACCAATAATGGTGGTTCTGATTGTCCAAAGTAATATACTGTATTTGACTGCTTTATTCAAATACCATCCAACGCCCGTACCAGTTAAGGTTTTTGATCCGTCTGAGTAGAAGATGTCAGTTAATAAATCCAGTATTATGTTGGGATCATCCCATTCTTCCCTTACCGGAAGTTACAACTGAAATTTTCTTCGCAACATGGTGATTTGCGTCATATCATCCGTCTGCATGTTGAAAACAGCGCAGTGCTCTTCGAGTCTTCGGGATAAGACGCCATGTCCGATAGCATGTCCATCATGCCATAGTTTGCACCTTTTTAATGACTCTGCCACGCATCGGGAGTGAGAATTACAAGGAAGGAAAATTGTAAGAATATGTAGGTATGTATTTGTAGGAGATACGTCGTACTTTAAAAATTGTATTTTGTGTTTTCAGAGGTTTATTTTATTTATTGCTAATGGTATGTTTTATAACATTTTGTAAATAGTAATGAGACCATATTTATGAACGAAATTGAGTTTTCTTTCATAATTAAAAATATGTGATGTAATATCTTGATATTGATATTTGAGTTTTTAAAGTATCCACTACCTTCTACTGTTTTTAGCACCAATTCCGACCCAAAGAAAAAATTTCAAGCTAATTTACTTTTTGTTGTGACATTTTTTACACACGCTGATTATTAAACAAATTGTGCACTATTTTAAGTTTGTTTTTTTTGCATACATAGTTTTTAATCATCAAACAACATTTTGTAGAAAGACCTTTAATTTAATCATTCAGATAATTTTAAAGTTACTTGAAATAGTTAAACTGAGATGACCTCAACTTATCCAATTAAAATGGAGTCACCCATTTTCAAGTCTGGATGGTCATTATATTGTAGAAAATAAACCACATCACTGCTTGTGACAATGAACATTTTAAATTGAATTATTATACTTTAAGTTTTTTTTTTGCAGCATTTACTTCCCCTCCGAGCCATTTGAATAATTAAATAAACTCGAAAAAGTTTCATCAATCTTGATTAAGTTGCTCAGTGCATAAATCTGGGCGAAGTTCGCATATGCAGAAATATAACTTGATCCCAAGGTAAATCGCTCATAATTCTTACAGAAAATTTCCGGGGCAGGATTAGACGAAGCCAGCCTCTTCTTCGTGCCGACTAAGCGGGATGGGTAGGGCAAAATTTAATCAGAACCCATCGTCTGTCGGTTTTGCGCTCGCACTTATGAGTCCTCGTCTGTTTTCATTTCACTCAACAGCCCTATAAGCGAGTAATTAGCATTCACACAGATTGGGGTACCTCCACCCCGGCCCTAATCCCTTCTAGCCCTGCGTTCCCAAATCGGCAGGAAGTGACTGTGACGCAACCATAAGTTACTCCGGAGCCAAGTGGGGTGCTCCACTCTGGCACAGACGTCCGCCCCACGGGTTCCGAACCCGGGTGGGTCCACTCCCGACCAAGGAAACTCGACCAGAGGGAGATTGTTTATATGACAGAAATTGGAGCCCCATTCATGAATTGTCCATGCACTAGGACACAATGGACCTCGACTCACCGCAGAGGAAAACGACTAATGGACTGCGTCCGACAAGCTCCGCAGCGCACTGCGGGACGCACCAGGACTCTGTGCAGACAGTCCGTGGAGGTTCTCCGGGCAGCACTTAGACAGGACACATTATGACACTATGAATTTTAATTAGGAGAGGCATCTGCAGGGTCCGGCTGCAGCCGGATCCTATCCCGATCCTGTCTTGTCTGCCATCGGAGTTGAACCCTGGCTTTGACTCCCCTAAAACGCAAATGTTCCCATGGGAAGGTCAAGGATGGAAGGTCGCGTCTTCGAGCTCCGCATAATTCGTGAGGAGCTATCAAGGCGAAGGAGACATAAAACACTACTCGTAAACTGCCTTTTTTCATGGCTCCCCGCATACACAAAGAAGCATATTTTGGCGACTATTCAAATTCGTAGCTTTGATGTGGCATAACTGGGGCACCCCACAGGCGGGGGTCCTCGGTCCTGTGCTCCCCATTTTCCTTTTTCCGCTTCTGGGGGGACGGCTTTTGTAAATTCATAAAGAAAGAAACCCTCTAGCCCATAGCCATTCATGATGTAATAGACCTTGACGCGGGTCCCCCCAGTCCGAGATTTATTAATGTGTCGACTGACGGTGATGTCTCAATTGGGATGCAGTGATTGAATGGCCGAGATGGCTACGGCTTTCGGACAATTTGATATCGATCACTTTCGGTACATCAACTCTTGAACAGACGATGCGACGTCCAGCGCCAATTGGATACATCACTCCTCAACTGCGCCATTCCTCCTCTCATCTGTTGTCTGTCGAGCTCAAAGCGAGCCTATTCCCCTTTTTAAAGGAAATTATTCGACTATCGATTTTGTTTCATTGATGGGATGTACAACTTCCGGAAACAAAACACTAGGCCAGGATGCTCCAAGGCTATGAGTCACTTTTAGTATGTTAATATTTAGGCAAAAACATTATGATTTCCAAACTTCTAGGATATTTAATTTTATACCTATGACCCTGGAGATTTTTGCTATTTCGTATTGTTTCCTTATAAAAAATGAAAACAATTTTATGTAGCTCTGGAAACTATAAAAAATTTGCGCTCTGTATAAGAATATAGTAATGAGAAACAAAAAATTGGTGAATACTTATAAGCTAACAAATCGTTAGTATCCTCCATTATAATTATGTATGACGCAAAACAGAAATTGAATTTAATTCATGGGATGACTATAGATGAACATACATGTGTAATGGAGCTAAAAAAGGCAATATTTTTATGAATTTATTTATTTAATTATATGTATAACGAGGTTACCGCTTTATAAAATTGTCAAATAAGTTATGCAGATCTTACATTTTAAAGATACGATATTTTAAATTTATAGAGAAGGTTTTGTTGCAAATTGTATCGTATAAGTAGCATGAATTAAAGACATTTCCACCTTCTACAAAATTCTTCAGGAATCTTTGAAATTAACGAATTAAGGTATATTAAATAGCTTTTTCGACTTTTCAATGGTATCGAGCTTGCATTTGTCTTATGGAACAGCAAATCAAACAAAAGAATTTCCATTATTTTCATTACTCATGTTTACTTATTTACAAAAATTATGTGGACACCATTTTTATATTAGATTTTTACATTTAAGGATTGTGGGAGTATGAAGAAATTCTATTTAGAAAAACTATCACTTTACGAAATTGTATTTATGGAAATCTATGAGCTGAATTCAAATTTAATTTACAAACATATTTTGTTTATGCGATTGTTTATGTTAATAAAGTACAGCAAATTTCTTGGGCACATATTCTTACTAGGAACATACATACATTCCTATTAACCTTAAAAGTGCCGAACACTTTGTATGGCAGGAAAGAATATCTCTGTGGAATAGAACTTTAGTGTAAATTGTACTATTTTCAGTTAGTTGTTGCACATGCCAAAATATTCGAAGGTCTTTTACGAATGTAAATTTTCGCACAATATCTATGTATGACATTCTGAAAACAAACTTTTAGTATTTACCCTATGTGAAAAGTTTTCATCGCAATTAGTGCAGAAATTCAATGTAAGAATTATACATTTCTAGGTACATCCTTTTAATTAAGTTAACTGGAAGAGTATTAGTATTGATATTGAAAATCAAAGATTTTGAAATGGCCTTATTAGATTATCAATTCTTAAGTTCTGGCAGATGCTTCTTATAACATATAGCAATTATATTAATATATTTTTGATACTAACAAGCAATTCGAAAAAAATCGGTAATTTTTAATGTCTTACTTCAGTCAAAAAAAGAAATAATTGAAAAGAAAATTGGGTTACATTTTGCCCTAAATGATTGCTGTTACTGAAATTAAATATATTTACTTTAAATTCAGTATACCTATTGTTTAAAATTGTTATGTTATCTTTATGAGCAAATGTCTCTTAAGACAACAATAATCCTTGGAATATTTAACATTATTTTCAAGTTTTGGTTTATATATATATTTAATTAAGAAAATTGTCAGTCACAACTACATAATATCCCAAAATAGGAAATTTATATAAAGCATTAATACCAATTATTGGTTTATAAGCGCATGTTTTCGTAATGGAAGCTGAATTTAGTTTCCGCTGCAACGTCTTGAACGTCAATAAATTCGAAAAGTAAATACATATATCAGGAAATATACTTACCAAACAAGTCAACCCAAGCAAATCCCAAGAAAGTGCCATAAATATTTGTTCAAAATTTCAAGTGCGAATATCCTTTCCAACTTGACAAATCACACCGTGGAAGACGATGAATTTTTTCGTGAGCCAAGAAATGACGAGTTAACAGAAACGCTCCGCAGAGCCCTGCAACGGAAGTGTTTGTGGGGGTGTAAACCGCTTTCAGGAATTGTGATTCCTCCTGAGAAATTTTCGACGCAAAACTATTGCTTTAGAAAACGGAAAGTGGCAGAAAAGTCTGCAATTTTACGAGAAAATCTATGCCGTCACATCGTCGATAAAACATTATTTTTGTTCGCGAGTCGTCTGAATCGTGGCCATTAGGAAAATGCTGCGGTCTGACGCAACTGGCAATTTGCAAAGATTGAAAAGTTATGGTAGTTGGAGCGCGTCCCTTGACTTCTTGACGGTAGTAAAATTTTTGAGAAAACTCAAAAACTAGCAGTGACCTGAATGCTCACTTAAGTGTGCACTGCTGCATTTCGAGCTCTGATGCGTCAAGGGAGTCTGGATGAAACAGGGAGCATTAATCGCATTGCAAGGATAGCAGTTTGCGAAAACGAACCAATTTGGAATGAAACTGGTTTCGCTCAAACATTAGTTGCATTATCTGGACATTGGCTCCTACGGAATTATAAGACCCCTCATCCAATAAGCCACGACATTTTTATCTGATTGAATCAACTTAGAATCGTTGGAAATAGTATTCTTCGAAAAATTTTAAGATATTATATCTGTGTATATTTAACAATCACACTTGGATTGAAAGAACTAATAGTAGTATATGTACCTACTCAAATTTAATGAAATCTTCTAATTCATATATTTGGAGCCACGAAATCTCGGAACTTTTTCAGAAAGAAGGTATTCTTATTGAAAATAAGTAATTCAAGTTTAGATAACTACAAATGATTTAAAATTTCTTACTAATTCAACTAATACGTAAATTTAATATAGATTTTTTAAAAAATAGTATCTTATATAATAATATATAACAATTATTCAATAAAAGGAAAGAATACTAAGCAAAATAAAATGTAGAACCTTATGTGTTGCTTAGATCTGAAGATCAAGTTGAACTTATCGTGGTTTCTTTAAAACCATATTAATGTTATATTTATAATACAAGTATTTATATACATATACTGTCAGTTAAGCTCCTGCAAATCTAATTAGAGTTCTAAAGTATTGATTGGTGTTCGATTATAAATAAGATAAAAAATATGTTATTTACATAGAAAAAAAAACAATTCAAAAAGGACCCCCATTAGGGAAAGAAGAGAAGAGAAACAAACAAAGAGAAACACTTTTGGCTTTATAGTGATTAGCTGGGGTAATGTAATAATGATCAACATTTCTTAGTTGGCCTAAAATGACCTTAGAAAAAACTATTTTACTAACTCGAAATAGAAAACTAATATTATATTATTTTGTTTCCAAATAAAAAACATAATTTATATACTTACAAAGAAAAATGATTTCATTTCAATGTCATTTCTCGTTATGCATCATCATCATCATCAACGAAACGCTTTTGATGAAAAGCCGCCAGCATTTCAGCTTCTTTTGGATGAGTTTTCAAAATCGCCAAAATCGGTTAATCAGAATCTTGACGCATATCTGTCTTTGCGAAGTGCAAGAAAGAACAGGACTAACGATAAACAACTTGTACAAAGTTTATAAATTATAAGTATTTTTTGTTTGCAAAATGTATATACCTGATTAAAACATCTCTACTGGATTTGCGAAATACCAATCATACTGGGTTTAATATAAAAAATTAAACTACTATTGGTTACTTCATTTCATTGGCCAAAAAAACCCTGTTTTTCCAATTACGTGACATCATCTCCAAAATAATACCTTATTTGCCATAAAAAAGTACTGGTGCAAGTTCTCAAAGAAGCAGCGGGAGCAACCTGTGGTTTTTGAGAATGTTTAAAAGCTTTTCAAAAGCCGTTTCATCTCTGCGCAGCTGAATAAAAATTAACGAAATATAATCCGCCACCATTATGATGTCACTTTTCTTTTTAGACGCTTTCCTACTTTTACTCGGAAGCCGCGATCACAACACCAAGCAGAACCAAAGCGAAAGGTCTTCGAATGGCGACCTTGTCGAGTTGCTCTCAGCTGTTTGTTGATCCCACACCTGGAGAAACACACACCGGGTGGGATTCGATATTTCTTCTACCTCCAGGGCAACTTTTTGCGGCGGCCTTCCAAAAATAGGCAAGTTAACCAAACAGCACAGACATATGGCAGTCCCAGTCTGGGGCCTTTTCTTATATTTCGCTTTTCTGATCATTTGCATATCACCTACGCAACTCGCCATTTCGAGGCAACTTTGTGATTCGAATATTTTCTTAAAGCACTTAGTCGCTTTACTGCGATTTATCGATTTCCGAAGCCTTGCCTAAGAAATGTTGCAAACTCGATAAGATTAGATTAAATGTAATTAGGCTTCATCTCAAAAGTAATAGTGCCATTTCGTGTGCGAAGGATTGGTACAATATCTTAATTGCAGACAGCCAGGTAAATGAACCAATGGGCCACAATCTACTCTGTTTCAAATTAAGTCAGACTTGAGGAGGTGGATAACGTTTTCTTTCCTTTTTTGCGAATTTATTTGCCGGCTAGTCGGTTAGCACCGCGATCACAGTTCAGTTAGTGATGCAGAGCCGGTTGAAATGAATTCGCGTAATATTTAATGACGCCTTCTCCTCACCTGAAGCTGCGAGCCCGTCTTCATTCGAAGTATAATTGCAATTAAACGTTAAAAAGCTTCAGTTTTTCTCAATCTCTGCTTGCGTCCGCAAGACCCTTGAAACTGAAATATTTATTGTAGGCGTAAAAAAAACTCGTGGTGTGATCATGTCTTTCCTTAAAAATCTTCGCAGCTCAGTTTCACGTAAACAGAATGAAACTAGTTCCGCGAGAAGAAGTGAGTTAAACGGTGATAATACGCGGAGAAGCACGCGCAGTTTGTTTAGCTCACGAAAAATCGAAGATCAGCAGTGCGACGGTCTAGTTCGAAGTGAAACGTTTACTGTAGATCAACAAGAATCGATTTTTGTTAGAGGCCAAAACGTCCAGAGGCAAAGTATGTTCGGGAGGTTTAGTACCTTCACCAAGAAAAAGAAGGGCAAGGAGAGCAAGCAAAAGATTGAAGAGCTCAAGAACGAGAACCTTTCGAGCTCCTACAAGCGGTATCCAACACCTAGTGACGTTGTTTCTAGTAGAAATGATCCGTTTCACTATTTGTACGACCGTGGGAGTCCTACAGCTGTAACGAAAACCGATCATTCGAAGAAAACCTCACAAAGATCTGTGGTTGACTATGGCACATATAGGAAGGGAAAATTACCAATTCAAGTTTTGGATAAATTGGAAGAAGGTAGGAGTATTTCTGAACCCCCAAAATCGAAGCATGAAACTGCGCACTATAAAGAAAAGAGGTCGGATTCTGAGGACAAATACAAAACGGTGACGATCAATAGCTTCAGGAAATCTTTTAGAGAACGATTCCTTAAAGGGCAAAAGGATGTTCCTTACAACCCGGCTTGGTTCGTCGAAGTAGACGCTCCGAAGACAACTGAAAAAGACATCGAGGATGGTAACAACCAACGACGGGATCTTCTTGTTTTTGAGAATGATCAATATCGGCCCACGGCTCGATCACCTATCCGAAATGAGTATAAATCCCCTACCAGACAGCCAGAGCGGTCACCAATCCGTCATGCAGCCAGATCACCTACGCGGCGTTCCCGATCCCCTGGAAGATCAAATCATACAAATAGGGGTCAATCGCCAAAGCTTTCTCCCATTCGGTCTTCCACTCGATCTCCGGTTGTTGACTTGTATGACCGACCAAAATCCCAGCCGGTCAAGAGAAATGAGACTTTTAGGATCGAAAGAGAGAACAATGAACCCTCAATTCGAATTGAGATCAAGAACTCCATTGTACCCAGTGATCCAGGTAGAATTGTTCCTGTAGGAGTGGCTAGGCCTATGCCCTCACCTGTAAATGGGAAGAACCCTAAAATTACCCAGAAGCGGTGGACTGATCCTGATCGTCAAAACTTATACCAAACTTGCATTCAAATCACAGATACACGGGATGATTCAAATCGATACCTTCGTGACAGGAACCCCAACAACCAGATTTACCAACAAGTGAAATCAAGGAAACCTCCAGCTTCTTCGGGTCCTATTATTACAAATTATTCACCCTTAAAAAGCTACGAACTTCTATCGAAGATCAACCGGAGAGATGAAGTCATATCAAGGGAACGACCGCGGGCCCCCCAAGCTCCACAAAGCGCACAACTCTACGACAAGCGGTGGCCGGCGGCTCCAACCTACTCCAGTCAACAGAAGACCTCCGCAGCATACACCACAGACAAAATGGTACGTAGGGAACCAGCCACTAACAACATCCGGAACGGTGTCGCTAACACGAGACGACAAGCTCCAATAAAAACTCCGTGGAGATGAACTAACTACCCCAGCTGCCGGGATGCTGTCTACTCTGCTGACTACCAGCCACAATCGCCATCATGACTGCTTTTTCTGCTGCTTTCAATAACTTCGCCATATTCCTTTTCAATTTTGTCAATAATACTACTGGAATTATGCAATCCAATAAAAACAAGATCAAAAATAACAGAGTTCGTTATTTTCTGACGTCCTCATTTCCCAAGCTTTTACCACATCAAACACTCACCCTTTTTCCTTGTTAAGACATTCTTCTACTACGCCTTTGGTTAAAAATGCAACATTTGATATTTTTACGAATATTTATTGCAACCATAAATGAAACTCCCTTCAGGTAACTATTCTGTCTATCATAATAATATTAAATTAATATAATTCATATGTACCTATATGCAAAACAGTCGACAACAGGTTTCACTCCAAATTTTAGGGGACTTCACATAAATTATTACTTACATATGTATGTAGTTATAAAGTCGAAAAGTTTAGAATGATACTGCAAATTAAAAATTTGCACCTAAAAATAAAACGAAATCATTAAAATAATACATTTTTCGTTGTCGTAGATGTATTTTGTGTGGTATGATAAATTGAAAAACGAGAATACCTGTCCCAATCTTGTAAAATGCATACATACCTGTGCGACACGAATTAGCCTTTCTTCGTTGCTTCATTTTTAAATTGAGCTCAAATAGGTCATCTAAAGTATTAATTATATTTCTTCGCACTACTGGAGTAATATCGCTAATTATTTTGTTAAAAGAGGTACTAGTGATAAATTAACGGGTGAGGGTAAGGGCACAGGAAACTGAGTTTTTTATACTGGTAACAAACTTTGTGTGATTGAATTTGGGAAACATTTTAAAACCTCGTAAAGGGATCAACAATGAATAAAACTTACTCTAGATTTAGTAGTGAAAACATCTATAATGTTGTAAGGAATTTAGTGCTATCATGTTGTAATCTATTAATATTTATAGTACAGATTTCCTGAATTATTTCCGTCGAACAATAACAGGGGAGACTTTTATTTATGCTTACTTTAATGTCTGCCTGCTTGTAATTTTGCAAGTCAATTCTAAACCAGTTCCTACTATTCGAACAGTTTAAAATGCTGCATATGTATACATATATATACACATGCATGTGTCTAAGTCCCGTGACTATCCAATATTGAATATCTTTTTAAAATCAAGACGGCGGCCTCCAATTACATTTTTGGGGTATAAAAAAAGGGGCTTGACGAGTGAAGAATACGATAATTTATGTGACGTAAACCTAATAAAGCGGATGCCAAAAGATATCGGATTTTTTTAAAATGCTGGATTGCTTGCTTTTCTTAAACAAATAGTTTTTATTATATATTTTTAGTAATATATGTATTATAAATATTTATTATAATTTAAAATCTTATTACTTAGCTTTTAAGTCCCACTTATTTGTAAAAGCTGTTTATGATTTGAAGTTAACCATTACATCCTGAAATTACTTTCTATTTCTTTTGTTGCTTGTTGAATAAATTTTGTTTCTGCCATGTTGGTGTATTCCACGACTTGTTCAACTTTCCTTTTAGGTACTTCTTTAGTTCATCTTAGAGCTTATTGCTATAAATATAGTGGGTACTACCGCGATATTACATCATATTGATGCTGCATATTCTAGTGCAGATTTCAGATTGATCAGATGTATCCCTAGATATTTCATGCTTTTGGAGCATTTGATAAGCTCTCCTATTAATCTGCATTGGCGGTAGGAAGGTATTGTAGTTCAGAGATTCACCTGTTATATAAGTTATTATTATTGTTGTTTAGAAACGAGTAACATTTTTCACATAAAATTTGAAAAAATAATATTTTTTACACTATTATGGAGAATATACTTCTTGAAATATTTCTGCTCTTCTGCGATATAGTAATTTATAGAATTTAGAAATGTGGGTTTTACAATCTATAAAGTCGCTATAGGTTTCGAAATAAAAAATAACCAATGGAAGCCGTTAAATAAAAATGTTTTAAGTTTTTCTTTTTTAAACATAAAACAATCTAAACTAAGAATGGATTTAATTTTTATAGTTTTGACTATAGAAAGTACGAAAATGATTTGTTAAAGTTTTTCGTTTAGCTCGGGGCGTTAACTACTTGGCTATAAGAGAAATTTAGAAGATTTTTTTTCAACTTTTCAAATATTCTATCAATGATTTATTCTAGAAAGTCTATAGGTTAATGAATTAAGAGTACCATCTTAACGCGTGATCCAGAAAAAATAAAGAATGGTAGTTGTTATCGGTATTTAAGACAAAAGTTAATTATTTTTTGCGTTTTCAAAATTTGTTGTTTTAGCGTAGGAGGCGTACATTTTTAATTCCTCTATACTTTGTTTTTCTTTTGATTACTAAACTTACTAAACTTTTGAGTTTAAATTCAAAGTTTTTGGCTATTATTGCGGCAGAAATACCTATATCAAATATAATGAGAGGAACGAAACGAAACGATTGAAACCGATTTCTATCTACTACAAATGGATAGATAAACTATTTTCACGTTAAAAAATAGAAATAAATGGAAAACGATTTCCATAGTAGATATGCAATACATAGTTAATTTATTCTTATTTAAAGTTATAGTTGAATTGTTTTATAGACTTTGGGACGGATTTGGAATTTAATAGCTGGAATACTTCAAATCTTTAGAAAATGGACAATAATTAAAACAAAATCAAAGGTATAAAAGCAGCTTTTGATTATAAGATTACAGATTAATTATCTATTGTTCTATTAAGAATGTTATCATTTTATGGGACTATCCTAAATTGTTTGATCTTTTCCATAAAACTGAAGTAGAAGGCGACAAAACTTATTAACTTGAAATGAATGCAAGCGAATTCCAATTAATTGTAAGTGATTTAGCAACGGCTTAAATAAATGTAACTCAGTTAAGCGGAATACAGTCTATGTAGAAATAGTACTTACAAAAATAAAAAAACTTTTAATTTTGATTAATCAAAAAACAATATACAAATATATACCATATATGTATATGTATATTCTTTCACAATTCAAGTTCGGAAAAGCATATAACAACATTTTAATGGGGATGAAGGATTTCGAAGAATAAATAGTGATTTCCACTTTAAAAGAAAAAATCAAAGACCATTCTTCGAATTTAGTAAGACAATTATTTTAAGTTGGCTACCAATTTCTGTAAATAGATTGCTGAGTTTATTTTCTGAGCAGTTCCACTGGAATTGAATTTAGTGAAACTATAAGCAAAGATCTGAAATAACAGAGTTTGCTGTTTGCTCACCTCCTCACTCGGAGACATCCTCCCCCAGAGTGCTGCGGTTGTTAAAGTGAGAGTTTGGGAACTTTGGTATTTTAAGCGTCGTTTATCATGCCGCGATTACACCAAAGACACACCCTCGAGGCAGCGCAAAGAGCAGGGCGCCGCAGCTTCCGACAGCGCTTTCGGAGCAATTTAAAAAGTTTGGACAGGTCATCATCATCAAGTAGCTCTTCCGGTGCATTTCCGAGAGCCCTGCGAAATTTATGCTATCGCTCGCCACCATCGCGGTCTAGGCGACGGCGGCGGCGATGAGCCCTAATTCCAGAAAGTCCCAGCGTCGACACTGACTGGTGATTATGGTCGTATTCGGCGGGAAGACACCGATTTTTTAGTTCCCATAAAGTTGGGATGCTCTGCATATTGGACAGGGACAAAACGCCCTTTAAAATTCTCGTGTGGGCTGCGGGCTTACACTTTCAAAGTTGGATTACGTTGCACCGCGGCGACAAGAACGGAACCCCGGAAATGAACGCCCTAACGTCGAAGCAGAAGTTTCCCTTTGCGGGTAGTTCTTGCAACAGTCTTTGCACCTTGAGGCAACGCCACGGAGGACGCCAAAAACTATAAAGTTTTTCACATTTGTCTGCCGCATATTATTATAACTTTCCTAGACGGGTCGCTTTTGTGGCAAATGATTTTAACTTTATGATGTATTTTTATTAGGAGTGAAAGACTCTCTTATATTGAGAAAATTATGCAGACTTTTAAGCATAATTGAAATGAAGATATTGTTTTGAAAGCCAAACGGAGAACAAAAAACCATAAATTTGAATGAGCAAAAATTCACTTGGAAAATATGAGATGAGAATATCAATTTTGGTCAATATTAACTAAAAGAAGAATAAAATTGATATAGGTATTGATAACATTTTACTTACGTGTATTTCAAGTTTCAAAATTTGGATTTGCTGAAATGCATGATTATGGCTCGCTGTAACTTTAGAAAAAAATAAAAATACATCCTCAAAAAAATATGGGTATGGGTTATTTGGTTTGAGAAAGAATGTACAAAATGGTGGAAATCCAAAGAAGTCCCAAAAATAGCATGTTTTTTTCGTAAAATATTGTTAAAAATTGAAGAAACAAATTGACCAATTTTATTTATTCATAGTCTATGCTGAATCTATTGTGATTTATTTATTAAATGTTTAAAAAGTTTCGGCTTTTAAGGTATCATGGTTACCGATGAAAAAAACTTTATTTTGAGAAAAAAATGGTTTGCAGTTTTGACAAACAAATTTTTCCACAAGAAATATATTTTTATTCTCTCAGCTATAGTCTATAGCTTGGAAAGAAAAATTTACAGAGATAAATACTAGATACTCAAATATGGTGTTTTCTAAAAGTCGAATTTTCCAACTCGAGAAAGTGTAAGGTGAAACAAATTATCCTTTTCTTATTTCAGTAACTTTCTCGAAGATGTGAAGTACATATTTTGTTAATTTAGTTACCCATAATTTTAAATTTTATAAATACCTAAGTACTACATATGCATGTCATATGCTTACTGTCTGTAAGTCTATGCTATGTGGGGAAAGGTCCTAAATAGCAATAGATTAAATATAGAGTCTTATATGAAGCTCAGTAAATCAATGACAGAATTCTAACAAAAAATTGTAAAATTGTTGAAAATCCCCATTTCGACAGCAATATGCAGTGACGTGAAGATCTTTAAGCATTACTTATCTTTTAATATTTTCATCTTAGGTACTTTCTCCTTGAGAACATGTCAGTAATCCCTTTTATCTGGGAGGAATTTCCCAACAATTCCACCAATACCACTTTGAAACTCTGCCAGTGGCTTCAGTGATTTCCAAGGAAAGTAGCTTAGAAGTGCACCCATAACTAGAACATAAAGAGCCCGGAGCCGTTTGTTAGGGTGTCACTCGAGCGGACATGAAAGCGCCGGAAAAAAACCTCAAACACTTCCAGGATAGACTGGAGACTGGAGAGCATCCCGGCGCTCCGTTGCATACGCCCCGGCAACGGGAGTTATTGTCCCCATCAATTTGAATGTAACAAAGTCTGACATGAGTGGGGTTCCGGGAGCGAGGATATGTCACTGTAAACAAGTGGGTGACAGGGTTCAAACCCTGGGGATGGCTCTATTCAGTACTCGAACTGCCCCAATGGAGCGTAAAATCCCTTTCATCCTAAGGCACTTTGGCGAGGTCCTGGGGAAGGAGCACCCAGGGACTTGGCTAGCACTTTCAAACGCATTGCAATTTTAAACGGCTTTTAAAAAGTCCACCCATCCTTTCACACTTCGCTTCTGTGCTGCGCTCAAATTCTGCTGGTGGCTCGGAAAAGCGATTTTCTTACAAGAATAGAAAAAAACCTCATCTGGATAAGTGCAAACTCATCTCGCCCGAGCCGCAGCGCAATTTATCAGATTGCCGACTGTATGGCAGGCGTGATCTTCAGATTTGCCTTAATTTTCACCACAAGGACTTCTTGCTTCAAGGATTGATTCGAGCCGATTGTTTTCTCGAATTATTTGCCAAAAAAATGGAAAAAATAAGTGCCAAGAGGATATCTGAGCCACAACCTGACTGCCCTCGACTGATGGGCCGCAAGTAACCTACTTTACGTGTAAACAAGCAAAGTCATCATACAATTTTTGTCTCGTCCCCGCAGACCGCTTCAGCATATTTGCTCGAATCGAAAGGGCTGGTATCCTTCCAGATGAATCTCGTCTGAATCTCAGGACTCCTCTCACCCTCGGCTTCTATGGACCGTGCTCCTTTTTTTATTCTTCCCCGCAGCATCCCTGCAGCAGGGTGAAATGAGTTCGCTTGACGGTGGTTGAAATTTAGGCCACGCGGTACCTGCTGCGGTGCTCCTCGCGATGCAAAACGGTGGAAAAACGAGAAAAATAAGGTAGAAAACAGGATTGACAAGATTTGCGCTTCAGGCCCTTTTAATTTTCTAATCATTGCCGCAGGTCAGCATCGGAAATAATATTTTACGCTAGGCTGTGGGGGTGAGCGGGAGCCGTAGCTGCAATGCAGTAAGATGAAAAGGGTGTCGTGCATATCCTCGAGATGCTGCGGAGAAGTGCTCCCGCACTCGGATGCTGAGGCATAAACAGACGCAAAAAGTTCAATGAAATATGTATGTACTTGAAGAAAAAGTCTTGCGAGTCCTCCTCAGCCAGAGTTGTTAGACGGGGCTGCTGTTGGCCTGCCCCCCGCCAGACGTCTTGTGCCCCTTTAACCTGAGCTGGATCTTAATTCTGTTCTCAGACCGATCGATTTTTTTTTTTGCTTTCTGTTTGATTTGCTCAGAGGAGGATGTGCATGAAAAATTAAGGAAATTACCGGGAAGTACCGAAACAACAACTCTTCTCTATCCCCCCACACACAGGTTCGAATCGGGATCAGGATAAACAGCGGAATTTGTCTGCAGAAGATAACAAAGGAGACATCTAAGGATAAGGGTAATTGGAGTAGACTAACTAGGGAATCATCCCTGCAACGCAAGCAGAATTTTTTATGTGACGGAAATCTTACTGTTTCCTTATTTAACGGTGGAGCTTTGCTCTTCGACAAAATCCTTCGTGCGCGACCCCCTTTTATATGTATTAGCTAAAGCGGCATCTCCTCGCATAAGTTCACATTTTCCGCCTTCGGAAATACTTTTCTTTGATAGCTTATTACCATTACCAATGCCGAAAAGGTTGCACGTACAAAAAAAAACAATTCCTGACATCAGTTACTATAATATTATACCATTGGCAACTAGTACACTCTAAAACATTTTGTTGCAATTTGACCAGTATAATATTGTTCATATGAGACAGCTCTTTCGTTTACTACAAGAATGGTAAAATTATGTAAGGGTGCATTTTTATAATTTTATACCAAACTACACTCAATTCAAATAGTCGTAAAAACATGTCCAAATGTGTTTTCTTGATAAAACTTATTTTAATTAAATTTTCTTGGACCGCGTGAAAAAGAGACGAAATATTTTAATTTAATCGCTTTAATTCAAATTCAAGTAATAACAGAATTAGATGTAATTGTAATGCAACGCATCGAAACAACAATAATGAAGAAGTTTTGCTTCAAAGTTATAGAGTAATTTTCAAAACAGAAGGAAGGCCTCCCCAATAATTTTTTTAATTCTACACCAATCTAATACACACATTTTGTGTAATGATTTCAACATTGTTTATAAACTTTGTTATTGGAAATTGCAATCATATGTAAAAGAAGAAATTCGATATTCTATTATAAACATAACTTTGTCGTGAAGTAGTAAGAGAAGTATTATTAAAAAAAGATTTATATATGTATGGTAAATACTTCAAATGATATCTTAAATTTTTAGCTTAAAAAGACCTTACTAAATCCTCCCCAGTTTATATCAACAAAAGAGTTTTATTTAAATTTTTAGTTAACGTTTTTTTGTCAATTTTTCTTTATTTGTTTTTAAAATTATCTAAAATATATATATTAAGGCTGTTAATATCTGTCTTCTTTTCACTGGCAAAATCTAGGTTTCGTACCCAAAATTTCAATATTTGCGATATGTTTTGAGGTAGAAGAGTCATTGAAGTACATATCATATTATTGAAAAAGTAAGAGTAATGAACGAAAAACATTAATAATAATCAGGGTTTGGTATGTTTTTAAAAAAAGCATAAAAGAAAACGTAGGTCACTGTATTACGATTTGGATCACTAAGATTTGTATCTTTAAATTACAAAAAGGGGACATGATAATAAATTATTAAATTTAAAAACTAATAAAATTAATTCATCATTAATACAAAAGCACTTGCAACTAGGGTACAAAGTACTCTATAATAGTTTCTTCATTACATAGGTAAATAATTTATTGTTTATTTTTTGAACCTTTTAAAGTAAGTGAAATAAATTAAAAAAAGTTTGATATTTAAAAAAACAGTTTAGTACTTACCAACAATTGCTATCAAAGGAGTATTGCTAGGAATGTTTATTACGCATTATTAGTTTGTGAAAGTCATCAACATTTTTCGATTTTAAAGAGTCCCAGCTTTCAACAATATTGAAAATTGAAAAGTGCGATTTCTAAAGGAGAGGATAAGTGGATTGATTTTGTATTTGTTTTCTGAATTGGACCTTAGTAAGACACTTGCTGCCCTAAAACTATAAATTTTGACTTCTAAAGCGATGTCCTGCTTTTACAATATTTTATTTACCTTCACTTTTTCAAATGTTTTAAAATCTTGACTTTAGGTCACTTTCCGTATTTGATCGAACTGGAATTTTGTATACACGTGCTCTTATGCATATACATATATATGTACTAAATCTGATAACTATTCAATGAGTTAGTTTTTCAATGCAAGTGTAAAAATTTTCATTACTTGCTATTGGGAAGTAGGTGTAGGTACTGACGAATATTTTATAAGCAAATTTGACGTTCGGTTAATTACATAACACATTGATTTTGCGAATTCTGTTGATCCGAATTAATAAAATTAAAGCCTACATCCAATTATCCTGCGTCAACCGGAGGCAGTCTGCTTTGACGGGGGGTGGTCTATTATTCATGCTATTAACAAATATCGACCGAAGTGATCACGAAACACAATCAGAAGCTGTGTCAGTTAAATTAGCAATCAAAAGTCTTCCCTAGGGAAAGTTACTGCTGCCCATCGATTCCGGCCCAAAGGTGCACAAAATCCTGGTGCCCGGCCGGACAATCAAATTAAATCAGACCGTCCTGGCTGGCGTGCCATCTGCCGGAAGCAATTGCAGTTGCCCACATCCCAAATAGTGCAGCACATGTGTAAAGTGTAAATAAAACCCCGACGGCCGCACCCCCAAATGAATTCGAAAGCAGTGGAGGTCCTTTTTCTGGGGGCACTCTGCAATCGGGGAGCCGTTGTTATCGCCGGCGTCTATCTGACTTTTACCGGAGCACTTAAGGGTTGGCTCCCCCGCAGTGATTTATCTATCGAGCACACAGCGCTATCGGATTTCCAATTAAATGCGGTTACCGCACCGAACAAAACCCGACCGCCCTCACCCGCGCTGCTGTTTGTAGCTTTTATCGTGTGAAATTTCCTTCGCAAACCCACAAAAATCCCACCCCCGATCTGCCGAAGAACTGACCTCGGAGCCTGGCACTCTGTGGGGCTCCCTGCCCCACTGACTGGGAATCATTTGGAGCACCCCAACAAATTTTTGGTGGAGCAGGTCTAAGGTTCCGGGCGACGCGTTCATGGAGCAACTCTAGCGTGCGAAATCGATAAACACCTGCGGTAATCTCGGCGGTGCGATGGATCTGGAGCGGATGCTGCGGCGGGCGGGACCTCTTAACGTATTTTGATCTCGTCCCTGTTTTTCATTCAATTCAGAATCAATTCCTTTTCCTGTACTATATACATATTTGGAACCGTCCTGAATCTGCTTATCTGACGCGACAATTTATCCTTTCAATTTTTGATAAATGTGACGCTATGTTTGCGACTAGTGTGCATCGGCACCAGACGCTAAAATCATTGCAATCGAAATAATGGAAAAAATAGCAGTTGTCGCACCACCATTGAATTCGACGGAAACAAATTTCGGGATGATTCATTTCGCGGTTTGCTATCGATTGACGCTATCTAGGTCCTCGTAATGCGGTTATAGAAAGTCATAATTATTTAAATATTAATATAGCAGGAAAACCTGCTGGATTTGGGTAAACGAGCCTTAAATCACTCTCATATGATTTATTCATAGTACGGATATGCTGCATCATCCTATAAACAAAAATCAATATTTTAAATTATTTTATTCATGGTGTGCAGTATATTGTTTGAAATTTCATAGGTAATTTTCTTCTTTGCAGGGTGTGGTTATTAGAGAAGTTGAAGAGGGAACGCGTTGCGAACAGTGCAACAATATCTGTGCTGGATTTTCGCCACATGAATGGAGGTAAGTTTTCATTGATTTTTCTATTTATTTAATCTCGTGACTTGAATTTTCTAAGTAAGTTTATTTATTGCCGATTTGACGATGCGACCTTAGGCTCTAAATTTCGAAATTTCAAACACATCTAGTATATACGTGTTGAATTTTTACATAAAATGTCAAAAAATATCTTTCGGTGAAGATTAAGTGGCTTACGTAAAGCGACCACTTAACTATAATCTACACTTAAATTTGCACCGTGAAGCACAATAATGACTAAATTTGAGCTTAAGTGACGATTAGAATTTACGCACTGTGAGATCGGGCATTAAAAATTGCAATCCGGAAAGTTAGAACCAGCCAGAAAGAAAAATGTGCAATTCCACATCCAATGTTCCTAATTTTGGAGATTGCATAGAAATCAAAAAAGTTACCAAAATGTTTATTTCTTTATTTATTTTATTTATTCGCTTAATACAAGCTACCACTTAATAATTAATAAAATTACTTAAATTAAATTTACTTAAAATTAGCAATGTAGGGGTGCGTTGGGGGAGTTAAGAGCGTGTTTAAGGCTGATTTTGGGAGGGTTATCTTAATATTTAACTTTGCATTTGCGAGAACTCCTACGTTTCGCTTTTTTCTTTTGTAACGCAGCATGGTTTTATTAATTTTTTAGTTGTTTGGTAGTATTTATTTATTTAAGTATATTCAAATAATTTTCTTCACCTTTTTTCCACGATCTGCTACGACGATTATTATTATTATATAAATAATGTTTCATAATTTACTTTTTGTTCAACGATCACGCTATGAATATTTTTCATATGATGCTCTATAATACGACATTAAATGATATATATGTGTATCATATATTTCAATATTATGACTTTCATTTAAATCAGGATTTTGTTTTTATTCACATATTACTGTAAATTTAATAGATTTAAAATACGAAAAGGTACAACCTTCACGTTTTCTGAAAAGAAAATTCCTCATATGTGTTAAATATGTATGCGATTAGGTAATCGAAAAACTCTGTTATTCTCGTTAAATGTATCATTGCATCTAATATTATATTTTACACCTAACATTTATTTCGGTATTTTTATGAAAAAATTTGTTTATGCCATATTGTGGTATTTCGTTTTAATTTGAAATTACGAAACATTTTCCCAAATAAGAGGAGGAATAGAAATATTTTTTAAATTGTTATATAATAGTTCAGAACTGTATCAAAATATATTTGAAATACACATATCTGCTGTAAAATATATACCGTAAAATCCAGAACTTCCTTTTTCGGCAACATAATCCGTGTTAAGCGGATTTTGAAACTGGCAGGGCCCCATAAATAAGGCGCAAAAAGCCTCCTCCTTCCGGTGAAATCCAATATCGGCCGCAAGCGACTCCTTTGTCGATTTAATAACCCCGGACTTATCCACTCGCAGCCGGCGGCAGAGGGGTGAGATAACGCATTGAGGATTCTTGTACACCCTCTAGCTCCACGTTTCTAAGATGGCCCCGGGCTTTCTGAGCCATTTAACCCAACTGCAGCACGCCATTCAAAATTAATCAGTCTGCGCGACATAAAAGGAGGCACTGGGGAATCTCCAGGTCCTTGCCAGCTAAATCGAAACATTTAAAAATACCCTCCCTGCGGACGGCGAGGACGTTGGGGCTCGCTGGGGAGCAGTGCCGGCGGCTGTCGTCGGGCAGTCAACGCCAGGATAAATGGGGGGCGAAATCGATTTCGGCAGCGCCACTACGCCAACTCTGCACGGCAGCGGATGGTGCATCTTCCTTTAAATAAAAACTGCAATAAATCGACAACCCGGCTCAATAATGGCCAAAAATGCCTTATGGGGTAATGACCACCCCGTCCCGGCCCAAGCAGCTTGGTGCCTCTCCGGGTCCATTTAAGATCTTGCCACAGGGATTTAAAAGTTGAGACACTTTGAGAAAAAATATAAAACAAAATTATAAAAAGATGAGAGACACCAGAAAAGAAAAATGTAAGGAAAAAATTTTCTCCTGAAGACAAGAAATGGTGAACATGTGTACTTGCGGTGGAAGCCACCATAAACAAAGTTTTAAAGTTGCATTTTGAAGTTAGCAACGAATATTTTTGTTTTGAGTACTTTTCTAACTTTGGACATTTCCGGAATTAATCGAAATGGTCGAAGAATTGTGATTCCAACAAATAGTCAAATTACAGGAGTGTTAGCTAATTGCCTAATAAGTCTTGAGTCGTTTACGTAAACTTAAGCAAAAGTAATGGGTGTAACTTTAAGTGCAAGTAGATTTGCTGTGATTTACTGCTAAACTTTGATGAAAGTTTGCTCTTGAGGGATGGTATAGCAGTTAACTCAGCTTTCTTCTGAATTTCAAAGTTTTTGGCAATAACTAAAATACTTTAAAAAAGTATTCGTCAGGTATTAGCAGTCCGATGAAAGTAATATTCATTTTACAGCAAAACGACGAATGTTTAAATAAATTATTTTTGTAGAATTCTATGAAAGTCTTTAGATAAACTTATGGAAATGGTTTTCGGATTATGCAGATTTTTAGTTTACAAAAATAAAAAAAAAAAAAATAAGATTACAACTTAAGTTTTTCTAATATATATGTACATACATATACATCGGCGAAAAAGCTATACCAAATTTTATAAAATGCAAAATAAAATAAGCTCATAGTGGTTATATTAAAAATAATCAATCACTGGGTAACAAATTAAATTTTGTTTTTTGAAAAACCTTATTGTAGGCATTTTAGAAAATAGCTTGAATAACAGAACGTAAGAAGTAGTTTTAACGTGTAAAGCTCAAACGGAAATGTAATGAATTTTTGTCTGGATGTAACAAAACCTGGTAATAACTCGCATGTTGACTCATAATCAATATTAACTATACATGGTCTTAGAAGGAAATCACCCAAAATGTTCCCTATTTTATCCTTCACGAAAATATAGCAGACATGTATGTATTTATTTATTTTTGCACTATTATTTTTCCTAAGTCGAGAATAAATAAATTAATGTTAATAATTTTTTTTGCAATAAAGATTAACAAAAAATAATTACAAGAAAAACAACTTGCAAGTTTTTTTTTTGTTAGAAAAATTGTCATAGTGTTCATTATACTACTTTGTGATCCATTCGTCTTATTTAAAAATAGTTCTGAAATATATTTTGGTTGTTACGATGGATTTTACAGAAAAAATTTATTTTTGCAATTGAATTTTTGTTCCTAAATTTGAATGACTGTACTTAAAACCAAATTTTCTATGCTTTACTGGCAACATGCTTTAAAAAGCTGGAAAAGAGTTTGATACACATGCATGCACGATAAGCTTACATAGCTATAACTATTAATTTCAACTTTATTATGCAAATCAGAACAATTTAAAGATATTTGAATTAATTTTCCTTTATACTTTGTTTTAAACTCATTGGATATGTCCAATTTTTGCGGTTTACAATCTAGTTTCCTAAAAACAAACCCAACCGTCAAAGCTACGGCCGTAATATAATTAATTTATGGGCATAAAGTAATGCTGATACCGATAATCGAAGTTTGCCAGGCTATTAACTTCAAATTTCGGAAAATATTAATACTTATACCGGTAATAATACTGATACTTTGTACGACGCACTAGTTATCTATTGTTTAATAACACCGGTCATAATTGTTTACATTCGTTTATGTCACAGAACAATTAATACGTAACTTTAATAGAATTTTCTTTATAGATTAGGAACCTGAAAAATAAAATTTGCCATCACGCTACGTTTTTGAGAAAAATAGGTGAAAAGGAATAAAATAAAATCGTATTCTACCTTTTCGTGAATATGCTCAAGTTGCGATTTTCATACACTACCAATTGTAGGAAGTAAGCGGTTAACAGACAAAAATGAAATTCATGCAATATTCTGGGAAGTCTCATAATATTTTAAAATCATAGGCAAATGCACAAGCTTATATTTGATTTACATCTTAGCCTCCTATAAAAATCCCTTATTTTGTAACGAAATGCGATATTTTATACTCTTCAAACCTATTTTTCTCGAAAACGTTATGTTAGGAACATTTCCATTTTCGAATTCGTAATCTAGAAGTAGAAGTTCTATAGAAATGATGTATCACTTGTTCTGTGGCAAGAATTTGTTGACCAACCTATTCTACGTCACATCTCTACTCATCACTAGTCATTTGGAAACGATCTCGGTAGCGGGTCTTACTTTTTAATAAGATTTGGACAATCGAGACTTTTAATTTAATACTGAAAATCTTTCTGTAAATATCTCGCATGTTGAGGTACGTGACAAAACCGAAATAGAATTACATAGATCACTGCATGAAGCATACGCATGAAAAAATTCGTTTAATAATTCTCAAGCTATAGAAACTACGAGGGCGTAATTTGCAGAGACACAACGTGTTTGGTTTATGTCATTTAGGTGCAGAACCCTAAAACAACCCTTCAAAATTTCTTGCATTTGGTTTTTGCGAAGTTCTTATTGATTCCTGAAAAATTTTGATTTCCTTACATGCACATGTAGCTTTCGGGATAACCCAATTACATTTCATAAATTTAAAAAGTCTAACATCTGCCACTTGTGCTTCTGGCAATCTCAGCATCCGTCTTCCGAGGAGCTGCCATCTGCAACACGCGATTACCAGAGGCAAGTTCTCTTCGTTGCGCGGAAAGAGTGGGAGCAAAGACCCGTATAACAGTTTCGTCGCGCTCGTTTCTGGCGGGCGCCCCCTTCGCGACTGAAAAGTTCCACCCAAGACAATTACTTCGGAGAACTCGCCAGCTGACTCCAAGATGGCAGATAGTCGCCTTAGTGACCAAGTGGCACGAAAGCTCGCGTTTCTAGAGGTAAGAAACTTTTGCTGCCGCAACATGCGCCCAACGCCCCATCGCAATTCGAAGCACTTTGAAAAGTGTTTCGGGCTTCCAGCGGAAATGTGAAGGCCACCGTAAATCGGAAGTGCGGGAGGAAGCGCAGGTGGGCGGCAGTTGGCCGCACGCAACTTTGCCTTTTTGCGATCTCACACTTAGCCTAATTGGTGCGACATTTCCGCCGATTTCGACTAATCGTGATCGGCCTGAGAATTTGCCGATTGAACTCCTACTCCTGGGTGGACCACCGGCCTCAGCGCTGATGGCTGTGCTGATATCCGCGTCGTTTGCATTAGTGCTAATTTACGGAAATTGGAAGTTAATTCTTACGAGCGCCTCGCACGCATCTCGCTGAATTTTATACGCAATAAATAGCAATCACTTTGCTGTGATTTAATCAATCAATTAATTGGCAAAGACTTACAGTCTGGAAGAAATAATATAGATGATTCGCATTATTCTCATTTTTATCATCATCGAAAGGTCAAGAACGCAGACAATTTTTGTGATTTTAGTAAAAGGACCTCTTTTTATCCTTAATTACTTCGCTGGCATCTAATTTCATAAAGCGATTTTGGAAATATACTAGGCTCTCTGTAAATCTGTTTAAGGACGAACTTTTTAAGGGAGGAAAAAGTAGTTTCAAATTATTGTTGATTACTTACTAATTAACAACAACTACTTTAAGTAAAAAAGAACAAAATAAAAAGTTTATGCATTTGATAATAATGTACTAATATTACACTAATAAAAAAAAAAAGTTTATAAACCGAGCCTTATATCATATTTTCATCTGCCCAAAATCTAGGAATTTAAAATACATAAGTGATTTAAAAGTGTTTCCAACATAATAGTATGATTTTCTTTGATGGTTCAAGTACCATATTTTAATTAATATAATTTCGTTTCTTCTATTTTAATTTAAAGTAAATTTCAACACCTGCTGAATAGTCCTCAAAATACTTTTTGGGAATGCCATAATGAGTTTATAAGATTTTGATAGAGGTTATCTTGAAATCTCAGGATTTTAAAATTACGTACTTGATGGGAAGTCCAATAGATTGGCATATGGGTTTCGCAAAATCTCACAAAATTTCGAATTACAAACAAGTAGATATTACAAAAAATACACCTTTCAGCGGCAGGCAGAATAAAGTTAGATTTCAACGCTTCGATTAAATAATCAGGTCAAAGTGTTAATATAATTGTAAATTTTGGATTAACCAAATTTAGCTGGGAAAAAAGTATAATATTTTATTATATATGTATATGTCTTGAACTTTGTTTTTAAGGGTGATCAAATGCATAAGTTCTGGCAAATAGAATTATCAAACGTATCGTTAGTTGCATTTCAGTTCAAATTATATTATTTCCAATCTCCTACTCCCAGTATGGTTAATTTAAATGCAAATCAACAGACATCAATAGTTAAGTAAAAATCAAACTTATCAGTAGTATCTAACGACCACAAATACTTTTCTTAAATTTGAAAGTGATTCTAGGTATGTATGTTATAATTTCATGGTATAAAAATATGTCCAATGTTTAAAATTATCGACTTATGGTTTGGTTAAATGTAATTTATAACTAAAATCGTTGACTCATATTTGTGTTACATTTAATTTTTATTTCTTTCTTATATTTTGTTTTCATTCATATCGAATTTATAGAAATCTATTCAATTCAGTTAAAAGTTTCAGCTTTAAATTAATTTTAATTGAGTTAATTGAGAAGCTTTTATTTTCGTTCGTAAACATACAAAACAAGTTCCTTTTTCTAATTTCGTTACTTCGAAAATAACCAAAAGCGTAAATCATTTTTATAAGTCGTGTACGTGCTCTAAATCGAACAGTGTAAAAACATGTGAAGCCATAAAGTTACGTTAAATCAACTTCACATTCAAACGTGGATACTCTATTTTTGTAAATTTCGTTTTTATGCTGCATGCTGTTTTTTATGCTTGCCTTTTTCTAGAGTCTTTGCGGCGACATATAAAAGAAATGTTGGCCGTTTACCATTTCTGCCCACGACGATCGCAGAAAATAGAAAAAGTAAGCTCACCACATCTCAGATATGGTCCAGCCAGTCCTGGGTATCCATGGTTTTGTTAATTACTGCACGGTTTATTGAGCACCTGATAAATGCCGCTGTTGGCATAAATGTCAGCGAGGTGATGCTCAAAAGCACGATTAATTAAAGCAGACAGGATAATGTTTTTTATTTAATTTTATGTATAGTAAATAGAGAATGGGCAATTTTGCTCTCATGTGTGAAAGTGATATTGTATTATATGCCTTAATGGAATGTATATTTTTGTTGCGGAATTTAAAAGAGGTCCTAAATATACACACGTAAATACATACATATTATATACAAATTGTGATTCTTATCAGCCTTAAACTTAAACAAAGTCACATAATTGCACCGACTTTTAAAATTGCAATTCGATGTTTTTAAATATTGAGGTCAGGAGAAAATTTGTAACGATAATTTGAAAGTTACACCTAAAATTCATACTTAAAAATGATAATATGTATATACCTACTTATACAGAAATACAAAACACTTATTTTCAGTTTAGAAAAACATATGTCGAAAAATAATTTTTTACTAAAAAAGCCTCACAATCCTTAATTGAAAAAAAATATTGCAGAATAAATTTTGTGTGGTGTTTTGTTTTAATGCAAATGCATTTATTAATTCCAGATGTCAAATCAAATAAGGCTAAAGTTACGATTCCGAAATATTTAAGTGCACTTGAATTATATCTGAAGAGTAAAATCATTCATAACTTTCTTTTGCATAAGTTTTGTTTTTTCTCGCCGTGAATTGTTAATGCCAATTACAAATTTTAAATGTTTTACTTTTATTAAATATTACATAGCAATCCTATTTCCAACAATATCATCATTTTACGGATATTCTTAAATTCATTCATGTATAAAAATTTAAAATTTAACCAGTTTTAATGTAGCAAAATTCTAAAATTTTAATATCAAATTAGTGTCAGTAATACCACAATTTTACAGTCAAAATCACCATATATGCTGAGAAGGTTAAAAATAATTTGATTTTGAAATAAGTAAATTGAGAGTACCGAAATAGGGATTTTCTTTTAATAAATTGATTTAGATTTCCGCCTATGTATGTATGTACATTCTACATATCATTGTCTTAGCTTTAAATTTTTTATTATTTTATTTTCCTATCTCTTTAAACCTTAGTTAATCCGTAAATACGTCAACTAAGCCATTCGATTTTAAGCATTTGGAACGAAATCGAAAGTAGCTCAAATCTTAGATCACATAATTGAGTAAACGTATATTAACTTTTTGTGTAAAACTTAAGTTGAAAGTCCCAGTAAATAAAATTATTTCCTAAACACTATGGAGAAATTTGAGTAGGTCTCAAGCCTTATACATTCGAAATTAATGATTTTCGAATTTTTTTCTTAACTATTTTAACACTTATTTCCAGATTCTAGATCAACTAGGAGTATCTTATAACTTTTGATGAGTCAGTTAATCAGGGGATTAGAGTAGTAGATACTCAGTCTGTCAGTATGGAAATACACTTTTTCAAGGCTGTATTGTTTTATTGCTTTGAGTAAGAAACATATTTACTACTATTATTACTACTGGTACGAATTTCAAATTTAATGCCCCTGGATGTTGTTCCAAAAAAGAGTATTGACAGACAAACAGACGGACAACAAACTGATCCTACAAAAGGTCTGTTTGTTTCGGGGTACGCAACCCTAAAAATATTTAAATATACATTAAACTACTCTCATTTTGACTTTCCCCTAATCGACTAAGAGCTCAACAAATATATGTGTATGAGAAAACCATAAAAGGCTCCCTTAATTCTGCCTTATTAATCTATCATCACTTTATTTCTCATTAAAGTTGTTGTCACACCTACGGAATGTGCATACGTAATAGGTTGTAAAGACTCCGCTGACCTTTTAATTAATTCCTCTTAATCCATTACTTCGCGGCAAAAAACGGAAACCTTAACGAGTGAATTGTTGCCCAGCTTCAGAGCAACATGTAGAGGGTGGAACATCGCCATCGCATTGGTGGTCACAGCATCAGTCCCACCCGCCGCGCTCGTAGACTCATTCGCCGCCCGGCTCAGCTTGGGATGCTGCTCGAAGAAAATTTTCTTATGAAAACATAGCCGGGGAAAACTCGGCCGACTTTGCTCATACGCAAGTTTTTCAGTATTTTCCCGACCGCTCAACGACTGTTGTAGCTGTAGTGCGACAGTAAGCGAAAATCGGTTCGACTTTGGCACGCTTTTCCAGCCGTTTACAAGAGTTCAGTTCTTTTCTTTCCCATTTTGAGTTTAAAGTGCAACGAAACAAAGGTTCAAATATATTTTTTATATAGAAAATAATTTTTAACGAAAATTTGTGTTGTGATGTTTTGTCAAATTTTGAATGAAATATTTGACACTATATGAATAAGTGTGATTCGTTTCTCTTATAATAAATTAGCAAAAAAAGCGTAGATTTGCAGCAAATCGCTTAGTTCCGACGAACATCGTTGATCCGTAAAAGGAGGACCGAAAATCTGGCATAAAACTACAAAATCTAAAATAGTTCAGGTACCGCTGATTCACGGCAATTAGTTTTCCAAGTGACACACAGTCGCGAGGAAACCGTTTCTTTTGTCGTCATAGTCGCCATTTGCGCAAAATTTATAATAATTCGCTGTGTGATTAAATTAAGAAAATTTATGAAGTCTCCCGTCCAAGTCCAACAGGTGGTTAAATCTTCTAGCTCTGAACGGCTGCCGGGAGGAGCAGCATCTGCTCGGGGATTTTCATTTTTTCAATAAATTTCGTCGGGGAGTTTCTGAGACAGCGCCGCTTTGGTGGTGGATGCGACACGCGTGTGATAAATTGCTGCGGCATTTCGCGAAGATCGCGACAGAGTGCGTAACCCAGGTGAATCCGGGCTGATCGCATTCCGCTCATACCTTTCACTGGTGCTCATTGATATATTTTAATTATTTCTTAAACTCCATTCAGCGCTGCACGAGCTCCTGAGTTTCCCACACCTCCGCACTGCTTTGACGTGGTTCCACAAGGCGATTTGGGCGTAATATGCGATTTATTTTTAAAATTTATCACTTCGGCAATAAAGTTTGGGAATAGCTCGCCGAGTGTTTGTTTACTAAACTGCGGGCTGTAGCCGTTTGCAATTTGAGAAATCATTTTGAATGGAATCAAAAGATTCTTTGATTTATTTCTGTATCTATGAGGAGAGCATTGTTTGGTTACTTGTAAATTTTTTTTTTCAAAGAAGTCGTAAAGTGTAAACCTCACTAACTCTTCATTTACCACAGTTCTAAATTTCAAAATGAATTTTACAATTTCATTCCTTCCCAACAATAACCAACGAGATTTTAGCTACCTATAAAAACATATGACGACTGCAACTTCCTTGCGCAAATATAGAAAACTTTGAAAATTAGAGTTTAACCTAACACGTTCACTCTGCAAGACATTACTCATGTAGCATATATATGAAGGACAACAAGGAAAGTATATTATTAAAAACAAGTCAAATCCGTTTATTATTATTTGGGTACACTCTTTAACAGTATGTAAGTAATATAAGTTATTAATTATATTTATATTCAAATATATACAACAAATATATAAAACTGATCATGTAGAATCATAATCGTGTACGAGCAACGTCTTTGTGTGTTCTACATTATTTCCGATCAAATATAACTTTCAAGTTAAAGGAGTTGTTGTTTATGTATAATGAGATCCCAATATTTCCTAATGGTCTTCAAAAATTTTAACAATTAATAAACAATTTTGTATCATTGAGCAACTAATTAAACTAATTGACCTTTAAGGATCATTTTTTGACCTTTGACTATATATAAATACAACAAAAGTAGTTTATAATTGGTTATATGTATGTATAATCACAAAGATACGTGTTCTGTAGTAGTGAGCTTAACCCCATTGAAACTATGCAATTATAAAAAGAAAAATGTACAACTACTCCGAATTACGTTGTGAAATCCATTAATTTTGACGAATTATAGAACAGGAATGAAATAGTACTCTAAAATTGAATTAATAATTTGTATTATAGTGCACAGGAGTGCACAGGAACTGAGGGAATTTTGAATAGATTATTAAGCGTCAAAGGGTGTAATGCACTCAAACACAACAAATGATTTTATTGTTTTCTGTATAGTTTGAAATTGAATTGTTTTCTTGTTTTCTCAATTTAAACAAAATTAAATAAATAAATGGACTTGGCTTGTTTTTAATAATTGAACCATTTTTGTTCGCCACTATACATATACAGTATATGATACATTGTAAAACAACATTGTCGGGGTTTAAACGTTTCTCAATTGTGTCCTTTCTATATACCCACAAAGTTTCGTTTGTTACGAATGGATCTTGCACCAATGCAAACTTTTTGCCAAAAAACTATAAGTTTGTACTTAAAATCTACTTTAAGGCACTTTCATAGTACACATCTATTTTAGATTTTCCTAGACTTTGTAAAACTTAATAATATTAAATTTCAGACTTGCACTCATAAAATGTATAGATATAATTTTGTTAAGAATTAAATTGCGTCTGATTCAAATAACTTGGTAACTGCGATGATCTCTACATACATGTGTATAGTGCGAGTACATATATCGGGCCACAAAAAAGTGTGGTTATGAAGAGTACATAATTCATTGTTGTTTATTGTCATAAGACATTTTTGCATTCTTGAATTTACTGGGTAATATTTGTTTAAAGAGAAAATCAATATAAATGAAAAATATCAGTTCAAAGCTACTGCTTGATCGTCCATAAGTATTTTTATAGGAAAGTCCAGCTGTGTGTGCTATTCGCAGCCGTTTCCTCCAACACTTGAAACAATAAAAAGAGGAAAACGTAAGCAAAAACCAATTCATTCAAGAGTAAATCTCAACAGGATTTCATTGAAGGAAAAATGAATTGAAAAAATCACTCACTCCCTCTTTTCCGACTGGTGCTTTGTTTTCTGTCTGATTTTTTCCGAAAAAAATCACAAAAAAATTGGATGATGGGTGCAAAAATTGGAAAGCGCCAAAAGAAAATTTCCGCAGCCGACAAATGTTTTGCTAACAGACACTGCCGCCTGAAATCGACCGGATGGACCAGAAAAATTGGAGCGAGATGAACTCTTTCGACAATTGAGCACTGTCGAACGCATGAACGCCTCCAAAACCGAATTCTGAAATTGATAACTCGACTAGGAGATTTATGTCCTCCCACCCGCGCTTATTCGCCGAAATGTGTCCAGGTCGAGTGTCGAATTGCGTTCAAATAATTCAACAAATCCGTCGCATGGCCGATTTGCTTCAATTCGCGGTTTAACAGGAACGCCGCGAATGGGCTCGCTACGCTCCCGGGTCCGGGTAATTTCTGGTGGTGTCGAGTACTCCGGCTTATGGGAGCAGCACTGGGACAGATTTATTTTGGGCCGGTATTTATCAAACGGCGCGAAGATATGCAATCCCGGGAATGCATGGAATGCTTCAAAATATTAATTCATGCTATGTATGCCGACGCCCAAGGCTTTACACGCATGGCTATTTCGGGAGATGAATTCGTGGAATGCGAACGATACGAACTGAAGGTGGATTCTTGCCCTTGAACTATGAGCCTTAAGGATTTTTCTTATGAAAACGCTTAAAAACTACAATTTTAAGACAAAATAAACAGTACTGTGATTTTATTCGTTTTTTCCAACACGACGAAAAACAAAATTTACTGTTGACCGCCGAAAATATTGAACAGAGTTAACAATTTTTCTGAATTTCCAAAGACCAACATTATTAGTATTTACTCCTTTTTTTAAATCGATGGTTTTAACTAAACACATATTTCACTCGACAACTACGAACATAGCCAATAATTAAAAAATAATTAAAGTAAAGAAAGCACTGTTAAAAAGTAAACAAAATCAAAATCCATTCCTGATGGGAAAAACGAATTTGTTCTCAATGAAACTCGTGTACAAAAATAGAATCTAACTTCTTCTTACATTTTTTTTTTTGCCACTCTATGATGCCAAAGTGTACCTGTTCGTAATTTAATAACAAAATTGAACTTAATTTGTTACATACATGTACACGATTAATAACCAAACTTTTCGATTTAAAATTAAATAATTCTAGTACTTTTTTCCGAATTAATATTAAAAATTCACTTCTCGACTTTTTTGCTTACTTTTGCAATTAGGTAGTTTGGAGTTAGTTGTAACAAATGAAAAGTATATTTCTTTTTGAAACAAATGTACTAAAAATATTTATACGGTTTCATACTTGCTAAAGTTCTAAACTGTGTTCCACGAACCTAAAGGTTCTATAACATAATAAAAAGGCGTTCACGAATCATAGTCGACTTTCTTGATATCGGTCTGGACTGGCAAAAGATTTAAATTTTTCAAAGCATAAAAAAGTGAAAAATTACTCGAAATCATATTTTTTATTATTCATATGAAAATAACGATTAATCACACTCACTTTCACAAAAATCACCAATAATTTTTCTTTCATTTTAATTCAGTTTCACCTGCGTTCCTGTGTGCAACCTATTGAAAAAGCCTCGTTTGAACTTTGCAATTCTGGTTTATTTATCGCTCAAATCAGGTCCTTATCAATTAAAAAGCAAAAGAAGAGGTGAAGCGTGCAAAGTTCCAGACTAAAACGGAAAAGTTGCTCGATAGTTTTTGTTATTAAAAACAACCGACAATCAATATAGCATAGCCAACTTAGTATAAATCGTGAAGTATGAATTGCATTGTATAGAGGATATAATTTCAACACCTTCTCTCAATAAATATTTCCGATAATTCTAAGTCCAAGTCCAAGTCCATTATGATTCTGACCGGTAAGAGCTGTTCCGGAATAATATTTTCGATCCAATAAGTGTCCACCAATCAGTTCTCGGTAGGATAGATTTGCTAATTCACCTGAAGACGATTCCTCTTTTTTTCTGGCTACAGATTCCTCTTGTTGGTCGAGGAGTAATTGAATTGACCTGAATTGCGAAACCTTTTTCAAATGTTTAAAATTTAGGATAACAAATTCGATATGGTGATCTGAAATTGTAAACGAATTGTAGTGAAATTACTTAATAAGGGTATTTCGAGCTCACTAATTTCCAAACTGTGTTCATATTATCACATTGGAAATTTGAAATGACAGACTCAATTTTAGGAGTCGAAATTTAAAGTGTTATTCTGAGATTTAGTGTAATAATTCGGTAACTCTAATTTCGAATCTACTATAACAATTTGTAAAGTAGAGATGACGGATCGAATATAACAAAGACAGTTTTACAAATTTGTGTGGTTTAATTTACGTTATGCAGTTAAGGTGTTTCATGTGAACTATTCACGAATTTACTATTAATATTATGAAATTTAAAATAGTAGATTCAGTGTGGTGAACTAATTTTTAATTGAAAACATTTCTGTAAAAATTAAATAGATAAAAGGATTCCATACTTGAAAAAGAAAGTTTGCAAATCTAATACGCTGACCATATTTTCTACAATTAAGAGTAATATCTGGAAAAAATAGAAGTATTAAAATATGGTTGCTGATTACTCCTTTTTTAATATTTAGTATATATTTATATATGTATGTAAATGTGTGGCAAAATTATTATGTAGACTTTAATTTGTATCATAAATGGACAGTTAGAACAAAGTTTTAAGTTTCAATGCCCTCGCATAATACAAGAAAAGAAAGAATAAAAAAAAAATCTGACCATTTCGGAAGTATTTATAACAAATTTGCAATACTTAAAACAAACCAGGTAAAACCGGGTCAGTCCCACCTAGTTACTATTATGAATAATATGTTGGGTTTAGATTGGAGTTCTGACGAACTTTAAGTTTCGAAGCGAGTGCGCTAGTAGATCATGGAAAACTCAAAATCGACTTCTCCAACGTTCAATTATCAAATTGTACTAAATTATAAAATACAGGTTAACTTAGTACATTGTGTCTACTCTATTTGCATACATGTAGCGAAATATCGAGTTGAAATAGACGAAACGTTTTCAGCGCCTGGCCGACACTATCAAAACCTTGTGATTCAAATTCATGTCACGAAACTCGCTTCGCTTTCGTTTAACCTTCTTAACTCCTCAATCTGTCCTATGGCGCGGCGGGAGCAAAGTGCCAGTAAATCAGTCAACGTCTTATCTTAAGAATCTCCGGCTGCATTTGGTCTCGGATCCGCCCGCGAAGACGCAGCACAGCAAGCCGCCAGGATTTGCATATCTATCAAGAAACAGCCGCGAGGAAATCAATTTCCATTATGACAAGCTCCCACGAGGAAGGCTATTGAAATTCAGATGAGCCCCGCCTGATCCGGGATCATTCGTATTTCCAGCAGATTCCTTCTTGGATTTAACGCCATTGGTTTCGCCCAGGGTGTCGGCATGTCGTGTTCCTTGGCGCTGGCGACACTAAGAAGAGAACGTCTTCGAGGTTGTGCCAAATTGGCCCCAGGAAGTCTTCGATTGCAGTTTAACTGTCTTGCAAATTGGAAATGACAGGAACAAACGAGTCCCGGCGGCAAATGCCGGGCTATCAGTTGTCCAACATGGCGGGCATGGGCCAGTAGCAAATGGCAGTTACTGACACGCAAATTAAACGGAGGGCGAGGAGGAATCAATCGGGCAAAGGTGGACGACCGATTGATGGGGCGGTGGCACGAACGCCAAACAGGTCCAGCACGCCGCCGCCGCCGCCGCCGCGGATTCTTCTGATTGAGAAGATCCGGCTAAGAACGCAGCGGCGCTGCTGGCGTCACAATTAAATCGAAGGAGGTCAGATGCGAGTCAGATCACGACTCAACCCGCGAGCAGTTTTGGCTTCGGCGAACTTTTTGCACCTTTTTCCCTATTTTATCCGCTTTTTCGACATTTGGATGCCTTTTAAAGTTCACCTGGCGCAAGGTTGTGTGGCGGTTGCTCGCTGCAGAATTTATTTGTTTACCTTGCCAAATTGGCTTATCGCGCTTTTTATAGGCCACCAGTTTTCGCCTGCAACGTGACTGGGTTTAACAGCAGGTTTTGGCGCGTCCAATGGAATGGAATGTTAGTTATTTCCCGAAATTTCGGCAAAAAGGCGTAGGCTTTAGTGATAAATTTAAACGAAATTTAACGGCAGCTGCTAAAGCAGATTATTTTCGACGGGGATTTTAAAGAACAATTTATTTTGAATTTGGGATTGATTTGTGAAAATATAGCAATTTCAATCACCTACTAAGAGAGGAACTTCATGAAGCGTCACGTAATATTAAGGCTCGGATAAAAATATGAATTTGGAATGTAATTCGTCCAAAAATAAGGTTTCCTCTTTAAAAAATAGAATGAAATAGAAAATCAATACATTACATAAATTATTTCTGTAGAATAGTTTCTTTAGATTACAAAGTCATAGCTTAATGCTCATTTAGACACCATTTTCGAGAAAATAGGTTTGAGAATACCAAAAACTCATATATTAACCATTTATTTTATAAAAAACATAATATTAATTACTAAGAGTATTTGACATTCCTTGATTAAGACTCAGAATTCACTTCATAACTCTGACTAATTTATGTCACTGTATTACAAGAATAAATCTCAGGTTATTAATAAACTTTGATCATTTAAAATTGTACCTCAAAGTTGAGGGGGTGTGTGTCTACGTTTAGTGTTATATGTAAATTAGGGGTATTTGTAGAATTTGAATATTTTGAAATGTTATGTTTGTAATAGATTTAAAAATAATATTTTGTTCTTCCAAAACGTCTTTTTTCTAAATAACGTTTGCAATATGTGAATACTTTAATTGATTTATCTCGTTTTGACGAATTTTTACAAGAATATTATTCTTTTTAATGAAATTATTTAGATATACAAAGAGGTTTACGTATGCTACTCGTATATTGCTATACTTTGGTTTATCTAATTTCAGCATGTTTTGTTACCCGAAAAATTCTTGTTGCCAACACTCCTTTACGCAGGAATGGATACTCTATTGTCCTGTAAAATATATTTGATATTGTCAAATTGACTCACTAACATCATCAAAATCTATAGAGTGCTTGTCCTTTACCTAGGTAAAATTTTGAACTTTGGCACTAAAGGTCTCAGTGGATACGAGTGATAATAAAGAATGTATTTTTACTTTGACATGGTGGTGTTGTTCACTATTTTTTCAGTTATCACAAGCAAATATGGTTTATATCTAATATAATATTATTACAAAGTAACTACTTGTTCAATTTTACGGTAATATAATTGTACCAGACCCTACACTTGTCCGGTTTTTGTTTCTCAGCTTATGCCATGATTGATAAACTACCTTCTACTACAAAGTAGAGCGTATTTTACAAATTATTTAAATATAACTACAAATTTCGATTTGTTTTGTATTATGTTTCTTCCAGGTCATGCATATTTTTCTGTCGACACTTTTAAAGCAGCAAAATCGAGTTGCTAGCTAGCAAAAATAAAATGCTTTGTGCAAGAAGCTGCGCAAGCAAACTTATATATGTTTTAGTTTGTGTCTTAACGGAACCTGTTTCGGCGAGAAAGGTCTCCCACCCCTGGAAGATTACGCGATACATTGAGTTACACAATGAGAAGAAAAAGTCGGCGCTACATAACGCAGCGATCACTCACGGCTTCGTCGGAAGCGATCGCGAGCCGTAAGGTCGAAGTACAACTTATCTGGACGCAAATAAAAACGATAACTGGACGGAGGGAATTGAACTGAACCCTCCCCGGCAGCCCAGCGATCGCGGAAAAAAACTCGCACCGCGATCGTTTCTTTTACCTCATTCCCGGGGCTCTTTTCGCGATTCTTATCCACTAACTGCTGCCGGTGTGGTAAACAGAAAAATCGAAGTTAACTCCAGTCGTTAGTGGACACTTGTTGCGATCACTGTGGATTTGCTTGTGAAGGGGCGTTTATCGATCGGACGCCACTGGCACGTGCATAGCCCCGCCTAAACAGCTCCAATTCCGGCTTAGGAGATTGTCGGAAACCGCGTTGAGGAACTCGGGGCGCCTTGTTCGGTGCAATCGCGGTTAGGCGACCTTTCGCTAGTCAACTTACGAAGAAGATCGCGCGGTCCCCCAGAAAGCCTTGGACTCGATAGAAAAATTGAAAAATTTGTTTTAACTCTCTTTTCGTCGGTTATTGCGAGTATTGCGCGGAGTTACTCCCTCCCGACCTGGAGGCGCCTTTGTTTTGTAATGCTGAAAAGCGCGTAACCTTGAGGCGTATGTGACACGTTCGAAGACTCGTCGGAAGACCTCGCGGAGAATCGCGATCTCAAATTGGATTAAAGGTTATCCGCCGCTGTCTTGACCGTGTTGCGCCCGGTCGCGGAATGTGTGCCAGCGAGGTTGATACCTCCCGAGCGTGACCAGTGCGAACTAAGCCCATTTAACGCTTGGGTGCCTCCAGCCGCCCCCTGAGGACAAATCGATTGTCACGTTTTCCACCGATTATCGCTGATTTCCGAAGAAGCCAATTTCCCGCATTTCCCTGCCACTTTCGGCGACTACTCGCAGGCGGAAAATTCAAGTTGGCCCAGTGTAGTGTCCAGTGCAGCGCTGCATTTTCCTGCTCCCCGGTCGCGGGTTTTCTGTTATTCGTGCAGTGCGCCCGGCAGCGAGGCGACTTTTAACGTCTTTGCAAGATAAGAAATTGATCGCGGCGGCCGTCTGGCTGCAAGTTGAGTGCGTTCGATTAGGTCTTATCACGGCGGCGTGGAAAGGACTATAGTTCTTGTGCGGGTGGAACGCGTAGAGGTCGATTTGGGAAAATGCGCCTAATCGACGAGTTCGACGAGAAGCTGTGGCTGGCCCACAAGGAGCACCTTCTCAAGAGGGCCGGTGTGGCGACGTCCAGCGACGACGAGTTTCTCGTGACGCCAGTTTTCATCCGGAAGACGCCCAAGTTTCCATCGCGAGAACGGCATATGGCCATCAGGCGGAAGAAACCTTCGCAATCTTCCACACCATCGCTGTCCCCCCAGTCGAGCGTGGAGTGCTCATGTTTGGATACGTAAGACATGTCTTTTTAACTTCCGACCTCCTTTTAGTTTCCAATTTAAAATACAAAACTCAAAAAAAATGAGCAGCAACCAAGAAATTATGCATGATCCTCAGCGAAGATCAAACCAAATGATGCGAGAATTGACTTTTCTCCAATTTTCTAATGTTTTCTTTGCGAGGATTACATTCAAATTTAACTCAATCATACTGAAATGTTTAGAAATTTCGTGTATTCCTAACTTGTTCCATAAGTGATATTACAGCCGCCATTGAAAAATTTCTTTGCACTTCAATTGTTAAAAAGTTCAATAGTTTCTCAGGTTTTATAATGAGATGTTAGTATTTATAAAGTTAACTCTTAGGTGGAGCTTATTTATTTATTATCGCATAAAAAAACTAAATAAATAAACTTATAAGTAAGATTAACTAAAGCCCAATCAAATTTTTGTACCACAAATTTTGTGTTTTTAGTGCATACAAATAACGCCTCAATAAATTTCTTCAATCACCAATAAATTTTTAAGTCACAATCTTTTCAGAAAAAATTACGTGAATATTTTTTGATCTTTTCCAATCTATTAAATAATAATAGCACCTATGTATTTATTTATTTATTGTCTTTATCAATACATATACAAAATTAGACGAATGGAGTATGAAGTTATCTCAATTATGTTGGCAGTACAGCACATATCGCACATTACCTCTTGACATAATTAGTTCTTTATTTTCTTTGTTTTTACTTCTATGATTCCCTTTCAGTCAGTCTCGTTGTTATTAAAAAAAAAAGGAATCGGATTATCAGTATGTACATAAATTGAACTATGGTAAAAGTAGATAGTGACTGTGCTATTTTGCCATAATAATAATATTGATATTGTTGAAGGCTTGTATGTAAAATGTTATGGGTAATTAATTAATTGATAAAATGCCAGTCAAAAGTGTTCAGTTTTTGAAAGCCTAGCCTAAAGTAAGGTTCCGTAAATATTATTAAAAAGCTATAAAAATATAACAGATAATATGCAATTAGGTAGAATCTATTAAAACACATGTTAACTTAATATATTTATTATGATGCACATATTTAGTTTCGTTTTGAATCCTACGTGTTGCGCCCAACCAACACATCGCTAGGGATAATCGACTCATTGCCGAGGATAAGTATAATACCTACTTCGAATTTTTTCTAGAGCATATGTATAACAATTTCGTCACATCCCTTATCACCTGCCAACGCACATGATATAGCTACTTAAGTATATGAAAATGATGTATGAATAAGAATATAAGAAACTAAAAAAATTCATTTAATTCAAGTGACTATAAGAATATATACTTAGTACACATTTCTCAACCTTTTGTTGTTCTGAAGTAGTAAAGGAACTTCCGCAGAATACCACTCGAGAACGAGATAAATTCCTAAGAAGGAGAATTTTGCCTTCAGGCACTTAGAATCTCTCAGCAGATTTTTTTCTTTCAGGAACTTAGCCTTTATGTGAATCACCTCCGTAATTAATTGCTGTTGAGGGCTATTGTGGATTTTCTTGTTAATTGATTTCCCGTCACGATTTTACTCTTTTCTGTTACCCTAAGAAGCAATTTCTTGCGTATTTACAAGCTATTTCTAAGGTATTGTAGGTACTCTTGAAAGAAAAGTGAATAGACACCAAAAAATTCCTTTATTCAAGAATAAGTGGCCTTAGGTGCAGCAAATTACGAAAAGATGCTCAAGCATTCAACATTTCAATTTCCATTTCCTAAGACGGTGGTTACGCAATATTTCATCGCATGCGATGCGCGAAAGGAGAAGAGTTGGAATGCTATTTTAAATACATTTTCTTGACCGACGGAGGAAGCACTGCTACTTTTTATTGGAGGGAAAGGAAATTGCTCATGAGATCACTTGACGTAATTCATCAAAGCAATGAGTAGTTTTGCGAATTATACCTACTTTCCAATATATAGATATAACCACATATTATGTGTAATTACAAAATAGGTATGTTGTTTAAGTATATTTTAAGAGAGCGTAAACATAAAGCATAAATAGTACAAAGTTATAATTTAATAAACATAGAGCTTATGCAATGGTTACACAGGTAAATCCAATAATTTATTAATCATTTTATTTCAAAATAGGTTCACACATTCGTGTTAAATGTTACCGACACAAAATTTAATATTATATTATATTTATTCTCATTGTCTTCAACAGGAAACATTATGTTATTATTTATCAAAATGGTTCATGAATTAGTAACACAAAATAATACAATCAATACAATCGTTTTACATATGAAATTTTGTATTGTACAACAGCAAATCTTTATAAAATAAACACATTTCTCCCTAATGCACAGCTGATATCGATGCCATCTTCGGATACCATAGTGTCGTCAATACTGTGCGTGCAAAGTTAGAAATTTTTAATAATTAAATTATAGGTAGTATTGTCGGTACCATTAATGGGGGCACGGGTGCCCGTATGGGCTGTACAAGGATTTACTGTTGCATAGGTAGACCCTTTTTCGCGCACAGCCAAGCACACATTTGTGAAGTAAATCATATTTTTGTAAATCATATATACATACATATATTTTGTTTCACACTAATAAGCATATCACGTACTTGTGGAGTATATAATTTTTTTTTTTTTTGAAAACATCTAAATTTTACGTGGACACTTTTTTTGCAAAAACCTTTTGTGTTGAGTAAATAATATTTTTTTAAAAATAAGCAACGAGTTTTTACACGATCATCGTTTTTGAATATACTGGTTTTATTTATTTTAATAACTGTTTTAATTACCATAAATATATTTTAATCCCTTTGTTTCGGAAAGTCGGTAGGTACTAAATTAAAAATCAGGCACCGCTGACGCACTTACCTCAAGCGAAATCATAGATATTCTAAATTCCCCTGTTATATAATATATACATACATATAATACATATGCACAATAATTATATATAAGACACAATTACCATCTTTCACCAAAAATTATCTTTTCATCCTGAACTTCGACCCAAGTACATGAGCCATTTGACTTATCTTCATTAATCCTCAATAACCTGTATCTTCTATAACGAGTACGCGTATACCACCTTTAATTATAATAATTCAATATTCTAAGTCCTTAGCTATAGTCATTCAATGTTTTAAGTTGTAAAAATGACAAATATAAAGTGTGAATTCCCACAACCTTGCGAAATTGGAATCACTGGCACATGTGGGGTGGGTGGTTCGAAATTAACACTGAAAGCAGAACGGGGTATTGGATACTCCGATAAAACCCTATTTTATTTTCTAGTTACCATTGAAGCAATTAAGCTGGAATGCAACCCAAAAATATAAAAAAATATATGGTCAATGATGTGCAAAACCAAATGCTTAATATTTTTAAAGATTTATATATGTATAGTATAGGCCAAGTCAGTTCCATAACTGAATATTGTTTATCTAATGTTAATTAATATTATATTTTTACGTGTGTTCTTTATTCTCAAACTGCAAAAATTCCACTATGACGATTTTGATAATCTGTGTAGATATTAGAGATGCGACTTCCATGATTTTAAACAACAAATTTTAGAGGCAAGTTCTTTATATAAGTGTGGCAAGTCGGTAGCATTCATGAACCCATAGAAATTCACTTTACTGGTGCAAAAGTAAAATCATTAAAACTTCCATACGCAAATTGGAAAGTAATTGCAAATCGTAGCTAAAACACTTTAATTAGATTAGCCACCAAGCAGCCGGAAAGCTTAAATTATTTTTAATTAATTAGTTGAGTGCATTTCCAACTGGTGGAATTTGAATGCGTGTTGCATGCACATATCACACGTTGCAGGTACGCTGGAAGAAAAAGTCGGCGCACAATCGTGTTAAGACAGCACGAAAAAAACGAAATATTCCAATCGCTTTGACAATGGAAGTTACTTCCTGGTTGAAAAGTTTTAACGAATATTCTGTTTTTGCATACAGTCTGTGCACTTCCTTATATCTAGACGACGTGCGTGATCTTGGCAACCAGAGCGAATCTGCTCGTGTCGTGCGCTAATTGAGATTGCAATCGCATTGCACTCGCTGCGTTAGTAATTGAAGCGCACAAAGAATCTTGAGGTAAGGTGAAATATGTGTGCATAAGATGCCAAACTATATGCACTGCAAGAAAAGCAACAAAGAGTGCGCTCAGGTATTTAATTAGAACAAAGAGATTAAAGTGGTGAGATCATAGGCAAACTTGCATAAATATGTACATATGTACGTCTTCAAGCATAATTAGCAACACAAATGCTGATGCAGCCTGTCTGCACCTACTTGTGAAGGATTAATGATTTACCGTCGAGTTGCAAGGTGGGAATTAAGGGATCATTCTTGTTTAGACGCTCAAAAAAGGCCCATTTTCATTAATTTTTTTAAGGAAGGAATTGTTATAAATTTTTTTACAATTTTTATTGAGGCTAACTAATACACTCTTTAAGTACTTAGAAAAGCAATTTTTTTTTCACTCTTCTAAAACTTCAAAATGGCGGCTAACGGTGACTCCGTGAAAAAAGTAGTTCGCTGGCGAAGGTAATATCTCGATAATGGCTCATGTAAATTGAAAAAATCAAAATTGTTTATATTCAGCACCTATTGGTATAGCTCTAGCGTTAACTACAAATATTCATTCTTACCGATAAATAAAAAATGGCGGACATTTTAAAAAAAAATTTCAAAAATTGCGTTGTTTTTTCACTGTTTTTGGGCCACAATTAATAGTAAAAATCAAAATTTCAATTTGATCGTAGTTCACACTAGAGCTGTTTATGTGTTACTATATGTGGTTAAAATTTCATGAAGATCGGTTCAGCGGTTTCGGTCAAATTACCGCCGCCGACCGTAAAAACATAGTTTTGAGATAAACACGTTTAGTTTTTTAAGGGATAAGTCTTACCTAAAGTTAATCGGCGATGTCTGCACCATATAAAATGCCTTCTGTCTCTTCGAAAACTTTAATTTTTTCCACTCTAGCCTTCCTTGCGTTTGTGGTCTCTTTAGATAGTTGGGAATTGCAACGATTTGCTAACCGGTCACGCCCAACATTACAATTAGACAATATGCATATTGGCGAGCGCTCCTGGTAGTAAAAGTTGCTACGAACATGTCACAAAATAATATGTTTAGACTGCTCCAGTCAAATTCAATTTTTGACACAATACTTTTAGATACATATACTTTCGAAAAGCGCAAAGAAAAAAAAAATATTTTTTGATAATTATAAACCAGAATGATCCCTTAATCAACGGCCGATGAAATTTTCTGCGACACTTTTCAGCGACTTCAAATACGTCCAATAAATTGGTCGCCGCTGATCAAAAGGCTTATCAAGCAATTGCGTTTTATTGGACCTCGATAGTCAAGCCATCATGCGAGTTATTTTTGCGGCCAATATTCACTTGTTTATCTTGGGACTGAATTATACGCGCAATTTACGACTGACTCACGGGGCCCGGACAAGAAGTTGACGTACCTGGTGCCGGTGCGATAAATCCAGAACGGATGGCATCGTGCGGTTGCTCGGCCGAATGCAATTAGCCGGACTTATGTCGCCGGCTAACGAGTCCAGCAAGTGAAATGTTGCCGGTGGGGACATCGGCAGGGCAGGTGGAGCCCGGTAACTAACCGTGTTGCATTAGGTCAGGCCTGTCGATACCGCGGCGATTCAGCGATAAATTTCCCGAGTCAATTGTTAGGCCATACTGCGCCAGGAGATATGGCTGCGGTTGGGCTGCGGGAGGAGGGTTCGACGGGACACACGTGCGGAGGACAGAGCTCCCGGGGGATATGTATTCAGCACATTATCCACTGTCGTATATTTCAGGTATCCTATTATGGCAACGGCAGAAATCGAGAACAGCTCCCAAGATTGATGGCCGGCCGGTAATGGCCCGACACGGCTTCGGCTGAGATTTCTTCCACCTTAAGGAATGTCTTTCGGTGGGTGTCGTTTCTATGTCACCGCGGCGCAATTCTGGTGTGACATCGGGCAAAATAATTGGATATGACTGACCATAAACTAGAACACCGAGACGTCCCTGACCAAATGCTTCGGACTCTTGTGCGCCGCACGTTACAATATTTGCAAATTTGATTTGCGAGGCCTGCGTCTTTAAATAGAATAAAAATTGGAAGGTCTCATAGTTGGTTCTTATTAAATTTGCGTTGAAAGCAGTCTTTAATACTTATTATATAATTTGTAAACAGGTCTTTGGTGTTTCAAACAATCATTTGAAAGCAAATTAACTTTGTTAAATTTAAATTCAAAGATGAATCCTCATATGCCTATGTGAAAAAACCTAAGCCCACATAAATAAATGTATGAAAATCCCTTTGAACTCCTTTGAACTTTTCGCTCACTATAGCCCGAACTATAATGGTCTTAAGACACCTTAAGGTAGCTTAAGATTTTGTTCGATTGTATGAAGTGCCATACTAGCAACTATAATGGCCTTATTCTATCTTTCGTTCACTTTCCAAATCTTTCGTCAAGTCTTAAGCGTACAAATCTTAAGGAATCTTAACAGAAGCGAGGTTTCTTATAATCATAATTGCAGAATTTTGTAAAAAATGGATGAAGTTTAGCAGAGTTAGTTAACTTAGTAAGAGATCTGCAAAGATTAAAAAAGAAAAGAAGCAACAGCACTCAGAACTATGTTGTGTTCATACTTAAATTCATAAATAAAACAAATTTATAAGAAAATACTTCAGTTTTATTTAATACTAATTCAAAATATAATCATAACTGGTAAAAGAAAACAAAAACATTCCCTGTTTCCCAATAATGCAAGTGTCAAAAATGCATTAAGGCAATTCTAGTTGAGCTCAAGATTTGTTAAGATTTGACAGCATCTCAACCAACCTTAAGGCAACTGGACGAAACAATCTTACTCAGCCTTAAGGCCATTATAGTTCGGGCTTATGCATATTCAATTTCAAAAATGTGAGCGTTAGAAAGCTATCCAAAAAATAGAGTGATGGTTGTGTTCATTTTCAACAAGGTTTGGTAACTGCTTATAAATATTCAACGACATAATTTAATTTAGATGCAAGTTATTATTAACTGAATGCTTATGACTTGGTGATACAAAATTATTTATTGAATTCAATTTGCAGTTATTGGCTTATAAATTTCCATATATTATGTATACTTCGATTAAAAAATGAAAAACTATGAAACTAAGAAGTAATGTATCAAATATTGAATTAATACTGAAAAATATTTTTAATAACTTATAGTTATTATAAAATTATATTATGTAATTATTATATAATTTGCTTACACAGTTTCTTCAATTCAAGATAGTATTTGTTACTACTTATATGTATGTACATATATTTCTTAGACGAGTAATTTCCTCAACAATATAATTTAGTCTTCTGTAAATCAGTTCCAAATTATAGCAGGTAGACACTTCGAAATAATTTCTACCGGTTTGGTTTGACGAAGATTTTGAATAAATATTTTGTGAATGTTAATTGAAATTCGAATTGGTTGCTTGTACTTCCAGAGGTAGCTACTGAAATTTAAAATTTCAAAAGTTGATGTTCTTTTGCATCGATTTCTAACAAGTTTTCGCAAGGTACTGTTAATTATGTAAAGCACGTACATATTTGAGTAAACCAGATTATTATTTTTATTTTTATTTTTGTTTTTCATTTGCTTTTCGTCAACAGTTTTTCTAGAATTATTTATAGAGAAAAGATAAAAACAATTTTAATTAAAGGATTTTCTATACAATCGTGTGTAATTAAAATGTTTTGAGAATATGTAAATCTAAGGCTGTGTGCCAAACCTGCTAAATGCTGGTTAAAATCCAGTTTGTATTGGAAATTTAGCTGAAAGTGGAATTAGACAAGACGTCAACGCGTTATTTTCATCTGGCTTGTAGTACGAATTTTCGAATTAAAAGTTTTTTCATTTAATCCCCGAAGTCAATAATGTGGTGGTGGCATTATTTTCTAGAATTATATTTATGTATGGGGAATATTTGAAATGAAAAGGAAAAAAGCCAAAGCTGAAAGTTAAAATTTAACGAGCACGTTAGCTCGAAAATTTACCGAATGGAAATGTACTAGAATTAGCCAGCATTCATCCGGTTTGGCACACAGCCTAAATTCATTTTGCATTCAATATCAACTCATATGATTTTAAAAAAAACATTGAAATACACAAGTCAACGCAATTTGCACATACTTTTGCTTAAATGCCAACAAGCCAGAACCAGTTTCGATATCGAACGTGCCGTCAGACATCACTCGTCAAAGCGATTCAATCTCACTCGCAACGACTCACATCTGTCGTCGATTTTCCATCTAAGTTGCATTATCGGCCGTAAACGTACGCGAAAAACATACGCCTTAGACAGGTCGCAACGCTGCGAAAATCCCAGTAAAAATCAGCGAAAATCAGAAAAATCAGTAAAAATCAGCATCCATGAAAACGTGCCAGTGTATGTTTATCAGATTGAAAACCTCAAGCTCTACCGCATTAGTAAATTACGTCAATCCCCATTAGACATTTTTACTAAGCACTGTCCATCTGTTTTTTGGCTTTTGCATTTGAATAAATTTTCAAGAGGCGCAGTGTTACAAAAGTCAACATATATGTATATTATGAAGGATAAGTCTAGAGATCTGTTGACACTGCGCCATGGCGGTCTTGTTATTTATAGTTTTTTTTCAAATTTTTTATGCAATAATAATGGCTGGCATTGGAAATTAGCGAGCAACAATTTCGAGTCCAGCGAACTTCGCCGCAGTTAAAGTTGGTGGTGCGGAGGCAAGCGATTAACTCGAATTCTAGTGGCAATTCGTGCTTTATGAATAAACATTTGTAGAGAAATATGTACATCCGGATTTTTGGTGAAGAACCTTCCGAGAATTTTTTGGGCATGACAAATTTGAAAAATTAGTTTTGGCGCCAAACAATTTTATATTATACGCAATTTGTATATTTTAGACCAATGTAGGCAGAACCACATTTTTGTATAATCTAAACCTAGATGACGGTAAAAATAGAACGTGTAGTATAAAAACATTATTATTTTTTTTATACCTGTTGCGCATATTAATCCAATTTTATTATTTAAGTTTCTCTATAATACAATACTTAACCATGTCAACCGTAAGAACATTTTAAAAGAGTTTGAATGCTAATAACGTTTTAATTCACTGAATGTGTAGTTTCAAAATCTCGAGACACCGTACTAATTTTCAAATGTTTGTAATAAAATATACCTACGTATAATTAAAAATTCCTTCACATGCTGGAATGGAGTGTCTTTGAACAGTAGTTAAACTTTAAGCCTAGTTTAAGCTGGTCTAAGTCGAATTCAAATTTTGACTAAATCAAGTTCCGACTTGGTGCAAGCGCAGATCAATTCCTTGCAGTTCCTATATCACTGGTGGTTTGACAACTTCAAAACATGGATATTTTAATTGCATTTTTCTAAACTATGTAACTTCAACAATATTCAGTAACTTTGTAGCTACTGCTACTACGAATTATTTGCAATTTTTCATTAAAAAAAGATAAATTTTAAACGCGTTTTGTTTACAACGCTTTTGCGTTTTGTGTTTAGATTTTTTTCGGAAACCCATTTCCTCCCTGTTGTTTTCCGACCCAATTTTCTTCCCAAGTACCTACTAATTAAAATAAATATAAAATATTTTTTTTATTCTGATATCTTCAATAGAATTTTAAAAAAAAATCAGATCTCTGACTTCATTTTTTAATTTCCTAATAATACATCCCTGAATGAAATCAGTATAATAAAGGATAAGTTTTCTCGCACAATAAAAAATGCCTCTTATGTTACAAAAACTACTGCAAACGTAACAAACTGTTGGTATCTACAAACTTGCATGTATGGATGATGAAACCTCATATCTACATTTCATACGGGTAATTTATCCCATTTATCTTTCATGGTTCACCTTGGTACCTTAATAAATTCAAAGATTTTGATTACGACTTATATTCTATGAGATAAGGAAAAAGGCGTATTTAAGTATTCAAAACAAACTTCAGTAATCCTGTTTGCAACCCTATTGAACCCTTGTAAACCTGCTGAAAGGACTATTTAACCCCTCGTTATTTAGACAAGATTATCTTTTCCTTTTTGTAGCAGTTTGTCATCCGAAAAAAAACCTACATGTGTGGAAAATCGACCTACTTCCTTATTTGATTAACAACTTTTTGTTCTAATGTGCTACATACACTTAAAGATTTAAATTCAGAAAAATAACGTGTATGTTTCTGAATACATACTAACATTGCTATTATAAACTGAAAATACGCATTTTTTGATGCTTTATAAGCAATTTCATTTGCAACTTTCGCCAAGTTTAATGTATTTGAATTAAAATTTCTTCTTAATGAAAACATCGGAAACAATGTTCGCTGCATCCACTGCTGAATCGCGCCTGTTTCATATCTCAAGATTTCCAATCGTAGAAAGGAAACATGCATCCACCCTCTCGTCGAGCAGAAGATAGTCGCATAAGATGCAAACTGAATCTGAAATTTTATCAGAAACGTTTCAACTGCCGTCTTGGAAAAGCTCCCGCCGACTTTCTTCAAACGGGAGCTTTCGTCAAGATTTCCCTTTCGTTGGGTGGCTTTCTGTCTGCGCCCTTTCGGCCGCCACAACTCCATTTGTAAACAAAACTTTCCAGCCAGTGGCAGTGAGGCGAAATGCGAAATCGTGCAGTTGTTCGTTCTCTTCGTCGACTTTTTTTCACTCCGATAACCTCCCCGTACACACGGCTCAAAATGTTCCGCGCTGCCCGACTGGGCGGTTATTGAAAAAGTTTTTCAGTTACGCTCGAATTGTGGGACTGGTTGGGTCGTTCGTTGGCAGTGGTGAACTCAGTGCCGGCCTACGTTTGGTGTGGTGAAAAACGCTCGATTAAAAGCGCGGGAGTTTGCACTGTGTGAACAAATAATAAACAGACGCTCATCGCTAGTGCTCTGGTGACATAACCTCAAAAGTTTGTTTATGGGTTTTATTGAATTTGAATTCTGTGCCACTTCAACGTGAAGTGAGATTTTATCGCTCCAATCCTGTTACTGTTTCGGAAAATCACTTGTGGTTTTTGCGGTCTGGATCGGTTAATTAATCGGTTTTCCCTCCAACGAACCACTGGCTGAGAGTTAATTGGGCGAACCGCGAGTATTAATGATTTAATTTTGCTCCTAGACTTAGTTCACCTACGGGTAACATAGACGACCCCCATTTAATTTGGGCTCAGATAACTCTGATCCAGCCACGGACGGAAGAGCCTAATTCGAAAGATAGTCGCGCCGCTTGATGATAACGAAATTAGCGGCAATTAGTCTCTTTGGCCGCGGTTTATAAGCGGTTTATAAGCGGTTTTACCTCTGCCAATTTGCTTGGCTTGAAAATTGCTCCTATAAGGTAATTTTCCATGTCGGCGCCCAATTTATGCTGCTCATAGCCCCCAGTCGGGGGTGTCGAGTTAGCATACCATTTTTGTTGCGTAGAATATTTTTTTTTACTAATTGAAATCTGACCCGTGTCCCATGGCAGGCTACTTTCAGCTCATGCGGGATTTTTCTGCGCTTAGAAAGCGCCGCTTGCTCGTTATCATTTCCAGTCGGCCTTCAGGGTGTCTCCGGCGAATCTACGAGCGCCCATAGGCTAGTAACATATGTACTATATGTAGTTAGAAAAATAAGTAAAAACAGAGTCGCCCAAGGCCGAGAGCGACTCGATGCCTATGATTGCGATATTTGCATTAATGTGTCACTTTGGTGGGTGCCGCTCTGATAGAAAGTAAATTGCCAGCAGGAAGGCTGTTTCATTTCCAGGAAATTTTCGCTTCATAAATTGCTTAAATTGCTTTTATTAGAGTTGGACAGGTGAAAACCGGGGATCGGCACCTTTTTTAACCTTATTTTTGTTGGTTGTAAATTAAGAACAATTTTTTATATTGTACACGCGCTTAATATCACCATTTTTTTGCGATGTTACTTTATGTTCACAGAAATGTTACCAGCGATATCAAGAAGTACTTTGAAAAAGTAAACAATCACACAAGATCTAAATATTGAAATGCAAAATAGAATTTTCAGGATAATAACTTAAAAGATTCATTCATTCATACATACCTACATGCGTATGTTCCTAAATTAATAGTTTATGTCTTCCTAATTCTGAAATCCAAAATAAGTATAAACCATTATAAGAATCAAGTCGGCCTTAAATTGCCCCCGGGCTTTCTTTTTAAGGTCAAGTGACTCTACCAACATTATAATTTTTACTTATAATATTTTTGTAACATCTGTTCACGAGATAATTTGGTGAATCAATTAAAATAAAATTTACTTGAATAATTCAGTGATTGAACATAAAACTGTCTTGCGCCTATAATAAGTTATAATCCCGAAAACTATTTAAATTAAATACTCACTTTGACATCATATCTGAAAATTTCATCATTTTGTATCCAATGTACCATCTTTTTGTCGAAAACTTAAGTTTTGTAAAATATATTTAAAATCAGAAATTTATAAGTCGTAACGTGCTTACTTTTATTGAAACTCTGTTAAATTAATCAATTCATAATTAAAAATCGTCTCTGACAAGCACTGACAACTGAGCGAATGTTTAGAAAACTATCATATCTGCTTAAAAGATGTCGTTCATGACTGATTGGTTTTCAAGCTGCTTATAAATCAAAATATGTACATATATATAACTTCACATCACCATTTGTTTAGAAGAAATTTATTATTCCAGAACCTTAAACATAAATTAAAATAATGCGAAATTAAGAAAGTGATGCTTCTATTGAAAAAATTGTACAAATTTAATTTCAACTTCAAAAAAGCAATCCTCAATAGACAAAAAAAATAGTCTAAATAAAATGAAAATTGCGCCTTTACCTTTTATTTAAAACTAATTCATTATTCTTTCGTTTTACTATGCAAAAATAATTTGTTATTACTTTAGTAATTAAAATGTCGTTTTCCTAGTTTACTACTTGTATAATCTAATTAGCCAGCAAAGATTGATTTAAAAATAAACATAACTGGAATTATTCATCCATAATAACTTGAATATGGAAATAGTATCTCCAGATTTGTGTTTCATGTAACTTATAGGTTGTGGAATAAATAATATAAGAAATAATAATTTTTCATTTAAGAAATTTAAATAAAATAGCCAATAAAGGACGATTGGCCATATGAAAAAACTAAACAAAATATATATTAAATCTATATTTTGCACTGAAAATGAGATTTATGAAAAGTTGTTTATTTGTAACATTTGTTATTTCGCTAAAATATAATAAAATTGTTGTATTTATACCTACTTTTTTTAAGAAGCTTAATACAAAAATTTATCTGGTTCAAAGTTTGAAGTTAATTGGGTAAATTTCATAGCAATTTAATGCACTATTCTCAAATTTTAAAATCGTAATATATACGTGAGGGATTTTAAAAATCAATTCAATTCAAAATTTTTTTATGTATCTTACCTGAACCAGATATAGGAAAATGAAAAAAACTCAGCTAATAATAATAAAGACTTAATATGTAGGTCTATTACTAGAATTGGAATATTGATGTAACTTCAAGAGGTTCTAAAGATTATCTCAAACTCATTCTTAGTTTTGTTTCCCGTAACTCCTTTGATTAATCACGGAAGTTATTATCGGAAGTAACTCTATTAATAATTTACATGAAGATTACGTTACTTTCAAAGGAAAATGGAGAATGCTCGGAATATTAACGTAAACGTTGTTTGCCCTAGACCCTTAAAGCATCACCACCCTTGTGTCATCACGCTAGACTAAATGATAGTCAGCAAGGTGAAAATTAAGCAAACGCCAGAGGAGGCGCCGGGGTGCTCTTTTAATGCTCGTGTGCGTGCAGTTTTCATTAATTTCAGGCACCCTGGGAATGGCCAGGTTAATTAGTCCCGGCGTCCCGGGAACAAACAAGGAACGAACCTTGCTGGCATTTGAGCGAATTACGCTGTCATCGCCAGCAGTCATCGCTGATGCCGTAAATCCGCCTTTATCACTTTAATTAGCAATTAGGCGTGAATCCGCGTCTTCCATTTGCGGCAGTGCCGGATAAGGTGGTTGCCGCGCGATGATACAATCGAGGGACTCTGGGTGTCGACCGTCGGGTTATCACTGAGTAGGAATTTACCTCAGCAAACCTCAGACTGACCAGCCAAAGGAATTTTGGAAAGAGGACGACTTAAAGTAAATGCATATTTTAAAAGAAGTCGTGCTCCATTAAGATCAGCGCACCGAGGTGAATCAGACTCGCTTCTGAGCAGGCCTTATCTCAAGAAAGTCTGACTGAAGCCAGGAGGCAGACTGAGCAATTTCTCAGAAGTGTTTGCATGCCTGCATATATTTCTTTTCTGTTCACTTATTGCTAATTGTAGAAATTACTCAAGCCTCAGCTAGCGCGACGAACTGATAACTCTTTTTTCAAAGCAGGTAGTCGTATGTATGCCGTACTTAAGCATGCGCCTTAAGACGATCAGTAAAAGTCGAGATAATAAAATAAATATTAGCTTAGGGTGTGATTAGCTTCCCACTCACTGCGCTGCTCTTTATCTGTTTCGGACTACTTTTTTCAATTTTTGGGCGATAAAAATTATGGGTGTTTTCTTATTTGCCGAAAAGCAATTTCCTAAGAATAATTAAAGCCCCATAATTCAAACGGAATGCAGGAAAGTCATAAAGTAGTAATTCCGGCCATAATCTCGTAATGAGTTTTTGTAAAATACGTCTTGCAAAGCTCCTCGAAGATGGAATGAGCGCTAACATTGATTTGGTGGCGTATTTCGGGCAAAATAAATTGCGCCGAAGTAATCCTGGAGCTGAGCTCGTTCAGGAAGCTTTTCCATTCCATCATCAGAAAGTCATTAGAAGATCGTAAGATGTGGTGCCAAGTTGTTTCCTTTCAAAACTGAGACGAAGATTGCAAGATTGAATTTTAAACATGCCTTAAATTTATTTTTATGGTTATCGATTTGGAAATATTAATCCAGACATCGAGAGGTGATCCATTACTTCAAGTTTATTTTCTAATCGTTAAATTACTTCAGTTTGTGTAGCTTGGCGATTAAACGAAGGTGTTTTAGACAGAAATACTGCTATAGGATTTCCAAATCTGTAATTATCACATCATTTCACAGCTTCAAACCAATCAAAATGAACTATTTATTGAAAATGTGTAAAATAATACAGAAAATGAAAGGATCTATAAAGATAAACCAAATGGAAACTTGAATCCTTCACTATTACTGATTTGTGATCATGTCGATGTGTTCATGCTTCCATCTTTAATTGTTTAACGCCAAATTCTCTGATATTGTTTCTTCTTCGATAAAAGGATGTTTGATACCTACTCAAACCCCTTGCTTTCGATATCTTTCGGTAAACTTAACACGGTCTTTTGTGATTTTATTTTCTCCGAATAGATAAATACACAAGAATATCCAGGCTGTGGTATATCATTTATTTATTTACCTCTACCAACACAAAAACCTTTTTTAAATGAATGTTGTGAAAACTTTAGACACCTAACAAATTGCCATACGCGATATTCACACAGAAGCATAAATATTAATCAATATGATTGGTTAAAAATAACTTATGAAAATAACTCACAAATACGTAAATTCTTCTATGATAAAGCAAAGCAAATTAACATTTTACAGTACTTTTTTAATAGAATCTTAGTATCAATTTACACCATATCATCCATTCATTTTGGAATTAAGCGCTATCAACTGAAGATGTACCTAACTAAAGAAAATATTTAAATAAGAAATGTTAATATGCTAAGACATACTTTAATGACAGTTATTATTCTTATCCGAAAATTAACCTTCAATCGATCGAAAAAAAACCTTAGTTTATATAAAAGATCTGTAAATTTTCTTAAGTAAAAATATTGTAAGAAGATTCATATACGAGTAGTAGTGAATATATGTACTTATCAAAAGTTACCAAATTAGTTCAAAGGAAAATTTAGTAAACTATCAAAGTCTTGCATATTTGTGCAAACTCTCAATATCAAGATATAAAAGGAAAATATTCCATTATATTATTTCTCTCAATAAAGGAGGTTAATTCTGTTCCGTATGTTATTTAAAATGGTTTTTACTTTTACAATTATGTATTCAGATGAACCGTAAAACGGAAAATCACACATATGCCGACAAATGAAATTAATCTGCTTATGCTCTGCGGTAATATGGGATAAAAGCAGTAAAAAGTAGTGTACAGTGCTCAATTATTCACTTCCGATAAAAACTTTAGAGTCAGACACGATCTACAAATATTCACTGCTATTTTGTTAGTTTTCTTAATTTTATAATAAAGACTTATTAGGTACGATTCGTACAAAATGTTTTAATCGGATGTAACTTTCGTTCCTACTGTTTTTCAATAGTTCGTGATAGAATGTCGAGGGAAGAAGTTGCAGAGCGATTTTTATGAGGAGGGAATAAATGCAACTAATTGTTAAAGCCCTACATAAATAATGTTGAAATGTTTATGTTGCATACAAGTTCTGAAATTTTAAACCTAAAATTCTAATTAAGTCTTGAGCAGCTCCTCGTACTTCGGGAGCTGGTTGGCTCAGGAGTTGTATACAAGACCCAAATGAAACACACTAGTGTCAACAATCGGCCATCGAACTTGTTGTTCCTCTCGGAATTTAGTGGCATGCATTAAGAGTCCGCGAGACGTTCATGTTGTCCGAGTGTCCGACGACCGATAAAATGCGACAATTCGCCCCGCTGAGATATTTGCAACATATAGCCGCAATCACTGCGCCGGGATTGGTGTTAATGGACTCATTTCCTGACCAGGGCCCAGCGAGTGCGCTCCCAGACATCATCTGGAAGTGGCGAGACGTCCCACGGGCAGCCCGCCGGCCGCTGGTGGCCGATATCTGGACTCTGGAGCCGCGCGATTTGCCGCCGTGCAGCCAAGAACAAAAATACTTGGGGCCTTCTGCAATTCATCATTTTCCCATTTTGTTTATTGACACATTTCACGGGCTGCTGTTCCCTGAATTGGGCTCCGCAGCCCGCGGAAAACGCACCTCGATTTGAAGAAGATGAGCCAGCGAAGCGCACCCATCGATCTCTGGAACAATCAGAAGGTGTCGACTGGAGCCGCCAAGGATGACAAGCGCCACTTAAACTGCCGGAAGTATCGCAAATCGCTGCGATCAAGGGAACCCTCGCATCCGAGTAAATATTCCGTCGATTCGGCAAATATCAATCGACTGCGACTCCAACTCACAATGGCGGGAAAAGGTGCTAAGTTTTGGGGGATGATGTTCACAACCACCACCCACCCGCAAGTCGTGCGATGTTAGGTCGGGACCAAATTGAGTCCTTCGCCGCAACATCCTGAGAGCTGGCAGGGACTCGTGTTGACACATTCCCAAAGTGATTGATCCCCTTGGGGGGCTCTTGAACGAGCCGCTTGATGGCACAGCTACTGGTAAATGGGTTTTGATTATGTGGAAACTGCCACTTCGGTTTCAACTCAGATTTGGGTTTTCCTAAAAATAGATTTTCTCATTTTACGCCTTTTTTAGTTTTTCTGGGAAACATATCGTAATGCTACAAAACATTTTCTTCCATAACAAAGTACCTACCATTTTTGATAAAAATATTAAATTTTTCCTTCTCTCAGAGAGAAATGTTGGTAAAATCAACCAATAAATCCAATAATTTCAACCAATTATATATTGTACATTGAGACAAAATATTAATAAATATCTTATAAGGAAAAACTTCATTTCTTCAAACCAAATATGATTCTGCAATATGCATTCTCATCGGATCGAATCCAACATAAGGATTTCTTTTGTTTGCAAAATATCGATTATATAAAAATGTATTTATTACAAAATTGTATTCGTAGATTTTACAAATGTGGTATACTTTGAGATTTATAATCGAATAAGAATGCTTCATTTGATCTCCCAAAACATTCGATGCCAATTACTTTTTCCTCCAATTTTGCATGGCTTACATTCATGCGTCAAAAATATACCCGTACTTAAAAAAGTGACGTGAACAAATAAAAATCATATGAAACAATCACACTAGACGAATATCAGAGTAGGTCCCATACATATATACATACATATATATACATTCTAATGCCCACCTGAAAACGGATACCATGCTAACTCATGACTATTCCAATAAATCAAACTTATCCTAAGTAAAAAGATAACTAAGAACTGGATACTTAGTTTTCGAGATAATATCACTTTTTTTTATATTAAGAAATTCGTTAACTTCTAGCATTTCTTTCGGTATAATGGCTACGAACTTCGATATTGTAGCCTTAACGAATACTACAAAAAATAAAATAAGATTTGTTAACAAGAAAACAGTTTAAAAGAGTAAATTAAATTTATCGAGATTTTTAACATTTAATGTAGATTCTTACAACAATCAGAGAAAAGGTGATTTTCAGAAAACGTTTGACAAAACTATAATTTAATCTTGAAGTATATTGAATAAAACTCTACAATCTATTTTTAGTTGAATAGTTAAGTTATATGTAGTTAAATTGATGATTAGTTTGTCGTTAAGTATCTGCTAAAACTGGTAATATATATTTCACATAATTAATTATCGAAAATTTACAATAATTTACGAAAATCTTCCAAAAATATTAAACACACAATTTTAATATTTTCGAAAAAACCAATTATAAAAGAGCAAACTTAATTTACCTACTTCTGTACTAAAAAGTTTTAGTTTTTAATATTGAAATATTATGAAAGTTCTTTAATTGATTTTTAAGAAACTCTGCACACATTTGAAAAAACATGTTTTAATAACTGATTTTTATTGTATTTGTTTTTCTACTATGTATGACTTAGAACTTAAGCTTTCATTGGTTGGTAATTATTTGTTTCCCGAAAAATTTCAATAACTTGTAATCCTATTTTGCTCATAAACGTTACGTGATAAACAATTTGAATTTTCGGATGCATGTGCCATCCCCAAAAACATCAAAACACACTTTACGCCGCACATATTTTGCAGAGTTATGTTACTTATACGTAGTTTAGATAAGGCAGCATAATTTATTCGTTTTTAGTTATTGGTATTTTTTATGATTCAGATATGCATACTTTCATGAAATTGATGCCGTCATTCACGCGACACGCAAATTGATTTCGCTAATGAGTTTTTTATGCTTTCAATGTACCATATGTACTTACTTGTGCATATGAATGTGTATGAAGGTATTTATAATAAAAATCTTTTACATACATTCTGGGATAAAATAATGAGACAAACAATAAAATGTTGTACGGAGTTTCCCAAAAATTAACTTTAATTTAATTTCAATATATTTTCTATGTTATCGGGGGTGAAATTAAAAGCATAAAATATAATATTTTATTTTTCGGAAGACATTTTTTTTAAAGTTTATTTTACAAATTGAGGTAAAATAACCTTTCACGAAGAAGGGCAAACCCGTCAGTCATCACTGATGCAATGCGACTATTTAAACTCGCATAAATCTTGCGCCTAGCACCAACAAGAAATTATTATAGTTTCTATTTCCGCAGAAATTCATTACAAATAAACAAAACCGCCGATCATGTGCCAGTCGAATTTTCCCAGCCGGTTGCCCAAACAAACAGATTTCTGTGATTCTTGTCAGCCGTCCAACCCATCAAATCGTCAAATTGGACAAAGGCGCGGAGTTGCTCCTTTCGGCGATAAAATTTATTGCGGGTGTGATTCCGCCCCTGATTATTAACCGGTGTCCATTCATTGCCAATAACTCTGCCAAAATTAGCTCTTCTGCCAGTTGCGGGGGAGGACCAAGCGAGCTGCTGCAATAACTCTCGCTGCATATTAAGCCGACACTAATTTCATTTTGATAGGTTGACCGTTGTGAGCCGATGCGTGCGAAAGAACATTAAACGACTTTGCTCGCGCGAAATTACAGACAAAAGGTGCGGGGTGTAAAATGGTAGCAATGATTGACCTCTATCGGCACTCAGAATGCCCCCTGTGGGAGGCCATGGCTCCCCCTCAGATCCCCTGGACTGGGATGCGATATGCCTGCCTCAAAGTCCTCAACGCTTACTGCAAAGTTTTCGACCGACAGGAACTGTACGACCTCATGGTTAGGTACGTAGCTATCTTAAGGCTCAAATTTGTTATCCTTTAAACTAAGGTAAGTAATGAAATAATTATCTAGATATAAGCTAGAGACGTGTAAATCTTATAACAGAGACACAATACTTCCTGAGGCGACTAGTACTCAAATCGCAATTTTAGTGGTCCTGCAATCCTCGAACCTCTCATTTTTTTAACAAATAAGAGTTTAAAGTACGCGTAAATTCAACACAAAATGCAACAAATTTCCCTTTTTTCCTGTAAATAGGAGCGTATCACGCACGAATTTTGCCCTACTTTACTACATCCATCCTGTGTGATACTGAAGAACCTCCAATTGGAAAATGCAGGAAAAATTAGGTTTAAAATACGATTAGTTTTTTTGGCGTTCATCCTTTGATTTGATAGCAGAAGGACTGATCTGTTTTTGCACTATGTATACCAACGTAAATTCCTTTTTGTACTATGTCCTTTTCATTATCACAGACAAGTATATAAATAAATAAATAATTTAGATCATTCTCAGCAGAAATAAACAACATTCAAGATTTCGAATCGGTAGAGGAGATTGAGGAGACTTTTGTAGATCTAAAATTTCGAACCTTCCATCCTTAAGGAGGATATTCATTTTGTTTTTAACAAAGATTAATTAAATATTTTGTTAACTTAGCAAATGTTTTGTTTATACTGTTAACAATTAAACAATCATCGCTAGTTTATACACTTTCTTCTTTCGATTTTATACTTTATTCTTCAGTAGTTTTTGTTTCAATCAAATTACCCCTTTTCACAAACTTTAAAAAGTAATATTAAATGTTTGCAAAACTTTAGCGCGATCAAAAAGTGTTTATTTTATTCCTCGACAAATTTTAAAAACAACCTTGGAAAAAAATGCTTTTAAATTTTGGGTAAATAAATATATTAATCTAGTCTAAGCATATTAATATATTCAATCGATGTACATGAACCTACAACGTGGTAAAAAGTTCAAAAATGAAGAATGTTCCGGATGTACTTAGGTAATAGCCACATTCCAATTTTTAAGTTCCCCTAAAATTGCTGTTTTTTATTTGGGTTCAGTTGATTTACAAAAATTGAGCCACGAAAATAAAAAACTATAATAGCACATCTTATAATATAAAAATAATGTTGTACTTCTGGTGAATTTTTCACAATTCAATTTATATCAGTAATTTAGAACAAAAGCAAATTGAAAAGGCTTATCAAAATAATCACAAAAATAGCTTTACCGAAACTACTGTTCTTAAAAGTGCTCATGAAATTCAATTGACAATTTTGCCTCAGGTGTGGCAATCTCCAAAATATGGAAACTTTTGTGATAAAAAATATAATGCCAGCTGCACTGATGACTAAACACGCAAAATCCGCAAATCGAAGATAATCCCTAAAAATGGTATTACTTGCAAAACTTTGAACTTTCTGACGTCCTTGAGACGAGCATTAAATGAGCGCTGAGAGTGGGATCAATGAAATCGGATCTGATTGCCACTTTTGCTAAGTTCGGATAGTAAGACGGATACACCTGACATTAGAAATAAAACTTGCTGTAGGTAGAAAATTTATAACTTATTATCTATAAATGCAAATAACGTCACACTTGGTGCAATGAAAAATTCTTTTTTGTTGTCATTCATTATTGCTTCTGTAATTCCCTCTGTATTTTCCACAAACAGTAATTTATAATTTAATACAAATACATATGTATGTATTCGCCTTCATCAAAATATTTATGCAAAACAAAATGTCGAAAATATGAAAATAGTTGAAATGTCGTTGGCTTGAAGTATTGGAGTGAGCGAAATCCCAACATAAGATTTTTGTTTTATACGGGTAGTGTGAAGTCCTAGATAAATTCTGGTTGGGACAGATGGTGACCAGTTTTTAGAAATTATTACCAAAAGTAATCAATTTTACGCTGCTCAAATAGATTTTTTCTTGTAATAATTTACTTTTATTTATTTAGTAAAGCTTCGTTCTATCAGTACTCTGCACGGTTAATCAGGTATATAAATTTACACAATTCTAAGGTCAAAATGTCATAAATATTTAAAATCTTAAACTTTGTGATATCGATTGTACTAATAATAGTTAACCACATCAAGGTATTTTATTCAAAAATATTCAATTCACTAAATATGCTTATATGCTTATAAATGTGCATTTGAACAACCTTTATTATTATCTTTTCGATAGCTAATTAATGTACCTGAAAATAAAAATAATTTACTTGAGACTACAGGGTGCGTCAAAGAAACAAAAATTTATCAGGAGACCATGTAAAATCGATTGATTGGCATACCCCTATTCAGATCTTAACGATACACCTTGTTTTATAAATAAACAAATTTTATATCTAATGCACTGCTTCATCATTTTATCAAAAATAACAAGAAGAAGCTTCTGGTCATGTCAATGTAACACCATTTATAAATTGTAGTTAAATATTTTATGTATTTATTATGAAACTAAGTGAATTGGTACGACTAATGGGGCCTTATGATTTTAAATTTATGTAACTGCTCATTATTTTAAAAGCTGTATCTTTGAGTCAGTGTATAGCACAATTCTTTCAATAGAATCTTTTTAAGATTTCCTTATCATAAAAATTGACTCCTTTTTATTAAAGGGAAATATTTTTTTATCACAAGGACGATAATTACATTCTAATAAAGAAGTCACATTCTTTTAAAGTTGGCATTTTATTTGAAAAATGGACATTTGCTTTAGATTAATGATAATTTTTAGAAATAGAGGAGATATGTATTTCTCAAGTTAAAGAAATGATTTTCTTCGAAATTATTCTAAAAGCAAACTTCTTTAATAAAGCAGGAAAATGAAAAATATGACTGCACCTGGCGATGTAATTTTGTTTTTAGAAAGCGTCGTGAGAAACGATGAAATCACTCTCCCCGAATTTCCCCTCTTTTCGCTTTCCACACCCAAATTGGAGCAATAAAAAGCTTGTTGTGTATAACAGCTGAACGCTGCTTAGCCAGCACGCAAACCACGCGAATTGCTGTGGAGCGAGATAAAATTATAAAAGCGCTAGAAAACTGGCTGTGGTCGCCGTCAGGTTGATTAAACAGTGGTTGGAAGTAAAATTTCATGAAATTCTGACTCGTCACTTCCATTAAAAGTTCGCACCCTTCATCAGCCCACCCCCGATGTCACCCCATGTGACGGAACACCCTTTTCACGCTCGTCGACAGCCTTCATGAGGCGGAAATATACTCCTCAATTTGCACCTTCGTTTATCGGTCGACTTCGACTAGGCAAAAGAGGGTCCCAGGTGGAAACATCACCCGGATATCACTGAAAGGAATCACAAGGCGTGGGTGTGTAAGGTTGCTGGCATAATATTTCAATATTGGCCTGATTACGTAAGAGTAGCTCCCGCGGGAGCGCTGGGTGTTGCACAAGGCATTCCTTGGTAATTGGCGCATTCAATGATTTCGCACCTGACGCCAGTAATTGAAAAGAACTCCGGTCTCATTGAGCATTTTCATTTTGATTTCCAGGAAGACGTGCCAGTCATGCAAGTGCCCTCGCGAAGCTCACGCCATCTACCAGGAGCAGGTGACGTCCGTTCGCGAGCGACTCGGTCTCAAGGCGGAAACTCAGACCTCGAGGATAGAGCCGCGTCAGCTGGGCTACACGTGGGTTCCTCCTGGCATCATGACGTCGGCTAAGGTCCAGCGGTACTTCGACAAGATTCCCCCGGAGAAAGTTCCTAAAGTTGGCACCTCTGGCGAACGTTACCGCGAGCGACAGATCACTCTGCAGCTGCCGAAGCAGGACCTGGCCCTGGACCACTGCAAGCACATAGAGCCACAGCACCGGGCCTCCTACGAAGACTTCGTGGCTGCAAGAAATGAAATTGCCTTAGATATTGGTAAGTCCTCCACAATTCAAGTATTACTATACCTTCTTTTTAAATTTACTTTGAAGATTTTGTGGCGAATTAAGTAATGTACATAATCCAAGCAATTTTTAACCTTGTTTTGACTATCAATAATATTGAATACGTTTTTGCAATCTTGTTATTTTGTTGTGGCTTTGACGATTAACACATCTCTAATGCGGCGATGTTTTATTAATTTTCAAAAAACAAAATCGATTTTATTTTCTTTGTACAATATAATACCAATTTTTGTGTAAAACAGAAGGTTCTACGCTGAGAAAGAAGAACTGTTCAGAACAAATAAAAAGCGGTTCAAATCAAAAATTGAAATGTTCGATTTAAAACTTTTTTTCAAAAGCGTGAATTTTTCGAAAGTCGTTTAAATTGAATGCTTTTCGGTTGTTTTCAATGAAAAATTTTTGAATCAAACAGTATTCTCTGTAAACGTGCAGTCAAACGCGCTTGACTTTTGAAATAACAATTATTTTTTCTCTCAGTGTATTACAACAAAAATAAAAATCCAAACGACAGTGAAGAATATACTATATGATTAAGAGTAAAGTGTTGTCAATTTTCTACTACATAAAACATAATTTTAAACGCGTTTTTTTCAAAACACAAGTTTTTTGAATGGCTCCCACGACTAGAGAAAAAAGACAACGGAATCTTACACGCGAATTTTTTAACTTAAATTTTGAAAACTGTCAGTCGGAACTGAAAGTATAGTGAACGAATGAACAAGAGCCGGAAGTCAGTAAACGGGTAAGATGCGGAAAACAAACTGAGAATCTGGACATAAATGAGGTGGAGAATATGGTAGAGTAGGTAAAACATCTAATTCTTCAAAACCTGAGATCGAAATATAAAATTAAAATGATATAGGTGTGCAAAAAAGGGCAAAGTTCCCAAACGGGGTTGCGTTCGAAACTGAATAGATCATAGCAAAAAAAATGCCAAGTCCAAAAGGTGGAAAATTTCAGTCTCTTTTCAGTTTCTTGCCTACCTGAAGCTAATATAAGAAAAAACAGTCTGCTTTCAGTCTCTCTTCCGACTGTAAAATATTTCCGCCTCATTTCCGTCTGACTTCCGTTTTAACTTTCTTGATGTAACATGTTTTCGATCTATTTTCCATTAGTTTTCAGTGCAAGTATAAGTTTTCAGTGCTTTTTCCATCCTTTTTAAATTTAATTTTTTACTGATCACTCATCAGCAATTGCTTCTTCTGAACAAAAAAATAATATCCAGCTTTAGAAAATTCGGATGACGCATAAAGGCTATATTTCTTATTCGTTATTTATTTATTGCTATATCCTATAAAATAATAATTTTTAAATTTTAATTGCACGATCAGTACGACAATACAGTTCTTTATATTTTTTGAATCAATTTTCACGGTTTAAGGTTTAATTGATCCACTGTTTTAGGTGTCGCTGATATGCACGATTCTTCGCATACATTTTGAGCCGTTTTAATTTAAATCTCGGTTTTCGAAAGTATAGCGATTTTTAAGTAAACTCCAGGCCGAAAAATTTTTCATGATAATCAGAAGATTAATATTTTATAAAGAAATTTTACTAAATTCAATTATATGCGGTGCATGCCTATGTACATTTATATTCATACGCATATTTCGGTGATTTGTCCAATAAATAGTACACTAAATTAGTTATTGTTTTAACAATGAAATTGTAATTTTGTTATTTTTATTATTATATTTAAATGGGCATAGTGAATCGGTTTGATAAAAAATGTTTGGTGATGATTTCAACATGTAAATGTTAAGGTGAAACTGTTCACTGAAATTGATTAAAAATTAATTTAAATAAGCCATCTTTTTCTTTTTAATTTTCGAGTTCTCTAATGTAGTTTATTTTGCTCAATATTTTCCTTCCTTATCTCGCCAGTTGGCTGGCATTCACTACGAAACAATTAAATCATTTTAACATAAGAGATTTAGTATTAAAGAATACAAAATTTATAGTACATATTTCGAAAAAATAAAACAAAACTTCTCTTATGATATTTTAAAATTTAATAAAGTTAGTATACAAATAAAATAAAACAAATGTAGGTTTTATAGTGGAGAAACACTAAGTTTTACTTGAAAAGTCTAGTTTTAACTTTTAATAATTTGTACCTACTTAAACTTAGATGTTTCTACATAATTGAAAATGTTCTTTTTGCACAATTTTCTAGGGTACATCAAGGATGCACCCCAATCAACAAAATGTGTTAACTGTGATGATCGCATCGCTAAGGGTGACTTGGCTGTGATTGCACCGAAATTCAGGGATCAAATGATGTGGCACCCAAAATGTTTCTCATGTGCCACATGTGATGAGCTACTCGTCGACTTGACCTATTGCGTCCACGAGGAGAAAATTTACTGCGAGCGTCACTACGCCGAACTTTTGAAACCTCGCTGTAACGCCTGTGATGAGGTAAGTGATCCGAAACACACCCCTTTACCTTCAGCGATAAAAGAGCTCTCGCCCTATGGACAGGCAGTTAATTAGTAACGATTGAAACGAGCACCAAGTCATTAGTGCAGAATCACTGCAATAAATACATTTTAACTTTACGATTACAGGTGTGGGTGAGTGGGAGAGGAGCTGGTTACCTTCGCTGCAGCCTTGAAGGTTGCAATTTATAGTGAGTTTTTCGAGCCAAACGAGCCAAACGAGCCGTTTTAATGTCTCGTAAAAGCGCACTTCGACCTTTGTCGCCCGTGTTTTGTGCTCTAGCCGTAAAAATTTAAGGGCGTCGTCAGGTGCCCCCTTAGGGGTTGGCAGCACATTGGAAAGAAATATTCGAACCTGATTCAATTAGATGATGAAGCCTGAGAACTTTATGGTCTCATTAACTTGTCTTGACGGATTGTTTTTATCGACATTATCCCAATTAATGTCCATTTTTAGTCGCTCTTTTACTGCGAATCGATTTAAATATAAATAACGCTTATGGTCCTCTTAAATTGGGCGCACGACCTCTAAATGACTTATGTAAATTTTGGCAGTAACACAAAGCATTATACCCTCACCAACCACCCAATTAACAACTTTCTGCAATTTACAGCTTTTGCCCCCAAAAAAATACTCAATTCAGAAGTCCCAATTTGGGAAACTTTTCCACTTTTGGGGGAGAATCCCTTTTGTTTTATTGCCACACCTCTGTGGCCGCAGCTTGATCTAGTGCTCCCCATCAAATTAGTTCAAAGTCAGGACAATCTCATCATCCCGAACCGCTTTCCCTGCCAGCGATAAAGCGGAAACAATGAGGAGTCCTGATGAATTTCTCCACTTTGGTGGTTTCGCTATCAAGCAGCGATGGGACACTTGGAAGAAATCCGCCATTGTCCTCTGTCTATTTTTGGAAGAAACGTTTCATGGCCCTCGACCAATTTAGAAAATAGATAATCTACGGGAAAGGGCGACCAGACCAAGGTGCGACGGACCTTTTACGATATTTATTAAGGAGGGTTGAAGCAACTCGTATCTTCGCCCAGCAATGGCAGAGGATTGCTCACAAAATGAGTCGCTGCTATTTTCGGGACTTGACTTTATTTGCAGAAGTGGAAACAAGCAAAACTGAATTGCGTGAAGATGAACTCTTTCTGAAAAGAGTAAAAATAACCTTTTCATTAATAGTTGAACTTTAATCGGAATTCGTCGCATGTGCCAAACCAATTTGTCTCTTCTATAAGTGAAGTAAAATCCCGAATTATATCTTTTCTGAAATTACCAAACAAAGTCTTCTAAACCTTTCGGTTAAATAATAATTTCAAATTGTTCAATAAACACTTTATTATGTGCATGTCATTGCACTAAATATCTCAGATGTAACGTAACTTAAATTAAACTTTGAATCAAACACATCTTAAGTCTGTTTTCATGAAATCCAATCTAAGATGGCGCACAATTTATCAATCAATCAAGTTCTTATACCTTTTATCTTTAAAAGTATGCCTTACATTTAAAATTAATGTCAATTAAGCTACATTTCATTATTTGCCTCCAGACACAATCCTTAGCCAGACAGAAAAAAGATCCGACCAATTTGTCTATTCCTTAAAAAGGTTTCATCAATCGTGAGAGTGAACTCATTCATCGACAGTGTCACCGATTGATTGAAATTAAGTTTATTCTGACTCATATTTTAGATAAAATGCCGCCAAGTACGTCTTTTTAAATGGATGTTAACTAAAATTCGTCCCTTTTAAAAGCTCTTAGATTAAAGAATGAATCTTAATTTATATAAATATGTAAATACTAAAATGTCAATGAATAATTGACAACAAAAATCGTAAGATTTTAATGAAACGATTAATCGTAAACGTTATTTTCGGCTTGATTCGGTCCGAACTCGATAATTACTTTCACCAAGAATATTTCATCTTAATAGGTCCATATTGGGAGTAGTTAAGTGTATAATTCCAAAATTAATGCTACTTTTTACTGTAAGGGGTATAGACACCGACAGAGATAACACATTATTTTAAATACACCATTTTTTTTATCTACACATCAAATACAATTTACAAATATCTAAAATATCTCAAGAATCGATTCGTCGATTCGCTTCAAATTCGGTATATTATGATTTTTCTCTGAATGATTACACTGGACATCAAATTCAATGTTTTTATTTCCAAACGATTGTAGGTTTTTTTCCGAAGATTGTGAATTCGTAAATATAAAAATGCTCAAGTAACTTCCGTTTTCAAAGCAAATAGGTTTAAAAATAATGTAAAATCTCATATAATAGCAATTTTTAAAAAATCATTAAAAAATCTTAGACATTTGTTAAACGTGCCTTAATTGAAAATTGGTGTTCTTATCTAGAAATGTCAAATGCAATTTCTCTTAATAGCTTATTTTGGCTTAATTTTATGAATGTGCACTTGTCAAGTCCCTTATTTGCCAACTGTTATAAATATTTAATTACTGATGAGACAAAAATCAATTTCATACAAATACATATATTACAAATCGCTTTTTGTTTTGTTTCTTAAAGGTAATAGCTCATTCAGTTATTTTTTAATGATTTTTGGTAAATATTCAAAATATTGTCTTTTGCAATTTTTTACGTTTTCCTTATTTTAATTTTCTCGAAATTGATTGCTAATTGAGCATTTTTATATCCGAATTCAATATCTATGGAGAATATTTTATAGAAATATGGTGAATGGTATGATTGTTGTTGTCAACTTGGTAGTTTTATTTTTGAAAATTCTTCGTTCTCAATGTTCATAGTATTGCAAACTAATATTTTTGAAAACCAATACTTACTGTTTATCTTGAGTCAAATTTTGGCGAAATTATGTATGGTGACGCTTTGTTATACCTTTTTAAAGTGATTTCTATGGGATACCATATAAGTATATAAAATATTTTCTCTTAAGTAGAAACTGCGATTGACGTGGGTTATAAAAATGTGTATAACTAATATAACTATATAAATATCACCTATTATAAATTTATTGCACATGCAAACCGTTCTTTAATTTTTTACTTTAGTTTATGTTTATTATTATTTCTATTATGTTATTATTCCATTCAAGAAAAACACCTACTTTAAGACGTGAAGATTAAAAAGCATTGCTATACATCTACTCAGCAATTCTTAGCAATTTCACTCTTAAATACTAAAGTGAAAACAATTACTTCCGGAAATCTACGGAAATTGTAGTTCGTAATTATCCGGCTGCAAATTTCGCAGCTTTACCATCACCCCATAAAATTAAGAAACTCGTCAACGTCTTCCAGAACTCGTTTACAGGAAATTTAACCCGGGCAAGTTTTCTCATTTTCCCTCATTATAAGGAAACCCGCACGGTTCCCCCAAAGTCGCTGACATCTTTATCTCAGCCCGGGCTGTTCCACGGGGACGTCTCCCGAGGAACATCAAAGGCGGGCAGACAGTGAGCATTCCTAAAAATATCGCTGCAGCAGCAATTAACCCGTCTCAAGTCACTACCCGGGCATCGGTCGACGCTAGTACAATCACAACAGGATTGTCACCCCACCCGCGGCCACCCCCGCACCGTCTGCATCGCCCTTATCAAGTCCATCGCGAAAATTAAATTTCCATTTGACGCTTCATTTAATTTCCTCTTGACGGTAACGAGCCCTTTCGGGATCGTCCTGTTGCTGCACGGCTCCCCCGGGGCCTTGCTGACTTTATCCCGACTCGGGAAAGGTGTGCAGAAATGCAAAAACGTGAAAATGCTAAAAGTGGGCAGCGACGCCCCCCGACCGGACCAAGCGGACAGTTGAAATGCAATTTGAATTTCCCGCTCCCGCATCGGCGACTGGGGCCCCAGAAAGCTTTCCATCGACGCTCGTCTGCGTCGCCACCGTCGCCAACGTCGCGCCGTCGTTCCTGCTCCAAGTGGTCACTGGGGAGCAGCGTGGGGCGCTTGGCGGGTGTAATTGCCGTAAAGCTCCTAGTAATGTTATAATCGCCTAGGAGTATGCAATGCCAACTGAAGGTATTTTTAACACCTTTTAGGTGTCTAACTTTCGTACGTTTTTAAGACTTTCTACAATTTGCACTTTACATAGAAAGTAATGAATCGCATGGAGCATATTTTAGTATATTTATTATATATATTATACATAATTTAACAATGTCTGTCGCATCTAAGAGTACATGAACTTTAAGCCGTTAGTACACTGTACAAAAACGAATCTATTTTCTTAATGTTTTCTTTGGCACTGAGAACTCCTTTCCGTTGGGTTCCGCCAATTATTCACCTCCTCCATTTGGCGCTAGTCTCTACATCGGCTCCTAGCGCAATTTTCCTGCGGTTGGGGCACCCAGAGCACCACTACCAGTCCAGGAGCCAGCAACGTTGAGCACGCGGTCAGACCCTTTCGGAACATCGAGGCGCTGTTCTTTTATTGCGGCTGTCGACTGTTGTTAGAACTCGGTTCTCTGATTTTCCAAACGGTCGACTGCGACCGGCTCCTTCGGTGCTTAGTCAAGAAAATCCTTTACCTAGAAGGAAGGCATAATTTTTGTCTCCTTGTGCGAATTGTGCAGTGTATAATTTCTACTCCTTTTCGTGTTTTGTGTTTCGTGCAGTTAAAGATATTTCAGAAATATAAGCGCACAAATCGTTCAATAGTGCATTCGGTTCAAATATATTTTAAAAAGTGATGACTGTGAATTATAATTAAAACTATTATTAATAGATAACCAAGAACTGAGTAATTTAAGTTAAATCAAGAGAGTAATGTGATTGCTTTATTACATTAATTGCTTGACAATTGACAAATAATAATGCGTGCTATTTTATATTATTTCGAAATCCACTCCTAATGTTGTGAAAGGTGTCTTTAATCGTTACCAAAAATTATAAAATCCTCGATGACTACTGATAAGGTAATTCATTCTTGCTTTACTTTAAGGATATTAATTAAATTGATTTTGAGGTCTTAATATGAATGTCAATGTAACGTTTTAAGAAATTTCAGGAACAAAAATGATACATACGTTTAAAAAGTGTTGTATTATTTACCGAGAAATTTAAATGGTGAAAGTTAACGCATAAACGAAATTCCTTGCACTTATAGTGTGTCCACATTGAAGAGGCCTTGAAACTAATGGTTTTGAAAGAATTAAGTTTTAATATTTCCATCATTTTGAAGATTTCTTTCACCACTTATGACAAAAAAAACCTATTAATTAGGGTTTTTTTTTGAAAATTCGGCGAAAATATTTTTGCAAAAGCGGTGGAGCGCTATTCGGGTACCGCAATAGGCAATGGAGCACTATTCGGCGCCACAATTCGCTCTGGCTTTTGTTTTGACAATTGTCAAGACGCTCCGTAGCGCCGATGTCCGCTAACGTGTTAAGGTTACTTACTGTCAAACTAATAGATCACAATTTAATCATCTCCAGTTTCTATATTTTGATTTCATCCATTTTTTGTTGCTTGATCGACCGTTCTCGAGATATAGCGCTAGTGCAGTAAATCCCGGGTGAAAAAACAAAAACAAATACTCAACCGTCCATTTTATTTTTATATTAAGTGTGGGGCCAACATGAGTTTAAGTTTGGGTTTTTGGGATCATCTTAGAAATAAAATGATAATAAAAAGTACATAGGTATATGTATATTAAGAAAACACTAAAATACTTTTAGTCCATTTATTACCTATTAATTAATGACACTGAAAATAAAACAAGGATTTTTTCCTGTTTGTCGTAGTTGCTGGAAGTTTTTTAAGGATTTCAATTTCATTTTTATCTACAATGTATTTGTTGAAAAATCCTAAAACATTTTTGTCAAACTCACACTCTAAAGTATTTTTATTTTTTTTTCAAATGAAATAAATTCTAACATAGAACTTATAAATAAAATACAAATATGCTCTTACTTCCTGTTAAGGGCCTTATTTTTTTCAATGTCATAAGAACTCAAGACAACAAATTGACGATCTTGAGTGCCTATTTAAGGTAGAATAAAGTGCCATCAAAAAAATTTGTGACTCAGCTCAATCGTCAATTTCTTTTCATTGCTCAATCTAATCCTTGTGCGGAAGAATGACCAAAATTAAAGGCTTCAAAGGAGTCATAGATCACAAATAAAGGGAAAAATTTGTCGGATAGGAATTTTTGCTAAGCGGTAAAGGCGTCAATTAACCTGATAAATGTTCCCGCAGGCTTTGTGGAGTCCTCTTTACGGTTATTGCGGTTTTCAACGAAAAGAAAATGAGGAAATACCACGTGCAAGGAGCGGGTGCTACGGCTGCGCTCAAGGCGCTTTGCGAACAAATTTGACTGTTGAACTATCTATTTAAGTGTCGGCGTTAAAATTATTATTGCACTTTTGTCACTCTAATTTTTTATATCTCTTTGTGATACATGTAAAGAACATGTTCGTTAAACTTTAAATGTAGTAATATAAATGCAAAATAACAGCCGAATTCTTTTATGTGTACGATTTTGGCAGTACTGAAGAAGCAGGCTATTTCCCTAGTCCCTATAAAACTATGCATTTTTCAGAGATAAAATCCTGTGGTATCACTTCTTGTTTTTTACTTTTTAACTTCAGTTTTTTGCCAAATTTCAGCGAAATCTGATCACTATAGTTTCAGAGTGCAAGAATAACAGACTCGCACGCATACTTTCTCATTTATAATATGTATTTTAATAGGCATAAATCTCTTCTTTTTAAGGGAATTTTACGTAACACAATTCTCACTTTGTACATTAGAGCTTATAAAGAGACAGTTTGAATTTTTAATTGTAACACTAGCGTCTTTTAAATGAATGCATTTTACTTCAAAAAGGATTGTTTTAAAGTTAACACTAGTTTTATATATTATGGACAAAAACAAGCGTGTATATCCTATGTACATAATTACTATTAGTAAATAATAAAAGACAAATGTTAAGTAGTTATAGACATTTTGTAAAAGGTTATTAAATCAAAGGGCATTTACTATAAGGAAAATTTCAATCACCTAGCTAACCATTTCAAAGTGCAAAATATATTTTTATATTGGCCATAGTGCAGAGCTAAAACTAACCATTTTAAAATGATTACTCAAACTTTCGTAGTTGAAATTAATTTTGTAATGTGCACTATATATGTATTTATCATAATAATTAGTATTGTTGAAGACATTAATTACTACGAAAAAAACAATTTCTTGTTGCTAAATAATCCTTTTTGATTTTTAAAATTTCAAAGACTAAAGTTCTGGAAATTCAAAAATAGAATGCAAATTTACGGTCATTTCTTTATTTCAAAACTAAAACTCAGAAGGATTATCGAAGAAAAAATCTAAAGACCCTAATTAATAAAATCTTTAAAGAGTTTAATGTAGTGAGCAATATAATTTTCAATCGTTCGAAATTTAATTTTCAATTTAATTTTAAAGCATATTCTCGTCATAGAACTGCTGTAAAAATTTGCAATTTATAATAAATATCTGTACAAAAACTGTGCAAGTGCGCAATATGAATTTTGTCAACAAATGACACCGATATCTGAAAACGGAGTTACGTATGCATTCAATAACGTCTCCACCCACACCTGGGAGCAGTCGTTAATTACAACTGATGACTTTGTAAATGGGAATCAATTAACTTGAGAATTAAGTATAAACAAGGAAATTGTTTGACTTGAATTGCTCCTAGTGTTTATTTGGCGACGGATGATTTTTCCTATAATTGGCTCTTCGAGGATGCCTTGCCATTTTGATGCAAATCAGAAGACATTTCTCAATCATCACCGCCCTAAACAAAGACAGATTGATTGTTTGGTTGGTGCGACATAATTGCATCATTGTGTAATTGGGCTGAATAAATGGAAGAGGTATTACGATGGCAGGTAATTGATTGGTAGGTGATCTACCAGAGGTGAACTTGCTTCTTTAGGTACGTGAGTGATTGGCAGATAAAAAGACAGACTTGGAAATTAAATAATGCCCTATTTGACCTCTAAAACTTACTTGCTTCTCAAAAATCTGAAAAGCCATATACGAAGTATGATTGATTTACTAGGAAAATAGGCCTAAAAAAGAAGAAATATTTTAAAATGTATTTCGAAAATGTTTTAATTTCTATTTGTTTGGCGATGAGTTTTCATGTTTATTCTCAAAACTTTTTCTGACTAGTGTTTTGCATAGTTCTAAAAGCACTTGTCATGTTTCATATTAATGAAAGCAAACGTCTATTTTTTAAAGTTGACTAATTAATTTTTGCTACGGAGAGTATAACAAAACAATAAAACAAATATCCAGAATAGTATGAAGTCAGAAAACGCGTGGTCGCGCTGAAGTCGACCAGCAGCCCCACACTAAGCGAATGATAAATGGCTGCCCCCTGACAGCCAATGTTAAAGAAAATGGCAGGCGAAAATTCTGCGCTGCGCTTGGGATAAGAAAACTGATAAAAACATTCTTAGTCGCGTGTGCACCGCAGCTCGAGAATGCCTCCAACTAATTTTAGAGGCAACGCGTAGGCAACCTGCAGTGCAACAGGAGCACGACAATCTAGACTAGTGCCAGCGGTGACGAAATAAGTCTGATCTTAAAATCCTGTGACGTCACAACTAAAACTTGCGATTCGCAAGCATTCCCTAAGATCCTGCGGGCGTTAGACGGAGGAAACTATAAGACAATGAGAGCAGCATAGGTGTCTATTTTCGGCGAACTGCGCAGTCGCAGGTGACTGCATGTTTACATCACCACTTCGAAAATAGACATTTTCACTTTTAGCAGGCTTACGAAAATAATTTGAGATTTTTCGTTTGGCGCAAAGACGCTTATTTTCTATTTCGGGACGGTGCTCAGTGTCAAGCGTGAGCCGTTGCAATTCAGATCACTGATTCATGCTTGAGGTGGAGGCAGGTATCTTTCCAGATTTCTTTTAAAACATTTACACATATGTTTTTTTTTCAAAAATATCTCGTTTTTTGTTGCTTGTTTAGGTAGGCGGTTTTTTTAATAACTTTAGACCGCTTGACTTTGGCGATTGACACTTTATTTTTAGAACTTAGAAAAGACGAGAACTTTTTCTGGTATTACAAACCAAAAAGGAAACATATTTAATACTAATATAAGCAGAATATATGTTTTTTCTATTTCTCTTTGTTGTAGCCTTTAGCAACAAAACTCCTACAAAGTTTTATTTATGAAGCTGTATATGTGAGACTAGATACATATATTCATTTGATTTGCAAACACATATTTCTGAGAATGTTACTCAAAATAGGCAATCTAGTGAAAGTGAAAAATAACCTTTAAAATAAAAATAGGAATTATGAGTTTTCTTATAAAAATTGAACTTGAACTATTTAATAGTATTCATTAAAATGTTTTTTGCTTAAAAGGCGAAACCGACCTTGGTTAACGTAAAAATAAAGCCAGGAAAATCACAACTATCGACGTCAAATTTTTCTGTGGAATTCTAAATTTATTGCTATTTTGGCGTTAATTAGCATGATAAGCATTTTTTTAGTTATGAAATTAAATCGTTTGCACATTTCATTAAGCAGCTTAGAGCCCAAACCAATTTTGACTCTGCAACTACGAACATTTTAAAAAGAAAACCTTAAAGAGCTTTTTAAACTGTGAGATTTAGTTGAGAATTTCAGTTACAACAAATTTGTAATATATTTACAATATATTTATTAAAACATGGAATTAATTTATATTTTTCAAAGAGAAACTTTCGAAAATCGAAAGCATGACAGATACATTATCATGTATCATGTATCATGTATATATATAAAATCGAAAGTTGGTTTGTTTGTTTGTTTGTTTGTTTGTTTGTTTGTTTGTTTGTTTGTTTGTTTGTTGCTCAATCACGCCTAAACGACGAGTCCGATCATTTTCATTTTTTGGGTGAAGGTACTACATATTCCGGTCCAACATATAGGCTATTTTTTATTCGCGAGTTTCAAAATGGCGGACCCAAGATGGCGGCCAGAAATTGAAAATATCAAGCGATTTCCATGAAAATTGGTATTTGGATGCTTTTGGATGTTCTCATTGCGAATCTACGTTCGAAATTTGGAAATTCAAAATGGTGGATTCAATATGGCGACTAAAATGTTTGAACACCAGGTGATCCATCACGCCTAAACGGTGGATCCAATCATTTTCATTTTTTGGGTGAAGTTAGTACATAGTCCGGCCCAACATATAGGCTATTTTTTATTCGCGAGTTTCAAAATGGCGGACCTAAGATGGCGGCCAGAAATTGAAAATATCAAGCGATTTCCATGAAAATTGGTATTTGGGTGCTTTTGGATGTCTTTAGTGCGAATCTATGTTCGAAATTTGGAAATTCAAAATGGCGGATTCAATATGGCGACTAAAATGTTTGAACACCAGGTAATCCATCACGCCTAAACGGTGAATTCAATCATTTTCATTTTTTGGATAAAGGTACTACATATTCCGGGCCAACATACAGGCTACTTTTATTTGCGAATTTCAAAATGGCGGACTCAAGATGGCGGCCAGAAATTTAAAATATCAAGCGATTTCTGTGAAACTTCGTATTTGGGTGCTTTTGGATGTTCTTATCGCGAATCTACATTCGAAATTCGGAAATTTAAAATGGCGTATTCAATATGGCGACTAAAATTTTTGGACACCAGGTAATCCATCACGTCTAAACGGTGGATCCAATTATTTTCATTTTTTGGATAAAGGTACTACATGTTCCGGGCCAACATATAGGCTACTTTTTATTTGCGAGTTTCAAAATGGCGGACCCAAGATGGCGGCCAGAAATTGAAAATATCAAGCGATTTCCATGAAACTTGGTATTTGGATGCTTTTGAATATCCTTATTGTGAATCTACGTTCAAAATTTGGAATTTGAAAATGGCGGATTCAGTATGGCGACTAAAATTTCTGGATACCAGGTAATCCATCACGCCTAAAGGGTGGATCCAATCATTTTCATTTTTTGGATAAAGGTACTACATATTCCGGCCCAACATATGGGCTTCTTTTTATTCATGATTTTCGAAATGGCGAATCCAAGATGGCGGTCAAAAATTGAAAATATCAAGCGATTTCCATGAAACTTGGTATTTGGGGGTTTTTAGTCGTCCTTATTGCGAATCTATTTTCTAAATTTGGAAATTCAAAATGGCGGATTCAATATGGCGGCCAAAATGTTGGTAAATCGGGCGAAACTGGGTAGCCCATCACGCCTAGGCGCTGAATCCGAGCTTATTCATTTTTTGGGTGAAGGTACCACATATTCTGGCCCAAAATATAGGCTACTTTTAATTCACTAATTTCAAAATGGCGGACCTAAGATGCTGGCAAAATTTTGAAAATATGAAGGGATTGCCATAAAATTGGTGTTTGGGGGTTTTTGGATACCCTTCTTGCGAGTCCATGTTCGAAATTTGCAGTGAGAGGTGGCGGATTCAATATGGCGTACACTAATTTTCGAACTTCTGGGAATTTAAATGAAAAGTAGTACTTTGGATATTTTGAGGTAATTTCGAATTTACTATCAAAGTTTGGAAATTCAAAATGGCGGACTCTACACGGTGACGCAAATTTGTGTACACTGGGTGAAACTGGGTAACCCATAACGCCTGAATATTGGATCGGACTATATTTATTTTTGGGGTGAATATCCTTTATACTGCGGCCAAGCATATGTATAGGCTGCATTTTATTCTCTAATTTCAAAATGACGGAACCAAGACGGTGGCCAAAAATGTTAAATAGTAATGGATTGGCGTGAAAATTGGTATTTAGTGGTTTTTAGATATTCTAATTGCGAATATAATGTTCGAAACTTGGAAACTCAAAATGGAGGAATCAATATGGCACCCAAAATTTTTGTACACGGGATAAAACTGGACAACCCATAACGCTTAGACGGTGGATTCGATCATATTTATTTTTTAAGTGAAGTAAAATTGAAAATATCAAGAGATTGGCAGGAAAATTGGTGTTTGGGGGTTTTTAGTTGTCCTTAATGCGGATCTATGTACAGAATTTGAGAATAAAGATGACGGACCCAATACGATGCGCGGCCAAAACATTCTTACACCGGGTGAAACCGGGTAACCCAGCTAGTATGTAAATATATTAGAATTTTTTTTTATCCCACGGGTTTATGTACGTCGTTCACAATTTTCACTCCAGAATCTGAAATTTCATAAGAATTAGTATCACATCTAGAACACATCAAAAAATCAAAGAGTTTGGATTAATTTGGTTTTTTTTCAGTTATTTTTCAAACACTCTTCAGCAATTTCTTCAAGGAGCAAACAAGGATATGTGTCGGACAGTGTCGAAAAAAAACTTATTAAAACTATTTTTAAAATGTGTGTAATCTAAGTACTTGTAATTTGAATAGTATCAGAAGCTTTTACTTTTGCGCAGTGTATGTTCTATTGATTGGATTTCCAGGTACCTACTTGTGGTAATTCCCGACTAATCATTGAATTATAGATACTCTCGAATAATTACGAGTTTGGCCAAAAAGTTTAGACCGATCTGAAATACATTTCTTTGTCAGACATATTTGCCTTTCAATATTTGTGTAATCTTTTTAACTGACGATTATGTAACACTATCACTTAATTTATTACTTTGTTCTAGTTCGCTCTGCTTGGATGTATTCTGAATAAATAATACTTATTTGAATCTACAAGAATAAAATTGTTGTTAATGGTCTAGATTTTGGAGCTACATGTACCTAGTATGTATGTATATTTAGAAGTCGATTTACATGGAAAATCTCTCCTGCAGCTGACACCTACGGCTTAGAAGGGTAATTGCCACTTGATTATCTAAGTTTCTTTTACCATTTTTCAATTCCTTCTTCGTACCTCAAAATTATATATTTTGTAAATATCCTTTTTTATCTACATATACATATAGTAATCTCTATCAGGAGAATAAAGCATTATAAAGATATGATATACCTTTTGAAAAAGAATTCTTAGCTGACTTACAGGGAATATTTTTGTGACTTGGGTCACGCAGACCCCACACTGTCAGCAAAGTGTTTAGATCGATTATATACTAATACCAAAACACAAGTGGTTCAAGAAAGTGGCATTTCGTGGCAGCAACTAGAACAGGAAATTAAATGTAGAAATTCCTTACCACCCTGTCATTATCATGTGGCGCTACATACATATATTGGCGAATAGCTCTGGGTATTTTCCAATTTTACTTGGTTGAGGTCCAATCAAAATTCCAATATGTTTAGTATGTAGCTAAGTACAACGTACCAAAGTCTGGTTAATCGAAAATAAAAAGTGCCAACATCTAGATATAATTGCGGACAATTTTATATATACATAGAGGCAAGGTGGTCACGCAAATCGCTCAAAATAAAATTTTGCGACGTGCCAACGATTTCACGACCAGCTCGCAACGGATCGCCGGCTGCATACGCAAAGACCGCTTTATGTCCGCTCGTCACCGCTCTGTCCGAACGAGTGTCACTAATTAGCAAATCTGTGCAATTGCGCATCCTAGCCCGCCCCGCCCGCTCTCCGTAGCAGGCCACCACAGCCGCGTCCACCCTTGCGACTGCCAATTTTCGGCCACCGAGTGCTCATTACGAGTGTGTCCTCTCGATTTCGTTTGTCTGTTTTGATTGCTCAGCCCCGATGATGTCCTAATGCCGTGCGATTGATTTGTTTGTCGCAGTATTTTTCTCTACTATTTTTCTTGTTATTTGTCTGGGCGATCTGCCATGTCCGAGTGATGAATGCACGTCGATCGGTGATCGGGCAGTGATAGTGATCGGTAATTGCAGCGGCTTTATCAGAGCGGTGATCCGCGATCGATAAAGGCGCTAGTCTCGCTCGCAATCACTTAGTGTCACTCAGCTACTGGTCATTGCTGCTTTACGCGCTGAGTCCTTTCAAGATTTTGACGAAACTGCGAAAAATCGAAATTTTCATAAAAAAAATATATTCTACGACTGTGCAGTGTAGTGTGGTGAGAATTTAAAGTGTGGTGATTTTGCGCCACCCAATCGCGGCCCGCCAAGGTTTTTCTCGTGAATCTTTGCATTTTCTGGGGCGTATTACGAAATTCTGCGATTACGCAAGAGGCAAAAAAAGTGCGGTCAGCAAGTGCTGAAAATGTGGTCAGCTATTGGAGAAATTATATTTACAGTGGTAGTGGGCTACATGGGGGCCATTGAACTTCTATTTGTAGCCAAACAGCTCTACCACTTGGCCTTCCAGCACCAACGCCGACAGATGCTTCTCGCTGACGATCGTGGATTGAAGGCTTTGCAAGACCGAATTGATAGAGAAATTGTCGAGGCTTCGGAAAAAGAAATTCTCGGATATAAAGCTATGAAGGACGGTATACTGTACAAAGACGGATTTAGAATCGATCCTGGGGAGATCAACGACCATGAAACACCGCACCGCCAAGCCAGTGGAGGCACGAAAACCGGTCGGGAACCGAGTGAGGATCGGACAACGAATATAGTGAAGAAAGAGACGAGCAAGGTCACAAGTGAAAGTGAGGTCAGGCAAGAGGTGATCGAAGAACCATGCATTAAAGTGGCCGCAAAACGAGTTGCATCACCCCGACCGGAGCCTAGAGAAGTACATCCAGGTGAAGACCAACAAACGATACCAGCACAAAAGGTAAAAACTCAAATTGGACAAACGAATTTGGAGGAATATGTCCCACCATCTGAAATAGAATCTTCTGTCAAATCGCAAACTTTACTAGAAAGTCCTGAAGATACACAATCTTCGCCGTTGAGAACAGAAATGCGCTTTGAGGAATACCATCGTGAAGAACCTGAAGGTCAGGATGTACCAGAGCCCCAATATTCTGATGACTATCTTCGATCATTAGATGGAATTAAGAAACGACCCCTTGTTCGAGATGATGGAACACGTCGAAGACGGGCATTTAAGAAAAGGCACTCAAGCGACTCAACATCTTCGCGTGAATCGCGAGCTTCCAGAGAAGAAGAACTTAAGATGTTCACATCACTTGAAGAAGAAGAATTTGAATCGATTCGAAGGGGGGATAGTCAATATACTCCTATTACGTACTCCAGCGATCCGAACCTACTCAAAACTGGAAAGCATCAAAGGCGTCATAAGAAGAGCCCCATAAAAGACACAGCCCTTGTCGAAACTGAAGATAGTAAAGGCTCGTTAGAAATGTTGGACGAAGAAACCTCAAATCCGTGGGGTGATGTCAAACCGGAACACTACAGAGACACTGAATTTTGGAAGCGCGAAAAGGCTGTTTCGATTGAAGAAGAAAGTGACGAAAATGCCGCTTCAATGAAGGGGGAAGATGTTCAAAAGCAGCAAGCAGGGGAATTAATTGCGTCTCCAACTCCAACAAGAAATATCCCACAATTTTCGTCTTTTGAAGAGGCCACGCATTCTCAACATCAAGATGCTATGTCTACTCTTAATAATCAGAAACCTAAGGATGAAGTAAGTTTAAACATCTTCTTGTTTGCCTTTGTCAAAGTATTCGAAAAAACAACAATTGCGGTCACTGATTTGCACCTTTTTATGATTTATATCTCATTCGACTTGAATCTTCTTTCAATATGAAATTTAGAAAATATTCCAATTAATGTGTAAGAAAGGGAATACATGTGCCGAACTTTTAAAAAGAAATTTGCAACTTTACACAAACGGCCCCATTACGGAATTTTAATTTGCAATACTCTTCTACCAAAAATATACTTTTCAAATTAAGTTACAAAAACATTTGGTGTCTTTACTAGATGAGTGAAGTCTACTTCCGAAGCAGGTTCTTAACTTAAACGGCATGAATATAGGGTCTATAATAATATTATGAACTCAATTATTATACTTAAAAATTTTCATAGAGGAAGTAAAATTAAGTATATCGTCCTATGAGACGATAATTCTTGAATACTAAATTATTCCAACGCAAACAAAAAGTCAAAAAGTCCTTAATTTTTTTAAAAACCTTGTGCCTTCGATTATTCACATTATTCCGTTTTTAAAAATATTCTATTCAGATTATATCCACAAGCGCTCGATTTAGAAGCGCATATCTTATCGTACACCTAGGCAACTATTTGGGGTTTTACGACATCCTAAACTTCTTCAATAATATTATAAAACCCTATCCAAATTTTTAATCGAGTTCCAGGAATGACAGCGTCTACACCAAGTATAAGCAAATCAGCCTTCGAAGGATTAAAATCCGGTAACATCAATTGCCAAATAAAGCCTTATTGTCAATTTCTCTTGAATGCTTACTTCAGTCGCGTAGTCCCGAATACTTTGACACGAAATTCCCTCATTTTCGTTTAGTTGTACTTACAAACCCATTTTTCCCTAGGCCAAACAATCATCCGAAAAAGACGTCGAAAAAGTAAGTAGCCCTCCGCCTCAGAGTGATGCTGGCTTACAGGGTGTTTTAATTGAGCAAGAAACTTCTGCCGGGACAGAAGAGACAGTTGCATGTGGAGAAACTGGTGAAAATGCCCAGCGTAATGTTGGCCTCCGGAGAAGTCCTCGCATAGACGACATTGATCGCTATGAGGAACTCTTATGTGAAGAGGATGCAAAGGCAAAAGTACTAGAAATGTTACCTTCTGCACAACCCTGCGATAATAAGCTTGAAAGTTCCCTACTAACAGAGCCTGGAATCCATGTAACACAAGCTGGTTCTAAACACATGTCCCCATCTCCAATAAGAGAAGGTATAAGAAATGAATCGCCTAACAAAGTCAACAGCAAACCGCAAACTCCTGTGATAGAGGTGATCAGAGTTGGATCTTCAACCAGAGGCGCTTCTGAAGAACCTGGAAGTCTTCTCGAAGGCATAAGTGATTTTTACGACTTCAATGCTTCTATTAACCCCTCTAGGTCACCATCAAGGGAGAGGAGTCTAAGAAAATCAATTAGTCCTACCCGGTCACAAAGTCCTTCTAGAAAGCCCGAGGGAGAAAAGGATAAAACCCACATCCCCTTCAACACAAACGACCTTTCAGGACTTAGCGGCTTCTACGACTTTTGCGTAATGATGAATAAGCATGCATACGGTCATTACTTCCAAAGAGCACATTCGGCTCATAGATCCTCAACAGACTATCTAGAAGCAAAATTAAGGGCAAGAAAATCAAAAAGCAAATCTCCTTCTCATCTTCTTTCGGCTCCAAAAAACGGGGTCGCCAGCCTCCCAGAGACCGGGGGAGGGATACCAAATCCTGAAAACCTTTTAACATCAAAAGATACTGCGAATATGGAATATTATAAGAGATCCCCAAGTCCTTTAAATATTCAGTCCGTTTCCTATGGAGGAAAAAATGATCATAGCACTAATCCTAGCCCTTTAGATAATCCGCTAACCCCGGTGAGCTTAAAAAATTTAAATTCTAAAGGTGATCCCTTTTACACTACTTCTACGCCACTAGAAACGCCAGAAACTCCCGATTTTCAAAGGTCTTTTTCTGCCAATATGAGATACTTGGAGCAAATGAAGGACGAGTACAGAACAAACGCGTTTAAAAGATCTACTTACGTAGGAGAATCTATGGACTTTGAAAATGATTTCGAAGAACTTCGTGAGAGAACGCGGCATTTTAAGAGGTCTCGAAGTAGAAGTCGATCTCCTTTGTTGGAAGATGTAATGGATCCTTGCACAAGTAAACAAGCAGCGCAAAGGGAGCTCCAAGATAGAATTCTAGAGGAAATTACGCAAACAACAATACATTATCAAGAGTTTTCACGTGACATGAACCAAAGATTTATTGATTACGACAGACGAGGTTCTGATTCTGCCCTATTGCAGAAAGAGTCCATACCAATTAAGGACAACCTAAGAGAAAAGGCTCTTCAAAGTGATGAAGACCTATTGAATGAACTCGAGGGGGAAGAGTACCACCATTATAGGCGATATTCTCTAAATCTGGAAAATCAGCAAGATGACTATTCAGAAGACAACAGCTACGTCTTTCTTGAGGACATAAACGTTCAAATTCAATCTGGAACCAGAAATTGGACAAGGAAAGATTTTTACGATGATGTCAACAACTTAGAAACTGAACCAGTGCAAGGATCAACAATTTCGTTGGATATTACCGGAACTGACTCAGACCATGCCGAGGCCGATGATATCGACACAGAAAGCGAAGATGATCGCCAAACTGTTGTCGAAGTCGATGATGAAATTGACGAAGATGTTTTCGACTACGAGCGACCGGAAGAACAATCGAACGACCAATCAGAATGCGAAGAAGCTGAACGCGAAATGGATCGATATGCTAATAGGAAAGCTAGTGACTGGAACGACGAAGGAGCTATTGGTGGATTTGCGGTACCTTTAGATAAGTCCGAGGATGATACCATAACGATAGATCAAATGTACGATGACGCGGTTAGAAACACTGAGGAGTCTGGAATAGAAAAGGATTACGACACCATCGTAAAAGAAATGAATGAGGAAGAGCGAAATTCTACACAAAGTACAGATGTAACGTCTGTATCAACTGAAGATATACTAGATAAAATCCTAAGGGAGGATGAGACGCGATATTCTCATAAATCGCAAGGAAGAGATAAAATGGAAGCCACCTCCAACTTTATCAACAACGAAATTTCCAGGGAAGTAATAAACAAAAGCGTGCCGACGTCAACAACAACCAGTTCAACACGACTACGGTCCAGATACGGTTATGGTCCTGCTATTTTACATAGAAATTATGATGATTTAGATGATTTGAATGTTGATATTAACTATAAACCTAAAAAAGAATATAAGTGGAGAAAAAATTTCAAACTTGATGATGATGAGTCCTCTGAAGCAGCAGACACATCTCAAAATCAAAACGTTGAATACAATTCTAATTCCGATTTAAATTTAGATGAATTGGACGATAGTCAAAAAAATGACCAAGTAACAAATGGTGAAGTTTCTTCTCGCTCGGAAGGACGTAAAAGTCTTGGAAACGATAATCATTTTGAGGATCTCACAGAAGATATTGATGAACTGGTCAAGGATAATGTGACGAATAAGGGAGCTGTGAAGAAGCAAACAATAACGCGAGAGGAAATTTTAAACAACATAGATGAAAGTATAGCAAAAGGAGAAGAACTTAAACCCTCCAAAAGTGACGAAAGTGAGAAAACATTAAGAAAAAAGAAAACAAAACGGAAATCTCGAAGAGGCTCAAAGGCAAGTCTTGGAAACGATGAGGGCGAAAATGAAGTACTATCGCCACAAAATGATGAGAATAAAGAACCTGACCCTGAAAGTGTATCAAAGAGAAAGCCTAAACGAAAAAAGAAGATAGTAGAAGCTGTAAGTCCACCAACAGCAGCCACAATATCTGGCACTTTTGTCGAAGATACCTTAAAGCCCACGGAGAATGCAGATTCGTCAGAGTTAAATCTTCAATCATCGTCCCCTCCTCGGCCCGACGCTTTAATAAATACGACAAACTTTGAACCACATACCAAATCGCTTTCCCCCTCCCCTGCTAAATCTCCACCACCAGCTTTAAATTTTAGAACGCCTAATTCGCAACCGCTTGAAAAATTACCAGAAGCTTCTAAAACTTCAGTCCATCTTACAGCACCTTCCGATGGAGAGTCCAAATCCAAGTCCAAGTCCAGCTCACCAATACCAGCAACAAGCAATGGACCCACCAGTACACGACCAGGCACCTCCCCGCGACCTCAGCTCGAACGAAACGACTCATCTGGTGTTTACGAACTAATCAAGGATGGCAGCATGTATCCCTGGTTTTGAAATAATATTTTGATTTTTTTGTTTTATGCTTTAGTGCTTTTTGTATTCAATTTTAGAAGTAGATTTTTGACCGTTTTTGGATTTTTGCCAAAGCCTTTCATTGGAAAACCTTCAGCGGTGCTGCCCCCTGAAGTGAATGCAGGATCCTTTAGAGTTTTGTATACATACTTCATTTGAGATAATAAACACCATTAGAAAAATACCTCAAAGTTTTCTTTTTTTAATAATACATTTAGTATATATAATCGAAACTCACGTAATTTTGGTTAAGTTTACTGTCTACCCGAAATTCAATACTTTACAATTGTCACCCACCAAATTATGTCATACACACACCTATACCGACAATATATACATACTTTAATATTATTATGAATCTTGCTCACCTATAAAAGTAAAATTACATTAAACTAATCTTGCTAATTATTTTCTGTCAGCTTTTCTAAAATAATTGAAAATTTTAAAATATTTAAGATAGTGATCTACATCTATTGGGTTGCAGGGAAAGTCATGATGCATTTTGATGATGTTTGAGTGTCCTTTTTTTTTTATAAAATACAGAAATCGATTAATGTTCGGTAACCTTATCATACCACGCAAGACGTTTTGAACAGAACGAATCAAGTGAATGTCTGACGGCATCCAATCTCCAATATTTTTAGTGTGATCAAAGTTGTGTGTGGTTTGCGTTGTTGTGAGGGAATACAACTTTTAAACTTTTTTGAATACATAAGAAACGTAAACATCGAATTTGCTTGCTTCAATGTTTTTGCAATGTCTCGTCTCATATAACGATGGTTTGACTCGTTTAGTGTCCTAATTTTGCCGTCATCAACCTCGTTTAGATCAAAGCCACCAGCATAAAATTTTATGAGTCATCTTCGGCACTGACGTTGAAGAAGAGAATTATCACCTTTTTTATGTAATTTTTCACAATGGCATAGATTCTTCCTTTTACAAAAGTGAAACAAAAAAATGTGATTAAAATGATGCCTTCCATCTTAAACTTGTTGGAAAATCCATAATAAAAAATGATCAATCTTTTTTAGAAATGAATGACAAATTATCAGCTGCTACAGCTAACAACCATAGGTTTTCCAAAAATAAACAATAGTCACTTGTTACGATATTTGTTACGACTTTTTTGACAACCTATATAAAGATTGGCCTCTCAATTACCTCACTTTAAAATTCGAGCACTTTTACAATGAACATAAAATATTTTTATTCAGATTTTGGCATTTGCCATTATTTCAGTGCAGAACTAATTGTACAGGTTTACCATACATATATTGAAATTTAAAAAGTTGTTTGCAGATGAACTTTATTTACGAGTAAACCCTGGTTCTAAATAATGATCTAGGTTTCAACCGTGTTGAAAGTCTAGCATAAAAATTGCTCCGAGAAAGTCAAACTGGAACTTTAGCACTTTCCAAAATTGAAAAATGTCCATCTTCAGATGGCTCGTTTTGCACACAACGCTAAAAATACCCCACCTGAGTCCCCAAAGTTCCCATATTCTCGTGATTGTCGTAAAAACACATTCCACAAGTTGAAAGATTTTGTGCAAGCGATGTTTTGAGCAACATTTCGAAAATAAACTGCAGCAGATTTGCCACTTACTCTCATCACAGTGGCCGCTTGACTTCGTTTGTGTTCAGATAACTGGGGCTTTTTTTACCTAATACAAAAATCTATGGATGTAGCTCACCCCAAAATAAACAGACCGGCGTAACTTGACACGGAAACACCCCGAAAGTGATTTAAGAAACGTTGAAAAGGAAATTTTAACGAGGATTATGTTTTTCATTGAGGAAAATCGGAAAATTCCTCTTATGCAACCGCACGCCAAATTGATAATCTCAAGAATTTTGCGAACACGTCTGGGTCATAATTTTTCAATTTTTATAATTTTCGTGGGGGGCACTTAGCTTAGCGCGGCTTTATTATGCAATTAGACTGGCATTTTCGTGTAAACAGCTATTTTGGAAATGGTTTATTTCACTCAAGTGCTTCTTGTGATTTTCACGAGCTTTCTTATTTTTGGGAGCCACCTACTGCTTGTGTAATTTTCAAGTAGGATGGATTTCCTAATGATAAAAAGCAGCGATTTTCCTTGAAATATTTGCATGCAGTAATAGCTTTACTCTTCAACGTAGTGCTGATTGAAATAAAATAGGCAACAAAAATACAAAAGACAATGACCTTCTTAAAATAGATGCTTGTTTGCATTTATGGCAGTGCACATTTAATCTAAACCAATTGCCCAAATTAATTATGCACTAATTCAACAATGTGGCTCGCGAAAGCCGAAATAGGCTCAAATAACTACTCTGCCTTGTCACCAATTCCAGTTCAATGAAAGTCCTCCCACGCCCCCAATCAGTAGCGAATCAATTAACAATAATTGTCCACGCTCAAGCCAACGATCGCAGGCGCCCGGTTCTATTGTAATGGCGGAAAACGGCCTAGGGAATAAAAGAACGGCGAAAATCCCGTGAATGAAATTAAGCCGGTCGGCGACATTGCTTTCTTTCTGGGCCAGCCCCGGCCCACCCGCACTTTGGAGGTGTCGGCCTTGGGACTCCGAACGAACCCGAAAGATTTTGCCGCGAAAGTGACGAGGCCAGCAAGCTCACGCCCTGACAGTTTGTCCGGATTTGGCGATAGTGCGACTGGCTTCGAGCAGCTAAATTAATTAGCGACTCCGGGAGCGGGCGAAATTCTGGGTTCCTGCAGGGAATGGCGTTTGGGTTGGACGGGACTGCGGTGAGACATTTGGACGGGATAATCTGCCATTTATAGCCGGCCATTTCTCATTTTAAATCTTAAGTCATCCTACTCCCATTAGGACAAAGTGGCGGTTGTTAATTCCCAGATATTCAAATAGCATTTAAGCAGCTATGGATAGCCAATTCTGGAAGATTTAAGGGATATTTTTAATAACCTGACCTTCAATTTAAAATAAAAACTTGAGTAGATCTTTTTAATAAATCCAGGAAGAGAAGACGAATTTAATAAAATTAATAGCCATTCTTAATTTTACCGGAATTTAAATCCGCTTAAAATATACCAAATTTTTAACCAAGAATAAAGATTAACGAATGATAAAATTTATCATGTTCATTTGGGTTTTCGGCAAAATATTATATTAGGTACAAATATACAAAAGTTAAAATTAAAAAATAAAATACATAAACGTAATCAGCAAACTCGACTGCATCGACCTACTTTAAAATTAATTGGAAAACAGTATCCAGATTAATATTTATATTTATGTTGTCATACTCAATTTTCGTCACACTCACTTTTCTTTAATTTAAGTACAAAATATAGGGTATCGCATTTCACTTTTAATGAATAAAAATCAAAAGTTTAATATAAATATTTTTTGTATATTTTTATCAAACTTTCTATTTACCGTAATTATGGAAATACAACAAAATGGCCTTAAAGATTTGAGCGGTTTATTTTCAAAGTGGTCTAATTTCATTTTCCAAAAAAATTAAGCTAGCTATTTAAATAATTAGTACATTTTGACGGTATCTTTACATTTTGCGGCAAATTGTCCAAAATTTGTTTAAAATCTTTAAGATCTTTTATAACATATATTAGTTGATTAATAAAATGACAAATTATTTTGAAAACGTAAGCCCTAAAATATCTCGATTTTAACATAAATGGAATTATGCCACTTGCAAAATAAACGGCTCAATTATGAATCGACAGTTGCGCTGAGATTTGCTATTTCGTGTAGATACTTACTAAAAAAATATGTATTAAGATTTTGGGGAAACTACTTTAAGGCTACCATGGGTATGAAAATAAAATTGCTTACTTACCCCATCGAGTGGGGCATTGTTGAAAAGCAAATTTGAAATCATAATGCAATTTTTCTAACCGTTTAAAATTATACCCCGTTTTTGGATATATTCGTCTTCGAATATATATATTTATATGCTTTTGTATGTATATGTATGCATTATTATTTTATTTAGCCTTAAATTATTTTTTTTATCATCTGAGGTATGCTAAGCGTAAACCCGAGATGATTTTTGCCGCCTTTTTCAATAGTTTTTTATTTACAAAAATATGAAGCTATGAAATTATGCATATTATACTTACTTACTTAGTCATGATAAGAACGATAATCAGTATTCACTATAGTTTAGTGAATAAAATCTTAAAATTTGACCACAAATTGTCCTATAGAACATCTCATCTATTGCACAAGTTCAAAAACAATTGTTTTGAAAAACGGAATTTATTCATGCATATACCACTTTAACAATATATGTAGTTTTGATTCTAAATGGCTATAATAGCTAAACTTTAATTAACGCAATTTTAAAAATTGTACAAAACATTCCTGAAAAATATTGTGTCAAACCATAAGTTAAAGGTGTTTAAAATCATTTCCTTAAAAAAATGGAAGGCAAATGAATTCTCCAAGATGACAAGCACGCTTTTCTCTTGTGAAATATGAAACCAAAGAAATTGGAAATTATTAGTTTTCCTTGTTTTAAAGAACCTTTTAAAGTTTGTGGTTGAAAACCATATTTTTAGCATACGGATTTTCCTGACGCCTTACCAAAATTGTTTGAGAATATACAGCAAATTACAGCACTAACCTATATCTAGGGATCAAATATGAGTATTAATTGATATTAAAAATATTCGTTTTGCAACCATCAAACCATGAAATCCCCAAACAATTCTAGAAAAGGCCTTGAATAAAATAAGACATGCCCTGAATTCTTTGGGCTGAATTCTATTATTTCAATTTCTACATATTTTGCAATCATCCGTTGTTGATGATGTACATATTTCATGTGTTTTATGGATGTAATATTATTTACACTTTTTGAAAATTTGTCACATTTATTTTTAATATTTCCTGAAAAATCATACTTCTTGCAAGTGCCCATCTGTCGCTTCTTTCGTCAATTATTTTCTGCTGACATAAGTAAATTTAAGTTGTTTCACTTTTTGGCAACCGCCAAACTTCCTCTTCCATTTTCGCAGTGGTGGCATGGCATCCATGTCGATCACGATCACAAAACCCCGCTGTTTCGAGTTGTCCGACCTCATTAAATTCGCGTTTTTGATAACTATGGCGGCAGGCACTCATCCGGTGAGTTTAGACACCGTCCTTGTGTCTCTCATAAATTTTCAAGTTGATGGCATCCGGGGATAAGCTTATAGGCGATGATCTCGTTGCAGATTTGCGAGTGTCTCGCGCATTTGTCGTCGTTTTTGTGACGATTGTCTTATAGCTTCGATTTGGAAGCTTTTGCTTAATCTTCTGGGATTTGTGATTTCACCTTAGTGCCACGAAAAATGTATATTAAATTACGGCGCAATATTTTTTCAAAAAATGATTTTATTTTTTTATATCCATTATTTTTATTATTTTTACTGCGACAAAATCAAATCTTTACTGCAAAATTATCGCGTTGTGTTGTTTGGGAGTCTTCTGGTATTTGCTTTGATTCGAATGAAAATTGCACTCGGCACAACACAACATTTAATTTTATTTCAAGATATTTTTCGAATAATTTGGACAAATTCCCAGACATTTAAATGAGCGAGAAGTGTAGATGTCGACCTGATTACATGGGAAATATGCTTTATTTCCCTTAGATCTATGAGTTTAGAAAAGATTTACGAAATAATCTATTTACCCTATTTCCTATTTATAAAGAAAATTAAAGTCTATTAAAAAAATTTGCTGCATTGTAAGAGGTCAATGAATTTTTGTTGAAAAATTCATTGCCTCCATATCATTCGGCACTTAACATTAAAAAGAATGTGATTTATCGCAAGAGTTTTACGAAATTCACTCAAAAAAGAAAAAATAGAGAAAGAAATATTTCTTCACAAAATTAAGTATTTCTATTCACGCGCTATTGGTGAGCTATGTATATGTTCTATGGGAAATTATTCAAACTCTGCATTTTGAAAAGATACATTTTTTGAGGTGGGATGACCTCTTATATTTAAACCAAAGAGTTGCTATACCTAATTTTAGTAAAAACACTTTTCTATTATTAGAAGAAAATGCCATTATAGAGCTTAATCGAGATGAATTATTTTTATATGTGAAAGATAATATCCATATCCATTGTTAAACGATGAAATTAGGGTAGTAACCTTTGAGAGTTCCGATGCCAATATGATGAAAATGAATTTGTAAATATCATTCGATTTGCATTAAACAAATTGCGAATAAAGTATCATTTTCGAATTAAAATAAATTTAGGTCCAAGGGTGAATTTTTTAATTCACTTTCCACTCACCAACACTTAGAAATGCTTAGGTGCAATTTTTAGCTATAGTATCAAAGTTTTGGAAGAACATGACAACATTTTACAAAGCCATCAAGAGGTATTTAACGTGCTATCTCAAAAACTAAATAAGTTCCCAACCTTCTTCAATTAAATAATTGGTCGGAGCACAAAAATTTTCTTAAATCTTATTTTTGCATACAGTAGGTGCCTTATTCAGAATGAATAAGGACCATTTCTTTTACCAAAATTTAGCCTTTTATTAATAAAAAATAAATAGAATATAAATAACTTTGCGACTTGGTAATCCAACATATCGTTTGTACAAACTTATTTGGTTTTTTAATATCGATATAAACATCAATATTCACTGTCTGCCAAAATAAATTATGCTCATTAATATGAAATAAATAAGTATACCTTGATTTATTGACATCTTCGACATGGCGTAATATATTTTAGATTAGCTATCCGAAAGGTTTCTCCTCAAACCAACATCACGAAAGAAGTCCTTCTGCAGTGGCACTATCATTTTCCCTTAGAAAATAATCTCTGAATTTAGAACGCTAGAAAAACTATAAAAGTAGATAGTCGATTTGTTGCCAAACATCATACATTCTTCAAAATTTAATTATTGTTGGCTTTACGACTATTGTCATTTAATTGAACAAGCAGTTTTGTCTCCGTTTATTCTTGTATATAAGTTTTATTTCTATCTATTGAGAAATACTGTTTATTTTTAAATTATATGGTTTGCCGGGTTTGAGAAGTGGATAAAATTACATCCTTTGTAATGCACGAAGTACAATTCGAATATTTTTTTTCATATGTCGATTTTCTGAAGAACAAATTGCATATATGCATGACATTAAATTTATATTTTCAGTCGTCTCTAAGCAAACGTAAAAATATCAGTAGATTATATTATACAAAAATGTCATATATCATGCAAAAATTAAGTAAATTTAGACTATATTTTATACTATACTTACATATATTCCTAAATTCAAAATAGGAAATAATATTGTGCTGCATAATTAAATTAGGGATAGTTATCGTAATAGTCAATATAGGGTTCTATACAAGGTGTTTTTCTAAGGTCTGAACAGGAGTAAACCAATATGTGCTTGTTCGCTGGGTCAACTTTTGTTCATGATACCCCCTTTTAAAATTGGTCCTTTGACCCGAAAATTCCAATTGGAACTTTGGAGGCGGTGAAGTAGAAAATGTTGTATTAATTCTTTCAAAGCCATTATAACGTTGATAGCGTGTTAGAAAGCTGAGGCTTCAAGTCTTGTAACGACATTTTTTACGACTCAATCCTTCAACAAACAAGCGAGAGGCCGCGTCAAATTTCGGAAATAGCAATTTCAATGCCTAAAAATTTGACTTTGGCCCTTTTTTCTGCTGATATTTTGTATGGGAAGATCGAGATTTTTCTGAGAAAAAGCTTCCCTGTCTTGTAGCCTATCTCAAAAAACAATAATTTAAAACGTATTTATTTGTCGCATCAAATTAAATTTTACAAGCAAAGTATAGTTTGAGGAAGCAATTTGAAACTGCCATATCTTGCAAAAGTTGAACGAAAATTAATTGCGGGAATGTTTAAGTGACATTACTCAATTTATCCCCCTCAAGGACGCGATAGCATCAGATGCCCTTGCCTTTGGCGGCTTTTTCAAATTTAAATGAGTTACACCTGCTTGAAGTGCCACTCGGCCTGTGCTCCAATTTCCTTGCGACATTTGGCCTACAGTGCCTACTAAAATACAAGACGATATTTTTAGACGGACGAGCAATGTCTAATTAATTGCAGCAACAATCACGAAGAAAGCAGTGATCATTTATGCTGAAGGCATATCGCGTTCGGAGCAATGCAGCCGTGGGCTGTTCCACGGGGCTGATGTAGTTCCGTGCAGCCGGCTAAATTTAGACGGGTTAAGCCCGCCATCCGTCTATTCGTGTCCATTTAGCAATTAGTTAGGATTGCTGCAGTCTGCGCGGGTACAGCGTTTTCACGGATCGCAGCTTCCATCCCCTTCAAGTAGCGCACTTCCTCGAGGAGCTGGGCCCAGACCAGACTTGAGTAAATTTAAAAGTAGTTGACCTAGCCAGCAGCCGTCAGTAGGCCTGAAGGCACCAGTAGCCTCTACTTGTGGAACTTCTGTAGTTCGAACATATGCCATTTTCTTGAATTGAAAAGTTTTTGATAAAACAAAGAATTTCGCCAGGGCGACTGGCAGTCGGCAGTGGAATTTTTGGCAAGACTTTATGCTGGAAGATGAGACAGAAACTTTTTTTGTCTTCTTAGTACATATTTCGGCCAATGTTGCGGGTCGTGTGCACAAATAGCTCATCTCGACTGTTCGCAGAGTCGCACGATCGTGATAATTTGGGCACTAAAGCACCAAGCATATACCACCAATACCATCATCACACAACCTGCCCAAAATACATGTTAAATATCGTACCTGTGGAGAGATTTCCTCTCTCTTCTTCCTTATAAGATAAATTTCTCGATCTCCGAAACGATAGAAATCTACAAATGTTTTCCTGATCTTCCAGAATAAGATCCAGAGAAATTAAGAAAAAACATGTGTCCCATACTACTTTCCATTAGACTTTCTCAAGAAACAGAACTGTCTTAATCAGTAAAATGTTCTTTTTGGGAAAAATCTCATACATAGGCAATCAGGACTGTCGCTGTTCACATGCGTAGTCTGACGATCGGTGATCGATCTCCCGAGCAAACTCGCAGCGAGTTGGAGCGCCCTGTTGTAACACAAACGAGAAAAGCCGTTCCGTCCGACTCATAAGAAAAATAAAAAAGACCTAGACCGCCATTAGGAAGCGAGAAAATTCAGCGGCCGGCGGACGATCTATGCCTCCTCGCAGCATCCATCTCGTTCTGATGAAAATGCATTTGGGGAAAATTTAAATAGGCACCGGGATCCACAGTTGAAATTTTGACTCGCGAATGTTTGCATCGATCGTCGTTTTGTAAGATCCGATCTTGTCGCCCCGAGAAAAAGTAAAAAATAATAAGAAATTGGTCTCGAACGTTCCAATTGGAATAAGAAAAATAAGGAAAAATTGTCGCGTAGTATCTTTCCTATCCGTTGAATTTTATTTGTACTGTTAACGTTGTTCGGCGATCACTGATCGATTTAAATTAGAATTATGGCGGATGTAGATGTACTGCACAACATATCCGAGGTTAAGAAGACCAAAAAAATCAAAAAGGTCACTAAGCGAAAGGAGTCCCACGATGCAGGATCGGAGATTACAATCACGGAAATTGACCAGACCGTCAATGAGGGGTACGTGTCGACTGTGGTCCTTCGGATGATCGATTCCATGCGAAATCGATCAGTTTCTTGCAATTTTGTTGTTGTCGATTGTTTCATTCGTTTTCCGCCTTAATATGCTTGTTTTATGGTGAACATAGGCTAGAAGGTGTCAATGCTTGACGAAACCGAAAGTGAATTTTATGTGATTGATACAGAATGAGAGAAAATTTCAAACCGGGTGCAAAATTCTGTGGTGAATAAGTGTGCACAAGAAATTTGATACTTCGGAAAATTGTGAAGTTTTCGAAAAATTCGACTGAACATCGAACGGGTGGTACCAACATCTTTATGGCAAAATTTTTATGATGTATAAAACTATTTTTAGAAAAAGAACATTTTATATTGTATCGAACTATGAATATTGGTTGATTAAATGTTCATATTTACTTCGATAAGCTTATATGTTTTTAGTGAACATTTACATTTCTTATCTTATTTTGGGCTTTACTTCGAAAACATCCTTTAACAAGAATTTACTTTATAATTTATGCCAAGATGTTAATTAAGAGGCACAATCTCAGTCGACTGGCATTTCTTTTAACCTAGATCCCAATTTACAGATTTTTGCTCTTTTAAGAATAGAATACCCTGACAGTGGAGTAGTTTTATATCTTGACCTTCCTTGTAGAAGTTTAACGAATTCGTTTTGTTGTACCTGAGACGATCTGTTCTAAATACTTAAAAAATAGTTTGGCGATACCTCAGTCAATTGTTTCGAATGAAGCCTTATATAATTTTTATTTTTTTACAAAAACGAGCGTCCTAACATTAAAAATTTATAAAATTATTAATGAAGCGAATTTAACGACCATCAGACCATTACCAGTAACGAATTTTTTTAATTGGATGTTATAGAGAGCATATTGGTGAAATTATCGCAAAGAATTCTACAAAGCAGATGCACATTAATATTTCATTGTTTGTTTTGTAAAAAATCGGTATTCTTGTATAAGATCACAGGTAATTTTGTGTGAGAACTGATATATTAAATAACGTCTCTATCGTGTTTTTGGAATTTGGTAATAATTCCATAATTGTTCGGAGTAATTTAACCATATTGGAAGCAAATATTCCGAAAAAAATTGACTATCTCCACTTCTATAAGTTTTACATAACTTTATTAGAGGGTTACATTCTGAGTGAGACAGATTAAATAAAAGATTCCACAAAATCGACCCAACTTTGGGAGCCTCGAAGAAAAAAAATGAAGGATATTATTGCCTTTTACTAGTTTTAATATTGTAGCTAAAATTATTTTTCATAATACTTGAACCATAGGATCATTACGGAAAGGTCCCAAAGATAATGGTAATTTTTCATCACCCCAAACGCCATCTAAAAATGAAAATGTTTTTATGCGTTTTTTGAACACGTTTTAATAATGAGTTCAAGTACTTCTACAATTTATCTACGGAATATATCATATTAAAGACAAAATGCTAATTCCAGAAACGTTACATTTAAAAAAATTGCCACACTTTACAATTTCGATTAAGTTATTTTAGCAACATTCATACCGATAGTGCATATAGTAACAATTTGTCCACAAAATAAATATTTCCATTTTCTTTTTATATATTTTGTAGTATTTTAATCTTTCCCTGAACGAAAAAACGATGAGCCAAATGAATATCGAAAATAGTCGTGAACAGAATCAGTTTCGAAGTCTTAGAAGTCTCAGTTCTGCAGAAATTCCAAAACCATGTCCTAGTTAACCAAGGACAAACCCTTTAAACGAAAAGTTAAGCAAAACCATTTTTATACTTATATAAAATCTGAGCGTAAAGTTAGATATTTATAAGGGCGCATCCAGAGTAAATTAAACCCCGAAAACTTTTTTATTTCTATCTACTTTGCTATTCCAAATTAAGATGGTTGGAATTGTTTCTTTAATAAAAACTTTTATCGAAATACCAAAGTAGCCAGTATAATGCATTCTGCTTATATTTAATTTTGTTATTCTTAACTTAAACGATGTTAGCAACTGAAAGTAATTTACTCGTTGTCATTTTATTTATAAGATCTACCAAATACAAGTAAATTAGTTATCCAAAATGTATGTGTATAAAAATATATAAACTGCAATAGTGTCAAATAAGACCAAGACTTAATAACCGAAACTTAGATCAACACAAAAGTTGTTAAAGAAAGATAAGAACTAAAACGGGGTGTGGAATAGCCAAGGCCATTATTAAACCATCATATTGTTGTAAGGGTTTTATTAGTCTATTTTTGCAAATGATTAATCGAAAGATCAATTTTTTAACCTCTCATTACAAAGAGTTTACTTTATTCTCTAAGCCAGCGCAGCAAATATTTTAAATTTTAAATCGATGCTTTTTAAAATTCACGGAAGCAAGTTGTCAATTTTTATAGAAATCCAGAATTTTAAAGGTTTACTTGAACTAAAGCAAGCTTAGAAACTAGGATTTAATATGATGAATTCATAATTAATGTTGCAATTTTTCACGGCTATTACATAAAGTTAATAATGCAACTTGCCATTTTTCTTCATCCCTTTTACGAACATTCCTTGCCAATTAGGGCAAAAAATTTTTACGTGGGTACGTGGCACACAGAAATCTTAATAAGTTTTAACTTAAACCAGTTTTCTTAATTACGTCTTTGAGAGTTGAATTCACGTAAAACAGGAACACACGTATAAAATAGAAACGACCATCAGTTTATCGCCAAGCAGAGAATGCATGGAGTTAACAAATATTAATTTTCATAAAATACCCCAACTTCCTCCTCCAAGTATGGACCCAATTTCCGGTCATCTGAATCACGTCGAATTAATTACTAGCCACGAGTTTGCTCTCGCGAGAGCCGCGAATATCAGCTGCAAGTCCGCATAATATTTTAGCACGCGTGCTTGCCACTTGAGGTTATTTGCTTATTGCAGTGAAGATTGTTTTGTCTTGGGCCTCTTAAGTCGCGGTTTTAACTGACACTTTGTTCAATATTTCAATTAAGCCGGGAGCTATTCCGCGAAATTATGGTGAGCCAGCTCGTAAACAGTTTGAGTATTATTGCAATTGCGCAAGGTGGCGGAAACTTCATCCTCTCATTGGCAAAACTATTAAAATTCATCTGTTACTTTAGTGATTTGTTACTTTTATCAATTAAAAGTACCCTGTGGTTTTTTCAAAATGGGTACTCAACATCGGAATTAATTAACTACATCTCTTAGATGAATTTAGGAATGTCTACATTATTACTTTTACTTTGTAATGTGTTATTGCAACAGACAAAATTTCACTTAGTGTTCCTGTGAGTGTGATATGAGTGCAGTGCTGTGCCCTGACGTCATTGACGCACTCTCTTAAACGTTACAAATTCATCGAAAACATGAATTAAAACTACAATTAAAATGCTAAAACATTTTGGAAGTGGCCATCACTCAGTTGATCTTAAAGCTAAATTGAAGCTATACTCGGCTATTAGCTAGAAACAAACATGAGGTCCATTAATCGAAATTTTGAATAGCTTTTGTGTTCATGAACTTGCATAAATCTGCAGATACAATGTTGATGTCCGCCTCCTTATTACGCTAATTCAAATTTACATGGAAAGGAAAAACTACTGAAATATGTGATTAGCTTATCTTGAAAAGTGCAAAAAATAGTTGTATGGCAGAAGCGAATCTAAGTTTTTTATTGCCTTTAAAAGTATCAACAAAAAAATGGAAACAAATGAATATTTTATCAACATGTTCAATTATAAATGAATGTAAAAATTATGCTTCATAAATTATGTCATCAAAGCCTGTCGTTCGCAAAAATCATTATCAATAGAAATTTCTGAAGTAGTAAAAGTCTTTAATGTTATATTGAACAACTTTTGAAATAAAATCAAACCAAAATTAAAGGTTATAATTCTTTTAGTTTCAGTCTTCAATAAAATCGGCAAAACGGAGTACTCATAGAATCACCTTGGTATTGCATATGTCTCTTAATGTCACAAGCATTTAATTAGAAAAAATTTTTTGCAAACAGTAGAATGTCCTAAAAATTATAGTAATTAATAACCTAAGTCGAGACATGAAGTTCATGTCATAAGCTAAATTTTGCCTTTGCGATTAGTTTTGGAGGATTAAATGCGAGGTTAAAAAAAATTAAATCAGAGTCGTTTAAGTCATGACGTAAAGTGCAAAATAAAAACTCGGTGGGCTATAAATTCAAAAAACAAAATTATCAAAATTGCATTACTATAAATAGTTTTAATTGAACATAAAAGGAAAATCTCTGCAACAAACTTTTCTTTACGTTTGGTACTATTAATCTCAAGATGATTCACACTCAGCTGGTATTTAAGATGTTTGACAAAATTTAACGAAAATCGTAACGTCTTTTAAGTGAGCAGATGTGACCGAAAATGGAGATCTTGTTGATCCCTGAATTTATTTTTTCCATTTTGAGGCTGTTTCAGCCGTACCAATTTTACTACTCAAGTTGCAATTTCATAATTTTTTTGTCAAATTTATGATTATCCCACCGTTAAATTAGGAGCACTATGAATTTTCGTCGTATCTTACAGAGCTGGGCGGATATGATGTATGACTTGATCGTGAATTCCTTTCCAAGTAACTATATTTAACATTTATGATGTTCAGCATTTTGCGGGTGAATATATTTTTATGCAGAATTGGGCACCATGCCATGCAGACAAAACGAGCCGTGAATTTTAGAATGATCATTAAATAAATATTCTTCCATAACCTTGTAAATCTCCGGATAAAAACCCCTTAGAAAAATGTTAGGCTTATGGAAAATCGAAAATGTGTACTCGTAAAAATAACAATTATATTGCAAATGCTGAAGAACTTTGGTAAAATAACAATTGCCTGAATTATTAAAGCTCCATAAGTATCTATCTACTCCTAAAGTATTTCAAAATGCGAAATAATTGAAAGGAAGAGTTTTATGATATAAATCAATTTTTTATAGCAAATAATTTACCATGAACTTTAATTGAATATCAATTGTTATTTATTAAAATTAGTTACAAACAATAATCATTCTTTAGTAGGAAGTGTTGCTGTAACATCTGAAAAGGAGTGTCAATCATTTCTACATGGTCTCGTTGATAATTGTTATTCAGAAACCACAATTTTAATCGCAATTGAAAAGTTAGAACAAACGAACTCAGGAAATACTTCATTAGTTCTTTGACATTATCGTAGAATTGGTAGATAGTTTATTAGAAGTCTGAGCTCTTATGCTTTCTAAGGATACTTCTTACGATTCCACGCTGTCAGCCCAAATCAAAAAATTCAGTTTTACATGCATTTTTTATTATATATTTTCTATTCGTCTTTTCATACTTACTAAACGCCAGAGTTCTTATTAACCCAATTATTCTCACTAACTTAATTAATTAAAAAAAAAATATCAATATTTCTACAACTTACCGACCCGGTTGAACTTAGCTTCATTTAACAATAAAGAAAACTAATTCAAAGAGCAAAAGTCAAAACATGGAAAAGATATTCACTTGGGAAAGTCTAAATCGGTTCAGTATTCCAAGTTTCATCTAGACCTGGTTTCTCACCCTGAAATTATTAATGTTTTCTCGAAATATTTCATTATCAAAGCAATTTCATAGCGCAATCAATCGAAAATGCACAAGAGTGCACAATTAATATATCATCTCCGTTTGATTTACGAGTCTTTCAAGAGAACACGCTGTTAATTGCCACAAGCAACTTATTCATTCCCAAAATAATTTATGAAGTTCATTTGCCCGAAATCAATCCAAGCGATAAAACTTATATCACCCAGAAGACATTCAGACAGCCAATTAAGAGTTGCATCCAAAAACGATTGCAAATTGACTTTATGAAACAATCATAACTTCTTCAACAACAGTCGAACTCATGAAAATGTGCGCACTTTATCAAAGTAACTTGATTCAATTAAAAACATAATAAAACTGAAAACTGTGCAAAAACTAAGAAATAACTAAATTAAACTCAAAAGAGAGACTACCCACGTACAGAAATTAAATAAGAATAATGTTTGAAACATTAAATTCGAAAATACGTCCCTGCCAACCAAGCAACCAATAAAACAGGCACAAGAAGAAATGAAACAACAACAATAACAGAAATAAATAGAAAAACCACAGCGACACGTACCAGACTAAACCAAAGGTACATGCGGTTAAAATTAATTATTTATTCATTGCAAATTCGCCACTAAAAATAAATATTCATAACAAATATTTGCGAAAAGTAGGGATATTCAGTCAGTCCATAGGCGCAAGCAAATCTCTACAGCACCACCAGTCCTTCGCTGCGCTTAAGGAGGCATTTTTCACCAATACTGTGTTCTTCTTCTTCTTAGCTAATTTTCAGTGGTGAATACACAAAGGCGATGTCCAAGGACTGGCACTCGGGCCACTTTTGTTGCTGGCAGTGCGACGAGAGCTTAACAGGTCAACGATACGTCATCAGGGACGACCATCCCTACTGCATCAAGTGCTACGAGAACGTCTTCGCCAACACTTGCGAGGAATGCAACAAAATCATCGGCATCGACTCTAAGGTAATATAAATTCTCATAATAACAATATTTAAAACATTGTCATTGTGGACATACAGAAGAGATATTTAGCTGTAAAACACTTTCTATAGTTAAATATATTAAGCTAGAAATTTCTCCTGTACATTTTTCATGTTAAGCGATGCATTTTGGGTCATTATCGTGCTCTTTTTCCAGGATCTTTCCTATAAAGACAAACACTGGCATGAGGCCTGCTTCTTGTGCAGCAAGTGTCGCATATCACTAGTGGATAAGCAATTCGGTGCTAAGGCGGATAAAATCTACTGCGGCAACTGTTACGACGCCCAGTTCGCGTCCAGGTGCGATGGATGCGGTGAAGTGTTCCGTGCCGGTAAGTCGAAATATAATTTTTAGTAAGAGAAACTACTTTTGTACAATAACTCGCACAAAAGAATCTTTTAACAAATTTTTTTTATAACGCTTTTCTTGTTTATACAATTTTTCCCTTTTTTCACTGCTTTCACTAACTTCACTGCAAACAAAAAAACCAATTACAAAAAAACAATTATTCCATAAACTTCCTCTGCAACAAAAATTACGAATTGAACATTTCGAAACGAAAAGGAGGTAAGTTGCATTTTCTAAGAAAACAAAAGTGTCAATGTGTGTATCCTTGTGTTGAACGTCGCTTACATTCGTGTTCATGTGTTGGCAATTAACGCGCGTAGCCCGTGAACATTGTGCCAGCGTCCTCGCACTCATTGAAAAGCGTAACATCACACGACTTGGGAGAATAAATTCAAAAACCTTCCCAATTAGCGCTATTTGCGAAGATTCGCTTACGACCCGCGTAAGGAGGTCCGAGTGGTAGGTGGGACCCGCAAATTACTTTCATTGACTCGCTTTTCTGCTGCCAGCAAAATCGTTTTGATTTTAAGACCTCTTCGCTTTTGAGAAATCGACGACTGTGGACCATTTATTTGTGATTTATGATTGCCGTAAATGGTTTGGACCGATTTTTTTCGACCGCCAGATGATGCAATGTTTACTTTAGTGACTATTTGTAATCGCAAATAATAATTACCACTGCGTTCAACAGCGTCTGTAAACAGTCTTAAAAATGAAGGAGCGTATCCATAATATAAAGAGATTTTGCCTTGATTTAAAAATGGTTATAAATAACCCATAGCGAAGATTTTAAATTTTCTAAAAATTGCATCAAACTGCCATAAGAAAATAATTTGTTCATAAAATTCGCAATTCGCATAGTAATAACCTCTATGTTAACAAATTCAAATTGGATGTCCTTTGATAATATACATATGTATAGGTATAATTTAAATTAGCTGATATTTAAATGATATTAAAATGCAATATATTTTTTAATTCAGTTATTGTAGAATCGGATTTGAGTAAGCTCACATTACAAAACCAAACGAATCAGTAATTAATTATAGCTGTGTTGTTTTTACAACATATCCGGATCCAGGCTCAACAGGAAATTTTGCAATTGATATTTATGAATATGTAGTTACACATAATAACATTTTTTTTATTTTAAGAAAATAAAATAAATGTCAAGCTTTGAAAGTTGATATGAATAAATCTGCAATTGATACACATTTTTCACATTTTGAAAATTTAACAGTTTTTAAAATTGTTAAATTCAATGTAAGTGGAAATAATGATTTTAATTTCAATCAATTTTATTTTTCTCCTGCTCCAATAGAACATAAAAATTGAAATAAAGGCCGCAATTTCGCACTCCTTTATTCTTTAGTTCACTTCCTGTCAAAAAAGAGCTATTTTAATTTTTAGTAATTTACACTTTTTTCATGTTTGTTAATGTTGCAAATTATGAATGGTAACCTAGAAAAGAGCAAAAAATCAAAACCGAAAAGTATGTTTTATCTGTTTGTTTTTTATCTGCCGTTACAAACACGCTTCACAAAAACTTTATACTATGACTAGTTAAACAAGTTTTTTGCTATCCAGTATTTTACCAACATAATGCCTACATAATTGACACTAATGAATCACGAAAAGCCAATTAAGATGTTTAAAAGTCGATACAGTAGTCTTTCAGTCATTCACAAATTCTTTTGGTCAGTGCACAATATTTAATATGTATGTACATTACATGTACGTTTTGCTCTCAAGGAGGACTTAACAACATAAATATTTAAAATTATGATATTTTAAAAATGTAATTAAGAATTGATTTTCTAATGCTTTAAGCAAGTTTTGTACACAATTATATTTTTTCTGAAAAGATTGTATTTGAAACCTTTCATTGTTTACCTATTCATGATATGAGAATTTTACAATATCTCTTTTATACAAATTTATAATTCAATCATACTCATAGGGATCTTCATTTCGTAAGGTTTTGCGTAAATCTACAAAATTAAATGTAAAATAAATTAAGTAGTTCAGAATCAATAATCTCAGTTTAAAGTCATCTAAATATACACTTAAACGTATAATGCCAAAAAACGCGTAAATTATTTTGGGGAATTTATTTACGGAAGCGTTTGAGATCACACTTCTGTTCCTAATTTTTTGGATGTAAACAAGATTTTGATGTCATTTTTAATAATTCGATATACATAAATAACGCCAGTGGCAAGGTTAGTCTACCAACAAAAGAAGTTTAGATTTTATCTAGCCCCTGGTTTGACTTAGACACTAATTTTTGGCGAAGCAACCAATAAGCCGATATTCTGTTGATCTCATCCAAACGTGAGTCAATTGACAAATTTGAATTAGGATCACTCAATTGTTAGAAGCGTGGATGTAAGGTGCTTTGTGACAAACTTTATGGTAAATAATTGAATGCTTTGTTTACAATTGTGGTCCAAAGCTATTTGCATATATGAAAAACAGGTCGCAATCCATATGAAGGTATGTAATAGCGCTAAAAGTAGCTCTCAAGGATCCGGTATTTACGAAAAATAATAGAGGTGCGTTTGGAGGTTTTCAACCGCAGTTACATTTCCAAGAAGCGCGCGTTCTGTAAATCATGAGAAAAATTAAAGTGGAGACACCTTCATATTTCTTCCAGCATATTGGAAAATAAATCGTGACAGTGACACTCGCGACAATTATTTATCACGCCCAAGGTGCTGACTGTCCAAAAGGTGCCTACGCACTATGACGCCGAACTGGACCAATTAGCATACTAGAACCGGGAATAAGTTCGTTTGGCCGTAACATCATCTCCATCGGTTGTAACTGATAGTACCAGTTTTTTAAGAAAATGAATGAGGCAAGGTGCGAAACGCAAGGTTAGGCAATTCCCAAGTGGGCGACTAAGTGCAGTAAAAAACGGCCAGGGATCAATTTAATCTATCTCAAATTCACCGGGCATCTGCTGGACCAGTAGAGCGTGAAAAATGACTCAATTGCTTAGTAATTTTCGGTATTCGCATCGCAAAAAACTCAGCGATTGCTCAAGGCACTCAAAAAGAGTCGCCTGTACTTACGCTTGTCAGATTTTATAAGTAGGTATTCTTACTGATTCGGTATTCGCGTATGTATTGGTTCGGAGTATTTCTTGTTGCTGATACATACATACTTTTTACATCAATTACTACCTTTAGGTACTGCTAGTTTAACCTGAAATATTTAATAACTGAAAATGTATTACACTTACTAAATATTCATTCGTTTTTTAAGTTTTGATAATAAATTTAAATATTTAAAAATACACATTACTTATAAAAGTGAAAATATATTAATTTTGACAGTTTAAACATTTTCAAAGGTTATATATTTTAATACATTAATAAATGTGAATTTCACATTTGATTAGTTAATTCGTTGTGACTATTAAAGCGCAGTATTTATTATTAAGAAATTCAAACAAGCAAATGATCCTTGTAATTTTCATATTTTTATCAAGCGCTTAAAAAGTGGGTTCTCAAAACATTAATTTGTAAAAATAAAACTTAATAAAATTGTACATAACTTATAAAATTTGTTATACAGCATGTTCGTTTTTTTAAAATTCTGGAATATTAATGCTTGCAAGAGTAAGGAAATTTCGGAGTACGCAGTTGACAGATATTCAGGTATTATTATAATATTTTCACTATTTTCAGTGAAGTTCTTTGGAATTTTGCTAAAAACGTTTTAAAAAATGTGACTTTTGGAAATTGTAATGTTTCATATCACAGAATATTCTTTATACGAATCATAACTTTAAAGAATTGAATTTCTAGCTTTTCCAGCTGAAAGTGCTAGTAGACTAAAAATGCCTACAAAGTAATAAGTTACCAAATCGATTCCATGAAATTAAACATTGTACATTTGTATTATTTTTTGCCTGGATTGCAAGTCAGGCATATCAAATTTCTTTTGAGCAGTAATCGACATTACCTTCGCAACATATGTATATAAATTTTTTTATTTTCTATTGAGAATTGCTGCACCGATTCTTTTAAAATTAGCGTAAAACTCACAAAAATCGTGGAATATTCAATTCTTTTATTTCATTTTATTGTATGTAATACTATCTCCAGATATGAAGATATTAGAACTATACATTGCAATTTATTTGCTTTTCTTTAATAAACAATTAGAATAAAAATACTTTTTTTGTGTTGGACCGCCAAGGAAATACTTTATATTTTCGTGATGACGGAAACTAATTTGGACTCACTTTAGGCCTTCTGAAGTAGGTAAACCATATACGTACTGATATTTCTAACTTAAAATCTGGCAAGTCTCTCTGCAGTACTTGTCCTCGTTGGCCGAAGCGAGTACCACTTGCGCAGAGATCTTTGAATCTCAACTCGGCTCACCTTGCGGGCAATAATTTGATTAATGCAAATCTGGTGCGCGCCGTCCATGTCCGCGCAATTCCACCTCGCTGCTTCCTTGGAGCAGGTGAATTTATGCACCGCGCCCGAGGAACGCAATGCGTCTATTGTGCGATGGCGAATCGACGGCGCGGCGTTTGCGGGGTTTTTCTATGTTTTTTGTGTTCATTCTTCCCGTCACCTGAGGACATGCATCTCGGTAATTGTTACCTGATACGGTCGACCCGCGGCCGTTTCGTCGGCGAAACAATTCGCCGCGTTTACCTGCCGCGGTGCTTCTTCGCGAGCGCATGCAAATTCCTTATCTCGTTTTGCTCATCAAGTTCCTACGGGTGTCATGCAATGCTAAATGGAATTTTAATAATCGCCCCCGAGCGCTCAAGAAAAGTGGGAAAAGTGAGTTGAGCGGGGGCGCGCACCACCGGCGAACCGGGTCACGTTCCCGCGCCATTGTGGCAAGTGAAAGTCGACCGGTGTAACGCGCCGCGGCTCCTGTTTACAAGGCGCGAACTGCTGCTGGAAGTGTTTACAACTGCAACCGTGGGCGGCAGCAAGAAAACGCACTTACGTCTTAAGACGACTTTGCGTCATAATTACAGCAGCAAATGGACTTGCTGCAGCCGACGGAAATGGACGTGAAGATAATTAATATTTAGCACAGGTAACTGCCGGTGGGCAGGGTGTATGTCAAAAAGTATGAAGATATAATTCCTGCTAGTTTTTGCATAATAATGAAATCATATCAGCTGCCAGCATGTGGGCATTAGTCTAGGAATGTTTTTACTTCCCCTTGCATTTCTCTATGGAAAAGAGATCATCACATTACTTTTAATTGGAATTTCAAATTCAAAAATAGATTTTAAATGTGCACATATGAAACTGCTTATTAAAGTAGGTTATACAATTTATTATAAACTCTATGTTACTTCATAAATGAACAAATAAATGTATAAATTAATTTGAATAAACATTTAAAACTTAAAGCTGGGAAATCGGATCCAATTTTCTAAACATTTTCTCAGAAATCCATGTCGCTAACTAGTTTTTACATTCTCAATGCATTTTTATTCCTTTTTGGCAAATGTTGATCCCCGAAATATTATCAAAAGCTAGGAAAATGTTGATAACATAATCAAAACCATGTTTTTTGGAAAAAATAAATATCCGCGAATTCCTAATGACACCTAGTTTTATTAGCATTTTAGCTATGGTTGTTTGCTTTTAGAGCCAAAAGTGAATTAGTGGTGAGGGGTTTGTCACATTAAGGTTATTATAAAAAAAATGAAAAAGTTAAATTACATATTTTGTTAATTACCGAAAAGTAACAAAATATTTTAGGATTTGTAAACCTGATTTAAATCAAAGTTCAAACCTCAAGCTACTTTATAAGTATATGAATAGCTTTAAAAGTTCCATATGAACCACTTCTATGTCCGTAAATTTTGAGAAATAGCCTATCAAAAATTGTAAAACACCAACATGAAATTTATTGTGAAGTGTAATTGGGTATTTCTTTTCAAGAAATTTATTTGATTTGATTTTAATGTCTATTTCACATTAAAGACTTTGTGACAAATTCAGACCAATTTTTTCAAATTAAACTGTTGATTGATCTTATAATAATGCCTATAGGTAGTTATAATGGCTGAAAACAATTTTAAGTTTACCTTTTTTTAAAGAGTTCTTTTATTTACCAAAAGAACTACGAAATATTTCTTTTAATATTTAATAAATATCGAAGCGTAAAATTTGAGACTTAGTTTTATCTAACAATATAATGATTGGAGTACAAATCAATGTTTAGGTTAAAAAATTCAAAAAATAAATATTTTACTACTAGGGAAGTTTAACAATTCCTTAAAACCTAAAATAATTTCTGCCAGTTTATCATTGATCATTTTAGTTATTTAGGTGTCATCCTGCGCGAGATTTGCCTTTAATCAAAATGTTATAATTTGTAATTTTTAGTTGATTTTGGATTTATCGGTTTTGTGTTTTTTGATATATACTAGACCGTTTTTGGTTTACATTAAAATGTGAAGACGCGATCAAAAGTCAGCAGAATTAGATGGTTCTTTGTGTCACCTCAAAAAACCTAAGATCTTGAAATGTACGCGGATGAACTCCCCTGGGGCTAACGCTCTCGCAACAGCTGCGAAAAAGGCTGTTAGCCTCAGATCTGCAGATTTTTTTGCATCGACGACAGAAGTTATGTTGCCCATCGCAAGAGGCCAGAGTCGATCATGCAGGGCAGGTGATTCTCAATAAATCCGGCGTCGGCGGGGGCCCGGCGTCGATCGTGTCGTTACATCGCTAATTACTGCATGTTTACAAGGTAACGCAGCGAGTGCACTGCGCCGCGAACCCATGCAGCGCGGATTCGTGCAGCAGCCGCGGTACCAACGTTTTTGTTCTGCATCCCGCTGCGAAACACATTGCTGACTCGTTGCGGCGGATACATGTGCGCCACACTCGAATTTGAGAAATGTGGCAGAGGTTCCAACGTGATTCCCACCCACTGGACACCGCGAACACCTGCTTTTCGCGGGGGGTGGGCGGGGACCTTGTCCGCGACGCGATCACCCATTGCACCCAAGAGCACCTTCCGTGGAGTGGGTCTTAGCGCGTGACGCGATGACACTCGTTAATCCGCCAACCGACGCTGCTCTTCTCCAAATTTAGCGCGGTGCAGGCCTTCTCGCGCCCGCCGCAGCCTCCGCAGTGCCGCCGCCGAGCACTCGGATCAGCTCCCCTGTCTGGCTGAGGGGGCCCCACGGGCCCCACGGCTGCCTGGAACGTTCTCAGCTCAATCTTGGAGTCGCGTCGCGGCACGCTGTGCCTTGTGTCGGGTTCTTGGTGCTTCCTCCTATCCGCGGATTAACGACCCACTCCCCCCGGCCGCCACGCAACTCAACTACTATTTGTTACTACGATTTGGCAGTGAACTGGGTCTGCCAGCGGAGTCGCGCTCAGTTACGACTAGACAGTTGAAGTGAGCGGTTCGGAGTCGATTTTAGTGCTGTACGTAGAACGCGCGGCCGCTCGACGTGCGCCCGTGATTCGATTGATTCATCATCACAGCGGAACTTAATAAAAATTGAATTGATTCGCTCGGGGGTGGGTGCCGTGGAATTGACCTTACAGTCGCGCGGGGTGAAGACGCTGCTGCGAAAAGGTCCCGTCGGATGGGCTCCGCGGCCGGGAGATACCGCGATATCTGATGCCAGTGGCCGATAGTTGCGGGGACAGTCAAGTGATAACAAAGCGGTTATTATTTCATAAATGGCGCGGGAATTCGACGAGCCCGCCAAATCGAGCGCGCGCTCCAGGCGTTAATATTCAATCCAAGCCGCGGTCCGCCTGCTCCACTTGCACCGATAAATTCATTACTGGTGCACTGCGGGCTGTTTTGGCTCGTGAAAGTTCTGATAATCGCCGATCGACAGTGGATTTATTCCCCTCTGGACTTCCTGTTTTTCGTTCTATTCTGGCTCTCTAGAACGCAAGGGGCTTATGGTTCTGATGATTCACCTGAAATATATTACAACTTAAAATAATTCATAATTCAAAAATAGAGTAGAGCAATGAATTTAATCCTTAATCAAATAAAAAGTTACAATGATTATTTTCGTCTCAAATACATAGAATTTAGAATCAGTTTTACTTTAATTTTACTGGGTTAAAACTTTACCCAGTGAGTTTTTAAGTTATTGTAACGACTTTTTGTACTATGTATTCTTGTAATTGAAGATCGTGCAAAACTTGAAAAACATAAAAATGTTTAAAAATTAAATCTAATTCTTCCATATAAACTTTTTCAAATCTCCCATAATTATTGAAATCGAACAGAAACGTTAAACGACCGCTCCTTGAACAAAACTTTACTGACTAAGCCATACCCAGTTTCAAAAACATCGCTTTCGTCAAGGAGCTGTAGTAACACAATTTGAATAATAAAAATAAGGTTAATATTTCTAAGAAACTAAGCAGTTGGGCGGTTACATTAATAGTGAAATTAATAAAAAGAAATTTTGAATGATCAAGTATACAACAGACACTCCTCAATTTTATTACTCGTACCTCATAAAAGAGTAGTAAGTTAAGAAATACATGTGTGTAATTATGGAAAAAAAAGTACATCGAAGGTCACACAAATATGTGGTCTAATAATTACTAAATGTTAATCACGTTCCAGTTTTATTTACATTATTGATGAATTGACATGTGCTAACACAATACATTCGAACATGTGTTTGTTGTTTATTTATTTTCAATATCACAATCTGTTCAGTTTTATAAAATATTGAAATCTGGAATTATTTTATGCGTTTGGTTTTCATAACATAAACAAGGTTTTTCTGGTGTTTGTCTACTTTGATTTTTGCTATAAAAAATGGATACAAACTATCATATTGGTTATGATAAAAACTCGTCTTTTTCCATCAGAATCATATACCTTGGCGCAATTTTGTAACGTACATTGAAACAAATTTAGGAAGAAAATGATAGACCATTTTCTACAAAATCGCTCTTTGTATTAACATTTTGTTAATGTAGATGAACTCGCATCTGAACGATCTTATATTTTCGACCATTCGGTTTCCTAAAATTTCTTTTAACAGAATCTTCTATAATACGGATTCCTTTTGATTTTATTAAACGATTTTATTTGACTTGAGTTTTACATATAATATACTTACATATAAGTCAAATTTCGCAGCACAACCTTTTTATACTTATCTTACAAAAAGTTATGAAATTTTGCATACAGGCTTAAGCTCGATGACATCACAATGTGGTGGTATTTATAGGTGAATTCCACTCACGCATTAAAATTGTAAAACTTCTGTGAGAAATTATAGCCTTATATATATCTATATTAAAAGTTGAAAACCTAATCAGACTTCTAAAACCAAGACTCTTTTTAAGAAATTCAAAAATTGCAATTTAAACGAGATTCTCATAGGTGTTTTTGAACTGAAATGAAGAAAATGATACCAACCTATAGAAAGTTAATTCTGCGTTCTAAATTATTTGCTAGCTTTGTGGGATCTGTAATTCACCAGCACTATTTATAAAATATACCTAATTATTTAAGGAAACAATATTTTAAATAGGCTTTAAATTAATGAGTATAGGAATAGAAACAAATGCAATCCGTTTTGGCTTATTTTATTCAAAATTTCGTTTGGTGTAGATAATTTGTAAATTTTAAATTACATAAATGGTGAACACTGTTTTTTTTCTTTTTATTCATCATTTCCAATGTTCAAAGGGCGTTCTAATTCAATTTTTGCTCGATATGGCACACTTTGCCGGCTTCAATCAAAAACACTATATCAAACTGATATGCAAATAACCCTGATGAGAACGCACCATATCACAGTCGTAATTTAAGGTCAAAGCTAGGTGAAATTCTTCCTGTATTTACCTCCTTGACCTGAGATAGAATTAAATGAATCCGATTTTCCAAGGCAACTTCCCGCCATGCTTTACCCCAGTAGAGTAAACAGGCAGACCATATTCAGTTGATTCGACGGTTCATAACAATCGAACAGTGCCATTCGAATGCGCAATAAATAAACGGCGCGGTGAAGCATCACTAGTAAATCGCAGTTATGAGGCGCACCAAAGAAATTGCGATAAAATCGCCGAATAAAACGATCCCAGGCCATAAAGAGCAGCAGAAAAGGCCAAATAAATCGACAATTGATCATGCTCCATAAACACATAGTGATCGCAAACACGACCCAATCGCCGCGTTCTGCTGGAGGACCGAACAAGATATCGCCAGGGAAAAGTTGCATATCCCGCAACCGCAAGGCACATATAGATCGGATAGATCGAGCCCGGACAAAGCGATTTCACAAAATAAAGGTCTCTCCCTCGCGATCGTGTCCCAGTGATCTTCGATTCTAGTAAACTTTCTGCGGTCGCTCCAAAATCAATTAACCTCAAATTGCAATCAATGTCATCCATCCCGTTTCTGATATTGGTGGAAAAATATCAATTAACAAGTGGAAACGATAGAACTACGGTAAAACAAGTAAAATAGGTAAGAGATGTGACTCAGATCGCACTCTGTACCGCGGGAATCGATCGTGCGTAGGTCGGCTATGGCTTGTATAGCACCACCGCAGACCTATTTCTTTGCGTAACCGACAACAAAAGTGCGGAAGGGGCACCGTGCAAGTCTCCTCCGCAATAACAGATTTAGGGCGATCGAGTTTTTAGGTCAGCCTTCGACGGCTATCTTTCTTAGACTGCTGGTGACACTATCACTGCCTATTGTTACGAGACGAGGACTTGGTTGCCTTAATCTGCTGGCTCTTTAAGCAAATTTCGCCTATGATTGAAGGCAGTCACATAGATATATTGAAACTATTGTCACAGAACATTTCATTCATGCAGTCCAATGTTTTATTATTTTCGTACATGTGTGTATGCACTCGTGTATGTTCATTTGATTAGAATGTGAAAAGAGCAAAAGGTCAAGAAAAATTAAATAGAATTACCATCCAATAAATCTCACAACATAGTAAATGGCAACCTTTTACTTTTTACCTTCTATACTTTCATCTCCGTAAATTCAATTCAAACGTGTTATGCGTTATTAAACATATTACTTATATTTTAAATACGCTTGGTCCTCGTCTAATTCCTATTCTAGGCCCTAAACCATTCCTTAGGAATTTATTCGTATGGCCTTCAACAAAAGTCTTTTACCATATTTAATTTCCGTGTAAATAAATACCCTATTTTAGAAACATAGGCTTGAATTGTGGTACTAATATGTAAGAATTTACCACGCGAATTGTTAATTAGGTAATTTGTATGATATTTACGAAATAAGCAATTGAAGCCAACTATTGGTTGTGTTTTTTTTACCTATGTAGTACTATATTGATTGGTTCTAAAGAACGACTCAGAACTAAAGCAGAATCATACAATTGTGATGCTGAAATCTTGGAATCTGAAATACTATATTTCATAAGCTTTACCAGTATATGTATGTAGTTTTAGAGATTTGTTACTTTCCATAAAAAGCTCATGCGTACCTAAGTTTTTTTTAAAACTCATCGTAAGCCATGGTTTACGATTTCGGTATTGTTAAAAGGAAACTGCAAAAAATGTTGAAGCAAAAATATTTAGAAAAAATACGCCTTCTTAAAAAAATATATGATAGTAGTATCTCCATTAAAGAATGAAAAATTACAAATCTTATACAGTGGTCTAAAATTTCGAAAATCTGTGATAATATGAGATGCTACTAGAGATTTAGATTTTTTACACATAATCTAAGAAGCTCTATGTCAATAAAATACAATGTTGCAATACCTGTGAGCAGCTCTCTAAACATTCGCAAGATAATTTAATCAGAGGTTTTAATCTGGACTGGAAAAGTAAAACATAATTTTATGATTTATCTCACATCACACCATATTTGCGAATGCATAATGCATAAATTTAAGTCATTTTATTTGCCAAATTTGTAATTTGTTCCCGATTTCAAATTACCATAAAATTGAGTGCAAGGATTGACATAGAAATTATTTCCTATATTAGATTAAATTGTTTAGAATGATTAAATCAGTTTTTGAAGATACCTATTCGACGTTTCGTATCTAGGTGCTCAGTAAAATAAAACAATTTTTTAACTTGTATTAAATTTGCTCCACTTAGCTTACTTTAATTTAGAGGCTGTCATGTAATATTATTGCAAAATCAAACCCCATTGTGTGTAAGAAACTAAATAAATTGTTGTGAACATGTTTGTTCATCTTGAGTGACTTTAGCAAGTTACGTGATGTTATGATGCCAATAAGTGGAGCCTAAACATCCCCCGCAGAAATTCAACCTTCATCTCGCGCAATTCTTACCACCAATAATTTGCTTAAAGTGCAATGAACGTTAAAAGTTCACAGGTAAGCGGTGAAATCCAACACATAATCTATCATATGCATAGGTACTAGGGGTTCCCAGAATTTCACCTGTTCTGAGGAGCGTAGGACTAGCCGCCGCGGCCCATCACTCAAGCTCAAGTGACGAGCCGCGAGCCCAGGTGAACCAGGTGAAGCCTCTCGGGCTCGCTTCCTTGCGCATTTCTTCGCCTCCCAGGAAGACGGAGCGTGCATTCTAAATTCTAATCATGCACTTCGCGATGTCGTCACATTACCGTCGTGGCATCAGGTAAATTGCATGTGCCACCAAGGGCACGACGCGCCGATAGCCGTCGCCGTGCCTTCGGATGGTTGCTGCAGACGTTGCAGAAGGACCTTACCACCGCTGCATGGTGAAAATCAATTCGTGACATCTTGCAGCGCGCCTCCTCCCCGACGCCGACTAGTTCATTACCTGAGTCGTCTTAATTGAAGGCACCTCCGGGGAAGACAAATATTTCCTTTTTTTGTTTTGCGAATAAACGTCTTCAGCGCACCGACCAAGTTTTCGAGATACGTCCCACGTTCCACCGCCACCAGCCCGAGCGAACCAATTCAAACGACGCTAACTCGCGGCCATGCTAATTTAATCGGACGTTTTCCAAATTTATAGGATCGTGTAGGACTTAAACAGTCTATTGAAGTGAGTGATTTGGACATTCTTTGAATAGTGCGAGGAAAACAGGAAGTTGGAAGAGATCTTAAGTGATTCTCGGGTTTTTGGAAGATGGCAGCAGATATTCTGTCATCAGAGATGAAGTCACGCCTGCACTTAACTACGAAAACCGTCGGGGCCGACCGGATTCGGAGAGCCAAAGAAAACAACGAAGATGTTGCTGTTTTGAGTATGTTCCTGCCCAATGCCTCTGCTGTGGAAGAAAACAAAAATTTCCGGTGTGCATTGGGGAATTATTGTAGACTGGGTGATCCAGCTAAAACAGTAGCAGGTAAAAATATATATATTTTCGAAAAAAATCAAAAATTCCTTTAAACATTAGCATTAAGACAGATATATCTTCAAAACACCGTAAATATTGTTTATATGGTAAAGTTAAACCGATATTTTTTCAAAATACTTCGTAGTAAATAATGACTTTTTATAACTATGATATCTAATTGTAGTAGAAATTAAAATAAAATTTCCCTTGACAACATAACACGTTCTGGCAATCTAAATCACTATTAAAAATTTATAAAAACTTATTTATATATTTATACAAATATACAAAATATACAAAATCGGCTAAAGAAGAACAAATCATCCATTAATAAATTTCCTTGAAAAGGAAAAGAAATAGCCATAGATATTTTTAATATGTACTGGTACAGTATACCTACCTCTTTCAACGCTGCACCTTTACAACGCGATTTCGGTCTAAAACTGTTGGAGAAATGCGGAAATATACCTACAACGCAGTTTAGGAGATGAAGAAAGTTTTTGGCACTGCCAAAATTCTATAGTGGGTATAAATATTTGTTCTTTTTTAAACTATTTTCATAGTGAAGTTAAGTCAGTTTTCTCGTAAGCAATATGAGCTTGCGCTGATGTTTTGGGTAAAATTATACACAGTGACTCAGAACCAGCCCCCGTCTACTCTATATAAATCTTCAAAACTTGTTTACCTGCCTAACAAAGATTTGCAAAGGAAGACCAAACAATCTCTAATGACATATTTTTAAAACTGATAGCTATCAGAAGTTCAGTCGAACTTGTCGATGAATCAAATTCAAATTTTAAAATAAAGCCAATCGAACCCTCTCGACTAAATAAATAAATTTGTTGCTACATCATAATTCTTTTTGATTATTAAATTTGATTTTGGTTATTAAACTAGAAATCATCATCTTTTTAATTTTATGTGATGTTAAAATTTATTTAATTCTGTTATGAATTGTTTTTACGTAAGTACGTATGGTTATATAGCAGAACAAAAACAAAATCAAAGTTTTACACCATAAATCGTAGTTTTTCTCTCTTTATAACCGAGTCCTCCAGTTTCTGTGTTCAAAAAATATTCTATTTCTATTGAAATTAAGAATTTTGAATTGTAATTAAGATTAATCTTAGAACTTTCACGGTTTCTCTTCTTGTTGGGTTTACTGAATTTCATTTCATTTAAATAAACATAATCAAAGTGCACGTTTGTGTGTTTGAGTATAACTGAAAACACGTTGAGTTTACCATAGGGCAGTCGCTCGGCATCTTTACTGTTTATTATTGGTTATCTTTTAATTATTCTCATTCAAACATTGTTTTTTATGAAGATACGCACATTTTTCGGAAAATATTGATAATTGTGACTATGAATGTTTTTATAATAGCTTTAGTGTTTTCGCACGGGCAAGTAAACTTCCAGAAATCGCTTGCAGAAGTGACTTGAAGACAATATTCTGGCCTTCCAGTGGTGTTACACGGAGAATATTCTCTTCTTCTTTTCTGCAAACGACTTCTGGAACTATCGTAATTTGTGTTAAAAGAATTCAGGTAAATAAACTTCATTTATCCTTAAAATTTCGATAAATATTGAAATATTGGACAAAGCTAAGTTGTCAAAATGCATATATATATATAATATATATGCAAAATATTTAAAACACATGAATTTACTTAAAGTTTTTAAAAATTGTAAACTAATGGAGTTACAGTAGTTTGCGTCAGTATGTATCATCAATTATATTTTTAATTAAGATAACATGGGATTTGTTTATGCAAAAACAATATTGTTCCTCCCAAAAACATTTTTGCCTATAAATCAGGCAGCCCTGGAATGAAAAAATAAAAGTGACCTTAGCGCGCACGGCATCGTCAAATATGGACTGATGCAGCGAAACTCGATCGAACGCTGTTCGATAGTATTCCCGCACTTGATTAGAAACCGATCGAGGAAAAAACGAGGAAAGAACGCAGAAAGCATACGAAAGCAGAAATGTGCGTGCGCAGCTCATTCAAGACGACCGAGAGATTCGAATCGTCTTTCGTTTTAATTGAGGGAAAAATCAAGTGGAATTGAATGAACTGTGCCTGCTCAGTCTGACATCACACGATCGTTTTGGACGATGGCCTTTGGGCGGTCAGAGACGCTCCGTACGAAATTCCCCTGAGAATGTCATGAAGCATAATTTATTTACGTGGGTTTTTAAATAAGAGAGAAAACGATTTTTGGAAATGGCACAGGTTGGCGCTTTTAATTGGAGACGGATTAATGCTCCAAGGGCCGCGGAAAAGTTCGTTTTTCGCGGCGGACTATGGTTTCTGCTGTGTTTCTATAACTTCGAAATATCGCTCATTTTGGTCATTTGTATTTCGAAAGTGCGTACGATTATGGTCATCTTTTATGCTTTTATGCTAATTTACACTTTCCTTTTCTTTTCCATTTCTATGAGAGCCTATTAATTATTTACAAATTGGAAACCTAACCAACTTTTGTTTTGTTGTTTTCATTTTATTTAAAAATAACACGGAAAATGTTTTGTCTATTAAAAAATGCGTGTTCCGTATCTTATAAAAGTGGTATATGGCATCGTCAAATTTCCTGCTATTGTGACCTTAAATTCCTTAAAATCGCTTTATTTTCTTGTTTTAAATCTATGTCCAAGTTCGTCAATTTTTTCATTTAACAAAATTTAAATGCAATGAATTAAGTATGAAATATTTTAACTGGTCGCACGAACACTCAAGCTTCGCGAAGATATTTGATCTATATATGGTATATATCTTAAAGTAACTTCTTGTAGATATAATGCAATATTTTCTCCGAATCTTTTAAACAGATTTCTTTATAAAATATTCCTATACATAAAATATAATATTGTAAAAGAAAATGCTACCTGTTTTTCAAGTCTAATGATTAATAAAACACTACAATTGTATGAACTATGTACTAACTTTAGTAGTCTTGTCAGGCCAACATTTTTTTGTTTTAATTAATCCGAACCTAATATTGATTTTGAGAGCTTAAGACCAATTCTTAACTTTACGGGATACTTAATCTTCCTCTAAGGAAGCCCAAATAGGGATTTCGAACTTTATTTAATGTAGTTTTCCGTAATTAAAACGTTTTGGACATTGAAACAAAATACATAACATATATCATTTTCCTATTCTTTATGAAATTCTGTAATATCTTTTAATACTTAAAACTACGTATTAAATTAAAGATTGCATGAATTTATAAGTTGGCCACATGGCCGCTACTTCAGCTCACATTTCCCTATGGTAATAATATATGATTATGTTGTACTTTCTTAAAATTCAAGTTCCAGCTGCAAACATATTTTTACACATTTTTCCTATTTATAGAAATTGCCGAGATATACATTATGTATATTTAATAGAAATTATACAAATTCTAAAAAAGTGGTTCGGAATACAAATGCGCTGATAAGTTCTAACCCGAGGAGAGCTCAAAATCTAGAAGCCATTTAAAATTATATTAAATAGTGACGAAATCATGTCGATATTTTTAAGTTTTTTGACTTTAGAATTTGGTTAATTCTCTGAGCATCTGAATAACAGAAAGAAAGTTTTGGAACATATTTAGCGGAATAGAAATACATATAAAATCGTTTTAGCATAAATAACATATATCTTTCACCAAGCCGCTCCACCAACTCATCAACGCCTCATTCAAATATTTACAAGCAACAGCTGTGGCAGCAGAAATACCAAGCAACCTTCAAACTTTAAACTGACGGCCAATTTTTACTGGATCCATTCCGAGCCAGAAAACTGAGAGCATTGCAGATTCCGAATCAACAGAAGATTTCATAATCGCAATCGATAACACCCAGCAACCAGTGTTGGGGTTTCTGTTTAGCGACTGAATCGGTGCAAAGCAAAGGCGTTGGCTATGACTGGCGATAATTTGCATACGACTAGAAAAATTCCTTATCGGCTATGTACTATATGATAGGCAGTGAGGAAGCAATGTTCGCTTTGCGTTTCACTGTAACGTAAAAAGGATTTTCATTGCCAGCCAATTTTTCCGCCACCCGACCTTGGCTTTAATATATGTATATTGTACACCGTCCCACACGCATACAGCGTATATAAAATGCGAAAAAAATTAGACAATGCCCTCCGTCGAAGTACGAACGTAGTGTGTGGGAGTAGATTTTAATTGAATATCCGATAATCGACATGACGTCACATATCATCCATTAATTATGTTTCAGCCATAATTTGTCGGAGGATGCTCAGTAATTTGGATTAAATGAAAATAATCAACTTCAGTTCCATCGTTTATTAAATCGTTAATTAACTTTTAGCTGCTTTTTAAATGACGTTCACTTTTCGTCTGAACGACTTTTCACCAAATGAAAATGAGGCTAATGAGGTATCAGCAAAACAAAATTTGAGAATAGCGATATGTTTTCTTGCTTCCTATTAGCATCTGCTTGATCGGAAGTTTTCAATTTCAGCAAACTCATTAATTAAAAAAGTTTACCACATGTGCTGAGTTACATAATCCCGCTGACCGAAGAGGCTACCTAAAATATTTTGGGTGCTCGCATACCCTAATTTACGACATTTTCCTTCAGCGCTGTGCTAATTAACAGAGAAACGTTCATTTTTAGCACAGACACCAGAGGGCCATGCGTAAAGACGGTTGATTACAATAAAGAACCAAACTCAGGTCTTCTGGTTTTGCTGCGTATTTCTCTTAAATGCAACGATAGCGCTGGCAATCTGGCCACGATGCATTTGAAATTGGAACGCAAATTTACCATCGATGATGGAACTTGTTCTAGTATCTTGCGTACTTTTGGCTAATTATAATATGAGTGCACTCATAACCGCTGGGGCTGATTTCGAAATGCGCTTGCTGAAACTGGACCCAGTAAAAGAAGGTCGATTGAAATTAAAAAACAGTACTTGCAAATTTAGTTAGTGATTTAATTAATGACATATAACTAATGACTAATGATTTCCTTACGCATCTCCATTATTATTATTCTACTTATAAATTCAACTCAAGGTTAAGTTGCTGTAAACGTAAATACTAATTTTTTACACTAACTGAAGACGTTTTAGCGCCCTCTTGCTTTATAAAACTTCTTAGAACCTAAGAGCTTAGCTCCATTCGAGATTTGTAAGAATTTCAATTTCACATCTATAGTGTTTTTTTTAGCATTCATCCATTAATGTGGGTAGGAAATGGCAGATTTAGTATCACCAAACTACAAACAGGATGAAATTATGTGTCATTGAAAAAATCTTTTTAAGTAGAGCATTTGCTACTATTACGACATTACATTATTATAATCTAATGTATTGATGTACATGATTAATTTTTATTTTTAATAATTACAATCTATATGGGAGCTACAAAACGATCATTCCCCAAAGGTGTTGATATTTTCTTAGGTTTAAAATATCTGAAACAAAAGGATCAAGCCTATTCTTAAAAGGACTACCAAAATGAATTGCTTTCATTATATATGTATGTACTATCATAGAAAAACTAAGTATACTTAGTTTTTCTATGGTACTATACACTTATTTTATATATTTTATATGCAAACATAATAGTTTTTAATACGATAAAACAAACGGATATATCTGCAACAAGGGACAGCAATTTTATTTAATCTTTTAAATAGATAAAAAAAACAATTTCGAGAAAGCACAAATTATTTTTGATTTCTTGTTTCTACTCAAAGAATGAAAATTTCTAGACTATTAAAAATTGTTCAATAAAATGTCAGTATATGTACTGAAAAAGTATGTAAGAAACGCAATAATCGGTTCCTGTCATTGTAAATTAAGTAACTTATGCAATCAACTGTGTATATTTAATTTTGGTTTTTGCGTTTTTTCAATAGCTTTGTAATTTTATTCCCATCTTAACGTCGCCAATAGACTTGAAGTTCCGGGAACCATTACAAATGCAATATCAATAAATCAGTTTGGTTTTTAAGGATACCTTTTTTCTAATCGTCAACTCTAAATAAAATCTAGAACGCATGCGAATATGAAGAAAATAAATAACTCCAATTGTATACCAAAATCTCGATTGGTTAATAAGGTTCTAAAAATGGTGTCTGTCTCTTCATTCTCCCCTTTTAAATTCCACTATAAATCATATTTCAGTTCTCCGCTCCCTCATGGTATAGTTCTTCGGAAAATAATACATAATGTGTAGGCATAGAAAACCCACTAATTATGACGGGTTACTCTTTATTTTTTTGCATAATTTACGATCATAGAAAATTCTGCATGTAAACTTATAAGCTGCACGAACTAAATCGACGAGAACAAAAGCATTTTCCGCCGTAAAATAAGTCATAAAAATCCTTATAAAAGCTATAGAGAAACCAATTCGGGCTGGGATCAATTCTAACCATAAAAACTCCTCCAACCCACGTATGCAAAAGCAGTCGGGGGAGTGCTAATAAATCACGACGATGAGCTCCATATGGTCGTGGCTCCCCAGTCCCCAGGGACACAATGCGTTGGAGCATTAGAACACGTCGCATCTATTTGACGTGCTCAAAGTTGTCCTGGTACCGCCCGCCCGTTGACTCTTGGGTTTTGATTCATCACAGTGTCAACAAACGCCCAAAGCGCCTGGAAGTCCCCTTAAAAGCCTGTCATACTCCCACATAACACTGGCAATGAATGATGATGTCCCTCGAAACATTTTCAGGAAGTTCAACAGATTGCTCAGGCGACAATTATCGAAATTCTGTGACCTATTACCATTTTTACCAGCGCCGTTTTGCATAAAGCTCTGCTTCCTTAAATGGCACAGGATTGAGGAGCCCACTGTTTCCTGAGCAATCAATATTCCGATAAGTAAACCACTGGCACAATGTCGCAGGAGTTGTCTATCGCATAGCTATGGCGTGTGTAGAAATCGAAAAGTAAAAAAATTAGTTTGCATGCTTTCGTTACATTTGATTTTGAGCCACCCTATCCCTCCCTACCGCAGCATGAACTGAAACCAACTCCGCTTAAAAGTAAATTTAGCAAATAAAACTGTTCGGAAAGCCGCCCCCTGAATGGAGTCAGCCACTGATGGAACTTTTCCAATAATTCTTTCAGGGACAAAGAAGATGGAGTACAAGACCCGACAGTGGCACGAGAAGTGCTTCTGTTGTTGTGTCTGCAAAACTCCCATTGGCACCAAGTCGTTCATCCCTAGGGAGCAGGAGATCTACTGCGCCGGATGCTACGAGGAAAAGTTCGCAACGAGATGCATCAAATGTAACAAGGTTCGTTTATTAAACTATCTGCATAAAAAAACCAATTGTGGCTAATCCAAGTTTGTGTTTTTAATTCCAGATTATCACCGCCGGGGGTGTGACCTACAAGAACGAACCATGGCACCGCGAGTGCTTCACGTGCACCAGCTGCAACACCACCCTCGCGGGACAGCGATTCACTAGTCGTGACGAAAAGCCATACTGCGCCGACTGCTTCGGGGAACTGTTCGCCAAGAGATGCACTTCATGTGCCAAGCCAATCACCGGTGAGTCCTTTTTGAGAAATCATGCACATCACACTACAAATTATATTTATATATATATAAAAAGTTTAAGTACCTCCACACTTCTCTTTGTACGTCCTTCATTATTATCCTTTAGAGGTAAAAAAAAGAATACTTTTTTTTTCATTTTTAGAAGAATTTTTCAGATACTTTTTACCAAAGTATGGAAGTTATGTTCCCCAATATGCTAACTTGCAATGCTTCTACTCCTCCTCGATGCATAAAACCTCTGTAAAATTTGATTGAAAAAAATAAAACAAAAACATATCATATTTTGTAAATTTTGTAATCTCACGTTAGTTTCGCAAAAACTATAGGAGATGAAAGTCTGTATGTTATTTTTATTATTTTTGTATTAAACCAATTAGAATGAGCCTTTTGATTAGAAATTAAATACGAACACCATTCTTCAGAGTTTCTAAAAATTCATCCCCAAAGGCAGTAAAGTAGGTTGTGAAAGTTTTAGGTTTACTTCACTTCTAAGATTAAAATCATGAAAAGTTATAACTCTGAGCATGGGTACTTAATTTCAAGTAAATAGTCTAAATATGTCAAACTACACTTCTCTAATTTCTGAAATGATGGACTTTCATACCAATGCATAACTCTATTTTACTACTGTTAAATTTCTATTCCGAAATCAACGCGAACGTAGTTGCGTTCGGAAAACTAGTATTTATTAAAATCACATACCGATAAACTAAAAGTAAGTGTTTCACGTTAACCATATTTTAGAACTATAGCTTAGGATACAAGATTTTACTTGTTCCTTTTCCATTATAAGTCATGTTCAACCACTTAAGGTTCCTTACCATGGGACCAATTCTAAATTTCGCTACAGTAAATAAGTATTTCCACCTAACTTCCACTGCATGTAAATGCATCTATTCCGAGATTTACGTGAATCGAATAAAAGTATTTCACTCAGATTCACAAAATAATTGATTCTTTTACATACATTTTTCCTTTCATTTCCCAAAATATTCTTTCTCTTAAAAAAGTGACGTGAATGAATTATTCACCGCATGCCGAAAGTATTCACATATACTCGTTAAACATTTATATTGGATCCTTGAATTCCATAATTTCGAGGCAATATTCTAAATTAATGACCTTGAAAATCCCTATGAGATAGAAAGAATTCCCTGTCGAGCATTTGCAAATTTTAAGGTTTGCTTCCAAACTCGAAATTGTTGCTTAAATTTCTTTTAGAATTCGGCTATTTAGGGCCTCTGTGATTTTGATTTAACAAGTACAACATATTATTATTTACAGTCCCTAAAAATATTATTTTGAATCTGTCAAGTTTGTGCGAATTGTAATATAAATTTAAATTTCATATGTTTCAGCTTTTCATACAAATTGTTTTCAGTTCTGATGGCAAATTATAACGCAGTTCTTTAACTGAGACCAAAACAAGTTAACACAAAAACAATTTTTTTAAATTTTAAAAGTAAGCTTTAAAGTAAATTTCAAAATTTTGTTCAAATGATATATATAAATATGCAATATTTTAAAGATTTTGTCAGAAAATGCAATTATATAAAGCATGAAATCTTCTATTGGACTAAATTTACATTACAAGTTTTGCAAATTTTTGTGATAACACAGTGAAAGTCGATTATAACAAACCCTAAAGGGTCAGTCAGATTCCTATATCAGTGGGTATAAAAGTCGTTATATAGAACGACATACGAACGACAAAAATCACAATGTGGCGTGTATCGCCTGTTTCGATTGGTCTGTTTTTGTAACCGTTTTTCGAGCAATTAAATTGTTAGTATACAACGGGTGCTTGTTCGAATTAGCTCAATTAGTAAATTGGAACTACTCATACTATGCGACTTGTATGTTTGTATATGCAATGCCGTTCGATAAAAAATAAAAATATGTTCCTTTAATTTTACAATTTTCTAACTTAAATCGCAATATTTATAATAGCAATTCCTGCAAAAAAAAAAGTTTTTATATTTAAATGAGAAACTTGCGATAATCTCACACATAAAAACTGGGGAAGCTAATGTGAATATTACAGAAGGTCCCAGTCTGTCGTATTCCACTGGATAAATGATTATAAAAGGCCGAAACAAACTTAAAGATATTTTCAACAGCAATGTCCAGAAATCAACTTAAGAACTCTTATGTGCAAAGACATTAATTTTCAAGGGAAAGATAAAAGCTTTGTGAAATATAATTATGGTACAGTGAGGTAAACTTAAACTAAGGACCGAATTTTTAACAAAACAGACATAATCTTATATTTGCAACAACGATATCTTGGGTAGATAAACTGAACAACGGGACATTGTACCTACAAATTACCTGTATATTTAGTGTTATACCTATATAACTTAGCTACTTTTGTATTAACTTTTATTTTGCTTTTTTATGTACATATACATACGTAATAAAATATCAGCTATATCTATATAATGAAGGGAATTTGCCGATTACTTGCTCGTCGTTATAAGCGACTCTCACTATTATTTTCGATTTAACATTTTGAATTTAAAATAAGTCCAAAGCGTTGGACTATCCTCATATTCATTTAGGATTTATTTGTTCTCTTTTAAAGGAGTAGAATAGAAACAGCGTAAACTTGGCCTTTTTGTACAGCTATTTGCAAAACCTTAAAAATATATTATATTACTTATGAACTTTTTCAGGCATTGGCGGTACCCGATTCATCTCATTCGAAGATCGCCACTGGCATCACGATTGCTTTATTTGTGCCAGCTGCAAGACATCGCTAGTCGGACGCGGTTTCATCACAGATGGACCAGACATTATCTGCCCTGAGTGTGCTAAACAAAAACTGATGTAAAACGAAACTAAAGCACTTCAACGAATGGACCACACTACTCCATTTACTCTACCCTATTCTCAGATACCCTCTGAATGTTAATTTGATGAAAAACAATAAACGCGAATTGTTTCGTTGATTATGTTTAAAGAAACTGATGTATTTTTAAATGAATTTAAAACTTGTATCGGCTAACCTTTTCGATTTAATTATATTTTTGGTAAGTGAGGGAGAAATATCAAAAAAGTACTAAATGTGAAATCCTTTAGAAGGAAGCAAGAATTTATGTTGAGAATAAAAAAAAAATAAAAAAACGTTTCATCGATTCAGGAGAGGACAACGGGATTCAGTAGAAAACTATTCAAGTAAAAACCTTGTAAGTAAGGAGGGAACGTAGATATTTTAACAAATTTTACTTAACACTTAAAGCAAAGCAGAAAACTATTGAATATTAAAAGTGAACTCTATTTTTGTTAAAAAAATATGTATTTTTGATTTTATTTTTTCGTAATATTTAAGAGGAAGGGCATCGCCATTTTGCCTTCCGCACGAGTAACTACTACTTCTATCGCTTTCTTTCGATAATTAAACACGATCTATTTTGTCTCTCTATCTGTAAAGCGCTTTTAACGCGAACAGCTATATTTGTTACCCTGTTGTAATTAGTCGTAACTCGTAATCACTTTCCGTTATATGTTACCCTTATTTTAAATTTTACTTATACTTTGCATTTCTTTTACTTTTAATTTTCCTTGGTTTTATGGCAAATAAGCCTTTTGATTTTAATTTCTTTGACAATTTTCGAATCTAATACACACTTTGTTATCTTCTATTTAATTTCTTTTTTAATATATTATAAATAAATTTATAATTGTTTAATATTATATATTTTAATAATTTTAAATATATCAAGTTCAACTCAAGTTTTTGATTTGTTTGTTTTTTCTGTTATTATAACTTTTTTGGGTTGTCGGCCCTTAATTACTTAACTTAATTGGAGATTTTTCTTTATCCCCGTGCAGGTAAAATGCAATAGCAACAAGCAACGGTTGGGCCCGAATACATCTAAATCATAATCATAAATGGTCAAACACAACTCATATAATTTGCACTACGGAATTATTTTTCCAATAGTAACATTGTCACATTTATTAACTAAAAAATCACAAACACAACAAAATTGGTTCATGAAGGTTTTCGAAGTGTTATGTAGTTGTGAATGTACATGTTTTTTAAACTCAATGCATACGCGCCTCTTATAGAAAATTCCATAAAAACATAGGACCAATCCATTCCGTAAAGAACGTGTCTTAAAATATTCCTATCTGGGTACTTTTTCGACTTAATATATCTGATAAAATATAAACTTTCATGAGTAAAACCTTTGCCAGTTTCGTTCATCTAACTAATTGTTTAATAATGTTTAAGTAACCATAACATTTTATTAACATATTCAGTTTTGAATCAAAATGGATATTCTGTAGTCCTAAAATAAATCATTTGGTTATACATAAAATGTTACCTAAAACACTAACTGTTATATTTTCGGGAACCTGTAGTTTTAACGCTTTTTATTTAAAAAAATACAAATGTTTGTATTGGAGTGAATGTGCAAGAAAAGCGTTGTGTTGAACAGCCATTACATTGTGGAAGTTTCTCCATTGGTTCTTGTAAATCATAAATGATTTTGAGTAAAACTTTTGCAAGCAACTGGATATTGACTTTTACATAATGTCTAAAAGGTATCCATTTTTTCATGTAAACTGTTAAAAATTGTGATACGATACTGCAACAGGTATCTTATTTTTTCATATTAATTAAAATATTTTCCTAACAGTACTTCCAAGCTACTTGTATCGTAAAATTTTATATATAACCAAATGAAAAAATAATAAATAAGTCCTATTATTAGTAAAATCCTATATTTGGTGATATAGGCAGTGTAATTTCGTTCACTTAATTCTAGTCATTCGTTGCTCGTTTTACCTATTTTCACTAAACTGAAATTAGTGGTACCTAACCTAATATTAGATGCAAAGTTTTCACTTTTCTCGTGTAATTTAAGGAATGAAGTAGCATGCGCTCTCTTAAAAAATATCCTGAAATACGTAACCTTACACGATTTAGTAGGGATACAATTATTGTGGTTTTATTATTAAAATATACGATTAATATTATAAATATTTTTTTCGGTTTCTAGATATTTTTTATAATAAAACAAAAAACCAGAATCAGTATTGTTTCATAGAATACGTCGTCTTTAATAAATTAATGATTTCACCTTTTTATATAAATTAACTAAAACTTTATTATTATTTATTATGTTTTTCTACTTTTTATAATATGGTTGTGAAAGTAGTATGCAAAATTTGCTGCACATTATCACAGTATGTTAAAATAATAAAACTATAAAAACATCTATAAATAACCGACTAATTAAAAGGAACTCTATTAAGATTACCTTAACAATATCAGTGAGATATTAAAAGTATTTATTTGAATTTTTCATAATATAATTACTTCTTAAAATCATTTAGTCAATTATACAAATTGTGAAAGTGAAATACCATAGATACTTACTTTATATAATATGTGAGGATAGTTTAGTTATCCTGTAAAATAAAAAGGTCTATATTTGATTTTATTTGTCAAAGACACAATTGCAAACAAATATCTCCTTTACAAAATCAATCTTACATTTATGTAAACCTACAAATCACAATTTCTTGATTATACTAAAGGCAGAACTTATCAACATTATCATTTCCGTCTTTGGTGCACTTCGCACGTTCTAGTATTTCCATTTTCCTGATATAATTTTGCGGGATCTACAACATAAACAGCAGCCATAAAAACTTTCTAGACATAAAGTTGTTTTACGTTTATCCTCATAAGCCACTAGGGCATCTTTAATTTCCACAAAGTGCATACAGTGACTGTTATATGTATAGTAAGGAAAGGCATTTGATTTTACAAAAGTAATTATGAACAACTTTTAAAAGTTAGGTAATATTAGCAAATTTAACATTTATTCATTCATTCATTCATTCGTCAACTGATGTACAGCATCGTGAATCAATTTATATAATCGTTGTGTATAAGAGAAAAATATAATTAAATATGAACTCTTCGGCAGATTTGACCAAGCTTTTGCAAGTATAAACTTAAACTGCAATCAACATATAAGTTAATGTTCAATAAAGATCCGTCGAATACATAAATAGCAATTACAAATTGTAACCAAGTAGTGTTCTTAAATATGTGACAACCACTGATGAACCTTTGATTTGAAAACGAAAACCACGATTATTGGAAACATCAAAAACACATCTCACTTACATCCGAACAAAATAAAAAACATTCCTTTCCTTATTTGTTTTAGAGAAAATATAAAACCCATAACGTTACGAAATTTTTTATGATGCCAATCCACAAAATAAGCCAACATTAGCAAACAAACAAACAAAAAATGGTTTGGTCTACCCATCTAGTTTATAGATATATTTTTTCTGCTAAACTTAAAGCGGTCTGCACAATGTTAATGTTGTAAAAGCAACTATTTTAGTTTTCTAAGGAGCACCCAACCTTTTTAAAAATAGAAAGATGCGAACAAATTTCACCTGCACATTTACCTTGACAGCAATCAACAAGTAGATGTTGATCTTATATGATACGTTTTATCCCATTTAATTTAATTTTTGTTTTATAAATAATATGTTTCTTTAGCTTGTTATAAATATAAAAATTAATCTCTTCACTTTGCTGCATCGTTTTCAAAAAGAACCAACAAGAAGAGAACAACTAATGGTGTTTTATTATTAAAGCACGGCCTATTCACAAACGTTGCCTTCTTTTATAATAAAAAAAACGCTACCTTTAAATGTCAAGTTATTAATAAAAAAAATTATACAAAAAGAGAAAGTTGTAGAAAAATTATTAAAAATACGCTAGTGCAATTAAAGCAAATACTTTAACTAAATAATGTAAGTGTATAACACGTGGTTTAAATCTTCCAAATGAAACAATTTCTGCTGAACCCTTACACTTCGTTTAAGATATTTAGAATATGTTGTTTTATGATTTCGATTCAAAGTATGTATTGTAATTGAATTAATTGTAACCTAAAATTAACAAATTAATTACTTAGTTTTGGGCTTTCTAATATAAAAACATCAGGAAATGTCTTAATGTAAGTATTATACATTGTATTTAAAATCAGACGAGGATATTCCAAAGAAATAAAATTATATTTACTAACAGCGCATTGTTACTGCTTCCTTAAATTATATGATTTTTGTTAAACGATGTTACTGTCGATTTTCGTCCTATGAAAAACTTTTATCATAAAATGCTTTATTTTTAAGTGAATATAATAACTAAACCTAAAAAAGGTAAGGAAATGGTTGTTATTTCAAAGCAAGTTTTTAAGGCAGCCATCATGATTTTCAGGTAAGAATTTGCCCTAACTGTGACAAAAAATCGAAATGAAAGAATTCAATTCGAACCCATTAGCTTCAAAATGTCCATTCTTCTCCAGGGGAAGGAAAAATGATTTCGAAATATGAAAACATTTTAACTTTATTGTATACAGTGTGACCCAAAGGCAACTTGAAAGTTGTACTAGTATATGTGCATACATAATATTATTTCAACAAGCTCCAATACTTTCAGTTTTTTAAGTAACTAAAGTATTATTAATATCTTAGCACATTTTTGTTTTGCATTTTTTTTATAAAATGATTGTAATAATTACAACAACAAAAATTAAAAGTACTACTTGAGTTAGTTAATTGTATTGTATCTCATTTTTGAAGAAAACAAAAATATTGAATTAAATTGGTTCGTCCATTTTGTCCGACGTTTCCAGTTGTTTTAGAAATTGGAAAGAGTAGGCATTTAAAGTAAAGTATAATTTGCATTATTTAAGTCCTTCGTACCTCTACATCAACAATCTTGGCAGGCAACTCGACCTGGTCTTCTCCTCTGACCCTGTGAACTCGATTGTCTCTCAGAGCCCTCATCTTCTTTCCACTCTTGATCAGTACCACCCTCCACTCTTTCTCACTCTTGGCCTTGTGCCCCCACCTCTTCACACCATCTCTGAGACTTCTTACCACTTCAATTTCCGCCGAGGCGACTTTGGCAAATTGAACCGCCTTCTCTCTCAATCGTCCCTTCTTTCCCTCTCTGCGGAGTCCAAGCTTCCCGTTGCTGACGCCCTCGACCTCTTTTATAGTGAGCTCTTTGCGTGCCTGACCCAAACTTTCCCTTTTCAACCTCGGAGAGATCATGCCTTCTCCCCCCCCTGGTATAACAAAGAAATTCGATCCCTTCGGAATAGAAGGAACAAACTTTGGCAATCCTACCTGCTATCTCGTTCCACCTCCGACTACTCCAATTACCTCTCGGCGGCTTCCTTCTTCTCCGCTCGCAGCGAATCTTCTTATATCGATTATCTTAATTACATGCAGTCCACCCTCGTTTCCGATCCCAAACGCTTTTATCAATTTATTAACATTAAAAAGAAGTCCAGTGGTTACCCTTCTACCCTTAAATTCAATGATACCTCTTCCTCCGACCCTGTTATAATAGCTAATCTCTTTGCTCTCCATTTCAGTCAGTCTTTCTGTGATCACTCAATAGATCCCGACTCTAGCTATTTCCACTTTCTGGAATCGCGTCCACAGACCTCCCTTGCCTCCATTACCATTGACCCTTCAATGGTTGCTACCGCCATTGCCGCCCTCCCTGCCGATCATAACCCTGGCCCTGATGGAATCCCTGCTTTAATCCTTAAAGAGTGTGCCCAACACTTGGTCGGTCCCCTTTCCTCTATTTTTAATCTCTCCATCTCCCAGGGTGTTTTCCCTGCCAGATGGAAGGATTGTTATATCATCCCCATCCATAAAAAGGGCTGTAAGAGTGAGATATCCAATTACCGCCCCATTGCTAAACTCTCCACCATTCCTAAACTCTTCGAAAGCATCGTTTACGATTGCCTGTTCTTTCACTGCAAACCCATCTTTTCTCAATCCCAACATGGTTTCCTTAAAGGCAGATCCACTATTACTAACCTCACTGACTTCGTCTCCAAAACCCTGTGTACCCTTGAACAAGGTGATGAGGTTGACGTCATCGCTACTGACTTCAGTAAGGCATTTGACAAAATCTCACACAAATTAATTCTCTTCAAAATTCACTCCCTTGGCTTCAACCAGCTCTTTTCTTCCTGGTTGAAGTCCTATCTTAATCACCGCCAGTAAAGGGTCCTTTTCTGCTCGTCCTTCTCCAACTCATTCGTGGCCAACTCGGGGGTCCCTCAGGGTAGCCACTTAGGTCCATTGCTTTTCATACTGGCCATAAATGACGTCGAGTGTGTTATCAAGCACTCCGACCTGTCCATTTACGCCGACGATATGAAAATCTCTAAACGGATATCCTCCACCTCTGACCCCCGTCTGCTTCAACAAGATCTCAACAACTTTGGCATTTGGTGCACTAAAAACTCCCTTGAGCTCAATATCTCCAAATGCCAATCCATCACCTATTCCCGCAAACGCCCCTCTTCCCCAATTAGGGTCTATTACTTGTCTGGCGAACCTATCCCCTCCGTTTCCTCTCTTCGCGATCTAGGCATCTCCTGTGATAGTGAACTTAACTTTCGCGAGCACATTGACAGTGTGATTGCCAGAGCCAACTCCGCGCTAGGCTTCGTTAAGCGATGGTCCAAGGAGTTCCTTAACCCATACGTTGCCAAATCCCTCTTTGTCACCTTTGTTAGACCTCTCCTGGAATACGCTAGCCAAGTTTGGTCGCCTTACCAATCTTCTAGTATCAACAGGATTGAGGCTGTGCAGCGTAGGTTCCTCCGTTTTGCTTTACGCGAGCTCCCCTGGTCTGACCCTCAAAACCTTCCGCCCTACGAAAACCGCCTTCGGCTCATTAACTTGTTGCCTCTATGGAAGCGGCGGGACCTTGCCGATATCACTTTCATTCACCAACTACTCATCGGCGAGATTAACTGTCCTTCTCTACTCGAGCGGATCCCTATCTACACCAACCCCCGTAACCTCCGCTCGGCCCCTCTCTTTCGCCCTCCTTACCATCGAACCAACTACGGTCTTTCTGAGCCCCTTACAAGAATGCTTCGAAGGGCCAACTCCTACCCTTCCTTTGACTTTAACCTGAGCAAAAACTCTCTCAGGCACCACCTAATTTAGTCTTCCCTAATCTGTCTTGTTCCTTCCCTTCCTCCATTTTTTTCTCAACTAAAAAATTAATAAAACCATGCTGCGTTACTAAAGAAAAAAGCGAAACGTAGGAGTTCTCGCAAATGCAAAGTTAAATATTAAGATAACCCTCCCAAAATCACCCTTAAACACGCTCTCAACTCCCCCAACGCACCCCTACATTGCTAATTTTAAGTAATTTTTATTAATTATTAAGTGGTAGCTTGTAATAAGCGAATAAATAAATAAATACAGTTAAAGTTAGTATTCATGAAAAATATCATCTTCGATTTTTCATTTTTAACATTTGTCCTCAGTTTCTTTTACTCATTACATTTAAAAGGGCCATAAGACCGACAAGTTTTATATATTTCTATCTAACAATATATAAAATCGGAAAGACGAAGGACCAAAGTCAAATTTTCAAATTTAGGACCTCGAAATTACCACTGTGAAAGTTTGACGGGTTCCCTCGCTTGACGGATTGGATCGTCAGACAATATTCTTAATTAGAAAGCTTAAAGACGCACCTTCTCAAAGAGGTTATAAACCATTTTCTCAGTTCACCTCTTTTAAATGTACAGATCAGAAGACTACAGAGAATCGATTGGCATACTCTCAGACCTAAACGCAGCATCATTTACAAGAACACTTTAAATCACTTCTCATTTATGTAATTCCAAAATAGGTTGCTATACCATAATTCCTTTTACTTTATTTGAAATCTGTAGTCTTTCCAAAAGAATATCTCTGAAAAACATTCAAAAGGACAGGAGTCTGATTTTTAAATATATATCAGATCTAGGATAAGTGTAATTATACCATAAATTCATATTTCATCGGATTTCTTAAACATTCGATTTTAAACTCAACGGCTATTCAGTGCAGAAACCGCACATCTATTTAATTTTTCATTTTAAAAGCTGACAAATTGTATTCATATACGATATACAAAATATAGAAATTGTGACAAGCAACTCTAGAAATGAAAAATTTACTCAGCCCTGTTTGAAGGATCACTTTTCTACATAGACTCACTGAACTGAATTTTTGGTAAACAAATTCGCACGAACTTCACTTCGTTGAAGTGTCAGCGAACCACTTGCAATTGGACGTTTGTCACGAAAATTTATTTCTTGGAATTTACGAGTCGTGCAACTCTCTAGGCCGGAGTTTTTTCTTCTTTGGATTACTATTATTATCAATTAGCGAAATAATGGTTTTGTCAACGGCAGAAACTGAGGTAATTTTTAATATTTTACTCGGCCATGTTTTATCGCGAACCCCGCTGTGTGTGCGTGTGGGATAGACATGAGATTTTATGCCAGGCATTTTTGCACGATTTTTTATAATCGGACGTGTCCAGAAAAATGGGAAATGGATTAAATGAATCGAAATACGTAGGAGTTATAATATTTTTATATTTTAAAGATTTTAATGAAAATTAGTGGTATGAGGTATTCCAGCAAAAAACAGTAAATATCCAAGAACTAGCCAAATGAACGGTAGTCGCAGTCTGGGACGCTGCTAATTTAGAGGAGGTTCTTAGGGAAGAAATAAAGACGAATAGAGGTTTAATTAGTTATGAAGACCTTTTGGTTCGCCCTTCTCCGTGGGTGTGGAATCTCAAGCCTTTTAAGGTGTTAATGGCAATTCTAGAATGTGCTCTATGCCGCTAAAAATAGGTGACCTGCGCTTGGACTTGACGCAATCCGCTCAAGACCTGAAAACCCACCTGTCGCAATAAGAGAAATTGCTGTCAGAAGTTTGAAGCTGTGGCTCAGGGTGAACACCGCCGATCCAATTATGAGATTTCAGGAGTAATCTCGTTAGCTCACTTTCGCGAGGGGGTTTTAGTCAGAATATTTACTGCAGTCCGATTTTCGATGGTTAAAGCGAGTCTTCGTGCCATTTGTTTGAGAGACGTGGCTCACCGGAATTCAAATTCATATGATGGTTTTTAACTTTTCTGCAGTTTCTTAATTTTGCTGCAATTTAGGTGTGTAGTGCCACTTTTTATTGCATTTTTTTGATTTTGTTTTGTTTTTTGATTAAATAAAATTTCTGTGAAAAGGATTCAACTCGAGCTCTCTAAAGAGTAAGAAGGGGTTTCAAAGTAATTGACTGCATTGTGAAGCTGTAATTATGAACAGCTACTTTCGGTTGAGTTTAACTGCAAGCTTCAAAGGTCCTCAATTATAGTAAACATAGGAAAAATTTGGCAGAAGCAATCAGAAAAAAAATGAAGATCACAAACGTGCCAGAAATTTCCCAGTTGTGTTTCGAAAACTGCAAAAGTAGCTTTTAAAGGTCTTTAAGAAAGTCCTTAGTCTGATAGCTGTTCAGAAAAGTTATTTTAATAGAATGCCCTTAGGGTACTAATATAAATTTCGGACGAAGGTGTTTTACGTGTATCTCAAGACGGAACTGTTTTTTAGTATTTTAACAAAACTCGATTTATTGCAACTTTATAGTGTAAGAAGAAATTGTCTGCCTTTTTTTGCTCATAGGGATTAATTAAACAATTTATTTATCCACAAGAACGAGTCTCAATCAGGGTTACTATTTAAGCGTGAAGGGAGTCGCAGAATTTTGTTGCTTCATTTTCTTAAATACCAAAATTTGTTTTGAATGAGGAAGTTCAGCAAATCCGAGGACATGCTGAAGCAAATGTTCAAGAAGCGCCGACAATTTTATTACGTAACCGTGTGTCTGTTCACAGTTTCCTAATTCCTCAAGTATTGTTCTCATTTTTTAAGAATCCCGACAAAAAGAACACTGGGCGAGATATTAAGGACGAGAACAAGGATCAACAGCAGGCCGCCGTGGTGCCTCTTACCCACGATAATGTAATTAAACATCCCCTGCAAAATAAATGGACCCTGTGGTATCTGGAGAGCGATAGATCAAAGTCATGGGAGGAACTGCAAAACGAAATCACTAGCTTCGATACTGTTGAAGATTTTTGGAGGTGAGTACATCGCACATTTCCTATATTTAATTTCCATCAACATAAAAATTAGACTTACTATTTTTGGATGGAATATACTTGTCTAAATCTATTTTGAACTTCTTTAAGCTCTAAACTAGAATTTGATAATTAGTAAAATTAGTGCGAGTAGTTTTTTTTAGGAGAACTCTACACTCTATACTGCATTAGACAAAAACAAATTTTATGTTAAAACCTTTAATTTGTTTCCCTAAAAATGATAACCAGGCGTGTGGTGGCTGTGGAACAGCGATTTCTGCAACGTTGAACGCGTACCAAAATCGTGAATTGTTCCACAAATTGTTGACCGAATTGTTAAGTTTAGCGCATTGGAATGTAAACCGTAAGCCTAGGGCTTAAAAGCTGAGACACTAAATTCCCTAATAATTTAACCAAAAAACACGGGACCTGCAAATTTATAAAGTTCATAGTCTTCCAAAATATGTTTAAATTGCAAAAGACCTTATCAGCAGATTTGCACAAATTATAAAAGTTAAATAAGAATTTATAAAACAAGCAAGTTTCTGCTAATTAAAACTTTTTTACTACAGCTTGTACAACCACATAAAATTACCTTCGGAAATAAAAATTGGCAGCGACTACTCACTTTTCAAAAAGGGTATTCGACCGATGTGGGAAGATGAAGCAAACAAAAAAGGAGGCCGCTGGGTGATTACCTTGGTGCGAAGACGAAATGATTTGGACAACTTATGGTTGGATGTTGTAAGTTTATAAAAAATCCCAATCTCTTGAAGTATTAATAAAAAAATATTGTTTTGATTTACAGCTCCTTTGCCTTATTGGAGAATCGTTCGAACACTCTGATCAAATCTGCGGGGCAGTAGTCAATATCAGAACTAAGGCTGACAAAATATGTAAGTCCCCAGAAATATTGAGGTATTAATATATATTGAATAAAATGTAATTTTTCAGCAATTTGGACAGCTGACGGACAGAACCAAGAAGCAGCAATGGAGATCGGTCGAAAGCTCAAAGAATCACTTCGAATCGAATCTGATAAATTGGGCCTTCAATATCAACTGCATAAAGATACGATGGTGAAACAGGGCTCTGCGATCAAGGCGACTTATACACTTTAATTACGTTACTGTTACCAATTATTTATCACTGTTCTTAAACTTTTACTTTAGTTCAGCATACACACGCGCAACCTGTACAGCTAAAGCAGTACAAATAACAAAATTATCATCGAGTAGATGGATCGAAAACACACAGAGAAAAAAAGCGCGATTCGGACAATTCAGTTCATCTCTAGGTAGAATTGCAAGTCAAATTTTATTTGTAAAGAATGCGCGTCCACGTTTTTCCTTTTTTCCCTGTGTGTAGCGCTCTAATTGTACAATTTTCTTTGTTAATTACAGAAGTTTTCTGGGTTTTGTCATTGTAAACGAAACAAATAAAGCAAATTTTGTATATTGAAAGCCAACATGAATATTCGAAGGGATGCGCTTTTGTAGATAAAAAATATTTTCTTGTTAGCCACATTACTATGATTAACTAATTTTGTAACTTTATTAAGTATGATTTACTGAATTCAATTTTTTTTTCATAATAAAGTGGATATTTCGCCACAATTTTTGTTGTTTATATTATTCCGAGGTAAATTCTCAAATTTTATTTCAATCAACTATGTTTCAAAACTACACTTTCAAGATGTGTTTATGATAGCAAATTTCTTCTCAACGTGAAAAAAGTCAAATTAGCCGCATTTTTAATGATTTGAATATGAAACTGAAGTAATTAAAATTACATTTGGTTGTCTATTAAAAAAAAGAAGCCAGGTCATATTCCTTGGAATTTAATGATTTCAACTCATAGTGCTGAAAACTGGCTTGTCGGTGTAGTCAAGGAGTCTTTTCTTGAATAGGACTGAAAATAATCGAATATAAACTTACATAAGCCCTTTTTGGATACTCACAAATTGATTTGAATTAAATTTTTTTCAAAATAGATATATTGAGTTTATAGAAAATGTCTATCCAATAAATTTATAAGAATTTATGATTTTTGAAAAGAAATGATGGTAATATTCGTGTTGAAAGCTTATAAATGGCAAGTGGAGGAACAAGTGTAGCACAAAAATTCTAAATTCTAAAAACTTGAAAATGGGATACTTCGAAAAAGAAACTTTTTCGCTACAACTAATATATTTTGAAAATTGAGAATTTAACTAATCTCTCATTTAGGCTAAAGTGATAACGATTTTTAGGAATGCCTTTAAGAAAAGCACTTAAAGATTGGATTTTAATTACTGATTAATTACACGCTTCGAAAACATTATGAAAATTAGCTATATTTTACTAGTTCGGGCTGGAACTACTAGAGAGTAGTGTTTAAGTCATTTCAATTAAAATAGAGGTGATTTTTAATCACTGAATATAGAGAGGTCCAATCTGGCTTAGCTGATTGGATCGAGTAATCGATTTCATAAGTTCCTTTAATGATGCTACAGGGTTAATTGCTTTGTCGAATTGGTTTTGCTCGTAAAAGTTATTTTAGTTAAACAAAATTTCGGTCCGATCCCTTTATTTACTTAGTTATCTGGTTCAACAACTCCATCCAATATCGATTCGATATCTCAATCCTTTATGTATACGTTGTACATGATTGATATAGTAATATGCGATTCAGCTATATAAAATCGTTTTTAATCACGCTGCTGCGACTTATGGACATGATTACTTGCTGCTTGTAACCCCTCTACAATTAGTAAGTATCCGTCCAAATATAAAGTTGTTTTAGATTTCTCATAAAGTTGTTATAGTGCTCCTATAATTAGAAAAAGTTGCGGCACGATAAAAATGGAAATAGGTTGCTCTGTCCAATTTGTACAAAGGTATAAAATTCAGGAACTAAAATTACATAAAATTTTAATATTATTTTTAAAAATACATTATTCCAAACGTCAACGTGTCAAGAGGTCCTCAATTTCGGCCCTCAAATTTTCCCTTCTGCACTTGGTCAGTGCTGTGCAGATACAAGAAACCATCTTCTTTGGGACGACCCTTTCGTCCTCTTCAAACACGTCTAGCATTTTTCGTACTCTCGTTTTGGAATCCCGAGGATACTTCGCTTGGAGTTCATCCATTTCGCCTTCCCTAAATTTGATTTCCCTGCCGAAGTCCCTCCACTTCCTACCGATTTCTTTCGCGATCAAGTCGCAGACCTTGTCCCGTGTTTTGCTAGACAGTGTTTGTGCTAGTGGGGTAGGTCTGGAATTCTCGAGGGTTTTGCGATCCTTTTCAAAAATATCAGTTGACCCAAGCTGCCCACGGCTAGTGTTTTCATCTATTATATAACCTTGCACCTGATGTTGTATTCTTTCTAAAGCATACTCATTTGTAAGATACCAGTTTTTTTCCGGTTTGTAATGAGATATTGCATCTATTAAGCATTCATTCCTTAGATAGTAACAAATATCCTCCAGAGCGTAAACATTTGCGGGGTTTATGACGTCTCTCTTCTCGAGTATGTCCAGCAGATCCCCCAAATTTGTAATGTGGGACATGCGCCTTTTCGAGCCGATTTCTCTAGCAAATCCAATCTTTAATCTATTTAAATCGCCGTGTGATATCTTTTGTCCAACTATCTTAGTTTTGATACTTTCATATGTCCACGGATCGCAAGCCATTTTCTCAAAAATAGTGGAAATTACAAAACAATGAAAACTTTAAAGAACATTTGTTCAATTTGTATTGTAGGTTTGTTAGTGTCATAATCTTCTTCTTCCCAGTGTTTACAGTTCAGCACACTGTCAGTGTTTCACCAGATAAATGAGAGAAGAAGATTGGTATGACAGTTCAAAGTGACTAATAAACAAAAGTTGTAAAATTCTCAGTTATCTGGTATTTTGTAATAATGGCTCATATCATTCCGACGTACCAAAGTATAAAATGCATGATTCTTGGACGCAGAATTTCGCTGCAGGCTTTAGACAGTCTAAAACAGGACCTCGCCGGAGAAATTGGCTCAAAAAGGCGATCGGACTACGTGCAAAGCTTATCGGATCTGGTGGATATTCTGGAGCGGAGGGACGTGATAAACGAAGCTAATATCAGCCTCCTTCAAGACATTTTCTATTTCCTAGATGATAAAGAATTGATATACGCAATTTCCCATTACAAACCTGAAGAGGAATACGAGTTAGAAAATGAATATGCAGTTGAGAGGATTCAGCACGATTTGGAAGAAAGCAAGCTGGTGGACGAGCGTAAAAAAGGAACATCCTGCCTGGTTGAACCTTCCGAACCAGAGGTACAGAACATATCCGAAGATTCTATCCCAGCTCAGGTACTTTCTGGCGAGAAGCGGGACGAAGTGTTTGATTTAATTGCAAAAGAAATTGCCAAGGAGTGGCGGTGCTTTGGAAGGGGGATCGGAATAAGACCGAGTGAAATGTACGACCTGGAGAAAGACTATTGTCTAAATTCTGAGGAGAAAATTCGTAGAATGCTAGAGCTCTTCGAAGAAAAAAAGAACGTCGAGCAAACAGAGATTGCTTCTTGTATTTGCGCGGCACTTATTAAATGCAGGCGAAAAGATTTGTGTCGCCAAATTCAGAAAATTCTGACTAGTTGATTGATACTAATTTGTTATGGCATAAAAAAAGAGAAAATATTTCCATTTTAAAATAATCCTGTTCTTTTCTTATAGTGTTACGCATTGTGATAAAAAATAAATTTATTTGAATTTTTAACATCAAGACTTAAAATTGCTCCAAAGGGAAATAACCACGAGACTTAATTCAAAGGTTCGGTAGGAAGTAATGATTTTGACAAACTTTGAAAAAATTCCAAATGCCAAAAGTATCCTTAATTCGAACCAGTGCATTTTTAGACTACTTACTTATCACTATCTTTTACTTTAGTTAGAAGCTTTTTGTAGATCATATTTTTACTTGGGTACGAAAGGCAAAGACTTATAATGAATAATAATTTTCTTTTTCATAGTGATTTATGGTTGAAGTATCTAGAATGAGGTTAATTTAGCTAAATTATAGATCTAGCCGACATAGTATTTACAATTTCACATAGCACATACCATTGAAAGAAATATACATTAGTTATATCCAACATGCTTAAAGGCTATTTAAAAAACAAATCGTAACTTTTTTCAGCCAAACCTATTTTAAAAACGTTATCTTTTATTGGCTACTTATCCTGAACATTTTATTGAGCTATCTCTGCGATATCATATTTATGTACTTAAATTCAGTTAAAAAAAGTTATATAAAGTCCGAAAATCTGACAAGTTTTCATTAAAGAATTGAGTTCGAATTGCGTTGAGACCCTTGAAAGATTTGTTTGTAAATCTCAATCAATTATTTTTCTACGCTTATCGAATCTGCTATTAACGTGTAGGCCACAAACTAAACCTGCAAAAATGGAAAAAGGGAGGGTTTTTTCTGTTTTGTTAAATCAAATCTCAGATAACAAAACATTCAGTCCTAACGAAATGTATGATTTTGGTGGGATTAGCTTATTACACAATTAGACCAACCAAAAACTACTTGGTAGGTATAAAAGTAAAAACTTCATATTAAGGCAAAAAGCATTCTTGGGATTTTATTAAAAATAAAAATTTCATGAAGTTATTGCGAAATGTAATGTATTTCCACTAAAAGATATCAACAAAATCTATAAACTATAAATTATGGCTATCAAGGTAGATGTTCCATCTGTTCGTAAATAGTAAGTAATTGTACATTCCGTTTATTTGAGGAGTGGAAGTTAAATTTAATAAACTCGTTATTAATTTTTGTAAAGCCATCTGGCTTAGAGCGCACGTACCAAAAGCAAATCGTACAAAACAATACCCCATTCAGTATTGCCAGCCAGTTTCGAGTCGTCGCGTATTTACGAGTTGGTGTGATGTGTGGTAGTGGAATAGGGGCGTTGTTGGCTCTCTTCGATTTTTGAGCAATCAAATGTCATCTTTTCGAAGGACGGGTGCGGGGGGCAGAGGCAGAGGCTCGCTCGAAGCTGCGGTTGCGACTGTTTTCGTTTTGTCGTCGCTGCGACTGCGATACGCCGCGGTTGGGTTGGTTTGACGTCTCCCGTCTGGAAGTTGATTTGTAAAAAATTCTCAGTTGATTTATATCTGAAAGCACGCGAATCGTCGAACTGTGCGAAATTAAACGTGGTCATTTAGCCCGTCTGCCAACGGATTCGCACCGAAGGGCTGGCACCAGTCCCTGGGCCGATAATTACATAAGAGTGCATTTCCGTAGCGAGTGAGTGCCGAGTGCCCTCAACTAGGACACCATCGGAAATCGGAAGAAGTGCTGCGAACGAGAAAAATTTTGCGATATTGAAAAATGCCAGCGAAGAACTCCCGTCCGAGTACTGCTGGCTGCTCTTCGTCGCTTTGTTAGTGAAGATTTATTTATTCAGTTTGGAGAAGTTGCGCGCCGCCGAAAACGGCAGTTCCGTGATTTTTGCTGCACGCCGAGCCCCAAATTCTGCCTTTTGTTTGTTTTTGTTCTGTTCAGGAGTGGAAGGTACCCCAAATGCCCAGCGAAATGATGGTGACAGGCAAAGCCTCGTCGGACATCGAGAACGTCGATTGGAGCACCGGCACCGCTTCGGGGCCGCATTACCAAAATGTTGTCCGGTGAGTTTTTGTCCATTTTCACTTTTTGCGCGGAGAGAAAGTCCACACGCCTGGTGCCCCGCGCGGTTCATTGAACGGGGCCCAATTCCCGTTCGGCTCCAAATGCACTGTCACAAAAATGCTTCCCGAACGGGCGACTGGAGGATGCTCTAGTGAGGGTCGGGCAGAGTCCCATTTGGCCCCATTCACATGAAATCGATTTATAAATTTCAGCTTCGAATTCATCCAACATCAGGTGCTGGCGATATGCAGCAGCCGTTTGAAAACAGTGAATAAAAATATATTCATGAATTTATTAGAGAACATCGAAAACTGATTTTGGCTTTTTTACGAAACTCGAAATTATTTTAGTAAACCTCAGCAGCATTTGAAAGTTGATATTAACTTTTGCTCCTGGATCTTGATTTTGAATACTAATTCTAGTCAATAATTTATTGTATTTTGTGTCGTTTTTTTTAAAGATCTAGTAATTTGGAGCTATTAGATCACTTTAGTTATAAGAAAAAAGTTTTGTCGGTCTTTCAAAATTAATCTTGTTATGAGTTCTCACTCTGCCAGATCCGCTGCGAAGATGTTCAGTCTAGAATATACTTTCTAAATTATTTTAGAAACAACGTAAGAGCCTTCAAGCAAGCTTTCTAAGGGTCAATTATAAAACAACTTATTTTGAAACATTAAAAGTACACAATATATAAGAAATTGTTTTATAATTGGTTCCATAATGTTTCACAAAACACCGACGGAGAAATCTCTAGGGATCTTTCTAAGGATACCTTTTATGACGAGTCATTCAACAAACAAGCGGGGAGGTCGGCTAAAACTTCGGAAATAGCACTTTCAATGCCCAAAATTTTGAGTTTGACTATTCCTCTTCTGATTTATTATACGGAAAGATCGACAATTTTTTGAGAAAAACCGTCCCTATCTTGTCACCTTTCAGGAAAAAGCCGCAATCGAATCCGACGTCGCGATCAGGTGGGTCACACTACCTGCATTGAGTGGGCTAGGCACATAAATCACACGAATTTCTCATTCATATTGTGAAATTCGATTTGTGAGGTAGATTTAGGAGATTTTGTGTGAACTCGGAATTTACTACTCCTGTAATAAAATAATTTTTGTGTTGTACAAACCAGCTTTTTAAGAAATTTTTTTTCGAATTTCGTTGTTTTTAATAAATATTTTTCTGCAAAGTTAGAATAAAATGTTTGTTTCGTTTCACAAAAGTAGAGAAATTTGGAAAATCCAAAATTCAAGTTGCCGAGAAAAATTTTAAATTTTCATTGAAACTAGCAAATAATGTTCATATTATTTCTTCATGAAATCCCATAAGAAACATAAATGCATGGCAAAAACTAAAACAGAGATCTAACAATTATTCGGATAATTGACCATTTGAGCACAAATTTGAGCAAAAACGAACTCGTTACGGTTTGGATCGAGGATTAGTAAGGCAATACTCAAGTGCTTGAGTATTATACTTGGAGAAAAATTATCCGTGAACTCCAGCAAAAGAGTATTAGAGTTTGGTACTTGAGTATTTTAGTCCCAAGTTTTCATGATATAACGTAAAGTTAGGAAAATAACTTAAATTTTATCTAGAAACCGGAAAAAGTCAGAGAAAATTTATCTCAAAAGAAATCTGCTGGAACTGTTTGTAAATCTCTGAATAGTGTTATGTTGTAATATAATCATCCCTTAGGTTTTTCTCTCCTGTCTCTTGAAATTTAATTTAATTAACAATAAAACTATTTACATAAACAGTTAAAAATTTGAACAAATAAAAAAAGGGCAAAACTATTAACATCTCTTTATCAATGTTTTGAGAAAAACACGATTGGAGTTTGTGAATTTTTGGTTATTGTTATATGTACTCAATGTAAACTTCATAATTTTATTGAATCGAATTGAATTTAATTTCGAGGTACTTATTTAAAGAACGATTAATAATTTTCGGTAAGCTACAACTAGGTATTAGGTATATAAATCTGTTTTGTCGAAAGATAGGAAAATCTAGGCCCGAAAGGGTTAAAATGGGTTTGAGTCATTGTCGAAGTATAGCAAGATATACACAAACAAAAGAGTAGGTCAAACCCCTATAGATAAGGTGCCTTTATTTTGTAAGTTAGATAAAATCTTTCCGGCCACTTCAAATAGCAGTCATATTAATCTGATAAACGAAATATGAACATGCGGCAAAGGCATCAGTGATTTAGTAGAAAATATCCCAATTACTTCTTTGCTGCAAAGTGTCTTGGGGCATGCATGCCAAATTTTGCTTTAACGAAATTTTGTGGCACGTTACTTTGCCTGCCAAAATACCCTTTCCAGACTGGGTAACTGCCGTCGCTAAAGGGGGAAACAGGAAAATTATGAGAACTCAAAGCAGGAAAGACCTTGGACAAAAAACGAAACACAAAAACTGTGAAGCTGGGGCTACATTGAAAAGTGATGGCTCCCGGAGGAGTCTATTGATTTTCTCCTCGTACATCATAATCGATATGTGGCAAATATACGAACGTCACGCAATTGTTTAAATATCCAGAATGCATGTGGGTTACGTAAGTGGACTTGACCTGACCCCAAACGAAGAAGAAACCCGCTTGCTCCTTTCTTCAGTGGGGAAGTAAATGGCCAAGTTGGTCATTCCAAGCCATTGCGGCTAGCTGCAGAGCAGACCGAACTTGCTCCCTTCCATATGTGGGGCTCCGATGTCCGCAAGGGGCCCCCGAATATCGATCTATATTCTACTCAACTGCCAGATTTTTCGCCTCGGGCCGAGTTTCCCATGAAATGAAAAAATAAAAGAACGAGAAGAAAAGAAAAACTGCGAGGCAACTTCTCACAAAATAAAATTCCTTTATAGCGAGATAATTGAAAGCTGCTAGCTCCTAGGGTATCTGCGTTCTTGAGCATCGAGCAGTTGGGCGTCTTCCAACTTTCGAACTGTTTCCTCGCGAGCCTATTGATTCAGCTCGGGCACTTCGAGAGCTCCTTGAGAGGTCCCCTTTCCCTTTTTACCCACTCGCAATCTGCGCGGCAGTGATAACTCGATTACTGATAACTCGTCTGTTTTATTGGGACCATATTGCCCGGAGTCAGGAAAATTGCCCACTTCTCGGAACAGGGGCTGCACGTGGAAAGCCGACCTGGCTGGGGCTCTGGGGCTCCCCAAGGGACTCCGCCGTTGCGGAACGGAGAGGGTGTCCTTATCTGAGGCGATGCAAAACAACCATCAATGGGACATTTTCGTAAGTAAACAAATTAGGCGCTCTCGGGGTGCATCGCAGGGAGGCTTACGTTCCTGTATGAGGTCACGGCGAGGCTTCTAATATTGGACCATGTTTGCTGACAGAAGCCGGGGGGAGAAAAATTGTTTTTCTATTAATGAGCCCCAATATGTCATGAAGACCGACGCTTTATTCCTTCTGCTCTCAATTCCTCGGGGCCCCCCAAGGAAAGTACCACCTCTCCCCAGCGCTCTCGGGCATCAGATGTGATGTCACCAAGAAGATTTGTGGATGATGTGCTGAGACTGAGACCTGCTTTTTGCGTTGTTTGTTCGCCCCTGGTTAAAAATGCCATAAAAAACAAACACTTGAAGGTATCACTTGGCACGGGAATAAAGTGATATTTTCATCGGTACGTAATTTTTGGCCGAGATGGCCGATTTGTATTTTCAGTCTGCCAGGCAACCTTCAGCTTTTAGATTTTATTATTTTCTCTCTGATGGCAATATGAAAACATGGACATATTATATATAGTATACCAACGCGGCGAAAAACTAAAATTAATTTAAATATTTTGTGATGAAAGGTAAACACTAAAAAGCTGACTTAGTCTTCATATTTTTCAACCACAAATCCAGTCCATTATTAAGTAGTAATTGGAATTTTTGATACAAAAATATTACGCAACAATTGTTTCTATGATTAATTCACATTATTCTTTTATTCTTATTTTTATTTAAATTTATTTACTAAATTCAGTTCAAATTAATTCAAGTCAACTGAAATGCAATTGGAAACTCAATATTTCATTCATTTATTTATTCAATGAAGTTGTTTTTTTAAATGTAAGGTAGGTGGTTTTTCATTTCATATTTTAAATGAAATGTTCAAAGCCATAGAATAGAAAACTTATTGGTTTTGAACAAATTTAGTTTTCTTTGGTTTAACTAATAGTAATTGTTTTAGTAAAAAGCATAAGTTCAGATGCGTTAATAAGTGAAAATAAACTTAATTTTTTTTCCCAAAACAAAATTATGAAATATTTTTATAGTAAACCTGACTAGCATTTTATTGGGGTTATAATCAAGGCCTCATCCGATTTTAACATTAAATTAAACTTACTTATTTGTATATGAGGTAAAAGCAAAATATCAGCAAGGAATATCCAAAATTACTGAAGTTTAACCGGCTGTTCAGTATTTAAATGGGAGAATAAACAAATTTTAATAATAGAGAATAAAAAATTATAACATTTGGGTTACTGTTTGGTGAATATCAAGTAATTTTTGTTTTCTTCTAAATTTATTGATTTATACACACACACGTATGTTTTATTTAAAGAAAATAAACGCAAAAAAATAAGTTGCAGGTGTTAAACTGATCCCATATGCAAGACACTCTCCTTCAAAGAATGCCGACGTGATAAAGTTTTATAGGTTAAAACAATACTTTTTATTTATATGGAGTTCCATCAACATATCTTTCCTTTTAAACCTAAAGAATTGACGTGAATGAATATTAATTAGTTTACTTATTTAATTAGACATTGTCAGCCCGAGTTCGGTAAAGAAAGGTAAGAAACGTGACTTGATTTTGGCAAAAGTCATTGATTTTTCAAAATTTATTTTTTTATTCACGTTTAATGAAGTTCAATGAATTCCATTAGGCATCTCTTATAGTTAAGTAAAAGAATTGATATTCAATTTTAAATAATTATTGAGTTGCATACATAAAAAACAAGTCTTTTAGAATCCATAAGATTTATTGCATTTGTAGTGTGTAACGAGTTTATATAATTTTGTCGGTGAACGAAACAGAAATAATTATCGTTAAATAAAAGAAAGAATCCAAGCCACAAATTTTATTCGTAACTCGTGAGCGTGAGAAAATAAAAATAATTAATTGATTATTGTTACGCCAGCGAGGAAATAGCCGTCTTTCTATGCAATTTGTTATATATGTATGTACATATATATATTATATTTCAGTTGTGGTGTTAAATTTTTAGAATTTTAAATTCATATGTTTTGCTTAATATTTTGTTTAATATTTAATAATACATGTGCTTTCTGGGTGATTGGATATTCTACAATAAATTAGCTATTAATATTGAAACAAGTGTCCAAAATCGTTAGTCTCAAAACGATCAATAAATTCGATTTTTCAGTTTTAAGGGCACCGTAACTTGGGTTCAGGAATTACTGAATACTTAGTTGAAAGACTGCAAAGTCAGTAAGTTGTTTTTATTATATGGCATAAACTCTTGAAGTTTTAGGGTAGTAAGGAAGAGTCGAACTTACATTTTTAATTAGTGTCATAAAGCCTATGCTTTCCTGCTTTAGTCAATTTTGTAATTTGGCAAAAGTTCTACGTTCACACTTTTTGTGTTGTACTTTTAAATAAATAACATGTTTCAGTTATATCTCTCTCGCGTCAAGGTTGCACTATCGTTAACTAATATTTTCAAAAATGCTTTCATTTAATTTGAAATGGGAAATTATAAATTGTATATGGTTACAAATTGTAAGCCAAAAGTATTTGAAATGATAATAGTGCTTGAAGAGTTTAAAATTACCTGTTTGAAATAGCATCGTATACATATAACAAAATAGTTTGTAACAAATTTGAAAAACGTTAGATTCAAAGATGTACCCATTTCTGAAACTCCAGTGCGGTGTGTTTGTCAGATTCCTTATTGCTATTTTGCCATGTCCTTCAACAGCTTGTAACGATTTTCAACTAATTTTTGGAGTGAAAGGTTAATTTTGAAAAGGTTTGTTATGACAAATGGTAATGGCAACATTTGAATAATTCCTACCTACCTACTTAGAAACGTCTTGTATATTTTAAATGTATAATTTTCTTCTTTATACTGCAATTCATTGCTTTCTATATTATGTGCAAAAAATAAACTTTTAGCTAATATTACAATTCCAGAAACGGTGGGATGATGCAAACCATTAAATGCAAAACTATATTTGTTTCCATTTTTAGTATACCCAATAAAACTTGTTAAACTGCTCAAGATAAACTTTTTATGTCATTGTGCCATTTTGCTTTTTTAGGAGCTACATAATAAAACAGATTTCTTAAAGCTTTCGAATTTGTCTGTTTTTTCTTCTTCTTATTTTGTTTAGAAAAGACAGTTTGCAAATCATACGACACGACTGATTATGTGAAGATTTCTTACGTAAACAAAGGGCGTCTGCCTCTGTCTCCCCAACCAGGTTTTTTCACTTTGCGAAGTAAACTTCGAAAAAGTTTGAACGAGTAGCATAATTTAAATTTTAAATGTCTGAAGAGTTCCATGGGAAATTTGAATGAGCACCGAATGTGGGGGGAGTTTGTTGCAAGATTTCCACGCAGTCAGCAACAGTTTATTGCACTTTTCTTGTGGTTCTTACTTAAATATGCAAACATCGCAAATGTACATAAAACACAAACATTTTCCAGCTGTTTGCGAGTTGCTCGGGTAATGGCAAGTGGAAGCATGTCGGCCTGGCTACAGTCAGACATTAAGCGAATTGAGTGACGCCCGCCCCGGACGCTGCTGCGGTTCCGCTGGGGAGGCGCCAGTCTTTTCTGAATGTTGAGACTTTCGACATTAAGCGGGCTGTTCAAACACTACTGACCTAAAATTGGGATTTCCTACTGCGCATCTTTCTGGGGAATTCGGGTTCTACAACCTCGGACAGATCGCTGCCCACTCGCTGATATTTGCTATGCTATTTTCCGTTCCTGGGACGCATGGAAGCCCTTCAACGCACTTCGCGGGGGCGTGCCAAGCTCCTCGGGTGGCGCTGTCTCGCGAATGCAAAGTAGCATGGTTATCACGCCATCCGTAATTCCCACGCTTACGCAACTCCCAATCGATTTTGATCGTAAAACTTTAATTAGGCGTTAATCTCTCGTCAAGACCTAATTAATTCTGAACCTTTTGGACGTGGTCGAAGGCGACGGAGGAGGCAAACATTGGATTAACTATCGCTTTCCGCGTTGGCGGTTGTATGTGTATGCTTCCCAAACAGCAGGCTCTTCCATTTTCACAATTTTCCTCGTCAGAGCTTTCTACTTCGGTATTATTGCCGCTATCGGATGTAATTAATGCATAATCATTCCCTGGATTTTCCCTTCACACCTTAAAAGAATAGACAGCCATGCTGCAAAGTGGATTCCACAGACTTTGAAGGGTTTCTATCAATCGTTCCCTGAAGTTTTCATATTTTCCTATACCCTAATACCTTGTTTGACCTCTGCTTGAGGGAATGAATAAGTTTTGGAAAAAAACCCCAGTTATGAGGGGCACTCGCCTTTCACTATCACTTCTTCTTCTGATTTTATGAAAACTTCTTCAAAGTGCACTCAAGGAGCAGAAATCATCTCCTCTTTCGCAGTGCTTGATGCTGATACCATCTTTCTTAACATTAAGTAATTGTAGCTGTATCTTTTTGTGTGAAATATGAAAAACCAACCCGCCAACGGAAATCATAATTTCAAGGCAGACCGGTTCAAATATGGTCGGGTGTTTAAGAAGTTCAATAACATCATAGAAATTCGCGAACGTAAAATATTTCTAATGTTTTATTAAAATATTTTCTTGTTTTTGGTAAAACCGATGACTTTCTTTATCAATGTTCTTTATAAATGATGACCTCAATACTAATGCTTTAATACCATTCTATAATCTCGGAAAAATTATGATAATGCAAATTGATTGATGGTCTGTGCATATTTTGGCTAGATAAGGACGTTAAATATCAAATTTACAAAGATCAATACCCCTGTTATGAGATAACCATAAAAAGGACGAAAACCTCATTTTTCATTATGTCTTAATTTTTTTTAGAGTAAATACTTTTTGAGTTTTATCTGTACTTATAATTTATCGCTTGATGAGCTAATACTGTACGTAAAAGATATAAAATTTATTTGGATCAGAAAGAAAGTTTTAGGTTCCATTCACTGAAAACGCGAATTAAATTTAATCTGTCATGTCCCCTTATGCATCTTTGCGTTCGTCTGTTTGAATTTTGAAATTTGCTAATAGCTTATGCAATGGTATTTCTTTCATTTTAACATAAGGTTATTCTCTTAGGTTATTTTTTATGGTTCATACATGACCATCGATTCAAAAGAAAGTTGTTGAGATTTTGGTCCAATAGCAATTCGACTCAAAAGCAGCGGAGCAAACAAACCTCCACGCATTCATTTGATCTCATTTTTTCAGTTGTTATCACTAAAAAAAGCCCAAAATTCTGCTCCTAAAGTTACATCTTGATGGCCTACCCCGTGAAACTGGAAATGTAAGGAAATTATTCGTGTTTTGAACTAAGAACTAAGTTAATTTATAATAGCGATAAAAAATCATAGTGTGAAATTAGTAAAATACCATTGCCATAAAAAAGAAAAATGATCTAAAAGCTGATATAACACAAGGTTGCTAAAAAAACAAAGCCTACAATCAGCAAATTCGATATTTGAATTGCCTGTGGTGAAATAAAAATAACTTTAGTTATTTGTCGTTGTTTTCCATAACTTCGAGGAAGTGGCTAATAAATCTGAAAATTATAAAGATAAGCTTGAAAAGGTTAATACCAATATAGCACAAAAAATGGATTACAAAAATTATCGCTCAAGAAAAACCAGCTGAACTTTAAGTAATTTAAAAATTTTACGCAATTGATAAGGGGAGCAAGTGTTTCAAGGCGAAATAAATAAGGCAAGCCTTCAGTCATTGAGGCAAATAAAAAACTCAGAGGCAGCAGAGTGAAATTGGGCTCATTTTCTAAAATTTATTTTCATTATTAAGCTCTCTAAAACCATATTTAGTTAGGAACATTTTCCTGGATTCCCTTCAAATTTAGCGTACTTTTTCAATTGGTCCGAAGGACATAAAACTTCGCGTCCAGACGCATCCGCCGTGCAGATTCAGCAGCATGGAACATTTTGTCCGGCAAAAACTTGAATTGTTCCAACGCAGCATCTGCCGGAACACTTTTTCTAAGTGAATACCTGCATTAATATTGTTTTGCGGTAGTAGAGCTTTATTTTTTGGAGGTCTGCTCAATTTTGAACATGTTCGTGAAATTCTGAAGGTAACAAGTTTTAGGTGCACGGGAGTGAATGATTCGGAAGAGGTAGTTTGCCAGAATTTTAATCTCAAATCGATTTTTACGAGTTGGCCTGTTAGTATTTTCACTACTTTGTTAAATTGAAATGCCTATTGCTTACCAATATCCTATGAAGTTAAAGTGATCTGCTTTTGCTAAATTGCCATTTGAACTGATTACTTGCAAAATCCATAGCTTTGTTTTTCAAAAAAGCCCCTTATACTTGTGCCCTCACACACTTGCTCAGTCACAGATAACCCATTAAGATGTCGTCAATTTCGGGCATCTGTTTTAATTTAATTGTAACGCAACATAAAATGTAATTTCCTGAAATGAATTGCCATTGGTTGAAAATTTTCACCACACAAAAACTGCTCTGCTGCGAATGGATACTTGCTCGCTTTCAGTAAAAATGAACTGCTTCTGCAAATATTGCTTCGTCCGTATTTCATCTCATTTGCAAAATTTTATACTTTTCGACTGAATAATACTTTTTTTCGGGGACATAAAACCGGGCTCGTAAAATACATACATATTCATTTTCGATTCTTTATCATTATATCAGTGCCTTTTATGCCCTGTTTTTTAAATCCGTCAACTTTCTGCCATCAGACTGTTTTGCATTTTAAGAGTTAATAAATCGCGTAACGATCCTTTTTCCGGATGTGTTGTTATTGTTGTGGAGTATCTGCATCAATATAAAGTCTGTTTCATAAAAAGAACGAACAAAAATTTTTTTTTAAATAACAAATTGCAGTACAACGCACTCAGGCTCATAAAAATGCATATTGTATAGTACAAAATGTATTCAAATTGCTGTATTTGAAGATGATGAGAAAATTCAAATCAAAATTTATGGATTACTGCACTGAAAAATATGTATTGTGGCAAGCTCTCCATTTCCCAATGCCATAGTCGAAGTGATTGACATTTTTTCATTCTGATATTACTTGCCTGGCAGGACATCAAAGAAGAGCTGGGATTTACAGGGATGTCGAAGAGAGATAAATATTTGAGATTCGGAGTCTGCAAATATGAGGGTTTGACGTGTCGAGAAAGAAAATAGAAACAATTTTCCAAGGCCTTCAAAAATTATGATGGCAATTTATTTTTTCATAATTCTAATTCTTTTCCAATAGCCAATAACTTTCTTTCAAATTATTGATAAATTCTTCATAGGTTCAAGCGACTTATCAGCTTTGTAAAAAATGTTATTTTGTGGTTTTAGTTGTGTCACAATTTTTGAATCGTTATTAATTTGAAATTAATTTATAGTTAATTATCATCCCTTTTCAACATCAGTGAGAATAAATGATGCAATGCATTTTGAATACCCCTAAATTGTCAGTCGGATTGAGAAATAATTTTAAAGAAATGAATTTGGTAAATTTGTTTCATTTCAATGATCCCAGAAAAAAAGTTCTGTCAGATTTTTTGTTTGTGTAATAAGTTCTAATAAAGCTTGTAACTAAGTACTGGAATAAATTATTTTTAATAAATTGATATCGAGAATCCTTTATTATTTGATTGAGTTGAGGTTTTAGTGTACCATTTTAAAGTTACAAAAAAACCATTGTATTTTAATGGAATATTTTCTGTTCGAATTTTGGCGTATTCGGTATACCTACAGCTATTATACTGGCAACGTGCCTTGTTATAGAACATAAACATAATGAACTGCAGAAAAGTGTACAATAACGTATACGTAATATATCTTGGGGGTGCTCTAAAGAAGGAGGTAAATCTACGAAAGCATTCCTGAATAGATACTGTCGTGTGATATAGAAATTGTAGTGGGGCTCATCATGTATTAAGCATTTTATGGAACAAAATAATGCCAAACAAATAAAACAAAAATCTGCATTGGTATGAAGTTTCGTTTTCAAAAAAATTTGCATTTTATGTATTGCTTTACCATATATTTAAAAATTAGGATTTTTTCAAACATAGGAGCAAAGTTGAATATTTTACTTGTTATTATAAGAGCCTTTTCATTCAAAACAAATTAAGTTCTTGTTTCAAATTATTTAGAACTGCTACTTAAATAAGCTAAATTTATTGCAAATCTATGTAACGAGATAAGGATTTCAATTATATTTTCGTCATTTGTGGCCCCAACGCAGTTTCCGGGATGATAAGCATATAACTAATTATAAATAATGAAAGCCCATACTGTTATATGTTATAAAAGAGCTTAAATTGTAGCTTCTATTATTATATTTATGTATGTATGTACATTTTTATGTAATAATGTTTTCGATAGCGGCTCTAATGATTTTGAAAAAATTTGTGGATGTTTTTGGGACAAGAAATCGTTCTAATAAGTTCTGAATTCAAGATGGGAGAAGTTTTCAATATTTTGAGCTTTTCATGATAATCACAGTATATAGGGATCTTCAGGCAATCTGATTTGAAATTCGCTGTCAAAAGTTATGAATTGCAAATAGAAAGCTATCAAAACCTATCAATATATGTATGTCGTGCGCTTCCCTATTGCTAAAAAATAAGTTTTTAATAAATGGGCTTAGTATAAGGTTTATTGTGTGAGTGAGGTGGTGGAGTAGCTCAAAGTACGGAAAGGAAGAACGCAAAACGCTCTGTTTAATTCTTCCGAGTAAAAAATAAAAGAAATTTATCTCCTTGGAACATCTTCCAGTAAAAAAGCCTTGGCAATAAACTTGCTAATTTTAAGTTTTATCTTTGGAGTATAAGTTCAGCAACAAAATGAAGTCACCATCATTAACGATATAATAACAAGATATTGACTACAGAAGCTTCATCGCTGTCAATGCGTGTTACATTACAAATTACAACACGAAACCACATATTTCCACGGAAAATTTAAATGAGGTAATCTTCAACTGAAACTTTGTTGCAACGACGACTTCTTTTCGATCAGAACAAGTTGTTTCCACAAGGAAGTTGTAATGCCTCGCTCGCATATCTTAAAATACTCGCAGGGCAATAATAATAAAATAATTGTGGTCTTAATTGGCCCGCGATCAGTAGTCGTTTAGAGGAGCCTTGAGAAAGATGTCACCATGTTCGGCAAATCAACGACCTGAGTTAGGGTGTGCCATTCGCGTCACAATCTAAGTGCAAAGCAAACAGCGAAACGAAAAAGTGCGAAGAGTACTTCGAGTAGCGGAGGAGTGGAATTACCTGTTTACAAACAGATGATAATTATTATGACATTCAACACGTCTAACACCTTAAGATCCCCGTGCCAGAACCTTACCCAAGCCCGCAGCTGTTTGCGCGCTGTTGACTACAGGGAATTTTCATCTTTTCGTTGAATCGGCGATGCGAGTTGCGGCGAATGTATAATACACCGCGGCGTTCCGTGGCGAATCTTTAATTTGCAAAAGATGGGGAGCGCTCCAGGCTTTCTCCGCGTTGCTCAGGCTGGACTCAAAAATCCAGATCGCTGTTGTTGTGGCGAGGGATTTTCTTAATTGTATAATAGCGCTTAATAGCACCCGGCTCTCTTATAGCACGTAAACATCATAAAGCAATTTTCGTGCAATTGCCAAGAAAATCTGATACGCGCGAGCTAGCTGTAGTCTAGACTCATTTCCGCCGCTAGAATTGCACGTTTGATCCAGTGCAAAGATAACTTCCAACAAAAAGGTGCAATTATTGGTCTAGTCGCGCCATAGGTGGAGAGCCACTGGAGGGCAAAACAGGTCAAATTGGGAAAACGTGAGTTTATTTCACTGAAATTGTTTTTACCCCACACCTGAAAATGTTCACGAGAATCGAAAAGGTATTCCAGCTAGCAATAAAATAGGACGACTCCTAACCCGGGGGTCAACGCAATCGTGTAAATTTTCCATTTAAGTTAAATTTGAAATTTGATAAAAGCAAGAGTGCGACATTTCCCTAAAAAGGGTCAAGTAATCTGCCAGCCAGCCACAAATCACTCACTGAATTCCTGGGCCCTACAGGAAGATATCCGATGGAGTTGGGCCTGCTCGAAGAAAGACGGTGTTACTCTCCAGGCACTTTATGTCTAGTTTCACTTTGAACTTCCTTAAAGTTCCATTACTCTTGTGAGTGTCACATAAAACTTTGCGGGTATGCGGACAAGTTTTTGCAGACGCCACAAGCATTCGTCCAATGCGGTGAACACTTTTTGGGAGCAGAAGACTAATGGAGCAGATATATATCGGGATTATATAGCTTACCTCGCCCATATAGTATGTTCCGGATAAGAGCGATTCGTCCGTTATATTCCCTGCATTGAACCAGGATCACGGATGGATGGGACATCCTATTTTGAAGCATGTTGCCTCTATCCAAGGCCCAATTTTGTCACACATTAGGGGAAAACAGCTTCTAGACGCTTCCCAGGCCAATTTCCGAAATATTAACACGATTGAGGATAACAAGGTCTCTCTTGTGTTGTTTTCAAAGGAATAAAACAAGCATTTGTATTTGAGGTACAGCATTCAACATGCCTAAGGTATTGGGAAAACTTCCTCGTAATTATTTTACCCTGTGTTCTGGGAATTTAGTTTAAAATTGCTCATACTTTCATTGAAATAGAAATTTTTAATAACTTCTCTAACGCCAACAAGTTACCAGTATGCAGAAATTCCAAAAAATAAAGAATGGTAGAACCAAAGAGTTAACAGAAATAAAACCTATCTATACGCAGTAATATTTTTTGTTTATTCCCAATAGTCGGGACATAATAGATTTTTTTATATTAGTTTTCTTAATACACATTTAAGAAGCATAGCATCATATGTGTTGGGTCTTTTGTAATAAAAGATAGTAAATTATAGTATTGATTTGATAGTAAGTTATTGTATTGATTTGGTGACCATGATCAGCTACTCGTATTTTCGAATTAACTTTGGTTAATAAGTTTTTACTTTTTATGGGCATTAAAGAATTAGAATGCTGCGAACTATTACCTTTAATTGTAAAAAAATATTTTTGAGAAGTGATTTGAAAGTTCATTGGAACAAATAAAATGCACTTTATTTACTGAAACTTCCATATATATTTAAATAAAAGACGTTTAATTGTATCGAGAATTTTAACCTTTTGGAACTTCATTTAAATAAATATTACTTAATTAAACGGCATGTTTTAAACACTTTTTCATGTTTTAGTAAAACTCATATTAATAAATCACTGACAATGTATTACAAGCACTTAATAAGTAATTTAAAATAACAATTACAAATACTTAAATATAAGCAAGTATAACGTATACGATGGTACATTCTACGGTTTTGCAATAAAAATTTCACGAATGCTTTAAATTAATTGACTTTAGAATGATTAGATTACATCTTTAATTTTATCATGATAACAGAATAGGCAAGTTGCGAAAAACAGAAATTATTTAAACATGTTATCAAATACCTGATTGCCTTTACTATGACATTGAGGATTATTTTGGGATTTTTCTTAATAAATTTTGTAATTTTTATCAAGAAGAGAACATAATTTTAAATGATGAGAGACAAGATGCACTTACATTTTGTTGACTTGAAAATTTAAAATAAGCAATTTTAGGATTAAATAATAAATAAATAAATATTATCATTTATTTAATCTATATTTCCTTCAGTAAAGTTATTGTCGCCCTGTAGTCTTATAATACTATATACATATATGTACATATACATACATACATATATAGAATATAAATAGGGCCAAACAAACATAAATTATCAGTTTCGATTGTTTCAGAAATTTAGCTGGTAGAATTAAATTGGGACATATAAAATAGTATCAAAAGCTGTTTTGCTTGTCGCCTTTTTCGCAAATTGTTGAATATATAATTGCAGCTTGATCTAGCAAAGCGTTCCGTGCTTTATCTCTTACTTAGTGTATTAAACTTATCTAACGACTCATTTGTTCCATAAAATATTCGACTTTCGTGTGAAATTTAATATTATTATTCATGCTAAAGGAGAACAATCATAATTTTTTAGCTTTTTTGATCCAAACACTTTGTTTATATGAATAATCAAGATGTTGATTAATTGGAAAAAAAAACACGAGGCTCAATATAAAATGCAGGTAATATAGTATATACCGATTTACTGTTGAATTAAGAAATTAATTTTTATGAAAATAAAAGTAAACATACTATTAAGTATTGTGCTTATCTAAACGTTATCTAAGATTTCTCAATGGCATGACTAATTTATGTCCAAAATAGAAGTATTACGGAGAACAAAGTCTTGAGTTATCTGTACGAGTATAGAATAACGAAAACAACGACCTATTAAAAATCAAATTGCACAGTAAACTGTTGAGTTTATAATTCATATCAATTTTCTTCTTCTCTTTGATATATTCCGCAAAAGAAAGAAAGTGGCAAAGATCATTGGCACAATTTTTCTTTTAATAATACCAACAATGATAAATCCGTAAGATAAGAATTTTGATCGGGTCCCTTTAAAATGTTTTCAATATACTATGTATGAATGTAGTATCAGTTGGCTAAATTTAAATTTAAGTAAATTTGAGTTGTTCTACCTTGCTCTTGTTTTCTGCTTTCACTGTGACTTTCATTTCGGGGTTGCTGGTTTCGAATTTGTTTCATTTTTTTTGTATGCTCTGATCTGAATCTGGTAATTTCCATTGAATTGAATTTGTGAAACTAGCAAATTTTTAAAATGTGCAAAATGTCTATTAAATTGCAATGTTTTTGTCCATTTATACTTCAAATCGAGTTTTTAAAGTTTATAGAGGAACATAAGTCAATATAATTTGATGCTCTGTTTACAAAATTGAAAAATGTTTGAGGGAAATCTTATTCGCAAATTTCTATTCAATATAATATTTGGTGTGAAGTTGGCATTTGAGGCTTCCTTTGTGTCTTTTTAAAGACTGAGACCCTGTTTGTATACACATTTGGCAGAGTTAAAGGCTGTGCTAAATTTCTACACATAAATCCTTATTAAAGTAGCAGAGCCGGGCTACTTTGTTTTTACTACTTTAGGTAGCGCTAAATTGGTAAAGTTACGTAGCAAGCACATAAAAAGGTCCAAAGATAATAGTAATAATTTTTAAGTGAGTCTTCGCATTTTGCGGAAAATCTATAATAAAAGTAGCACATGCCTACTGAAAGTAATCTCTTTCGACATTTTTATTAAAGATATCAGAATAAGTATGATGATAATAATTAATCAATGAAATGCATTGTAAAACCGAAATCTGAATTATAATTCTTTAAATTTCCTAGGGTGTAACTGTTTTTTAAATTATTATTTGAGTGGATTTCTAACACGAGTATACTTTGGAATATTACATAGTAGACTAGGCCTCTCAACTCGTCTACTTTCTCTATAAAATAAACATTAATTTCCCGCTTTACGTGCTTAATATGGAGGACTGCCTGTGCAAAATTGAAGTAGCATGCCCCAAGTCAGCCCTCTCTCTCCATGTATGTATATGTACTTTCTGAATGCAGAAAACGCATTCCGTGCAAAAATTAAAGCATTACCTTCATGTTACGCTGCACTTTTTAATCATATTCGCTCATAAATCTTCCAGGTTACGCGGCCTGCATATACCAGCGCCGCAATAAAACAAAGTGGCCTCGGTCTTCGCATTTCAGCACTCGCTATTTGCATTGAAATTAAACTCATTGCGCCCAGAAATAAGCGAACAAGAGAAACTACCGCGAGGAAGCCACATCGATTTTATTATATTCCTCCACCCGAGCGTTCGACGGTATTGAAATCTCACCGGCAAAGCGCCTTACAGTGCCACCCAAACATTTTTACGGCATGGGCAGTAAGACCAAAGTTTTAGCGTATGCCGTCTTTTGAAAAAAATAATAAATAAAAATAAAAATAAAAGCATAAATGTTGGAAATGTTGGACGGTAAAGAGCTTAAGGCTCCTCTCAAACGCGAAGCCGGTGTAGGGTTATTTGTAATAGCTAGAGGACACAGCCTGCCCAAATTACGCTGTAATTAGTCCCAATTATCCTGCATCCAAAGCGAAGTGGCCACAAAGTGCCCTTTGTTGAATCACCGACCGTACAAAATGAAACAAAATCGGTTAAACATTGATCGATGTGGAGCTCAAATAAAGCCCTAAGTGCCGGGGGAATTACCGCACAAATCACCTGACCTGGAATAGACAAGTCAACAAAGGATGCAACGACCCGACCCACACCACCGAGGGCCGCCTGTTCAAGGCGATTGAACGAGGACATTTAATCCGAATCCAAACATGGGCCGATTAGCCCTTTCCGTGCCGCTCCGTCGCCCGGCTCCAGCGGCACAGGACATGGGAAAAGGATCTTGGGGCGTGGTGCTGCGCTCCGATTCCAACTCCTAAAATTAATTAAATTATACGACCGGAGTCACTCGTTCGATTGGTAAACGCACTGATCAACCAATCAGCGGCCTCTTCTACTTCCGCCGTAAAGAATTGAAGACTCTGGCTCCAGGTTGTCTGGCTGATCTTGGAGCAAAAGACGTCAGAGGACAAGTCATGCACTGGATAATTTAATTGCCTCTGTGTTGGCTGCTGGCTCTTGTAAGACTTTCTAATAATTTATGGATGCTTTTAATTTTCGCATAAATTTCTCGAGCTCGGCGGACGGTAATACAGAAAAATCGTGTAAGTCTGGCTGACCGACGGTCATTTGCATTCGCGTTAAGCAAAACCCGTTTAGAGGTTGGAATGCAGCAGAAGATAACCAAACTTACATTTTTCTTGTGTTCCAAGATAGGGAAAAGAAGTAATTTTGCATGTTGCATTATGGGGAATTTCGCACCGTAAAAGATATGTGAGTATGCACAGATATAAAAGATAGAATAGTTAATTAACCAAAGATTCCAAACTGCTCGCCTAGTTGCATTCATTAATCATTAGTTGTGACGCATTATGAGCCTCATCTGGGTACTTGTAAATAACTGAATGACCTAAATTTTGGAACGCACACTAAGTTGAAACTCAGTATATTATAACTCTAAATTTAAAATGTACCAGAGGCGACCAGTGAACTATTGTCACTGTAGATTTAAAAAATAAAAATACAAGTTAAATACTTTTAAAGTGGCATGGAATCCTATCAATAATTTTAGAAGCCATTTTAAAGGAGCCGGCCTGCCTTCTGACTTTTGATGGTTTGGAAATTCTAATTGCTGAAAAGAAAAATTTATTTCTTATTTTTGAAAAACGGATGGGACCCCAAACTGACCCAAAATTATTTTTCCTAAAGCATTCAAATCCGTTTGAAAAGTACTTAGCACAATTTATTACATATTTAAAAGATATATGTACCATTAAATAGATTATCGTCTCCTAAGGGCCCTCCTATTTTCCTGAAGAATAGGGAAATGAATTTGATCAATTTACTTTATAGAGCTTTTATAAGTATTGCAGAGCTGTTTTTAGCGAGCAAAGTGACATAATTTTATTTTTGGCTCACAATTTTATTTTTTTAATTCATTTTGGTCGCAAAAAATATTAATCTTCTTGGTAAATACTGGCGGCGTTTTTTGTTTTGAATACCTTTATTTTGACATTACTTATACAAAGTGTGGAAGGTTCAATTCCAAATCGTGCACTTTAACACCAGCACTCAAACTTGTAATTTCACTCATTTTCTGCGCCTTTAATGTAATTTACCTTCAATGTTAGATTAATAATCATAAATTAAAAACTATTTCTGAATATGTCGTAATCATGAATCTAAGTAAATGTTGGCATAAATCTTAACCTTTAACTTTAAAAATTGTAAATCACTCAAGGAAGAAATTGAGTACCGGTCATTTTGACCGGTCTTGGTAGTTCTAGTATTTAAAGGATTATGCTAACTTGCGAACACGAAACTATGGTTCGAATTTATTTATGAAAGGCAAATTAAGTTAAGGAAAATAATTTTTTTATATATGTATGTTTGTATATTTTTTTATAATTACTTAAAACATAATTGCGGCACAGCAGCTCTAGCAAAAAATAACTTTGTTTTACAAGACCCCCTTGTTCGTAGTCCTCAAGTCGCAAATTTGCACCTGGAGCAAAAACTCAAGTAAATTCGCGAAAAATAGTTCAATATTCAGTGAAAAAACGTAGTATTTTTTGTAAATATTGATTAGAAAAAAACATGTCATCCGCTTTAGGTAGAATTGTTTTTATTAAAATCTGTCAAAAATTGTCTGTGAGACCAATCCAAAAATACTACGTTCTTTCCTAGAGAATGTTGTTATAAAGCTACAGTTGCAATTTGAAGTAAATCAGTTAAGAATTAAAAGTGCTAGAGGTGCGGTCCTTTTGAAAAACATAGTTTCGAAGAAAACGCGACCAAAGGTAGACCAAGCCACGGTTGGAAGTAGAACGCTTTATAATGGTTCTACTCAAATTCTGGTCACGGTCGTCCGTAAAATTTGTATAAGACCTTTTTATAAAGGAATTTCTAAGATTTCTATAAAAACTAATTTTAGGTACGACCAGTGGACTTCGAGATAACGAACACATTGTAAAATGTTTGTCTTTATATCTCGAAAACTATTGATTGACCTTGAATAATTCGCTTAGTAGATCTTCATCATAGAGCATCTTTTACACTATACAAAATTAAGGCTTTATAAAGCATATTTGCTAATAATTACATATAGAAATAAAAGTCTTTAAATTATTGGATCCTTTCTATTCTAAATTTTGAAGAGTCTCATAAATAAGCGCAACATTAGTTAGTATTTTATGCAATCAATGTAAGAAATATTTAAAAAGGCGTCTGACTGACCTTCAATCAAGTATTTAGAGTTCAGCGGTCCTTACATTAAAAGTAATTTAGAAATTTCATTACGATAAAAGCACCAACGGAAAATTTAAATTTGTTGTCATTGCCCCCATGCCCCAAGAAAAAAATGTTGGCTATTTTCGTTCATTTTATTAAATGCTGCCTTAGCAAATCTGTGTAATGGAAATTTACAAGTGCCGAAGGAAGCGTTCTTGATAATGATATAAATTTAAGTTATTCCAAGTTAGCTTGAGACGTACGCAAATCCACAAAAACAAACACTGCAAATTGATCAATTAAACTAAACGCGGTTACGTAGAAATTGGAGGTTTAGTAGGAGATCGGTTGTTGGCCTACACGTCTTGGCTAAAACCGGTCCAAGGAGGCGATGCAAAAAGTAGCCGACCAAAGTGCGTGTATGTGCGATGGACTTATTACCACCACACTTAACATGTGCTGCGTGAGACTGCTGCTAGCCAATTTTCAAGTTCTCGAAAACTGCTCAACCGAAAATCCAGAGTCTTAGCCCTTCCCTGCCACCTTAATTTAACTGCTCAGAAATTGCAAAAAAGTAAAATTCAAACCTTCGCTAAAAATAAATGGAAAATTTTTCAGTTAGTGAGTCATGGCGAAATGCTATATTTAGTAAATTAAAAAATCAGGCAAGTTCTGCTTGTAACCCATCCCGTTTTTACAGTCAAGCTTAATATAAGCTCTAAAACACGTTAAGCTTGACCTAGCCACGAACAGATCTTTTTATTTCGCTTTTTATCGTTTTCGTGGAGTGATTAACGTTGCGCGAATTTTTTTATCGCATTATGTGAAGCAGTTTTGTAGGATTTTTGTGGGCCTAGCATTCATAAAATATGATATTTAGGTAGGTCAAGGTGAGATCTGATCTTTTTTTTGTTTTTCTAAGAGATAACCGCTTAACCGACAAATGCTGTTTACTCTTAACTAAATTAGCAAAATCCCACCGGAAGACAAGTTGTAATTTAATACACTTGCCAGAAATCAGCTCGATAACAACAAATATTTGTATGTTTATTTATTCGTGGTGAGATTTACAATGTCTATTAATAACAAAGAAACCAATCATAATATACAATAAAATCAGTTACGAAACATATCACACAAAAGATAAAATTAATTAGCTAAAATACTTCATCAGCCGATCCTTCTACTGCGAAACCGAAACATTGAAATTGATACTATCAGAAAGTAAATTCAGCAATCTAGCGATGGATGTTATGGGGTCATGTAACCCGTACTACGATGCTGAGAAATGAAAAGTAAGTTGTGTAGTTAATGCTTGAGGCCGTGACGTGAAACGGAAATATTAAATATAGATAATAGCTGTAGAATGTCATATTCGTCCGTTAAAATTTTAAAAACAAAGACGATTCTAGAAATTATGCGCCTCCCTCTTAGAAAATGAATTTTAAGCGGTTCTTCAGTCAGTTAGTTTTAAAATAAAAAAAACACAAAACTAACTTCAAGAAGGATCAACACCGATGGAGCAACTTAGAACTTAATAAAAGTTGGTGATTTTGTCAGTATAAAAATAAGATAATCAGAGAATTAAGTTTTACTATACTTACGCAAGAACTGAACTTTCTCCGAGGATCTTCATGGGCGACAAGTTCAATTGAATTTGCTTTCATAGATATTTTCACAAATTATTTGTATGAATGCTAAAATATAAACAATAAAATACTATTTATAATGTAAGCAACAATGAAATAATATCAAGTTAATGCTCTCATCACAGAACTGCATCAGGCATTTAAATGTAAGGTAACTGACTGACTCCAATGCAAACCTGCATCATTTTATTTCAATTGTCGCCAAGAATTTATTGTTGGTCTTCCCGGAAAATTTATGTTAAATTTGTTATAAAAGTGGGACTTTTAATTTTCTAGAAAATCGAAGTTTTTATTACTTACTACAACTAAAATATGCTGGTACAGTTCACAATATGGTTCATGAATTTACCAAAATAAATGTTTAATTTTAATGTTCAGATACTATCTTAATATGATGATTGAATCCTTTCGAACCGAACTAAAAGAAGCCTACAAAAGCCCGTTTTTGATAAAAATTCCTTAATAAAGCTCTTAAAATGTTCATAAAGTCATTTTACTTACTTTTAAATAACTCTGTTGCTTTTTACGCATACAACGTCAAAATAGAAAAATCTAATCAATATATTTTAATATTTCGAACCAAAAATTAATTTGTTGAAAAGTTACTGAAGTTATTTTAAGAACATTGGGATGTATTCTTGAAGCCCTTCTAATCAAATTGAAAATGGTTTTCGAAAGCACCTTTCAAATTAAAATCCCTTAATAATATTCCTAATTTTTTAACTAATTCGCTTTAGTTGTGTATATATCTTTGACATAAATTAATTTTTTCCTTCAAAAGATTAAAGTAATTCGATAGAAAAAATATCTAACTGAAATATTTCGGAAAATTAGTTGAGTTCAAAGGTATTACTAAAATGAATTTGTGACAGTTTTAGGAATTTTTATCCATACAAGGGGGGGGGGGGGGGGGGGGGGGGGGCTAAAGTTACTTTTTAACGGATTCCAGGATAGGGGTTCTGACAGGTTATGTGAGTTTTGTATGAACGGATCATCTTTGCTTTGAAAAATAATAGCAGGATTTCTTTTTCATATTCTAAATGTAATTTACTATAATAGTGTAGCAATCTAATTGATGTATAAAACAACAATTTACAAATTGATCAATTGATATACATACATATTGCTGAGAAAAGTGTCTCCAATTTGTTTTTCATTTCTCATAATAAATAGTAACTCCAATAATTCCGTTCGAAACATCTTGTAAAATTGTATTCAACTTTGGATTTATAGCTATTTGATTGAGTTCATATATTTATAGCTTTTCATTATTAATTTTTTCACTGAGTCTCTAAGTTCTTTTTTTAGCCTACTAATTAACCTTTGTTCAATTCAATTCAATTTATTGCTTCTGTAAATAAAGTACAATATTTTTACAAAGTAATATTCAATCGTACATATTTTACGTTAAAAATACATATTTCGGTTGTGATATATTGATGATCTAAAAAATATTTACTCGTGTGCAATAGCAAATTGAGGGAACAAATTGTCAAACATTTCTAAGTATTTTACCTTTATGATCAAATTGATAGGATAAAAAATAAAGTATATTTTTTCGAACATAATCAGTAACGGAAACAACTATGGTTTTCAAGAACGTTGAATTTATTTTGAAATATTTTTATGTTTAAAAATATACCACAAATATTAAAATTTTTGATGATTTATGGAAAAAAAAAATTAATTTAGAAATATCTTATTTTGTAGTTTCAATATTTGCTTTGTAGTTGAACTTTGATTGTATTCCGTTGTGTCGGATATTATATTACAATATACTTGCTGTTCTAAATTAAGGAGGCCATTTCCTTCAACTGAAGGCAACAGTTGCAATTTTTCATTTAAACCAATCTCATTCATTAAGAAGCCTTACTGCTTAAAAGTATTCCATAAAATAAAACGTGTCTTCACGTGCCGCTTTTGTTATATGCTTCCCTGTATTTTCTCGCCTCGATATAGCCCTGAAGGTCTTGAAATATTCAAAAGCGCTCATGGCTCCTCAAACAAGTGAGGCGTGGAAAGCTCGTAAATTGTTTACGCCGTTGTCTTCCTAACCTGAAGACGTTTATGCAGATCTTTAAGAAGCGGTTCGTGTACGGATTCGCATACAAATTATTTTGTTTACAGCAACATTTTCTGTGCGCCGCTGATCACAATGGGTGGGCAAATAAACACGTGGAAGAAAAAGAAACCCTATCTATCCCCACATGATGACGTGTTGCACGTTGATCAGCAATTAAACGCGGGCAAAATTCCAAGTATGATTGTTTCGTACTTGAAGTACTGGGGCTGTCTCAGCTGTGAAAACATAATTACTTATGCCCCTCCTTCTCTGTGGTTATCCGGCCAGGGGCGCTTGCATATAATCATAATTAGCATATCTCAACCCCCCAATATAGAGGATTTTCTTGGAAGAAGGAGCATTGCACGCTGTGCCTCGGCTCACATGTGCTTTTATGGTATAATGTTTCATTGTACTCAGAGTAACCGCGGTATGCGTGACTAGTGCCGGTACCAGTTAATAATGTAATGAAGGTACGGGATCGATTTACGTTTCCTTACGTTTTCCCAAAATCTACGGACCTGAAATTAGTACTATAAGAAAATTCGCAAGAAAATGAATCATTTTGTTGGATGGGCGGCCGCGTGCTCACCCTCAAACACACCCTGTTAATGTATCTACTCCAAAGTGATTGCACGCAAGCAAGTTGTGATTACGGCGCACAAAGAATTCTTAACCGGCGACGACACGCGCCCGTATCTTAAAATAATTTAAATATTTGGCTGTGTTCGCAAGTTATCGCAAATTACTCTAGATATCGGTCATGTTATAAATATTTACTAAGAAGGTGACTGTATGGACTGTATCTTCCGGAAATATTGTGACATAAAACATAAACAAATGATTTGGATTTTTAATGAGACAAAATTTATGTTCCATATGGCTGACAGGTTTTAGCTATAAGCGTGCTTTCTGGTTAAATATGTATGTATCTGTCTACCGCAAGGCGGGTTTTATTGCTGCTAATTGATTTTGATTGCATATTAATCATTTATTCACTGATAGTGCCCGCAATTAGTTTCGTATTAATTGCGGACTGTATGCTTCTTAATTAACATTTTCATCATTATTTCAAATTGTGTACCGCGTAGACACAGTCAGAGGTTAGGGATTTGTGTATTTTTGGCGAAAACGAATAAAACACCTTAGTTTATATTTAATTGTATTTAGAACGTTTCATTGATCTATTCTTAAAAAAATCGTATTAATTCAGATTTTGGTATTAACTACTATTTGCCTACATGCAGAAATGGCAAATATTTAATAATAATCAATTAATTGGCCATTTCATTAAACGCTTCTCGATCCTCCACCGTCAATTAATCAAAAAGGAAAATATAATAACCGTATGCTTATGAAAGAAAAAATTAACCGATCATTGCGTACATACATGTTTGATTTATCGGTAGTTTTCTCCGTTGACTTCAAAATCAAATCAAGTTTAACCCTTCGCTGCCATATCGTGGTATCAGACATTTCCCATTTAAGTATGATTGTCTTAGCATATAGTAATTTTTGTGATTAACCGACAGCTTCTAATTTTTACTTTTATTCAGTATTATATCTTTCTAAAAAACTCGGCTTATAGTGCAGTGCTTGAAGAGTGCCCAACAACTTTTTCAAATTAAAATAATAGCTACTCACAATAAGGATTTACATCGACTTAAAAAATCTAGGAAGGTTTTGTATTTAATGTTGACAGTAGGAGCAGAGGACTTGCAGTATAATTATTTTATACTTTTTAGGGCTTGTGATTTTTGGAATTGGTTTTATTGTTTTTTAGAAAATTTGTTTTATTTCATTATTTTTATTTTTCGATCGTTCCATTACGAATAAGAAATGTTTAATTTTTGATTGCTCACAATAAATCTTGTTTCATTATTTTCCTCCCTTTGAGTGGGAATTTAAAATAATTTGTTTTCACTCCTCTCTTTTTTTAAAGACGGTTTAAAATCGTTTCTTTATATTATTGTTTATAATAATTAATAATTAATTGAACGCTATCCATCAATCTAAAAACTAATATTACTTGATAATCGTTATTGAGTGATCGAACAATACAAATCACTTCGTAATCATTACTGAGGGATTGAAAAATACAAATAACTTGATATCTGGTATGTAGTTATTTCGTAATTTGTTTATTTTTTATCATAAAGTTTACTATCCTTGCATTAAATATACTATCCATTAAACTTTTATTGGTAAATTTAATGCCTAGAAATTCTTTGAAAGCAATTGTAAAAATTACTTTAATGCTTTTGGGACAATATATTCTTTTTTAATATCTGTTCGGTGTTTTGCAATATTCCGAATGTAAATTGCAAATTTTTTCAACAAAGAAAAAGCGAATATTTAGAAAACAACTTATTGTTAGGAGCATTTTGTTTCGAAGATATGTATACCCAAGTGTTTCGAAAATATTTCTTTAGATAAAAATTTTAGTGAATTATTTGGAGTCTTATGAAACTTTTTTTTAAAAGATAAAATACTTGTATTTGATTATATTTTGTACTAGATTTAAGTTGATAAAAATGTTGAAATTAAACCTTTTCTACTAATTTTTTATAAAAGTCAGTACAAATTAATCGCTTTATCTGATGAGTTAAATCTCCATGAATATTCCGATATTCTTCTCTAAGGCGTTGCACGATACTAAAATTTATTTTCTGAATAGAATAAGGTCAGATTCTTCTTTGAAATCTTGATGCAACTCATGTATTCAAGGCATATGCAAATATTTGGGTAGATAGATGGATTTTGTTTTGCTGTTTAAAAATAAAAACACGGAAATCTCAATTTTTGGCCTTGCGACTTAAGAAATAGCAACCTAAAGCGTAATGATGATTAACAATTATTCTCTGTGCATATTTGACCAAAGAATAAAGATATACGTGTATTGAAAGTACTGAAGCACAAAATGAACCCCTGGTGACATAAGCTAATTCGATGCAAAAAATATGCGAATAGACTATCAATAGTTAAAAGGCGCGAAAATGATTCATATGAAAACATTTCACGGTTTATCCCCAGAACAAACCTAAAACATTTCCGTTTAACTTTAATTCAAATTGAACATAAAGCAGAGAGTTAAACAAATGCAGTTTTTGTGATATTTTGTTCGCGCTTTCCGTCAATACTACAAAATTACCAAATCGAACTGATTAAACGACTTGGTGCGGTGAAATAACAATAAAAGGCGTGACAATGCTGCCGAACTTATGTAATTAGCTAGGTGACGTTAATTGCCTGATCATGCTGATTTACTAATGGGCTGAAGTAAATCTATTCAGCATTAATCATCAGTAATTAAAATTTTGTTGGCTAAGTTTCAATTGTAATTTATAAAGCCATCCAAGTACATTTAAGTATGGCGTTCTATTTTTTTCTACCTATTTATTAAACGTGTCATGCATCTAGATTAGGTAATCATTTTAAATAATTAGATAATTTTTTCTTTGCATAAAGTGTGGGGGATTTCTTATGCATACATTCCTTACGTGAGAAATTTACGATGTTGATGATTGTAAGATTATTCACCTGCTGCGCGGGTTGCAGCACAGCACAGCTGCTAAATGAATTTTATTTAATCCTCCAGAAAACAAATAATGTGTATAAATTCTATTAAAGGAAAATATAAATAACTAAATACGAAATAACTACTATTAATCATTACAATTAATTTTTTTGTTTTTTTTTACATACAGAATATAACAAATATCATAATTGGGAAAATTACATCCGTTTGTCGAAAATCGTCTTGGCATTATATTAGTCTTTTTGAATACATATACATTCATATACATACATACTTGCAAATATTTTAACATATTTCTTATTCTTTGATAGTTGACCATGAAATTATTTCTGGTCTCACTAAACAAGAAAAGCTGAAATAAATATAGCATTTCAATGAGCAATGCGGAAAATTATTTTTTTAATCAGAAGCTTTATTTGATGTGCTCGAACAGATTCACAATTTGATCATGTAATTTAATTTAAGTAAGTGTTCAAGAGAAAAATTCTTTATTTTTGTTTTACTTGTTTACTATTATGTATATTTTTGACGACACTTCCATTTAAAAAATGTTTGCATTTTTAAACGCCCACTTCCTTCGGCAAGCTGCTTTTAAAGGTTAAATGTTCTCAGTGGATGAAAATATTTACTTTAATTTCAGCTAAATTTGTTATTCCTATCAATACCTTAGTCGTTCCAATGAAGTATGCATGTTCATTAACAATTTTGTGCGTATTAGCCACATATTTGGTCTTGGCTCTTTCATGAAGGTTTTCCGAAATGCTAATTTTAATAAATTGCACTAAATAGTTGAAATTTATTGTTCATATAGGCAGTTGGTGTTACTATACATTTGTGCATGACGTAATAAAATTGTATTACTCACGTCAAATTTGGTTGGCAAATATGAGCTTTCAAAGCAATTAATGAAGTATAAAGCTCAGACATTCCTTCTTGCATTTTTCCGAATTATTTGATTTTTCTAATTTACCACAATTCATCAGATCTTCTTGTGATCGACTGACTTATTGGTCTTTCTCATGGTCATTTCTAAATCAGTCTCCTCATGTTTGTTTAAATTAACTAACTAATATAGTTAACGTTCAAATAAATCAGTTTATTTTTGCGAAGAAACTGAATTTACGAAAATCTTAAAAAACCGATTGTAATTTTATTGTAATTGGTAAATAGAAAAAGGAAATCGTATTTACATGCTTTTTTTAAGGATTATTAAATTCAAATACAAATAATTAGTAAGGAAATAAATATATTTGATTAGCCACTCCCAATATGTATACATATTTAGAAGCACAGACGTTCACATTCATTATGTTTATTCATAAATATCCATTTATTAAGGGCTTCAAACTATATTATATACTTACAGGGAGTTCGAATTCTATTTCTTAAAGTGCTACACCAATTGATTCCTTGGGGGTTCCGAACAACCTTTATATATTATATGTACATGTGTACCTTAAAAGAATTATTGGTACCACAAAATCCAATTTATTTTTGACATATCTAATATTCCCTTTTTCAGTTTGATATACAAATCTAATATTCAACAGATTTTTTAGAAGCTTGAAACTTGGATTTTTGAGTTGAAAATTTTCCTTTCTAATTTACATTTATGTATATTTATTTTATGAATAGATATATTTTATTTACGGTACATTCAAAATACAATCAGAAAAATGTAGTTAAAAACTATTGTAGGAGATATAAAAAACTAAGTTAATATCACGAAACTATGAAATATTTGCTTTCAAAAAGCTCAATCAGATAAATAGTTTTTAAAATTATTGAGGGTACAGTTACAAAAACATAATTTCGGAACAAGAACATTTTAACTTGAAACATACATATTTAATTTCTATAAATTTTTGTATTTTTGAAAAACTGTCTTATATTTATATGTGATTTTAATAGTTAAAATATGGCAGGAAAAAGGAAACCAATGCTTTCAAATTTTTAAATGGGAATACCAGACGTAAGTCTGCTGCAAAATTATGAATTTTTTGCGGTGATGATAAAAATTGTTGAACATGGCTATGAACTATTTCTTGTTCACCCCTATAATAATTCAATTGCTACGCTTGTATTTTATAAATAGTACTTATCTTTTCAAAAACTGGAAACATAATTTTAAATTTCACAATGTTGTGGAAAGCATTATTTCAAATATTAAATAGAGTTTTACGGTATTTTTTCTTGTTGTCGACTGAACGTCAGTCACATTGAAATTATAAAATCATCACCAAGAGCCATCTCCACATTCCGGACATTAATCTCTGTCGAGTCTCAGCAGAAAGTTAATTTATTTTATTTTTCCGACCTTTCCAGATTTGGATCGAGCAGCAGTCAAGCATCACAGAGCAGCGGCGACATCTGCAGGATATGCCACTGCGAAAGCGATCCCCAAAACCCACTTCTGACACCATGTTACTGCTCAGGAACCCTCAAGTACGTGCACCAGGCGTGTCTCCAGCAATGGCTGACGGCGTCCGCGACAAATGCCTGCGAACTATGTAAATTCCCTTTCATAATGCACACGAAGATAAAGCCATTCAACGAGGTCAGTATGGCTGCATCAAGGCTGCATAACTCCTTAAAATCTTACCGGCAAATCTAAAATTTCAGTGGAGGAGCCTCGAAATGTCGGGGGTGGAAAGGCGAAGACTTTGCTGTGCGGTGCTCTTCCATTGTGCAGCCGCCCTCTGTGTGATTTGGTCCCTTTGCGTCCTTATAGAGCGGGCTGCAGAAGAAGTCAAACGAGGCCTAATCGGTGGGTAACAAGTTTTGCGGTACCCTGGTTGACTTTAATCGCTTTTATCGGCTGCTCAGGTTGGCCCTTCTGGACAAAACTGGCTGTGGTCACGGTAGGCCTAACGGGGGGAGTCGTCTTTATGTACATTCAGTGCAGACAGTACCTGCACCTATGCCACAGGTGGAGAGCACGGAACAGGTACGTTTTCATTTCATTTCGTTTTGTTCAAGTGCGCTATGCAGCATTAGAGGTACTTTTTTTCAAATTCTGAGGCTCTCGGCTCAGTCGACGGCCCATTTTGGATAAGCACAGACATACTTAGTTTTGGTAGAATGAAACAATATGAGGTGGGATTTGAAATAAAGACAAAATAGCTGGGCGCAGTACCTGGAACCTATATGCGCTCTGCATAAACTTTTGTATGCAATATAAGGATGAGATATATGCCCCTATCCGACAGTGCAGATCAAAAAATCAAAAGACTTCATTGTATGGCGAAAATGGGGTTATCTATTGAACGAGAACGCTGGCGGAAAGAAAATTCTGAATAGGTTGAAGTAATTTTTTTTTTACATTTGAATCTCTTTTTTTTATTGAAGATAGGCAAGTTTCATGAGCGCGAAATTACTAAAGATGAAAGCGCTACATGTTTATGTAGGCACTTTAAACACCATTACGTTATATAGCTAAGGCTGTCTGGTTTGAGAACTAATGAAGAATTAAGGGAATATTTTGGACCATTCCTGGTAGTTTGACACCACTCTATTTTTTCGCGCAGATAATGATAGAAATCTGTATGTCAAATCCATATAACAATGTGAAAACGATTAAAGGTGATGACACGACCAAACTTTGAGCACATTGCGTACGTTGCGTGCGATGGCAAGTCAGATAGAGCTTATGGGTTCATGTGCTTCGAGTTACAGCGGGTTCGCACCCAACGCAACGCACGCGACGCGCCGCTTGCTTTAGCGCAAAGTTCTAAATTTTGACGCGCCGCGTTCAACTTCACCTCTATTTTGGCGTTATTCAGTGTCAAAAATAGTAAGATTAAAATGGATTTTGAAGAAAATTTAAGTGGAGAGCATATTTGGTCTCCGCAAACTTAACTATAAGGAAAAAATTTCAATCGTTACCATGTAAACAAACTGCGATTTTACCGTCACTTGCCGCACGCGCCAATCTCGTTGTAACTGACCAAGAGTGGGATGCGTTGCTTGTGGCTGTCAACGCGCACGCGACGCACATGTTGGTTGTGTCACCACCTTTACATCATGTTAAAAATGCCACATGCCAAACAAAACAAAACGCTTATATTTTAATTAATTTAATTTAAATTTATAAACTTTACCCTACTCAAATAACACTCAATTTTCCGACACTAATATAAAAATAAGAAGATTTTTTTACACATTTAAAGTGATTAAACTGAGTGTTATTAAATCTGTCATGCAATTTACATATGTATATCAGTCAAGTTTTAACCTATTAATATTGTAAAAAGCAACGAACAACTTCAAAGTCAACGTGATTACACATTTTATAGAGGTTTTACATCTTCAAGACGTTTCTATTATTTCTTAAAAAACTTGTCATTCATATTTAGAAAAAGATTCAAAACGAGAAAAATATTTTTAAGTTCTGTGCCAAACTTGAAATCAGCAACACCAAAAATAGGAGATTCTATTACAATATTTCTGAGATTTTTGATTTTGAGAACGGTTTCGAAAGTACTTTATAGTCAGAAAGAAGGGAAATATAATGAAAAAATCAACCTCTCAATGTTTTTGAAATATTTATAAAACAACAACAACCACACAAAAATTTATTTGAATTAAGAATTTCCAGAACAGCTTGTGTGTATTTTAAGAACACTGATCAAGATCAAGATAAAAGTCGTTTCGAGTTTATTTTTCTTCAAATTTCGTGGAGAAAAATAAACACTTTTACGTTCCTAAGTTTTGTTTAATTATAATTTTAGAGATATGTATATATACTAAGATTACATTGTTTTTTTGTATTGACAACCTTTTATAATATAAACTAAAGTGACATTCTAATTTCTAGGGAAAGGATCTTAATAGGAAAAAGATTGCGCTAGTGATTCATACAAAAATAAAAATAATAAATAGTAGCGTCAAATTCATTTTGATTCGGCATTAAGCTTTCGCCATACTGATATTCGATTGTCACAACAAAATATTTTAAATTTACTTCGTTTTTCGCATGAAATCGTTTTATTTTTTCCAAACCTATTTTTGCTTCGAATGGGTTAATAAAGCTCCAGACCTGCAAAACGACTTCTATTTAGATTATCACTAATTGTTTGCAATTAAGCAATTAAATCTGCAAAATTATTAAAGAGACTAAGAAGTGGTGAATTGCAGTGAAATTAGGTGACAGTCATGCAATTAAATTGTTTTGTTACTTTATTCGATAAAGAATTTAATTTCTTTACCATAATTTATTTGTAATTGTTTTGTTTCAATTTATAGGGTTGTAAAATTAAGCAATTGGCGACAAGAAAGCCTTTTCTAAAGAAGTATTGACTGCTCCCATATTAATTACCTGTAAGCACTGCAAATTTCCCATTCGCAATATTGTAATTTATTTATAACAAAAGCTGTGTTCTTTTCACATCGGATCCGGTTCTGGGTTTTGCAGTTAATTTTGCATTGAATTTAAATTTTATAAACCGTCACGTATATTAAGATTTTAAAATTTTTTAAAAAGGTGTATATATTGCATTGCCATATTATTATATTTTATATTTACCCATCCAAACTTCAAATCTTGAACCAGATAAATTTTTTGTTTAAGGCTTTGACACAAAATGGGTATAATTCCAGGCAACTTTTATTTTATTTTCTCGAAATAGAAAATCTTTATATGCGTGACGGTTTATAAAATTTCTATTCGATGCAAAATTTCCTGCAAAATCCAGAAGCGGATCCGATGTGAAAAGAACTCACCTAAAGCTAAGAACATAGCCTCGTACATATTTAAAGCGACAACACTAATTCAATTTTTGTTAAAACATTCGTCATCTGTGTATGTTGTCAGTTACCAACAGGATACCTCACTGTTAAGATTTTAAGTTATCAAATCAACGTGTTAAATTCAATTTTGTTCTAGAACATTTGCAAATTAATTGAAACTTCCTTTCAGAATTCTGCTCATCCAGAATGCACCAGAGAAGGTGCACCCACTGTCTCCGCCGTCACCGGTTATGACACGGTGCCACATGCCGCGCAACAACAGCGCCACGGCAGCGTCGGCCATGACAACGAATAGCTGCAACTACAGCACCTATGGATGCACCTCGGCGGGCAACCGGTCCTCGTCAGGGATGATAAACGCCTCCAACAACCCGCACGTGCCGCAGCATGGGCAAATAGTCGCCAACATTGAGAACAACTCCCAAAACTATGACCGCGACTGGACCCTTGACGATGTTAGCCAAATATCCTCGTTTCGGCCGTGTCCTCAGGGATCGGGCAGCATGACGCCCTTCCACGACTCTGTCCACAACGCCCTCGAAAACTCGCTGAGCTGTAGCAATTCGATAAGTGATTCGCCCCAGGATCTGAGCAACTTAATGCCCAACTCTAGCAATTGTAGTAATCGATCGAACGAGCTGGACATGTTCAAAACGAGCTCAGCCGCAACCGCCGGGGCAATGGCAGCGGCCTCGACTGCTAGCAAATATCCAAATTCTTCAGTATTCTTAGAAAATAGCGACATCCTGAACGACGCGGGGTATCCGAAAATTAACTACAGACATTCGAGTGTCCTCATGTCCCCGGAAATTACCGACAATTTAGATAAATTCCTGGGGAAGGACATGCGACGGTACTCGGACACGAAGCTACTCTCGAACGACGCCGACGTCCTTAGTCCCATTTTCAACGTCGCGCTGCGAAGCAGTGGCGGCGAGGAGTTCCGGACGCGACAGTCCGCCTACGCGAAGGCGAAATCGGGTAAAGGGGCCAACAGCGATTGCCTTGTCCACAACTTGCTGGGGGCGCCCCAAATCACAGACATTATCTTCGAGAGCACAAACCAGTTCGATCCAATGGAGCTGAACAACATCCACGAAATGCTGGAGATGGACGGCCACCAGCCCCGCGGGCCGAAGAAGTCCCGCCACTCCCTGAACAACGTCGAGGCGGGCGTCGTCGAGGTGGACGAGAAGTTCGACAGGTCGCGGCTCTTTTTCAAATCATTGCCAAACCTCAGCAGCAGCTGCGAGAGTCTTATCAAAAAATAAAACTCGGCTCGTCTGGTGCTGAGTTATTGCATTGTGCTCGGTTTGCTTGGGCGAGGAGAGCTGCTAGTGAAATTGAGAGAAATTTGCAAAAAGCAGAAATTTATTAACAAAGGTATCCTTAACAAATTTTGCTGTGATAGCGACGTCTACTTTTTTCAGAATGAGTCATACGCGTGTTTTTTTAGTTTATAAATAAATGGAAAACTGTATGCTCTCTTTCTCTCTCTATATATCTATCTCTCTCTTTAACTTTTTGGCTGTTTACGTAGTTATTTGGGTTTTAAAATCTGTTTCAAAATAACTTCGAACTGCTGCTTCTTTGTGCCTTTGAATATTTGAAAAAGATATGGGAATTATTCGTTTGCGTAGCTTTGATTATTGTGTAACCCAAAATTAATGTTTTTCTTTTTTTTTGAATTAACAAATTTTGGAAAAATAATAATAACACACATGAACATTAACAATTAATCAATTGATTCAAAGAAACAATAATGTTTTCTACTTCCAGTTTAATTTTGAATTAAAACTGATTTAAAATTAACAAATAATTAAGAAAAAAAATTTTGTTGAAAAACCTAAATTGCAGTATCATTTAAGATTAATAATTGTGCAAAAATTTAAGGCTTTAGATTTACCTGAACGGTCAAAATTGGATTCGAAATCTTGAACCAATGCACAGACAGACCGACACCACCCCAATCAAGTTAAATAAAAGCGTTTAAATCAATGCTTTCTTATGCCCGATTCCACAGTGAAAACTTAAACCTAGAAATTGAATTAAGCTTCCGCTTAACTATTTTTGGTGTTCCAAAGTGGAAGTTTTTCTTTTAAACTGATCTCAAATATCGCAGTAACTTAAGCTGCCAAATTTGAGCGCTTAACGCTAAGCCGTGAGGCTTATTAATGGATTTAATATGAAAACAAATTTCAATTAAGTTGATTTCTGAGAGGACTTTCTTTAAATAATTAATACTCGTACATAATAGTTAAAATTGTAGACCTAGACTGATTGGTTTGTGTGTTAGCAAAGGTTAAGCTGGCTTCACAGATCAACCGCAGTTTTCGACTTACATATTAAATAATGTTGACCTAAAGTGCAATTATATTTTACATAATAAAAATTGCCTTTTTAAATTTTCCAAAATCTTGAGATTATTATGATAATGATTTTGTCTGTATTCATTTTATCGTAATTTTAGTATTCACAATTAAATTATGTTGAGTAAATATTTTGTGTCACTTTGAATTACATTAGTAAGGCATACAGAAATTTCGAAACTTGAAAAATTACCTTTGTGCTGACTTACACAAGACTTACATTAGACTGCAAGAGGAACTTTATTTCCGCAGTTCAGAAAAGTTTCTTCTGACGTATTTGGCTTCTTTGATAAGACTTAGTAAAACCCGCCACAGACTCGTAGACAAATGTTAAAGAGCGCAATTATCGGAATTTTAAGTTCGAATCCAGGTAATGTTTAGGGTATCTTATACCAATTCAACTTGAGTAGAGGAGGAAAGAAAGTTTGAAATGTGAATAGTTGAAGAGGGTTCTCTTACAAAGTAGAATTGTAAGCCTTGGAAGGACCTTAAAGTCTTAACTTAATTTACAACCTTACGAGCACTTCTTCAAAGTGTGAAACGTTAACCAATAAAACCACTACAAAAGCTATGCAAATGTTTAGCAGACGTTGCTCAATCCCATGTCCTTTTCAAATGTTTTTTTTTCTCCAGTTCTACGCATCAATTTCTCCCTGGAGCGTGAGTTAGGCGTTCATGCGAATTCCGGGTTAATTCGATAGCCTCCCTGCGATATGTTCTCCGGTCGAAGTTCAAAGTGGTTAAACTAAGCAAATCTCTACTTGACGTAGTTTTAAAGATAACCTAGGAATTATTTTAACATAGAGATGTATAGAATTTTATGAGACTGCAACTAGAAAGATATATGAAATAAGAGGTACTGACTAAGCAGAATAAACAGATTTTACTTGTTAACTGGTATTTTTTTATTTCCGTCTCAGCGGCAGCGATGCTTCGTGTTTTACTGATTACGCTAAGAGTTGATGTCCAAAATTTTCGTGTAATTCTTGCTGTTTATAAACAGCAGAAACACAATGTGAAGATTTACGATAATTTTAAATAAATGTACTATGCAACGTATTTTAAGTATTTTTAAAGCAGTTCTGTACAAAAACAGTCAAACCTTTTAATCGCGCAACACATGTGGCGCTGACTAGAAATATTTTCATATACATACACTGTGCATGGCCACTGGTTGCGCAAACCGATTGCGATTGATTATACATATATTTAACTGCTCAAGTTTGTTTGTTGCTTTTCTTTATTTTTGTAATAGTCATAAAAATGTAATGATTTCATAAGGTTCCGGTTGAAAGCCAATGTACCATCGGTAGCTTTTGCATTCGATCTGAGCAGGTTGTCATGTTTTGTAACAACTGCCTGGATTATGTAATGCAAAATAAGGAAATAAAAAATCGTAACTTTTGTAATCGGTCCTTTAATCCGAGATTATGTAACAATAATAAAATATTCAAATTGCAACGACAGACGTATTTCAATATTTTTGCTTTTTAAGCAATTCCAATCCTCCATTTTCTGATAAATACAGCTCTGTCCTATTATTGTCTATTGTATTGTTTGAAAACAAAATATGTTACAGTTTAATCCAAAATGCTATTCTGGAAATAGGACCTAGTTGTAGACTTTTTTAAAAATAAAACAAATACATATTACGCAAAAACTCAATGTTTTAATTTATCATGCATAACTTCTTCCTGTTACCTTTACTATAAAGTTAAATATATTTTATGATTTTCAATCTTAAAAACCAAAACAATATGTAAATATAAGATTTAAGTGAATTAGTAATTGATCACAGACTTTATTTAGCAATGGTTTCCATTAACCGATAACAAATTATTCCAAATATGTACATAAGTAGAACAAGTCAATTTTAAAAATGGGTGTAAATTTATTTCAACGGTTATGCAAAATGATGCAAAACAAGTATGATATAATAAAAGACTAGAAAATAAGGCTAATGAATTATGATTAAAACATTAAATAAAAATTCATCATGTCACATATGCATGATATAATACACTCAGTGTAATTGCGCAAAAACAAGCTGTTTGAGGCTGATTTATTATTTTCAAAGCAACCTGTGAACGAGAATTTAATTTTTAAGATGAAACCGTGCTTTTTATCGAATAATAATTTGAAAAAACAGAATTTATTCTGATGGAAAGGCAAATAGAAAACCTTTTAAAAAAATGATAAAATAACTAACGACTGATGATAAAGCTATGTCGGTGAAAATTACAGCAAAGCAATGATCCGAAACACATACATAGCTAAGCGTAACAAACTGCTAAAAATATCGAATGATCAAATAACTATTCCAGTCCATTTGAAAATTTATGAGGAATTATAAAGAAAAAGTTAAAAAAGGAAGAGGAAGTGGTTCAAAAAGGAAGGCCTTAAAAATGAAGTTCACATGGGTTAGAGAACTTTGCGTAGCAGTTTTAAAAAATAAAGAATCCCATCAAATTTTAGAGTTGAATATATTAATTTTTCAAAAAAACGCTGACGTGTTTAAATTTATTATATGTTTCTTTAGGACTTACATTCTTAAGTTAATTAATTTGTTAATTGCTTTCCTGTGTTTTGAGTTACATAATTTTTAAACGACTTTGGAAAAAAATTCTTTTCCAGGCTTGTTTTTTAGCTGATTTTGAATTGAGAAGAAACTTGTTGTGTATATATTTCCTAAGTAGGTACTTTACTTTGGTTTTTTTATAACTAAACTTCCCTAAAATTCAACTTCTGAAATTGCCTGCTCAATTCAAATCGACAAGAGCAATTGTATTTCTAGTTAAAACTGGAAAATTGCTCCTATTACATTTCTCTGAAATATAGTTTGGAATGGGTCCATTTTTATTATCGTTCTATCGCGTAATCGAGGATTTTAAAAACTGGCTGCTCTACTGTATTGTTTGTTGAAAATTTCAATAAAATTCAAACAGACTGACGCAAGAGTTATCTTATAGGAGTTGGTCTTATAATTTAACATAGGAGAAAAGGAAAGAAATCTTTAAGATCATCTATAAGACTAATATAAACAACGACACTTTTCATGTTATATAAAATCCAGGATAATCTTTGAATGTCTAAATATTTTGTCTCACATGCACCTAACATTCCTGTGTTGTCATATTTAAAAAAAGCGTTTTTGAGAGACAGGAAAACGGAGAAGTTTTTCCTTTGAGTTGCGAAACCCTAAAAAAGCAAACAAGCGCTTTACGCGTTACGCAATTGTTTCATACGGAATTTGAAATATTGGATTTCAGATTTTTTTTCTTTACGTGTGATCTAAGAGATCTTCCTTCGCGTGGCACTAGGGAGTTTGAACAACGGGAAGTACTTATCCTCCCTAAAGGTTTTGTTAATCGGAAGAGATTTTGGAATCCGTCGCCAGTCTTTGATATGAATTACAATATTATCTGGCACCTGCAGAAAAGGGAAAATTAAAATTAAAAAAATTCCTATTTTTAAAATTTGTTTAGGACAATCTTTGTTGATATAATGAATGAAAATGTTCGTGATTATTAATTCTTGAGCCTCAAGAACGCGGAACAATTATTTTCTTTATTAAAAGAGCTGCTTGGGATGCAGAAAATTTGATGACTTTCCCAATTTGGTATCTACCATAATATTTAAAATCGTCAAGGACGAATTTTTTAAATTTTTCAACGGTGGTCATGTTTTGTTTGATTATTTGAGTTTATGTTATTAAAAGAAAGCCATTATTAAAACTGATAACACATTAAACATTCAATGATTTATTTATCAAGGATTTGGGACATTTATTTCTCCAAGAAACTAAAAAGAAACTCCGATAAATAGAGGCATACTATAAATTTTTTGGTTTTATTGTTGAAATACAAGTAGTTCTTTGTTTATGTTATTTAAACTAATCTATGGGTAAGGTTTGCATTAAATTGACACAATTGCTGAATGGCACTGGCTTAAGAAATCAATTTCTTGAAAGGGGGCTGTTTCCGTTGACTTTTAATTTTTCTAAGTAAATTTTCGTAGTTTTCCCACCCCTGGCGTAATGATTTGATGAACCACAACAACAACCCGTGTTCATCGGAAAAGCTTCCCACATTCACTCGCCGAGCTGTCACGAAGTAACTCGTTTTTTTGTCGTTCTCAGTATTGATTTGCGATTTTGACAAGACAACAAACTGTCGAGCCCAGTGATCGAAGGTTTTTGTGCGATTTCCTGTAAATTTCGTGCGCGATTGACCATCGGGCAGTTCTCCAGCAACCACCAAATGCCGTAGTAATTGAATTAAGAAGAAATCTCTTGCACGTTCTCTCACAAACGCTGCAAACTGCAAACTCGTTTTACTCCTCGCCGGAGATTTTTTGGATGAAAAAAGTGCCGATTTACCATCGTTCGGTTGCAAGAAAATAAATAATTGTGAGCGAATCCATCTCGGGTGCAATTGTCCCAGCATCCAAAAAGTGATAGTAGTGTCGAGGGAAAATCTAAATTGAGCAAAGCTTCCGGAGTGCAGTGATTGTGTGATTTGTGAAAAATGGCTGAAGTACGACGCAGAAAGGGCGACGGGGAGCCCGTCGAGGAGTCCGAGGCTGCCCCCGCGGAAGGTGACCAGAAGCAGCGCAGCGACTCCGTGACAGCTGAGTCTTCCGACCACGTACGTAACGAGGTCCCCAGCAAAACTATAGCCCCATCGCGATAAGACTCCTTCGTCGTGTTTACGCGAATCTCGCGAATGTCGCCTCCACTGAACTCTGTACTCCTCCCCCGCTCAATCGAAAGCACTTGCGATCAGCAGGCTTTTGTTTACATTGCAATTCTTAAAATAGAGTAAACAAACTTGAGATGTCGCGTATGGGTTTAAATGAGGCATGTGCAAGAACGCACTTTATTTTTAGCTATTCATGCGCCTTTTACTCGCCAGGGAAGTAAAGTTATTGTACAATTCCTAAATAAAAACCTCCCCTGCAAATGGCCAATTAAGTGGGCGAGGATAAATCCAACCCAATTTAAAATTTTCGTCTCGACTCAGAAAAGAAAAGTTTTCTCTCTGGTGCACGGTTCGCTTGAGTAATTAATAACTTTTATTCTTTTTTAAAGTCGGGCACGGCTCGACAATGGAAAAAACAATGCGTTTATGGCTGAATAACGAAAATTGTAAAGCATCATGAAATAAAAGTTAAAAAAGAACTATAGACCGGTTTTTCACATTATCACTTTTAAAAGATAGCTCAAAACATGTTATATGCCTCAAATTGACTTTTCCATTCAGAAAGGATTCATAAATTCATATAATAGCTGATATGCTAGTTCGTTTACATTGGAAAACGGTTTCCGAGGCCTACTGAGGCGAAAGAAAATTGATAAAACATCTACTTCAATCGTTTTTGAGACTTAAAAGTTATCTGTGATTGAAGCTTTTTTTAGGTAGATTTCATATAAAATAGTACCTACTTCCGCCTAGCTGATGAAATGATTTCGGAAAATGAATGGTGTTCGTTTCAGAGGTCGTAGATTTCAAAAAAATTTGTACATATGTTATTATACGGAAACATTCATGACTGTTCGACTAAGTATACAATTTTTAGTTTTCGAGTTTTCTTTAAAATTTGGGAAAGTCGAGAAATTTTTCAGTGTGATTGCTACAAACTCTGATTATTTTCTTCTTTCGTTTTTGTAAATAATTACCGAAAGAGCCTTCTAGTGTAAGCAACAATATTTTCAATACGACTGTCGTTTTTTGCTAACAAAACAATCTTTTCACATTTTATGTATAATGCATATGCATGTACATATGTATATCAATATCTGTTTCTTCAAATTTGAGAGTTCATGTTGTAAAAAACACACACTGAACTTAATTGCTTAATTATTCTAAAAGTTGACTATATACTATATTTTATGTTGTAGTCTTTATTTTACTCATAGTTTCCATTGTTTTTTTAACGGACCAAAGTAAATTATGTTATGGTCAGTACGTGATGTTCATGTTCTTGCAAAGTTTGATCCAAAAGGTACAAAATGTTTTCACATAATTCTTAGCTAACTCCAATCGATGAATTTTGTGCCGATTTTCTAATTAATTTTCATAAGGAACTGCAATAAACGCGATAAACTTAATACTCTTAACTCAACAGAAATCATGAGCGAGTGATCTTTTTCTTAGTTTGTTTAAACTTCCGACTATTTACACATAAATAGTTACAAACAAAAGTCATGGTTATGGTTGCTGCTACTGAAGACTGCTATTATTTCGAACGGCAATGTATTAGAATATTTACGCGAGATGACCCAATAATTTATTTGGGAATATTTGTTAACCGATTTTAATAAAAATTGGCGAACTTTTCCATGGCAACATCTTCGCTAAGTTCGCAAAGGGGTAAATCGTCCAAGGGGTGGGGAATTCAGCATTACATTCCCTTATATGTGCAAATCATTTTTATCCAATTGAAAACCACTTCTTCGCTCTGGCTGCCGCTGACCTCTTTGACCTTGAATTAAATTCTTACATAACAGAAGTGGGATCGATGAAGGACTTTTGAAGTTACATTTGTAGTAATGTATTTAAGGCTGTACCTATGTTTAGTTCTAGGTGAATTATTTCAGATTTTAATCTCAATTTTGAGTAGACCAACAGTGTTCAACAGAAAATCAATTGTGTAAACTTGAGAACAAAGCTGTAATTCGACTGAGGCAACTATAGTACTATTAGTATTGCTGTTAGTTTGTCGGAACGAATGTGACTTAGTTTAAAATAAAAACATTTTTTCAGAGCAATTTGCGTAACATTACCTTGAAAATTATAAATAATTGTGCCTTATCTCCGCATCACTTTTGATGTTACAACAATATTTTGGTTTTGTTGTTGATAACTTACAAATAGAAATAGCATGAATGTGAAATGTTTACTTTCCTTATCACGCGTCAGTAGTTACGATTCGGACCCTTAAGTATGTATGTAGTGAAGAAACATTTCAATCTTCCTCATATTTTTGTTTATGTTCCAGTTTTTATATTTGGATTACAAATGCAATCGTACTGAACCTGTTTGTTTTTGGTTTCCGGCTTTGTAAGCTTCAGTCGTTTCCCAAAATTAGAAACGCAAAGCAGAGCCATTGAATAATTCACGATGCATACTCACTCCAACCGGAACGCGATAAGGACGCCGCTCTAAGGTGGCTGGGGTCATGCGGGTGGGCGCGGTCTATTAATTCGAATTCCTAGACGTAACACCACTCCAAAATTATGTTGTTGATAAGCGCACTCTGGCCCCCGCGAGTCGCGGGCAGGCCTCAATCGGGCGGTTGATTAATCATTATCAATCTGGAGGTTGTGCACTGAAAAGTGAAACCTTTACATTTGTTGCTAATATAAAATATTTACTTGAACTGTGGTAGTTATTAATGGAATGCACTGGACAACGATAATAAATTGCTAATTTGCAAGTTTCTTAGTAAATTACGTCTGGGACGTTGAACCCATCGGTGTGGCAATAAAAAACTGGTTGTACGAAGAATTCCATTAATTCATTGTGAAGACCGCAATTTGCCCAAAATTCTTACCTTACAATTTACGTCGTATGGCTAGTGACGAGATATTTAAGTTTGATATAGTGCCAGCAGGGGCATTTAACTCTAAAACCTAATATTTTGTACCCTGTTTTTGTGCTTATCAGCTGTATATTTATTAAGAGTTATTTTATTTTAATAACTATTACTTTTTGTTTCATTTTCATGGAAATCTTTTCAATTAGAAATCGGGTAATTGTTTCGCCTTATTATTGTTATACTTTCAAAATTTTAATAGGAAATTCATAAATACTGGCCGCAAAAAACCTCAGTGACCATTTACGTTATCTCCTCAATTAGAAAAAGGGTGACGGCTATGTTGAGTTCGGGATTTTGAATTTTCAAATTCGGACAATAGATTCTATGTATATAAATATCCTCAAAATATATATATAAAAATGTTGTCATTAATTGGGTTCCCCAACTTGATTTTTAGATATCAAAAGAGGTATTCTCAATTAGCACCTCAAAATATCCCAAAATAGCAATTTTCACACTAATTCTTTGAAATTTACAATTGTTGCCCGCTATTAGAATTCTGCAGTTTTGAAACCCTATATTTTAGGGCTATAAAAAGTATCCTATATGTTAAGTGGGGCTATATAGTTGCTTCAGTAAAAAAGGAATGAAAGATACACGAACAGAATTTCACAATAAAAATGTTGCTCAACACAGCTAAGGAAGTCGAGGCTCCAGGGACTCACCTGTTCCATGGTGCCGAATTTCAGAAGGCATCAATTTTTTGTGTATACTCCAGTTAAAATTAATATCTTATTTATTACTGAAAAGGTCTTAAACAAACAATTTTAAGTATGTACACATTTATTTACATATGGAATGTTCGTTACTTATATTGGAGATCTAAATAATATAAACTTATTTTTTTTCTGCGAGGCTGCGAGGCACCCGAAACTACAAATAAATTAAAAATTTAAGAAATATCATGCTTAAAATGATTTTTGTATAGAGTTATTCCCTTTTTTGTAATAAAACCTACTGTTTCTGTTGGGTTTTTGGAAATTGTTATTATATAATTATATCACTGTATCGAAGTACTTCAGATTGGAAAATTAAATCTTGAACTTCTATTTTGTCCGCTTGTTGATATGGTCGATTATTTATTGAGTTGAAGGTGTCCTTAGCGAAAACAACCATCCTTAATTATGTCGCGTCCAGTTTGAAATATGTAGTTCTATTAGTTAATGGTTATATCTTTGAATTTTTGAGTTGTAACTCACAATTCGTTAAAGGACTTAGTGAAACTAACTGAATAGTTACGTTAAATTACCTTAAAATGCATTTTTAAATGAAAGACATGAATGTTTCAAAATGGTTTAGAATTTTATTCATATAAAAACACGAATTTATCGTGCAGGTTGACTCTGAGGAGGAAAAGTTGCCCGAAGAGAAATATGTCGAAGAATTAGCGAAGAATTTGCCGCAAGGAACCAACAAAACTCCTGAAGTTCTGGATTCAGCTTTGAAGAATCTGCCAGATCGGTAAGTGTATTTATAATATTTAATTTTAAACATCTCAATCAAGTTTAAGGCCGTTAGACTGTAGTATTATGCCGAGTGTAAAAATAATTCCGGAACGGTCCAATATGTCGCGAAAACTATGGGTCAAATATTTTTTGGAAAGCTATCCAATGAGACCAAACTCGGCCTCTTTAAAATTTGCATAGTTATGTGGAATTCGCCCCTTATTTATGTTCTGGTGAGCATAATTTCTCGAGAGAATTGTAAAATTTGATTATTTTGCGATTACACCGCCCTCTGTAATGAATTGAAGAAACATTTCAGACAAAAGTTTTTTTGTACCCAGTATCAAGTAAGGAAAATATTCGGAAAACGAAAAAAAAAGTTTCTATTGCAATATAGGTCAACTTGCGTACAAGTTTTTTCGCTCCGTTTTTTCACTTTCTATAATTAATTGAATATGTAATCGGTGCAGTAAGCGAAGTGTTAAAAACCACTATCAGTTTCTCTTCAATTTGTGATTCAAACGCATAATTTACATACTGAATCCATTTCTGGGCAGCATTAAAATTTATTTAAAAATAGTAAAAATGCAATTGGCTTTGGAATCAATCGATTGGTTTAAATAGAATGAAGGCAAGAGTTTAATCGAAGAACTGAATCAATGCGTCTCAGCGCATTTCACGCCTTTCTTGCTGTAATAATCCGCTTGCATTTGCGTTGAATTGGCGAACGCATCAATTTGTTTCAATAAAGATCGTTAACGTTCAGCACTTTTCTTCAATTGTTTTGATTAATAAGTGATTAAAAGAAGTAATCATGCAAACAACTTCGACATCGATAACTGTTCTGATGTCAGTAGGAACTTGATTGTTCTCTTTTCATTTCCAACATAATTGGTACTTGTATGGCATTCAATAAAACTCTGGGTGTTCTAGGTATTATATTTAGGTTTTTCTTAACGCAATTACATTCATTCTGTAGCATAAAAAAAGATATACGGCACTTAATTTAGATAATTAAATCAATTTATCTTGCTTGAGATGAATTTCTTAAGTATTGTTAAGTTGAACACTTTTTTTCTATGTATAGTTTATAGATACTATGCTCGGTTTTAAAAGAATGGTAGTGCTATTCTGAAGGAAAACTAGCATCATTAAAAAGTAATATTAATAATTAATCACTTTTTCTACGAGGTAACATTATAAATCTGGTGCTAAGTATTGTTAATAAATAAAAATGTAATTAATTCAGAGGACTTATATCTAACGAAATAAACAAATCGTTAAGTTTCGTGTCTCTGACAAGGTACATGGGGAAAATTAAAAATTTTCAACAACTATTAATTTGTCGGCTTGCTTTAATTAAATAGAAACATTAATTTATATTTTAATCATACCGTTACATATAGAGAAAGTGTAGATTTCAAATTTAATATTATTCTAAAATGTTTATGTTTATGACATACATGTTAACTTGCGTATAGCCCAAAAGGGATGGCGACATGGATTTTGATGCAGTCTTCTAGTTTAACGATTTGGATATATTTTGAAAAAATGGAATAATTTCTATTTTGTATTCAACAAATTTCGTTTTTGTTTCGAATTTAATATATTTTAAAATATACGTATTAATTGTAAATTATATATGTTACAATGATATATGTACATAAGTAATACTCGAAGTGATAAAAAACCAGTAACATCAGAAACATTAGTAAACAAATTTCAATACTTTTGCACATGCATTTCACACTTATTTTTTACATATTTTACACTTATTATTTACGCTCTTTACGCTTATTATTTACACCTTTAACGCTTATTATTTAAGCGTTCTATGCTTAGTTATTTAATAACATGCAATTAACAAGTTTCTTTTTCAACAAGTCATCGGACGGTGATAATATTAGACACTAGTGCACAAAATTAAAATTTATTTAGGTTTTTCACCTAAATAACTATTCTAGACCTATTCATTTTTGTTTCAATTAGATAAGTGAGTTTCAAGATAGCAGACTGCTAAAATTTTCAACATTTTATGGTTTTTATAAAAATTGGTACAAAGGAGTTCGGGGAATCACTAATTTCAAAACAGCTTCCAAAATGCATAAAATCAAAATATTATTTTTTTATTATGCTATGTTAAACTTATATTGTCCAAAATTTGTAATGTTTCTACCACAGTTTTTTTAAGTATTTAATATTTTAAAATTACTCAGTTATTTCTTGTGAATGATAAGAACTAAATTACGTCCCTAGAAATCTCAGTCTTGTAGAAATTTTCCGGGTGAATAAAATGTTTCAGCTTTAAAAACATATGAAGAGGAAGAGTTAAGTATATGCATACGAATGTATTATACTATAATTATATGTAGGTACTTCGATGCGTTTGATTTAAAAACTCTATAAATTCCACATTATTAAATTTCAGGGAAAATTCTCTATTATTTATGAAATCAAATGGGTTTTTGTTTTTCGCAGATGGAAAAATTGGGTCATTCGCGGAATATTTACATGGATAATGATTACAGGATTTGGGCTCATCATTTATGGTGGGCCATTAGCTTTGATGATAACAGTAAGTATTTGAGTGAATTTGTGATACTTTAGAGAATATTACATTTTTTAAGTGCAGTTAAGAAAAGTTTCGTCCCAACTACACTTAAAGAGCCATTTGCACACTACTTACAAAATTGTCGCGTCTTTTCTCCCAGACTCTTCTTGTTCAAGTAAAATGCTTCGAGGAGATCATTTCCATTGGTTATCAGGTCTACAGAATCCACGGACTGCCGTGGTTCAGAAGCCTTTCGTGGTACTTCTTGCTGACATCTAATTACTTCTTTTATGGCGAGAACTTAGTGGACTACTTTGGAGTTGTGATAAATCGCGTTGTAAGAACCTTTGCTTGGCTTCGTTGGACATCCTCATTTCAATAATTCATGTATTTTCAGGAATATTTAAAGTTTCTAGTCACATACCACCGATTTTTATCATTCTGCCTGTACTGCATTGGATTTGTTTGGTTCGTGCTTTCCCTGGTTAAAAAGTATTACATGAAGCAGTTCAGCTTGTTCGCGTGGACCCACGTCTCTCTCCTGATTGTCGTCACGCAGAGTTACTTGATAATACAAAATATTTTCGAAGGTACGATTAGATTGATAAAAGTATTTAGGTATTGGAATAAGGGAAATCTAAAGGTCTGCGTTAATCAGATAATACCCTGCCGTGCTGTGTGAGCTCAAGAACAACTATCTTTCTATCTTTCAGGCTTAATCTGGTTCATTGTGCCAGTTTCAATGATCGTCTGCAACGACGTAATGGCGTACATGTTTGGCTTCTTCTTCGGGAAGACGCCTCTGATTCAGCTGAGTCCAAAGAAGACCTGGGAGGGATTCATCGGCGGCGGCTTCTCCACCATAATGTTCGGATTCCTCATGTCATACTTTCTGTGCCAATTTCAGTATTTCGTCTGCCCGATTGAGTACTCCGAGACTCTTGGTCGCATGACGATGGAGTGCGAGCCGAGCTACCTGTTCCAGAAGCAGGAGTACACCTTCTCAGTGGTAACTGGATTATGCAAAATCGATAGCTCGTAACGACGGTAAAACAAACTTAACTTCTTCCCTTTCAGTTTGGCATGCGGCAGTCATTCTTGATGTACCCATTCGTGTTACATTCCCTCTCTTTGAGCCTGTTTAGTTCAATTATTGGACCCTTTGGTGGCTTCTTTGCCTCTGGGTTTAAGAGAGCATTTAAAATTAAGGTAAGTAAAATTTGGTTTCTAGGGCGAATGATAAATTACTGGAGTTTGTTGTTTCGAAGAAGCTATATTAATGCTCTCAACACGAATACTTTATATTTCGGGCTTCGAAGTTTTTATCTATTTTTAGAAATTCCCCTATTGTGGTGAGGGCGAATTAATCCTATTCCATTTTAATTAAAGTATTATTTTTCAATCACCCTCTGAAAAATTCTTTTTATATCAAATAGATTTTTGATAAGGCAGTAATAACAATTTTCGTTCATATCGTAGTTATTGTGTTAAAACCTAAAAACAGCAACGTTTATATAAACGAAGGATATAACTAAGCATTTTTTATTTCGCGAAAATAAATTCAAATTGCAAGGATTTTTAACCACTGCGTAAAACGAATAATTCAAAAATTTATATGATTCAAGTATGTATTGAAATTTAAATAGATTAATAATTTTTTTTTTTTGCAAGTTTGACAAAAAGAAAATACCTGATGTTTAAACCTATCTCTTCCAGCTTTTCAAAGATTTTTTTGAAAGATAATGAGGTTAAATAAAAACTTAGGATAAAATGAAATATAAGGCATCGTATTTCAGAACTAAAACATACTATGCAAAAATTTTTATTTTTCCGACACTTTTAATGGAAAGTGTCGTAAGTTTTCATATTTTTCTTGAAGCTCTGTATTTTATTTCATTTAAATATCCTAGAACCTGGTACATTTCAGAATTATAAATTAGCTTGGAGAACAATTCCTTAACTAGTCCTTTTGACTCTTCATAATTGAAGTTTCTTTTTAAACTTTTTAAATGAATTTTCTGCGCATTACATGTATACAGTATGATACATTTTGTCACAAAAAATGTTTCTTTAATATTTCTTAGAAATAATTTTTTGATCTTTAGGAAACCACACTTCAAAGCTAATAATTATTCAAATTTTACAAGAACTGGCTACTTTTAGAGAGATGTTTATAATTTGAAATTTTGTGATAAATTTTCATCAATATTCTTTTTGAACGGGCAATATATTTTTAGAAAACGTGTAATCGTAAGCTTTTCATCAATTACACCTCAACTGAAGCTAAAACTACGTCTCATCGTTATCTCTAAAAATGCATTTCTTTCCCAAGAACTCTTAATTTTTAATACAAGAAATACGAGAAAACGCGCAGTCGCTTGATTAGCTAGTTTTATTTAAAAAATAATAATTCCGTGTGATTTATCGTCCACAATATGTTCATCTAAATTGAAGCCTTTTTTTAATTAATATTATTTTTTATTTTCAGGACTTTGGTGATATGATTCCCGGCCATGGTGGTATCATGGACCGTTTTGACTGCCAATTTCTGATGGCAACATTCGTGAACGTTTACATTTCTAGTTTTATAAGGACACCATCTCCAGCAAAGCTTTTATCTCAAGTAAGTATTATATTTGGTGAAAATTGAGAAATATAGTCTGAAAATAGACTAATTGTATACGAGTATTAAAATTATTGTAGTGCAATTTAGACTTCGATTATAAGAAAACCTAAATAAATACATGTACAAGAGCTCGGCGAGATAAGATTTTACTAGGCAAAAAATAAAGTAGCCTTGATTTGCGGCGTATATATTTTTTGATACTTGCCATATGTGTTGCTGCCACCATTGTTTTTGTAAATTGAACGGACTCTAGCTTTGTGGGTGTTGATATTTTATTAACATTCGTAGGATTGAGTTGACGGTATGGAACTTCCAAATCCAAGAAGTGTTTAATATCTTAATTCTAATATCGCTTACTCTTGGCACATTTTTTTGTTATATAAAATTGTTTTTCCCCAATGAAAATTAGCTTTATAAAATCAAAGACTAAAAAATCAATGTAAGAAGTTATTATATGAATAAACGACGTCGTGTAATAAAATGCGGTCAAACTAGTAAAAAGTTTGCTTTTGGGATAACTTTGGCCGACGAAGTCGTTTTTAATCCAAATACTATCCCAATTGTATTTCTAAAACTAAATTTGCTTACTTTTCAATAATCGTCTTGTATATTATACATACATATAAGAAGATTAGGAGCGCACCAATATTTGTAGATATAAATTACAGCTCAGAAACTGGCATATTTTTGTTAATTAATCTAAACTACCAGAAGTGTGTAACACTGACTTATTTGTTAAGTATTAAATTTCGTTCTATTTAAAACAAACTTTCGTTATAAATTCAAAGAATGACATTGTCAATTTCAAATGTTTTCTACTCACCTGAATGAGTTGGACGACCCAAAAAAATATATAATGTCCGTTACTGGGAATGTCACTAAAAGTATGTATATTATACTCGAAAAAAAAAGAGTTTCATGCAAAATTCATGAAGGAATTTCTTTATAGACCCGAAGGTCGTTTCGGTATGATGACTTAGTTATCAGAAAGTTAAAAGTCGATAGCCCACAATCACTCAGGCGTTGTGGATGCTGTGGTCAGTTTTATTTTAAGACGTCGATCTCGAATGTTTTAAGATTCCGAAATATGATTATAATTCCTGTAAATTATCGATATTTTCACCATTAGTAATTAATAAATTATTAAAGATTCATTTAGTTATTTAATATACACGTTTTCTTTTGTTTGAGAGCCCTTCCGTCAGCTCGCTCCAATGAAAACGGGTGTACAAGCTAAATAAGCACCTTTCCCTCCAAAAAATATAAAAATTAGTAACTAACTATTAGTAAATAATTTTTGTGGAGTATAATTAATTTTACCAAGGAATATTTACGCCTCAAATCATAACACTTCATTTTGAGATACTTGTCCCGAATATTATTTATATTGCTTAAAGTAAATTAATGGGAAAATAGTTATACTATCTTAAAATTTCTTTTTTCGCATTTATAGATCTACAATCTGAAACCGGAACAGCAGATTCAAATATTCAACACTTTGCGGGAGAATCTCGAGAACAGGAACATATTAAACCTGAATTAAATCAGTGGTAACACTGAATGCAGATTGCTTTATATTTCGTTTAGTATTTAGTTAATAATTTCTACTAATAATTTTATTGAGCGACTCAATAAAAAGCTAGCAAAATTCCCGATGATCGGAGTGCAGTATGTATTGCTATACAAGTTTGTTCGACCAGTGGAAGATGGATGCAGAGACTATGCAGCCGCAATCCGGCGAGTTGCTATTTATAATATTCCAGAAACTTTAGGTACTGTTTAGTTTCTTTGATCTTGAAATGTCAAAACGAAAATGAATGTAAATTTTCTGTTTTTGACCTAACGAATCTTTCAACATTAAGTGTTACACTACACTAAAAGCAATTAACCGAATTCATAAATTCATTAAATCGCCAAAATATCATCGCCTTTACATTGTCATTTGTAGTCATTGTCGTTAATAAAATATGTGAATTTAGCATGTACGTTGGTCAGGGAACAGGGAAAAGGTTTTTGAATATTTTATTTTATTAAGGCGTAAAAGTGCTGTTTAGGCGATATACAGTTTGCTAACTAGAGGACGGTCACAGTCCCTTTGTACTACTCATGTAGAATGTTTTGGAAACTTTTACGCAGATGCGGATATTGTCAAGTTTTTCGAACGTGGAAAAATCTAGTCTAGTGGTAGGTGTTGTAGGTACGGTAGTATTTTAGCTGTTTTGTAAGGGTTGGAACAATTGTTCCCTAATTAACACTGAGATCCATTTGATGGATGCTTTGTTGTAGTTTGTAAATAATTAAGGTGCCGCGAATTAATAGAATGTTGTATCAAATCTCATTTAATTATTCACTAACATTTTTAAATCTTTTTTTTTGAACAAAATTTAGTATTATTTTCAAATGAATTCTGATGCTAAATAACTTCTTTATTGGGAAAGACTGCTGTTGCTTAATAAAATTGTTTGAATATAATTATTTTTTGTGCTTTAACGAATTACAAAATTTATCAAAAGTTAGTACATTTTGACTAAAAATGTTATCAGTCTTTCTATATTTGTTTAATAAAATCGATCAAAATTACTAGATGGTAAAATAGTTCATAAACATCCTTAATTTTTAAATTTCTTCGAATTTTGATTGTGAACCACGATGGTTTTTGTGATGTTTATGATTCCAATACAAAAATAAAAACTAAAAAGTAAAAATAGAATATAAACGTACAAAAATTGGAAACAAAGGGGGAACGAAATTCATATGAAAAACTAATTTACACTATAAAAAGTGATGTGAGGCAAGATACAGAGTGACATATTGCTGAGAATAGTAATCAACAGATTATGTCCAAGTATTTTATTTTATTATAATATGTATTTTAAAATGGTTTTTGTGAAAGTATTGTGTTTCTAACGAAGTAGGGAATTTTAAATTGCATAAAAATCCTCGTTAAATAATATAGTATCACAAAATATGTCAAATTTTAAAATTGCCAATGTGTCTCTTGAATTTAAAGTAGGAACAATTGATTTTTTCATCCTACTAAAAAATAAAATACTATACCTAAAGTATGTACCGAAGTAAAAGGCAATTTGTAACCTCTTCAATTAGATAAGTACTTTCAATAATGATGTCATAAAAATAATTTCATCTTAAATTATTAATTCCCAATTTCAGAACAATCATTTTAGCCTTTAAAAGTAAAATCGCATATGTATTCACTTTATAATTTAGTTTCCTAAAACTATTTAAGGCAAAATGATGGGATATAATGGATGCGGTGCATTTTTGTTGCCCCGTGGAACGATAAGAAAAAACCGCATTATCTGAGTATGCATGTAGCTTTCAAAGTATTATTTTTATATATCGTATGCCTTTTTACAAAATAGGCTCTTCCTTCACAGCGCATGTATATTAATTTTTCTTCTATAATAACTTTTGAACTACTGTAATTTTTCGAATGACATTTTTCATTTTTATATCTGCCTTGAAACCAAATGTGCGTGAAAACAAATGTACCCATCTTTTTTACCAAACTTCCTGAAAATTCTTAAATTCAATATATTAAAGGCACATAATATATTCTTTTGATGGCGACAAGCATGCATTTAGGGTGTGGAATTAAAAATCTAGGAGGTCATAAATTCCAATTTCTCTTTTTACGAGTTTTGCAGTTCATTTCGTTTCATTAAAATCCGTGAGAAGACCTCAAACTCATTGTGTACGTAATTTTCTCTTTGTTTTCTTTAAATTTTTGATGGCGCATTGAATCTTACCCACTCATAACTTTTTTAAATATCTTGTTCACCCATGCAATTGTTAAAACTCTTCGATAAATCCATGCATTAACTTATTTATCAACCTTTAAATTATTTACTGTCAAATTATTTGTAGTTGCTTACATTTAAAAAAAACATTATTTGAACATTTCTTACAATTTTAGCCTCTTACATTCTACCAAATTGCATAATTTTTTTTGAAAATTACGATTCGATTACTGCCAGCAGTGTGTGCATGTATCTTGCTTTCCGTTTCAACAACGATTTTCCTAGGTACGTAACGAAGTACAAAAATAAAATACAATTGAAAAGTTAAAATGTTGAAGCAACAACTACTATGTGTCCTTTAAATAAAGGCATTGCATTTAAACTATTTAACTATTTTTCATTTACTTTCATAAATTGTGTTCAGTTTAATGTTTGTCTTATTTATAAAACGATGTAAACGTGCAAGAAAAGGACGTGAACTGGGCGAAATAACAAATGCGAAATTGTTTTCAAATGCTAAAAAACTCTATCTCGAAATTATTTATACAATCTTTGCACTTTTCATTTATTTCGTATCCTTCACTCTCCGTCCATAGACACGTTTCAACGGTTAAACAGTCTTTATAATATTTATATCATTTTTTATTTACAGTCGTTAAGTTTATCTTCAAGAAAACTCACTTATTCCAATCTGCCCTTATTTTAATCAGTTTACGTCCTACCGAAAGATCAAATCTTAAATATATATTGTCTGTTGATGTTTTATTGTTGTATGTCTTGTTTTCTTTTAGGATATTTTGTATTTTGTTATTTTATAGAAGAAGAAGGAATATGAGATTTATATATATAATTAGAGTGTAAATTTAATGCTATATATACTATAAATGTACCTTCATTGAATATCAGCAATTTATTGATGTCACTTTTATTGATGATAAAAAACACAAAACAAAACGTGAATATCTCAAGTAAAATATTAAATAGATGGCAACAAATTATTATGAATAGACTGATGTGTTTCAATTTACTACTCCCTTGTTCCCATCTACACCATTTATGTATCTTTGAATTGAAAGTTGAGAAATTATTGAAAACTAGGTGGGTTACCCGATTTCAACCGGTGTACAAAAATGTTGGCGGTCTTATTTTCTACGCTATTTTGAATTTCCAACCTTTTATAGTAAATTCGAAATAACCTCAAAATATCCATAGTACTAATTATCATTTAAATTCGTTGAAGTTTGAACATTATTGTACGCGATATTGCATCCGTCAATTTGAACTGCAAATTTCGAAAACAGATTCGCAAGAAGGACATCCGAAAAACTCTAAATACCAAGTTTCATGCAAGGCAATCGTTTCATATTTTCAATTTTTGGCCGCTATCCTGGGTCCGCCATTTTGAATCTCGCGAATAAAAAGTAGCCTATATGTTGGGGCGGAATATGTAGTGCTTTTACTCAAAAAATGAAAATGACCGGATCCAGCGTTTAGGCGTGATGGGCTACCCGGTTTCACCCGGTGTACAAAAATTTCGGCCGCCATCTTGAATTTAAAAATTTCGAATATAGATTCGCAATAAGGACATCTAAAAAGCTCCAAATACCAATTTTCATGCCAATCCGTTGATATTGATAGTTTCATGTAAATCCGATAAAGCTTAATATTTTACAGGACACTATCATAAATTTGTCTTAAGTGGTTGCCGTAAAGTTTTAAAGATACTATACTGTGATGGATGTTTGGAGTGTTTTCTTGGTACGTATATTTTTATTATATCTATAGAATGCCTTCTGAATCTCATATGTATATTTTTCACCTCTATTATTAGTCTAATTTCTCCGAGGTTCAATTTCTAGCGATTTGAATAACCGCCCTAACAGTTCAATTTCATTCCTTATGTAAAAACGAAATATAAATTAAATTATACCATGATTGTATTAATTCGCTATGTACATAAGAGCTCTTAATTTTAATAAGTAGCTAATCAAATAAATAAAATATTATTTATAATTTAAAAATAATCTTTAAGTTTTAATTAACGCGGTATTTGATAGTATAGAGGAGTATTCCTGTTTATATTTAGGATTTAAAATTTTGGAGTTAATTTTGGAACGAAAAAGTGTTTTTTGATTTTAAATATAAAATTTTACGTTTCATAATTTGGTAAGTAAAACAACGATAAAATTCAGGGCCTACAATACAATCTTTTAAAAACGTCCTCTTCTTGATTTTGTTTTAAATAATGAAGACAGCACCATAGTAAATTTTTATTAAATAATATATATTTTTAAATTAGAATTTATTTTTTATTATCGACAAAAGTTTCTTTTCAGATGTTCGTCGATTATAAAACAAAAATTTTAAGTTAAGTTCTCAAACAAGTTGATGACAAACCTTGGCCCAAAAATAACAATTGTTTTGATCTTTTACAGGAAATGAATTGAAAAAATTGACTCGCCACAGCAATACATTTGAAACTGAAATTGCAGTACAATTTTCTGTATTTTGATGGAATATGTTTTTCATTTGTAAATTCTATTGGACATTAAGCACCAAAAACGCACTTTTAAATGTTGAAGTTGAACTTCATGTAACTTGACCAATAATGGAGACTTGATAAGCTTATTAATTTCAGATTAATGGTTGAAGTGTGGACTTTAAGATTTACTTCCGATGGTAGTCCGACCCGATCGCAATTGCTCTTTTTGAAACCGGAAATTATTTTAATGGCATGTGAACAATAAAAAATACACCACCTTCACAAGTACCAGCATACCGAAAGAAAGTAAGCACGTCTTTTTTTCTCCAGTATCAAAAAGGTCAACTCCTTACGAACAAATTTCGTATAGAACAAGTTGCGATTCGATTAGGTGGAAGGAAGTTATAACCGTTTGAAAAACGGTGGGTTTTTCACCACGAATATCGACTCAACAAGGAAAGGAAGTGTTGTCGCAACAATTTAGTCTGTTTTAGGTGATGAAAATAAATGAAAAATAATTGATAAAAATCCAATAGTTTCGGAAACTATACATGACTGCATCGAAAAATCTTCAACAATTGGTTTATGTATGAAAGCGCTTGAACTACAGATTTATTGACTTCTGAATTTTCAAAAAACTCTTAGCATTTTTAGTACACAGTTATTAAAGTGAAAATCGATAGCATCAATTTTAATAGTATGGTACTTAAGTATGTATTTCTACGTTAGTTCAGCTTTTCATTTTATACCAATTACTTTTGAACTAATGATCTGATCTTTATTAATTTAGGCAGGAATATTCTTGAGATGATTTACTAATAGAGAACACTGAGCAACACCAATATGTTATTTTTTAAATTGACTTTTTCATACATTATGAATTCGTAAATGATGGTGCTAAATTAGTTATCACTTTCGAGACAGCTGAAATTTAAAGCTATAACATTATATCAAAATACAAAAGTCCTAAGCCTTTCAAAATTTGCCATCAATTTAATTTTGTATAAATCACTTGTTATTCTTGTGTGGCGGGAAAAGAAGCCGACTCATAATAAATTTGTTCGCTAAGATATGTAAAAAGGATATCGAGGTTAATTATATTCGATTTTAATAGGTAAGCGTTCAGGCTTTCACAGAGCTTTTATTTATTGATGATTTAAAAAATGACAAAAATATAGTCTATTGTATACTTTAATTCTATATTTCTAGAAAACGGGGGTTGATTGAGCATTTTTTTTACAAAATCATAATTTATGCAAGGAATCGTACAAAATAATATGAGTACCAATTGTTTACGACGAAGATATATTAAATTGTTGACCAAGGCTTTGCTTAACTTTTACAATTCATCATTATGCGTGAGCGGCCATGAATAGCTCCGAAATTTCTCTTTAAAACCTATTACTTAATCTTTTATTAATTTCATGATCTGAAAAAACTAATTCTGTGGAATTTTCGGGAGCACAAGATAATAAAATGGTATCTATGTATATAATTTCGTCAGTTTTTCGAATTTTAGTGTAATATTTTGTAAACATATTGATATAATTACATTCACTACGAATAATTTACATTAGTTCACTACTTAAAACATAGTTGACAATATAATCATGCCCAACCTTGACCTTTCAATAACTCAAAATTTTGGTTTTCTTACTCAGCTGTTATGTAATAGTATATCTTTCCATATACATATCTTTTAATCCAGGGCAACTATTTTTGTTTCTCGTTTTATTTCAACAAACCTTTAAAAAGGTGTGAAAAGCTTAATAAATTTTGCAGAATATATTATCAGCACTTTTTATTATTGGCAATCGTATTAGCTGAGATTTCAAAGTAAAGATAATTTCAAGGTTTTCTTTAAGAATATAGTCATTAATTTTGAGTCTAATCTCAAACACATATCGCACATTAACTTTCTTTCAAGAGATGCCAAGACGCCAACGGCAATAAGTTTTAGCCACGCATGTCACGTATATCGCCAGCATTTCTTTCCAACTTTTACTGATGTTTTACAACTTAATTTTAGAGAAATCTCATAGTATCAAATAAAAAATCGTTTCCCGGAAATTTACAAAATCTATAAAAAACGCCCGGTGAATGATAATTATTTTGGTTGGCCTCGAATGTCTGATCTAAGCATTATATGTGTAAAATAGGTTACAATTAAGATTCCAGAAATCATTCCTTGAGAGGCTCATAAAACAATCGTTTATACAATTAAAGCATGTTTTCAAGTGTTACGATCTACGAATAATTCATTGTTTTAAAGTGGAGAATCTGCGGGTAAATTAACCTCGTTTGTAGGGACTTAAATCTCGGAGCATTAAGAGTTTTGTTAAGATAAGATTCACCTCTTTGTTGACCCATATCTTTCCACTTAAACCCATACCAAATTCACAAAGTAATCGTCCAATGAAATCATAATCATATATGAGAGAACAAAATAGCAAATTTAAGTAAAGTAATAGACAAAATTCCGAAAGTAGGTATAAAAACTAAACTGAATACGATATTACATATTCTAAAAGTAAACAAGAGCGAAATGAAACCAAAAACTTATTTTGAACTAATTTGAAAACTATTATATAAAAATGTTTAATTCTTACGTTTGTTTTCTTCAGAATCATCACGTTGTTATGGAAAGTAGTAAAATCTGTTTTTTCAATTTAAGGAAATAAGGATAATTTTTTTGTGTGCAACATTAGAATTGCAGATACCTACCAAATGATCGAAATTGACAAAAATTAAAAAGTTAATAAAGGCTACTGGAATTTAAATTTAACCCAAAATTGGTTCTCCTATCTAAATTTTATTAATATACTTAAATAATCGAAACATTTAACTTATAGTTATAATTACTCATTAAAATTGAATTTCCTAAACTTTGATTTAACCTCCTAATTATTCCCATGCAATAAAATTTTAAATATCTTTAATTTACGATTGCGGAGGTAAACTTGAGGTCGGTTAGCCGGGGTTTTACTAGTCAAAAAGGCAAAAAATCACAATGCCCCGATATTTAGGCCAGAATTTTTGAGGTTTTCCAAAATTTCGGCTATTTGGTTTTTTTCGTAAATTAGAAAATATTTAAAAACAAAATCGCAAAATCGTATTAATAATACGTATTTTGATGGACATAACTCTTAAGTATTGTTTGAATTAAAGTGGTTCGTAAATGTAGCTACTATACTTCGATCTCGTTGATTATTAATTTGTTATCAAAATTTTAAAATTATGTATTTTTTAAAGATTCGTAGTTAGTTTTTAAATAAAGATATACTACAAAATGTAACGATATAACTTTCTTCACAAAAGGATATGACTTTACAGTGTCTAAAAATGATTCGATTGTATAAAAACAAATTAATTTGAAATAAATGCAATTGTGGCCAATAAATAGGTGTAAAAATATTTATTTTCTACACCCGCAATAAATTATAATCATTGAAAAACCACACCTACCCTGCTTCATCGCCGCGGATCACATAAATCAGGTACAGCCGAGATTCAAGCTACACATGAATATAAAAATTATGCAAATCTACTTGTAAGTCGCAGCTCATTAGCATAAAAATACGGTTGCATTGGTTATTTTGCCTCTAGTTCAGCAATCTATATGCAATGAATTTATTTTTTATGCTAGTTTCATTGTTCGTGCCGCTAATAAAGACAAATTAAATCCGACTAATAGAAAAAGACTCAACAAACTTTCTCAATTCCTATGTTAATCGAATACAAATCGTGATTTTAGCAGCATGCTTTATATTTAATGAATTAAACAATTTAATTACTTTTAACAATTAAGAAGAGCAAAAATCATTGGAAATATACAAGTGGCCAGTTATAATTAAAATCCATGCCAATAAAAACTAAAAAGTCTCGTGACAGCCTACTGCCTTCAAAACCTCGGACAGCTTCAACAGTGTTTTCCATTAAGTTAAGAGTTAAGCAAATAAGGTAAAAAGCAAAAGTTGAACGACTTTCAAAAGAGAACGTGGTATCGTCCTTCAGAATGGTATCACTCACTTGTGAAAATCGTCGGTATATCTCAGGTCTGACAAAAATCAAAATGTTATTGCAGGTACATATTTATGTATCATCTCGTGTAATATGAGATCTGCATCGGAAATGAACATTATAACTTTTAAGTACATTTTCCCTGTCGATGGCGTAATACATACATGTGTGTACCTAAAGTCACCTTAAACATAACTTGTATAAAATTTAAAAAAAAATGAATAAGTTCATATTTCTTTTCACATGGTAAGGAACATGTTTTCAAAACTAAAATTATTAGTATTATCTAGCAAAAAACTATTATTTCACAATGAATAAGGAATCGAAAAATAAACTTTGTTAAATATTTTAATTATTTAAACTTATAATAAGTAAAATGTAGAATTTCAATAACCCCGGGATTCCCGTTTTTTAATTGCGTATTTAAATTTGTCAATAAGCTGTTAAAGAATAAAGCAGGTGTTCAAATATTATATCGATTCTTGAATAATAACAATTTGTTTTTATGACTGTCGTCAAAATTCGTAGTAATCTGAACAAACTGTAACAAAATGTGTTCTAGGTAGCTGAATGTTACTTTCTTCGAGGTAGGTTTTAGTAATTTAAAATTTCCTTATTTTTATCCGACTATAGCAAGATCGAAGGGAAGAGTTATGAATCTCACATGGCTACGTATGAATGTATATTGTTAATTCGATTGAACATATGTAGTGTACATATTCCAACACAAATTCGTGTTTGATTCGAAATAAGTCTATCCTCTTGAATGGGAAGTTCAATTTGGCGATAGCTAAACGTTTTAATTTATATATGTGAATTCAAAACTTACTTTTTTTTTATATATAGCATAAAATAAAAAAATTCATATTATATGCTATCGTCGTGACAGCATTTTTCGTATCCTATAAAAACATTTTTTATAATCTTCTTCATGGTTTCAACTAAGCAAAATTACTAATTATGAGTATAAGCAAATTGCTTAAATCGTATTGTATCATTAATTTACATATACACCTTAACTGAAAATAAAATTTTGTAAATATGATAAACATTGAAAATAAAAGAAAATAAACCTGAGTACGGAAAACCAAAAGAAGAAATTTATTTTGTTTGATGTGGTAGCATGAAATTATATCCTCAACGCGCAAGGAATTTGGAGTTTTGAAAAACTATTTAATAAGTTCCCGTCTAAATGGACAATTTACTAAATTCGAATCGACGTTTAAAGTAAGGCGATATTCCATGCATAGTCCTAGTCATATGATGTTTTGTCCACCCTATGGGTGCTTACTTACTTACACAGTCTTACTTTGAGGAATCGTCCTTGGGTATTCAAGATTCGTATTGGTCAGTGATATAGGAAAATGCAATATTTTGAGGCTATTTGAAGCATTCCCAATAGTGAAAATTGAGTGGAAGTTCAGGTACAAAATATACGTAAATAAAGTTCAAAATAGATTCATTTTTTTTGTTTGGGATAGAAAACCCTGATATGAAATTGACTCATGCCTATGAAGCGAATTTTCATGACAGGGTCTAAGAACAAATTCTGCATATGTCATTTGTTAAAATCTGGTGGCCGTCAATTTACCAACATTCAAATTTCAAAATAAATAGTAATCGGTGCAGAATTTGGAAGTGACTGATATAATCAAATGCCACCGAGCGATTCATTTTTAATATGTACATACATATATATACGAGAAAATCTATCAAAAATTCATAAGATTTTTCTCATTTGCACTAGACGTTAAAAATAATTTTTTTTTTGATACAACAAAAATCATTTTATGGATTACTTTTTATAGTTTCCAACATTTTTTTTTAAAGCGTTTCTTATTGCTATACCCATTTTTCGGTGAAAACTGAAATTCTTCAATTTCTAAAATTCACAAAAAAATGTCACCGCTTTACTAAAATATAAAATTATAACTGGCTTGATATATCCGTATAGAGAAGAAAACCTCGCGATGGGAATCTCCCCAGCGACGAAATTAATTCTACACATACTTCCAGTAGCGGTTTTCCAATCAATTTGTGTTAATTAATGAAATTGTCATATGATATAAATCTATCAGCATTCGCGAAGTGCGCAAAACAGACGCCGAAACTACTTGCATCTTGTGAAATTAACGATTTTGAGAAAAACGAAAGACTTAAGCGAGGAACCCGTTCAGCTCCCAAGGCGTGAGAGTAGAAAAGCTTTCCTTAGGAACGGTCACTTATTCTCAGGTAGCCAAAGCTCTCAGGTGGATTTTTCGCACTAAGAGAAAAGGTTAAAGGCTCGAAGCGGCCTCCCCGTGGCCAGGTGCTCCAGGTGTGCCCCAGCAGGGCCCCAAAGGCTCCCAAGGTGGAGAGTCAATGAGCCGCCCCAACTCGCGGCTGGAAGTTGGCGCCTTGCACAGTCAGTTCGCACCGAAAGGCCACATGCAAAAGACGTTGGCTACTCGCGCAGGTCTCAATCGGTCGTCTGTCGCGGCAAAAAGCGGTCGCCCGAACCATCGCCGGTGAGTTGAGTCAAATGTGCCGTTGTGTCGCAACATAATTTCCCGAGTGCTCGGCAAATTTAAATACCCTCGACATAAATCGATTGCGACATTTCGCAGTTCAGTGTTCATCCAGTGGTTAGTGCCGTGAAGAGGACTTCTTAGAGTGAGATTTCAGCGAGAGAAATTTCGTAAATTTTACAACGTTTTGGAGGTTTACGACGGGGCACATATTCGCCCGGGAACTAACCGTTACGGTAAAGGTATTTTGCATTTATTAACCTTCGAATATCTCACATTTGACCGGTTTCCTTCCTCCAATGGCGCCTCAGGTTACCCAAGACAGATATGAAATTTTATACTCATTTTCGATAGTTCGGCGTGATGCGTTAACTTACGATTTTGCAAAATTAAAACGTTTAATTTTTTAAATCTTTCTCAAAAGTACAAACTGTTGTTGCTTCTGGCTTATCACTTTTATATTTAGAAGACTTTCTGCAGCCGGACTTAATGGCGGTTATGATGCCGCGAATTAGATAACTTTTATAATACCCGTATATGTGAAGATTTGAATATTCATTTGATCTGCAGATTCCCCTGCACAATCTACACTCGTTTCTATCTACGACTTCTAACATGTTGACTGCGCTAGGTCGTGCAGAGTAGATTTTTATTTTTATGTTGAACTTCTGAAAAGCGCCACTATCTGCCGGCAAAAAGGCGAGGACGTAATCGTTACGTTGGGGGGTCAGAGTCGCGTATTTGGCGATGACATCTGACAATGCTATAAACTTATCCCACACGTGGTGATCTCGCATCAAATTTTTCGTCTTGGGATTTTCCCAATACAGATCCGGAGCCGTTAAAAGATATATCAAACCTTGATTAACCGGCGAATAAAATATTTTTTTTGTTAATTTTGATTTGGTTTATGATCATGTTTATCATTGCCTTATCATAACTAATATTATATACGCAAACTTTCTTGAATGATCAGTTGTACATCAACAGTTAGACACTAAACAATGAAAAATTCAAATTAATTTAAATTTGTTTATATATTAGGTATTGCAAAGCATGGCATTAAGGGTTAATTTAATGAAGAAAGTGAGAGCGTGTGTTTACAAAAAGTAATTAAAAATTTCTAAACCTGCTTAAGTGGTTCTTTCACTAATAAAAAGTTAATTTAATATGAATATTCGCCAAAATCGATTAAGTGTATCATATCTACTCGTAAAGGGAAAACTTAGTTACCAGGCAACAAATGCTGTAAAACCCAGCGTTCTGAAGACTATGTATTCCAATTAAAAACATAATTATTATATTTGAAGTAAATGTTCTTTATTTATCTGTGAGATCAATGCAAACACACACATATGTATGTATATAAAACACGATTAAAGTAGGTACATATTATGTTTTTATTAGGAGATTTCGAAGTAATTTCACTTATCAACAAATGTATCAGAAAGTAGTGATTAAAATGTAAAAACAAACCGAAGTGGAATTTTGAAAACGACAAATTTGAAATCACTTAACTTAAATTACGTATTGCATTTTTTTATACTGTAAAAACTTTTAAGCTAATTTTAACCATACCTATAGAAATAGCACCGGAATTAATGAAGATTGACATTTATTTAGTTTAGTAAGGAATCTTACTATATATTAGTATTTATATAAACTTTATGAGAATAAATATAATAATTAATCCTATTTAAACACTATTACTGGTCTTTTCTAACATTATGAATTACCATTGAAGCAAAGCAAAGTATAGGCAATTTAAATAAAAAAACTGATGATTCTTCTAACAAAATAAAACATTGTTAAGCTTTTTCAAGAAACGGAAAGTAAGTAATGAGCTTCCGAAAATGAGAACAAGCGTAAAATGAGAATCGAATAAGGGAAGTAGTTACACTTAATCTATAAAAATTTCGAAAATTAATGTCAATAAAACGAGAAACTAATTTTTTAAACTAACAGCAATCTGAAAAATCGAATAGCAAGAAATAAACAAAAAATTTAAGAATGGGGTCTACATATAATATACGTATACTTGTACATAATATGTAAATACAAGAAACCTATTAATGTTTACTTCCCATTAACTGGGGTATCGTTAAAAAGGAAATTTAAGATCAAATTAGACTTTTTAAAGGTTTTTTAAAAGTATACCTCGTTTTTGAAATGTTCGACTCCAATTTCCCCATTTTCGATTAGATTTGTATCGCCCAAGTATCCCCGAACGCAATTTCGGAATAATCTGGTAAACATATAATACTTAGATATATTATATTAGAATATGCTCATATATTGAAATGGCACGACTTACTACAGTCAGTATTTTTCGATACATGCATTATATCGTATGGATGTGTAAACGACTGCATTATGCTTATTTGTACTCAGAGAACTATTTGGGAAAAATCGCAGAAAATGTACGTCCGCGTATTTGTACGACTGTGTGTATTTGGATGTGTATGCATGTATGTAGTATAGTAACAGTTATATAACCCTTCACTATAATTAAAGCCCAACATGCTATTGACCGCTTTTTATATCTAGGCATTACAACTCGAAATTAAAAACTTTTAAATCGTAAGATCAGACCGTTTTTATATAAGTAATAATTATAATAATAAACCTGCATGATTAACGCTTATTGTCTACTTATTGAAATTGTCACTAGTATAAGAAATATATAATATTTATATTTGTTGCTGTTATTATAAACATGTAACATTTACAAGTTACTTATACTGAAGTGATGAAAAATTCTTTTTATATACTTTTGTATACAAAATTCAAACCTTTTTGTTATATTACAAATCAGAAGAGCAATAACTTATTTTTGCTGTAGTCAGTTTTGTTTTAATAACAATGTTTTTATTTTAGCCAAACATATACAACTCAAATTTTAGGTATTTCCAAATCATAAAAACTTCATTTACTAAATATATATAGATATTTTTAAAAATAATGTCAAATATTCGACATTTTTTTTCGGGAATAAAAGATTAGATATAGATTTTAGAAATTACAATTTTTTTACAATCCCTTTCATATGTATGTGCATATGTACGTACATTAATCAAATTAAAAATGAGTAGATTAGCTTCCGTTTTATCAATAAATACTGTGTATGAAGTAATAAACAACGGTAAGTTATAATAGCGCAGTTTTAAGATCAACAGGATTTTCAGAATAGCGCAACAATTACATTTCTAATTAATCGGTAAAAATAACTACAGAAAAATGCAGGAAATGCAGGGATTTCCCACGTAAAACTTTCCCATTCAGAAAAAAAACTATATTTACTCAATTTAACACGCCGTAAGTTAAAGGCGCATTAATTAGTCAATACGACACAATTTCTTTAAATGTAATTAATCGTTAATTGATATAAAATAATGAATTCAAAAACGTAACAACGTGCTTGGCGGTTATCCAGTAAAAGCCGCAGTTCGGCTTCAAATTGGACTCAAAACTCTCTGACACGCACCAAGGTCATTCGTTGATCGAATGTAAAATATGGAAAAAATTAATCGCCGATGAGACCGCATTAACAACTTTCCTCATTTTCTCTGTATTTAAGAAAATTTTCCAAAGATAGCGCGATCGAGTGGAATTCACTGATTCATCGGAATTCAGAAGTATTTCAAAAATGCTCTGGCCGCGCGTCGCGACACCTTTGAATTGTTGTCACGTTCGCTCGATTGAGATGTTGCTTTGAGCAGTTAGTAAACTGGTTAAAAGCGATAAAACAAAGTAAGACTTTAGACTTACCATAAGACGGAGTACGGAACTCTGGTTGCTTGATTACCGCGCCCCAAGAATTGGGACAATTTTGCTGAGATTGCACAGAAAAAGAAGTGAGGTTGTCTTTTGAATCAAAACAATCATATACTCGTACGAATCTAAAGAAGAGGCGTCGAATCGAGTCTATGCAGCCATCTTTCAGTCGGGGAGACTTTCACTAGACGGGCGAACGAGGAACACAAAAGGTTATTTAGATTTTGTCTTTTTGCCCCTTTCGTCCCAATTCAGAGGAAGTGAGCTCAACATTAATTTAAATGTCAAGTTGTGTTATGAAATTACTTAAAGAGAAATCTTGTAATAAAATTTCTGTATAGATTTTACCGTGATTTAGATTAAAATGGTATAGCACGTACCTGCAGCGAAATTTTTCATATAAAGATTTTTTATGACTTTTTGAGACATACTTTAGCTTTCTCTAATTGCTTAATTTCAATAGGTCAAAATATTTTGTCTTGCAAGAGGCTCCATCAGTAGATTCAATCATTCATTTTGATAAATTACATAACTGAAACAAGGCTCGAAAAAATTGATATCTTAAAGGATATGAAACATATTCATTTGTTGTAGCTTAGTAAAAGTATAAGAGTGTAACAAATTGTGAATATTACAAATATATCAATAATTATCGAACTTGAACGAATGTCATTTTGTAACATTACACTGATCTACTTTTTTGTTATTTTTTCTTACAGAAAAAATAATAATTATCTATATGTAAATTACGAATTCAGAAAATAATTAAATACTTCAGAAGGTTTGTGGAAAAACAGTGTATACGACTCAAATAAATTACGAATCAGGTGAAAATACCTTAAATTCTCATAATGTGCTTTCAAGTACCTTTAACTTCAATTATTGGTCGTCCAAAGTGGTTAAAATGAAGCGATTGAAGAAATGACGGAAAACGGTTAAAATCATTACCCATATCCTTTTTTGAAACCCGTACGTTTGGAGTATTATCAGTTCCGGATGTGAGATATAACCAAAAATATGCTATAACATGTATTACAAAAACCTTGTTAAACAGTAGGTATTATTACTGAAATTAACTTAGATATTTGTTTGGACTATATACGCATACAGGTATATTAAAATAGTTTGTATATAAACTAATTACAAATTTCGTAACAATATTTAGTTTACATTAAAACATGAACAAGCTTGAAAATAAAATGTCAAATATAAGAAAAATGAACGTTAAATGAAGTTTAATAACCCGCAGGATCCTCCCACATTCAAGGTTTATAACATCAATATTAAAAATTCAATAAAATAAGCTTATATACAATTTTGAATATATAGATGTGGAAGTTTTCTAAAAGAAGTATCAATTAGGGATCGAATCTGAGGCCTTTGAAATGATGCTTCGATGCTCTAAGAAATTAGCAAGAATAAGTTGACTCCACCAGCAAACAAGTCAAGTAAATTACATTTGAAACTTTCAAAAGATTAAGTAATACATGTAACAGTAGTATTTCTTTTAATTAACTTGGAAGAAAAAACAAAATACATAGCTCTAATGTCACAATGCACCAATACCTAATTTTTATGGATGAATGTACTTGCAAGGAAGTACAAAAATTGTAATAATGATATACCTATACACATGTAGTATATAGCAATAAGAGCTTTTAAACTGAGTAAAATTTGGTAGTTTGATTTAAACGTTTTGAGTTTAGAAAACAAAATTGTTGAAAATCTCTTAAGCTAAAACCTTCCATTTTATTACTTTCCTTGTAAAATGTAGCATTTCGTTCTAAATTAAAAAAAGCTATATATATATATTTGTGTTCTGTCGTCCTTTTAATATCACAAAAACGATTATTTTCACTAAAAATATTTCATGACCCTTAAAATTGACTTACAATGATATTTTCATTTCTGAATAAAATTTAAGTAAAAACTACATACGTAATGAACAAATATGCAAATTGCAGCATCAGTTACACTTTCAATTCGTTTTGCAAACCAAGGCCAAGTTTAAACGAAAAAGCGCCGTCATGTCCAAATAGCGCTAGGTCACTTCCAGATCCGAATTAGGATAGAGGTCTATTAACACCCACTTCCATTCATACATCCGGCTAGTCTCGTATGGCAATTAATTTCCCAAAAAGCGGAAGCAAACGCGTTCGACCATTTCAACAGATAAATTGTCGCCGTTGCTGCGACATGCAACAAAGGCTGCATGCGATGCTTCACGTAGATATTTAAAATTTTGTGAAAGTCACCTGTTTTGCATTTCAAGCACGGCTCCGATTCATAAAAATTAATTAGTCCGACAAGGATATGCACTTATGTATGAGCAAATTATGGAGCCAGAGATCTGGTCTGCGGACTGACAGCATTTCGATGGTCATGCAACATGCAAATGTTGAGCAATTTATGGGCAGCATAAATGAGATCACGCAGGACATCTGTCTCGCGGCACGGAAAGCGATCTAGAAGGAGTTCTAGCCGTGCAACCGGCGATTGTAAAGACAGTCAAAGTGTCTCAAGGTTACTTACTTATCTGCGATCGAAGTCACAATCGCTCCTCGCAACAATTCCCGCGCGAATAAAATTAACTTTTTGCGGGCTGGCTGCCGTCGGCGATCCAAACAATGCGAACTCATTTAGATTGGCGATCGAAACAATGTGATCGCATTCTGAGTGCGCGATTACCGCGCTACCCCCGGGCTAATTGGACTGGAAGAATGCGGCTGGACCGGGGCTCCCAGGGGCTGCCCTGGCCGCAGGAGCTCCACTGGACAGGTGCCCCGATCTAATCGGCCTCGATCAAATGCAAAAAATTCTAATCCGCTGGAATCCAATAATTCACTTCGCTATTGCGCGCCATTCGCAGAATTAAGTCGATCTTGCGCTGGGCGTTGGCTTCCGTGCGCAGATGATGCGATAAGAAAAGCCGATCTTTTTTGCATCCCTTGCCCACCTTGATCAGGTGATTGGCGCAGCCAGTCCTGGATAATCTCTGCGGAATTCACTAAACCCGGATGGGTGTGATACCATTCGCCAGATATCCGGCACGTACGAAATCCTTTGTTTTCGAGCTGATTGACGAATGGGCGGGCCTCCAGCTGGATCCGAGGCTTGCGACAAATTTAATTACTGGTCGACCCTAACTTATTAAGCGATTCCAAAAGTAATAGTAGGCCTTCAGACAAGTGACAAATTGTGCACACGGCTGGCTGTCTGGGCGCGGTAATTTTTGGCGAAAGAAACTTATGAAGCAAAATTAATTATATTCCCGCTTATTTAGCAATTCAAATTAACGCCATTGTAGAGCTGCAGACAGATAATGATAAATAATAGGAAATTATTTTGATTTATATACGACTAGGAATGTTGCGGATATTGATCTCTTTCGTAATCATTTTCAAGCGACTTCAATCAAAACGTGAAGTTTGTGAGCTTCAGCAATGAGTACATATGCATGTGTTTATATTCAACACGTAATGTTTGTTTTTTGTTTCGGTTGAGAATCATTAAACCGATGCGACTCATACATTTTCTACAATGTAAATCTAATATTAAGTACCTAAGGTTCTCAACAAAACTATTAAGACTTATTTGAAACTATATATTTAAAAAGTAGTCAATTTTTTGAAATACCATCCGCCTTATGTCACTAACTAGTGACTCTGGTACCTTCTTTCATTTATAAAACTTAACATGCAGATGTCTTCTAAATCGTTGTACAATTATGTAGCTCTCCAGGCATACATAGATTTAAAGGATAATAATTGTTTTATTGACACTCCATTTCATATCGAATACTCTTGGACGAGATTTTAAAAACGTGGTTAAGTTGAATACTTCGCGAGAAACATATGACTAATTTTTCAAAATCCAAAATAGTAGCACTTAGTAAACACTGGCAAAACATGTTTCATTGAACAACATTTGTTAATAACTTTTTTAGATATTCTACAAACTTAGTTTTGCAATTATTCAAATAAATCTTCATTTAACACCATGACGGTAATAAACATAACAGGGATGTTATGCGTTCATTTTAGAGCATTTATTGTATCATGCGCTGTGCCGAAGCATTGTATATTTTATTTATTTTTACAATACTTACACAAAAAAACTCACTCGCTTGTTACTTATATAAGGAAAGTTCCGGGTTGTATCATTAGCTTCGATTTGATATCCTTGCAGATTAAGTTAAAAACTCATTTTGTAAATTGCGAGCTTTATCTTTGTATTAACAAATATTTACCATTTTTTAAAATACATATTTAGATTAAGAGAAAAAACCCTCAAGGTATTAGTCATTTTCAAATATTTATTTTCACATTCTCATTTGCTTTTAACGCAAAGTTGGGGCTTGACTTTTATAGAATTAATTTTTAAACATCATCTGCAATATTTCAGCGCATATCTCAAATCGAAATCGAAACTAGTATTTTTCGGATTTTGAAGTTAAATATTGTAGCCTTACAAATTGCATTTCTATTTTATTCAACTATGTATGCATATAACCAACCATTATGATAATGAATGAATTAATACATATTTGCTTGCATAGGTACGTCTTCTTTGTATTTGTATCCTATGATGCACTTAACTGCCTTCATAATAGACCAAACAAACAAATTTAATATTCAAGACTCAGAATATCCAAAAAACCAAGTCGTTTTTATGCTTTTATTTAACTTGAGTTGTAGGTATAGGTAAAATTTTGCAAAAGTTTTGTTATGTATGGATTTATCTCAAATTGAGTTTCTACAAAATTTTTCAAATTTGCCATGTCGAATTCTATTTAAATTATCTAATATTTGCAATATAAAAAAACGTTGAAAAGGTAAAGTTATTGTATATGATATGTAGATAACAAATTTATGTAAACCTGCATTTAACGCGGCGCTTCGGTTCTCGACTTTTCGCTGATTTAGTTTTATTGTCGCGATTTGAAAACCAGGTTTACAGTTTTTTACAAATTCATAATTCGCATTGATATCCAAGTTAAGACATTTTTGGACAAATACATATATGACAATTATTGGTTACTATATAAATATAATTATATTAAGTAAATAAATTAGGAAGTACCATCATTAACCCTTCCTCTCTCAGTATAAGGCTTAGTAAAGCAACACATTTTGACTAAACTCCACATTTGATTCTTAGATTCGATTTGTATTATAATATAAAATTGTTGACAAAGTTTACCTGTTACTTTAAATTGTTAGAAATCCAAAAAATTATGTTTTGTCTAAAACAAGTTTGCGACTTTTTGAAATTGAAATTCTTAAAGTGGGAATCTTAATTTATCTGCGCATTTGTAATAAAGGGGTTCATTTCAAGGAGCATTATGATTATATTACTATAAAAATAATATCATTTACATGATTGAAATAGTAATTTGCTTTCCTTTCACTCTACCATAAAAAAATGTTCTTACCTTTAATTAGAAAAACAAAAAAAAGTGGAAAAACCTAGTGTTGAATTATTTATCACACTTTTCACAGGAAACATTGCTTTAATAATTCCTTTTTATGTTACCGAGAAGCGAGAGCTTCTAAAAGCAATTTAATCAAAAGCGTAGTTAAAAAGAGCGCAGTACGTGACCATAAAAAGTGGTACATAAACTTCAGTAATCGATAACTACACATGTCGTGACCACCGATGGAATCGAGTTAAAAGATAACTAACAGTGATTTACTTTCGTGTTAATCGAAGAAATCTTGTATCTTAAATATTTATCAGATGTTAAATATCCTGGGGCAAGTCGAGCAGTACTAATAAATATTAGAATTCCTTAAGTTATTGCCACTAGCTTGTAATTTATAACCACGGCTTATCAAGCGGGACAACCAGGAAGCATCAGAAGTGGGGTAGGCAAGCATATTTTGTGTAATTATAAGATCTGAGTATTTCTTTGTGAAGTTTTAAATTGAAACGCAGCTATCCGCCACCAAATATGCGTGTGATCCAATTTTATAGCAGAGCAGCACCTTTGCTGGCCACATCCGCTTTAGGCCGCGAGTTGTCTGGGCGTATCTAAACCTCCTTGGCGACTCGCAGGAATGCGTCACTGGCCTTATGATAATCAAGAAAATAAAAAATGGACCAAATGCAAGGTTTCAGCAGACAATGGTGTGGACGGAGGCAAAAGTTGCTGTACCTGTTTATTCGCAATTCGCATGCTGATTGCAAATCCGACCAAACCAGGAAAGCATCGCTCCAACGACTTTTAACTCTTTATCATTTTTTCGATTTTAAAACTTTTGTAATCGCATTAACAAAGAAAATAAATACTGCAAAAAATAAACAACTCGAAATTCTTAGTCCTTGATGCGATTTTGAGATTTCCACAAGCTCCGACGACATGCTGCTCATCTCAGGTAAAAAACGTGCAGTCACCTGCATTAATTAGCCCGGCTGGAAATAGAGTTAATGACACAATCGGGCACTGTCTTGACGGCGCGGAATGCCCGCGGTAAGAAACCTGAGCGTCATAATTGCCCCAAGCGCGGTCGTAGATCTTGTCGCGCGTGCGCCAGGGGGACCCCGCTTCTTAATAATTAAATATTAATACCGCCTCGTCGCGGCTCTCGTGATTTATTCAGTGATCGCCGTAATTGGCGTAATGTTGGTAAACAGTGATAGACCCAGTGGTGGCTGCAATTAGAGCACCTGTGGGCGATTTAGAATGTCGGCAACATTAAAATGTTTCCCGCGAAGTTGCGAACTAGTTTAAGACAATCATAATGGTAATTGGCTTGGGTGGATTTATTAGTCCCTGATTAATTGCTGACCGCAAGTCACTTTGCGGTTTTGGACCGTGGTGTGAAAAATAACAAAATAAGTACATGTGTGCTTTGCTACATGGGCGTTGGGTTATCTGGAAATTGTCACAAGAATTTAGATGGAAATAAAATTAATAGAGGCCCATGCAATTAGCATTAATTGACATTACGTCAACTGAAAAACACAGCGATTTTCAGCCTTGTTAATTAACTAGATCTGTTCTATTGAATTAGGTATTCAACATGACCTGAAAATACAATGTACCTATTATTTTAACAGAACCGGACACAAGTCCCAATATACTTTAAAATAGTAGACTTATCGTTTCGTAAGTGTATTTAATTTAGAATGACGAGGTGAGCCAAAGTAGTGCAATGTTTAGCACGAAGAAACAATGATTATTAAAAACAGAAGTCGATTTATTTATTATTAGGAACAGGCACGTATTTTTGCATTTTTGTGTGGTATATCCTAATGCATTGTTTCCCTAAGTGCAATATTCTATTTTAAATTTTCATAGGTTTTTGTATGGCAAGGGACAACCGAATTTTTTGTACCTTATAATGATCCAATAGCAAACACAAGGGTGCAAGGCCTATTGGTGTGAATTACCATACTGAGAATATAATGAAAATTGGAGAGGGTTGTCGAAAACATAAAATGTTCACCCAAAATAAAAATTTGTTAAACCAATCAAAAAATGCTAATGAAAACCTAAATGTAGTTGATACAACATAAAATTCTGTTTTCTTAAACATATCAAATATGTATTTTTCAATTGTAGTAACTGATTTATATTTTATTTATCATTCGGAGCAATTGTTCATGCCAACCAAATTAGACCTAGTTCTTCAACTTCTTATTGGGTATCAGAGAGGTTTATCTGAATAAAATGAATTTGTTACTGAGAGTAGTCTTTTCTACAAATATAATATATTGCGAAGTTATCATGAAGAATTAATTTCTATAGCACCAAAATTTTTTTTCATTGTAAAAGAATTATTTTATTAAATCAACAGCTTGGGGGTTGTGAAACGAAATTTTGATCAGTTACCACAGCCGAAGCAATCTCAGAAATAAGGTGTAGGTTTACAATCATTCTGTCTGTGAAGATGTAGGTCCATGAGAAGCCGAATTTTGCATTAATTCATAATTTAATTTAATTAGATTTGAATTTCTTAATTAATATTCAATTTGTTGATTGAAGTTTATTTTATGAAGTTTGTATCCGTTATAGAATTGTGAAATACCAGTAATTTCTTATAACAGTCCGAGATTTGATTTAATGAAGCCTGTAATTTAGTGTTTAACAACATACATAATTTCATCATATCCCGTTTTTGAGAAAATTGGAGCTAAAACTGCAACAAATTGTGTGGGCGTACATTTATTCACTAGAAATTATATGTACATAAATTAATCTGTTAAATAAAATTAATAGAATATTTCGACAAATGTTAAAGCCTCTAGAATTTTTCTTAATATAATTGCTAAATCTTGAACCCTTATTTCAGTCGCATTAAAAACAACTACACTACTCCGTTGTTTTGTAACGAATTTTCAAAAATGTATACAGTCTCTACTTTGAACAAAAAACAAATTTTTTTTCGCCAAAGTTAGAGTTTTAGTTACCTCTTCGTTATGAAAAACAAGCTTATTTAAAAATTAAAATGAAAGTATGAAATTAAATGTCTAATTTCAAACAATAATTTTAATGAATTTTCTTAAAAACTACTTCCATATAATTTTTTCTTTTATAATTTTATGGTGTATAACAATACGATGTTTTATCCTCTTTAAACATATTTTTATTGAAAACATGACGTAATGGAACATTTTCCTTTTTGAAACTCTAATCAAATTTATTAGAAATGATCAAATTTATTAGAAATGATCGATTGTTCGGTGCAAAAATTGCTGGTGATCAGTGTAATTTAATTTATATTTTATTTTACGTTTAAAAAAATTGTAATAATATCATTAAATTATTACCTTTGAGTCAATTCTTCCGAAAAAGTTAGAACGCAATTTTTGCATCTTTCGTTATGGAGATATTTTTTATAAAATTAAAAACCAATTCAGCTTCCTTTAAAAAGCATTACGTACATACATATATATACCCCGGCGTTTGTATCAAAGTACAATTATGTAAATGATAATATGATTTCGTTTATACATTGATGCAAATATTTGCTACGAAAGACTGACCTTGATTGTTAATAAAGAGAAATATTTTCTGCGAATTAGACAAGGCCCGGTTCCATTTCTAAGAAGAAATCTATGAAGTACGGAACCTCACCTAAATTAATGAGTAACTCTCCTTGAGATTAACTTCCTTTCACTAGTAGTTACTACACCTTCCAGCAGAAATTAAAAGAAGTTCAAAAGCGGCCGATTGAAAAATTTTCCTCTAATTCAAATAAATTAATGGCAATGTCACTAGCGTGGGCAAACTAAATATGTTCGGCAACTGCATTTTCCTGCTTGCTTGATTCATCACTTAAAACCATTTAGCTGAAATCATCTATAAAAGTTGTATTTAGGTATGAATGCGTCAGTTATGATTTCATCTATTGTGATTTGGATTTGGAAAAGCGGTTGCAATTCATCTAAATGTATCCAACGTTTTCTAAGTTGTTTATTACAAGCTTAAAACTATTTATATAATTTTCAAAGCTTGTTACAAAGTTTAAATGGAAAGCTAAGATCAATTTATTTTATAAGTAATATGTTCGTCGTTGTAACGCAATTTTAAAAATCCTGACACAATATGTTGCTCGAATTCCGCAATCAAAAAAATAATTACGTGACGCGCCGCGTGAAATGTCTGCAAAAGTTAAATTAATCACGCATATCCGCTTGAGGTGTTTTTTTTGGTCCATTTCAAGCAGCTTCTTTGGAGCGTCTTACAGTTTCTCAAGCCGCGAGAAGAGCAAACTTCAAAGCAGGTGGGCAAGAGTAATATGCAAATTAACGATTATTTTGCAATTAAACAGAAAATGAATGGAGCAATTTAGGTTTGCGATGTTTTTCATTCATGCGTCGGGGTTGCTGTGGACAACCCCACCACAATGGCTTCTTCGAATTGGGGGTGTGCGTAGATAGGGCCACTAAACGGAAACCAGAGCTTTGTGAAAACTCAATAGATAAAAATTTAAATTTATGACGCCCACTGCGCATTAAAAATGTTTTATGAAGGCCACTAGAGATTTATGGTCTCATTGCGGGGTTTAATGACTGTTGCAATTGAAACATGTATGCCTCCTACTGTGATACAAAATTCTTTTGAAAATGCGAAATAAGTGAAATTTATCTCATTAGATCTGAAAAGTAAGAGATTTTAATTTTTGATTAAAATCTCTTACTTTTCAGATGTACATATATACAAGTGAAAAGTTAATAAGATTAAGATTTATTAAGATTAACATTTAGGGCGTTATTTACGAAATCGATTTGTTAGAAATTTCACTCGAATCTGATTTCATGGCATTTATGATATTCGTTGAAATTTGGCTCGATGCTTATCAAAAATGCATTCGGTGATTTCTCTATGTGGGTTTTCAAACAAGAATGGTTTTTACGAAATTCAATAAAATTAATTACTGCTTTCAAACGAATTTCCTACGTTCTTTAAGGAACCGCTATTTTGAGATTATATCAAATTTATATATGAAATTATTGTTCGATTCGAACTAAAAGTCGAATCGTTTTTATGTCCGAATCGTGTTCTTGAATAAGAACTCAGCTCTGTGAAGGACCATTTTCGACCTCAATATTTAATATTTTTTTAAAAGAAAGGAATAAAATATATAAGAACAAATACACTTAGGAATTACTAGGAATATATTAAAGTATATACAAATTAGATGTTCACAAAAAAATTTCAAAAAGGTGACACACCAGTTGCGCGCCAAAAAAATAAAAACAACGCAAACAATTTTAGCTTATTGAGAAAAAAATGCAAAATGAACATTTAATTAACAGCAAAAAAATTGAAGCTGTGTGCACATGAAACGTATCTACATTTAAAGTTCCATGCTTTGTAACATTAATAATACTGTTGAAAGAAAACACATCAACATAAAAAATTGTACCATTTTTGTCAAAATTGTGACCCGAACTCAAAAATAAAAGAAAACCCCTTTTTTTAAGGTGTTTTTTATAAAAACTTTTACAGGTAGTAAAACAAAGTTTTATGCAATGGTGAAGAAGTACATACTTTGACGAGGAACTTGTAGATTTTTAATGACACCGCAAACATAATTGTGAAATTATTATTTCAGGGGATACAGAAGTTTAAAGTCAAAACAGTAACTTTTTGTTTAACACCTGATAAAAAACCCATAATGACCAAACTCACAGTTTTGAGTGGATAGAAAAAACTTTAAAATGTTTCTATTTATTTCATGTATAACATTTTTTCGAGCAAATAACCGATCATAAAATTCAAAGATAATTTTTCTAACTCTTCTTACGTTTACTACGAAGGAGGTGGATAATAAAACCTTTTAAGCTTCTGATTCATAAACAAGATCATACAAGTTACCAGAAAAGCTTTAGATCATTAAAATTGAATTATATTTCCCAAGATTCTAACTGTTCAAAAACTTGAACATAGCATTTTTCGATTATCATTTAATACTTAATAGTTTTATACTTAATTCAGTACTTATATAATTTATTTGCGTTATGTATTTAATATAAGTCGGAATGATAAGTGTATTATGTCAGAGTCAACTACGAAACCTCAACATGTGATTTAGAGATAAACATAAAACCAGTAGGTATATCAAAAAAAAATTAATTAATTAGCAACACTTAAATTTAAGCCCAATCTCGAAGACTTGATGTAAAATCTGTTATGCAAGCAAATCTTAATATCAGCCATTAAGTTAGCTCACTGGCACTAATTAAAGCGACTGAAGATGGAGAATTGCCCAAGAAGTGAAAAAATCTTCTTAAGACTTCTGTGCTCTGTTTTAATTAGCTTAATTTCTATTCCAGGTGAAAAGACACAGTGAAAGCGCCCTGGCAGTCGTCCATCAATTTTTCTGATCCACCATGGGAATGTTCGCCTGGAACACATGAGAGCCTCAGCATGAGATAATTTTCAAATGTGATCCAGCTAACAAAGCGCACAATTGTTTTTCGTAATTATTTAAAATCCATCCAACTGCCTGAATTTCTCGTATCATTAATATTTTTAGTCATTACTGAAACAGCTAAATAATTGATTAACCACCAAAAGCACATACAGAATCACCATGATGACAAGCAGCAGAAAACAATTCTCAGTTGGGCTTATCTGCTCAATTTTTGTGGTGAGCTGATCTGACATAATTATGTAGTTTCCTTCTTCCGATTTTTCAAATACAATTTGATTTCAGATACTTGTAATTGCCACCAATTCACACCCACCGTGCGGCCTCTACGGCGCCCCACCGTGTCAATTTGTTCCTGCACCCCCGGGAAAAACGCCGCCGTGTGCCCGGCCAGGGAAAACATACTGCGAGCATATCGATACCTATCCGACGTAAGTAGAATCATTTTTCCTCCCTAATGACCCATAAGTTAAACATGCTCGCGTGATTGCATAATTGCTAACTGGCGTGGCGCCCCGATAAGTGTAGATGAAAGGTGCTCTACTCATGAGGTTTTTCGAAAAATGAAGCAGCCATTTATACGAGAGGCTGGTCAATTTGTGCCGCACAATATTTCTTTTTTTCTTTTCAGGTATCATTTGCATACTATTATTACTACTATTACTAGTATCATTCGGATACTACTACTGTTATTACTAGACTGCCAAAAGATTTACTAGAGCTTTGATTAACAAAGTCCAACTTCCACATTATCAACGAATTTCTATGTTGTTTCCTTTGCAAAAGAGTTTAAAATTCATATTACATATTATTATTTTGTTAATGACAGAAAGAATACTTTTTTAGTGATATGGAAAATAAGTTTTGAGCGAGTCTGTCCCTTGATTTCAGCAAAATGCCACTTTTTAACTCGAGGACAAAATCGGTGACAGAGTAAAAATGTCCTATTTAGTTCCCTTTGGAGAAAAAGTGTCATTTTACTTCCTTAAAGTAGAAAAAACATTTAAACTCTCGACGGTGATACTATAAAAATAAATATGTATACCTAGGAAACAAAATATGACATATTAACCCGTAGTAGCAGCAGACAGTTTTAAACCTTGTTTAAGTGTATAGTTAGATAACGATTGGTTTTTTCTTCCTACCAATTTTTTCAAATTTTCAATAATAAAAAATGAAGAGTAGTTCTCCTGAACTACAAACCATCAAAGATAAATAAACTCAAATTACCGCTCTAACCATTTATTCGTTGTTGAATATAACGCATATACAATATCTAAAATTATCCCAAAGAATTCGGATATTTCATTTATCAATATTACCTGGAATCTTAAACTATTTGAATTCAGATCCGGAACTATCCGGGTCTAGTAGATCTTGCCTGATCATAGTCGTTTATCCAAATAATATTTAAAGAACTAATTAATTTTTAAATATACGATACTAGTCTTTTTATAGACAAATTTCATTGCACCTAATAATTAAAGAATTCAGATTTCAATTCTCTTTGTGAACATGTAAATGCGTTTACACATGCTGAAAATGATAAACTAACATTTATAGAACTAAAAATAGCCACGACAATATTCCATAATTCATAAATATGTATGTTGAAACTTTAAGCATAAAATATACTCAATAAGCATATTTCACTTTTCACTCTACATGCATAAGAAAACATGGCATTATTTTTAAATCTTTTACAATTGTAGAATAATTGCACATCGAGATAAGGCCAAAACTACTTACCAAAAAGTATCTTAAACAAATTAGATAAAATTGCCGCCTTAAGTTAAGAATTGTTTAAAGCCTGTCGTAAGATCACCCAGTTGCATGGAACTAGATTTGGAACATGAAACATAAAATTTGTTTTATCTTAATGGCCGTAGTACTTTTAGAAACAAAATAATATAATACGATTTTTAGAAAGGCTATAATCAAGATTTTCTAAAATACTTAGTATATTTTCATCAAATTTTACAAAATCAGATTTACAGCCTTAGCTTCCCGAAGCATCGTTATGGTTTAATAAAACGCAATTAGTTTAACAGTTTTCGATATTTCACTCATCGGAATAAAGTTTTTAAAAAAACTTTACAAAATTAGGAAAGAGCACACTTTTCAAGATTATATTTGAATTTATTTCTAAATTCATCATATTTTTGAACCGTAAAATATAGTTATGTATACCATCAAAGTGATAAAAATAGGTGTACATGTACTGTTTTCCATATAGGGAAATAACAGTTTTCATAAAGCTATCTCACATTATAATATTTACACTCGTTTTATTTAACAACATCGGAACAATCTGTGTCATAATTTATTTAATCATTAATAGATTAATAACAACTCTTTAATTTATAATATATAAAAGCATAGATTAAGAGATTAGGATCACAACATTTATTGCACATAGTAATAGCTAAATATTACAAACCTTGCCGTATCTACAGTTATTTTAAAATGAAATATTAAGTAAACAATTTTTTTTGTGTGCTTCTAAATATATGAAAAGATTGCAACTAACGATGAAAAACATTAAGTTATTGACACCTTCTGCCAAAAAATATGTCCTTTTTTTGAGTGAAAATTCGAGCCACTGGGTCAAGGCCATATCAGCACAACTTCTGATCGCGCCAAGGTCCAATTTTCTCTCAGTGCGATAAACAAGAAGAAGAAAGCATTGCCACTTCCATGAATGTCAAGTAGACCCTGATACGATCGCGATCAGGTCCGATAATTGGTCAATAAATCTGCCGCTGGGTAACGGTGAAACAAGTCGCCGTCGGTAAGCAGATCACGTTTGGCACGATCAGTAAAAACCGCGTTTTTTTTACCTTTCGCGATTGCACCTGAAGTTGGCAGACAAAGCTCATCGAACTTTCGCGCCGAGATGTTCCGTCCCACACAGCACCTGGCGTAGGAGCCATCGCAATTAAACGCGCGCTGAATAATTATTATCTCATCGCACCGAGTCAATTTTGCTTCTTATTTTTTACGAATGGCACACTCCCCGAAGCACCGAGCCGGAAGTGACCAGGTTAGGCGGAATGGTAGAAATTGTGCTGTGGGAATGGGGTTTTCAATGAGCGCTTAATCGACTGAGTGGAGCCCGGTGTGACTGTACGACTTCACTTCTGAACACTTTCCCTTTTCAGGTATCTCATCAAGCATCTTGTCCAGAAGTGGGGCTATGAGGCTAAGAATCTGATCATTGATGAGACGAGTGACGAGTTCACCTCTCTTAGGTATCAACATCACGAAATATCCCACTTTTATGACCCAGCAAATATTTTCGGTCCACCAGTAGCCAACCACCTAAACAGCCAGTTCGAGGGGTACAAGTACGACGCGCCGCACGGCCATCGCGGATATCCCGAGCCAATCTACATACCCAAGCCACAAGATTCTGAGTAAGGACGAAGGATTCACCAAACGCGCAAGAATATCTATAGTAACACATCAGTTTTAGTTTCCTCATTTACAGCTCCCTTGCTTCCCCCAATTACAAGCAGAAAATTAGCAACACCTGGACTGCTCCAAAGGTGTCCCATTACAACCCGGCAGAGTGGCTGAGGAGGTACACCAGAGACCTCAGCCTGAAAAAGTCTCGAGATCAACAAACTACGACTTCAACTAGCAATTCTACAAAGTCTGAGATGGGTGTGTCTGTACGCAACGAATTTTTAGATCTTTTCAACGAAAACAACCAGAGCAAGCATCGGTCCAAACGGCAGAACTCGGACAGGCAGGCGTTATGCCAAACCAACTCCGAGTTCATCACTCCACAAGCAGCGCTAAATACCCAAGGTAACGACGTTTGCGTTTAAGTCTGAGAATTACAAAAAATATACATTATGTTTATTCCCTCAAATTTCAGGCAACTGGATGTTCGTTGTAAATGATAACAACGTTGCCACCCAGCAAGTGAGGGCGGTTTCTTGCGCGTAAGTATTACAAACTTTTAAGTAACTGAAATTGCCTTTAAAAGTAATAAGTCATCAAAGCACAGTTGCGTCTAAACTTAGCTAAGATCGGCATCTTATATTAGCAAAGCACCTTTGATTTCGAAAATCTTTTTGCTCACAAATTAGATGAACTTAGTTTTGGTTTGAGCTATAGCTAAATATTGCTTTCACTTTCGGACGTTAAACTGGCCGAAATGGGAAAAGTAAAAAACCTTTGTAATTTTATTTAATCGAGTTAATAGATGCTGCCTCGTATTAGTTTAAAATTGAAAAGACACCTGAATTGTAATTTTATGCATTTAAAGCTCTTCATACCAAAAGAAGACGGAAACGACTCATTCTTTGACTTTTAAAACACGAAAATCCTTTAATTAATAAAGCCAGGGTCCCTAGGACTTAATCTTGGAATAGTTTTTACTTTTATTGTATGTGTATTATTTCGAATTCTTGCCGATTAAACTTTATTTACCAAACAACAGAGTTGTAATATCTGTTGATTGTTGCTCCTTTCTGAAAACATATAGCAATGAACAAAACAGTTGGTTTTATGAATAAAAGTTAAAATATCTTCTTTGTAGAAAATTTCCTAAGCAAGAAAATTGATAACCAACTTTTAAAAAGGACGGTTAAGGAAATATTCATAAAAAATGGTTTTAGGCGACTTTGACCAAACATAAAATGGTGGTACAGTGTCATTAGAACAACAAAACGAAGCTGTCAATATAAATTTATAATTTTTCCCGAATTTCGAAGCCTATTATTACTGGACTATGTGGTTAAATATTTCACCTGTATTTTATACCTAATTTAAAAGATATATGTGATTGTATAACAACTATTGTTAGTGTATGACTAAAACAGAAAACACCGGTATCCGTCAGTTTAATTCTAACTATTAATTTTAAGGAGTAAGTTGGAAAATGAAAAATGCACACAATTGTGGGCTAACACGGATAGTAAGTAGTAAGAATATTTGATAAGTTAGAGAAAATATACCAAATCAACTTGAATAAAATCAGGACGAAAACTTCTCACGAGTGAACTTGAAATCAGCAGCAATAGTTATTTTTATAAAGCTATTAAAATTATATTGCTAGAAAACTTTTATGGTAAATGCCAGTGGAATTATACTCGTACATATGTATATAATACATAAATCATTTCAAACTTTTGAATTTCGAAAACAGACAAAATGGCGACAAAATGATACATTGGAAGTTCAGCAAATTAAATAAAATTATTTTCATTTTCAATTCTCTCTATATCTAAATGTAGCATACATATGTATATCGTAGATATACCTTTTACTATAAGAATTGTTATAGAAATTAAATCAATTTGTTTAGAACCTATGTCGAAGTTTATTTTGATATGTAAATATACGGTTATTAAACGTTACTTTATTTTCGCAGTTATCTTTCAGCAATTACTATAGTAAAATTAAATCCATGTGCTACAATGTAGGTTTTCTAGAAAGTTTCACTACATTTTTGGATTGGAATAGAGTAACGCTATTATTTCGTCAGTATAGATTTTGAAAACAAACGTGTTCCCTTCCATATTAATCTGTACGAAAAAGGTACTTATAGAAGTAGATTCAGGTCAAATCAGCCTTATTGTGTAATGTTTTAAGGGTGCAATAGCGTTTTACGGGTGTCAATACCATTCGTGTTCAAAAAGGTGTTTTTGTTCCACCCAAAATAAAAGGCAAACCAACACTCAAATTCAGCGCCCCTAATTGACCTTGAATCAGAAAGAGACCCTTTGCGTTTCCATCCCCATGAACCAAAATAGCTCTGGAGGGTGCAGCAATTTCCGAAGTACCTCCCCAATTGTGCAGCATTCAAAGCGAGAAGATCCCCGAACCTGTGCCGGACAAGTTAAGCGAGATTTCGGCACGCATGAGTGCACAAACAAATAGAATCTACCCCACCGTACCGCCAAAAACGCCCTAAACCGCTTTCCTATACGCTTAGGATTTTAATTTTTCCCTTACTTTTATATTTCTCCTTATATATATATTCCTTTGCACAGTGTCCGCCACGCTTTTCGTTAACCCTGGCGGGTTTACCGCTGTCTGTCGCCAGTTCGAACGATTTTGGTCCGGAATTAAGCTCACAGGGGAAGCAATACCTCCTCTATTCTGAAGCGGTCCCGCACGCATCCGGAAAGGGCCAAAATTAGGGACAGTTTGTAAAGACATTTTAGCAATAGGGAGCCATTCACTGGTAAATACCGCAAAATACCAAACCTTCCTCAACGAGAACGGGAGATCACCCTGAGTCACGACCACCCTTCTCCCAGTGCGACCGTGAGGTCAATTGGGTCTCTGCAAGGGTGGCTGAGATTGGAAAATCTACTGAAAAGCGAAAAGAGTCCCCAGCAACCAGCAAGTGAATAAACCGAACAGGTGATGGAAGGGATGGGACCGGAAAAACGGGACGCCCTGCAGGAACTGTGCCAAGTTCACTTGATTGTACCTAAATTGGACTATTTTTACGTTAAAATGCTTCGTAATTCAGCTTAATGCCAAATTCGCCAAATTCGTAAAATTTATAAGAACGCAGTGTACTATAGTATATGAATGTACTACGCATTTACCACACACGCAAGTTGTAACAAAATTGATTACTTTCGACTGCCATTATTATTACGAATAGCGGAAATTAATTCTTATTACCTTTACCTTACCATAACTACTATAAACTTCGTAAATTGTAATGATTTCAAAAGTAACCTCCTTGGAAATTAAATAATGGTTTTTTAGAAATTTTGTCAAACAATTATGGTAAGACCTAATTTCAGATACATCTCCTCTTATCAACTAAAAAAACTCTACCCTTGGAAGAGAAGGCACACTAACAATCAATTTATGGTCATAAAATTGTTCATTAGTACTTTAAATTACAATTAACTAATATAACAGTTCACTTATTATGATTCCATCTATAATGATCAAACGTAATGCATCATATTATGTCGTAACTGCGTCATGAATTTTGGCTTTCCTATGAATTGTTATGAACTATAACTATTATCCTTTTATTGATATATCGTGATCATTGTCAAGCGATTTATAAAAGCAAATCATAAAAAATCCTTGTTCAAATTTTATCCACAATATTGCAACTATTCAAATTGTTTACTTTATTAGATATTACACTATTTACGTAGAGTTTCCCTTCCCTTAACACGCTTCGTGCCATATGGCCCAAAAATTCGTCATGAGGGGTCCCTTTTATCACACATATTTTTAAATAAAATTGTGTCACGAAAGTTTTCTTAAAAATGCTGGTATAAAATATGTTAATCACACTGTAAAATCGATAAAAATGGAAAAATAAAAAAAAAATTGAATAATCGTATAACTTTATTACACTATAGCTAAAATGCTTAAAAACTGAGCAAAGCTCAGTGTCGATTTTTATATAAAATCTCCGAGGTTTATCTCATTCAAACCAAGATTAAGCTCGAATTTTCTATATAATGCTTTATCGAAAAGCAATTGTGTATTTTTTTCATAAATTCGAAAATGAAGGAGTAATTAAACGTTAACAATTTTTTTCTCCAAATATTTTTTCTTTTCGGCTCAACTGAAATTGATTAGTAGCATGTAGGCAGTGAGATAAGAATAATAAATCATAATTAATCGTGCCAATATTGGCGCATATCTCTATAATAGTAATGAGTTTCGTTCTTTTAATGTAATGTGATTGGATTCATTTTGTGCAAAGGAACCCCTAACTGTAAGAGCACATACTAATTCAAATTTCGAAAATAATAAATAAACATATTTATTTCTTTAATAATAAAAATTTTATAATTATCTTTTTTTTCAATTCTAGCTCAAGTACCTGCACCAATATATGCCAACTACCACTTGGATACAACTCGAGGTGTGAGCAGAGATACGTTCAAAAACGATTAGTGGCCTTGCAAGAAAACGGACAGAGACTTAAAACAGATACTTTCTGGTTTCCAAGTTGTTGTATATGTACCATTTCTAATTAATAGTTTGATTTACAAATGTAAGAAGGACACCAATAAGACCGCTTTCAAAAACCTTTTAAATTGGAGAAAGCCTAGCTGAAAATAGAGGGGATGTAGCAAACAATGACAATTATAAAGCAACAAATTTTATATATTCTTTTTAAGCATTTTCATGAAATCGCAAGATAAGTAGAAAAAAATTTGAGTATAATGTCAAAAAGTAGTAGGTATAACACGTTCTAACAATTCAATTCATAAATATGTATGCATATGCAACTAATATTTACACAATCACTTAGGATAAATTATCTTATTTAAAAAATGGGTCCTGTTCTGATCCATAGAAACAAAGAATTAAATGAATGAATAATAAAAACAAAAATAATATTATAATAGGAAACACTAAATATAAAAAAAATCAAATCCACTCACATTTCCAAATAGATACTCACGACTGTTCACCAAATTAGTTACCACTTCAGACAAAACTTTAACAAGCACTAAATCTCTCAACTCATTAGTAACTCAGTGAAAAAAGCGAGTGTCCAGAATGTGATAGTATTTTTTAGCTTTAAGCCTTCCTTCAAATGCATTTTAACCTCATTGTTCTTCTTTCTTAAAAACAAAATTTAGCTTTAGCTCATTCGCTAGTAATTTTTGCACTAAAGAACCTTTCCAAACCGACGCACAATATCAGAATAAAAGCATTGGATTTTAATCTCTGATACTAGGCTCTCGCGATGTTTGGTGAAGTCGTTAATTTTAAGCATAGTGACTAGATGGTCATCTTATATTGTATTATTGCGCGACAATTAACTTTTACAAGCATATTTTGCTAATTTTAAGAACATTTTTCAAGTTAACACATAACATTTTTGCTGCCATTTCATTAGATAGAAACAACCTTGTTACGTCATAGTTTAATTCCGAATTGTATTATTTTTAAATTATTTTGAACAAGCTATTTTTGTAATAAAATTTTGTAAAATGTGGTCTTAGTTTTCTTTTACCCGAAGGAACGCTGGTATAAGTGTTTATCAAGAGACATTCTATATTAACGCAGATTATTTTGTGACAATCGAATGAACCCTTTTATTGATATTATAAGTTTACACTAACATATGAGCCGTTGGGAATTATGGTTGCATAAGTTGACAATTATCAAAAACTGTGCTAAGATTAAAATCATATCACTTATAACCAGAAGTTTCATTTATCTCCAAACTATTAAGGCATCATAAAAACATTTTCTTTTGTTGCTGTGATATTTCAAGTACCATATTAAGTATTATTATTAGGAAAGGTAGGGCCTCTTGCTCTCTTACTCTTACTCTCTTGCTTTTACAAATTTTTATATTAAACTTCAAAATAGTGTCGCTATAATGTATTGAAAAAATTAAGTTGTAAAATATAATCCTTATGCCTTGTTATGAAATTACAAAAACTACCATACATATAACAGGTAAGTTAGGGATGAATAACAAAAACAGTAAATAGGATCTGAATAAAATCTATTTTTATTATTTGAAGCAGCTGTTAGCTTTTTCTTTTAATTAAAGCTAATTCTTTAATAGTTTAATAATCATAATGAAAGCAAATATTTCTTAATTTAACAACACTTTTGAATGAATTACGGGTTTTTCCACATTCTTGCAATCTAATATGCATATGTCTACCTAGAGTGTAAAATGTGATAAATGCATTAACAACGAATAAAATTCTATTGAACTGTTTGACCCACAAACTCTGTTAGTTTTTTCGTACACAGAGTAAGGATAAATACCAAATTGAGTCATTTTGTATTTTTTTAGATAACAAATCAAAAATATTTACTGTGTGATAAACATAGAATCGTTTTCAATTCTTTACAAATTGCGAGTTGTGATAATGAATCGTAGTTCTTTTTACTAGTGTTCATTTATATTTTTGTTTCTTTGAATACATTTTGGGAAAAAACCCTTCAAAATTGCAGTCCTCAGTCCCATTTCCAAAAATCCCTCACAATAATTTGAAAAAAAGTCAGTGAGAATTTGAGAGTTAGGTGTAGATTAAATCAAAATTAGCAGCATTGAACAATTATAAGTAGTACGATTTCAACAAAATAAAGAGTTATAATAAGGTGGAAATTAAACGAAAAGTTAGCAAAATTGCTTTACTAGTAATAATAATTTAATAGGAGGATTGCTGGCAGGGAACACATTAATTTTAACTGACGCCGCATGAACTGTAATGAAAATAGTTGAGTCGTTATTTTTGAAAGTGGTATAAGTCCACTTTTTGAAAAATTCATATGAAGGGTACCCGCACAATAAAATTTAATTAGAAGTTATTAAAATAATATCAAAACTACTGTCTTCAAAGTCATTACAAGACGAGTTGTTGATACTAATATACATAGATATCTGATGTGGGTGATAACGTAACGACACTGCAGACTCACCCTGTATGCAAATGTGCATATCGTACTATTATGGATTTGGAAATATTTGCAATTTCTTCGCGGAACGAGGTTTAAGGATCGTAGTTACCCAGAACGTGTACTTGTGTGTTGGCAAATTTGAAAAAGGCGATTTCTGGAGAATTGCAACTGAAATACAAACAAAGGCAGCCAAGTGAATAAACAAATAAAGCGGTAAGTGAGTCAACAGCGCGATTCCGGCAAATGGAAGCCACCCGCGAGCTGAAGGGTGTCAGCTGCGCTATCGCCGCGGCCAGACGCGCGAGCTGCTCCCGATTTGAATGCCGCCGCCAACTGCTCCTGATAAGCCGCGAGTACACAGCGCGTGGGGCGGCGGGGCCAAAATCCGCTGCACAGCCACAATCAGAACTATTTTAATTTGCCGGTCTCGCACAACTCCGTTCCCTCGAGTCGTGCGCGTGTATTGTGCACAGGTGTGTCAGGTAAAAAGCGAACGGACGCACGAGAGGCGGCTCTCACCGTGGCCTGGAAGTGAATGTCCTTTTGAATTTCGGATCCTTTTTCCATGAGACAAAGGCTCCGGAGGCGAACTGTTGCATTTATTGCCTTCAAGTTTTTCCCGTTCTGCTCCTCAGCTATGAACAATTTGCTCGTACCTGGCCAAAGTATTTATTGTCCAGGTGCAACAGGGATGAATTGCAAGCTGTGCAGTACTGGGACAATACTGCGATAAAATCGACGTGATGTATGGGCAAAATGTTGGCCCTAACGAACCGAGACGGGGTTCAATGTCTAGGTAGTTTTTTATATAACTTTTCCTTTTTTTAATCATAGTATGTAGCGAAAAGTACTACAGTGACCCACAAAAGCTTTTGTGCTGTTAGTACTTCCAAGAAAAACTTATCATCTATTTTAAGCCACTCAAGTAAATTTCAAAAACTATATACGATCATAAGAAAATATTTCATTTTATTTCACATAACAAAATTAACAATATTCAAATATTAGGATTAGAAAAGTTTTCATACATTAATTAATTGCTTGTACAAAAACTTTTGTTTTATTCTTATTAATTTTTATGTTAGAACTTTTAACAGAAGAATTAAATTTACAATAACTTTTGTAACCCACCGTATATATTTTAATGAAATTATTTAAAAATAATACCAACAAATAGTGCAATGTGTTTTTTAACTAACTATTCCAAAATGTACGAATCAATTAAATAAAAAACTTCAATAACTGCTTGTAAGAAAACCTCCTCTCCGTCAAATTAACCATCAAAATCTTAATGCAAAATTTGATGACTTTCAATGAATGAGTGCAGGTTGCAATAGTTTTTAAAAGGTACTACATTATATGTACATGCAAAGATATTGCGCATTTTGTTACAAAATACTTGAAAAAATAGTATCCGCCGAATTTGGAAACAAAATTATGCAAAAGAACCGATTTTAAGATGCGTTCCTTTGGTTCCACCATTCCCTGTTTATGAAATATGTAATGGGATTTGAAAGTTACCAAACTTAACGATATATAATTACTCAATGGCTCAACAATTGTAGATCCTGTGATCACAAGTTACCCATTATCGTGTAGGGCTAGATTAGTATTTGACGCAACGTAAAATCACCAAATTGTTTTTCATAACTTTGAAATACGAAATGTATCCTTAGCACTGAAACGCTTTTCAACGAATCTTTGCATAAACTTAGTCCAACGCCAACCGCAAAAATGTCGGTGTCACATTATTTTGGTATCATATACATAATATGAAAGGTAGGAAGATCATCTGAGTTTGGTAAAAGGATAAACAAATTTAGCAAAAATGCTATCGAAAAGATGAATTCTTTTGGAACCAGTTGTATATCTTAAAAATTTCTCAACTACACTGAAACTATTCTATGTTACTAAAAACAAAGAAAAAAATGTGCTATGATGTTTTATTTGCCAACTGATTTGAGGGCAAGTTGGGTATTATAGAAAAGATTTTCACTGTCTTTAGTCTTCTTCTTAATTAATATTTTTCTTTTATATGTAGTAGATAAAATTTGATGATGTGTTAAAGATGTGTATAAGCACGGCTCAAAAACAGAGAGTAAAAAAAGGCGCCTATGGGAGGAGAAAAAAATGTTTTGTTTCTGCTTATTCAGAATAGGGCATGCATATCGTTAAGAAGGGTCTTTATAGATTTTGAAAATGTTTTTTATTTAATATGATATTTGACTTCAAATACATGTTCAACGTCCTATACCCTGTGCTTAAGCCAGAAGTAATACGAACAGCTTATTATATTATATAATACAATAGAAAAAAGTTGTGAATAAATTACGAACGCGCGTCTAATACATATTTCCGACTAAAATTAAAAATTACAATTTTACACTAATGATCATTAAATTTCCTACAAACTTTTTAGAATTTTCCATAGAAACGTAAACAATAATTTGGTTTGAAGATTAAGAGTTGATTTTCTATTAATAACAGGATGCTTGATTTTTATTAGCATATACTGCTCTTATTGGGAATGGATGATATTTGTTTAGTATATAGTATATGCAGGTTAAAGTGGTAAAGTTATATTAAGATGTAGCTAAAATACTTGGCTGGGTAGAAAATATTGCTTGCAGTTTATTGGAATTATCTTTAATTTTCGTGTAACTGAAATTTGCAACAATAATTAGTCCTTGCTGAAGACATATAACTTGTGCAAGCACGGGTAAGGGAATTAAATATTTTAGTGTCAACGGCACATAAAGAAGATGAGCACTCGCAGAAACAGACCCGATGAGTACTTTGGAACCTCTCTCGCTTAGAAGGCCTTTAATGAAAGCGACAAATGGTGGGTGAAAAGCAACCTGAATTATATATGCTAAGTCAAAACCTTACATATTTATAGAAAACGCAAAGTGCCATCTTCCATGAGTGCGTAAATGGTCTGAATAGTTTAAGAAATGTATTCTGAGTCTTAAGATTGCTCAATGATACCCCCAGGATGAATTGAATTAATCCAGATTCATTGGATTCAAGAACATCAAAATTTAAAAAATTAAAACTTCTGTTTAAGCTAAAATTATTTGTTAGCAGAAACACCCCACACTGTGGGGTTCCATTAGTCTTAGAACCGAAAATTTGTGCTGTAAGCCGACTAATAATTTTTTTAATTTCTAAAACATTGACGATACTTTTGTAATGTCCTACTGAAATATGTAGATAAAAAAGTATACTTAGGAAATATCTAATATAAAGATATGACGAAGAAATTGAAAATTTGTAAGTAACTTCAAAGTAAATGGGAATTACGACGCTGGGCTAAATTTGACCCCTAATATCAACTAAGGGTTAATGAACTTCTTATTGTGAAAGTGTTTTAATTCTAGGTTCTTTTGTAGTAATGGTTTGGTTCTTAGTGGACGATGGTAAAAAGTCTTGCAAATTGAAAGGAGACCTTCTTAGGGTAATCTTGAATGAATATTATTTTTGGATATTTAGCAAAATATTTTGTTGGAAACAAGTTTAGTTGGTAGTTAATCTAATATAATAATGGGAACTTTTGAAGATGGTTTATTGAATGTTCCTAAAAAAATGATTACAAATGCATGAACATTTTTATACTATTCGGCAAAATCATTGCTAAGATAACAATTGCGTATACATTTTATTGGGAAAAGCTATCACCCGCCACTATTTTTATTGGATTTCATTTTTATAGTGTACTATCTAAAGGCTCTTAAAGTTTCGCAATAAAAACACAAAATTTGAACTCGTTAAACTTCGAAGTAGATAAACGGAAAAAATCGCCTCCATTTAGAGGTCGGTGTGTCGTGATTGCAACATAAAGTGGAGCAGTCTGGGCAAAATTATGAACCGTCGACCCGGGTGCGCATCTTCCTGAAGAACCCTATGGGGGTTGGGTCGACCGAAATGTGCTACGTACCTGAAATTGTTCGTCTGCTGGAAAGGTGCCCAATGCGGTCCATCTACGTAAATGCGGCTAAGCTCTGCGTCCACTCGCAGGTAGCTCCGGGAGGGAGCGGCCCGGATCGCCTAATACAAATAATTCCTCTTATCTAAATTCCACGGCAATCGAATTATACGATGCGATTAAATTGCGGAGCTCCTCCGTTCGCCGGGCAAAAGGGGGCAGAACGCCCGTCCAGCATCCGGCCGTCAGCCCATCGACGGCGCTGACTAATTCGGATTCTTCACGTTCCGCTGGCGCAATTCGTCCGTGGTCCGTCCCGCTCGGGTGTCCTTTCGAGGTTAAGGATCAATAAAACACACTCGCATGCATCGATGCACACAGGCGAGTGGCACGGCTCCCGCATTAAATCTCTATCGCTGAAAAAATCAAAGGTATCCAGCAGAAAAAGGAAAAGAAAAATCGATTTTCGGTTTGTCCGGGACTGGGAGGACTGGCAAGGAATGAAAAAAAACAAAACAAAAACGAGCCGGCGAACGAGTCTCGAGCGAACCGAAATGTGCACTTTTCCGGAGCATGAGGAGCAGATGTTCGAGTTTTTTGTCGACTTACCTTGCCCTGCCGCCGCCGCGCGCCGCTGCTGGCTCACGGCTGGGCTGAGGGCTGGTGGCTGCATTCGGCTCCTGCTTCCCTGTTGCTTCTCGCCGCCTCGCCGACCGCTGCGCCGCTGGTGGGGGTACGGGCGGACACAACCACACCGAAGGCTTACCGTTCTTTTCGGAAATGAGAAAATTTCGATTTTGATATTAAATTTCACGATTAAGTGCCCTTGCGCCGGGGAAGGGAGCCCTGCACATGCGAAAACCGCCCGGCCGCCTGCCCGCCGATCCGTCTCCGAAATCAAAATGAGCACCGTCGCGGCAAGCGTGCAAGCCGGCAAAAATTGTTCAAAATGTGTGAAAAGAAATGAAATTCGGGGTGAATGCGTTGCCCGCAGGACGAGGACAGCGGCACCACTCGGAACGGAGCCACGCCGCGCGGCGCACACATCCAATCCAAATTGGGCGAAGAAATTTCACACCTGAGAACGGGGTGAGTTCGCGTCTTTTTTACACATTTTCTGGGGTTCCGCACGTTTGCGTCACTCGCATTCACCGTTTGTTGACTTTTTGTCGAAGCCCGCTGAGCGGTCCGCAAGTGCACTTGCGTTACAACGGCGTCACCTCCGCCGGCACAACCCCAGCAAATTTGTTTCGCAGTTTTTTTTCAGTTATGATGTGGAACGCCGAAACATGTGTCCAAGGAGGTGCGAAAATGGGCGTTGCTAAACCTTGCAAATGAAGTTCAACGGCTCTTGTGAGTTGTGGTCAGTTATGTTCTAATAATTGGAATTTGCTAGTTATGTTTCGAGCATTTTAACTTGATATTTTCATCTCAAAAATACCTAATTTGGTGTAACTTCGGAAACTTTTGGGTAAGTAAAATAGAAAGTTATTATTATTATTTTTATTAACAATCAATTCTTTAAGGCTGAATTTATGTACATACATACAGTACCTGATCACTGAATTATACTCAAAGTATATTTTTCTAAAACTTCATTGATCTGCGGGGATTTCGAATTTTTCTGGCGCCAGCCTTTTATAGTTCGTTTTCTTATGGCCTTGTGATTTATTTACTTTGTATTTATGAATGTAAGTATAATGTATTGTTTCCAATAATAATTTTCTACTCTTTTAAGTGTATTTACTTTATATTGCTTCTTGATCACAAAATTAAGGTTTGAGTATAATTCAATGATCAGGTAATGTATATTTGTATCTACTTTATCGCGTCAAAAATTTAAAGATTTTCCTTTTTTCAATCAATGAACAAACAGAAAATAACAAATCAATTCTAAACACTTTTGGATGAGTTCTTTTCATGGTTTTTGCAACATTAAATTCAAAAATTCTATCCTATTTTTTGTTTCTCAAAAACAAGTTATTTAATCTCTACTTTTTGTTTTACTTTTCTCTTTTGGTTCAACGACTAAATAATAATGTACCATATATTTATACCAAATAATAAATAAATTTTATTTTGTGGGTATCATTTCAACTCTATATACTGTACCTACGACGTTCAATTAGTTCTAAATCTAAACGTCCTTCATTATTGTTTAATTCTTAAACATTGTATTTTAATTCTATTGTAAAAATTCAAAGAAGAGGAGTTCTCTATTTCTAAAATCTTCGAAGCCAATAAGTAATAAAATTTAGTCCGTCAAGGACGTTAATACGTTTGAAGAAATGTTTGATTGTACTTACGACTACCACTCTAGGACTCTCCTTGTATAAAAGTAATCAATTCTGTTATTGATGACGTCAACTATTGCCATTACAAAACGCCATTACTTTATTATACAGAACCCTCGGGCTAGAAAGCCTTCATCTTGTAGAAGCACAAAGTAGTTAAATGTAAACTAATTGACATACCATATAGCAAGCAAAATTAAAGAATAAAATTAAGTTGTTACTGAAATATTATAAATAAATAATTATTCATGCTTTCAATTCAAGTCATTGATAAATGCCCCAACGAATGAATAATTAAACACTTCACCTCAGCTCTTAATTATTCCTTCTCGGGGAAATTGCGATTAGTCCAGTAAATTTAGCTACAAAATTCGCAATCTAGTTTTAAATTTTTCAGTAATTAACAAATTTTTTAAATCCGTAGAATCACGAAGTAATTTAATATAGAAAAAAAGTAATTTTTATCTTTTCCTCTCGAATATTTCGAACCATTTAGACACATGTTGACAAATTGTTGATTAGTTTTACAGAATCGTTCGACGTTTTACCAACTCTCTTTTATCGACTTCAAATTTCACAATTTTCGATTTCATTTTGTGTTTCCTTTCCTTTAGTTAAAGAATAATCCGATCACGCTTCTTCAAAACATCATTTCGCAGCTTTCTAAACCTAAGTATAATTTTAAAAAAAACAAACCGCCCTTAGTTTACATTAATATTGTAATAATAAGGATATGGCGTATTTGCGGAATTTCTTATAATCATCGCGGGCGGGAATCAAACCTACGACTTGCGTATTTCCAAAGATATTATAAAAGTGTTCGATTCGTATTATTCGAGGAGTCCCATTCAGTGATGTTTCACATGTAGACCTAAAAATACATATATTAAAAATTGAAAATCAATTCGTATTTGAACTTTATGGAATAAATGTAACTTATTATAGATTCTTTTCAAAGATCGTTTTTAGCTCTTAAACTGTATTGGGAATCAAGTAATCGATTTCTATTTAATTATTATTAGTTCGATTTTATGTAAGTGAATTTAAAAATTAGAACAAAATTGAATTTAAAAAAACGTGAAGGAGTTATGTTATGCATAGTGGATGTATGGCAGCAAACGCACCGTTGAGGATACACGAATCGATTGAATGTTACATATGTATAAGATATTCATAGGTCGTCTGCACAATTATATTACGTAAATTTATAAATGTCCCTTCGGTATAATTCCCACTATGGTCATTAAATCATTTACTGAAATCAGTTTTTAATTCTTCATTTGTGAGTGATACCACAAAGAAGCCAATACTATACCGATGATATCTTCACTTTTAAATTCGTTTACTTTAGCCTTTCTTAAAATTACGTGGAAGAAAATGGAGTGGGCAGTGTGTTTTACATCATTACTAGCATTCTTATAGTAACACAATTCCATGTAAGTGTTACATAATACTGGTCCCATAATTAAACTATTCACGTTCACATATATAATAGGCAGCTGACAAAATAGCTTCTGCAAACGATATTCGTTAGCAATTCACGCTAGACAAACGTTCCTCTGGCATATGAATTATTATTTTTCCAAAAATTACTGATATATGTACATATGTATGTATAAAGAAGAGAATCTAATATAAATTATAATTAATTGGGCTAAAATGTTGTTCAGTGTTTAGTGTTGTACCTACATATCAAACATTAGAAATTTAATCTGAATTTCTGCAGGAGAGGAAATCGTTAAGTTTCTTTAAGTTGCTTTTAGCATATTAACTCCCTGTGAGTTGCGCTAGCAAACCGTTGCAGGCAGGACGCGGACGTGGGGGTGGGTTCAGATTTCGTACCAATTCCCATTGAGTAGCAAGGTAATTCCCGCCGCAAAAACAACATTTTCCCACAAAACCATTAGTATGCTCGTAAACTCACCCTGGAGCGGCCACCTCATCAGTAAAATTTCCTTTCTGTTCCGCGCTGGGGCGGGATACGCAAAGCCGTTTTCGGCCCACCCGAATCCGGATCCGGGGGTTGGCGCGGATTGGCCTGGCCGGCGTGAATCAGCCCCAGCTCCCACGTCCCAGCGATGAATAAATATTTGCCCGGACGTGTGTTTACCCATGTTCACGCGAAAATCGATTGTTCAATTTTGGCAGCCTTCGCCTCATTAAAAAGAAGTGTGTCATAAGCCCGCGGGAGCGCCGGCTGGATATTTCAATTCTCGAAATATTGTGCACTTCCTGTCAATCGCATGGCAGACGAATAGGCTCCGGAGATGGATGAGCCCGTCGAATAACTCCGCCGAATAATGCGAAATAGCCGCTCACCCCCGCGCGAAATATTCGCGATTCGCGGGAACCATCCTTCCAAAAGGCAGCTGAAGCGAGGAATCCGTTGGAATACTCTCGAGATGTGAGGAGTTCATAAAATCAGAGATTTGCTGTGGGAAAATGAAGAAAATCCTTCTCCTTATGTCAAGAGGGATAATAACGTCTGTGACTACTTCTGAGTTCGCGACACCCGCGCCTCAGCAGCATCCCCCGCCGCCCGCGCGAGAACATTACGCGTATAAGTACTCCGTGCATCGCCGAGGGCACCGAGAGCTCCGGCTTTATTTGCCTACATTTTTCCCTTGAGCGCACTTCTGAATAAATTCAACGAAATTGAAGAGCGAACGGCGCACAATAAAAGAATTCTGGAAAACGCGATATCCGATTCGCCCGCACGCTGTCACCTGGCTCGGAACTATGTCACCTCGCGGAACCAACCCTTCAGTGCCCCAGCCCCGCAGTCGTGTACCGCGTGCGATCTCTGCACGATTTACTTAAACATCAGCGAAGGGGCGGCGGGGTCCCCCCGCGCGAGTTATGCATATTCAAGCAGAAATTGGAATTGCTCCTCGATATGTTCGCGAATAAGAGTACCGGAACGCGCCCTACCTGTCTGCCGTCGCCGCCCAGCCACCCCCTTAAGCGCGCAAAACGCGACGGCATGGGACCAAAATCTCTTGAACTCCTTGCGTCTTTGCACGGAAACACGCAAAATTAAATTTGAATAAGTCACAAACGGAGTGCTGGACTAAATATTTCCGCAGAGTTTGGGGATTTTGACGCGCTCGATCCTTTGAGCAAGTGAAAGCATGTGACCCAAAAGGGATTTCAGTTTTCGAAGAAGCGAAGGGGTTTTTCTCTAGCAGCCGGGATTTTGAGTGCATGCAGACGACCTTTGGGGTCTTAGCACGAACCCTGTAGGAGCTTTTGATCGAAGGGTCTTGGCGACGTTAGCAACACCAACACAATACCTTTGTGGTAGGCAACTAAGCGCTTGGATAATTCCACGAAAATGTGGTTCGAACTGTTAGACAGTAGCTTTCTTTTCTGTAATGATTTATTCACAGAGATTCAGATTCAAGGACCGAGAATAATAGCTATGTATATTAGAAAGTGTTAACAAAGGTTGAAATTTTGCTTTATGTCTGGTTCCAATGGTTCCACTGACGGCATCGAAAAAGCAATAAGAGTCAGTTCTGGTGTAACAATTTTTGGATGTATGTAGGTATGTACATATGTTTGTATGTATGTACATGAACTTTAATTCGATCCACAACGTCCAAGGCAGATTAGGAAGCTAATTGTATGTTTGTATTTATATAAATACATATGTATGCTTTTTAAATTTTCTTTGTCCAACTTGGAAGCAAAATATTAGTCCCAATTTAATTAATTAATTAATGCTTATTTTTATCTAAAACACCATTAATTAGATGCTTCAAGAAATATTATTAAATTAGAATAATCATATTAGTTTTATGGTTACCTACGAATATGCATTATTATTTTAAAGAAATTAAATAAAATGTAATACAATCTTATTCATACATTGGTTACATATGTACATATTTTCACTATGAGGACATCATAAAAAAATCTTGTTATTGACCTTTGAAAACTATTTTTATTTATTTTTAAAAACTTAAAATAATAAATAAAAATTCTTTATTTCGGTCGTTCAGAACTATTTCGGGCAAAGAAAATTTAAAAAAGGTAAGTAATAATTAGTTGTCTACATATATTTTATTGCTTTTATAATAGAAAAATTGACTTTCTTTCTGGTTTTTTAACTTTTTTAGTTTTGTAAATGGGAATGGGCACTATTTTCTATTTCGGATTCGTATTTAAAATTTGGGGAATGATATACATATATTAGGTTTTATTTTAATTAATTTTATACTAATATACAATACATCAGTTCAACTGTTATCGTTTACAACAAACTTAATTAATAAAAAATATAAAATCCGTAAATTTCCACCAAGAATCTTAATCCCTCACCAGGCTCAGAACTCAGATTGATAGTTACTGACTTAGCTTCGCGGTGCCAATGAGTAAGTTTTGCAGACCCATTTTGATCCAAATTTGTAACTCGGATAGCAGTGATCTGAAAGTTGTTTTGATTTTCTTCCTATGAAATAACAGCAACAATATTTTTTTGTTTTAATTTGCAGGGATAATTAACTAAATAAGCAATATATCCTTACAGGTGGAGGGTAGGTATAATTCAGACTTGCGATGGTACCTTCGCTAGCTGGCAGAGTTAGGTTTTGATACAACAGCAGAGAATCACCATCCATCCTTGCTCCCCATTGTTGAGACAATATCCTTTCTGTATTTGTAATTGCCATAAAGGTGGCGAAAACAAATATTAAAATTAGTAAATTTTTCATCTGAAAATAAAATAGGTTATTTTAGAGTTTTACCCCATAAAAACAACAACATTTAGGTATAAAATGAGATTCTTAAAGTATCCAAACATTTGGTTTATATAAACTTACTTTGAGACCAGAGCAGCAGCTTTTTGGATAACGTGTCTAGATTCTACGAAGTTAGACTATAACGAATCGTAGCTTTTCAGCGTTTTATATGCCACCTGAAAATATTGACGGCTATTTGCTTATATCAGTGTAAATATGTATTAAAATTTGATACGCTGCATGTTGCTTAAATTCAATTTGGAACTCACAAATGCTTTGCGGATTTGTTATTAACCGACGTGGCTATTACGTTTTGACTACTCATTATCTTTACACGCGCAGATACATATTGTATCGAATGGCGTATTCTAGTTTAGTGAAATTAATGGTTTTTCTACTGCGTGGACAATTTTAGATTAAATACAGTCTTCTGCCATATTTTCTTTAAATGATCGAAGAAAACCGGATAAGTATTTTGCTATGCTTAATGTTTTTTGGAGGAATAAAAAAAATTAAACAGTATGTAAAATTACCTTTCAAGGAATGTAAAAATAAATGCAACGGAAGGCAAAATTACATCAATGTTTTGTTATTTTTACAGTTTAGAATGTAATATTACCATTTCTGCAGATACATTTAAATGTTAATTGAAATATTTTACAGTCATGTGGACGGGATTTTACATGTGTAATGTTGTATTTTTAGATGTGTTGTATAAATTACCCCTCTCTGGATGGAATATCTGCTATTCTTTTAGAATGGACCTGAAAATGCAATATATGTGTACTTGTTACGATAAAAAAATTGTATAGACTTAAATTACGTCCACCGGACCAAATAACAAAAGAGCTCAGCTCAAAAATTATTTTTTTTTAAAACTTTTTCCACCAATTTTAATGAATAATCCATAATGCCTAGAATTAGATATTTCAATTGCTGAATAATTTAAACCGAATAAGATAATTAATTTCGCAAAACAGATCCGATTAAGTACTTATACATATGTATGTTTTTAAACACCTAATATACCATTACTTGTTTTATTGTTCGTAAGCGAATACATTCATTCTAATAGGGTGTGCCAAAAACATATAAATGTTGGTATCATATCACATAATTACAAAATAAAACATTTGTAAATACATACGCGGTATTTATACATATAATTCATTAGCAAAGTTGGGCAGTGGTAAAAATTGTTCCCAATTAAACATTTGTATTTTACAAGTGATTCAGCAAATTTAGTATAAGTTGCAGCTGTTTTGAATCTACCATTTTAAAGTTTAAAATCGAAAATGCATAAACAGAACAAATACGAATATGCTTATAAAATATAAAAAGTTGAATTTCTTGTAATTCACTATGAAATTTTACTTTTACTGAATGAGTGTTATGGCATGGCGAGTATAAATTAGTTTTCGGAAGCACTGGTCCAATGTAGCACCGAAGTGTTTGCTTTCTTTTTTTATAATATTGATGCTACCCTTAAATTGTTTTGAAATTAGAGGGATTTGCAAAAGCTGTTAAAAGTCGAATTAATGTGCTTAAGTCGGCCTCCAGCAATCAGCCAGGAGCGGCGGGGAATGAGAGATGAGCAATTTCCAGCGAAACCACTCCAGTTTCGAGTCCTCACCCTCAGGGGGTGGAAAAGTTTTTCTCAGAAATTTCTACGGACTCGCAGATGAAGCGGACAATTTGGCTGCGAACAAAGACCCACTCAATTCAGCGTTTGTGCGAACTTAATTATTGCGCCGTCGATAAAAAGCTGAAAGCACCTCGACGCGGGCTGTCATCAGTCGATGATACATAGCGCCATGTAAAAAACAATCGGAGGCCGGCTGGTGGCGACCCAGGGGTGGAATTGGGGCCCGTTCCGAAACCACCGGACGACCCACAAACAAGGGCTGAAGACAGGCGAAACAAAGCGAACTGACGAACAATTTGCTGGATAGGATTTTAATCCGCCCTGTCCGCCCTCCGCGCCCGCTTCACTCTTTTATTATTTTTTATTTCCTCTCTGGCCGCGTTATTCTTCCGTTTCTCGCATTTCCATCAATCGATTTTCACCCGGAACTGAACGATTTCTGGGCCTGATCACTGATTTCGTCCCGAATCCCGCCCGGGCGAGGCGATTATTTCAGACATTAGTCGAGTGCCCAATGGCCAGGCTCGCTTTAATCTTGGACGAATTTTTAATTTCCCTAATTGGAAACTTGAGGCGAACAGAGAGCAAATTAAAATGCGCCCGATTCACCCCCCAGTGTGGGCTATTTGCAGGAATCTTATCATCTTTGGGTCGTGCCAAAGGTTAGGTGGTAAGCTCCTGGGAGCCGTCCAGGGATGAGGGGAATGTCGGTGAAGGAATGTTATTGGACGAATAATCAAAAGTTCATTTGTAAATTGCCAAGGTCTAACGCATAAAAATCCTGGCTCTTTTGAACCCTCTCAGAAATCCGACTCTAGCTAATGATTGTAAGTCAAAATGTTAAGTTTCAAGGCACTCCAACTTATATCTATACATATAATCTAGAAAACCTAGTTCAGTTCATTAAATTATTAACTACCTCAATTTAATGATTACATATTTTGGAGTTATTTCTAATCGTTTTTGTACTATATATTTCAGAGAGATTTACTAGTCCTATTTAATTCAAATGCAGATAATCTTATTAAATTTTATAATAATTACCAGAACTAGACAATAGTATACCTTTATTAAAATACAATAAGTTATTAAAGTCAAACCTGGTTTTATGTGATCCTTTTTTGTGCGATGCGTTTTTGAGTGACATTTTATGTGCGAATTAGTGTTTTTAATAATTCATACATTTAGAAAAAAAATCTATCAAACAATTAGAATGAAAAGCAATAAAGTATAAGTAATTTAAAAAGAAAGCTATAGACCGCTGATAGCGCAAAAATCACATTACATACATACATACATACATACGTATTTACGAAATTTGAGAGTATATTTTTTCATGCGTTCGCTATCGCCAACGCAAAAACAATTCCGATTGTATAGTAAACACGTAACATCTAAATTCCGAGGATATGTTTTACCACAGTTTGTACTAAACGTTCACAGTCCAATTAAAGGACAATGTAATTTTTAATTATTTAATTATATTTATTTGTACTGAACTCTACTACTCCAATATGATTATATTTTTTTCCATTTTTATGTTAAAAATTTTCTCATTGACTCATATTCTGGCATTTTTTAAAAATAAAAGTGCAAAATTTTTCCATTAAATTTTGTGACTGAAAATCGAAACAGATCAGTCTCTTATTCAAAGGATAAAATACTGGAATGTAATATAAGCCATTGAGAAAAATAGTGGCGAAAATCACCAAATTTAAAAAACTGAGTCACATACATCTAAAATCATAATGTTTACCCATCACCCTGTTAAGATACCTTTACATACTATTAGAAACAGAAGATGGAGAAAATATATTAATTAATCATTCCATTCTGTATTTGAAATATTTATTAATAATACAAAATTTGATTTGAAAACAATATTTTTCACTTTTTTTCCTCCACACTCTTTTGAAATCTTACTAATTCCGTCCGAATAAAATTTTGTATTATGTACTTTACATAAACACGGGTTATTCCAGATGTCTTAGCCACTGTTTTGTTCCTGAAAACGTACCGTACATAAACCAGTCAGTTAAAAATTCGAACCCCTTTACACTTTTAATAGAGTTTTTTTGAAGAAAAATAAAAAATTGCAAGATCTTCTATCAAACAAATTGGTAATGCGTTGCTTTTCGACTGGGACAAGAAAAGAACATATGAAAAAAAACATCTTGGTGCACGTTAAAAATCTGAGACCTGAGAACTTCATAAAAAACTCCTTTTGTGTGAAACCAGTTCTGTTTACACGATACTGACGCCTGTTAATTTTATTTAAAGATATGCGTAAATCAAAGGTGGATGCGACTTATTCGCTGTTAGAGAATTGAAAGTTTTTTACAAAATTATAAAGTTTTGCTGTCAACTTATAGTGATATACTCGTAATTGCAAGGTACATTTATTGATATTTTACAATGAGATTCATCGAAATTATTCCTTATAAAAAAAGGTTTTTAACGCCAAATTATATTGAATAAAATGATACCAGAAATAAAGTAAAAAAGGGGTTTGAAGCTGAATCATATAACGTTATTATTAAGCTAATATTTTAGTATAAACCAGTATCCCCTTCTCGAAATACTTATATGACTTCTACCGTATAATCAGATTATAAAATCCATCTAAAGGAGGTACGAAGAGTTGCATACATACATATGTACAAATAGCGATCCATTCATTTCGAACAATTTTGATTTCTAGTAAAGATAAATAAAATTAAAATGAGAATTGTCCTGCTGCCGTGAAGCGAGCCACATTTTAATTTATAAAAGAGTCCCGGGTAGAACTTAGATTTTTAGATTTGTAAAAGATAAGAAATGTATCATATATACATATGTATGTATTATAATTTCGGAAAATAACGAGCAGCTTGTAAATATTTGGAATGTTTGTATATGTTAAAATTATAGCGATTGGTAATGTTTCAATAAACAATAAAACTCACCCGTTGACCTTGGCTCGGATTCTATTAAATCGGCGCTACTGTGGTGCAGGATGCTTCATCCACCCCACGAAAAGTTTTAAATTATTCCCCAATGGCGCTGCACCCGAGCACACGAGACTCAGAATTCAGAACCCCAACTTTTGTTTTATAGCAAATGCACTTCGACATGAAACTCACAACTACCAAGGCACAAAACGAACATTCCACTTCAACGCATTCCTAGAACTTGCATAGTCCAGAACAAGAAATGGAAGCTTTCGCAGAGTGCCCTTTTTTTTTTTTTTAAGGCTCTTTGCCTTTGCGATGTCGACTGCTCCGCTTCCCGCCGTTTCAAAGGGAGTTTTGTTTCATTCTCGGCTATCAACAGCAAGTTCGGTGGGGGGAGGTGGGATTGCTCTGTAGGAAGGGTGACTCATAAGTCTTCCCGCCAAAAGCTCTCTAAACAAGGAGGGAAGGGAAATTTCAGGTGGTTTTTGGGCACAAACAGTATCCAGAAAAATTTCCCTCATCGCCATTGTGACGCTTCCTCTTTGCACGAGACGAGGGTGGATTGAGCTTAGTTCCTGGAGATGACGAAATGGAATCTATTGGCGAGGTGAGTCATAGGGTGGGATAATCACAAAATTAACGGACGATGATTTACGCACTTTTCAAGGGTACGTACATAATGGAAAAGGATAAATAGCGCAAGTGAATTAAAATAACTCTCTTTGATTTTGCAGAGCCGTACAGAAAAGTAATGTACTTAAAATATTTTGAAGATGTATTGAAATACTTTCTAGGCAGGATGCACGACACTTGTTTGTGCTGCAACTCTTATTTTGTATCTATTAATATTTTTTTGCCCAAATTAGGTTTGGAATAATTGCTTACTATTTGACTGTTTTAAATTTTTCCAAAATTTGCATTTTAAAATCTACATTCATATACATATATGACTTATACTGACAAAATAGAACTAAATGCAATAAAACTATTTTTTTTATTTATCTAAGTGATGATAGCGCTTCCACTGCTTTAAAATAACTAATTTAGCTTTATCGAAATTCAATACTAAGTATGATCAGGTATACATACATACATATATAGTACTACATCCATTTTATTTGAAAATTTAAAAGTTCTGTGCACTGTGACTGACTGCAAATAATGAAACATGCTTATATTCTTAATCACTATCAAATATTATGGAATTATTTAAGATTATGTATCTTTGTCACTAGGAATGATGGCCATCGTCCGTACTATCAAAAATAAAAATGAAATACGAAAATTTAAAAAATTATATACCTAGTCCTAAGTTTTGGTTTGTACGATTTTTGATTTTTTTAATGTCGTTTTGTATTTAAAAAAACTTAAGTTTTTACCGTAATGGTATACTTAAGTAAAAAATTAGGAGTATGATCTTAAAAAGTATATAATTAAGGTGACAGAGGAACTATTTTAATATCGATCATCAGAATGTTTACCCAGTTAGAGGAACATACATATTCTAGCAAATCAACCGCCTTAAGCCCGGGTTTTTGTCTTGATCCTGTTACATATTTGTTAAGAGTAGATAGAATGTACTTACTTAATCATTATTATTATTTGCTTATTATTATCACGACATTCTTCAGATTTTATAGAGAAAATATTAATTTTGAAGAGTTTAGAATTTTTTGAGTTATTCTTTAGAGCTTAAATACATATGTATGTAGAAATGTACAGATATTGAGTTAGAAAAATATAGGTAATGCACATATTGGTTACATTATTTCACATGTTTGGACCATGGAATTTCATTATCATTTATTTTAAGTTGCTTTGCTGGTAAATAGTACGACTTCCTCTTTCTAATAAACAACATAACTTGTGATTTTTCGTAATTTAGTTCAATATTCCATTTTTAGAAAATTTTCGCCATGTTGCTGAGGCTTCTTTTCATAATTTATGCAATATTTTCTGCGGAGGTGTAGATGGCTACCGTCAGCAAACATTGCATTGAAACATTACTTTATAGTTTATACTTACAAATTATGGCTCGAGTACTGAAACTTGAAGAATAGCTGCTATAATTTTGCATGTTTCAACGCTATTCGAATCTACGCTTGCGAAGCTTTGTGTTATAAGGAAATGAAAAAATTAAATTTTATCAGATTGTGTGTAATCAGAGCTTCGTGCCAAATAGTATCAAAAGCAACTTGAAGTATTAGGGACGTTGACTTTATCCTTGATAGTCTTTGCTTGTGTTACAGCATAATTGTTTTCCATTAAACTCATTAACTTTATTTCAGATAATCCTTATCAATTGTAATATTTTTCGGTAGCATATATGCCTCCAGTGCATTGTTTTACGGTTAAGTTTGAATGGTCGAAATAGGACTAAAATATAAATGCCGCCCCCCTAATTTTGAAAAATGTCTCGCACGCCAATGCCACAGAATCCTATCCAAAAACGTACTCCACAAAGCCGCGAAAGCGCGTCTCAAACGTGCGTACACATCCTGAAATCGGACTCCCATCTTTTCTTTTCCGCTGGATTGTCTAGTCCCCACTCAACACACCGAAACGTGCACGTGCTCCATACATTTTCCGATTCTATAAATACAGGCGGAGTCCTGTCCGTACGAAACACACAGCCGCCGCCAATGACGCAATGCAAGAGCGAACGCATCGCGCGTCGTCCGTCGCGGCACCACAAGGTTCAATTTTCCTTTCAATTCAACGCGACGAGTCGAAACGCACTCACACACGGGCCGGGCTGAAGAGCAACGCGACGACGGTTTTGATTGGCGAAGTTAAGTGGCAGCTGTTCACATTGAATTGTCCCGATTCCGTTTCGTCCCTGGACTTAACTTTTGTTTAAGCTGCTCTCTCATTCCCGTATCTAAATCGCGGTTGTTTACGGCATGTGGCTGTGTGCGAATTTGTAGAATTGTTGTTTTAATTCATTTCATGTTTTTTTTAAGTAAAGCACTGCACTACCATTCGCAGGGGGAAAGTTCGCCCAAATGAATGTTCGTTTGTCGCCGCTTCCAGGCGCAGAGAACAAACGAACAATTTGTGTAAGATGCTTTGCTTTAGTTGTTTCTTCGGTTTCAGGGAGACGCGCGGCCGAAACGCGTAAGTGCCGACTTCCTGTTTGGAGAAGCCGCGATGCATCCGCGCCAGTCGCTCAACCGCGACCGCTTCCTTTCTCTTTCCTGTAGGACACGGGACGCGCTCGCCTCAATTGCACGCTGCACCGAGCACGCACACACACCCATTCCCACAGGCACATTTCTCGGCGACCCGCTGGAAGGGGTACTTCGAATTGGAAGAATTTGGATCAATTCGGCCCGCGTATCGCGGCCTGGAAGTGCGCTTACCGGGAATTTCTAGCCCGAAGAACAAACTTTGCGAATTGCGTGCAGCTGCCCGCCAAATGGGGTAAATTATGTTTTCAGGAGTCCCGAAGCGCTGCCGACCTCCTCTGCCATGTTTCGCTCTGTGCAGCGTCGTGAATTAAATTCCACCGAGAAAAGCCAGCGTAAAATGAAATTAGCGAAAGCTTTCCGCGACTCGATGTGAACGCGGCGCGTGCATGTGTGCGTGTGTGTGTGTGCTTGTAGCGTACGTTTCTTGCCGACGCGAAACGCTGTGGAGTCCGAAGAAAGCAAAACAAAGCTCACGCACTGCGAACGGGAGGAGACGGAACACGAGATCGCCCGGAATCGGAACGTGGCGGCAAAACGGAAGGTTGCGATTGAAAACACACGGCGGCTCCGACGGTTGAAATCCCACCCGTCTCAGTCAGTTGTTGTGTATCCTTCGTAGGGTGTTAGTGTGTAACTGTAGTGCACCGTAATCAAGGAATAGAAACAGGCCCAGGACTGTTAGACGGTGTCTCGTGTGGTGCGCTCCTTAAGGATAACTTTTACTTGTATATTTATTATAAATAAAATTAATTTTTTTTTTTTGTTTTCGTTACGGCGAAGATGATGTGGTGCCCAGTGAACGGATAGTGCGTATGCCACCGCGATCAAAATTTGCGACAGGAAAAAGGTAAATTGAGCTCCGGCAGCCGGGGAAGTTGCATAAAACAAAGAATTGAATTAGCGCGCTCCAAGCCGAATTAAAGTGCTACAAAATGGATCAGACCATCAGCCCAATTAATCGCTCTTAGTGCTTGTGGTGCTCCATCGGATTGTTAGTGCTTAACGGGGGAAATTTTTAAGAAACGGAAGTGCAGTCGGTCCCAACCACCGGCTAACGGTTGCAGGATACAACAGCCCCTAACCTAACAATGAGGTGCTCCCCCTGGCCGCGGCGGTGGTAGTGCATCTCCGTTGCTCCGCGCCCGAATCGGATTTGTATTCTTTCGTGAAAGTTCCTCCGTCTAACAGCGAATTGATTGATTCCGGGCAGTGTGAGTCGCACGCATTGCGTCCCGCAGCGAGCACACGATCGCGACGATGTCGAAGAAGCCCTGAAGCACGAGTTCCAGTGCCGCTCGCGCTCGCAGTGGTTGTTTTGTGTCCGCGCTAAATTCGGATCTGTGGAATTATATTTATTCTTTTCTCCCGTGTTTTATTGCTTTCGGAAGTGCTGAGAATGCCTCCGCGGTGATTATTAGTTTACGAACGCGACCAAGGAGCCAGACCGCACTGCCCCACTTGTTTGTATCTATGGCTTTATGGTTTGTACTATAATCTTTTATCATCCAAGCATAATTTTTAAACTAAATTCGACACTATTTACCTATGCGAAGATAACTTTACCGCATTTGAGAACTAAATTTTAACATTTACAAACAAAATCACGGTTATTTAGAATTAGAAGTAGTGGTAGTATACCCATTTACTGGAAGAATAATTTATAAAATTATAAATATCAAAGGAAATGCATGAAATTACATAAAAAAGACATATTTAAGCTCCATTTCAAATATTAGCATAAATAAACATACATTCTTACCATCAAGCTTAATTTCATTCATTCTCAAATTATGCTTGATAGTCAAATTTTAGAAAAAAATTTAAAAATATGATATACGACGAATTGTCAACAAAACACAAATGTTAAGAATGAATTAGAATATATGTAGAATATTTGAAATATTAACGGATATATATTTACATTTTAGAAATTTTAAATATATAAATGTAAGATCAAATTTATGAGATCAATATTCATTCAGTAGGCATGGTTCCCAAAACATAAAAAGATTAACACACAATTATTCTGATAAAATCCATGGCATCAATATTTTGTAGGATATAACAAATGCTCGATTTAGTTAGGCATGTTTTTTATCTTTTATAATCATTCTCAATCTATTCGGATTTGAAAAAATTATGTACATGCATGTACATAGTAATTGCTTTGTAAATTCGGGACCATTTTTGGTCCCACCCTTATAGATACCGCCATTTCGCCCATTCCGAATCGGGATCATCCCTTTGTTTCATAGCGCGTCGAAGGTATTTTCTCTGTATTGGTGTTCTCCACCCCATTCGCTTCCATAGGGATTAAAAACCTTCAATTTATTTTCATCATAAAAGTAGCACTATTTTGGAAGTTGTCATGCTCTTCTTATTAACATTATATACTTATGATTCATTTAATCCAATTTTTCTTATGATATTAACTATTACTGCCTTATGGTACGATCACACCCTATACTACATAAATTTTACCAGTGTTCCGCATCAGCCAGAATTTTCTAACATCTGCTATCAATTTGGCCATAAGTTTTATATATTTCATATTGTATATATCTTCTGTTTTTAAAACACAATTTTTCGGCACCATTTTATATTTACATTTTGTATTTATCTGATCAGACTTAATTATTTTGTATATTTGAATAAAACTTGATGATTGTTAAATAACTTAACTAAATTAAAACAATGCTTACCACTAGAATTTATTGGAGTAACTATAATTTATTACCTACTATTTGGAATAAGAAAAAATGTGAAGCTATAGACACGTGCTAAGCACACTCCAAAAACCGCTGGTGTAATTTTACCAATAGTAAAGGAAATTGAGTTACATATATCGCATTGATATTGAAACTGCAAAAATAACTACTTAAATCTAAAAATATTGCTTAATAAGTGAATGTTATTTTTATTTAAAGATGATATAACTACATTTACATATAGAAGATTTATATGCATGTATATGAATGACTACAAATTGTAGTCAGTTTATCCCAACATGAAATTTATCTTTTTTTTCTAAAATTATAATTGTAATTCATTTTAAATAAATTATTTTCTGCAAGGCATTAAGATAAGTAAGAAATTTTTTCGCAAAGCGATTTTGTTAAAATTTAGTTTACATACCTAGCTAAACATAATTTTTCATTTTAAAATCATTCACAACAAACAAAATTGATTGAATATTGTACCAAAAGTTAATGATGATGTTTTTCTACACTATTTTGCCGATATACACCTAAATCTTTATTTTTATGATGATGGTAGATTTTTGACAGAGAAAAAATATAAAATTGCTCTTTAATTTTCACGGGTTTCGTGTTTAGAGTAGCAGTCAAGTCGAACAACGAAAACATCTTTATTATGTTATACTTACATACGTATTGTCATTTAATAGAGAGAATAGACACTAGGATAAAGATTGCTCCCGGATAGTAAGAAACGATTTTGTTCTTCAATGGTACATAAGTTTATTGGATGTATTTGTACTATTTTTGTGTTCTACTCCATTTTACTACAGTTAGCAACCGCGTTTGACAGCCACAGACCTTATAAAATAAGATGATCAAACTATCTCTTCATCAAAAATAGATAAAATATCGAAAAATATTTATCTAGACGGCTTCTTAAGGTTAAATCAAAGGTTGTGTCATTTTCTGAATTAAATCTACTACTCAAATTAGAATTGGTAACTGTATGGAATACGTGCACTATTAACATGAAATTCAATTTTCAAGATCGCGGACGCATAATACATACAAATGAGCAGTTGATAGTGGCGTTGTCGTAAGTCAACTTTAATATTAATATGGTATTTTAAACAGGGTGTAGGGTAAATGATCTGATTGTAGTCTTAACTCAGTTTGTGAAAAATATTGACTTACACCACTATCATTCGAACCGCTTCAAATATCTATTATTTGTTATTCATTTATTTATTTACGGTAGAACCTCAAAGATCATTTGATAATAAGTTACTGTTTAAGGTGGATTTTAAAAAACCAATTTAGCAATATGTGAAGGTTCTGAATAACATTAAATATGTATATACTTAATAGAAGTTTTGAAAGACGCTCAAAATCATATGGTAGGAAATGTAAACTACAAATAACGCCTTAAGGCGCATTGACTTCCTCAACCGAGATAAGCGTCCTTAAATGAACCATGGTTTAACTTTAAAATCAGATTCCCATAAGCAAATTGATGTCGTCAGAGGGAGTCATTGGTTCACCCATAATCCACTTAGTTGTGGTCGGTTTAAAGTTGTAACATAATTAAGCAACCTCCCTTGAAGTCGACTCAAACAATTGAAAGTGAAGGATGGGATTTTAGTTTGCGCAGTTCCACATGCTGGCGGAAGGATAACCTCGCGCCCACCCCCGCAGCACCCCTCTGCGCGTAATATGATTTTCCTATCAATCAAAGCACTCTAAAGCAACGTTAACTGATTATCAGCCACTAATAGAGTGGTCGATAACTTAATTATTAAATCATTTTGTGCTGTCTAGGTAACAGTAGGCACTTTAATTGCCATCGGGGCCTTTGCGCGCTTTCAGTTTTCCTGTGTGCAATTATTAAAGCAGTCATTGGGGAGATCTGCTGCAGTGGATTTATCGCTTATTGAATTCGGTTTTATTTAAATTATTTTACCTTACTACGTTTTGAACTTAGCTCCTCCCGAAAAGGCGGTTTGGCCCACATCCAGGGCAGCTCAACTCTGTGTTGAGTACTCCAATTGCAACTGAATTTGTAACTAGAATGGCATAGGGGTGGTCAAACGCGCGTTATGGAGCTATAAATCTGAAAGTGACTGGCCTTCTACAATTGACTAATTAATTCAGTGTAGATTTTATCGGTCACATAAATGATAAGGTGACTAGAACCAGTTTAGAGTTAGGAATTAGAGTAACCCTCATCATATACATATAAGCGAGCCATATTTAAATCTATAAAATTACGTTTAAAGTTCATAAACAAAGTAAAATTTAATGAAATGTTCATTTTTGCAACTAAATTTTCTTTTAAAAGTCTCCATACAAAAATAACTTTCTGTTACATCATGGAATATGTCACCTCTTTGTGCTGCGACGCGAACTTGTTAGTTTTTCGGAGGCATTTTACCATTATAAATATCTCATCGTTTTAACTTAATTCTTATTTGTGTGTGTGCTATACCACAGCTTGCAATTCTCAAAAGAATGATAAAGTAGTTAAAGGACTACAATTATTGAAAACTACGTAGAAAAAGAAAAATATAGTTTCTTTCTTCGCCAACATACAACTTATACAAATAGGTACAAATATTTTTGTGCATATGTCGTTCCCAGGTGAACAAATTCTTTTGTCCGATCCTCGGTTCGGTTTTCTGCACTTCCGTCCTTTGCTTTCAAGAATTTCAGGTAAGGGGACGTAAAAACCTTATGATTTATTCATTAAATTTTTAGCTCGGGTTTAGTAGTCAAGCTGTAGTTAAATTCTAACTTCTGAACTTCCAAATATGAAAAAGCTTTAAGATAATTTCATTATTCACTAAAATTATAAAAACCGAATTACCACTACTATTAGGTTTATTTACATTTACAAATATGACTTATTTAATTTAATGATTCAAACCTGCTTTTGAAGCAATTAAAATAGGGTATTAAGTGATATGTTAAATATTCAACTAATTTCACTACAATCCTTGTACTGATTTCAGAAGTTGACCTAACTTGTTATTTTGAGAAGTCTTTCTCGTATATTTATTACTACTACTCATAAAACTAGAAGGAAATATAAATTGAAATCTCCTTAAGGTGCCTTGCGAAAATCTGTCGAATAATCATTATCGTTTTAAAGGCTTAACATAATTTTTTCCATAAATTTTTGCGATCCGCATGGCAAATTTCAAAACTTGAGGAAAATCTTGCACTTTGAAGATGATACCTTGGGGCAATGTCGGTGACACATTACAGAAAAAATTAAAATCCATTCACAGAGTATACTTTTGAAATTAGAGCTTTCTACTCCAAAAATGTTTAGATGAAAATTATTATAACTTCACTAATTTGATTTTATTGAATTTTCCCGAAAGGAAGTTCCGGGAAGTCGTTAGGGCCATTTTAATACCAATACACATCTTAATGTTTTGATAGACTAAAGGCCAAAATTTTAGTAAGTACGTACGTACGTCTGTGGTAGACATTTAAATAAAAAAAAATTGTATAAATTTAAATAAATACCTTCATTGTTAATAAAAACATCACATGAATAACTGCTTATGCAATTAATAATAATAATTTAGGTAGTAAATTTAACAATTTATTCTACACAGTGTATTTGGCATGTTTAGTTGAATTTCTATACTTATGCATAACATATATGAGTTTTGTGTTGTTTTGAAACAATATAGGGGATGACTGCGTAAGGTAGTCACAACTTGTATCTGATCTCCCATAGCGCTGCCATTATGTACCTACTTAAATAAATAGCAAAATATATAAATAACATATAGTTTCTGGATAGGAAATGTTTAAAGAACTGTTGTAATCATGGCAGGAGTCCATTGTATAGCAAACAAAGAATGCCCAAAATTTAGTATTTCAATAAATCTTTTTATATTTATTTGAAATCTGAAACGTGCTTCCGTCAGACGCAGACACTCTGCTACAATCCCCATGCCGACACTTTAAGCCACATCACCTTCTTCGGTCGCTCGAAGAAGATGAATGTGTTAGCTCCACACACCTCTGCTGTTCTTCTCAAATACGTGTAATTTTGTCGCTAGCAGTATTGTATTGTGTTGTATTGTATTATATTGTATCTCTCGAAATCTTTCTGACGTGTTACCTGGGAGTCTACGAGAAGAAGAAGAAATATTATCAATGTTACAGCCATACTAACAAAACTTGTTTCTTAATCCTTGGAAAAAATCGTTGGTCGAAAAAACACAAGAGGTAAGCAGTGCAGGGGATGTGACGCAATATCGCGAATTATGTCCAGATATGCAAAACGTGTCTTTCGTCCCTGTACCCTTTATCACATCGCTAATAGCTTAAGAGATATTCGCGTTTCTTCAACCGTATTTGGCTTACACGGGTGGTAGGAAATAAAATTATTCTGCATGAATTCGGTTGTAGATGATACATACATATATATTGTACATACAATTTAAATAGGAATGGTAAAATAATCAGTTAACATACATATTTCATTTATTTATCAATCAAGAAGCACTTTATGACTACCAATACTTAAATGTTGCCTTAATATTAAAGTAATTTTTTGTTTTCATATTCGAAATGGTAGTAACGATTTTTTAATCTAGCCCTTAGAGGTCCTTTTATCCTTCATCCAGTAGTGTCTTTAAATTACCGTTTTCCGGTTTCTGATTTTTTCCATTTCTTTAAAAGGTGGTTTACGATCAATGCTCCCTGAATCGCTCCTACCACAATGAGAATACAATACTTACGTAACAATAATTGTGAAAAAATATCAATTGCTGCTATCTGTATACGCAAGGATGAAACGTTTTGCTCCCTGTCAAATTTTATGTTTCTACCCTCCGCCATTGCGGCCGTAATGATCCTGTTGTAATTTAAAAAAAAAAACAGAAACCTCAAAACCACTTACCGTCCATAATGAGCACTAAAGAAACCCCGAAAGTGCTTCTTCAGTGCATTTTGTGCTATTTTTTTCATACTATAAAACAATTCTCCGTCCGCCCCGCGAAATCAAAATCATCGCCATAATTGACCATTTCGAGGAGCACCAGGCTTGTCTGCGGCAATTTTATAGCTCATCCACAACAAGTTCCTTGACATTTCCAAGTATTTTCGCCTCTGCCCAAAAGGAGAAAAGGAGGATATATTTCTGTGTTCTGTCCTAGTAAATAACAGACACATCGTGCTATAAGTAGACTGCTCCCTTCCACCCCGGGCTCAGTTTCGGTCGACCCGACCGGCTCATAGACCCCGACCTTCGAGAAATGTGGCTGTGCAGCAGCAGCGGGGTGGAAGGAGGCAGCCGGTCGTTCGGGGGTGTTCTGTCGCATATTTCACGAGCGGGCTTGGGGCTGCTGCCTCTGTGCCACTGGGCCCCATTCCACTTGGGAGAAGAGAAAAAGGTGAAAGCACAAAAATAATAACAATAAACAACAGCCACCCGACAGGCTAAGTTATGCCCCCCGGAATGATTACGTCGGCGAAGACACAGCGAGCGTCGACTAGCTCCAGAACCAGCAGACCCTTCACCCACACACCGTCCCCAAAGTGGAGCTCCCTTTCAGTCGAATTTCGAGAAAACAACGAAAAGCACACAAAAAAGCTCTTAAATTGTGGCAGTCAACTTGTTTGGCCCGAAAAATGAGAGCACCCCCGAACAAAGTGAATGTCCTGCACACATCCTCATTAGCACACCGCGGTGCTCGGCGGCAGCTCTGGGTGCCCAAGAAATGGAAGTTACGAGGCCTGTCATCACCAGCTCCAGGCAGTTCTCATAATCACGCCGTAAATATGAATCGTAAGTCTCCCAGCAGCCCCCAAAACGAGCCCCAGTCGCCACGTTGAGCCGCCGCATTATGGGGGGGGGGCTCGTTGCGAGTTGCGGGCACCTCTGAAAGACCGACGACATTAACGACAGCGACATAACCTAAAACTTCTGCCGAAGCAACCAGTCGCCGCGAACAACGGCCCAAAACTACAATGATGGCGTGCCAGAGACAGAACAGAACCGGCCCGGAGAGTGTCCACACACGAAACAGGAAGGAACAAGGATTCCAAAAAAAACTGTTATATATGTATATAAAAAATGAAGCCCTTGGAACAACGGTGGAGGCCCACAAGAAAAACAAGAAACAAAGCAGCACCGTAATGAGCGGGATGTGTGAATGGCCGAGACACGGGAGAAGGATCGGCCCGAAAGCTTACTACGGCGCGAGCGGGGTACATGGGCCCGCCGGAGTTCAAGTTCAGTAGCTCACGAATTTCGCCCGGTCTTCCCGGCCGTCGCCGCACACCAAGCAGCTGCCTTTCGCCCTACTTTCCTGCTTCTATTTTCGTACTTTCTGCACACACCGGGAGCGGGGGGATTCGGGGAGCATGGGAACCAGTCCAATTTTGTGGAGCGAGCGGAGCCACCGCGCGCGTCACGCCGCGCTGCTGGAGCACGGCAAAGTGGTGGCGCTGGGGCAGATTTGTGAACGCCGCCGCCAGGGGGCCGGAGTCGTAGAACGTACGCAGGCCAAGGGAGGCCTCCACAAACTTTGCCGTTACTCACACAGGCGAAGAGGATCGAAGCGAAAAGCGAGGCGAAGTGCGCAAAGCGAAAAAAAAAGAAAAAACAAAAAAAAGTAAAACGGAAAGGAGCACACGTCGCAAGCACAGCGGAACAGCGTGGTCCCCGTAAGCTTGTCCCGCGCGTCTTCCGAGTGCGCTGAGAGGTGACGTTTTTCGCTTGCTGTACCGTTTCCGGATGCTCCTGGACGGCTTCGGCTCGAATGGCGGGCTCCCAGAATCGGTTACAATGGGGCTTAATGGGCACTCAGTCGGATGGATGGGCCGGCGGACGGACGACGGACGACGGACACTCGCAAACCCTCCTTTTCTGGCGCCCGACGCGCTCCAGGAACAGACGGTTTAATGGGCGGCGGGAGCCTTTGTGGGGCCCCAGGCATATTTTGAGTTGTTTCGTTCCTTTTGTTCAAGCACTTCTCAAAGAAACCGAACTCGAACAGTGGCTGCCCGCTTCCTTTCCACTTGCTAGGAAATCAGCCACCTTCGGGAACACCTCTGTGCCGCACTCACCGATTAAGTTAACACGGCACTTTCCACGGGAGGCTCCTTTCCTTCGCGGAAAGGTGGCCATCGCTGAGTCCCGGGTCTATTTAGGGCAACAGAAAAGGTCACGATGGAAATTGGAGTTCTCTCGGTTTTTTATTTTTTTATTTTTTAAACTTTTTGGTTTCCTGATTTTGCGATTTTTATCGCGCGGACCCTTTTTTTTTTATTTGACTGGCTGGGTGCTGCGAAAGGAATTTTAATTAAAATTGATCAGAGCGTTAGGATGCCTGTAAAGACGGGCCCGGAAGGAGACCCAGTCCGGGCAATAATTTAAATGACTTGTAAGACTCTTTTCGCGGGCGTTTTACTTTCTTTTCCCTCCGGTTTGGCTCGCTTTAAGTGCTCGGGAGCCGGCTTGAATTATGTGAAAATGAAGTGGACCTAAATTTGCTGGCGAATGCTTCCGAGGTTTTTTACGCGCATTCCCCCCCTATACATATAAGCGTTCTTCCGCTTGTCCTCGTGGGGCTGGCGAATTCATGATAAAATAGCCTTTTTGATGGCGACAAAACGTCGTACGACGATGGCGGATATTTGATATTTCTGCTGATGACAGTTTAAGCCGTAATTAAAGGCCTCAGATGTGCTCGAACCGAGGACGCGGCCTGGCGGAGGTTGGTCGTTGTGTATACGCCGACTTTTAGCTGGTCTTATTGATTTCCTATCTTGAATGCTTCTGTCAGGTCGGTGCGGTCATTTCAGGACCTGAGACAGCTTCGGATGACAGACGCAATTCCTCCCGGTCCCCACGGGAGTGTTCCCTGAGCTGGGAAGCTCTTGTGTCGGCCTGCTTACCTGGATCTATGCTTTTTATTACCTGCACTGCACTAGCGCTGTTTCCATGATTTACTAGATTTATCGGTAATCTAGGTCTAGCGCGGCAGGTGTCAACTTTGAAACGACTCGTTATAGATTCGAACGGACGCGGCTAATACGTATTGTAAGTCAATTTGAAATCACGGGGAAGCAGAAATGGTTTATGTACTGCCAACAAAGAGAAAACCGCATAGGTACAGTTGCAATAAATTTTTCGGGCGGAATAATTTACTACTAAATTGTAATAGTACATGGAAAATCTAAACCAAATATTGAAGTGATATGTATGTAGGTATATGTATTTTTGAGGTTTAGTTAAGAACAACAATTTAGAAATGATTTTTTTAGGCACACTTCGCAGGCATAACAGAATACCATCCTATAAAAAGAAAAATATACAAATAAAAGAGAGAAATAAACCCAGCTACAAGAATAGCAAAATGATGACTTATGACAATACAATAAGCTCTGAAGAAGATAACTATAATTGTTTGTATTCTGGGCATCTTTGAATCTTTATTCGAAATCGGTCGGGTCGGCGGGGCCCATAACTCCTGATTGGGCGTAGACGAAGAAGACGACGGAAAGGTCCTCATTTGTAAACATTGCCAGACAAAATAAAAAATCTATTTATCTGCCTTAACTTATGAAACTAAAATATTATATGCAACAGTACTATGCAAGAAAATATCCGCTTACTTTTGTTTATTTATTTTGGCTCTAACTGCTGTAATTAATTATCCTTAAAAATTGTTCCTTTAATGACTTATTTATAACTTCATCTGCTAGTATTTGGATAAAATCTTGCAACTGAATTTTAGACCAGTTCCCCTAGATTGATTGAACTCAAATTTTGCACACACGTTTGGTTTTGATAAGAATACACGATTAGAAGAGTGACGTCGTTGTAAATGCAATATGGTTGAAGAACCCAGATGGTTGTGAATTATTTCCGTAACCACCCCACAGCTGGCTTGCTTTAATTTAATTGGTTTTCTTGAAAACTTAATATCTAGGTGGAAAAATCCCTTAAATGAATTGGGTATTTTAATTTTTTGAAATTCAGCAACGGACGTTGGCAAAAATGGCACTAAGTGCCCAATAAATAACCGCTCAAGTTCCTCCCCTAACAGAAAATTAATAGCCAGCTTGCATGGCACCATTCTGGAGAAGTTGGAGCGCAACATTTATGACGTGGTGTGTCGCGCTTGGGCTAAAATGTTCCAAGTTTTAATATTTTCCTAAGGGTTAAGCGTGTGTACACGACAAACAATTTAGGATCCAGTGTGTGACATAAAATTTGATTAAAACATAATTTAATACTCAAATAGAAGCGGAGCGACGGACAGGCAAATGTCAACGAGCAGAGCAAGGTGGTGGAATTCACAAGGAGACTGACGGGAGGAAGGTCGGCCCATTTTTCTCACCCCCTGCACCCCCCGAAGTAATGCCATGCAAAACACACGCAATTACACCAAAGTACAAGAAGCACCCAAAGTATACCAGTCAGCGGAGGCCCGCATCGTGGTAGCGGGGAGGCGGAGCAGAAATCCGCGAAAGTTACAATGTAAATGGGCGCACGTTTCTTACAGAAGGAAAATTAAATAATCCAAGGAGTCCCTGAATTGTGAAAATGTATAGACGGCGGGGTCGCGGCTGTGAAAAGTTGAAAATGATTCGGTGGAGCACTCGTTCACCCCCTTCGCGGGGTGTTACTTCAATTCACGTTTGGAGCGCTCGTTGAAATGCCAGCGACGATGACGAATAAAAAAAAACGTAAAACGAAAGTGTAAGGAAAATTATTCTCCCGCTCCGAATCGGGAGTTAGGACCTGATTTGCAGCTATAAAATGTCTAAGCTGTGAGCGACGGATTGGGTTAAATTTCGAATTGGATCTCGAGCAGGGCACGAAATTCTAAATTTTTGTGTTTTTTATTGGAGCAAATGGTCCTCGGGGAAGTGTTACGAGGTGACACAACCGCTCTAGCTCCGCTTAAGAGCACCTTTAACCCGCGCACATAGCGACGCCGCGCCCTCTACCCGGACGAACAAAGGAACTGCTCAAAATACCTCCAGTTGCAGAAGTTGAAGCACTTACATATGTGCAAACGCAGCAAGTCCCATGAATGGTGAAATTTGGCTCATTGTAGGGGCTCCGCTGCTAACAAGGAAGACAAACGACTTCTTACTGAATTGGCAAAAATAAAATAAAAAAAAAACGCAGAGAAAATTGCGAAATGAGGACGGCAAGCGGGGCAACGAGGACACCCGAGGACACCGTCGACGAGGACGATGAAAGCGTCGACAAGGGAACGGAGACGGGACGGCATTCAGTCGACTCAGAAAGCCATTAAAAAATGTAATAAGGGTTGAGGGTGCGGGGCGACCGTAACGGCGGAAAAATGACAAAGGAGATGAAAAAATTAGAGGAAATGTGTGAAGGTGAACTTTCGCAACACCCAAAAGAAGCGCCCGTTCGACTCCCAGGAGCCGTGTACCGTTGGCTGCCGCTGCCCCCCCGCCCCCTCCAGCGGTTTCTTAAGCACAACCTGGGCCGGGCCGAAACCCGGTAAGAAAGACTACAGTTAGCAAACGGAGCCAGCTGGTGAGCGCCGAGTGCGCCAACCTGGCCCTTACCTGTGCGGCGAGGTAAGAACTCGAGCAGAACAACAAAAAGCTGGCTGCTGGTGCTCCTTCGAGCCGCCGCTGATAATTTCACAAGGGAGCGATGGCGGTGGCAAGAAGGCGGCCGGGCCCGGTGCCGCCACTGCACACCTTGTACACCGGTTAGAGGCGAGCGCAAAAAACAAGGGAAGCCTCGAGGACTACGACAAAAGGAGGAAATGTGAGTCAAGTTGTCTTTTGCTCCTTTTACTGGTGCGCTAACACAAAATTAGGTATATGTGCTTGCTGGTGATTTATTGGAGCGCGCTACCCCACCGCCACCTGCAGGAGTCACCGCACACCACCCACCACCCACCACCCAGTGGGTACCGAGATCCGCACATATTCGCGCGCACTCGACGCACTCAACCGCCGTCGTTGTCGATAAGACAGAGCGCCATGAAAACGGGAAAATTGCACAAATTCCGGGGATATATAAGACCACCGGAGCCGGAGTGTATTAATACATCACGGGAATAAGCTGGATGGCCGCCCGCCGGGACAGGGAGTGGGGTTCCCAGTTCTCGGCGAAAATGGCGCGGCGTATTGATTCCCGAACGGGGACAAAAATGAGTGCGCCGAGGAAAGAACCCCCCCCCCCCCCCCCCCCCCCCCCCGCAAAAGGTTGAGTGAACGATTAAGGTATTTTAGGCAAGACGGAGGATCACGAGATGGGCCGCTCCTGGCGCCGTGTAAACGCACAATTCCTCCGAGCAGCGACTTCTTAGCTGGTTTGCCTCCATCAATTTTGCCGTAATCATGCGGCTCCTCAGGTGATAGCTGTGGGGCTTACGTGGGGATGATGATGGTATAAGATGGCGTAATTATTACCGGATGCACTCTGTGTAAATTTTGCTGATGGGTGATTTTGCGGTCTGGGGAATGGAATAAATCTTCTTGAGGAAGGTTAAGGAACAGTTAGCGAAGAAAACCTCTGAAAATAGTCGTTTTATGTGTTCAAGGAGCCGAAATGTAGTTCCAGTTTTCTAGTTCAGAGCACCTTTCGTGGATAGCAATAAGTTCCCATTAGCAGTGGGCATAAATGCCGAATATTGGTGTTGTTGAACGCTTTATTAATACTAAACTCTATTACGAAAAATAATAACATCTAAAGGTATTTTGAATGTTATAAATTGCCAATTCCTGAAATTAGAAGAGTCAAACGACACTTCGTAATAATCAATCATTAATCCTTTCTGCAAGTATTTACAATTTAGATGTACTTAAATACATACATATGTAGCGTTCACATCTCTTATTGGTATTTTTGTAAATCTAGTCAAAGGACATAAAATCACCTTTAAATGAAACTTCTTGACGGATACAATTTACCAAAATTTGAATTAATAATTAAAAATACTATTAGAATAATTGCAATTAGAAATTATAATTGGGCCTAATCTTTTATTAAAAATAATATATTCGTATGCTATGTTGTTTTCAGTAAATTGCAGTAAGGAATAATATAATTGTTTTTTAATACTAAATTGCATACTTCTAGAAAATGTTGTATACAGTATATGTATGTATTATTTAATCCATATTTGGTGTAATACGTACCTACTCCGAAAAATTAGAATCCCTAAAAACGAAAAATGAAATTTGTCCACATATCTTGAATTTCGTTTTACTTAATTAATTTTCACGTAGGTAAGCATCAATTAATTAAGTTCATTTGATAAATGGGTAGACTCACGAAATTTAGGTAACTTGGGTCCTATCTGAAACCACAATTTTTTCGCAAAATAAGAAAGAGCAAATAGCGCCAATTGAAGCTAACTCAAGTAGAAACATTTAAAAGCTTCGTAGGTACATCTTTGACTTCGTGAATCCAATTATTTTGTGCAAATTGAAAATTTCAATTACGCATTCATGCCAGGGGAGAGTAACTTGTTCTGATTTTTTTTTTAAATTTGCTTTAAAAAAATGACTGTTGAAATTGAGTAACCAATAAAAAAGAATTATGAAATTTTATTTTATGTTGCGGAAAACTGATGTGACAAGTACATGCATATGTGCTTGATTTATAGCTAAGAAACCTCAACTGACCCAATTTAGTATTAATCAAATAATGACGGTTTCAATAGCAGTTTTCGGTTGAGCATGACAACACTGGGAGAAATTATTTACCGCATATTACCGAAAAAAATAGTTAATTTCATCTAAAGGAAGTGTTGGATTTTCAGCCTACTAATTAAATAAGTTGATTCAGTTAATTGTTATTAGATAATGTAGCTATTGTAAAGTAGACATTTCATCCATTTAAAATACTGGTGTATGAATTAAATATATAATGGTTTGATTGAAATTTGCATACATTTGTTTCAACATGACTTTTCAATACAATACAAATTCATTTATCTAAACAAATAGATGAATGTCGAAAAAAATACTAAATGTGGGCATCTGTTCTTGCTCAGCTTCATCTAATAAGAATTAAGTGAGTTCCCTATTTATTAGTCTAATTGACAAATCGATAATAGTCAAATTACCTAAATAGAATTTTTTTTTAAACAACATTTTAGAAGAACTTACTAAACATTTAGATGCCTTTTCTAATCTCAAAACATCTAATTATATTTCGATAAAAAAGATAAAATATTTGTAAGAGTTACAAATATTGTAAAAATGACGCATTTTTCAACAAAATATTACTAAACTACGCAAAAACATTCGAATATATTAACGAATAAAATTAATAAAAAGATTTAAGTTAATTGGTTAATTATTTTTCAAAATATTTCAGTACAGTCTCCAAAAAATTTTACTTCTGGAAAAACGCGTTTAAAGTTTTGGAAGAGCTTTTAGGTTTTTATAAGTTATATGTACATACATATGTATGTATGTATGTGCTTATAAATATCTCCGAAACGTTTTCAAATTGTTATTAAACACGTTCGTCGCCCCGTCACCCATATTCGGCGACAGCCAATAACTGAATACATGGCCTAATAAAAGTGGGCGGCAAACGTGTTAAAAGATTTGGTGCACATTCTGGATGTGTTTTGCATCAAGAACTTTTTAAAAGAAATTCCTTTTTTGGGGGAAACAAATAAGAATTCGCGATTAAATTGAATTTCTTTATTCTTTAGACTAGTAGATTTGAAAAATCTTCTAAAAGTATTTTAGGACAAATATTTCAATCGAGCTATAACTAACCTCTGAGTATAAATGTCAAGGTAATCAACTGATCATTATCAAACAATCGAAGAATATCCCACTGCTGATTACGTCTTCGCCTGGTTTTCCCCTCAAATTCCCAAGTCACATATATTTCAAAACTTCTTCTTCGAATTAAAGTGATTCGCGTTCGCGTCCTCCCTCCTTCACACCTCCCTGGTTCGACTGAAACAATAAAAGTTACTGAAATGAAATATTTTAAGGAGGCAGCGGAAGAAACAAAAGGCGCGTTGGATGAAAGAGTGCCAAGTTCGTGTACAAGAGCAGGAAGGCTTCCGCGCCATGTTCTAAGTATGTTTAAAAAGTTTCTTTCCTTCGCTACATAACTTTTGATGTCAGGAAAAATTGTTTAGACCAAAAAAGATAGAAAAGTTTATTTTTTTGGTTGGAACTTCCGTGTAACTCATTCCGAGTCCCCGTGCCACACGAGTTCTCTTGTTAGCAGCGAAGATATGACAAAAAGGTGCTGTGCTGCCACACACTCTTCAGGATATTAAATTTTGTAGCACCCGCCAATTCGGCGGCACTTAAATTCGAATTCATTCTCCTTCGAGGAGGGGCGGAGGGGGGCGAGCTCGTAATTCACAGGACAAACCTGCTGGGGCGCTGGCAGCGTGTGTCGATAAATCTCGGGTCCCTCAATAAAAGAATTGTGCGGAGGTTCCCGAGGGCACCTTCGCACGGCACGCCATGACATCTTCCAGGGCGCTGAGGTAATCTCAAGACGCAAATTGTTATTCTCCAAGTTCTTGTCATGATGATTTGTGCAGGCTCACCTAATCCACTCAGAACGTCTTGGCGCGCTGGCTTCTGGGCGCGTCGCGGAGCCCAGCGCGCGCCTGGCTCCGTCACCTCGGCGTTCCCTCATCATCGGCAACTCGCACTCAATTCCCAGGGATGCAAGGAGGCGCCTTCCCGGGACAAGGATCTGGAACCGGGACGAGGATCCCAGGACCAGGGAGCACAAAACGGAGGAACTTTTTATTTTATCGCTTTTTATTTTTCTTTTAAATCCCAAAGTCGAAGGATAAGACGAAAAGCGCCGAGGAAAGGAGAAGAGCAAACACGAAAGGCATTCACCAGGACTCCTCGTCGGAGGAAGGTACATTGATTGCTGGCACCAGCAGCTTTAGCTGAAATTTCAGCCAGAGGATTATGTAGTCTTCGGCGGAGGAGAGGTGATAAGAAAAAATAAAAATATAAATAAAAATAAGAATTTGCCGAAAAGAAAAAAATTCCGAACGGAGCCGGAGCATTCGCCCCGGCAGCGGCCCCGGCCCCGGCCCCCGCGAAGCGACTTTTCCGTCTTATTTTCGTTATACACATAATAATTGTCTGTCCTGTACACAGGTGTGTGCCGATGCGTATTTATATAGACACATTTGGACGATAAAACGTGCGTAGATTGAAAAAAAGCAATTTCGGGGCATTATGAAGACGACAGATGTGTATATCTCGGCCGAGGCTACAAACTTTATATCTGGGCCTGTATCCTTTCCAGTTATATTTAGACGGCGGATAAATGAGGAAAGAAGTCAAGTACATGGAAGGCGAACGTCGAAAAAATAAGGAAAGAAATCGACGCGGAAAAGGATATTTTTTTTTCCTTCTAGTCTTGCTGATGCTTCTTTTTTTGCACTTTTAGATAAATTTGAAGATATGCCTATGGGCGGATTAGTGCGATGCCATATTTCAGGGATTTCAGATAAATTAGGAGACTCCACACAGCAGTGGGGCTAGTCATCGCAATTAATTTCGGTAATTGGATAGGAGCCCCTTTCAGGTTGAGGGACGACCGCAAAATGCCTGAATGTGCAACATTTATTAACGAGATTTTCTTTTAAACTGAAATTATGTTGAATGAAGGTGGAGGAAATAAAAAAGTTGAGAAATATTATGTCGCAATTGCTGGTATATTTACTATAATCAATATCACAGGGTGCCCAAAAGTTTGTTTCCATAAATATTTCGGGTACTGTCCTAACTTACGTGTGAAAACGAATTCAAAATTCGGCAGTAAATGTGAGTTATTATTTTCTTTTCAAAACGAATTCAATACGAAAGGCTAATTTCGAGCCCTTGCTTTTATCCTTTATGGGAAAAATCCAGAAATACCTTTACTTAGAAAATGCGTTTTCTGCACCTCGGTGAGTACCCACCTCCAGCAAGAAACAGAGAGATACGACTTATGTATATGAATATCAGTGGAATTCCCCTTGTAGTATTTATTTTAACCTCCACTTTATTTATTTATTTATTTCATTTATGAATTATGTCGGTTATACCACTATATTACAAGTATCTTCCGCATTTTTCTGTAATGCAGTGAATTCTATCCCATTTTGTTCTTCCTCCATTGCTTTTAAATATAAAAACTACATAGCTCATCTTTATCTTTAATTTATAATTTTATTTCTTATGAGTATTTGTTCGTAGATTTTTTTAAAATATACACGTCCATCAAAAATGTTGAAAATCTCAGATTTTGCAAATCACATTTATTTTTCTCACTTGCATTTTCGATTTCGTACAAAAATTACGTAGAATACCAAAACTTGTTTTGTTCGAAAATTCATTTAATATTTGTGTTCGTATGATAGAACAAGATCATTCGCTATAACAATCGAACTAACAAGTATTTTTGAAAATGTACGATTCTATTCTTGCTGTACCCTTTCAATTGTTCCAGATTTTTCAGGAACTGTGTTTGGTTTATGTTGTGTAACTATACTGGTAAAGTATTATCCGTATCTGTCTTTAGCCGTGAAGTTTTATTCGGTGATATGAGACCTAGATGCTTCACAAGAACTTATCCTTTGACAATTATTATTTTGATTTTGACAAAACGAAATTGAGTTTGAAGTGCTTGCTCTAATTCTCGTGTTTTAACTTTTGGGTGTCGGATACCTCATTATGGTAAGTTCATCTAGCGTATTTTCCCCAATTAAATAGCGGATGTCACAACAGGTTGAAACATCCTTCGCGAGAAATTTTTCTGTTGTTGGCTAACACTTTTCGCCACATTTCTGATCCCACCGACCGATCTACGTACATGTGTATGTAACTACTATTTTTCTTATTTCCGTTTTCGATTGAGTCTGCCGGATCGTGTAGAATGCAATACTTATGTACATCGCCTTCACTTCTTTGTTTCCACAAAAATCTCTTTTTTATCGATACCTAGTGCTATTTAAACCACGATTATTCTCAGCTTATTAAGGGCATTGGATTCCTTGTTTGTATTCTCCTTGAAGCCATTACTCCGAAACGCATCAGTCTCTTAAAAAATGTTCGAAAAATAATATTAGATACCTACTAGTACAAAAAGTATCATAAAAACTATTGCCTATCTTTTTCTATGGAAAAAGGGGAACTTTTCGTCAACTGGTATAACAAAAAGAATACTTCCTACGAAAGCTGCAAACTAATTAGCACTTAACCTCAATTCAGGGGTTTTTTCTATTTGCACTTTTTAGAAGATAAATTGGCACTTTTTATCTCGTGTATACCTATGAACATCTATGAAATCAGTTTTTAAATACAAATAAATTCAAAATTGTCTATAAAACCAAAATGGTCGCCGCACCGCAAATTTTATCGAAAAAGTATATACGACAATTTGTTTTAGCAGGGAACCTATTCCTCCATATTGCATAGTTTCGGTGGATTTTTTTCGAATACAGAACATTTTCAACTTAATATTGCTGTGACTTGCAATTTCATTAAAATTGTGAGAAGTCGTGCATTTGGACCTCAGTTTTGCTTTTATCATTTTTTAATGGCGTCAATAAATAAAATTGTTAAGGATTTTTAGTACCAAAATTTAATAATACCGTAGAAAATACGAAACAAGAATGAATTGTATTTCAAAGAGAACTGACTGATCAGAATCTCCCTTATTAATTGTATCCTGCTTAACATTTCCTATTTTATCTTATTTTTAAGTGTTGATTTCTCTGCACATTATTACCTGCGTTATTTACGGAAATAATCTTAGTCAAAGGTTCCATAAGGAAGACCCGGTATGGGCGTAATTGTTGGTAAACACAGTCAGTGGGCGTCTACTCCAGGTGAACGTAAGAACTGGGAAATGATTATGCTTATGAATGACGAGGGAAAAATACCTTACATTTTATATTTGGATGATGATATAGTACAAATCTTAAAGTAAATTGCTACAAATATATCCCTTTGTGGAATCCGTGCGAAATGATATCGCGCTTTATTTGTATTTTGTGTACATAATGCAGTACAGTAACGCGTCGCTTCTCTGATGAATCAAAGATGTTTGTGCATGTTCATAAATATTATTGATTACGTAGAGAAGATGTATTAATCTGTGTTATGAATATCAATTACGCGATTTGTGTGTAGTAATTTTATACTTTTTTAAAATTCCTTAACAAATTTACATCGTCAAAAGACTAATAAATAATTTCTCTCTATTTTGTTTTTTTTACAGATAAAGATGAGATCAGTAACTTAACCAAAGAACGGAATAAACAAAAAGCAAGCCTTGGAGAAGCAAATACACAACAACAAAACGAAAAAAATAATACAAACATAAAACAAAAAAGCAAAGCAAACACAAAACTTAATTTAAGCGCTGAAAACCAAACTATCTAATCATAACCTAACTTATTTATTTATTTAATTTAATAACTTAATTTATTGTCATAACTAAAAGTGTAGTCGTAAACGCCACGGAGGCCAGAAACCAATCGAAAATTTGATTTGAGTAGTAAGCAGCGGTGGTGAACGTCGAATTATAATATTAGTCGTAATGTAATTTATTGAGAGATTCTAAAGCAAAGCAAACAAACCGGAAGTGTGGGAGACGACAAATTCGTAGCGGCTAAGTAATTTTAGTTAATTTATTATACGAATAAACGTAATTTATTTTGGAGACCAAAACCAGAGTAATAGTAACACAAAGTAATATATTTTTTTACATTTCGAAACAAGCAAAAAGTAAGCATACAAGATAAAAACGAAAAGTACAAAATTTTAAAGAAAACGTTTTTTAATAAGCAAAGAAAATAAGTCTGACCGATACCAAAAAAACAAAAAAAAATGTTAAGGGAAAATCGTATTTTTAGCAATTAATAAACAAAAGCAGAGAAGACGTAAGCGATAAAAGATATTTTCGACAATAAGTGTGAAAATTCAATTTTTTCGTTGGACTAAAAAACGTCGGTGTGTTTCGGGACATTAGCGCGGGTTTTTTCGTTTTTGTTTTAATCGTGATCGACCAGTGACGCCATAAAATAAATTGTACCGCGAACAGAGACACCGGCAATAGTGTGCAGCAAAGGTACTAAGCAAATTTTCTTCCTCAGTATTATAAATATAATAGTGAAAAGGGGAGGAGAATCCGCAACAACCCAAGTGTCCGATAAAATAGTACAAAGTTGTTTAAAACATACAAAAGATACAGAGGTTACAAAACGCAACACAAAGTAATAATATAGAGGAAATAGTTATTTATATACAAAAACACGTGTTCAAATTACGACATAGCAAAGCATTCAAAGTTTCTACGACGAGCAACAAAAGCAAGAGCAAAAGTTCAACAGTATAACAATAACCACTCAACACAAATATCCTGGTGCCGTGATTGTTTTTACAATTATTTCAAAAATACCACAAAAAGTTGTTAAAAGGTGCGAAATATTTTGGCCGATACCTACAGAAATAAAAAATTGCCAATTTTTGCGTTACTAAAAAGAAAAAAAAAAGAAAATAAATCGAATAATTTAGCCGTAATTAGCTGTTCGTTAGGAAACATACAAAAGAACTACCTCAAAGTGGAAATTTCGTACAAAAGATATACTACAACCACAAGAAATCCGCAAAACAATCAGTGTTTAGTGTTCAAGTATACAATAATCGAGTTTAAAAGACAGTTTTAAGCGTGTGAGTGTTTCGTTTTTATACATAGAACAAACAAATATCGAACAGATAACCAAAAATAAAAACAAAAAAATAAAATCAAAAATTCAAATATCCCGCGCTGTAACGGTACGTGTATTTATATGAGTAAGACTGTGTGCGCAACGCCATGCTGATCGCACCTAAGCACCATGGCTTCAATGATGAGTGCTCAAACGGCGGGGGGGACTTCTGAAGAGGGGGACCAGGGTCACCTGAACAATACTCAGCACCACCTGGGACTGGGCCACCACAACCAGTACAGTGGGACAGCGTACACCTCGAACGACCTGGTCGATCCCTCCGGGTGGGAGTACTACGAGCGGCAGGACGGCCGTTCCAATGCCGATTCGATAACTTCCCAGGCGAACAGCAACTACACACGTCCTTGGGAGATGGACACCAAGGACAGCAAGGGTTTTGAACCGTTCTCAAAACTTCCATCATTCCAAAGTCAATTCCATGCCTACGGTGATTCTAGTCTTATACCCGAACCAAGTTTACCGCAACCAGTGCCAGTGCCCGTGTCGCCGAGCAGCGCGTCCCCGGGCAACGGGTCTCTGACCCAACTAACGCCAATAAACCCCCTCCAAACGGGGCTCACAACCCTATCGACGCCAAGTTTCCACACTCTAACGGCTGTAAATACTCGACCGTATCCTCTAGTCCCAGCGCCGATCCAAGCTCGCGATATTCCTTCGATTAACCAGCAATACCTGGACGAACGGCACATCCAGCTGTATCAGCCGATATCGACCTTCAATCCGCAGAATGTTGTAACGGTTATTAAAAAGGAACCGGGGGTTTATGATCTTAATAACGGATCGATGCAAACCTCAACATTTGATGGTGCCGTTATTGACAATACCGCCTTCCACAATGCGTCCACGACAACAGTACCCGCCCCAACGACCACCATTAAGGTCGAAAAGGTTCTAAATTCGCCAATTACGCGAGTGGACGCTAGAAAAAAGGAACGACGGAAAATACGGGCCAGTTCCCTGGAGTCGAGTGCTGAATCCGAAAGCAGTGCAATGGAAGTTGATCCGAGCAATCCTGGTCAAGTCGACGCTGTCTCGAGTACCGCCAATTTTAAGAGTCCCATGAGCTCCATCGGGATGAGTGACAGCAGTGAAGTGACTGGAGAGAAACAGGTAAGACATTTTTAAGCATACCTCTCAATTATTTCAAAAATATGTACATAAGTACCCTTAGAAAAATATATTGTGTTATTTAAGAAAAACATAAATAGCTCATACGAAAAGTACTTATTATTTCGAACCAATGTCATAAAATCTCTGAAACGTATTTCGTAAACTTAACAATAGGCTTCGTACTTTTTAAAAGAATGTAGTACAAAATTTATTGCGAATACCTATTTCTTTTATCACATCGTATCTATTATGATAATTTCATAAATCTTACAATGTACAGATTCATTTGCAGCAGATACTGGATGGGGAATGGATTAATAAAACAATTTTACTTAGAAAACAATTTATCTTTGATTGATCGTATCCATAATTCGCCCATCAACAACTTTTAATATTATGTATTTGAGAGAACCACAGCAATTTGTATTGTTTTTTATTTCCGCATTTGGTAAAAATTAATGATTCTGAAAATTTCTGGTATAATTATTGCAAAGGTAAATGAAAGAAAATGAGGGAATATAAATTGTTGATAACTGAACTATTACGGGTTAAAGTATAGTATATATAAAATTTAATAAGACATTGCATTAATAATTTAGTGCCAGTAGGAAAATATGTAGTACAATATATGCATCTTACGTTTCAATTTTGGGATTTTACTCCTCATCAGATTTATAAATTAATCGATTGTCTTCGTGTTCTATAATGCATGCACATCTATATTTCGTAGAGTTCATGGCAGTTTCGTAGAATTTATAAAGATGCAACAAATTCTGTCACAGTTTTGCATAAAATCTAGAACAATTTCGTGCAAATCACTATTGGTATTATTAATTTGAAATACAAAATGTACTTAATACATTTGATGACATTGTATAGGTAATTTACAATACATATTGTGTTTAACTTTAAAATTACAATATAAATTAAAATTAAAATGACAATATATTTTTCTGAGTATATGTATTCGATAGTGCCAGTCGATCAATAATTGTTGATCTGTAGCTTAAAGTTCTAATAACTAACCTTTCATTGTTGAAAAAGCATTTTATAATAAAAAGGTGGGCCAAAAGAGTTACTTCCTTCGAATTTTACATTAAAACTACACAGTTTATTTTTTTTTTCAAATAGCTGATAATTTTGTTTTAATCCTCAAGCCCCTTCTATGCGTTGGTCGAAGTTATAAGCGAATGGAGGTATCGCGAGAATTGGACAATAAGTTTGCGTCACACTAATAATGACGTATGCAAGTGTTTACAGTTTCGGAGTAACGCAAAGTTTGTAAAGAAACCTATCGATGGCCCACCATTTTTAAATGCATTTATTAGTACGTGCGAGTGCCTCCTCCCACAAAAGTTGTTTGAATAATTGTGGCACAGAATGTATTTTGTGGCAATTTTTTGAGTTTGAGTCTAATATATTTATTTGTTCTTACTTTTCCTTACAGACTAAAAAGAAACGCAAACGCTGTGGTGAGTGCATTGGTTGTCAAAAGAAAGACAATTGTGGCGATTGTGCACCTTGCCGCAATGATAAAAGTCATCAGATCTGTAAGCAGCGGAGATGTGAAAAACTTACGGATAAAAAGGTAAGTGGAACAATTGTTTCTATTTTGGCATAATTTGAAGGAGTTTCAATTCAATTGTAAATAAATAAATGCAAGGTGGAAATTAACATATTAGTGCAAACACGCAATGTTATATTATCCAGAATTCATTTAATTTCTACCATCATAATTTTTGCAAATTATGCGTATCACTAGAGCAGAATTCGATTTTTCGTTTTGAAGCAGTTCAGGAGATGAATTATAGGCGTTCTAACCTATAAGTTTTATGGGACTTGATTTGGACCTCCACATCTATAAATTTAAATTTTAGTTTACGAATCAATTAAAAAAAATGTTTCTGATAAATATACAAATCAAATCTGTATAAATAAGGTTTTTGACATGTCGATGGCGTCATTTATCGTGTGCAACGACAAGTCGGAGAAATCGAAAGTTAACTTTAAATTGTTCATTTTATAGCCGTTTGTCCAAACATTGCATAAATAAACAAAATACAATGGAAACTTCATTATCCGGACTAATTTTTGTGGTTAGGCATTCGGATAATCGAATGTACAATATATAGTGCTTGTTAGATGTTTATTAAAAAATTGAAGAAATTTCAACAAAAATCCATGTTTCTTAACAAACTATTAAGAGATATGAAAACACTAAGTATAAACCTACATATGTACATATTTATGTAGGTATACAATTTTGTTTAATTATACATACTAAAGTACTACAACCTTAATCATGAAATAAAATATTTAGTGTAATTTGGGTTAAAATATAAAGTAATTTTCATTTGACGTAAGCCACTTTTTGTTTTCATTTGTGCTACGTCATAAATTTGTTTTAATTCTAGTAAACTCACAGTATCACACTCTAATTGTTTTTCAAACCATGCTTGCATAGATTCGACTTGTATAGAGTTACATATTTGGTCGGATAATTGCGAATCCGTATAACTGAGGGTCGGATAATCAAGTCTACACCTTATGGTATAAAAATGGAACTGCTCGATATTTTAAATAAATATAATAAAATAATAATAATAAAAATACCTGTAGATACTTCATCTCATTGAATGAATTTTTAAGTGTTTGGATTGGAAGCTGTACATATTTAAAAGAGCCATTTATTATTATTTTAGTCGTCCATTTTAATTTTCTTAATTGAAGGACGTTCCTGTTTTTCTTACAGTGCAGTGTCATAAAGGAGTGGATTATATGTATGTAGTTCAATATTTGTGCAAAGGTACTTAAAGCCTTTATATACGGGTTCAAGTTCAAAGTTCCTTTAATCAAAAATAATTTTCCCCTTTTTAGTTTTGGTTTATTTTGTATGGATACCTGTAGCTTCAATTACCAAAATTTAAGTTAAAGTAAATCAATATGAAATATTTCATGCAGCTAGGTTTTTGTACATATGTATGTACCATATACATATAAATATCTCAATTAAAATGTTCCCTAAGGAAGTATAGTAAAGATGCTTTATGAATATAAGAGTAATATTATAATGGAAGCAATGAAACCTACATTTTAATGTAACCAAACGGGGCATACACTAGTGCTTTTAATTTCTTTTTTTTCCTTAGAAAATTCGTTTATAAAATCGAGTAGGTACTTAGTAATTTTATAAGTACACTGTACACTGTACACTGCAAGTATTCTATACGTGGTAGTAGTTCGTTGTTCCAACATGATCTGTAAAGAAAGTTCTAAATGAACAGCTGTGTTTTTCCCATCCTTACTTTCCGTCGGCTATTTTCCGCTAACTATAATGCAGTCCTAAGTTCCGTATAATGAGTTAAATTAGCTGGGAATGTTGGGGGTTCACTCGTGAATAAATCGTAAAAGAAAAGTATGTGTACTGCTGTACCAATTAAAATATTTCCCAAACTAAGCATCCTGCCGTTACCCTAGTTATGGAATAGGTCTAAAAGGGAGTGCATTCCCCGTAATCCTTAATCCAGTCGTACCTTTGATCCTCACTAGGCAAAGATCAAAGAATCTAACGAAAAAGGAATTAAATGCAAAATAAAGAAGTTATGTTAATTCGACTGATAAACGGGCATAATTAAGCACACATGCCCACAAAGCGACATATATTATATCCCAGTGGTCGCGGCTCCCGAAGGACTACTTCGCTGCATGTGAAAGATATCAATCGTTGGGTGTGTTGGTGCGACTGATACCAGCAGCAGCAGCAGCCAACCGAACGGCCGGGCAAAAAATTATAATAAATGAGGAGCCGAGAAACCGGAGTGAGCAGATGTTCAATTTCGGAGCTCCGTCGCTCGTTAAGCGGCAGTCGCATGCGCACCAAATGCACACATGTCGAGTCGTTTTGGATTCTTTTTGGTGCCGGGACCGTCCTCGCACAAAGCCGTGCGACAGCCGCGCGGGAATGGCCGCCGCTGGCTGGATGAAGCCGTTGCTCAAGGTGTCCTACCTGAGATAATTCCTTTTGGCACTAGTCCGATTGGATACTCGGTCTACGCACATACGCACTTACGCAGAGGGACTTGCGCACCTTGACGCATATTGCGCTAGCCCGGCTACCTGGCCACATGGCGCAGACGCAAACCTCAGAGCTGGAGAAGCGCTCGATTCCCAGGATCTGGCCGATCCGACCCCACCGATCTTGGAGTATTTACTTTTCGTTTCTGTCAATTTCCTCTTCCTCTGCCGTCGGTTGGGAAACTTTTTTCTGGCACGATGATCGGGCTGCATGGGCCCGGGGAGTTGCGCAGGGCTGACAGTGATTAAGGATGTTTATGACGACACTATTGATGTTGATTGAAGAAAACACACTCGATTCGAGCGAAACGAATTTATTACGTCAAGGAATATTATTTCAGCGGCAATTGGGAACAGCTGGACTCCAGTCAGAGGTTAATGCACTCTAGAAGGTTTTTGTTTAGGTCTCCGAAACCATGCAACTGCCGTCTAACAAGAATGATCATTGTGGATGGGACCTAAGCATCTTAGACGCTCTTTGGAATTAATTCTTATGAAGGTGAATGCCGCAGAAAGAATAAAAAAGAAACGTCTCTTAAAATAGAGCACTGTTACGGCTCGAAAAATTCCAGGTTAAACATGTTTTATTCACATCTCGACTAAAACTGTAAGAGATCCTGGGTTAAAAAGGAAGGAGAAAAATTAAAATGGAATCCACTTATAAGGACGCGCCATCCGAGGCCGACTAGAATCGGCAGCAATGGTGTGGCATCAGCAAGAGCTCAAGGAGCTCCTTTCAAATTTGTCTGAATTTTTATCTGTCTACTCATGAATCGTAGAGGAAACAAAATAACGAAAATGAGTATGAGCAAAATGGCGAAAAAAATGGGTAGAAAAAAAAGGAATTCGCCTCCTTGCCACGGCCTTTGCCGCCTTTTTTCCTACTTTTCCTCATGCTATTGTTGTTCGAGCTCATTGTTGTTGCACCGTGTTTCATTCCATTCGATTTTATGACACATGACAGTTGGTGTGTCCCTCCGTGTCCCAGCGGTGTCATCCTCCTGCCCATGGACCCTCCCAGAGATTTTTGCTCGCCGGGTATCACTTTACCTGCTCGTCATCGAGTGGAAGGATGTGTGCCAAAGCCGTCTTTTCACTACAGCCCCATCGGCAGCCGCCGACAGTAGCTAGAATTGCGGCAAAAGTGGCTGAGATTGAACAATTGTAGTCATGGCAGATAACTGAAGCACTATATACGTGACACGTTAATTCGACGAAGTGTTAGACAGATTCATTACAGCCCGCATTTCCTGCGTTTTTTTCGTTAATTGACGAGGTATTGCGGGAAGCTTCAAGGATAGCACTTCATCTTCAGTTTAGCGATAAGAATATAAGGGCTTGCGGCAGTGTGAGTATTTCAGATAAATGGGGAAAAGTTATGGATTTAAAGATGGCGGAATTTGGCGAACCTCACAAATTCTTACAAATGAAAATTAAGTGCTAAATGAATATATACTTATTTAAGTCAAGTATTATGAAATAATCCCCACCAGCGAGAATAGATTAAACATTTAAAATGTTATCCTTGTTTGTCTGTCTACTTGTTAGAAATAAAATGTTATTTATTTATTTATTAAGATAGCTTCGTACAGCATATAATAAATTCCAAACATTTCTGAGCTATCTGAGCATAAAATTAATGAATAAGAAAGAAAATGAAAACCAAAGAATATACTAGTGGTTATATAAAACATTAGGATGCTCAGTTGAATTGTTTAAGGAAATTGTTCACTACTTAAATTGCACTTCAGAGGATCGATTTGATAAATATCATAGTTTCTCCTAAAATGAATTGTGAGGAAGATTTGATGGTCTGAATATATTATTATTTTGACTGTAGAATGAAAGCGCATGCCAAGTAAGATTATTATGCCAAGAATGTAACTAGAATTCCGTAATATTCATGAGATAAGGATTGTATTCATAGATATAAAGTCTTCAATCAACTAGTGGGTTCTGAACAGCTTTCTACAATTTTCTTAAAAATAAGAGGGAAATCGACTTATGCGTTCTTATATTTATCATTCATATTTGCTTTATGGCTGTCATTTCTTACGTGACATTAATAAGGAAAGTGTAGGCTCCTCAGAGCAACTCCAAAATTCTGAATGTTCCTACAGGAGGCGAAACTGTGACGTCAGCAAGAATTTTGTGCCAAATAAGGAATTATAATTCGTGCAAGTAAGCGAACACATTTTATGTACATTTGTAAAAGGAAAGAAGAGAATCTATATTAAAATTACGATTAACACTATCATTATTGCCAATTCGCATTAAACGGTTTTACAAATAACATATGTGTTCAGGTAGTTATAGTTGATGTTCATTTTACATCTTGTTGTCTTGTGGTCCATTACATACATACAGATACAATTATTTCAAGCATTCTTTGCATATTTTCTTGCTTTTTGGTATTTCCTTTTCCTTAGAACAGTTTAGCATTTTTCAAACTTCGTACATTCTCAAGTTATAATTTTTGTGAAGATTTCATATTGTCTTTTAACTTTTCGGGCACCTTTTTGTTATCTGGACACCTTTCCCTCTAATACTTTCGGTCTTGCAACAGGAAAACTTTTGTTGTATTCACTTAAAAACTCTCAATTTAAAAGCTGATAGCGAAATTTCTACACCTCCTTGGCTATTTTCAAGTTTTATTATCAGATTTTCCAAGTATTAGGGAATAATTTCACAGCTCTCTTGATCTTGTTTTGTCGACATCCTCTCTTTTAATGCCATAAATCACTAATGATGCGTATACAATATTTATCAAACTTTTCCGTTTATAGAAAAAATTTAAAACCGGATAAAAACCAATTGCTCTGCAAGGGATGAGTAATTCGAACATTGAAAATAGGATAAAAAAGCCATTTTAAATAGCTTTTATAGTTATAACGCAAAGTTATTATATGCCATCATTTAAAAATATATGTACAAAACATCTTAAGAATGAAGAAGAGCGTACATAATAAGAGCTCTGCATAATTTGGATGCTAATTGCGTGAAAAATGTCAGATCTATCTAGCTACAAAAAGTGTGAACTTTCCTCACCGATTCCACCTTAATTGTGTCCTTAATAATCGGAGGGTCTTAGGCAAATGAGGGCTGGAGGAAAAGTTTACCACGGCCAACTTGATTTTCCTTTCAATGGAAATTTCTTACCAAACAGCCGAAGCGGGAAAGAAGATACATAAAAACCTGAAGCGAACATGAACTCGAAAAGAATTTGATTGTCATTCATAATTAAAAAAATAAAAAGAGGAGCGAAGAAAAAAATTATCCAAATCAAATTTTGGGGAAAATTTTCTTGCCATTTTTTTTCCATTCCTCGTTTTCTCTTGCCACCCAAGATGGCGTCCTAATTAAATTATATCCTTTCCCATTCGCGAATATCCTTTCGGGGTGATATTAACTCCAAGACCGTAAAATTTATATCATCGGCAGTCCCAGGAACGAACCAAATCTAAATTCATCATCTCTCCCCGAGATAAATTAGTGCTGATCAGAGGTGCTCCAGGAAAGAACGCAAAAAAAGGAAAAAAAATAAAGGAGGAAAAAAGGCGAAAAAATAATAAGGAGAAAAATTAACAGGGATGATGGGAAAAGAAGTTGAAAGATGCCCGCTTAGAGAGGGCTCAAGATTGTTTTTAGCCTTAGAAATCCTTGGCCCGGTAGTGCCGCGTTCTTCTGCCAGGGTGCAAGGGCCTGGAAGGATAGCTGGCACAAGTGGGCAGCGGAAGCCCTGCACGAAGGGATCCCCACTGCGGAAAGAATTCGAGAAAAGCAAACTCAGAAAATGAAGGAAATTAATAAAAATTCTCTTAATTACAAAAAAATGTGTTTTCTTCGTTAAGAGTTCTTTAGCGGCCGCCCTCCGGCTCCCGGTTCGCTCCCCAGTGATCCACTTGAGGATTTCTGCTTTCGTTGGTGATTTCAAATAGCCACCGCCATGCCGCGGATATCTCGGACTTGGTGCTCACCGATGCTAGAAATTCTTGTCCTTATTTTTTTATTAAGTCAGCAAATTTATAAGGAAATTAAAAATAAGATGGACCGGCCTTCTTGCAGGGACTGCTCATCCCTGTGGGTGGTGTGAGTGATTGACTCCATTTCATCCGATTGTCCTAATTCCCCGTTCCCTGGAGCTCTCGGCCCTCGATCCCGAACATTGTCGCCGTCGACATACCTCGAGAGTCCAGGAATATCCCACTTCTGGATGGAAAAAATGAAATTCATGCTCTGCTGGGTCACGAAATAATGGGTGCTGCTTTGCCTCCAGTTCCAGCGTACACTCCTGCCGGCGTCGATGGGGTCACCGGGTGGAAGGAAAGATTGGAATTAACAAGACGTTTAATAAAGACAAAAATTCCTCCAATTTGCACAAAAAAAAGGGGTGAAAAGTTTTCTGCAGAGAAAAAAAAAATTGGAATTGCGTCGACAAGAAAAATTCATTCCTCTCTAATTTCGTTTAGACGCGTTTTTGCACAAGGTACAAATTTTGTTGGTTTGGTCGGAAAAGGGTCGCCTTCCCCGTCCGCCGCCGCCGGACGCCAACTTGTTTATTGATTGCGTTAAGACAGACAGCGAAGAAACCAGGAAGAAAACGCAAAGAAACTGAAAAAGCGAAAAGGGAACCCAAAATATGAGTCCGCCAAAAAGCCCACAAGCGAAATTGTACGCAATTTACTGAGTGAAACGAGGAGATTAAGGTGGGAGGCGACCACCGAACCCACCCCTGGAGCGTGGACAAGAGATTCAAATAATTTTGACAATTACATTACTTTTGGAAATGGACTTGGAAGTCTTCCTGTAGGATGTTGAAATTGGATTGTGAAATAGATGCAGTCTACAAAATTAGGTATATTTGAAATTGTTGGTATACACGTAGATTTTGCAGTTTTTGAAGCAGATTGATAATTTAAAGACTGCACAGTAGGGGATAGAATTTTAAACTCTTGAGGTACACAAGGACTGTTTGATAAGTCAATGATTTTGATATTAAGTCAGCTAATTTGAAATTGGATTTGATGATATTTCCATTCCATGCAAAACTTTTTCGTTGAGCCATTTCTTGTTTGGAATGAAATTAAAATAGCCAGGAAACATATTATAAATGTTGGAATGGATCATACAATGAAGATCGTAAATCGATCGATAAATTCATTCGCTTACACAAGCTACATGCAACAATTTGCTAAGAATTAAACAAAAAAAAAAACTAAAATAAAAAATTATGAAATTAAATAAAAATGTCCACTTATTCACTACTGGTGCAGTTGCAGTTGAAGTGTTACTTACATGGTACTGCTCACACTACGACGTTATTGTTCTCCACTTTAAACAACAACGCATGTTTTTTATTAAATCTCTTCTGGTCGAATGTTTCTGTTTTAATGACAAACATCCGTGGAATAAAAGGAACTTAGAAAGCGTACGCACACTTTGTTCATAAGTGTTTGAGGTTAGAGTTCAGAACATTACAACTAACAACTATGTGTTTTGGCACTAGGGTACATCTGCGATCACGAATGCGTTCCATGATCAATCAAAGTGTTGTAAATAATTAAGATTGATTGTTGTAGCAGAACACAGCCGAAAATTGTTTCTGAAATTGAATGGAAAATTTTCAAATTGAAGTACATAGAGTTCGGGTAAGAATGAAATTTCCTAGTTTATGCTTGAACAAAGCAAAGTTTTTCTACTAATAATTTAAGATCAACTTTTTAACGTTTGGTTTACGAAATTTAACTTCTATAAACAAAGAGCGCAATATCTTCTATATGCACTCCATTTTCAATTCCAAAACATTAAGAAGATAACAAGTATAAAAAAATAGCAATGCGTACAGGTCCTTTTAGGACTTGATACTTACACTTATTCAATTTCTACGGCATTTACTGTGATCTTGACCCATATCTTCAAATTAGCTGTCATAATGTTGTTACCAACACTTAAACCCTTCTCTACTCTGCAATTTTCTTCTTATCTTGTCCTTATTTTGTCATTTTGGTCTTAATATCAATTTCTTCTCCTCTATAAAAAGCGATAGTTTTTGCTATAATGTTGCTTCAATTTGAAGAAATTTTGTATGACTCATTCAAAATGATTAATTCTTCATTCTTGCAATTACACTCTGCGTGACATTTTTACGTCATTGAATGCGATTATTTTCAATCGTTTAAGGTTTTCTCTTATACTTTATGTTGAAAATTATTTAGTTATTACTAATTGTAATATAATTACGACAGTACAAATGTTTCATATTAATTCACACTCAACCAATTTAAAATAATTAAAACAAGCAACAAATTACGCATTGAGAAAAATTATTAGAAACTTTGCATTAGGTTTATACAAAACTATCACCAATTCATAATGAAATCTTTCTAAACGCAGTATAACTACAATAACACTTGCTAATTTTATTCTTAGAACTTGAAAATGCGAATACATGAATTTCGCTCACCAGAGAGATGTTACTGTTATAAAGCTTTACTTTTTTTAGTTTCTATTATAATTTTTAAAATTTCTTATTTTCGCCGATAAAATAACTAAAAAATCTTAATTAATTTAAAGATTACTTTTAAATTATACCAAATCCTTGACACAATCTTTTGGGTTATATCAAATTCTTATAAGAGTTATTGCGTATAATTCGGTCATTTCAAAAGTTAATAATAGTAAAATAATTAAAAAACTTTGTATGGGAAACTTACTTTTGAAGCATGAAAAACCGAATTGAATATTAAAATAATAACTACAAACATTTTATGGAAAACAGTTTTTCATTCAGAGTAGACGTGGTTAAAATTCTAATAAATAAATGTGCTTTTCAAGGATTCTCTTCAGAATTCAATATATTAAAACGTATTTTGAAATTGAATGTGCAATGATAATTTAACTTTTCGACACTGTATATGTGTCGTAAGATTAGATTTACAAAAATGAAGTGTAGTTTAATGTAATTTAGTTGATGTTTTTAATCTATTTTTTGTTTTTTCTTGTTGCCGATTAAATAGACATTTGAGATTACCTAGAAACAGGATTTTGAACCAATACTTTCGTAGAAGCTGTAATTGTTCCTCGCAAAGCCCCTAGAGTGGCATTTTAATAGCTTCAAACAAGAACGAACTTTAATAATTAAAATTGCCAAAACCACCCTCCAAAAAAGTAAAAATGAAGCCATTTCTACTGGTGGTTGGATCAAAAACAGAGTTCCCGCGACTCGGGGTCGGGGGAGTGAGCGAGTAAAAAATTTGTTGGCTTAATCCGCGGCCGCTGACAGTTCACCGCACCGCCGCCGTCGCGCCGCCGCCGCCGCAGCAATCACATCCAGCCCAATCTGAGGCGGCCCTGTACGCGATGGATTCATGGTGGCTTCTCTCGTTCACCTCATTTCATTTTACTTGTGTTCCTCGTAATCTCCGCTAATTGTCTCGATTTAAAAATTGCTGCAAAGCAATTGCGGGCATTGAAACAAATAATAAAAAAAAATAAAATAAATATGACAAAGCCGACGACGACGACGACGACAGTGGCAGCAACAAAACCAACATCGGCACGGCAGCATCGCGCTGGTGGAAATCATAAGCAGTGAATTATGTTGGCGCGGGTGTATGCGCCCTGCGCCGTTCAAAACAAAATATGAACTCCTCGGACAAAAAAGATGAGTTTTGAAATAAAATAAGAATTGGGAAAATAAAAAATAAATAGAAGAAGAAGGCGGCGGCGGCGGCAGGAGGACGAAAGCAAAAAATCGCGCCATCGCTTACAGATGACGACGATGTTGATGTTGATGATGATGATGAGGACGAGTTCGTGTGTCATGTCGCGCCGAGTTCTGCGCTCGGCATCCGCGTCCACCGGCGGCGGCAGTAGCGCGTATTTTTTGTTCCTCCATGTGTCTCATTTATTTGCTCGTGATTTATTATTTTTTTTTTTTTAGTATTTCGCCGTCGTTTTTTCGCCTTTGTTTTAGTGTACGTTTTCGCGGTGTAAAATGGTGCGAGGCGCGCATCATGTGCACCGCGCCGCGGCGACGGACAATGGCGGCTCGGTGCAATCCAGCGCCCGTCGGCCGCGCGGCGCAAGTGCCTCGCGGAGCCTTGTTAACTTTATTAAAGAAGCGAATTTCCTTCACTCAATTTTATTGATAAGAGGAAGAAAACAATAAAACGAACCGCGCTGCTGTGTCAACATTTCTATTATTCCTGTGCGGATGCTTTTCCGCTTCCGAATTAAGAAAAATCGCTTGTTGGGCTGGTGCGCGTTTTCATGAAATTTCGCCGCGGCCAGCCACCGTTCGGTTTCTGTTTCGCGCCGCCAAGAATTCGCCTCTTGTTATTTTTTTTTTTGTTTTAGCGGGCCAGCCAAAATGAACGAAACGAAACGGAGAAACAACTTGCACATCTGGCACTAGAAGGAACACTTCATGGAACATAAATTGCAAATTACCTCAAGCGCAATCGCTAAAAAAACGGCGAAACATAAAGCAAATAGAAATAAAAAGAAAATTATGCACGTTGCCTCTCTTGAGATAGGACTTGGCGAAAATTCTTATCTTGAACTTGGCATCGTACTCTAAGCATTGTGGCAAAAGGATGAAAAAATACAGGAGAGGTTCATCACTCCTGAAAAAATTTTGTTTATTTTTGCGTTTTTCATTTTAATTACGAGCAGGGAGAAGAAAATAAAGCAGTCAAGAATGAATTAAAGGGAATGTCCTTTGAAAGTGTTTTTGATTTTAATAGTTTCAAGCGAGTGTCGAGGTTGGTAAAAGTAAAAGGTTTGCTATCCTGCAAATTTGGGAGAATTCAAAATGCATACTTAAGGGATGAAGCTTATCGCATATCAACAAAAAAAGTTAAAACAAGAACTGCTTATCATTATGCTTTGAAAACTTTTCGGTTTTTATGTATGTGTTGTCTGAATCTGAAATACGAAGAAATTTTGTATTTCATTTGTACCTCTTCTCTAGACTCCATTTATTTTAAAATATCACAAAAGTTATCTATGCTATACACACATATATCTTTGAAGTACCAACTGCCAAAACACTTAATTGACAATGAGAAAAGGGAAAGGAGATCAATTCAAATATGAAAATGATAAATAATAAATGGTAACAAATGAAAGAAGTTCAGTGCAAATGAATCCTGGAACGTCCATTAGAAGTGTTAAGGTATCTGAACCAGTTTAAGTTAAATAATTATATAGGTAAATGCTATCTCTTTCATTATCAAGGGTTCTAGTTACTCCTGTAGTACGTGACCGGAGTAAGAGTTCTTTCTGGGATTTGGAATACAATTAACACGTTGCCCTGCAGTGAGCAACAATATGTAGAATATATAGTATTGTATGTCCTATTGAGCCGCGTTCAAAGCGGTAAGCGCCAGGTCTTCTGCTTGGTCGGTCTAGACGCGGTTACCTGTCTGCACGTTGGATGTAGCAAGTGTAGCATAGCAATTTCCTTGTTCTATTTTCGCTTCGGAAATGAGATCACAAAGAAGACCTTTGTTGGTACAAAAGTAAATATTTTTCATCAAATACGCGACTCAGCCTATTTGCGATTTATATTTTTGAGTTCGTACTGTTTTCTTGGTTAGTAAAACTTAGGGCTTAAGTTTCATCATCATCTGATTTATTCAAAAACTATATTTCCAGAGATATTTAAAATTAAAATATCACTTTCAAATTTCTGCATATCTACAATATTATTTACCTACATGAAATTCGTACAAGATTTTGTCAATATCATTACAGTTGCTTTATTTGGTGCTTTAATCCTGGAAATTATTTAAATTCTTTTGCTTTATTAACGTGTTTTATTCTTAGGCTTTAAACATGCTTCATGGGTATTCCCGTTTATTTTCACGTATTTGCTATTGTATCGTTTCACCAAGGACATAACAGCTGAAATCCTTGTGGAAAAATTCATTACCCACATAGACATTTCGAAACATATTATTCGTGAACTTTCTTTGCAGTAATTTCTTTAATACCTTTCATCGAAATTTTTTAATTACATAAATTATCGTTCGCATATTGAATCTGCCATCTTGAATTTTTCGGGTTTTGATACTATAGTTTGATTAAAATCCATCGAATTTTGAAAACATCAGTTACCTTGATTTCCGAAAGCAGATTTGCAAACATCTCCAAAAACTACTAAATATGTACTATGTGTAAATGTTTATGGCAATAACGTAAACTTTATAAATTTTGGCCGTTAGCTTAAGGATTATACATTTTTAAAACTCCATATTTTGCACTTATGAAAATTAGTCTACTTATACGTTTATTTGAAAACAAGCTATTTAGTGATGCCGAACTTACTCCTTCACCTCTCATATTCCATGTAGATAACATTCAATTTGTAAATATGTATGAATCCTCATTTTTGTTTGCAAATTTAGACGTTACGCTACGAAATATTTAAATTAGTTGCTGTAATCGGAAGAAGTAAATGTTGCGATTATTGTACGAATTGCACTTGCAATCGAAAAATATAGTTTGGCATGCGAAATCCTTTTAAAAGATTGATTTTAGAGAAATCCAAACACAATGCCTACTACTTTAGTGCTTTCTGAAGCTTGGTTTTGAGTCTCGATGGGAACAAAGACCTACGGTCCATGGCCAAATATTGAAGCCGGATTAAACTTTACTTTTAGCATTTTTCATCCAGTCTCGATTCGTTCGGCCCTTTAGCGTCAGATCATTAAAAAAGCAATTTACGCAATTTAATGCTCCATAATCCTGCGAGGGGTTGTTTAAAGGAGCAGTTTTATTGCAAAAACCAGAAACGCTGCAACTGTCACTTCAGCAGACAAATTGGTCCAACACTGACCCCTCGCCAAGAACGCAATTGGGCACACTCTAATCGAAATCAAGTGCGTTTCAGTCCGCCCCGCCCCCGTTGTCGCCAGCAGGGGGAAGGCCCTATCATGGCGATGCAGGGCCTTCCCACCGCCCACCTTCTTCGCTGCCGTGCACCACCGCGCCTAGCCTGCACCAGGACCCTCGCGCAATTCCGTAATTCCGCACGCTCCCGTCGCGCATTAAATCAGCATTTTACCCTAAAAACGCTGTTGCCAGGCGATGCCTCGCTTTTAAATAGAACACTTCCCCCATTTTAACTGTGTGACACTCTAACATCCTTCAGGGCTTTTCAGAGAATTCCACCCTTTTGTGCATTTCATTGCATCTTTAGATTGTTGTACAACTGCACTTCTGTCCTAGGATGCGGCGTGCTTGGGTTGCACGGCCTCCGCGGGGGAGGGGCGGGGGCTTGGATTGAGAAGTGCACGGCCCCCACACAGGCGCACCCGGGGCTGGTGCCGCTGTATGTATGTCAAGCATGAGTGCACTTAGTGCGATCACTTTGAAGAATGGCGAAATAAGGGAGCATTGGGGGAGCTGAATTATGTGACAGTTTTTTGCCGGTGCAACTGCAACCGTTTCATATTTGCATGCAGGCGCTGCGCCACCGTTCGCCGGTCCTGGCCTTCGGTGCATTGTCATGTATGCCAGTCGGGAATTAAAAATTTAACGGTATCAACAGAAATATCGGGGCTAGCGCCACATACGAAAGTTTTCTTCCATCTTCCGCCCCCACCCCCTCTGCCCTTCGACATTCGTTCGCCATTATTTGTGCGACTGCGAGTGGGGCTGCTCGCTGGAACGTGCCTGCCCATAAATTCCCGATTCACTAATTGCGATAAGTGCCTGAACGGATGGATGGATGCCGTGATGCTGCTCTGCCGAAAGGACTCCTGCGCATGCAAGTTCGAGTGTGTTCCCAGGATGCAGTGCAACCCTCCAGTCAGGCAAGCAAACGAATAAATGAAGTATGAAAAGTGGTTGATGTGATTTCTTTCCCCACTCGACTCGGTCGTGTCCTTATTCAGATGGCACACCGGTGCAGATGCACGGCTGCGAGGAGCAGGACGAGGAACGTCACGACAACAACGACAGAGACGACAGCGCCGAGGATGAATGCAATCCTGATAACGAGCGCAAAGCATGGTGCCTATGTCCGCATTGTCACATGAAGGACAACTCCATAGAGAAATACACTTTTCAAACACATTTCTAAAAAATGTTGCAACGTCATATAAAGATTGCAATCATGCGGGTGGGAGGGGGCAATGCGACTGAGAAATTTAAATTAATGTCTCCGCTAGCCTAGCCGTCCTTATATTTGCGAGTTTTCAATAACAAATTCGTATATTATTTAGTTAATTTTTTACCAATATCACTTACGAGTAGTATACATATGTAAATCTAATAATACTCGTACCTTCGAATTTTGCATCAATCTTAACATATACAAATTTGCTTCCAGCTGCCTCAGGATATTTTAGCAACGTATTAGACTATTTTTAGGACTAAGAATATAAAGTAAGTATATTTTGTGGTTAGGATCTTTAAAGTAAAAATTTTATTATATAATAAAATATAGTGGAGTGGTAAGGTGACCGTCCTTAAAAATGTAACTTGAAGTTGCATTAGTTCATCAATAGTGGAGAGAAGAGGTTCTACGTTTATTAATATATTGTTGTAGACTTTGCGCTTTTTCTTATAATCCACACTTGAAATTCAAATCGAATGGACTCTGGAGAGTTTGTTTCGTCGTTCTGGATCGGAATAAGCGGACGAGCAAAATTTTTAAATATAATTAATTAATTAATCCTATATCAGAAATTTCAACCGGGGGCGAAACTTGGAGTTTTGCTAAGCAACCATTCGGAGGGCAAGACTACATATAACAATGCATTTGAGGCTGTGTAGAATAATAACGGTTGAAAATGTGTGCACATACCTTGTAACACTATTTCAAAAAAACGCTTACAAAAACATTGGGTTTTTGGATCCGCCACATGGTGTTCTTCCGTAAGAGGGAAAAACTTTTGTTCTTTGTTTGGATGTTTTGAAAGTACTTATGGATAGTAGAGCACAAATGGTTTAATCCTGATCCCAAAAGATTCCGTAGTACAGTCAACACAGTCGTGGTGCACGTAAAATTTAATTTTAAATACCAATTTTCCCGAAACGACTCTTCTCGATCTTTTTATTTAATTAAATATTTTTGAATTCTCCAAAAGTAAAAATTTCGGGCAAAATAAACTGTTTATTAACTACCACAATTTTTCGAAATTTTTTTAAGATTACGTGCAACAAGAACTAATTAATAAAACGTTTGTTTTTTATAATTTTTCGAATCGGAGATTCTGAAGTTACCGATTCGGCGGCTTGAACCAAAAAAAATTCTTGTTTTTTTGTATCAGAAAAATTTTGTCAATTTTTAATTACTTTGAATACGAAATTACGAAATAAGTTTTATGTATGCGTTTCTTTTTAAATCCGAAATAAATAATGTAATGGAAAAAAAAATTCAGGAAAACTAAACTTTTCCAAAGCGTCCAAATGGCATTCTTCCTTAATAATGGCAAAAACCATAATTTTTGAAAAATCTGACTATTCCCTAATTCTTGAATATTCTATGCTAAAATTTAGGCAATTTACTTGGCTTTACGCGACGACTTCGAGCTAGTAAAATCTTTGAATTTCGTATAATACTGTAAACATGTATGTATATAACATCAAATAATTCCAAAGTGAAAAATATCTTTTTAGTTTTGAAAGGCTCGGATTTTTAAACCCTAACGCAAAAATAGGGGCGGTACACATTTTAAAGCTTTGTTTGATGGTAATTGGATATGCCTCAGAGCCCGTATCTCTGTGTTCACGAATTTTTTTTGTAGGTTTTTTGATTTCTAATATAGCATAGCTAGTAGGACGAACATATTGCGTCTAAACTGTATGTTAGCAATATTCGTTAGTTGTGCAACAACTACCGCGCAAAACACTTCCATTTCCCAGTTGTTACGCTGATGCTGCCGTCATCCCCCATTTGCCAAGTATCACCCCGGCGAAAGAAATCGAACCCGAACATCAGGCGATCAAAGAAGCCCGGGGCAGCAAAAATGGCCCGACAGATGTGCAATCCTCGGTGGTGGAAATGCGATAAACCCGAAATGCACGGCACCAGAACGAATTGCGCGCCGGAGGAATAAACCCACCACTACACGCGCAGCGGGCATTATTCAGGAAAATTACAAAAATAAATTTATAATCAAACGAAGAATGCACCGCGCACGGCAGGGGAAAAAGGACATCGGAGATGAGCCGAACTTTGTTTGTTTGGAGGAGCCGCGTGCACCGCATCTGGGCACACAGACGCGCGAAATGAACGCGAAATTGAAGCTGTCCTGTTTTTATTCTGCAGCCTGGCGAGGAGCGGGCGCCGCGCTTTTGGCGGTCACACATGCTTCATAGCTATGCTTTTATGCTGCGAGCATGTCGCAGGACAGGACTGCCCTTGTTTGCTTACATGTTAACCGCGGCGGCTACTGTGAGTAGATTAGTGAGGCCCGTCTGTGCAAAGCGATGTAATTTTCTCGAATTTCGGGATAATTGGAATGTCCACGAAAGCGTTTTCCTGCGAAAATGCTGCGCAAATTTCGCTAATTGGCTGGGACACGTCGCTAAAAAACCTTTACAAAACGCGGGAGCGTGATCAACATATTTTTCTTTTGAAAACTTTTTTTTGTGTAGAAATTTATTGAATTTTTTTTGTTTGTTATGCGCCCTTCTCACTTTGAGCTTCCATAAAACCTTGTAAGTGGAAGGGGACTTTGAGGATTTAAATTTCCAATTAATTCTAATTAAATCAATAGTTCTAATTAAGAAGAGCACAGAAAAGGATGCCGGGTATCGGTGGGGGCGGCGACGAGAGATATGGCCGCAGGCAAAACAACTTTTCTTGTACTTTTCCCTCCGTTTTTTTTAACTTCTTCGCTTTTTTTTATTGTTTTCCCCACTTTTCTTTCGAGCTAGGAACTAATTACGAGGAGGGGCTTTTCTCAAGTTCTGAGGGTAAATAAAATATATATATATATATATCATACCACAAGGTAGAGGGCGCCAGGGATATTTCTAGAAATGGCAAGCCAAAACATCAATCGCTTTTGGAATCAGCCAGAACCACTCTTTAAGTGGCAATTGTGCGAGTTTGCCAATACACGCCTTATCCAACTGATTTGGTAGTAAATACTTAAAAGATTTTATTGATTGACTTTTAATTATTTTATAATTCACCTATTATAGACTAACATTAAAACTATCAAACCATCAGCTCCAACTAATTCTAATATTACACAGTTGTATTCTAAAAATTAGACTAACCACTGTACAAAATAACGACTTAAGTTCTAAGTGTGAAAATCCATTAGTCCATTTCAAGCTTATCTAGAGCATCTTCCGAGCCTGATTTTAATTAATTTATTTATTATACTTTTAAAAGAACAATCCTGTAATGCGAACTGGAGTTTGTTTTAATTAGTTCACACTGTCCAGTCCAGTAGTAATTTTATCGTATTATACATATCAGCCAAATACAATTAAATTAAGATAGAGCGTCAGAGGATCGTACTTCCAAAGATTTTTTAAGAGGAGAGAAAACAGCAATCAGTGGAACTGGTAAACTAAAATGTCGAGCTTAAAATGGCGGTTTAATCCAATATGCTTATGAAAATAGTGATTGTTAGAGAATTTTATAAGATAAAACACATACACATAAGGTTTAAATTGAAGTCGTTGGGATACATAGCAACCCCTGCTGGCGATCAAATTAGTCGAACTTTTCGTTTTATTTATTTTGTATTTTGTACATAATACATGATATATATGTTTTTCTATTTTGTTAAAGTTTTATATTTTGATTGTTCTGATTGAAAAGATTCAAAGATGTTGTCACTACAATGTTTGTATGGGATGTTATAAGTTATCGTATCCCGTTCCATAAATGACTACATATGTAGATACATAAACTATATCTTTCTGCCCTTAGGGCTCGTGAAATTTTTCAAGTTTCCTACCATGAAGTGAATTTTGGATTTAATTAGCCTACTATCTGATGTTTAAGACAGGTTCATTCTGTTTGAAGTTTTAATGGGATAGTTCGGCGATTATGGATTGATGAACCTTATTATTTTCATTGCATACAATCTTCAAGATTTGCATTTCATACGTAGATAACAGTGAATTTCGTATAAAAATAGTTTTAGGAATTGTTAAGGGGTCAACAGGAGGGAAAATATAAAACGATAATTCTTTTTAGGGTTCCATAGCCAAGTAAGGATAGTTTCGGCATATGTCACAGACGTTTTAGTTGCAGACTATTAGTGCTATAGAGTTGGGATTTGGCATGGTTAACACTTAAAAACCTACGAAATATATTGTTAAAAAAATATATTTAACACACCTTGCCCACATGTAAAGTGGTGGTGGATTTGTCTTTGTTCCATTCCATTTATTTCCATTGTATAAGGTATCTTTGAATAGGTTTTTCCACATGTATTAGTACCAGCTAAACCGCTTTTTTTTAAATATCTTAATAATATTTGTATTTTTTTCACATCGGATCTAGTTCTAGGTTTGGCAGGAAATTCTGCATTGAATTGAAATTTATGAGTGGCTACACATATCAAACAATTTATATTTCGGAACAGTAGAATCAAGATGCCTTGATGTTATACCCATGCTGCGTAATCATCCTAAAAATTTATCTGGTTTAAGGTTTGAATTCTGGATGGGTAAATGTCATGGCAATTTAATGCACTTGTCGCAAATTTTAAAATCTTTATATCTAATGTGAGATTTAATTTAGATTTAAAATCTCAATTCATTGTAAAATTTTCTGTGAAACCCAGAACCGGATCCGATATGAAAAAACACAGCTAATATTCACAATTTTATTAATCTAACGCAATTGGAAAGATCACATCTAAGTAGTTTCTACTTCACTAAGAATAAGTGTAAGTCGATCAACTTCTAATGTAGTAAATACTTATGCCTGTGAGAAGTTTATAGAAAGTCCATATCGATAAGTATGTATACAGTATACTTGGGCTAACGCATAATAAGTTTAAAATATGTAATAGTCGATGTACGAGTTCAATTCGTCCTTTTTCCAATCTTGGCTTCTAATTGAAGTATAGTTATTGATATGTTGCTGCGCAGTAGAGGCTGCTAATACTTGATAAGTACTTATACAAATCAAAGCATTAACTTTTTAGCCATTTTACGTTTCATTGAGATTGAAGAAATTTCGTTGCTTTCAAACCTTTAATTTTAAAAACAAATGTGCCATTTTCCGCTGATAGGAAATAGGACGAAAAAGAAGTCTTGCAATATTTCTATTGCAATAAAGCAATTCTCTCCTGATCCTTAATGAGACCTTCTGGGCTTTTCTTAACAAACAGCCGAAAAGCCCCTCGGGCATCAAAATTGCATGCTTGCCCGGTTCTGTCAGTGTGAGAAATTTGTTTTATGGGGCTACGGCCGTAATAGCGCCAGTAGAGGAAGGACAAGACAGCGCGTGGCGGCAGTGGCGTGGCGACGACGGCGGTGGTGGTGGCAGCGGCGGCGACGTAATTTATTATAGGTGGAGTAATAAAATATGGCTGCCATACAACTGCCACGAATATGAACGGTTCAACGGGGAATCTTGCAGTGCATAATGAAGCCAGGACATATAAATCGAGAAAGCATATCCTGGCGGTGCGTCGGCAGAAGAAAAGTTTTGCTCTCTCGTGTCTAGATATAATAAAATGCAATTTAATACGCGAACTAAATCATGAGGTACATAGGGTCGTCGCTGCGTATGGTGTATATAGCAACGCACGACCACAAATGCAGGAGGCGTGCAAATAATGCGTACACACTCCCCTTCTCCTTCTTCTTTCCAGCGTCTTCAATAGGAAGTAAGAAGAAGAAGTGGAAAAAGTTAGCTCGATGCGTGCATTTCTCGCCCTCTTGAGGATGAGTCGGATTGGTCCACCCCCCTCAGTGCGCCCGACCAATCCACCTCATCTTCAAGTAGGGGGAAAGTGCAAGACCCCGACTTGGCGTCTCGGTGCGTATTGGGTGCGTGCTCTTGTTTGCCGGGTACAGTGCTGCAGAAAGTTTGCGATGATGGCGGTTAAGAAAATTGCAGTTTGCTCGAATGCAAAATTGTTCTACTGTCTGGCACCCCGGGGGAAAATAAATATAGGTACGCACTTTTGACAGAGTGCGTAATTTGCCTGCCCGTGTTGAGATAAGGCGCGGCCGGCAGGAAGGAAGGGCCGGCGGCCGCTGTAGAGGTGCAAAATTATGCAGCAGCAGGCAAAGGATACGCCAAGAAGCTATCAAGGAAGCGTGCTAAAAGGAGCCGAGGCTTTTGGTGTGGGGCAATAAATAGCGGCGAGTAGAAGTGGAATGTGTACCACTGGGGTTCAACCTATTTTGCATTGCATCCTTGCGGCATATGCATATTATGAAATGCGCCACTGCACCGCATGATGGCAGGTGCGGAACGCGGATTGGATTCTTCCGATTCAACCCTCCTTGAGCTTCGTTGGCATAAGTACAAAGGGGGTTCCCCGTACTTCCTCCAACCTAGAGCTCTCCGTAGCACCGGTACCCTTGCAGAAGAGCCCGCGGATCGTCATCCAAAGTTTATTTACTTGCAGCACCATGAGCACTCCTCGGTCCTGCTGCCGCTGCTGGGTGCCTGCCTCCTGGTGCTGCTTTTGCCAAAGCGACAATGGAACCGTGGCAGAAGACCTCGAGGTGCCTGTATAGCAGGAAAATCGAGAAAATCCAGTGTGTAGGTAGGTCAATGCACGGAGGATTTTGTGCTGCTCCTTCAAGTTAAGGGTTATCAAGAAGAAAAAGCTCTGTGCAACCCTCCCGGGATTGGGGCCGCGTTCGGTTGGATGGATTCTAACCCTCTCTCGGAGGGTGCCCATCTACCTGCATCCTTTCATCAACGTTGAGTTTTATTTTCTTAGCTAAGAAGAGGAAAAATTAATTTAGAAAGGCGAAGACCACAGTTATCAAGACGCGCTCTCGACCCAGATGGGGATGGCGAAAGGTCACATCTCGCAAACAGCTGCGGTCGCTGCAGTTGCTACCCTGGTGCAGCTGGGCGTCCTAATGAGTCTTTGAGTAGCAGGGTTCTCCACCTCCCTCCAATAACACAGCATCTTTTAAAGGAGGCACGCAGCATCGGAATATTATGCAGTCGTATAGCTCCTTCAAATAAAAATAAATAGGGCCGTGGCAGAGCAACAGAATACTTGAAAATCACTCGCAACGCAGCGTGAATGGAGAATTTTGTATATTTACAAAATACAACTAACACACCCCTGAGACTTACCACCACCATAATTTCACCCACCACCACCACCACCACCCACCATACTGCTTTCACCGAAAAACTAGAAAATCGATACTCAGCGAAAGTGACTCATTTTGTGAACACGACGACAATCCGGAGGAGGAAAAAAGAAGTGCTCCCCCCGAGTCCCGTTACCGCGGAAAGCAGTACAGGACTGCAAGGACGAGGAGGACGGGGGGCGCGAGGATGGGGGTGCGACGGTGGTGATGATGGTGCTGTGGCTCAGTGGATGGGTCTCAGTACGACAAGAGGGTAAGAGTGGAAAAACGAAAATTTCCAGAACCGTACGCTGGGGCTGCGATAGTGTGCGACACAGATGGAAACGTAGCTGTGCCTGTGTCACCGGCACACTCCTCAAGGACGAGACGGGCGAGCGGGAAAATCTGGGAAGGTTTCTTCTACCATTTTCTACCCCTCCCCCACCCACCCCTCGCTGACGATGCCACTACTGCTGCTTTGTTGACTGCCATTGCCATCACCATCACGCGTCGTTCAGTCCAATTTGGAGTCCTAGCGAACGGTGCTCCACTACCGTATCACAACGAGGCTCGCTATATTCCCGTTGTTGTTTAGGCTGCCAGCTCAGATGGGACAGGGCACAGGATGCCTTCAGTGTGCGACAGCGGTCTGTGTCGCCGCTGCCGCCACCGCTTGTGCCGCTGAAGGAAAATCATTAGGAGTAGCATCAGCACGTTCGTGTGTAAGTGCGTGCTCTAAGATCCTGACGAAGTGCGTTGTTGTTGCGCACCGCTGGGGGAAGAAGAAGAGCCCCAAAGAACAGAAACAAACTTGCACACAGGGTGGCTGCTGCTGCTGCTTCTGACTATGGGAGGGGGCGAGAGGTGGGGTGCTCAATCGCAGGAAAGAAAAGGAAATAGAGGCGAGCAAGAGCCCCGGAGTAGGAAAGTGCGTAAGAAGTAGATAATATTACTATATGGAGCGGGATTTGCTGTGTATATGGAGCGGACGGTTGATGAGGGGACGCACGGCTTCCTTCTTGGCTCCTTGCGGAGCCCTAGCAGCACTCGTTCGGTTCGTTGGGCTCGCTAGCTGCTTATACTTACTATACACGCCGCACACCGACACATGCACGTCCATAGTACACCACTTTTGGAAGTTTGCAACTTTAAAAAAAAAAAAGAAAAAGGAAAAGCAACCTAAAATTGTATAGAGCAGAGGAAATTTTTTATGTGAAGAAAAATCGATTTTTTCCAAATGGAATTTGTTGCTGCTGTGCCGCTGCTGCTGCTGCTGCTCCTGTTGTTGCTGGTGAGTCGTTGTTCGCGCGGCATTTTTCCCAATTCATTTCGGGATATTAACAGGGCTGCAATCGGGAGTTGCTGGAACTGAAAAATGGCAGTCGTAAAATCTCATTTATGAGTTTTATTGCAATTAGTTTCACGGAATCTGAATTTCACGGGACGTGCGAACATTTTAATTTTACTTGCTGTCTCGTGGGACTTGAGTTGAGGATATTTTGCTACAGCTATATTTCTCATAACTTTTAAATAAGACCTATGATTATTTAGACAGGTTTGCGTATTCAAAAACTTTTAAATTTGTTGAGCTTACCAAAAATCTCATTAAAATTGACCAAGAAACGAATATATGAAAACGCTGTGTACAATAGCAATATGGTCAGATGGATTCTTAAGCTCCCTTCGGCACACTACGCGTAGTTGTATTAGGATAGAGCGAATTTATTTAAAAAAGTCTTATGGTCTTGAGGGCTTTAGGGTTACATTCTTCATTAGAGAATTTTAGGGCTTACTTATGTTTACATTTTGTAAACTATATAGAGCTTGTATTCGTTTTTGAAATTGTACAAAGTTCAAAATAAAACAATCAAGATTAATTTAAAGATTGAAATCAATTATAAAGTATAAAAAATGTAGGCCAATATTAGAAAGATATATGCTAATAGCTAGCAGTATTGTAATATAAACCGAAATGTATCTTTTTTCTATAAATTTCAAATTATTTGAATGGTACATACCGCAAAACTAGTGAGTATATAAAATATAATTTAATTATTTGGTATTGCTTTTACTATATGTATTTTCTTCGAAGAAAATGCAAAATTTTTGACAAAAATTCAATACTTACATAATTTTTGTTCTGTAAATATGGATCCCTAGTACCTCTGAAACAGACAAAGCTCTCAATCTCTATGATACTCATCTTTTAGGCGATAGGTACTTCACCCAGGAATTTGTGCCTTAAATAAGTGAAAGCTGAATTGAACTCATACTCGTAGATAAAAGAATCATAAGTCGGATTATATTATATTTGAATGCAATTGAATCTCCTTGAATGTCGATTTCTGCTTAAATATGTGCTCCTCGTTTTTAAATCTTTTCTTCTCTATTTCAGGTATGTCCCATCATTACGTATGAACTTATGTGTACAATTATTTGGTATGTATGTATAGTTTCTAAATATAAAATTCAATCTGGGTTTCTGAGAACACTTTCTAAATTTGCAAGCAAAAATCGAAATTTACTTTCTCATAGAAAGTAGAACGAATTAAAGGAAATTAATTGTAGCAAAAAAACATTTAAAATCAGGAAAATACCATTTAAATCATAAACATATTTCAGTGTTTTGTACTACCTTCAAGATTAATAATTGGAGGAAATAGATTTACGAGAAAATTACAAAATGGTTTTAAAAGTAAAGAATAACAACAACAATATGAGAAATTAGATTGGTATACATAGGTACGTAGAAAGCTTTCTATATTTAAATGCACCTGTCGTCTTGCTTTGAAAGTTTCGATTTCATTAAAGTCGGGAATTTTTACAGCTCATAAATAGGATAGGATTGAAATATGAATATTAAGTTTACAAAATCGTTCGCAAGCAATTAAACGCTTGATTAATAAAAATAATAGAAATATTTTACACTATATCATCTGCAGCAGTTTAGCCTGACAGCTATTAAGTCGTAATTTGGCACTAGAAATTCGCTGAGTTTTTGAGAATTTCAAGGGACAATTCTCTAAGAACGAATTTTTCGGAATTTCATTTAGGAGATGAGAAGTATTGAAAAAAGTTGATTCAAAGACGATTCTTGGTGACAGACGACACAGCAACGATCATTCCTCGTCCACGTGAATTCGGATCCGTCTTGTCTAGGGTATAAGTTTAAGTGACCAATGATCGTTCAAATGTTTTGCTTATTAAACAAAATTCTGAAAACTTTATTTGTACTGTATGAATTTGGACATCTTGGCAAAGCAGGAAAAGCGAAAAACCCTCTCTGCTTCGAGTATTTCCATTTTCAATTTATAAAAGTGCTGCTGGGCGTATGTCGTGTGTCAACTATAAAATGATTGAACATCAGAACTGACTTACAACGAATGATCATTCAGAGCTTTCGTGTACGGACAAAATATAATTTTCACCAAACAAAATCAATGTTAGTTTGTTCTGCAACTACAGACGTATTTATCAAAACATGATATTAATTTACGTTCCAAAGCATTTATAATGACATTGCAGAGAAAACTGTTTTTCTTATGGGTCCAATAGCCTTTTTATTGTAATTGAAAAAAATTACAGAGGCAACCCTAAACGAAACAAATTGGTAAAATGGATATACCATCAGCAATAAATTTAACCCAATTAAAGAGTCCAGTGGCCGTTCTCGTTGACGTAAAAACTTATAAAACAAAAGTTGTCATTTAATACTCAGTTCGCAAGCTCAATCGGAATAAATGTTTTCATTTCCTTGTTAATGTTAGCATAGATATTTTGGTTTTCTACACTTATTATCCGCATCATAACTCCTGGAACAGGAGCTGAAAATAGCAACAAAATCGTGAAATTTGTGAAAGTGGAAAAATACAAAGCTTATTAACATTCTGTTAATTTTCATTCCATGGCATTTAGAAGAAAACAAGAAATATAACGCAATGAATTTTAGTCTTATAAAAGAACGGCACTTAATTTTTTACTTATTCACATAATTTATTGCAACTAATGTTTTTAAAACACTATTCAACAGATATTAAGATAGTATGCTCAGTTTTATGTACGTATAAGTATATTTACACAGGTGTATCAACACCGACCTGAGCTTGTAGATACTGCAAATTTATATCAGATCTGTTTTTATTAGAGTATGTTGAAGTTCGGTAAATTGAATAAGTATAATCCGAGACCTCCATAAAAACATGTGTAATTGGTTTTATTAGACTCTTGTCGGCTAATACGATATTATTTTTCTTATTATTATTAACCCATTTTAATTTCTGCCATATTTTTACAACAGGCCCAGATTTGTGACATTGGGGATGTATAAGATAAAACTCAGGAATAATTATTTACTATAGCGTATTTTGCATTTAATGCATTTGCACATATTGCAAATTAACAACGCTCCAACTTAGTTTATGTTATATGGGAGTTGGGTTAGGTTCATTTTAGGACATTGAATTTGGTCCTTATAATACTATGTTTTGTGTTTGAAATACCAGTTTTCTTTTATGAAATTCTCGAATTTAGAAGTAACAACATAATAGAAGGATAATCGGGATTAAACAAATTAGTGAGTTATATTTTCGTTTATAACGATGATATGTAGCAATTTAAACAATATTAGATTGCCTCCTCCTCAGTAAACTAACGATTACTGTCATTGTTTTAAATTTGTATCTAACCCCAAGCCACGCCATGTGCATAAATGAATTAAAGCGTTGAACAAAATTAAATTTTCTCTTAACCAAAAAATATCCTGAAAATTGCAAGCCCAATTCGTGTCGCCCCTTTTTGCTTCTAAGAAATTAATCAAATTTCCATCGTAATTAATTGAGCTTAAATCGAATTACGGCATTATGGCTGACATTCGGCCCCGTCAACGGTCGAGATGTGCATTTAGAACCGTTTCAGTAATTTCGCGGCGATGAGCTGTCGATCTCCCAGTTACTGAGTGGCCGGGCGTCGGGCTTGCATCCCTTCACCCTCGTGCGGCGTTTCCCGTTAGCAGACGACGCGACGCACACATAACCCCAAAGCGTGGCATCAGCAGCCATTTTGGTCAGTGGTATAACACTCTCCTGCACATCTTGCAGTTATTTTTTTTTCTCTTGACATGAGAACTTGTTTCATTTGTGCGCCACATCCAGCTTACGCCTGCACTGGACGGACTGACGTCGTCCGTCCGTCCGTCCGTCCGTCCGTTCGTTCGCCGTTATTCATCCTCCGTTGATTGAGTCTTTTGTGTGTGCTCTTCTGTCGCAAAAATTCCAGTCATGTAACCGCAAATTAAATTTTTTCTGCGCTGCGAAACACGCACTTATTTTAAAATGAACACACGTGTCCGGTTCGCAGAACATCGAAGCGTACCCCAGCAGCAGCAGCGCCGCCGTTCGAATTGAGCGGCCATTTTAAACAACGCACGAAAACAGGAAGAAGGCAAAGAAAGAAGAAGACCCAAAGAAGTTCCACGTAGGCATTTCTGCAGCGGTACAAAGTTACGAACTTTACAGTTTATATATTTATTTATTTATTTATTTTTGCCGTGCGAAGGAAAAATAGCACGATTCGTACGCACCCCGGTGAGGGGGGTGGTGGGCGGCCATATCAGAGGAAGCTTTATGAACGTCTGTTTCCGGGAAGGGGCCGGCTTCCCCCAGTCCGCGGTATTATTTCGGCCTCAGAAGTTGTGTAGATATGCGAAATAATAAAAAACCGAACTGATCAATAATTTTTAATTAGTCCTTTGGTCCGGTCGCACTGGTGCAAATTTGTATGGTTTTTTGCGCTTAATTTGGCCGGAGGACGCACTTGATTAACTCCGCCGGCCGCTGAGTGCCCGCTTGGTTCACTGGTTAGCAAAATAATAGATTTGTTCGCACGTGTACCGTACGCCTGGTGCACTGCGAGAATTTATTGTTTTTTAACTTGTTTTTCATTTTTTGTTTGTGTATTTTTCTTTGCCAGTCCGTGTTTTGCGGGTTTGCTTTTACATAACGAGGGTGAATGCAGCGCCGCTTGTTGGTGGCTTTTTAATGAACAGCGGAAAAAAGGAACAATTTTTAGAGGCGATCGATACCGCCCTAGCTGCAGTGTTACAAAATGCCAGACTAAGCGCCCTTTTCAAGCCTTCACCCTTTTTAGGTGCGAATTTAATTAAATAAATTTTATATGAATTAAGATTAAGAAGGAAGATTGGCTTAAGCCCTGTGTACACGTGCATTTCGAATGTAGTGATCTGCTGTTGACATTCGTATTGTATGAGTGGAAAATCCTTTTCCATATTTTGGCTTAAGTACAGAAATAAATCTATTCAATATTTGAAGTAGGTACGATCCACACAACGATCGGCTTTTCGATAATATCAAGAATACAGCTGGCAAACATAATCCGTTTGGTGTATCAACTCGGCAGTAGACTCGTTTCATAGACGGATTTTCCGCTCCAACTTCCATTGCTTTTCATAGAAGGAAAGAAAAAATCGACTCGAAAGAGATAAACTTTATACGATTTCGTTAGTGAAAACAGAGATTAGTTGTTACTTTTTCGCCGCAAGAGTTAATAAAAATGGTAAAACTCTGTTTAGCAAATATTTTAAGCTAGTTTGTTCGTCCTATAAAAAGCATTGAGAAAGCCGCAGCGACAATTGTCCCTGGTATGAAATGCACCTAACAGTGCCTCATTTTAACTTGTAGGACAATAGTTAGTACGACGGTCATGTAGTAGAATATGGTAAATAGGTATATTACGTCCATTGTTCCACCTAAACCCTTCATACTTCACAGTTATTTTGGCTGTACAACGGTCATAACGATCAATTGATTCTGTAAAGCCATGCCTTTGTATGCCTTTGTGACCAGCCAAGTGCGTGTCGGATTTCGCATAGTATGTTTTTTAATTAGCATATCTTATAAATCGAAAAGTGTAATATCTGAAAAAACATTCGTACCCCTTTACATCTACTAAAATGGCATCCATAAAAAAGCAATTTTATAATATTGTTTTTTTGTTTAATTCAAATTTTGTACATATACATATGTATGTACCTAGGCGCATCTGTATAATATTACTTTATAAAATTTGAGTGCATTTCAGCTCAAAAATATAAAAGTAATGACAGACTGGGACGCATAGGAGGACCCATGTACCTGAGTTATCATTTAATCAGTGAACTTCTTACTATTGGTGGTTGCTTTATGAAAGCTTTTCCATAACCCTCCAATTGAGATATTTCCACAGGGGATTACAATTTTTAATACGATCCTTACTTTCATATGACATTTTAATCAACTGAATGATTTTGCAATTCTCTATTAATTATGATCTTTCGTAGTTCGAATTCGTACGCAAGAAAGCGATAAACATAACTTACTTCTAATTTTGCTTAATTACAACAATTTTCAGTAAACCAGAGTTTAAGGCAACCAAAACATTAAACATTTTTTGAAGTTAGAAAAATATCGATTCGCAAAAATATTTTATAAAAGTTATTATATTTGATAATGGCGAAATGGGTCCATATTTTATGACGGAACGCAGAATATAAAGTTTTTAAAGTAAAAATAAACATACACATAGTTTATAAATTTTGTAAATTTTATGGAAAATGTATTTTTAAATTTATATGTACTCGTATCTTGGCATTTCTTCATGTTTTTATTGAAAATGGCACTAACATGTAGGTAATTCCCCTGTATAAACAATATTTCAAAAGAGAATATTACAGTTGTACTCTATATATATCTGAGAGATCAATAATTCATTCTGCTGGAAACAAATATGTATTCTTAAACTGCTATTTTATAAAATTTGCCACTTTTATAACATATAGCCCCTATAGCATTTTTTAATTCCCCTTAAAAGCATTTTCTTTTTTTTTGTAATTTACAAAAATTTTCTTTAATACAAGAGTTCTAATAATATAGTTAACTGATTTTACTCAAAATTCTCATAACCTTTTTCTGAAAGAAACGTGAATCGCCTGAAGAGACGTGATCCGCAGATTATCCCATTCAATTCAAAATTGTCAAAATTCATCGAAGTTAACATTCGTCCACCTTCCTCAAAACATGAAGATTTGTGATTCTGACAGACAACTATATTTGTTGCCAAAATATAATTATAAACCAGAAATCATTTTTAATTATTATATGAATAAGATGAATTCTTTTCATGAAAATTAGTGTAAAAGAGGTCCGGAGAAAAAGTTACCCCAAAAAGTTTTTCTGGCTTGTTTGGGAATGCACAAGCCTTTGATTTGTGGTTCAACAAATTTTTGATATAGGTACATAACTATAACATAACTTTTAGATGTGTTTGTTTAATAAGGAACTGACTTTTAGATGTGTTTAATTGGGAACAATGCGCCCTACCTTTGGATGGACCGCAGGGAAGTTAATTGCAATTTCTATATAGTCATCGTGAGATGCCTACTTTCAAGTGGATCAAAATAAGAAAAAAACTAATAAGACAAAGAGATCTTGAAAATAATTGCAGCACTAAACCTGCGAGGCGAACAGCCCCAACAACTGGCTTTGTCCCTTTTGCAAGAGCTGCCCATTTGTTTTTATTTTAATTTTTGCTAGAAGTAAACAAGTGAATGGGTCCGATGTCATTCAACCCTCTCAGTGAGCAAATAGTTATCACTTTATTTGCACAAACAAAGATCAAAGCCGAGGGAATCCCTTGAGGGGGATGGCGTTAGGGGCCCTGCCCTGCCCTGCCCTGCGTCTCCTTCATTAGTGACTCCTCGTCCTTACCTGTTCCCCTAATTAACGGGCACATTAAAATTGCCCTCTATCATATGTCTCTGCACCGAATAACAATAGCGCGATACTTTTCCCTACAGTTGGTGTGTTCCGATCAGAACCTACCCCAATGCGAAACAGAAGGTGCCCTCGCAGCCGGCTCCTTTCACTTTTGTTTACAGGCTGAACCCCTTTTTGTGCGCGCTGAAGGCTGAGGTTTCTCCCCTGTGGTCGTTTTATTTTCTTCCCTCCCGACAGGAGCAGATCCTAACTAGCGTCGGTTCGTGCTGGTCCCGCATTTTGCTCCTTTTGCCATCAGTCAGTGCCCTCTGTGCCGGGGGTGCCAAGGATATCATGTATTTATCCGTTTTATTGTTATTATCCATTTGCCACATTTCGTCCCCTCTCCAAAAAGCCCGTCGTCGGCATCGTCTTCGTCTTCGTCGGTGCGATGCTGAATTTTCTTATACATCGTGTATATTGCGACTTCCGCAATCCTCACCCAACAGGCCGAAGGAGCCCCGATTCGGATCAGGACGTAATACCAATCAACCCCTGGGGTCTGTTTGCTGCAAAATAAAGTAGGGCCAAAGTACGGGCGCCGGATTGAATCCCTGTCAGGTGGTATCACCTACTTTCGAATGCTCCCTAGACCATCGAACCCTACAGCAGCGCCCCCTACAGCAACTTAAGGATGTTCCTGGCTGTCTTGCTGCCGCTCCCACCGGGGGCTGGTGCTTGTGCCCGAGGCGGAGCCCCCTTCTGTTTTCGGGCCTGGAAATTTTGTGGGATCATTTCCTTAAGCTCCATTTTATAGGGACCGGCGGGATTGTGGGCCTGATGCCGGTAGTAAAACGGTGTCGGCGACGTCTACATCGCTCTCCAGCGCGCCTCGGACTCCATCTAGCGAGCCAGGCACGCGGCTCCTCGAATTAACTGCGGATGCTGCTGTACCCTGTCAGTTTTTGGCGGAGCAGTGGCGTCTTCGCGGAGCCCCAAGTCGCAGACCTCGTAACACCGTTATGTCCTCGTTTAGTGGTAATTCCTCTATTTGACAAGGGGATTGCATATTGATGGCATTTCGTCTCGCCGCCACCGCTCCAAGGGGTTTAGATATATTGCGAAATTTTGGCTGTTTGGCGCGGCTGCTCCACTTAAAGGAGCACCACTCATCTTAGGCGTCGTTCGGGAAGGATCTCGCTGCTGCGAGACAACGGTTTCCCCTCCCCTGGCGAACGGGGCGGACGAATGAATGATAACGGGGCAGGAAGATGTGACGGAAAAGGAAATCCAGGAGGGATGAGCTTTTATCGCATCTTTATCACATGCCCCGAGATAAACTGTGATGATGATGACGGGAATAAATTTGCAGACAGGATGCGTCTCGTTCGGGCGTCTACTGATCGGTGGTGGCAAATTTTTACTGCTAGTTCGACATTGAATTTTTATGAGCAAGGACTAGGCAAAACTGCGGCAGTTTGCGAGGGTGGTGCTGTTATTTATTTATTTATTTTTTGCAGCGATTCAACATAACTGTGGTTGATTGCAAAGCTTTAACCGTTAGGAAACATATATTTTTTTATTACGCCTTTAACTTGGAATTCATAGTGTGGAAACTTTAAGCCTATGTATGTGCGCATTATGGTCATAAAGATTTTAGAAGCTTCCAAGCCAAAGCTCCTATCTAAGGGGAACAATTGTCGCTCCATAGTTAAAAATGTACTTATATTTATTTTTGGGTTATATCGAGTAAAACTTCATTCGATTTAATTTCTTTTAAAATGTTGTTGTTTAGAAAGTTTAAAGAACGAAATTAAGGATTTATTTTTCAAAAAGGGCTATTTATACACCAACTAAATTTTACAAAAATTAAAACATAAATTTACAAAAAACACAATTTGTATGTGAAGGTGTTTTAATTATCAATAATATTGTTTAGGAAGAGAATTATTATTTTTGATAATAAAATAAAACAAAAATCTCCATTTTATCCACTTTTACAATAATTACTTTTACGACAAGTAAATACAAATTAATTGACTAACAGTTGACACACAGAAATCAAAACTTTAGCTTTTCTGTAACTTTTTTTTGAAATATCCTAAAGAAATGGCAACATTAATTAGTTAATTCCAAGTTTCGCTTTCATCACCAATTTTCATTTCCATCTTTGTACGAATTGTACCTGGGAACAAAAATAAAATGTAGAGTCTACACTGCCCTCAACCTTAGCGCTTGACAAAAACAATAAACAAAATTATCAACAATTATTATGTTATTATTTGTTAATATTACATGGAATGCCAAATTTCCTTCGAAAGTTATCTTTGTTCCTTTTCGTCTGTTGTGCTGTGATATTATTCTACTTTGTGACAGTAACCGCCTTTGAAAAGAGTCGAGCTGAAAGGGAAAGTTAAGTGTTATTTGTAAAGCTGTGTTGATGGTGAAGATATTTAACTTCCACTAATAACAAGTTTTTTAGCAACATCAATCGAAAATCTTCAGCCTAATTAATTAAGGGTATTTTACACAAAAAGTGAATTAGTGAGATTTAGGAAGTTTCTACGTAATTTTGAATTGTAACCTTAAAAACTTCAAAATTAACGACGAAGCTACATATAATAATTGTAAAATTTATTTAACAAAGTTATACCATTTTACTAATTAAATTTGAATATTCTCTTCACTTAGAAATATTTTCATATATGTAAATCCTCTTTCGAAGTAATATGAATTTTTTTATGTGATTATGTTTTAATTCTGGATATTTCACTTCATTTGTTATGTGAACAATTTGCTGCGCTTTTCCATCTTTTTGTTTTGTTTTCGTTTATCAATCTCTGTAATGATTTTTGAGCAAATAAAATTATATTTTGGTAATTCAAAACGTATTGAACAGAAGAGTCCCACTTTAAGATTTATGATTGACAGAGACCTTAAATATTGAATGCTTAGAAAACATCTTCCCCTTCTATGTAACAATTTCAAATTTAGCTAAGCCTTTGTTAGGGCTCTGATTGGAAGGAATCTTCGGCTCATGAGTTCCACTCGCACTTAACAAGTTTTGTTTTCAAATTCATTTTTCGCTCCATGGACTAACTCCTTAAAATATGCAGTTGTCCACTCGTAACATCTTAAATGGCGATTTTACAGTTAATTTACCAGTGACGACCAAATAACGGCAGCCAAAAAGCGTGCTAACGACTGGTTTAATGGCTGCCACCTAATTAAAAGGCCCAAAACGGTTCACGGCGGTTCCGGAGAATCGTCCTCACCCAGAGCCATGATCCAACATGCTCCAGCGGGCAACGGGCCCCAAATCTCCCAAGTCCATCCTGACCGGCCGGTGTCATTCGATGTGCCCCAGTTGCTCGGAAGAGGGCCGCGTCGCCGGCTCATGATGCCGTCACAGGCGAGACGACGCCGATGACGTTTTTGTTCTGGGTTCCCTCCAGATTACCTCCATTGGGCGCAGAGATTGATGACCCAAATGACACCCAAATGGGTCCTTTTTCGTCCCTCCCCAACCCCGGAATACTTTCGCGTGGGATGGGAAGAGATCCTTTCGTGCCCGGCAATTGTCTTGTCGGGCGTCTTGCGAACCTCTTTCTTTTGTCATTTTGCGCATTTTTTCTTGTTTTGGGGCCCGTTACTCTGCCTTTTCCCAGGCAATTTTGCTTAGCACGTCCTCTCTACCCTCGGATCCGGGGCGGGGCGGTTTTCATTCCACGTCATGAATGTTTTATGCCTTCGGATATGGATATGTGCGTGCCGACAGTAGCTGTTGCCCTCTTTTCGGCTCGCCGTTTATTGCTGGCTGGCTGAGTGGAAGGCTTAACGGAGGAAAAGGGGCTTTCGGCTGTCTTCTATTATTTCCCTTTTTTTAGGGTGCCCCCAAAAACTGGTTTGCGGTGAAGGATTACCGACAGACCCATTCAAGGAATTGGGGACCATAAAGGCAGCGGCTGGGATACCCAAACATCACCAGAACCCGGCATCGCTAGCGGCAGCAGCGACAGTAATGGGAGTGTTCGGGACATGAGAAGGGCACCCGGCCCCCTCCCCACCCCTTCCCCAGGCAGGCGAGAGATACAGCTACTGCCTACTGACATTGCTGCTTAAAATATGTACAGTTACACAGTTGGAGTTATCAGCCGGTCGGGCTGGGCCGGTCTGGGGCCAAACGGGGCAGCCCAGACAATGGCAGACACAACAGAACTAACCTACGACACAGGGAAATTATTTTTAACGGAAACTTTCGTTTTTTGGGACGGTTTTAGTTCCGTTTATCGCTGCTGACAGACTGTCGGCTGTGGAGGTAAGGGACAATCGAGGTCGAGGCTAATGACAAGTTAAACTTGGCCCTGATGAGCTCTCGTGGTCGGATTAGCCCCAGGGAAGGTTCGTTTTCCTCTTGCGTGCAAATTACTTGCTAGTGGTAACGTGGTAGCTAACTCTGATAAAGGAGAAGTTGTTTCTAGAGATGCGCAACTGTAGAGTTCTGAATTTGGACCCGTCACAGTCGTCTAGGTTTTCTGAAGTTTCCGCAAGGTGGGGTATTTTGACCCCTTGTTCACGTTTATTGACATCAAAGACGTTTGCCCGGTAAATTAAAGGGGGCGTTTTCAGAGAATGGAGAGAAAAGTTAGTACAGAGGGTGCTCGTTATAGAACTAGTAACTTAGACTGTTTAGGTCAGAAAGAGTAGAGGGTCTCGAAAGTAGACGTAAAGTAAAGTTTGAGTTGCAACGTTTTGTATTTTGTGTTTAAATTTAAGATATGTAACACGATATCTTTGTAGAAATTTCTCACCATATATAAATAAGTTGCCTATTCTAGGATTTCAGAAGAGGCTATTTCCTCAGAAGATATATTTAAGTTATTATCGCAAAACGTCGACTTGAAGAGTCTTAACGATCAAAATCCTGAACATGATAATGTCGATTAGAAATACCTCGATCAATTTCGACCAAAATATGATAAGACAAGGAATATGGAATAACTTTATTATAGAAACGCTCTTTTTGCTCCATTAACTGATAATGCGTGCTTTTAATTATTGATAAATCGGAAAAAACATTTTCCAAAAGAAAATTTGTCGCAATTCGCAAAAATGAAATTTTAATTTTATTAATAATTAATATCTTGGGAAGTACTAACTTTGCATATTTGTTATTTGTTACTTTAAATTCCATCATTAAATTGATAACATTTAACACATACAAAATCACGAAAAAATAGAAAAAGAAGAAATGTTGTGCCAATTGGAAGTTGAGATTCGTGCAAATGCGTGGGAAATGACTTCCGCCAGTTTTTAAAAGTTAAGTAAAACAATTCAAAAGCATTTTACCGGAACTTTAGCGAAGTGGTCACTATGCATGTTCTGTATAGGGCTTGTTATTTTAAATATATGTATATTGATTTTTAGCGTTTTAACTTAAATGACTTTGATGTATCAAAAGTCTGTTTTATTTGATTTCGAATCGATCTGTCACAGTTTCCGCCTATTCTTTTGAAAGTTGTTACATCGACAGATTGACTGTTAACTTCATCTGGTCTCTGAATATCTAGATATTTAAATTTGGTGGCTGGCTTGTTGATCTCCATTCATTTTAAACATCAAGTGGGCAAATTTCCTATTATAAATGTAGCAAAGGCCATTGTAAAATTGACATTAATAAAACAAATTGGTTTTCTCATCGCGATTAAATTTTATTAGTATAATAATCTAAGTGCTCATCCGCAATTGTTTCTACTCATGCACCATCTTCTTGAAATCTATGATCGTTGATGTCCATATCTTCCAATTGAAAGCAGCGTTATGCAGACTCTTCATGTAATTTTGTAGTACATTATATTTTTAGTTAATCACGTATTTCAAACAAATCCAACTAAAGAAGGCATATCACCTCAAATACTATAAGGAAAGAACTCTCCAAGAAGATCGCTCCATTGGGTTTGCAACAACTATAAAATGTTTCGATGATGTATAGAATCTGCTTAAAAATTTCAATTTGTTAAATTTTCCTTTAATCCATAGTACCTAAATTTATCGAAAAATATATTGTGAACATTTGAATGCAAAATTATAAGAATTTTCGAAGTTATAATCTTGAGCGATAGTGATTGTGTACGTACGCTCGAACAAGATTTTTATAAAATGAATATGCAACTTAATACAACAACAAACTCCATTCTAGCTTTTCCTTTTTATCTTATTATTTAAATTTGTTGTAGATGAACTAAAAAAAATATTGGAACTTAATGTTTTCAATGATCAAATTAAAGTTTTAAAAATAATATGTTTCAACGACTTTTATGCATACGAATTTTTTATATACCTTTTCACAAATATTATAAAATAAATCATTATTCGGTTTTTTATAATATTTTTTTTTATAAGAATAGAGCTAACAATTGTAACCCTACTTAAAAACTAGCGCACTCAGGAACTCAGACTATATGTCGCAAATTTTTATAGTACTTAATAATAGTCAATATGTATCACAACACGCAAAGGACGTACATTTGTTGAGAAAATACATAATTATGGATTTTGCATTGAAATTAAGGTCTTGCCGCATATGAGCTTGAGTACTATGAAGTAAGTTCAATCGCGGTTGCTTTATAATTTAAATCCTGTTATTATTCTTAAAGCATAGGTCCTACACTGTTTAATACAACTGAGGTATATCTCAAGATTAACGTTTGGGTCTAGAGATGTATTAATATAATAATGACGACCTCGTAAACTATGTAGGTGTTTTCATTTAAGTTAAATGAATGTTATCAAAAAAATACAAAATAAAAAAAGGATTAAGGTAATTTCTTAACTTCGAGTTTGCAATAACTGTAGCTCTAAAATTAATTTACATACTACAGATAAAACCTCCGAATAACCGACAAAAGTACCCAATTCTTCCGAAGATTTAATTATACTGTTTCTACACCCTTTCACCTTATGTTGTGCAACCGTAAAGGGCGTGAATCCGACACCAAAGCTCCTTTTCACCTTGCGCGGATGGCGGTGTCGCCTCCAGAAACTCCATTCAAAGGGATGCCTCTCCCTTCCTAGGCAAGGGTCGGACCCTTAATTATGTCACCCTGCAATTAAAGGTAAATTTCAGGTGTTCGGCGAGGTGATGAGTTTTAAACAAATGAGGAGAGCTTTATGGGACGATTTGTTGCCGTTAATAGACGAGCAAATGAAAATATCAAGGGCGGAACACGATTTTTAAAGTCTGGATTAACGGCAACAAGACGACAAACATTGGGGATTTCTCCGTTTGATGGCGTTGTAATCGCAGCAATCGTGTTAGTCATCACCCGAATGCCACCCAGTGGGAGTTGAGGTTGTTTCCGCCTTTTGGGTATTTTATCATCCTCCGCCCTCATTGGGGATAGCCCTTCTTAAAAGGCAATTTGGCAAACAGCCAGGGGGTTGTTGGTGTTTTCCTACATAAACGTGGGGAGCAACGGCCCCCAATTGTGTGCGATAAATTTACATTTCAAGGTTAAGGTGAACCAGGCCCTCAGTGAATGATCCAGCGCAGAGGCAGCCCCTTCTAAATATAATGCAATGCGAATCACATCCCCATGTCGTGCTGGTGGCTCTCGGGCTCTTCTGGGTGTTGTATTGTTGTCTGGCTAAATTTTGAGGGTTGCATGAGCCCCGGAATATTACTGGGGGCGCCATGTACACACAGAGCAGCGCCGCCGAGGTGCCTCCGAGGTTTCGGACTATCGCCGCTGTCTCTGCAGCTTGGCAGAAGAGCGTCGTCTGGCCGGGCCAGGGCTCCAGTGAAAGTGGGGTCTTTCCCGGACAGGAAGTTTGCTGAGATATCCCAGTTTACGTATCAATTTGGGTCCCCCCTCGTTCGAAAGTCACTGGTGGCGCACAAGGTCAAGTTCAATCAACGAAAATGTGACAAATCCAGCGGAACCCCTTTCCGCAGCTATCCGGCGAGAGAATCAGGGCCCTCGACGGTGGTGCTCCGGTGCCGGGAGTATGACGCTTACGCTTTATTGGGCGTCTCCTCTGGCACTGGGGCGCTATTTATAGGCCCCCGTCTCTCCCAGCGATGGGCACAATTCACTTTCACTTTTTGTAGGTCGTCAGCTCAAAAGGGAAATTAATGTCGTCAGGGCCTAAGTAGCACACGCGGTAACGAACGAACGTACCCCAGTGACATATATTCGGGCTCGCCTGGGGAGTGCACACACACCGGGCGCACCCAATCGCTTCCCGCGTCAATTTTTCACCTTTTTTTCGTTCGCTGCTCCCTTCCGTCCCAACTATTTTCGGTTAAAAATAGCCCTAGACAGCGGCGACCACCGTTCCTCCCGTGTTTATCATTTGCCCGAATATGTCACGATAATTTTCTGGAAACAATTTAAGCGGCTGATTCCTCGGAGGTCCTTGACTCCGCCTAGGCCTAGTCTAGCCCAGCGCACGCATCCGCCGTGCGTCGCACCAACGACGCACGATGGAGCGCACAGTTGTCTGTCTAACTTATTTGGACTTAGCGCAACGATTTCGGGATTTGAAAGCATTTCAGCGATTCGGCGGAACTGTTACGACCAGGAATATTCCCTGAAAGTGGTGCTAAATCCGCTCGTAAACGGGAAGTGTCGCTTCTCTGGATGATTGCCAGATGTGTCGATTTTCTGGAGCATTCGGTGAGTAGGCTGTCTACGTTCGAACATGACAAGTTATGATTTTTTCGGATTTTATATAGCAAACGACGCCTCAGGAACATTACTTTTGAGTGTTTCTAAGCATATACTGATTTAATTTCAAACTCGAAATTATTGTATAAATCGGTACAAATAAAACAATTATTTCTTTAAGTACGAACTGCACAATTTCATGTCTATTAGATTAAGGTTTCGTTAGATTCACCATCTTTTAGTCCCATAAACTGCAACAGTATTTAAGAATACAATGTCGAAACAAATTTGGACTAACAAAATTCAAAACATAGTAGAATCAAAAATGTACGCTTTTTCCATTTTATTTTCCTCATACGCCAATATAAAGGAAAGAAAACAATTTCGCTGAAATTAAATTGCAATGGAAGGTGAATGAATTGCTGATCAAGAATTAATTTGTTTATTTAAAGCATTAAGCCGAAAACATCTGTCATTAGTGATTTAAAATTGGAATCGTATGTTAGGCTCGCTGGGCAACATAATTTACTTTATAAGCAGCATGTTTACATGTTCTATGTTCGTTTTTGGTCGAATTTATCGCAATATTATAACGATGAAGTTGTAAAATCTATGTATGACAACATGCGTCATCCCTGCAGAACTTTGGTACATTGCAGGGTAATTAAAGTAGCAAAAATTATTTAGGGTTTTTGAGTTTCAGAGGCCAACATTCAACCGTGACTTCTAGTCTTATTAAGGGGTCAAATGAAGATAAATTTGTGTAATTTTAATGAAAACCCTCCTTTGGACTACTGAAATAAAAAGAAAATATATACCTTTAAATACACTAATACACTGGATCAAATTTTCCTGGCTCTTATTCTCCAATTTGTCTTTGTAAAGTGATTGCCGATAATTTTTTGTAACAAGAAATTTATGTCCGTCAACTGCTTCCTTATAATGAGAATATTTTTTTATTTAATATGTAACATATTTTTGCTCTTTATCGACATAAAGAAAATTTGATTGCAAGGCGCTTCCCAAAGGAATGACAAAAACAAATTTTTACTTTTTCTAAAATTCCGCAAAAGCTTTCCGGTAATATGGATACTCCTCGAAATACTACAAAATTGTACAAAGTTCTAAATGCGGTAAAGCTGTTGTATTTGTTTATTTAAAGTTCTCATGTAAACAACAACAAATTCAATTTAAGGGTGGAAAAACACCCACGCATCGTGTTATTCAAAAGTATTTTCCTCTTGCTTTCTCAGAAAAATAACTGTACCAAAATAGGACATATGCGAATAACCTTATTAAAAATGTTCCATCGTGATTACATTTTATTCATGTCAAACTCGGGGGACCATGTTTGAGAATAGGGCTTCGAATTTCCTGGAAGCAAGAGCTTTTAGACAGCATAAATGGAATTTCCAAATAACGGGAATGGAAATTTCCTTGAATTTACTGTTGTTCCGGTGCAAAAAAACGATATACAGTTAGTTATATGAAAGAGAAAGTAGTCGAAAGTTGACAGATTTGTCTGAAAACAGATTAAGCGGACGGGATAAGCATCTCGCGGAATATTCGTTGAAAACAGTAAACCGACGGGATTTTCAATCAAATAAAATAATCCTAGGAAGCCGGTCGCCAACGAGGATTCACGTGACTCTCCGCGCGGGGCGCCTACTGGAGCAATGAATGAATTTGATTCATCCCTTAAAGGTATTCCTCAAGTACAAGAATTATGAGTCTCTAGCAAAATGAGCTCCAAGTCACGTGGGCCAGTGAGCCCCCTGCCGAATGCTGATCGTAGTACGTTTCCGCCCCCCAGTTGTACGGGGGCGCCTAGCCGCACCCCCGCACTCCCGAAAATGGCACAAGATTAATCTTAGCGCACACAGGCGCCGTGGCCACCCACCCGAGGGGGTGCGGTGTTATTCCGCAGAGGGCGCTGCGAGCAAATCAACATATGTACGTGCTCAGAGCCAAGGAGGGTTTCTTCGGCTCCAAAGATACTCCGCAGGAAGTTTTGTTTTGTGTACGTACTCGCAGCACCCAAATAAATCGCCCCTAGCTACCACAAATTTTGGCCGAACTCTTGCTGGTGGTGGTGCCCATTCATGCCCGCCGAGTTTGGATATTCGAACAGATTCTGGCGCCCCGAGGTGCCCGACACTTTTTGCCCTTTTTCAAGAAAGTGGCAAGTCACTTAGCCGCCGGTATTTATTATTTATGTTTAAAAGAAAAAAAAATTTTGCTCCAGTTCAATACCCCCCTCAGTTGGCGGACGACCCAAAATACTCGCAGAAATCGTAATCTGGCTCAAGGAAACATAAGGCGGGATTGACGCAATCTCATTAACTGGGCGGCAAAGTCAAGCCCTGGGGGAGGTTGTGGGTGGCGGAACGATTAGCAAGTGGATCCAAATGGTCTAATTAGTGTCTACAGATTTTCACAGCTGCCGGAAGATCATTTGGGGGATTTCTAGTGCTTTAAAGGCATAGTAAGGAATGCTTTCCAGGAAATTGTGTTAGCAGGTCTCGACTTAAGGCGTCAAATTTTAACTAATTTTCCTATTTATACCACTTTAAGGTAGATCTAAGAAATTTAAAATTTTCAAAAATTTATTACAACATAAAAGATTTTTGTAGGAGCACCTAATATGACTCAAATAATATTTTGAACCAATTATACATATTTAAACACTCATGTTTTTAAGACTTCCTGGAATATTCTAGGAATTTTTACTTCACGAAATTGATGGTGCGTGAATATCACAACTAGCGCATATTCAATAAAAACTAAGTCCTCAATATGCTTAGTAAGAGTCATGACTCATGGAAATGATTTCATACATCTACTAGATGACGAGGATTTCGGTTTTCACTTGAGCCAAAATAGCTCAAAATACGATTTCTTTTAGTTTTCTTTGTACGTATTTTTCTAAAAACGGGCCGTGAGGAGAAACAAACAAATTTCTGTTTAGTGATGAATACATTCATACATTCAATAACCAATTTTATAAACTGACACACATGTGTGACGCGGGCTACCATATATGGACATTTTCTTTTGTAGATTATTTATTTACATGATGAATATTGAAATATGTTGTCTGTAAGTTTAGATAAGCAGAAGGGGATCCTTTATACGTGGATTCGTCAAGAATATGGTGTGGTGTTATGGCAGATTTAACCAAAAATTAAGTTATACAGTTTTTTTTAAACAACGGAAATTGATCCTTTCTATATCATAGGGCGGAAGCAGTGGATCATGTCGGCACACTGTGAAGAGTCACCCAAAAGCGTATTCCAACATATACTAATAACCAATTGTCCGTTCGATCAAACCCATTCTTCTAAAATGCTTACATCATTTTCTTTTAAGTTGAGCAGGACTCTTTTCAAATTCAAATATCTACTTTGACTTCTACGTCCCATCAATCACAACAACAGCACTATAGTAATTATAAAGTTTTTTCGATATCTGATCCTAACATCTAATCAATTACTTGATTAATTTTCAAAATAATGTAATATTTTGAAATCTTCGTAATTTATGATTATATTTAAACAAGTGCAAATCAACTAAAATTTTAAATCTAAAGTACAATAATCCTTAATCTGTAAACATTTTAGTCTGCACAGAGCAAGGCAAGTCTTTTAAAATCCGCAACGTTTATTGCTGACGATCGTTATTTCTGAAATAATTTTATTAAGTTTTCTAACTTTTTAAAACTACTCAAAGTCTTACTTGGACCACAATATCCTGCGCAAACTGCGTGTCTGAGGGTGTTATATATTTGCACGTAACCATTCATACTTTCTCCGCATACGGGTTCGTAAACGTTTTTAGGAGTAACACACGTTAAGCAGGTAACGCCGGCGTGTGGTGGTCGCTTATTATTTTGCTTGTCTTGTCTGCATGCTCCCATATTTTTATATTTCGTATCTGTGTTTGTGAAATGTTTTAATTATATTTGGTAATTTAATTAACTTCATTTTTCGCCATACCTAATCCACATGCTGTGTTGCACATTAGTGCATTCATACATATTTTGAAAAGTCACATCCTTTTTTCCTGCTACTGTTGCACATATTGGTTGAACTTTTTCGGATGGAACGCATTCATGGCACTCAGTTGCCTCGTTTGAATGAATTGCAAGGTAGAACGTTACTAAAATTAAGAATGTATCACTGAAACTTTCAATCAATTATGCTAAAACAACGTTTTCAACAGAAATATAAGTACCAATGGTATATAACCCTGAAACAAAATTCATTATCTCAAAAATTTGATAGACACTTGCAAAAAGACACTTGCTTGCAAAGAGACTTCTTTGGATTTATAATTTCTTCAAGCTACACGTTTTCTTATATCTTCAATGCCAAATACCTATATATTTTATGTAAACAAGAAATGCGCATGCTTTAATCACTACTACGACATTTGCTAGATGTTGCCGAATCTATCCAAGCACCTGTACATATGTTTTAGGATTTTAAAGTAGACATACCTGTATTAATGACGTTTTTATCTAAGCTGGGTAAATATTAAACAATGCGTAGAATGGATTATTTATATCGTAAAGTGGGGCATCACCAATAATGGTATGTTACGACATCTATAAGTGGTGGTTTCATTGGTGATTAAATTTGGCCTAAGTTCAGTAGTACTTTACAATTGAATAACTTGAAAACTATGGTACTTAATTAGACAATTTGCGTGACATTTGGAGGAAAGTTAGATCTCTATGATATTTTACGAAAGCGATGCGAAAATGTTATAATTTGGGTTGACGGGTTTTTTCGTTACTTTATTTCACAATTAAAGGTGAAATAATGTTATTGTCTTCGAATTTATATAAACACTGTGCTGATAATAATTTGTAACACTTTTATTAACAACAAAGGAGTAGGTGTTTCAAACCGAGCCACATCATGTTTCACAGCTTGAAAAGTAGCGATTATATACTGCATTAGTTGATTTCTTAACACAATGTCTTATTCGTAGAGTAGAAATATGAACTTAAAGATTGAAATTCTGTCTTATTTTTATAGGCGTCTCAAAAACATTTTTAGCAATCATGACAATATTTTGTTTACTTCATGGCGTCATCTTTTTATAGCATTTTCTAGTTTTTTGGCTAATATTTTAAAAATTAGATTTTTTCTTTGTTTTTGTGTCAGTATTGATAAAGAAGTATAGCAGCGCTGCTGTTACTTTTTAGAACTGAAAAATCTGGCTTACTAGAAAAATAAAACATTGTCAAGAGACATTTGACAAACATTATCTAACACGCGCCTTACAAACACGATAGTGGCGGAAAAATGAACTAAACATATTTATTGTTATATTATTGCCATAATTTAATTATTTCTTCTTACATTGCTATTATCTTGCAAGCAATTAGTAATTTATTTTAAAGGATAGTAGATGAAAGCAAGTAATTACAAACTAATTCGTCATCAAATGTTGTCAAACATTTTTGTTTAATTTGCTTGAATTTACAAAGGTTGTTATAATACTCCTTAAGGTAAACGAAATTGATTGTCTCTACACGCGTCTGCCTAAATGAAGGTATTTTCTTCAAATATTATACCGAGCTTCCATAAGCAAATGTTCAATGTTCCTGTTTAAAAAGAATTCACTTGTTTTACTTCGGTCTTCTGTTGTTGTATGAAGGAGCGGTTGGAGCAAGATGTCTGTCAAATTCATCGATTTTCTTTGCCAGTCACCTTCATGCCTTTGTTGGTGTTCAAGGTAAGTGCATCGGAAGTAGCTCTGCGCCAAAGTCGAGGTTATTCATCTAAATCCAATATACTGAAAGCGGGCGAGCTCTTCACATGCTCGCGCTCGCGGCACAAAAAAACCTAACCAAACGCAACAGCTGCACCACTCCGGTATGAATAATAAATAAAAAAGAAAACATAAAAACTGAAAATTACAAAAACCCAAGGAGCGAACAAAAATAAAAAAGTGAAAAAACTGGAATGGAAATTCTGAGCACCATCCATCCATGGCCCTCGTTTTCCACGCTCCTTAATTCCTCAGTGTCATTGACTCGCAAGTTTCCTTTCCTCAAAATTTAGGAAAAAGCACGAACGCCACAAACTGCCGAAATGGGGGAAGGGGCCAACAAGAAAAAATCACTCATTTCCTCAAGGAGGAGTCCTTTCGAGCGCCCAACTTAGCCGTGCTCGCGGGTCCGCCGAAGCACCATCGCGGCTCAGGAATCCTCCCAAGGATTGTCGACGAGCTCAAAACCAGCAGCCGAGCAACATGTCAGCGGAGCAGTGCAGCTGTCTTGAGGATTCCTTTATTTTCGGCGACGTTTCTCCACTTTTTGTCCATTCCTTCATCCCGACTGGGAGCGCAGGAGCTGCATTCATCCGTGTGCTCGAAAATCCTGAAACGTGGTCCTCCTCGAATCTGTTTTACCGAAATTGTTTGGTTGTTGATTTGGTTTGTTTTTTTGACTTGGTGTGCTTTTCTTTGGTTCAAACTTAATGCTAGGCCCTATCATACGTTTTTTTTTTCTTGTGTTTTGGTAGGACAGTGTATGTAGCTCCTTTTGAGGCACTGGAGGAGACATCACCAACAAAGCACATCCAGTTGCATATTTCCATTCCACCCATCCTGCCAACTCAAGATTAAGTCCAAAATAAGAACAGGGCCCAGAATGTCAGGACAAACGATGAGAGTTGCTCATACATATGTATGCGAAGAACAAATGGGTTTTTATAACTTGGTTCCACTTACCAAGATCTTTAATTTGATACCCAACAAAACTATGTCGTAATATGTTCAATTGATCTTTTGAGTTTAGATCCAGATCCAAAATGAAATGTGTTAGGTCCACATTTTTTCTTTCTAACTTTGACTCTTTTCCTCCAATCTATAAATACGAAAATTCATTGATTTTTGCAGAAGTTTGTGTTTTTTCCATTCAAAATCCATAAAATACGCTAATGGTTTTGTTTTTAACTTGGTTAATTAATTCATTTTAAGTTAAAGAGCACATATGAGTTTTAAAGTGTTATAAAATCGATTTTGGTTATATTGATTCCACACTTTTGTGATCCTTCTGGAACGGTAGCCGAATTAAATTTACCTTTGTCTTAAGTACGTTCTGAAATACAAAATATTTGTCCTTAATAGCTACGACACACATAGGTGACCAATTTCAAAACCAAAACCAACGACAGACGGAAAGTGCTCGGTTTAGTTTGATTGATTGTAAGTTGTTACATTTTGGTGATAAAATTGTGAGGCGTTTGTATTTTCAAGCCTTTTTTCGTCTTATATCACTTTCTGCTCATATTCAATTTGACAAGAAGTAACAGGAAATTGTCATTGAAAATGAAAACGAAGGGGGGGGTCACAAATGTCCAGCCAAAGTACGCTTCTATTAGACCTCGTCGCAAACGATTCGCTATCAAGCCACGTACTTTAGTTTATCCTGAGATAATTCGAATTAGAAAAGAACTTTAATTCGGTGAAGAAATGCCCACTTTCAAATAATAATTACGTTAATTTTAAGAAATCGAAAGGTTTAAAAATTCTAAGTCTAACGAACTTTAATAACAGATATGGGCGAATGTCTGAAGAAAAGCCGTTAGTCGTCCTCCCCAACTTTCCTGGAAAGCTTCCATGGGGAAATGGTTTCTGCTCAAGATTTTCGAAATTGATTCGGATATACAGTTATTTCCTGCACAAATTCGCAGAAGCTCTCCGTTCGTTAGGAGGAAAAATTGGAGCTTACCTCGGATATTCGAACAGTATCGAGTGCTCGAACCCGATTTAGTGGTTCGTTAAGTGTAACTATTTTCGCAAATCAAAATGTGTGTGAATCTTGGGTAGAATGAATCTGATGCAAACTCAGTGTTTCGTTCAATTTTTAATTCCGAATGGATAAGTTTTAGCACTAAAGTGCTAAATTTTTGCGGCATCTGCATGCAGGATATTCAACTAAGTAATTATTATTTTTATTTTTTTCAGCTTATTTATGGACCAGAAGGACAACTCGTTCGAGGTGAATCTCGACGCGGTCGTGGTAAAGGAAGAAATGCAAATGGGGTGAGTACAATTTTTGTTATTTTACTTTACAAAATACAGATTTAAAAGCAGTAAAACGCGAACGAATTCTTCTGCTTTGAATTTGCAAGGAATATTCGAAAGATAAGTGTGCTAAATAATTTAAATAAAGTAGAGAAATTTATTTTCTACGTGGACTATCAAAACAATTTAGGAAAATTGTTTTTAAACCGTCGTGATGAAAGAAAAGCTGTGGGTATTTTTAATTTGCAGAATTGAACTACATGTCATCTGAATTGAAAATGACAGCTTGTATAATTTTAAGCTACTTAATATTATCGAAAATATATTATGATATAGAAAACTTCTATTATTTATTAGTGGAGATAGGTATATGAGAAAAGGCAAGGACATAATATGTTTATAACTAGATACTATAACGAAAAAATCAATCTGGATGGGAATCGGTTAGTCATTACATAAAGCATTTTCTTTTTGAAACTACAAAGACTTAAACTGAAATACACCAGTTTTAAGTATTTTATGAACGTTATAAATTAGCATTACTGCGAAAGATTTAAGTTTCAATTTATTTAATCGATTTTCATAAATGGCTTCAGCATAACAACAAACCAGTTTCAACACTTCATTCCTTTCAGTTCTAATTGGCAAAAGTAAAACGAACAGCATAATTTTATGGATATTTTTGTTTTTCCGACATTGCAAACAACGACCTCTGTAATCCCAGTCATCTAAAAGTTTAGAAACAATGAGTACATATACTTCTGAAACTTGAAAGTCCAATAAACGGAAAATGGTCGTAAAACGGCTCCAATTGCCAGATAAATTATGAAATCAAAATGAGTTTTTCTTTGCTATAACGAAATTCCCCGCATAGCAAGCCCCAATCGCACGGAATTGAAATCGAGTCTCGCAACTATTTTCCATTTCACTACAATTCGAAAATGCCGGACTGCCTATCTGCCGGCCGAAGTGGTCACGTACTACATATTACCCCGTGATTAAATCTAATGAGTTTACACGGCATTTTCAAATCAATTAAAAGCTGTAACAGCTGCCGCTGTTGCGAAATTTCCTCGTCTCGTTATTTTTCATTAATTTCAATCAATATTTTTTTATTTCGAATTTGCCCCGCACTCCAAAACTTGCTCTACAATAGCCCAACCGCTGCAGCTGGCTGTGCATTTGGCGGGAAAAAATTGTTTTTCTAATCGGCCAATCACTTTGCGCCTGTGGACATATTTATTTCGTGCATTGCATATGAAGAAATAAATAATAATTAAATCTGATTCCAGGTAGAAAAATAAGGTGACTGAGATGTGAGCGCAGAGAATCAGCCGGTCATGTTGGGACTCAACTCGCTGGCCGTCCGCTGCGGCTGCAGCGATACGGTCGTCGGCTCGTTTAATGGGCCATTGTGGCAGCATGAATTAATTAGACAAAACGCCGAGCGGTGGAATTACGAATACTCGTTACCACCAAAGAACTGGAAGTGTTGGTTAAGACGGGAAAAGGTTTGCCCGCTGCAACTGCAGACGCTGGCGTAATCTATGATGAAATATTTGAGTTTCGATGCGCTTTCCGCTTATTTCCTTTCTACATAAAATTCGCTTCCCATAACCTGGGCTGTGTAATCAATTATTGTTACTTCTTAGCTCGTTAGCATTGCAAAAACAATGAAGCATCATAATGAGATGTTCTGGCAGTTTATCCGCACCCTTAATCGGAATTTCGTTTCTACAAAAAAGATATAGATCCTTTCACACACAAAAGTCCGAGGTTGCTTTATATCGTTCTTTAAAAATATGTTTTTGCAAAGTTCACTTCATAAATGTAATTACTAAACGTGCATTATGATTTCTTTTTGACAACATGAATTTCATCCTGGAAAACCACAGGAGATCCCCTAAGTGCCAAAAATTGTTTTAACTAAAACACATGTCTCATTCTGAGTAACGAAAATTCTAGTGAAAAAAGAGTAAGTTTTATAGTAATAACAATATCTCGTATTCGACTGTATAACTACGATAGGTATTGCTATGCTGCATGCTTAAGAAAAGAATTTTTACTATCGGTTAAAACGAATTAATTATTTTAAGAAACAAAAAAAATTCTCCCAATATACGTTTCCATACATTTATAAAGAAATGAAATGAGCCAAAAAAGTTGCTTTATCCTTTTAATTTGTTGGTAATCTCGTAGATATCAAAATATCAAGCAGTAAAAATCTTCAAAAACATGTTCAAATTAATTGGAAATTAAACATTAACTCCGAACCAGCACTTTTCAAGATTTCTTTGTGCCACAGTGCAATTAACAAAAAGGTGTGAGCTATTTTTCTAATCCCCTAGGGTGAAACCAATGATACTCGAATGGACCAAATCTGAGACTGAAACAAGGAGTCGATAAAGGGTCTTTCCGTCCCGCCGTCTGCGAAGGGCAAGGAAAACAGCCGAAGGGCGGTCTGCTGGGGCTTTAATTAAAATTAAAATTCGCCCTACCAGCGAAGTGGTGTCGTGGTACATTGTTCCCCGGGGCCAATAAGAGCAAACTCCTTGAGGCTGCGGAGAAGTGCCCGTTTCCCAGCCAAGAAGTGGTCGATTGAGCGAGAATAACAAGGCGGCAATTTCACCCTCAGACGTCCCCAGATGGGGCTCCTCTGGGAAGTAGCTCTTGACCCTCTTTTCCTCTAATTTTTTCTCGAGACACCTACCTGATGTGCACAAAGCCCTTTATCGTATCGCCCTAACCTTCCAATGTCAATGACATCTGCTTTGGGTATCAACACCTCGTTGACTCTGAAATTCCGAGAAGACGAGGACGACGGCGACGGCGACGGCGGCGGTGGTGCCGGCGACGTCTGACGACGGTGACGATGTCCCCGGATACCGAACTGCCACGGCGGAGGAATCTCAACCGCATCCTGGGTTATATACGTTGCCGTCTTCATGGGTTCGTCACCAGCTCCACTTTTAGGTCCTTAAACCTCAACCTGTTGAGCTGCAGGCAGCCTCCGTTACGGTAACTAGGGTTAAGATCCTTCTCGCTTTCATTCAAGTTTCCAGCTCCCTCCCAGCGTGGGCTCAGACCCCTGCCTTCATGGCTGGATTCCCTCTGAGGGGTTTCCTTGGGTTCCCAATTGGATTGGCGGCATGGCGAGACGAAAGACCTTCAGAAGTGATCAGGGGTTTCCACTTCCGGTTAGGTACTATGTCGTGCGCACCCCGTTCGCTTCAATTGAAGGTTACGTCTCTGCCTGATTGTCTGCTGGAGCGTGCGGCCTCCCAAAGGATTCTGCAGAACATCCTTGCTGCGGGGTACAGCTATCTCGCGACATATGTCACACAGAAAGAAGCAACTTGTCGGCATCGTCGGTCGTCCGCCTTTTTCGTCTGGGCTGGAAGTTGTTGTATAACTCTAGCTCGCCCAGCGGGTGGGTGTTCCACATCTTGCTGGGGATCCTTCCTCGTCTTCTGACTCTTTTTGAGGTTATGTTCACGAGTGTCTCGTTTATTTAGTTTGCGGATTAGCACCGCTGGTAGCCCAGCCTTGTCATCCTCGGAGAAGACGACGACGAAGACGTGGCTCCTTCCACCCTCGCTCTGTTGTTTTACACATGTTACGACCTGCGGTATTTCTCGCCTCCAAGACCAACTTTGTTGGTGTCTTTCCTCTCCCTCGGCATCCAGGAGGACGACCGACGACGAAGTCCCAGAGCCCCTTGGGCCGTATATACCCTCCTTGGGAAGGCACTCCGGCAGCATCATCCATCGTCTGGTAGCAGCCAAACAACCAACATTTGTTCCCTTCGCCAGCAGACACTCCGCTGCCGCCGCCGCCGCCGCCGCCGCCGCCGTCGTCGCCAGCGTTGGTGCTGCTGGGGTCCGGGGCCGGAGCACTTAAAGGCAAAGCTTAAGTGGATCTCTGGGTCTGGGTCTTCTTCGTCGTCTGGTGGGTACTTGGCTGCGGTGCCTTCTGCAGGCGCTTAGCTCGGTGGTACCGCATCACTCGTCCGTGCCGCTCTTGGCGTTAAGGTTTTTATGTTTTTTTTTATGTGACCGCCGGGTGTGAATTTTGTGTGCGAACACGTTGTTCTCTGGTGGCCTCTTTGCGGGTTCGGTGCCAGCAGGATGACATTAGCACACATTCGCCGGCGCGGCGTATGGCATGCAGCTCGAGCCCGATCCGGCGGCAACGGCATGCCAGCGGAGCCCCGGGTCTCCAACAACAACACGGCCATCAGCAGCAGCAGCACCAGCAGCAACAACAAATCCACGGACGACGGGGCGACGGATAAAAACATATAAATCCCTCCGGTTCCACATGTGCCGTGATACGGCGGAGATCCACCCGTGGGTATGGCTGCGGACTAAGCGGTCTCTAGGTGGTTAAGTGCCGCCGCTGCCGTGCCGGGGCCCCCAACAGGTGTTTCTATAAATGCTTGAATAGTGTGTTTATCTGCATGCCTGGATGGAGCCGCCGAACACTTTGCACCTCTGGGCGCCCCCTTTTTCATAGCCAGTTTTGATGATGTGACACATTGGCAGCCGGCTGTTGGGGGCCCACCGCTCGGACTCTGGCCTGGGCTGGAACTGGCCGGGCTCTGGGCTGACTGGTGGTTCTGGGTTTCTGCCTTTTAACGGCGAGCAGACGGCGTGGCTGCCCTGCCCGGCCGGGGGCCCCACGGTAGCGCCAGACGACCGACGGTGACGACGACGACGACGATTCACAGAGGATTCCCAGAGCCCCGTGGCTTGTGTGGGCACGTTCGCTTCTTTTTTTATTTTTTGGTTTTTCGTCCGTTGGCACCTTTTTTCGGTCACCGGATTTAGTTAACTGCCCTAGTGATTGCATCGACACGTAATGAGTTATGTAATCGCCGCATGGTGCGCCGGAACGCCGGCTGGGGCTTCTGGCTGGCGGCTGGCGGCTGGCTTCTGACCGGGACAGAGATTCCCCCGGGGGGCTTTATTGCTTTCAGCTTAATTTACCCTGGCCCTGATCCGACGGGACGGCGCTGCGATGGCCGCTCGCTCCTGCCACCACGCCGGCGGCGGCGGCACGTTTGATCAGCACGTGCACACATGGGGCTCCAGAGGGGCTCGAACTATCCCCGGCCGGCACCGGGAGCAGGCACCGCACTAGCTGCTGGTCTGCGGCCCCGGGAGGGAAGCGACTGTGGGGCCCCCGTCCAACAGGTAAAGGAGAATTTAATGGAAGAGCTAAAGTGGGTCAACAATTTTTGTATATTTTTCCCACCATCGGTGAGAAAAGCCCCCTGGCCTTTTTCGGATTTTGTAATTTTATCGGCGGCGCTCTATTTGCGGACGGTCCAACTGTTGCGTCCTGCAAGGGCTGCCCGTGGCCGGGGTCAAGCCAGGAGCACTTTTTGTTGCATATTTACCTCTGTGGCTTTGTGGATTTTGGCCGACGGCCTTTCGCTTCTGATGTGCGTTCGGCTGCGCCCAGGTGGCGGTAGTTTCGGACCGAGCTCAGCCTATATAAAATGTGGTTTAGATGGTTTGACTCAGCGAACTCGTGGCCACTTTCGGGCTGTAGCAAACTTTTATTCATTTACGAGGCTCATGTTTTGACCAGTCCGAGCGTAGATTTTTTTACCCCCAGCATACTTTGAGAAAAGTTAATTCACGGCTGGTTGAAAGTGTTTTCGCTTGCTTCACACAAAAAAAAAATGAATAAAGGCGAGGAATACGTCGTTTACATATAAGATAGTAACATTGGCCCGAAAATAACTTTTGCAGTATTTTGAACTCTTTAAATATCTTTTTTTTACTTTTATTTTTTATAGCGATGCAAATAACTTGTTAAATGGAAATGTTTCCAAGACGATTTTTCTTAACCCGACATAAAAAATATATATAATACATAAAAAGGTGCGGTTTAAGGTTTCTAAAGGTTCCTTTTTTACCTCAATGATATAAATTGGTTTATGTTTGTTGGTGTTTTACTCATCCATATTCAAATTTCATATGAAGCAAAACGCCCCCGGAATCACCGTAGCCAATTTGTTGCCTTTTTTGCATTTTCGAAATCAAAAGGTAATTCCGGTGTTATCTTAGAACATTACATTTTGTAGCCAACATTCTTGCAATTTTCACAGTAAGTCTCGGCTTGTTAAAAAAACAACATGGCAAAACAAAAGCGTGTTAAAACCTCTCAAAACTCTTGTAAGTTTTTGATTCATATCCTTATCGAAAAGCACAATTTATCACATTTTGTATAATACATAGTACTTACATATATGTATAAAGTGACTAATAAACTCCAAAAAGAGATTTAACATTGTTTTATTTCCCGAAATTCCTGTTTATTTACGGTATATACGTTAATTGACCGCTGAAGTACTCTATGTACGTACGTCTGACCATATTATGTTGCATTAATTTGTTTTCTATGGAAATATTTTTCACCTTCCGGAAACAAATTTATCAGAAAATAAAAAATGCGCGAAACTCTTCCGTGTTAACGTGCAATAAAATATAAATGAGTTATTATGTATACATATATATTGAGCAAGAGGAGGAAGGTACGAAATTTGTTGGACTAATTTTGTGGCATACAATAAATAATAATTTTTTTAAATGTGATCCAGTAATTTAAGTGTCTACAGTACAGATTTTTTGAAATTGTTTCGAATTTACAAGAATATCGATGGCTAATTTGGTAGCCCACCCTCTACCGAAATACTACTGAATTCGTCTCACCCAGAAACATTCTTGAATTATCTTTTAATATTGCACAAGGTCTTTATAATAAAAATTTCTCTTTAAGACCTTCAAGCAATCTCTAAAATATTGTTGTATATGTGAGATGCTTACAAATTTTTGATAAGCCAACTTCAAGCAATCATTAGCTTAATAGACCATGACTATTTTTTTTAAATTTTGCAGATCATTAGGATTTGTTTTAGCAAGATCAACTATAATTACCATTATACATAGGCTCAACTTTGTAGACATTTGTATTAATATACATACATACATACATATGTGTATGTATATGTAAGTAGTACCCATTTGTTATGTACCTTCAATTCACCTTTGAAAAATGAGGTAAAATATTTCGCATGGAAGTTTATACTAAGGTAAAAATTGCTATTGTATTTATTTAGTTGTTTTATAAAGCCTGGATAGTTGGTTACTTTTCGGCTTTGTAAAAAAATAGGGATAACTTGTCTAACTTATTTTGAAAATATTCTTCACAAGGCTAAAGTTATTCTCCTAAACCATGGTGATTTTAGGTTGATTACCCATGATTTTAGTAAATTTATCTTAGCTTCATGTACATATTTCATTTTGGAATTTTACATAATTCACCGATATTTTTAGCTAGTACATTTGCGCTTCTTGTATAAAATTGCTGTAGGATTGGTTTTCTGAAAAACTTTGAGAACCATAACACACTTTAGTCATTTGTAAAATTTTGCGTAAGATTTTCCTTTAGTGTTGGAGTTAAACTTTTTGAACTGTTATTTCAATATTATATTCTAAATGTTGATTTGAATTTTGGATCGCAATTTAACTGACAAATTCGGATTCAGCGACCTCAGAAGCTCCTTAGCTCTAATTTTCAAAGAGATCCGATTACCTACCTGATAGTTGACCGCACCTATTAAATTCGAAAACGAGACTAAAGTTCGTAAGTCATAAAAAAGTTAGCTCCTACCACGCAAACTTCCCAAAGTGAATGATGGCCAGAACCACAATGCTACTTATCCCCCCGCAGCGATTGTTGCGGCCCAAATCAACAATTTTGTAATTTACGCTCTCCGCCTAAATACCCGCAAACACCCCAATCCATCACTTGCCTCTAAATCTTCCTTTAAAATCCCGAAGCCGCAGCTCGCAAGGTTCCGCGAAGTCGAGCCGCAAACGACGGCGACGACGGGGCTCCGCGGTGTCTGGCAGTGAATTTTTCCCTCCTAAAAACGAAGGGGGCCCCAGGAACCCATAATAACTCTGCTGACTTCATTAAAAAGTGATTTTCTCGGCACCTTCCGTGGCCCCAGGTGGCTTCCGTATCGGTAGCAGTCGACTAATTTGCCGATTAACCACTTGCTACAGACCCATGTCATCGTATCTGCGCTCGGATTTACCAATAAAAGGTAATAAAAAAAAAGAGGAAACCTTCGGGCACCGGGGCTCCGGCACCCAGAAAGCCCCGTGAGGGCCAGCAAAAAACAATTTCCCAGCACGTTATCCGAAGATTTGCTCCGGGGCCCCCAAGTGTAAGTCCCCTCATCATCATCATCATCATCTGGCTGGCGAGGAGTCGGCTCCTCAGACGACACCGAGCCCCAGTGCGTGCAGAGGAGCCCCTGTCCTCGCCGCTGCACGATCGCACGCCGAAAGCGAAGCGCCGGCCGGCTCCAGCACCGCCGCCGTCGTCGCCGTCGTCGTCGTCGTCACAGTGGGGCTGGGGCGGCGCGGCGGCTGCTCTCTCTGGTGCGGCACCGGCTCCCCAGCAGCGCCAGCGGGACCCGGGACCCGGGACCCATATTACTTCTGTTCCATTGATCCCAGATGGCTAACACTTCGGCTTCCTCTTGGATGGCGTCCATGGCCCCCGGCGTGGGATCCCGTCTTATCCCATGCCGTGTGCCATCGTAGGCAAAAAAGTGAAATTTCAGCAGACGTCTTCTCGTGCGGCTCGGTGGTTATCTGGTCTCTGCCTTGCTGCTGGAGCTGGAGCTGGTGCTGGATGCCTTCCCGGGGCTCCTCTGGGCAGCGCGCCGGGGCTGCGGGGCTCCGCCGAGCGACGGCCTGATTGTCGGCACTCGGCAGCAGACAGACGACGGCACCTTTCATGACTGCGCCCGGCAGCACGTTGTTTGTGGCCCCGCCATTAAAAGCCCGAAAGGCGGCCGGCGCTAAGTCAGCCACCAGCCGGGAAAGCGGCGGCGACGGACGCCGGCAGCGGGCTGGCCGACCCGGATGCCAGCCCTTCTTCAAGATATTGAAAACGAAATTCACTAGGTCATGGTCATTCATTGTGACGTGCACGCTAACGGTATATTGGAATGCCGGTGCGGTACGAGGGCTCCGGAAGGAATGACGGCAAAGCTGGCCGACAACCTTCCCTGACCTTTTTTCGGGCCGTTTTATGCCTGCCCCGGGGTGAAATTATGTTTCCTTCCCAGGCAATGTTTGGGTTCCCTGATCTTATTTCCTTTCCTTTTTTTTTTACAAACCAAACCGAAGTTCTTGGAATCTGAGCTGTTTGCAGACACCTCCGCAAGGAGCATGCAAACCAACGACCGAAGACGTCAAGGGTCTGGGACTGTTCGGTTCGGCTGGCCCTAGCGCTCCTTCGTCTCGTGCCCGGAGGAGGACTCTATTTTTCGAATGTTCCTGGTTTCGATGACGATAATGACGATGCTTGTGGGACAGGGAATCCCCCGGCTTTCCTGGCCATGACTTTTTGTCCAGACCGAAGGATTCACGAGGATAATGTGGCTGACTGACACCAGACCTTTTTTCCGCCCGGGGAGTTGTTGACCTTCTTAGTCAGAGACGTCAACAGCCATGCTAACGGCAAGGTAAAAGGGTTAATGTCTGGCGAATTCTATTTTTACATAGACCGAGCGGCTTTTGGGAATTTCACCCGGGGATTACGCCCTCCCCTAGGCCCTAAGCGAGCGCGACTCGCCTCCCACCGGCGGGGAAGTGACGTCGCCCGCGGGGAGCAGGACTAAGTGGGTCCTTTGACATGTTAAATTAAACGGACTGCGGTGCAGAACCACCGGGACTCCGCGGGACGATCCCCGTTGAGCTGGATGTGGGACGCTCAGCATGCGAAGGACTCGCACTGCGGAAGAGGGTTCTGCCCTGGGGAGCAGACTCAAGGTGAAGGGTTACTGCCTTGTTTTGACGAGGATGACGATTGCGGATTTTTGGATAATTAGACGACAATCTTAACTCAACAGAGGAATGTTTAAAAGAGTCTGAGAAAATAGCTGTGGGGAGGAAACTTGACGGGTTTACCTTTTGGCGGGAAGTTATTTTGACTGCTGTGAGCTGCTTTGTAGGATTTAGCCTTTATAATTCGTCTGATGAGGGAGTAAGTTGTAGACGTTAATTACTGTTGCGGTGAAATTTGTTCCACTGAGAATGTGTTCTGGGTATTTAACACAGACTTATGTAGACCCAAATTTTCAATACTACAGCACTGGTTTTATGCACTTTGAATTCGCGGTTTTTGGTTTGTAACTAACAAAGAAACCATAGATGGCACCTTGATATGTGATTTATCTTTTCAAGCGATACGAATGGAAATCTTCAAGAGTTTTAACAATGATTAATTTATATGTTGTTGATAACACTTACTTTGTATTTCGCGTTAATTACACGAAGTCGAAACTGTGTAGGCGCTGATTTAGATTCAAGAACCTTAAATTGGTGCACTGATGTTTTGAACAATTTATGATGCCTCAATTTATGTTATGTTTAGATATATTGATGACTCTTCATTTTTTGATTGAACAGCTTGAGAATTCTTAGAGATAGTGAAAGACAAAACTATCACAGGTTCATAAAAGTAAAGCGTAATAGATTAGATAAGTAATATTTCATAGCTTTTGATAAGATTTGAAGTTCTCAGTTGAGAATACGTAAAATAGGAGTTTTTATGTTTTTAACTTTAGATATTTCAATAACGGCGACAACTAAATGTTTTTTATCTATTCGTAATCCATGATAATTCTTACATCCCAGAAAAGTATGAAGATACAAAATTGTCATATTTCTTTAATGTTTCATCAAAGCCCACGTGAAGGCCTCAAATTCATTTTAAGTTAATTTTTAGATTGATGAATTAAAACAGGTGATCAATGTAACGTCCACAAATTATTTATACAAAGAGTATCACAACTCAATCCACGGATGTAACTGAAATGACAAGGATAAAGAACTATGAAAAAGTTCCGAAATTAATTAAAAATTGCCTGGCTAAATGTCACTTTTTTGATATTATTCCAAATTTAAAGTTAACATTCTGATAATTAACTCTTTTCCCATACTCAGACAATAATCTTTAGTTCTGTAATTTGTTATTCCGGTCCCAATCACCTTTCAAATTTCAAGCCTTGGTTTCGTACTCGTTGCATATTTTAACCTTAGCAATTTAGCAATTTTGTAATATAATACATAGATAAACAACACACATATTGCTTATCTAAAAGTACTAAATTTATGGCGCTACCGGTTTCTGTGAGTACTTTGCTTATTAAGTACCTAATTGGTATAATTTATCGCAAAAAATAGCAAGCATTGTGCCAATAGGGTGTTTTCATACTGCCTAAATATCGCGATACTATTGAATTGCAGAGACAAATTATTATGTAATTAATACGATGTATGGAAACACGACAGTAATATTGTATTTCTAAATGTATGGACATTATCGAAAAACATAATTTATACAGATTAAACATGGCTCATTTTTGAATTCATCTGAAACGTGTTACTTGGGAGCAACCTTAAAAGCGTAGGAATAAAATTTCATCGTTTTATTGAAAAGGGTTTATTATTTCTTACTTGTTCGTGTATAATGCCACAATTGTTTAAGGGTTTTTTGTGTGGTCAAAGCATCAAAATACTTAAAACGTTGACAATGTCATCGAATAAAATTTTCATCACAAACACAGCAAAGGGTTCGGATTAGGGTTGCAGACTAACATTTAGCGATATTAAACGTAGGTCATTTTCATATCGCATTCTGTGATAAGTGCCCAGGTTTGAGCTTCATAACAATTAATTAAGCACGAGGACCCTTTTTAGTGTACTCATAAATGACTTATCAAAAGTACTCACATCATATGCACCTCTGCCTTACAGGAATAATCGAACCTTTTGAACCCTGAATCGAGCGATTAATTGTGACTTTGAGTGTGACTAGCGGAGATACATCAGTTGCTTTAACTCTGAACCCTATTGTCATGGAGCGTGCTCCTCTCTAGGGGCAATATTGATTCAGTGAATCATGCAATCAAACGTGACCAGTTAAATTAGGTTGTTAATGTCTATAGAAAAAATAAATAACTGGTGCCCTGTAGAATTTCAACATGCTTTAATGAACTTTTTATTTTTTAATTCCGAAAAGGTTAACAATAACTAGTTTTAGTTTTATATTTTACTGTTTTTTCTTATCATTCTGGCTTATAAATGCAAGCCTGGCTTTAAATAATCGAGAATTTCGTGATTGGATAATTTCACAAACTACGTTTAACGTTCATAAATATATTAAAATATTAATTCAATTAATCTCTCGTTCTTTCGTTTTTCTTTTAAATAGAATATGAGTACGATGTTGTTTTTTCATTATTCGTATAATGTGTTTTCTTTTTTCTTTATTTCTATAATATTTTAATTAAGTATACCTACACCAAAATTTAATAAGGTTCCGCAAAATTACATGCTTACGTAAATTACAAAAAATAATCGTAAATGTTAATAAGAAAAAAATTAAAATTTTACCCATGCAGAGCACACGATATCATTCTATCGTAAATAAATTCACAAATTAAATATTACAAAAAGCTCATAAATTTGTACGAAGTAATAATCTGAATGGTAAATTAATAAAAATTAATAAAAGTTCATAGCGGGGGCCTGACAGGCGTTGCATTTTTAAGTGAATCGCCTGAGTAGTGAGTAATGGGGCTCCTCACGCGCCCGCATGACGAACGCGTCCGCCCGTTCTACTTCAAATGGGGAAAAGGAAAAAATTGATTTAATTGCTGCTTTCATAAATAATAATGTTCATGAATATGAAATAAATGAAATTTTTGTTCTTGCACGAATTATTCCGGCGCTGCGCAATTAATCAATCGAGATCAATCCGACTGGTAATTGTTACGCCTTAAATTGAAGGCCTATAATGCAGAATTTTGTCGGTGTTGGTTTAAAAAGAGAAAGTAATTTTTAACTTACGTAAACCATTAACAAGTCGCTTTGTTCTACCTTAAATTAAAATGCGTGTTTATCTTTTCATAAAGTTCTTCAAATTTTATGAAACCCGTAAATATTTGCTAGCTAATTGAAAATGTGATCTTTCAATAACTCAATATTTTGTATATTGAGTTTTCTGAACAAAGTTGAAAAATTCAGGCCAAAACTACAAACGGAATTTTATTAGGTTACTATTCGACATAATTAGGTAAGGGTAATAATACATAACTTCAATGGCATAACTTTGTATTTTTATTTACACTTTCGTTTAAAATAGTACAAGAATGCATAATAAAACAACTTAGTTGTTAGTTTTTAATATTGTATGTAACTATGTATTAAAAAAACATAAAAATGACAATTCGATCTTACAAAGAACAAAAATTTACGCAAACATTTTTTCTAATATGTAGTCCAAATTTTCTTTGAAAAAACTAAAGCTGCAATTTTTGTTGAACAACTCAAGTAATAGTTTGGCTTCAATTGTTTAAAGACTAAAAATGGCATGAAACAGTACATGACCGGAACTAATTAAATATAATATTATAAGTGATTAGAAACCAGGTTCATCCCGATACAATATGGGTAAAAATTATTACATCAATATATTCGATATATCGGTGCTTATTAAAAAATATGAGGAAACGGGTGATATCTTCTCTGTAGCTAAATATATTCTGGAGAACGGCCGCGTTATTTATTTCAAAGACGAATTTTGAGAAATCCCACATTTTCTTTTGATCAAATTGTAAAAGATTTGAGTTTTTCACCTAGCGAACTGACAATCAGGAGAAGAACAATAGAGGCCATTTTGTTTTGTGAAAAAGTCTTTTATTTCAAAAAGGAAAGGGAGAGCTAAGTTGGAATTCTGTAGTATTTGTCAGCATCCCAATTTACTGACAATCACGCACTCTAAATTAACAAAGGTATTGCAATGGCAAGCACGCATTTTAAAACCGTTTTTATTGATTAACAGTTAAAAGGATTTTTTCTTTCGCGTCCGAGTTTATAAGATTCATTTTCTTTACATATGAATTTTATGGCAGAATGTTTTGAGATGGGATTAGATATTTACATACATATACATTTGTATATTTGAAATGATAAGTAAGAATGGGATGTATAAGAGCAATAATCTCAAGAAAAAAAGTAATCTTGTGAAGATCTCGCTGGAATAGATTAGCAAAGCACAACGGCCACATAATAATATACAAAATTATGACTTAAGCCAATGAGGCAAGTCGGCCATAAAAAATCAATTCCGAAGAGTGTAAACAGAAAAAAGCAGAGAAGCGAAACTAGTGACTGATGATGCGTACAAGTCAAAACTCGTTATGGCCGTTCTCCGCAGAACGAGTCCCCGAACAATTTTGCTCCACTAAAAGCGACCCAAACGGCCGATAAAATAGTTATTAAAAATTTTAACGACCGTCGTTAGGAGAAGTGACTCACGCGGCTGCCAATGGTCGACCTGCGCAGACCCTGAGAAGCGACCTGTGGTGGATCCAAGAGGGCCCATGTTTATGGTCCACCCGTAGCAATAATTCGCTTAATTATTTTTGCTAAGGCGAAAACAAATTGTTAAACGAGGAAAAAGGAATCAATATCGTTAATTAAAAACGTGACTAAAAGCTGCTCAACGAAAAGTGATTTTTCGCGCCGCAACTATTTACTTTACTCCTTCGCGGTCGACCTTGCACTGTCCGCGAGGAGCGCGGCGAGGTTCGTTCATTTTGTTTCTAATCCCCCGAAAGTAGCCGCTGACGCCCCCGCCGTCTTGGCGTGTAGCACGCCCTTCGGAGGGCATAATGGAAAAAAATCAGAGAAATAAACAAGTCGAAATAATAAAAGGAAAGATGATTCGCCGAAGGAGCAACTTCTTTGCCGTCGTCGCCGCCGCCATCCTTCCCGGCCGACGCTCCCGAGAGCTCGAAAACTTTTAATATCCCGCAGTGAAATATTCCGATGCCACCAATGAAATTTTCTCATTTCGTGTTTCGGAACATATTTGTCTTCCCTCAGCTCCTTTTTTCTATTTATTTATCCTGTCCCTGGCTCTTGCGCCGCTCCTTGGGCCCTTGGCTCGTCTCCCGGCCACTGGCAAGAAGAAACAGAAAAAACTAATTTAGCTGAGATTTAACGGATATCACTTCTGCATCCCTTGGAAAAAGGGGATAGAGCACTCGAGGAGGGCAAAAAAAGTTGCAAAAAGCATGAAAAAATAAGAAAATAGTTATGAAGAAATCTGGGAGGGAAACAAGAACGAAAGAAGAATAATTTGCAACAGATGGCGCGAATTTCGAAATAAATCAATCTGACATTGTTTAATTGAGTTCCAGATCCGTCCGCGCGCTGCGTCCCTGCATTAGCGAAACGCGGAGCCCTTGTTTTTGCTCATTTTATGCAAATAATTAATAATTCCCAGAAAACGTCTGCCTGCACTGGTTTCGTGGTGCGGCCATAATCAGCCGGGTATGCGCGCCGATTTCGCAAACGTTCGTTAATAAATTATTGATCGATTCGTTCCACGTTCTCGCTGTTTTAGACCATTTCGACTGTTGCTGGAACCGCTGAGAGGTATCTACGTGTCGAAAAGTTACGGGATCGGTTACTGCTCGAGCACACAAATTGCGGTCAATTTAACAATTTTCCGTTTCCCAGAGATGGCGGATGGTTATCAAAACAGCGTGCCTAACTCTTTTCCATTTGGGATAGGTTTCCGTAAAGTTCAATGCATCGCTCCAAGTGTGCACTGCAATTAAATTTTTTAGCATAGAAATTAAAGGGCAATTGGGCGATGTAAAGTTCAGCTTTATGATCGCACTGCTGTGGTTTATGTTTTTCAAACAGACTGCGAAAACAATTTTATTGGTAATTCGACACCTGGCGAGGAATACATTTTTTGCGATTTGGTCCTTTGAAACTGTGGCATTTTCAGCATCACCATGTCACCAGCACTCGGTTTTTTAAAAATAAATGTTTCTCTGCTATTCGGATAATTGTCGATATAATTGTCCCACACACTTTTTTCTTCCCAATAATAAAATAAATATAGCACAGGTCTCCAAAAACGAAATAGTTATTTTTCCTTCTAATAATTATGTTTGTATAGATGATTGTAGACTTGAATGACGCTGAATCTAAATATAGTAATAAAAAAATTGACTACGTATACCTTTTTGGAGCCACCGATGAGCAGGATTGAATGGCACACATACTTACATTCGACTATTAACATCGGTTTTTATTTTCCCATACAATAAAGTGTATAATAGCAGATTGAAAACGGGTACAAAATTAGACTGACACTAATATAGACAATATCTGATACTATATTTTTTTCTCTTTTTTTCAGTTAAAACGAGGTTTAAATTAATACCTTTTGAAATAAAATTATTTGTCAAAACTTTTTGTACAATACATTGTTCTTTTTCTGCAAAAAATTGTTAACTATTAATTAAGTGTCCTTGCCTAACTTAGAGAATTAAATTCTACACAAACTAGTTTGTAATCAATTTTCCCATAAATTCAAACTTTTTGAGTTATTTTCGAGGACAGTTTTATGTCATAAATAACTCAAAACTAGAGGCATTACTAGAGAAAATTTCATTCTCCGACTAAAATATTACGTATAATCATTCGTATCTGCTACAATTAATGAGAAACTTGAAAAAAATCTTAAGCACCACCATTGTTTAGCTTCTGCACCTCACTGTAATGTACGTGTTGTATATATAGTAAGTATGTATGTTATGCTCATGTAATTGCAGATGTAACAAACCTAAGACCTAACCGAACAATTAATTATACCATATTACAGGAATAAAAATCCTTCGACTGAAAAGAGGATTTAGTTTATGAGACAACTTCAAACGTGCTTAGCTTCGTGTAATGAAATTTAAAAAGATATTTTAAAACATTTTAGAGCGGTCACGAGCGAACTCATAATTTAATGACGACACGTTATTTTTCATGAGTCACGAGTTAATCTCATGTTTGCATTTTCATTTAATAATGCAATTATTTAAACTCAATTCCGAATTAATAATTATCATATTTATAATAAAAGTAATAGCCGGTGACATGGGACAGTATCCACGTTCAACTACGGGGAAACAATTAAGTTAATTAAAAGGAAATCAATTTGAAATAATAGATTTTGTGTCAAAAGTATGCACAGATTATGTGCATATATAATATAATACAAAAAAAACGTTCTTAGTGATGACGAATTATTAAATTCATATTACATATAATGCTTTTAAAAAACTTATTTTATTAAAAATTCGTTAAGAATGTTGCTTTGGTATGGATATGTATAAACCCTATAAAGAATAAAACTTCAAAGAATTCTATTGTTTGCACTTTAATAGCGCCACATTGACTAATCAATAAGAATTAAAATATTTAAAACTCATTGCGTTGCTCAGTCGTCGTCGTTGCTCTTGGAAAACAATTCAAAATGTGTGCGTAAATATGTACAATATAAGATTTTCACTTTTAACCTATTTTACAAAGTAGAATTAATCTAAAATTAGAAGCAGCTAAACGTAATTTCGAGTCGAGTCAAAAGCTCTTAAGATGATTTATAATCATCTGCACATACGAAACTTTTAAATGATTTAGGCGATGCCAAATGCTAGAATAACGAGAAGTCTAAATTAAGTGTTAATTAAAATTCCTGCTGCGTAATTAATGAAATTACACTTAATATATGTATTTAAAGAGTAGCTTACAACAAGTTACTTGAATATTAAGTATCCAGTTTTAGTGTTAATAAGATAATATCAACCTAAATTAACTATTAGTGGCGAGTCATTATAATATTGTTTGAATTAAACATTCAACATACAGTTTGTGGAACTTACTAAGATAAGCGATTAAAGCCGAAAATGCATTTCAATAAGTGCAGCTATTTACAATATTAATTTTCTCACCCATTTATACCTTTTTCTTAATAGGAACTGAGGTTTTTCCAGTTTTGCAATATTGTCGATCATGGCATACTTTGTTTCGTTGAAGGTTTTTCTCCTGGTTTGAATCATGACCTTACGTAACTTGATTTGCTCCTACTATGTTCTATACGTTAAACTGTTTGTGATCATTTTTGATTTGTGTTATATCAATTATAAATTGAAATTTTATGAAATATCAAATTGTGCAATTAGTGTAATTTCTCCAATATCTGAGGAAACTAATTAGTATAAAATGCATTTTCTGCAGATTATCTGTGTGATTCCTTTTGCATAATGTTAATTAAAATCCATGATGCTGTCGGACCAAAAAGCTCATTTTACTCCCGAAAGTGCTTTTGCGATCATTACCCGAAAAAATAACGATGTAAAGTAAACCCCCTCCCAAACGAAAGGAGCATTCGCCGCATAATGAAACCCGAAGCGAACCCATTACAATGTCTCAGGCCATAACGCGGAGGGAATGGCATTTTAATTGCAATAAATATTGCGCAATAATTCAATTTAACTTGCACGTCTATTGCGAGTGCGGGGCAATTTATTACAAAACACTTACAGCTCTCCTCTCATTAAGTAGCGCATAAATTCCACTGTCAAACGCAAAAATTAAAAAATATTTCTCTCAGAAGGGCGGGGTGGTGGTGGTGGTGGGGTAAATGGACAAACCCGAATAAAATAACATTCCCACCGATGTAGAGATATTCGCTAGTGGATCGGGCCGGGACTCCCAGGGCGGGGAGTGTGCGGGATACCGCCGAAAGACAGAAACGAGAAAAAATTAGCAATAAAAATAAAAAAAAAAATAACTAGGGCAGCGCCATTATTTACAATAATTGCCATAATTTTTGCGTTGACTCAGCAAGAAAACATGAATATACCCACAAATGAAGCGAGTTGTATAGCAGTAGCCATACCAGCGGAAAATATACACAAAAACTGTAGTTGTGCCCCAGCCCGGACGCTGCGCGTTTCCCAGCCTTTCCTCCCGCCCGTCCCTCCCCATAGCCCCCCTTGTTCTCTTAAACCCGGGAGAATCGGTCTATACAGCCCTCAAAATATACCGAGAAACTATAAAACTAGGGTTGGGGCGCGGCAAGCGGTGAATTGAAGAACTAACGGCCCAGAAACTGATAAATTTTAAACTTTTCCTTTAAGTCTTAGAGAAGTTTTCTAACGAACTTTCGACGGCTTTAGTTCTCTACCGCACCGCTCTCGCGGGTAACGTTTCCTAGTCCCCAAACCCTCACCATCACCCCCCCTTGTCCCTGTACCATAAACCTTTTTGCCTTCCCGTCCCGGGCGGGTCTGGCGCAACCTTTGTAGGATTTGCTGTATCGACCCCAATGGATATTCCGCTGAATGGGCTCATCTCGCCCCTCCCTGAGCGGCGTCCTTGTGTTCGTCCCCGGGGAATGAATAGTCTATATGGAGGCGGGGCACGGGGGAGGAGTGGGGAGAAGGATATTGTTATTAAGAAAGTTTTTGAGATTTTTCGCTAATTTTATTTCTGCTCCCGTTTTGTGAACAGCCTCAATAAATGATAGTCCCCATATGTGTTGCTTTGGGGTGTGGTCAACGCACAAGCGATGGAATGCGGAATATTTAAGGAGTGGGGGCAGAGTTCAGACCGGATCGGGCTCTATCCCATCCGGATCAGGGGATACTCTTATGACCTTTGGTAAGGAGGAACCGCATTGGCGAAATGCAAATTTATTGAATTACAGTCGGTCCAAATTTGTGGCGGGTCCTTCAGTTTCCAGGATCCCCTCAGGATATCGTACAATGGGTGCTGGCCCCCCTCAGACTGGCAGGCCAAAAATCGTTACCCTTTAATCAAATAAAGTCGCCTGGGACGCGAATTTTCCTCCTCGCAGGAAAGGTATTCCGATAATTTTCCATTGTGCACCTCTACACCCGCGTCCAGGTCCCTGTTGTATGTATGCAGCAAAACATGTACCCGTCCGGGAGACGGGACGAATGTGTATGGAGAGTTTAGGGAAAATTTTGCCCATCATTCGGGAGTTGGGCTACGCTGGGGATCTGTCGGTGGGGATGGGCCGGGGAGGGGGCATCCATGGTAGCATAGCTAAGCGGGTGTATGGAGGAGGGCAGGCGGGGGTGTTGGCCCCCGGTGGTTCGGCGGTGGAGGAAGGCCCCATTCAAAAGAAAGAAAACGAGAATGAGCCAGGAGCCCGAAAAGCGGGGCCGCTGCAGCCCCATGGCCGGGGCTCCCCTGTTCCAAGTTGAGGTGGCTGCTTCTCGCTGGCTTCTAGGTTCGATCGGTCTCTGTTTTCAGTACGGCAAAGGAGGTGAAATTGTTTCGAAGGAGGGAGTCAGCCGGCCCAGCAGCTGGGGGGATGGGGGGCGGGCGACGCGGCGCTGGCAGCTAGCTCCAGCTATCGCCAGTCTAACTCGAAAAGGTGGCACAACGGCGATGAGATGACGATGCCACGCCGGCGAGGGTGGCAAGGGTGGCGCCGGTGCGCTCTTGTATGGCTCCGGGGCGGGGGTGGGACGCTGCTGACGTCGAGTTTGTGGTATTCCGAGTATGGTGGATGTTTGCACGGTTCACATATACGTGCATCGCCCGGTTTTCCCAGCTTTTAAAGTAAAAGAAGAAGATGAGGAGGCCATCATGGCACGACTACGACGACTATAGCGACAACGACGCTACGACGGCAACGAGGAGCACTACACGTCGAAAAATAAGAGGGACGAATGGACCGAAAGGGGAAAATTTTGAAATTGAAAATAGATGGCTGGGCGAAGATACACCGAGCGCGCTCGGCACATTTCTGAGCTTTATTTATTTATGTTTTTTTTTTTTTTTTGTTCCCGTTATATTATTATTCCATGCAACAGTATTTGTATAATTTTGTATTGAATGGGTACACGCCCGCAGGCCGCACCGCGCGCCCTCCGCCTTTTTGTACGTGAGGCTATGTCAAGAAAATCAATATACAGAGAGAATTTTTCAAATGTTTTGTGTATGTAGGAGTGGCCGTGGGCGGTGGGTAGGAGGCGGCATAGTGGGGAACGGTTAAGGCTTTATTTATATTAGAATTAAATCAAATTGATAACAGAAACGGCTGAGTAAATTGGATGTAAGTATTACAAAAATTTAAATTAAATTTTATTGGATCGGGATAATTGAATTTTCCGAGCACTCAGATATGTACATATTCGTCCCTCTGCCAATATTTTTCGTCTTGGGATGAAATTTAATTTCGCTCCAGGAATTATTCCAGACAAATTGACTCCTTGAGTTAGGTAATAAGGATTTACTTGATAAGAAGAAGAAAGAGCCTCCACCATCGTCAGGGGGGAGATGGGGAGATGCTTTCGGTGTAATTTCATTACTGGATCTCGTTTTGCATTTTCTTCTGCAAATAATTTCCAAGCTCCTCTTCTATGATTTTCTTCACAATAAATGTTGAACTTCTACGTCGTCGTATTTATATAATAATTTCACTTAAGAAATTCAAAATTCGCTGGTATTCGACATTTAACGAATGTGGAACGAGGGCATATTAGTTCAAGTGGATTTTATAGGTTAGTTATGTCGATTTGGTTTCTGCCTTGAGGTTCTATAATTTTCCTAGATGGTATATTTATTCAAATTATGTGATGATATTTATGACCTTTCTTTTTATGATGGAAATATTAAAACAGTTTTCGTTTTCATATTACTCTTCGATTTATGGTATATGTTTCGGCATGGTAGTTCTCTTTACTAATAAAAATTGCAATGTTGTGAACTAAGTGCGATTTATTTTTAAGGTCATTATTGAGTAACAAAATCAATTTTTTAGTTGATGTTTCTAGGTGTAATAAAACATCAAATATAAGAACAAATAGGTACTGTTAATTGTAGATATACAGAGATAAGAAGCGGGAAAACCAGTGGCCGCAATTGTCATTTTTGCATTTAAAAGAAGCAGATAAATCAAAACAATGCAAATATAAGTGTTTAATACAAATTTCTAAATTAGAAAACGTTTACATGCATGTATCACACTCCATTTATCGACCTAACCTCTGACGCATTCACAAGACAAATGTAATTTGCATAGAAGTGTCGCAAGCGTGCTCGATCTTATTTCTGGTACAAACGACATTTTGCACACACTGTGACGCATTTTACTCTCTCTCTCTTTCTTTGGAAAAGTAATAGCAGTTTTGCTACACAAAAGTTTATATTTGCACATACAATTAATATCTTAAACACCAATGAATTTTATACGTAAAGTGTTTAAATACACGAATATTTGTTAACTTACACACAATTTTCTTTACTTTTACGTATATAAAATTTTACTTTTTTGAAAATAGAATTTATGATAACATTGTGTACTGTGTACCTATTTTAATAGCAAGACCTAAAATGTTCTACCAAATTATAAAATTAATACCACCAAATTAAAAAGATAGCCGTATCTAATTGTACATACATCTGTACTCTTTCTTTGGGTCAGCTATTTTTGCTATATTTAATGTTAAAAAATGCAATATCTAAATTCGAATGATACTCCACGTTTGAGCGTATGATGCGCCTAACCATGGCGCCGCTCAACCGCTATTTACAATCTTTCCATGGTCATTGCAGATTTCCTAATAGTGACTGGTGGTAATACGGAAATCACTTTCCTGACGCACCAGATTGTTCATTTTCTAGATTTGCGGATGCTGCGGTCATGATGTAGATGTGCCTCAATTCCAGCCAAACGAGGGCCATGTCCTTCATACGAAGGAGAAAACCGACTGTTAATAGGTATTAGACTGAATATTGAACAACAAGGAAATTGCTTGGTCCATGCGAATAAATGCGTCAACGCAAATTTCCGTGCAATCCCTTTCATAACTTTTATTTTGCGTAATCCTGAATCCATGAACGAGTTTGTTCAATTTTTTTTTCACTATATTCGAACGTGGTACCAAATTATCAACATATTTTGATAATTCAATGTATTATTAAAAATGTTGTCATTGTAATTTTTTGAAAACATGAACATAACACAACACCCATATGAAATATCACCATTTAACACAAACAAAATGTATCTAACAATGTTTCTTCTTTTGACGCTAATTAGTTGTGTTAGTCATATTTTATTCAATGTTAATTTTTTTGCTGACTAATTATTACTGCATATTGAAAAAAAGTTGGCTAATTTATAATGGCGACATAAATTTAAATGAATTGTAGTAATTTCACAACTAATGAGTACGAGTGGAACGGCAAATTTTTGGCCTGAAATTGAGTTATTAAGTTTCATATTTTCCAATTTTTCTATTTTACAGGTACCTAATGTTTTTCGAACTTTATGCTCTACCTCAGTCCCATAAAATCTCTTGGCAATACTTTTATTTTACCATTTTGGAAATGGTTCTGTGATTTGATCACCTTATGATCGGCACATCAATCACACTGAAGCTGTGCAAAAGTGCTTACTTCGCTTTGTCTTGTGTCGTTTAATGTGAAATGACTGTGACACGCTCTTCCTCCCTGTGACTATGAGGACTGGCTGATGTTAATAAATCCGAGGGTTAAGGAAGCGCAAGGATGTGACTAGAGTGTCCTTAATGTTTCATCTTATCACGGACGAAATGTCGTCGTATTGAATGTTTGAAAATTGTTGCGCGTCCACGTTTATTGAAGCACAATAATAGTTTTCATTGTTCGAATTATTATTTTGCGTTCTTGTTTTCAGTAGGTATTGATTATTATTTGATTATTAATCCTTATTGTTATTCTTCCCAATTTATTTTTGTAATGTCGAGCGGTATACATGTTGGCTTGGCTATAATATAAATAAAATTTCTGGCATCGATGTTGTCGCTCTAATATCAGTTAATTACATAGAAAATAAATTTGCTCACTGTAAGAATTGAAAAATACTGACTCACTGATTATGAGTTTACAATTTTACAGAAAAATTATTATAATTTTCTAGTTTTGAAAATAATTCTGCTTCATATGCGTGTTCTAGTTAAAAAACGTCATTCTTCCTCTGCCAAACACGGCTTATGCCATTAGTGGACAAATTATATGATATATGCAAAAATGTTTGAAATTTTACACGTTTTCGTGACATCCGTAACTCGTGCGTGTCATGTCCTCCTACCCTATTAAAACTCGATGGAAAGGCGAAGTTTCGCGTCGAGGGTCAGGGAAAATTGGACGTTTTTACTCGTCAACAATTCATTCATTAAATAAAGCGTTGGATGAGGAGTGTCCGCGATGCTATCAGCAGCGAAAATGATCGATTTGAGAAAACAAGTTCACATTCTGCAGCTGCGAGGAACAAGGCAAAGATAACACAGATCAAACTGTTGGCAACTTTTTGTAGAACTGTCCCCGACGTTTAAGGGTACTTAACCACTTCAACCCAAAAGTCAGGATTAGCAATTATCCAATTAATAAGGGAAAAATAGGGATCCATCCCCTTCCTGACCATGGTTACCATTTTACAGATACCGTTACACCAGTCACTGCTGCTGTCCACCGAGGGCGCAGTGGTGAGCGGGGCGGCGTCCGCGTCGAGAGCTCGCGAGCCCGAAGCCGCCTGCCATAACCTTGAAAGCCGCGGCGAGTAAAGTTCAAGCACCCCGCGGCATGTCATCTGCCTGCTAATCTCTAGCCAAATAATATCCATACAATTGGCAACCCTTTGGAAGAGTTCACGGTGTTGGACGCTCTAAAATAGGTAACTATAAATAACCTCAACAAAAGCGGAGCCCGGAGGAAGCGGCAAGCGGGAACAGGAGGAGAACAAGAAGAAGACACCGAAGCTAGTACGGCAGCGGCGAGGCTGTCGAGGCAGGGACGCCGTCGAAGCGACACAGGGCAAACAATCGGCGCATTTTTTAAGTTGCAACCATTAATTTAAAGGTTGCTGCTGTTTTGCTCTTTTATTTTGTACTTTTTGTTGTCGTTGCTTTTATTTTCCCGATTTTTATTTTATATTTCGCTGGTCTTTTTGCGCCATTCTTTGTCTCTGGGACGCGTACTTGCCTCAGACGCGGTGCATTTTTCTCTTTCGATTTCGCATTGTGGCCGACCCTGCGCTTCGTCACCCCGCTCCTTTCATTTCGTTCGGATTGTGTTATTTTTTTAATCCGATGTGAAAAACATTAAAATTGCAGACATAAACATAAATACGTGTATGTTGTTACAACCGGGATGTTTTGTGCCCAGAGTCCGTGCGCGCTCGCTCAGCGCTTTCATTCCGACGTACTTTAGATGAACTCACGAACAAGGGAGGGTAAGAACCATAAATAACGAATGATAAATGCGAACTGTTCATAATTATGTAATTAAACTTCGACTTCCAATGCAATAATCGTGGTGCAGAGAAGTGCTCGCCATTCGTTCGGGGAGCTCCAACCGAATACGCCCTATTTTCTGAGTGAGGCAATAATTAATCTAAAAATACACTATTACAGGCAATTTTGAAAAATACCAACCTTTTCAGGATGTTAGTTAAATAAATAAGTATTAGCTACGGATCAAGACCCTCTGTTGAGCGGGATACTCCCTGCCGCCCCGCCGCTGCCCATGCCCACGAATTGTTCGAGATTATATGCAATTTCGTTCAGCGATAGTAGGCAATTTTGTAAGCCGAACAGAACCTACAATTATTCCCGAAGAGCACCGCCGGGATCCAGCCGTATCTGCTCTCGTTATTCCCTCGCATTTCCAATTGGGTTCAAGAGTCAGCCGAGACGCAATGAAACGAGGGTTGATAGTTCATCCGATATGCATCAAGTTATGAGCGTTTTAATATTTCCCGAGTGATATACATACAATGGCCGATAAAATTCCATTAAGATGCCCAGCCCCGCCCTCCTTTGCACCCCGTCCCTGTTCCCGGCCGGGTCGGCGGCTTATCGGATGAACTAAGGTAGGGCTGGAAAGACCCGGCAATAACACGAATTTCCCGCAGAATGGCCCCAGAGGTGGCGATTTTTATCTCTGAGGCTTCTACGGAATCACTAACTGCATTATCAGTTTTTACTACCACTTTTCATTCTCTTAAACTGGTGCTTGTTGCTTAAAGAAGAAGACCATATTGCAACATTAAGGACCATGCAATGTACAGTCGCTTTCTTTAAAAGAATTTCAATTTTATTTCGCCTTGTGTATCATAAAGGACGAAGCCATAACAAGAAAAGAATGGAGGAGGAGTGTTCTTTTAGACTCAATAAACATTAAAAAAAAAACTCTCAAAGAAAGACGTCTTTCAATGTCCCCCAACAACAGAATAAAATGAAATGGCAATCCTGCTTCAAACGTGCAAATCGATGCAATTTCTATTATGTCGAGCAAAATGGCTTCGAAATTGCATAGCTTTACAATTTCCTCACAATCATGCTTGGATATATAATCCATATATATAATGTTGGAATCCTAGAACTAATCACTTTAATGCATTTATCACCAACCATATTTAACGAAAAAGTTGCTCGACGACACTTTAAAGATATTGTACAGTAGCATTTTCTTAAATGATTCAATATTTAGTTCATAGCTTATATTAATTATATTTCGAATTTTTGTGCCTATCTTGGCCAAGATTATGATTCCACTTTCGAGATTTTGGTAAAAGATATTTGACCTACGCTACACGTATTTCACATAGAACTTAATCATCTGTATTATATGGATTTTACAACACATTTGAAGATGATGTTAAAACTCACAATATTTTAAGGAATCACTGCGAGATTCTTCTGGAGGGACAAATAAAACATCCCACACCTGATTTAATTTTGGAAGTATTCTCTCAAGTCACGGTTATTTTTACATAACTTTTTTGGCCTTACCTAAATATGCTCTTTTTGCTTTTAATGGACTACTCGTATTGTTAATCATATGTGTTTTTTGTGTAACTAAATCACGCAAAGTGGAACGTAGTGGAAACAATGGAACGTTTTCATGAAGCGATAATTTTCACAACTGTTTGCAAATCGATGTTTGTTCTACCCTTTCAATTTAAAAAAAAAAAATATTAAATTAGAAACCTTTTAATTGCTTCCAATGTCTCATTCGATTCACTCATAAATTTTCGATTTCATTCCATGTTTGCGAAAATTAGAAATTACCGAGTACAAAAGTACATATTTATTAATGATTTTTCAGAAAACAATAAATTTTATTCGATAAAACAGTTAGAGCCACCATTACCTGCACTTTTTGCTCCACTTATATTAAATTTCATAAATATAACAATCTTAAATTGCACAAATTTTACAGTCAATTTTACTGAGAATTATATTTGGAAAAAAAATTGTTTCGAGGGTAATAAATTTTATGTAAACATCAGAAGCAGGTTACAAACTAATTCAAAATGAAGAAATAAATCTGAATTATTGCTTCATTAATTGCAGCTCTTACACCTCTTTTAAGAAATGTATTTTAATTGACTTCGCTTTACTTTTTAATTAATTTTAATTACTCTCCACATAGCGCAATGTTGACGTGTGCGATTTCAACTAATAAATCTATAAAAATAGCTGCAGTCTTATTATTAACTTACTTATTTTTCGTTTAGTTAATGTTATCGGTTTTATAGGCATAACGTGTTTTATGGTTGATTAATTGGAATAATTTAATATTTTATATCCTTCTCCGTCGAGAGAATATAAGTGCACAGTAAAAGTTTTTTGGAATTAGTCACGAATTTTGGTACATTTATGTTGCGTCAAAAAAGGTGTTTCGTAGAGATTTTGTGAAGTTAGTAAAACAGTTGAAAGTATTAAGTGCACCCGAGTATCTCGTGGTCTAATATCTAAAGTTCTCTGGAAAAGCGACCTTATTTCGTAATTGAGTCTTACTTTATGCTGGATTAGGTGAGCACCTGCGCCTCAGTTGCCTAAGAAAGTACCAGTATAAAATCTTAAAATGAAATATTATATGAATTTAGTCTTATAAACAGGTGAGCCACTCAAAACGGGAAAGCTTTTTAAAAGCACTTTAGGAAACGTAAATTCTGGCAATTACGCACATAATCCTTATGAACATGAAATTGTCCTAAAGCAGCTAATGAAAAATTAAATGCTTTCTGGAAGTACGAGTAGCTACCTGAGGCGGATATTTACCTTTTTGCGATTTAGTCACCAGCATTTTAAATCCTCCAGTGCATGGAAAAAACGCAACACTTCGAGTCGACGTCTCCTGTAAAGTGGACTCCTACGCTTTGTGTCAAGGGTTCGGTGAGATTAAAGCACTCAGCAAATTTTATTCTTTGACTTTTTGCTCTCCTCGCGTTTCATTTCTAAGGAAAATGTTAACACTGCACAAGGAAAATTAAATTAAAATTTGCTTTTTCCCTGATGTAATAAATCTAAAACTCAAGTGAGATACACAGAGAAAGAATTAAAATTAATTTAAAAGGGAAAGTTTTATGTTAAAGGGCTTCTTTAGTTTACATGAATATTTTAAATTTTCGACGCTTCAGAAAAGGTAAAATAAAACGTTTAAGTCTTCTTAACTTTTTTCAATGATAAAAGTTTCTCCCAGACTCCTTTCTATAACATTTCTCGAAAAATGGTTTTTGTCTTTTCTGATTAATTAGGTATTTTTTAACTCTTCTTTTTTATTTATAATTAATTTCATAGAACTATTTGCTTAGTAATAATTATTAAGAGAATTCTCTATTAGTTTATAAATTATTGGAAATAATATGGCGCTTCATAAATATTAGAATTAAAGTAATAATTTAGTATCAATTATGTATCACCTCACAAAACTGTTGAAACTTATACTTATTAGTGGCGGACCTGCAAATAAAGGTCAACTTTTGTTGTTAACATATAATTACAACAACAAAACGCAACTACCGAGAAATCAACTTCAGTCTGGCTTTATTTTTGGTGAATATAAGACCTATTTTAGAATAGAATCATTCATTTAATGTAATGTTTCCCAGTAGTAGCGGAAAAAGTGATTATGAATTACACATTGTTGGTCGCATTGCGTAAGTTTTCAAAGAACGCAATAATTTCAATGTATGTGCATACATACATACATATATGAACCCTTTTGATTTTGTATGAAAACTAAATGTGCTTCATTATGCAAATGAACAAAAGTTCGCCGAGTAATGTTTGAAATTGTAGCAGTTTTGTACTGCTGCTCAAATTCTTCAATTGTATAATAATTATTTTATGTGCACGAATAATAAGAAACTGTCGGAATGAATAATTTTTATTCTCCGGACTGATATTGTTGGAGAGTTACTGCAATTGGCTAATAATTAATTAATGATTCTAAAGAATCTTTAGAAACAATACATGTACTATACATATATGTACATATATATGCATACATATGTATGTATTTTTTCATATTTTATTAGTGAAAGTTACTACAAGTCAATTAGTATGTATGTACATATAAGACTTTCCGTTATAAATTTTCTAACTATAACTATAAAATATGCATTATATGTAAATACATATGTACATATATCACTGTGCATAATATAAAAAATTGCATAATGCTTGCATTATCCTGACCTATATAAATAAAACAGAAGCTTTGTTTTGTCTGTGTTTTGTATTGTCTGACTGCAATTTTGAATTATGTATATAAATAAACATAAAGAATTTTATCATATTAAAAATTCTGGATGCCGAATGAATAATTTATTTCTGTAAGTATGTTCATCTATTGATTACCATTCCAACCCAACTGTTAAAACCATGCACCGGTCTTAGAAAATATTTTAATATTATTCATATTATATGTAGGTATTAAATTTCTTACTAGCTTTTTGGAGGTCTGTCAATAGGTACATATTTCATTAGTAGCTTTCGAAAACAATTAAGAACCCATTGATTTGCTTTGCCCTTTGAAAAATAAAAATTACTTCAATCTGCTTATCACTCGTACTTGCTGTGAAATTGAGGTTTCCCACGCTGTATTTAGCATTTGCCCAAAAAATGTCTTTGCATCTTTTAAAAGATCCTCAAAATAAAGAGAATTAACAAAAGTTGTCTGAATTTAATTTATTTAGTAAATACGAAGAGAAATGTTACTTTTCAATATTTTAAAGATTAATATCTCTAGAAATACTAAGGCACCGACAAAAATTGATTGGTGTAGGAATCAATATCGTGATTTTTAATATACCAAGTAGGAAAATATTTCTAGTCGACATTATACCAGGCCTGGACTTTAACTCGTCGAGATTTTGTGCTTTTGAGTAAGATTTCCAAAATCAATTCAATTACATCAGAAAATATCTTTTTTTCATCATACCTGAGAAAGATGGGGTTTTTCAAACATGCCTTGGTATACCTATTCAAAAAATGTCGATTTTACATTAGACGAAGTGGAACTATGTATGTGTGCTACATCGTTTGTTCATACGTTCATCCAATGATGTTTTAATTTTAAGCTATTTTTCAACCTTAGCCCATTTGCTCACCCCTTAGGAGTGGTGGTAGTCTGAATTTCGAAGAAATATACCCTTTTATTATTATTATATAGAGTTTTTTTGCTTCAGGTTGCAAAAGACACATGGCTTTTTGCAACGGTTCGAATATAGTATCTTTAGCGATATTAGGTAAATGCTTTGCAAAAAGTCAAACTTCAGAGACTTCAAACGAAGTTCAGCTTAAGCCAACCGACGATAAAGACCTACCTACCGTTTTTAACTCCTACGTCACCTCGGCCCCAGGCCCGATCAAAGAACAACGCTGATATTAAATTAAAAAATGTAGAAATACCCTCGAGGGGGTTCTGGAATCTTTTCAAAACTTGTTTATGTTGTCAGCGGGACAAAGGTGAGCAAAATTTGAATTTTTAGCGGCTTGCATTGGCAGCCCTGCGGAGTAGCGTAATTCCATTCGCTGCAAGTGAGGCTCATCACTTCCTTCATTTTGAATTCAGCATTGTTCGTAGGGGCACTTCATGAAAAGGTAGTTAACTACAAAGAGGCTGAACGCGAAAAGACAAAAAAGCAAGGCAAACAGCAATAAAACAAAATTCACAAAAAACGAGAACACAAAGCACATCAAATTTACAGCGAGTGCAAAAGGAAACAACAACAAAGGAAAAAGGAGAACCGCGAACGTATTCGCGAGAGGGGATGGGTGGGAGGGGGGGAAGTAAAGCGTTGTACCGCCCAAAAAAAGCCAGCAAAATATGCTCAGACAGGATAATATCGCCGTAATAAGATAATTTATGGCGTTTTCGCGAATTTCACATGCAGCAAAGAATTTCGTTTTGTGTTTCCCATCTCTCGCGGTGCTCGTTTTGTCCGCCGCCGCGCCGCGGACGTTTTATTTTTCGCTGGATTTAAGCTGTCTCTTTCCGCCATAAAAGGAAGTCCATTTGCAACCCGCGATTTTTTCCGCCTTCTTTTTTTTTTTTTTTATTTATTTATATTTATTGTACTGTCATTGTCTTGTTTTACCATTTTCATCGTTAAAAGCCATTTTTAAAATAAATTGTTTCTGCTTAAAGAGTCGGAGGGAAAAGGATGAGCAAAAGCGCGGACTGCACCGCACCCCGTCCTCCCCGCAGCGGTGCACACTTGCGGTACGGCAACGCAGTGCGATGCAGGTCACACCGATCTTCGCGATGCAACTTCTTGCTCGCGTTCGCGTTCGCGTTCCTTACCTTTTTCAGCTCGCTCGAAAGTGAAACGCGGGCGGGGGCAGAGGAGTCGCGGGATTTTAAGTTCACACCTGTTGAGGTGCATTTCTAGCAGACTCCCTGATTAATTCCGACGCCGGTAGGGGCGTGTCTGGCTGAGAAGCCCGAAAACGTAATAGAGATTTTTCTTTGCTTTATTTATGCAATTTTTGCGAATAATTGTTACATCGTGCAAACAAACACACTGCTGCTCAAAGGCTTTATGTGTTCAATCGCGTCGAGATCATTTGCATATTTTTAATTAAGCTTTTAATAGCTTTTCTTTACCGGTTCTGAATGGCGTTTTATGCAAATAAAACCAAAGCAAAAAGGACAAAATGAAGGGAATTTAAATTGATGCAAACAAAGGCTGGCGATTCGCCGAGGGTAACGGTTGTATGTAACATACTCGTCGCCATAGTTGCTAGGAAAACATGTTAAATGTTCAAAAGAAGCAATAAATAGAAGCATTGACATGTAAAAGTCTTTTATCCTCCCATTTTCGCAAACTGGTGGGTACGATTTTGGAAATTTGATGCAGACGTATTTTCTTGCTATATTACTGAATTTTGACATGTGGCAGCCAATGGACAATTTCAATAAAGCAATTTGTTTCGCAATAACACTACGCATTGCTTTTTGATGAGAAAACAAAGTCCAGATTCATCATTCGAAAATATTTATTCATTATTTGTGTTGTGCAGGACATAAATTATTTTACACGAATGTATATTTACCTACAAAAACAAGTCCTGTTCATAATGCAACAACTGGTGACCACATCAAGCCTGCAAAGCCAAAGGACTTTTATAAATATTTATTTCGTGTATTGTGAGTTTAAATAACAATTCTCCAAAAAGTGATATTTTTTTGGAGGTCCTTCAGAAGAATTTTCAATTATTATCTTGACTATATAGAAAAATACGGTTAGGCAGTTGCCAGAATCCAAGCAAGTTTCCGAACTTTTCCCATTTAATTGTGTTTGGTTTTACGTTATGCATACATATCTAATGTCAAGTAATTTTGGAAGAGGGTGGGTAGAGGTTATCTGTTTACATTGATTTTATTAAAACTTATTAATTCGATTTTTTTATATTTTGTGTAAATGGGATTCCCCTTCTAGCTTTCATTACAAAAGTTATAATAAAATAAATAAAACCTTTTTACTATAAATATATATGTGAATATATTTTGGTTGCCCTGAAAAACATTGTCGTATTTTCTGTCTAAGTGTTACATACATATGTATACAAATTTGTTAAATTTATAATGATGGCTCCAATTACACATATTGGCGACTTTTGGCCCTTATGTCCCCAAGAGTGGAAGTATTACAGAGAAGGTATTATATTTCTTTAATAATGAATTTCACAAACTTAAATTTATATATTTAAGTTCTCTTTTTGAATATCTAAAATCAAATATGCTTATAAAATAAAATTTCCCCTATCTCTTCCCTATTTTTAAGAAATTTTCGTCGCCTTTTCGTTTAAAACCAATACAACGTTTTGTTCACAAAAGAAAATCAATTCTTACACATTCTTTGAAAAGTTTTGTTTCCGAAAAATCCCCCACAGACGACTTATAAAAATGGAACTTTGAGAAACAGTTGTTATCTCTAAAATTTGTAATTAATATTAAGAATGTCGATGTATTGCTAGCAAAAATTTAAATATGGCTTTAAATGATAATAAGAATCGTCCATTATTTGACCATCATACTGAACTCATCCTAGACAACAGGTAAAATTTTATAAGGCAATGTAGATGTTACTGGCAATAGTACAGAGGATGTTTTTATTTATCCTATAATATATGTATATAGTATAATATTCCGTCTTGAATTTCACCAAATTTCATCTTCAAAGCAGGAGTCACCCAAGTTCAACAATAATGAAGAAAATCCTCCTACGGTTACTTTTATAGTATTGGAATTTAATTTATTATTCAAAATTATATTAATTTCATGGGACTATCTCTATCATCTCTATCTCTGATCTGATTGATATATTATGAATGTACGTAAAACTAAATTGACGCAACCACAAGATGTGCATGATGTAATAAACAAAGCATTTATGCACAAATTCAAATATCCGAGACGTCCTTTTGAGTGGTCAGAAATTCATTAAACTGTCTGATGTTAGAGGCTTTTGATATACCTTTGAAATTTATTGAAATCACCTCATGTCCCTCATTACCTCAGCAAGCAATAAATCACAATTGTTTTGGACAAGAACTCGGCGCAATGCATCAAACAGCAGACGAACGAGAACATGCCAAGTCATTATCAAGAATAGCAATAATTTACTTTACAAGGTGGGAGAGGAATCGAAAACCTCAATATCATCAAACGTCGAGTCAAGAATTTTAAATTATTATAGTAAGAGATGCGAATCCAAACGTAACAAACATTTATTACTAGTAAAAAAAGAAGCGGGATGAGGGCCGATAAGTAAAAAAAGAATAAGTTTGTAATTTTAATTGCAGCTGTAAATTAACATTTCATGCAATAAAGTAGAATTTCATGGCTAACGCCCCACCCCTTGCCCACTAAAGGAATTATCCCGAGGCTGTCTATTTTTCATTTCATGCTTCTCTCAGTCTTCGCCCGGCTGGTCACTTCCAGCGATTTTACGACTTCGCCTGAAATGAGGGTGTAAATTGATCTGAGCCATTGGCTGCATGGACCAGAAAATTAAACATAAAATGCTAAAAAAGAATCCCTGCCAGCCGGCTGGCTGTTCATGCATGCGCTTCACAATGAGCTGCATCAAACGCAAGCATAAATATTTGCAAAACTTACAACAAAAGTCGGTCCCAATTTTGTTTCCCTTATTGCAGCTATCCGCCGGGAGGTGGGGGGACGTTCGCCTCTACATATAGCGAAAAAGGACGATTCTATCAACTTCAGCCGCAGCGCGGGGGAAATGACGGAAAAAAAATCATTCTGCTCCTCGCAGTTTTTTGCTCCTGCAGTTGTTTACATCTGCAGTTTTTAGATTATCCACAGTTCATTAATACCAGACGGATTCTGCCTCGCGGAGCGTCCATGTGTGCACGAATGCGGCTGGAGCGCGCGGCGCTGGGCATGTATAATGAATGCATCACTTGGCGGGTTTAAATTGCATTTGCATACGTGCCTAATTACAAGTTTCGATGCCATAAACTTTTTGAACCCAGTCAGGGCCCCGTTCGCCTGCACGCGGAACATAAACGTGGAAATAAGAAACTTTGTAGAACGGTTCACGTGAAAACAAGAAAAATACAAAATGCAAAAAACTAAAATAAAATCATTGGAAGCGAAACAATGGTGCGTTCGGAAAGCACGCCTGTGGCAATTTAGAGTTGTGGGTCTCCTTTAAGACCCCAAGGCGGGCAGTACTCGGGGGAAAATAAACACACCGACTCCCGCGAGGATGAAGGACCAACCTGGACGAGATTTATCGGAGGCCCGTAAAATTACCCGCGTAATTTTGCTTTGTATATTTGAGCAAACGCCAAAATAGGAACTAGATTGGCATCACCAATTCGACTCCATCGACGAGGGTTCGGTTGTTGAGTGCACGCACCGCGGGAACGAGCGACGCCCCAGAAAAGCAAAATCAAAACGTCCACGGGTAAACGACGCCTCTGTAATTAACTGGATAACTGCATGGGAGTTGAAAAACTGAAACAAAGAGGCAGGCGATAGTAATAATTGTCTTGCACTTGGCTTTTTCTTGCTATTCTCAATAAGTGGCGCAACACGAGCAAAAAACCGCGTGCACTCAGATCTTGAATGTGCAGAAAAAAAAAAAAGGGCTGCAGAATTAAATGCACACTTATCGCGCGACTTTTTAGCCGGCCCTGACCTCTGCAGCGGCGTCTTCGCGAGAAGCACGCCATCATCGGTTTTCCGCTTCGGCTAAATCTATGGAAATTGAGTTTATTTGACGACTTTGATTATCGCTGCATGCGCCGACATGTTCCCTCTTCTAAAAATTCTTTGTTTGCGATCGTGACGTCATCAAAATCTTGTCGATTTTATTGAGAGACCCGCGACTTTCTTGGCGAGTGCAATTTTTCTTGTTCCCCTTCTTTTTGCGCAGGTTACGGAGGTCAGGAATGTCGGGAATAATGGAATCGCTTGTCTTAATTAAACGCTGCATTTAGTCGAAATGGTGCTAGACCTTTGATCTTTAAAGATTTGCGATCGCTTGCCATGCTTGGTCTCCTTATCCTTTTCGTTTTTCTTTAATTTCCGGAAAATAAAAGTCACGATTTCATTGACATAAAATCCGCAACAGGTGGACCTTTTGTAAAATGTTCTTATAAAGTGAAACGACACATACTATTTTTTGTAAAATATCAAAATAACTAACTTTGTAACTCCGCGAAATATATTGCTACAATTTTGTCCGTCAACCGGCTGGTGGACAAAATTGCACGATTACCGCGCTGCAATTCCGACATGAAGACGGGCTTGCATTTTTATTTTTTGAGAATAAGTCTCGTTCACGTAGGCAGACGAGTCCAAAAAGTGTTCGGCTTTTCCACCCGGGGCACTACCAAGACCTCCTCGGCGTGGCTGAGTAGTCAGTGACCCCACCGCAGAGGCCACGATCCTACGGAGCGAAAGTTAGTCATCATATCCACTTGATGAAAATTTAAATTGGTAATTACAATGAAGGAATTTCTTCACTTATAAATATACAGATAAATAGATACGTACAATAATTCAAAGGTAATGTACCTACAGATTAATTTTTTATACAAGAATCTTATTAGAGCGATAATCTTAGTTCATTCATCTGTTATTTTAATCGTATTGCTTAACAAAAATAATTTTGAATTTAATCTTTGGAATTTGGGACTTGTCGATTTTACAGCATATTTTAAGTTGATTCAAAAACCAAATTGATTTTTCAATGATTGCCATGAAAAATGAATATGAATATCATAAAATTTTACATATTAACCCAATGACGATTTAGAGTCGTCATTCATTTCATATGCTACTGTTTAACAAGTCTGACTCATCAAGAGCTGTTTTCGGCGGACGCCGCCCAGTGTTGTATATAATAATTAGATTACTTAATTTCAAAATGTACTCTTTCTCAGCTTTCACATATAATTGCTCAGTTAAGCGGAATTAGTAAATATTGAGTACTTCTTAGTCGCATCAAGTGCCGCTTAATTTATATGTCAAAGGGTTAATCCAGTCGAAAACATAATATTTTATGCATTGTAGTTCAAATAATCCTTAATACAACATGATGGAACTGTTTGAAGAAGGGGCACTAATATTAAATCAAAATAAAAACGTTTAAATTGGATTACTTCTAATAATTCTCCGTTTTCCCTTATTTAGGTTATTTCCCCCAAAGTCGGTTTTTGAACTAATGCCGGATTTATTTTCAATTCTACGTTGCACAATTTTCGATCTCGATTTCGATTTGACGTAAAATGAATTCGCCAGTAGTGGCGAGTATCTAATACATATTTCCCATATAACTCATGTTGGTATGTAATTATCGCAATATGCTAGCTTATTTCCCATTTTATACAAAAAACCTTGGATTAAGATCGGGAGAGTAGGTGGACCGGATCGAAAATCTTCGAGAATATAGTATGGGGCATTTTGCTATTGAACTATTATGAAGGAATGATCCTAGTGATTATTTTCCCATAGGAACTCTGCAGTGTGACCTCTAAAGTAGAAAAATATTTGTTGCTACATATTTATTCTTCCCTTGCAAATGAAATCAAACTGCCTTAGAATCCCAAAATATTACACTTCCTCCAGAATGTTTAACAATATTCGGAATGGTTTATTTCTCCAAAATTCTTCTCGAAACAAATATCACGCCAGGAATCCTGAAAATCTACAAAAGGGATTTTTAAAATTTCATATAAAATTTTATTTTTCGATTTTCCTAATTTGCCGTTGATAATAATAATACCTCGAAGATTTGTGCCCTTCTATCCACACTTAATTCTCGGGTAGTAGTGTATTTCAGAAAAATTTCACAAAATATTTCTAAACCTAAAAAACTGTTAACGTTTGAAAAACTGTGTCGGAAATAACATAAATAACATAAAAGGACTATACATAAGCGCATTACGGCTAATCTTGGCAATCCCGCGAATTAAAGATAAAAATTAACTGGGAAATCTACTGCAATTGAAGAAACTTGATTTCGGTTCATAACATTTATTTTATATACACAAGACACAAATACAATTTTTTTGAATAATGCATCCGGACTGAATATTTTTTAAATTGTTTTACCTTTTCGTGTTCAATTTAAAGAAAAAATCGATTCCTACCTACTGTCACACAGCCAATTAGAACATATTTTTGTTGCCTGACCAAATTTTTTAGAAATTGCAATTAAAGAAGATGCGTTATACAATATTTATGGCTGTAAATTGATTGATGTGTTGTGTGAGCTAGTTAAAATTGTGTTACCGTCATGCCGAGCCCGCCAATATGCAACTGTCAAATTTCGAAGACATAAATAAAAATGAAATTAAAACTCCCCGCGCCCGGGGGGAGGATAGCAAAAAGCGGCCAGAAATTGCCAAGTTGACAAAAACATGCATTTTTCTGGCTATTTGTCGCGTTATTTATTTTTTTAGAGGCGTCCGCCGCCACATCAAGTGTCGTGTACGCGAGCGGTCAGTGTCTGGGCGTGTTATCGAGCCGTTTGGCACTGAATATTTCATGGGCACTGGAGTGACCACTGGCCACCTCTGCTGGCGGCTCACTTCACTTAATCGAACTCCAGATAAATTCGCGGGTGCCGCAGCCTCGCGTGGTCCCCGTCTGCCCGGCAGTCTGTTGTTATTATTGTTGGCTGCCCATCGCCGAAATATGAAAAAAATCAAAGCTCAATGGACGCGGCGCGCGGCGGGCGAAAGCAACAACCTGAAGCTCAGCGGGCGGCGGCGGTGAGCCGACTGTCGCTGCCATTGTGTCTCCTGATCCCGTGTTTTTCGGGGGAGTCGCATTTCGCGCCGGGACGCCCTGCACCTTCGAATGCCGACTGCACTCGCGGGAGGGCTTAACGCAGAATTTGGCGGGCACCGCACCCCCGACGGGGCCACTATTAGGGCGCGTGAGGCGCGGGTGCAATTTGTGGTGCTGGATGGGCGAGGCGACGGCAACATGCTCGTGACAGGGATGCTGGGCGCGCTTAAACGGTTTTAAATGGCGACGGCGTCCCGACCACCGTCAAAAATCCGCACAAAGGTGTTTTATCGGAGGCGCGCTCAGAGCTGGTTAAATGTTGATGACTTTTCCGCCGTTCAAATTTTTGCACTCGGGCAGGCCGCAGTTTTTCAGAGATTTTCTTTTAGTCCTGCTTCTCGGGCGCTGCAAACGTCGAGCGATGTTTCCGCTGCCGCTGCCGCACCGGTTGAATAACCATCCCGCCGCCACTGCGCCCAGCACTCGCCCACCTGTCCTTTACCTTTCGAGAAGCACAAAAGAAAAGAATTTTTTAATTTATGTCTTGCGCTTTTGTCCTTGTCGTGAAGTTAACAGAAATTTATGAGCTTTTTGTTTGCCAGCTGCAATTCTTCAAGAAAATTAAATGAAAATTATCGTTTTGCTATGCGCTGCGATTTTGTTCCCATTCGCTCCTTTGTTTCGGGACGTACGTTGTTATCGCGCGCTGCCTTGCCTTCTTCGCCTCCTTCGTCTTTTTTCTCGTTTTTCGTTTTTCGAATTCGATTGCACGCCACCGATTCGAATACCAAAGAAGTTCGATTCATTACGGGGGAGCTTTCCCGATCCCCCCAGCTCGATTTATCGATTTGGGTCGGAATAAAAGGTTTTTTCGGGGGTTTTCTCAATTTTTAGACGGTCCTGTCCTTTCGCATACTGCTGCCTTTTTTATGATCCCGGGCTGTGTTCGTACATTTTCTGTTCAACTTTTTCGATTTTTGTGACCGTTTGTTTATGCGAATTACTAAAAGCAATCTTTTCTTCTTTTGCAGGTACGTATGAATGTGAAATATACTTAATTGCATACAAATGCAGGGATGGTAAGTATGCATATGTGCGTTGACTTTTAAGACTACAGCAAATTTATGGAAATGAACCTGTTCGTCATGGTTCACTTCTCATTTCTTTAATCGGTCTTCATTCTTAAGAAAGAATATTAACATACAAAGGTCAGTTTAAGATCATTTTCAAATGAAGAGAAACAAGATTTACTATCTGCATGGAAAAAGAAAAAGAGGAACGAGCTATTATGGAGTTATAAAAAATCTCGGGCCAATAAAAAATAGAGGAGAAGAGATTGAAAGAAGAGCTTTGATGTATTAACACTTGGAATAAACGTTGTTATTAACTATACGAATGAAAAAGAGGCACACCCACAAAATAAAAGGAATAAAAACATATTAAATCATAAATAGTGAAAAACCCATGTATGTACATACATATTATAATACCTTCCTTCAGTACACGCCTACACAATATCATCAGAATTCTGTACTTTGAATTGATGAGATATGTAAAGATAAATTATTTCATATCAAAAAGACCAAAATAAGTTAAAAAAGCGCTTGTTAATATTTAAAATTCATAATCTTGTCCGCCGAACACAAAAACCGCTTAAATTGATGGAATTGGTCGAGCTTTTGAGGATCTGCATCTGATAGCAATAGTCGATAAATCGTTTGTGAGAATACAATTATTCATACAAAAACCCTTCCAAACTTAATTCACGAATAAGAAACGCAATTTCGTTAAGATGGATTAATATACATATAATGTCAAAATAAAAACTCATGTAAAAAGTATGTATACTACAAGAAGCTTACGTATACATCATAAACAAACTATCTTATCACATTAATATAATTAAAAGAAGGCACAAGGACAGCAAAAGGTCAAACATGACTTAAGAAACATATTATTACATCTGTTTGGAGGAAGGCCACACTAAGCAATGAAATTAAGAACAATTTAGGAAAATCTTGTTATTGTTACAAATTCCTACGAACAAGTATTGGATACACCGACGCTAACAGTTAAAAAACGGGTTTATAAGAAAAACTTAAATGCAGAAAAAATGCAAAATAATATTCTTTGAACGAGCCTTCATAAAGACTTCAAAAACAATTTTCAAGGTCAGAAAAGCACTGTCAACGTACTGGTACGGGGTACACCCAGTCTAAATTATAGCAATATATTTATATTACATTTTACATTAAAGTTGTCATCTCCTGGGGGTAGTCATGCATATAGGTTCTTCTTATCGTCGTAACTACACAACATTTTATTAGCAGTATACACAATTTCCATTGCGTTTCTGTCTGAGAACTCTCACTATCATGTACTACGGGAATATGGTTTCAAGCTTGATATCATTTTTCATCAAATTATGTATAATTACATTTCTGTGACGGTACACTTTTAGCATAAAATAATCTTGGGTCCGCTCCTTCTCTGTTAGTCGCGTTCTTGTTGAAGATTCTTTCAATTGAATAAAGTTTGAACAACTTTTTCGTGACAAAATGTCGTCTGAGTTAGATTTTTTAGACGTAATGAAATGATTTATTTCTAATATTATGTAAATTTATACGTTATCTTCGTCGCCAGGAGGTACCTACATATAACTGAAAATGTGTGTGCTATTTCTTATCTCTCGCATTTACATGCTACCAGCGTTAACTCATTGTACTTGTTTTGAATTATATTATATATCGAACGCACTCCCTATTCTGTTTCGAATCACATTTACTTCACTATTCCCACAGTTAAACCACCCTGCCACTAGATTATTTGGAAAAGTAATTAAAAAACTAAATGGAATAATTTGTTGTGGTTATAGTCAATATACAAAAAGATTTCAATTACATTTTGTTCCTACCATTTCCAACCACCGTGCATATTTAACTCGGTAATTGATTAGTTGTGAAATTCCCACATTTTCTAATTGCAAAATTATCAAAAAGTCCGCAGTTAAGTCTGAAATGCGTTCATAATGATAGAGGAAATCAGCAGTTATCAATGCGACAACCTGGAAATAAGTATGAAGGAAGAGAAAAGAAAGGGTTTTGTCCGATAAGCACTTCCGGAACACACCCAGCCGAGTTGGTCCCGCTCGACACTATCGGGCCAGTGTTGGTAGCGTTCGCGCAGCTTCAGCGCGAATGGGAACGAGCAAAACTTTCTCAATATAAATGAATGCAGGCGATTTGTCATTTTATCAGTTACACATATTTTATCTATTTTGTGGTACGGGGGTACGCATGGCCCCGATGTGCGATGTGCGCAGGCAAACTTAACTTTAGTTATTGTCCTGGCCCGCCACAGGTAATGGAAAATAGCTGGGAATTGTCTCGCCCGGCGACCTGACAGACGTGAAATCTTATAAAACAGAAAGGTAATTTACTGCCATTATCTGTGCCTTATCGCACTCCTGCCCCCCGTGGAATATTCGCCTTTTCTCATAACTGGAAGGCAGTCCCAAATGAAAATTTCGCCTTTGAATAATTGCACGGAACCATAGATACCTCTGGCAGTTATGGGTCGCGGGAGGGTGGGGTAGTTGGAGGTACGCGAGCAGAAATTGTATCTATAATACATCATATAGATATAAGAGTGGCTTTTGCTGTATGACGTTTAGAGTGTTTTTCACCATTTCGCAGCACACTATACTCTGGCCTAGACGATCATAGAAAATAACTCCTTTCTCCTCGGCAAGCGACGAAAGTTAACTGGAAAAACTGAAAAACACAAGCGAGGATGGATACACAATGTGCTCAACGCTGCACAAGAGCCAAAAAGAAGGCGGACAGAGTGAAAAAAGCGAACCTGAGATAAATTTACCTATAGAGGTGTACCTGAATATCTAACGCAAGGAGAGAATATATGCTGGCATGTAACATTTAAACAAAATGTTGCCGTGTAGCTGCGAAAGTGGATATGGCTGTCGTTTACGGAGCTGCGGAGCCCTGCGGCTGGTGGATGCCCGGGTGCCCCCCCATCATTCCATGTATGTTTATGTTATATGTGCCCTGGTACATACCCCTTCCCCTGCGCCAGAGGTATGCTCCTGATGCTGCCGGGCTGAGCTGGCGCGCACTCTATAGAAATTTAAAACAATACAATCGTTTGTCTGACATTGAAAAATGGCTGGTCACGTTTTATGACTTTTTCCTCTTCCATTTCAATTCATCCTGCAACTGAGGCACATAGAATATGGGCAAAATATAGCAAAAGTTCTTGAAATCAACCTTTGGATGCTGCAAACGTGAAGCTACATCGAATTTTTCTGTGGTGGAAATAAAGCGTTAGCAAGTAAAACTTCTGAGAAACGATACAATTGCTGTTGTACTAACTAAAGCAGCAAAATATTCGCTCATTATTTGACAAAATCTATTAAATTAATTGGGTCCCCCACGGGGCTGTCAAACCACTGTTCGTCTATTCAAATTTCAGAATGCAAGCGACTGACGCAGCCATGTACCGAAGGGATGCAAAACCCTATAGCTAAAGGATAAAAAAATAAAAATAAAAATCAAAAACAATAAAACATCCACGTCTGAGAATTATCGATTTTTAAACATAGATGGCAGCATGTATGTGCATATAGTGGAGTTTCGTTTGGTTGCCGCTGCTGCTGTTTCTGTTGCTGGCTCCAGTGTTGCTCCCGCTTTATTGGGGGGAGGCAGGGGGGCTACTTTATTTCGCGGTGGTCACATGCACAACTCTGTCCTGTTTCTGAGTTGTGTGAGTGCTCGGTTAGCGAAATATGAACGGAAATTTTCCCAGTTGAAGTGAAAATGGTTGCGCTGAAAGGCCACATCATGCCTATGGTCCCTGCCAGCCACACGGCTATTTTTGTATTTTTTTATTTTTTTTTTACCCAGCTATCTCCACCCCTTTTGGCTTTCCGGGGAACGAAACGAAGGGTGGCCGGAGAGGAAAAAGTATGCACAAAATCCCAGCACGGATCTGTTGACCTTTATTAATAGTAACAAAAATGCTTTCACTATCCTGCGTAGAGGAGAGCTCCGTAGATGACCCTAAAAAATTCATTCAAAACGAAAATTCATTCATAATAGGGCCTCGCCGCCTTCTGGTGACGGCGGCGGCGGTGGTGTTGTTGCTCCTGGGGCTGCTGCCCTGCCGGTGCCGCCATACATCGTCCCCGGCTTTGTCAACGTCGTCGCCGTCCTCGCCCTAGTCACCACCGTCGTCGGCCTGTAAGGAGTCCCGGGCCAACCCTTTTAGTCGGAGGAAAGCACGTGGCCAACGGCACGCATACTGAAGGCAAAGGGGAGCTGAACCTTTTCTCGGTTCAAGTTTTCTTTTTTTTTTTTATATATAAAAGAGAAAAATTACCACAAGGCCACCGACTTTAACCCGACCGACAGTTAAGGCACTCCGCCACCTTTTTGTCCTCTCGCAGCGTATCCTGGGACCCCCCGGGCTGGGAGAGGGTACTCAGCTCAGCTGCTGTCTGCGGAGATGTCTGCCGAGGTAAAGGAAGGCGCTCCGCCACTTTGAGAAAAGGCGACACCGAGCAGGGGCTCAAGGGCAAGTAATTTGATCTGATCCCTTTCACAGGACTTTCCTTGACCAGCAAAAAAAAAGGTGAAAAAACTAGGATGCTTCGCTGGCGAGGACGCTCACCAAAAATTCATTTGTTCGGCAGCGTCTTTCTCCACCCACCCTTTAGTTGAAACCAGGGTAGCGACCGTCACCAGCAACCCCATCGAACCCCCCGCCACCCCGCACCCGACAATTCTTGCCCGAATCCCGGACGAAGTTGCTGCTGCACATCTACAGCGAACACCGAGCCCAAGAAATGAAAATCAACATGACCGCCCACAATGCCGCACCACCACCTGCTCCACAGCTCCAGAGCAGCCGCCGGGGCTCCACTACTTTGTGCGGTGCCTCGGCGCGGGGCCCCCTGACCCACTCCTGCTCCTTCCAGCCGGGGCGGCTCGGCTCGGCTGGCTCGGTTCGGCTCACCCAGCAAAATTCCGGGAAAATCGCCCGACGTCAAGTATGACGAACGGAAAGAGATGGGGAAAATCAAAGACTGGGGAAAAGAAGGCGCAGCATAAGATTTTCCTCGTTTAGGAAAACTTCCCCGAAAGAGAGGGCGATATACCCGCGGCGCACACTACTCCACTTCTGGGTGGCTGGGACTCCGAGGCCCGGTCCCAGGGGCGGCGGCGTCGGCGACGGCGGCGGAACAGGTACCCACCTGCACCCGTCGTCATCCCGATCCCACCCTGTCTGGGAAGTGCGCTTTCCTTCCTCCTCCCGACGGGTTTCAGGGTAAAAAATAAACACAAATAAAAAACACGCACTTGCAGAAAAATTGCGATAACAATGAAATTTTCCCATGCCCGGCGATTCGATTGTGATTACACAACTCATCTTGCTGCAGTTGCCAGTGCACCGGTCGCTTGCACTTTCCCCCTTTATCTGTTCGCACTCGGCGGGTGGAGAGGTGCGAAAATTGGCCTAAGTGCTGTGCAGAAGTGGGATGGGGGCGGAAGGGGCCTAAAAGTGAGGAACCATTTCCCAGTTTTCCCTCAATTTTGGACGAGTCGCAATTATTCACAAAAATTTCATTCCGAAAATAGGCTAGAGAGGAGGAATCAGGCTCTTTCCCTTCACCCCCGCCCGATCCCAAGGAGCTGCACAAGGACAAACTCGAAGGGATGGGGACCACTTTTCAATTATTCCAATTTACCTCGTTTCTCTTAGAAGTTTTCCCCAAGTTTCAGGGCTGCAAGATATGCGCAGGAGGGTTTCAAGGGGAATTACTTAAGACTGTCGATTTTGGCCGTTTCTTTTCGTTACGCGAGGTTTCTTTTTTTTTTTTTGCTTTGTTTTCGTAATTTTACCAATTTTCCACGACCCTGAGGGAAAATTGACGAAAATGGCTTGGACCCCTCCCTCACGCCCCCGTATAAAAGCAATATGCACCAGTCTTGGCTGCGTCGATCAGACGTCATCTCATATAACTGCAATTAGAATTCCCCGCGATGCAAACTTTGATTGATGAGAGTGGTAACTTCCCTCCAGATGTGTCTGGCTTGCGCCAACCATTAAAATTTAATGCATTTCAAAATTGCACAATGTCACCGCAAGTTACTCGACATTTCTGAAATTTAATCGGATATATTGACAAATTTAAGTAACTATAAAAGTTCTCCTATTTTATTTTTAGAATTCTGTACCTAAGCGAACCAGATGAAATATTCAGCGACGCTCGTAAATGAAATTAGCTCAATGTTTTGCATATTAAATGTATTGATTAAATCCAAAATAGAAAATATTATCTAAACATTTTCTTAGATATTTCTTTTTCAATTTGATTTTCAATCCTCGACGTGTGGGATGTTATATTTTAGTCCTCGCCTATATTTTTTAATTTTTTTATTTCCTCTTCAAAGGAAATCAAACAAGAATAATGTTCGAGAGAAATACCAGTTTTTTAATATTCAGTATCAATAACACCTGAATACCTGAACACATACATTAAATTATTCCATTTATATATTTCCTTCAAATTATATCAATAATAAATAAATGCGTTCGTTTTCCATTTTTCGTTTTGAAACAAAATTACTATAATATTATTAACGAAAATCTCTAAATCTGGCAAGATGACTTATGCAAAGATTGCCGACTGATTTACCGGACTAAAAATTCAAGAGTTTTAAAACGAAATTCTTTTAAATTTTCTCAAGTTTAAAGTCCGAAAAATAAATCAGTTTTAAATAGGGATTATATTTATTTGATGGATTGATAAAAGAGTAATTTTGGCGTCCATAAATACAATAGATTTCTCTTTGTTTTGAAAGAAATTTGATTACTTTTAATTCACTGTAGAACCAAATAAATGCTTAATGTTATTTGTAAATAGTTGTAAGTTTATTCTCAATTTAAACATAGAGTGCAAAATAAAAAGTTTTCAACATTTTCTTCTGACTTCGTTTTTTAATCCCCAAAAGCAGAAGAGCTGGCTGCGACTCACAAAAGTATGCATATGGCTTTAATGTTGTTGATTGCTTAATAGAACATTTTAATAAATTTGATTCTAGAGATTCTCACTCGAAATTCCTCTTCGGGCTATTAAGGAGAGAACATTAAAGGGAATTCGAAATATCATCAAAAAATAAGCTGTTTTGAATTTGTGCCCAACATATTTCTAAATAATTATAACTAATTACAATTCCAAAAACGCTAACGTAAACAAATAACAAAGAACAACAATTGTAATAGTTATCGTTTAAAGGTAAATATTATTCGAATATATGTAATGGGACCAAATAATTGAAAAATGAGCGATGTCAAGTAGGTAGTTGATTACCACGACCCTCAAATTTAGCCATTTCAGAAAGAGACGTATAAAATGAAGTCTTTTATAACTTTCTATTATTCATTTCTATCTTCTAGAAATCGTAGAGAGAAAACGATTTACATGAGGTTGTTCGCTTGTAGTTAGTGGTGATCAAATAAAAGTCTTATATATAATTGTTTCTCAACGGAAATTGTCCAATTAATTAGGGGACATTTGAGTAGGAAACAAGTTAGGTTTTATTATCAGTATCACCCTACCAAACCGAAATTGTTTTCTTGTCAACCCCATATAGGACCTTACAGCAGCAAATAGCTGAAATGTGACCAAATGAACAACATGTCGTGATGAGGAATCGAGTTTGTGCGCAACAAATCAGGCTAATTATTGCAATAATTTTCTCGGAGGAAAATCTCCCAATGAGTGTCACATCGTGCGAAGCCCACCGAAATCGTGTTGAAGCATAACTTCCATCAGCATGTACATAGTTCACTGGATTCCCATTAGCAAAATCAAGCGCGCAATTCAGTGCGATATAATGCTATAATCAGATTTTGGCAAATTGTAATATTTCATGGTGCCACCTGTGCCGCTTCTTCTGCTCCATCTTCTTGCAGGTCTTCAACTTCATCTTCAATCCCTCGCATACTTCTTTGATATTGGCTTCACTTTCCGGCTTTTAAGCCTTATCTACGTTTAGTTGTTGCTCCCAGCATAGCCCTTTATTCCTTTGCACTTATGCAGCATAATTTTACCTTTGATTAAATTTCAATAGCTTTTCATACAAATTACTTAATACGTAATCCAAAATTTAGTCCCATGTTGTAAGGAATGTTCAATTTCCATTCAAGACGAACAAAGAGATAATGGAATCCTACATCACAATTATTTATACGCTGAAATTCATTTTCTGTGAATACATATATCGTAATAACACTCAGGTTTCATGAACGGAAACAAATAAATAAAATATTGATGAGATAACACCAATGCAAAGAGTAAATTTAAAAGATTATAAACCAATTTTTGTTGCTTTAGAGTTCCATGTTATTTATTTAAACCGATAGCAGAATGTAATGTGCATGGGCAACTCAATTACCGGATTTCAAGCCGAATTATGTATTTTACCTTTGCTGCTAAAAGGCGTAGAGAGACTGATCCATCAGCAAATAAGTGGATTTATTGACAGACAGGACAGACACAAGCTAAGTTCTGATTCGGACACAAAACCATCATGCTGAAGGTCATTTACTAAATAAGGAGAAATATTGATGATTTGTTGATCTATTCGTCTTGTCTTGGCCTGCCTCATAAATAGAGTAATTATATGAATCTTCTTCATCTGCTTCAGATAATTCTTATATTCGGAGTTTGAATCTAATGGCGACTTTTAGCTGATTCAACATTTATATTTCCAAGCTTTGTTGTAGTGGCGATACTTAGATTAGATTAGAAGATTACTTTTTGCAGTACAACTCTGCTTTGTGTTAGTTGCATTTGTGAGTCTTAAGAAACATTTTGCACAATACACAGCGACATATTAATCAAAGTGTTTCAGAGTTTGAGAGTCCGGAAATAAGTTGTTAATAAACCTTTTATGGTATATGAGATGAAACTATGTATAAAAATAGGAAACGGTGTAAGCAGGGATCGATATGGACATTCTTTAGTCCTCACCATATCTATAAACTGAATGAGCTCGTAACAGAGGTATAATGATATTGCGTTTTAATAAAAAACAAAGAACCTAAAGGAGACGGTTCAATTGCGTCTAAATAATAAAAGTTATTTCACCGGGATTACGAAATATAGCAATGTTAACACGTTAGCCGCTGACATAGAATATAGAAGCTACATATTTAAAATTTCAATACTCATTACTGCCGATGATAATCTATGACACTTCTCTATAGTGCCGGACCTAAGTTAATTTTTAACACGCCATGGGCCTCACTTACTTTCGAAGGCGCTACAATCAACGAAATATTTGGGAATTATGTAAAACCAAAAGTTCAATATATCAACTATTAAGTAAGAAATAAAAATAATTTAAAAACATCAGGGGTTATTGTACTTCCCCTGCAATTTTATTAGTTAGAACAAATGGAAAATTAAAAGGCCCGAAAATTGCAAACTACCAATTTTCAATTTGTTACCGGTCAAAATTAGGAAGACGAAAAACGTTTTAACTGTGTAGAACAAAAATAATAACAACAAATAATGTTGCGCTAACTTGAAAGTTGCATCAGGAACCGACGAAAATTTTTTTAAGTATGGATTCGGATTCTCTTCAACAAATTTTTACTGTATCTAATGAACCATAACGATACTCGATAATTTAATTAGACCTTTCTGTTGTAAAGTCTGAATTGATACGCTGAATTAATTCGTGCTTATAATGTAAGAAAAAGTTGATCTACATTTTAGTAGAAAATATAGACAACACAATTATTCATATACAATATGTATGTGAAACTCTCTATAAAACCTGAAAACTTTAACACATATGCAATTCCTAAGAGACGTCGAGAAAGGCTGGACATTAGAAGTTGTTGGTTCGAACCCCTAGCCGAAAATGGGCCAAGTGCTTCTTCCTATGACCAGGACATCCGCATCAAACCTAACAAGGAATTAAATCATTGCTTCAATTTTCCATTTTTATAAGTTGATTAAAATCCACAGCTAAGGTCGCTTATTGTGCTCAATGGCCTTTGTCTCGTTGTGTAAAAATCAACTTTAAATGAGGCGTTAACGAGACCGGACGCGCAGAGTGTTTCAAGTGCACTTGGTTATAAAATAAATATGATTAAAAATGGTAATGCATATTTCCCCATAAAAAAGAAGTTGAAAATAAAAATATATAATAATTCCAAGACACACGCATTGATACATTCAGAAATATGTCTGGAACCGCCGCGTCGGTATTAAAATGCCCATAACTAGCGAAATACCGAGAATTCGCCTTTCAATTGAATTGGGGTCTGGTTTATTTAAATGTCTTAAAGTGAACTTGGGGTCTGCTACACTGAGGAAAGTTTTTTCGAAACTCAAGCGACAAATCTTAATAAATTGTGCGAGATAGTAAAAAATATCCTAGCCCAGTTTGCACCGCACCCACACCCAGTCTCCACATTTTGGCTTTCAACCAGTTTCTAGTCCTGATTTAGAACTGTCGCATAAAACCAGTCATTTGTAGAAGAATAGGGCAAAATTGAACCTTCCCTCTGTTTACAATTGTGGAGAGCAAGGGTCAAATCGACTTAAAGCATTATTAATTTATACATAAATAGTATAATTTTATTAACTTTAGTTAAAAAATGAATTGTTAATTGGAACAATCTTTATTTACAATTATTTGTCCCCTTGAAAAATCAAAATCGTTCGGTTGAAGTTTTTAATTCTTCCATTCTTAATAATAATAATAGAACGGTTATTTTCTGTTAGAATTGCAATCGTAGCCTTAAGAATTTAAACAGTAACTATCGCGACGAAGTATATAAAAACTGTGAGAAGTGCTTTACATGTATTACAAGTGGGCGATGTTTCTCTGTACGTGTTTCATAGATTTTTTTGGGATTTTCAAATGAAAATATGACAAACGATACATTTTTGTGGCCGAGGTGTATAGTATGTATTATATTTTATATAATCGATCGTACAAAACTTGACAACAAGCGATGAAATTAAACGATGCTGAATCGTAAATCATTTTAAGCATAAAAAAATTATGAAAAGACAAGTACATATATAAATATTTGTTTGTGAAATTAAAATAAATTTGACTCAAATATCGTCAGAAAAAGAAATAAATAACTTCCCAAGGTTCCTTTATATCTTTAAAGTTGAATTTGTTCTTTGCACAGAAGTTCTGCAATGTTTAATCTCATGAAATCGTTATTTGAAGATTTTCTTGAAACATGTGTAGTGTAAGCGTACATTTGGAGTTTTGTTAATTCAATTTTTTTCTTTGACTTGTTCTATTTGCACTTTGATTGACTAAAGTCTCAGAATATAAGGAAAAAAATGATTTTTACAAAAATTTTAATTTGATATGAAAAAGGCTTTTTGGGTAATAATTCAGAATTTAACGTCTGGGATGCAGACGCCCCAAAATTAGTACCTGCATTAAAATTTGGTTACATTGTGTTGCGCTCATAATTTCGGCGATATTATAAAAACTAACGCAAGTCAGTGACTCCCGGCTGCGGGCGTTTTTGCTGTCGGACTCAACCCAGCAAACACCTGTCCCACATGCCAAGAAAAATACCCAGAGACCCAAATGCATCTGAGCTCTTGGCGGCGTCAACCCGAGCGTGACTCTTCCCTCGCAAGATCCCACGTAATCTGACAACACTGCGCTGGCACTTCAAAAAAGATAAATCAACGGACGGCAGCAGCACCGAACCAATTCCAGCCGATTCCCATCTGCAACAGGGAACAGGACGAGGGAGGGACAGGAACGGCAACATTTAAAGAACGCTCGTCCGCTCCTGCCGCCGCCAGCCCCCGGGGGGGGGCAAGAAGAACAAGCGGGGAGAGATAGGAGCAGCAAGAAGAAGAATGTTTGCTTTCCGTGGCCGGGCTGAGTCAACAAAAATTATGAGATTGTATATTCCCCTTTTATCGGGCGCTCCCCCGCCCCCTGCGTCCCTGGACCAGGTCGAGCTGTAGCGGCGACTGTGTGAGTGGTGGAGGTTTTCGAGTCCGGGCGCGCGAGTGTGTGCGTCGCCCGGCCGCGGCTTCGGAGCCGAGGGAAGAAATTCCAGAAGAAAAGAACGAGAAGTGTTTCACATGAAAACGAAAAGGAGTAGCCTAGGTACAGCTGGGATAGGGAACAGACGAAGAGAGAAGCACCACCTTTTGCTTCGATTCCAGTTCGTTCTCGGGGAGATTTTTTGAGCTGGATACTGCGAAAGAGAGGGATGGTGTTGGCTGGGCCGCTTTTTGCCGGCCGCCGAAGCGGGATGGAGAGAAAATTAAATAAGAAGTAAACAATAATAATTTGGTTTTTTTTTTTATCTCCAGCTGAAGAAGTACGAAAGGAATAATGACCCCGCGGAAGAGCAGACGCAGCACTGCGGCTGTGTAGTGGTGGCCTCTTTGTGTTTTTCGAATGCTTTTATGCTCGGGCCTTATTAAAATTTAAATTGAAAGAGGTTTTGCAGGACGTTTTTTCCTTCGCTTTTTGTTTAGCTTATTTTTTTTTGTTCCGCGGTTGGGATTGGGAGGCATTAGTTTAGCGCATTTGGAGCTTTCGCCGCTGCACACAGTTTTTGGGGCCCCAGAGCACGAGCCGAGCAGCGCGCGGAGACAGAGCCGCCGCCGGCCGCCCGAATGCGACTGCAGCCAGCCGAGTGGCTGACTCAATGGCTGGATTGGGCGGCTGAGGCTGAAGCTGAGGTTGAGGCTGAGGCTGGTGCTGCATGGGTCGGCTGGGTCGGCTGTCAGGCCGTTAGCCGGCGTGCCCAGCGAGCTTTTTATGTACAAACAGCATTGGGAAGGTAAATGGGGGAGAAAAAGTACAATTTCCCCCCAACAATACGAAAAAAGAAGAGCGCTCCACAGTCCACACAGAGTGCGCGTTCGCATGTGTTCGTGGCTGTAGTACGGCGGTACCCCCGGGCTCGAGTCGGCCCCGTCCGCGCCGCGCCGCGCCGTGATGTGTGCAGCGAGTGTGGAAAACAGAAGTAATAAGAATCCGATAGAAAAGCACGACACTAGTGGCAGTGGCGGAACAGACACTATGCCTTCTAGCGGCTAAAATCACTACACACGGAAAAGTTTCTCATTCTGTATTCGCGACTGTTCGAGGACGTAGGCGAGATTAGACGTTTTCTCTCGGTGACGGAAATTTTTTGAATTGTCAACGTCTCTGCATAGTTACATTGTTGTTTTTATATCATAATTTTTTTTTTTTTTGAGAGAGAGGAGAAAATTTATTATTGTTAAATGCGTTAAGAATTCCTGTTTTATAATAATTTTTTTATTTGTATACTTTATTCGATCCTCGAATAAGAATTCTCTGTTATTTCCGGCTGTTGTTCGTTGTTAGAGAGCGCGGTGTTCCGCCAGTTTGCAGAGGATGTGAGCTGTTACTTTTTATGGTTCTCTTGTTTAATAAATATACACAGCGCCATCACCGGAAAAATTTCGAATGCAAATTAACCGTTACAATATTAAAACAGTGCAATAATTAAATGTTCGAAGGAATAAAAATTTTATGATTGTGATAATTCCTTGAGAATTATGTGAATTCTGTGTTAATTGGAAGGTTTTTTTTAAAAAAAAAAAAAATTAAAGTAAATAAATAAAAATCATCCAGTGACAGTAGTTTGCGAAATTGTTTTAAATTGCAAACGAAAGGAGATAATGCCAAGGGCGGGTTCCGTCAACTGAAGGATATTTGACAGGCATTACCGTTGCATTAGTGCCGCTTTTAGCAACCAGCATTGAGAAGACAGTAAGTGTCATTTTGCATGGACTTACCCCTTAGACAAGCCCTAGTATCGAAATAAAAACGGAGTACCCTAAATGCTAAACTACACGAAAACGAATTGTAATATAAATTAAAATTAATCTTTAATCAGCCCTTTAACCGGCCCCGCCGACCCGCCGAGCAAACAAAAATCAAAAAACCGACGAATCAGCCACCAGCAGAGCCCCCAATGTTGAATGTCGATGCCGTGTGTAGCCATGTCGCTGCAATCGATATGGAGTTATTTCTTATTCTTATTAAATTCCTCCCCCTCGGCCTGGCCGTCATATCATTCCACCCCCAGGAGAGTGGTTTATTGTATTTTGTTAGTTCCTCGGTTGTGCTGATTACAATTGCGCCGGGCTGGTGCAAGTGCTTGTGTATCGCAAGGAAATACATCCCCCTGGAATGGGATTTTATTGTATGCGATAAAAAGGAAGAGCTGCCGCTCCGAGTGGAGGAGTGGCGGTATTTCTGGAATTTAGGGGATTGATAACGTTTTTAATGCTTTTACGGGACAGGGGCGACGACGCGCAATTTTTAATTCATCCCTGATAGCAGACCATCACGAATGCTTTTCATTTTGCATGATGCGAACCATGATTTTTGGGTTTTTGGGACCAGTGGACTGGGTATAACGATCGTAATATCCTTTTATTGGCTTACATTTACCATTTTCTCCTCTAATTTATCCTCAAGATCTTTTGCCAGACAAGACTTATCAGGGATAAAGGACAAAGACCCAATTTATGAAAGGTGATAGGTGATAATCACCAGTCACTGTCATTACGACTCAACTATTGACGGTGGTTAGTGACTGGCTTTCACCTTGCTCTGTATAAAAGGTCTCTTTATACATAAATTCGTATAATTTGTATAGGTCTTATATTAACGATATGATTAAACTGATTACTCAACAAAGAAACTCATAAAAAGTCAACTCTATTAAAAGGCAATGAGGCATGTTATTTGAAAACTCATCATTATAAAAAAAAGGAAATATGTAAAGGTTATAAGCAATACAATGCAAAAAAATATGATGGAAAAATCGAAATTAGGAAATAATTTTTCGAAATTCGGAGCATGGAATTATTCGGAAAATTATGAAATATTTCCCGAATTCTAGGAATAAAAACAGCAGTTTGAAACTGATCTTACTGATCGTACATATGTACATACATGAACTCACTAAAAGTTTAACGGGAAATGCGAAGTAAATGTGTATTTATGTACATAATTCATATCAATATTCTGCACTTTTAAAGCCATGCAAATGGAAATATAGATCGCTATCAATATTTGCTAGCAAATGCACGATTTCAGTTGTCGAACGAACTTGTTAGTATATCGATTAGTCGAAGTATCTTCGAAAAATTCCAGTTTGAAGTTAATTTACCACTTAAGATTTGCAATGCTAAACATATTAACTACAAATCTAAACATATTTTCTATAAACTGTTTGCTTCATTGATTTTCTAATTCACACATAATTCGTTTAGAAAATATTCCTCCATACTGCTTACGAGCTTATCTCTTCATTTAAAACATATAACTTTCACACGGCAAGGAAATCGTACTGCCGCGGTTTCTTGATATTCACCATACTTTAGTATAACTTAAAAAATAGAAATTACTTAAGGGCATATAAAACTCGATTAAAATACACTCATAATGCGTTATTCTGAGAAAAGAATAGTGGTAACAGAAATTTCCAGCAAGTTATAACAAAAAGCATACGATATTGCGATCGAGTTCTATCAGTAAAACCCACTAGGTGAAGATCCATTCACTTTTAAGAAGTTTCAGCTCTTCTTATCGGAGCAAAGTTTCACCTTACGTTTTCTTTTGCACCGCAAGCAAAAACACTTCGATAATTATGCAAGGAATTTCAGAGATCAGCGTCATAATTTTGGCTCGAATTGTTGCTAGGACTCGTTATCAAAGCTGATAGTTGGGATTTTTGTTGTTTATTTGTTTTGATTACTGCACCGAAATAAGATTTTATGCATTTTTTAATATTTACCAGGCTTAATGAAAAAGTTATAAGTTACAAGGCCTAACAATCTTTCACGGAAGTGATTTCTTCCAAATGTTTCTATCCCGTTTAATGTTGAATCACGTAATAAAGCAGCGAAATCACTTTCCTGATTATTATTTTGTATTTTGTCGCTGAAAGATTGTTATAATCTTTGTCACTAGTCTGCATATATATACCTATTAGAGAGCTAAATTAAGCACTGAATCTTATTTGCAAAAAAGCTCAGCTTGATGAGGCACATTGCTTCTGTATTTTCTATATAAGAATTAAAAAGCCACATCTTTGTATTAATTACGAATAACTTCGTAAATTTTTATTCACGCTATCAGACAAATTAAATGAGGGTTCATTCGGAAAGAATTTATCAATTAATTAAGAATATCTTGGAGTTTTTTCCTATCAGCGCTATACGCAAGGTTGCTTAGAATGTAAACAGATGCTTCCTAGTCATTTTGTTAAAATATAGAACTGCTAAAATGGCGTGAAGATTGGTTAGTAGTTTTATACCGTAAAATGTACTTTCGTGAGTTCAGCTGCTGTAATAGATTCCTTAAAAGAAAGTACTCCACGGATAACTTGCTGAAGACTAACTATATGTGATTATAAATTGCAAACAAGTCGGCCAAAGCTAGGGTTTTTTATTTTCAAAATGAATACATGACAAATTGTTGCCACAGTGGCTTAAAAGTCTTTCGAATTCAGGTACAAACGACATCTTCTTTGAAGTTTAATTTTACTTTTCCTAGAATTTTGAGTAAATACTATATTTCGTTCGATCGCCAAAATACAACTTCGTACATTTGACTAGACTTAGTGGATTAAAAGCAGTCCTACAAATTAATCATACTCATACAGATTTATCATACTGAAAGTCTTTCATTTTTTAATAACATAAACGTTTTGTGCAACAACGGACTGTCTTTAAAATCATCGCTTTGAATAAAGCGGTTTAAATGCAGTTAGTTTTGTTGGCTTATTACACTTTCGAAATTCGAGCTTTCAATTTTCTGCGTTTTGATTATTTTTAATTTTCGTGCTTATTTAGAAGCAATATAAAAGCAACTTTTTGGCTACGACCATAAAACATTTAATCCAATTTTCATATTTAATTTTGTTAGGAGCGCTAATTAAGTAATTAAAGATTTTGAGAACTAAAGACACTAAAATTATGGAATTAATCGGATGGTTGTTACGCCAGATTGTGTTGGATTTATCGCAGCACACAAATTTTGGTTTTTTAACCATTTTAAATTAAACCTCTGCGTGGGTTTCGGAGCCTACAATTCGAATTTTAAAATCTTGATGAATAATGGGGTTTCGGAGAGAATGTTATGTAGGTATGACTCTTATAATTAAATACATATAACTTATAAAGCGTCTGTACTTCGAACCTTCTCTGAAACAAGTGTCTTCGATTTTCGCGAGAAAATCCGCACTGAAAAAGCGGTGAGTTGTGAAGGCGAAGTGCGACTGCGTTGGAAGTATTGGTGTTATATACATGCGCAAAAGATCTTGTTAATCGATACTTTTCGAAATACAGAGAAATTTGAAATTCGAAAAAAAGCAAGATCTTTCGAATTTGTTTGCATTAATTTTTAAATTCGACTCCAAATAAACACTTCATCAAAACTCTAAAGTAGTATGTTCTTTTGGAATAGTTTGGCAGGCGATGTTAATTTTTTTCCTAGTTTCATTTATTGCATTAATATATCTAAATTACTAGAAAGAGGACAGCTTTAAGTTTTTCGTAGACTTTTATTTATTTTGAAGTTATAACGTTCTGTTGCAGTCGTTAAACGTCTTCCGCAGCGCTACCAACGCGAGAGCCTAAGTAGGGCAGCGCAAAATGAAAAGCGAGCAAAATGCGCAAATTTTAGACAAGAAAAGTAATAACAGGAACAGCTAAAGTTTAGCAATAACAGTTACAGTAAGTAAAGAGCCCTTGGCAAAACTCGTTTCGCGAAATTCTCTTACATTTCTCAAACATCAAATTAACGGAAAAGGAGCAAATAAATATGTAAATTGCGTAACTCTGTTTGTCCATGCATAAATAGCAGAAGAAAATCGTCATCGCGCCCAGCCTGCCTCAGCTCCCGCCCGTCCCCCGTCCCCCGTCCGTTCGTGCGCCGCGCGGTTCTCATCCTTCTTATAATATGAAAAAGTTTTTCGCAATGTCCTGGAATTGATGTTTATGCAAACATTTGAGGCGCTCTCGCTGAAAGAACCCGAGGAAAAACAAAATCCTTGGCACAGTTAAATCTTTTCTCATTCAAAGTCATACAGAATTTTTATCACATAAATTATGTGCCTCCACCTAATGAAATAGATTCGAAGTTTTCTGCTCGGTCGAAGGGGGAGAAAACTTCTCTCCAGAACACTTTTGTGGATTGGCTGGCGTGCCCGTGGCGGTTCAGTTTTGAATATTGCGGCTGTTTCGATTTTTGCGGGCCACACGACCTTTTTGAGCAGAATGAAGTTGGGTGTTTGTCGCAACATCCGGCCCTCAAATTTCCGATTTTCTTTTTGTATTCCTGTGTTTACATTACCAATTTGGGAAAGCAAGTTGTTTTTCCGCTTAAAAGCGTATTTCGCGGAAGCGTGCAAACTTTTTGGTGGGACAATCAAAACAGAAATTTCTTCGGAAAAGAAGAAAAAAAACAAGGAGAAAAAAAAAACAATTGCCTTGGAGCAGACAGACAGAATTCGGCGCCGGCATTTCTAGTGAGACAGCCCCTCAGGGGATTTTCGCATCCCCCACGTAGGGACATTTCGCAGCCCGCGTTCAGTTCGGGGAATTTTCACGAGAGCTCCAATTTCCTTCGGGCTCCGGTGCCCGAACCCAGCCAGTGGCCGCCAGGCGCTGCTCTGACTCCGACTGACTACCGGCGGCTGGCTCACGGCTGGCTGGCTCGTAGCGAGCAGCGCTCTCCCCCACCAGGAGGCTCCACCAGCCACGCTGCCCGCCATCCACTGCACTGGTCGGGCCCAGCGTGGAAACTCCAGCAGCAGCGCGTCAGTGGTGTGAATTTTTCCGAGTTTGTTTTCTTTCCGACTGCGCTTCTCCATCTCGTCCGCATCCGCTTCATCCTTGCACGCCGTGTGCTGTGCTCTCCCCAGTTCTGGGACTAATTTCCTTGCAGTCGAAATGAAATTCCTCCTTCGGTCGGCGCTGTTTATTTTGTTTTCATGGATACATTTCGGCTAGATGCTGTGTGGAGCGCTCCTCGTTTCTTAGCGTGGGGCTCGTTGCGCAGTCAAATTGAATAAAATAAAATAAAGCGCAAAGTGAAGTTGTGAAACAAACAAAAAAGTTGAGACTTGCCGGGGAACAGAGACGGAGCTACGGTGACGGTAGTACTCCGCCCGCAGCGCCCTCCAGGAGAGCGAGCGGGACGTTGGGGCTGTGGGGAGCTTTCAAAAGGAGAATATGATCGCAGAGATAGCTGAAAGGAAAAAAGATATTAAAATTTATGCCATTCTAGGGCGAATGTAGTTGTGCACACAAGATAAAAGGAAAAAGAAAACGGGGGGAAAATTATCATATGCTTTTGTGTGCCGGTGTGTGATAGCGTACATTCTCCGAATAGCAAGGAGAAGAAAAAGAAACTGAAACGACGAAAAAAAAATAAATAAAATAGAAACGAAGGAAAATGAAGAATAATTCAAACAAGCCCCAGCAACGCTGCGGCTGTAGTTGTGATAATTTAAGAAAATTACATACAAAATGCATCAGAGAGGAAATTGGAAATTCTGTTGTTTCTAATTTTGTATTCTCCCCCGTTCTGTTGTTATTACAATTATGGACGGTCGCTCTTTTTTGCTCCGTTTTATTATTTAAGCGAATGTTTATTATTGCTATCGCAACAAACGACCGCTGTAAATTTCCTTTTGTTTTCCTCCCAACTCGACTCGATATTTACCCCCATTCCGCGTCCAACTTTCCTTCGCCTCTATTTATTTTTATGTTCGTTAATTTTCGGAGAGGGAAAACAAATAAGAACAATTTTATTTGCAGTTCTCCTAATTGACATGATCAATATCCTCTTCCACTGTTGTCCCGCGCCGTCCGGGGGTCCGGAGAAGGTCTTGAAAAATGTTGTCAATTTCTATCGACCGGACTTCGTCGCATTGCTAAAAAGCACCTGCGAATTGTTAATGGTCGCCCCGATCCAATGAAAGCATGCATGAAGCCTTCAGTGGGACAACGACCCAAAACCGAACGTCGTAACTTGAGACCCTATCGTTGTTACGGCAAAAGAAAGTCCTGACATTTTGCCTTAATGCACTTTCGGCTCTGTCGTGATTTCTCGTAAGGTTAAGGAGGTCATCTCAAAATAAGCACGAGATTCCTTCGTGATATTAATTGCTGGACGAGTGGATGGATTTTCTTTCTTTTTTATTTCGTCATGATTTCGAGTGGCGCTACTTGAACCCCCGACATTATTGGATTATTGAACAAAGAAGTGCCTCAGAGCAAAGCAATGTGGACCCAGCTTAATTCATATTAAACAGAAAACAAGAACTACAAATTGCCGACTGTAAGATATTTTGGAACACTCTATCTACAAGTTAATCACTTTCTTTGATTTCTTCACTAATCATTAAAATTTGAATGGAAATAAAATTCGATAAAATCGTTAAAGACAAATTTCGAAAATACTCAGGTACATACATATGTATATAAAATTGCCCGAAAGGCATCGACGGCAAGTGTCTACGAGTAACGCAGGCACGGATCTTGCCCCTGGTCAAGGTCATTGATTTCCCGAGCAGTTTACACATAAATATTATATTAGTACGCACTTGTCTGTACGTTGATAAAATGACAAGCACGCGTTTTTGCTTTAAATTCACAAATATTTTAACGGTTTTCAAGCTTTCATTCTTAAGTTAAGTTTTCTTATTCCAAATATATTTTAAAGTCTTGTAAATTATAAAAAGAATGCACGTTAACATGAAGACGCTATACGAAATTTTAATGATTCATTACTTTTATGATGCTATTGTAAGGACCAATGTGTATGGCATTCCTAACCCCACGTACGAAAATTGTCTGCTGTATGCCGGTTCTGTGCGGTTGTGAGCCTCAAGCCACCCACCGGGGCTAAAAGGTTAGAAACAGAACAACGACGATTTTGAACATCAAACTGAATTGGTTCAGATTTCATTTATTTATTAAACACATTCATTCGCAATTTCCAAATTATAATAAATTGCACAGTGTTTAATTGTTCTTATCTTACGAACCAAAGAAAAGGACTGTAATGCTAAGTGGCTGCGTAAGGATTCAAACTCGGATTATCAGATCCATAGGTTAATTCGAGTCTTTAATTTATTGAGGAACACCAGTTGGGTTGGATTTCTTTATGAAACTACTGTTTTTTAAGACATTTTTGTATATCCTGCTTCTTGAACTTTAGAAATTTTTCACAGTCAGTTTTTCTTTTACGCTTTTTCTTACATCAAGTTGTCGTTTGGTGGATTCTTTTACTAGTCCGAGGCTTCCGGAATATAAAATTCTCTCGAATATTATAATGTAGTGGTTTTATTTATTATTTATTTATTTCTTTATTATAAAGCAAAAATACAATAAATTGTACCCTACTTAGAAACAAAGCGTAAGCTCGGGATCGCAGCCCATATGGCGCATCAAACAACATAAGTATAATTTATGACGATTTTACTAAATAATTTGCAGAGTTTTACTGTGTCGAAATACATACAAATGCTTGAGACCTAGTCTTAATTTTGACCAATAGCAGCATAAGCACACAATTCAGAAAAACTAGTCAGTTTCTTCATTCGATAAATGTGATGGGGTACTAAATAAATGTGCAGATTTCCTGCGATATGTTCAATTTTGAAACTTGCCTGGGTCCGAGAAACCCACATGAACTTTTCGCAATTTATTTTGTGCATTAAATACCAATAAAACTTGATTACGAATAGAAATAAGAAAAAAATGAAGAACCATTTGCTCGCCATATGAGGGGAATATTTACTGCGATACTAAATAATTTTACCATATACATATTTGCTAAAAGTCATAAAATAGCTTATATAACCCACATCAAAACGAAGCCAAACCCGTCATATTTTAACAGTTCTTAAAATAATTCCTCCCAAAACAGTCCGCAAACAATTTTCAAATTGGAATGGAGCAATAACTCTGCAAAAATTCCTCCGGCTATAAGTCATAAATCCCCCCAATCCCCCATTTCTTCGTCTTTTTCGTGTTTCCGTGTAGAGTGGAGCACCAACAAGCTAATTTTGCCTGATTTCAGACGAAACGTGTAACGCCAATTTATGTAACTCGAGGCGAAAAATCATTTTAATCGAACCAGCGAAAAAGGAATAGCAAAATCTATGTACGCAAGATAGCTCGAATTATTATTAAATTTATTCGCAAATTAGTCGCCGAGCGCAGCTGCTCATTATAAGTAATGCATGCAATTGTCCGCAGCGGTGGGACGGGCGGGCCGCATCGCGCCGGCGGTGGCGTGTTCGAGTGATGCTGCGACGGCGAATACTGCTGCAGCCAAACAAAAAGAAATTTTCTATTAAAATGCCACTAATACCAGGGCATGTTTAATTAAGAAAATAATTTTCCTTAACTCTCTATTTCCTGTCGCCATTTCTCGGTACAGTCGCGGTGCGCGAAGCCTCCAGGGGCGTGGGGAGGGGTCTCACAGGGACCAACTCCAGCTACTTGGGTCCAGCCAGAGGAGGCGCAGAATCTGGAGGCATCCCCCGCCGCCACCACTGGCAATTTTGGTAGGGTGCATGCGTTCTACCACGTTGTGTGTTACCGGCAGAAATGTAAATAACATTTCGTCTAATAAAATTTTCTCATAAAAACCATTTTCATGTTCAATTAAATTTTGAAATGGAGGGAACAACGGCGAAATGTTACTGTAAAAAAGCGAATAAAAGTAAACGACTTATACAAGATGGCAGTGTCGGGCAAGGCAACAACCGGGAAGGTGGAGGGGGAGGGGTCTTAGAGCACTCCGCGACGTTTACGGGGTAAGTTCGCGATGGCGGCCAAGAATACGTCAATGCACCTTAATAATTCAGAAATAACTTTTTTCACCGGCTCAAGAGAACCTCACAAAGCGGACAATGCAAGAAAAAAATGATTCAAACAGAAAAGGGAACTCATGACGGACAGGGACGGAGTGCGGATAGTTTCATGCTGAAATCCGGTCGGGCGACAGAGAGCTGTCGAGGAAAAACATAAGTAAAGTAAACAAGGAGCTTTTTCTTATTCAATTTAGAAAGCAAAGAGAAAGAATTAAACACAAACACATACAAATACATGGATGCGGGGGATAGGGCCGTTATGCGTGCCCGATGAAAACCGGGCTAAGCCTAGCACTGACTAAACAAAAGTGAATAATCAACTCGAATAGGTTAGTTGAAAAAATAATGAAAATATGGCGGAGAGCAGGAGGTTAACGGGCCCGGAGTTGAATAAATAAATAAACAAACTTCACCTCATGATGCCCATTTCAAATTCGATAATAAACTGAAAAGCGGTCGACGCACGCGGAGGGGCGAATGCACACTGCGCGCGGTAAAAAAGATAACAATGAGCGCGAACGTCGCGTCGTGTCGTTGCTGCGCTCATGTAGGGTCCGAATGTTTTCGTGCCGCCGCCGCTGCCCTCCGCTGGCGCTGCTGCTGCTCCACCGGCGATTATGAGAGCCGTAAGCCGGCGAACTTACGATTTCCGCGTTCCTATCTTTTTTGACTGACGCGGTTTCACATCCTTCTTTCCCTGCAGTTAAGCAGTCGCCGCTGATCATTACCGCGTTATTCAGTAAAATTCAATTAAATGCAAATTGCATAAAAGGAAACACGATAAAATATGCCGCGATGTCATGCTGGAAAATGTTTTTTCATAAAATTTATTTTACCTTTGTACCGACGATTTCGCTCGTCAGCGCTGGGGGAGAAATTTTCGCCGCTTGTGTTTACTGCCTTATCACCCGGCGGCGACTGAGAGGCCACCAGGCCGCTGCAGCGAAACTTTTCCGCATTTATTTGGGAGAAGGCGCGATATTGTAAGATAGGTGTCCATTCATCAACTCTATGCGTTTCATTTTAAGTGCCATTTCCTCGGCTTGTTTCAATAAATTTCCCTCGTGTATGAGTCCAACTGCTGGCTTTTCCCCATATTCCCAGTTAGAAAGTACGAATGGCGCTGCTTGTTCCGCAGCATTTCGTGTGTTTTATTTGCTACTGAAACTCAAGAATGAATTTGTTTCGTAAAAAGCCGTCATGTAATACAAAAATTTAAGACCGCGCTTTATTCGCTTTATGGCTTTCTACGAGGATTTTGCAAGCGCTTACGTAAGCAATAGAAACTACATTACTTCGACGGAGGGAAATATTTTAATGGGTAGAATAAACACGGAAACTGCATTAGAGTTAGTTTTGCATGACATTGCACTACGAGGTCTTGCTGGAGAAACAGTAGTCTGTTTATTAGCTGCAAAAACTTTAATTTCATGTCTGTCTGTTTTGTGTTCTTAAGGTGATTGGACACCACGATTACGTGGACACCGATTTAATCGTAATACCATATGTATATATATTATAATTTATCTTGAAATTTAGTACATAATTACCATACCGATGATTACGAACATTACAGTTAAACTTTGATACAATCATTTTTACTTTGTATATATGAAAATATGCAACTGCTGTCAGTTTAAAGTTTTTAAAACTAAAACATAAGTTAATTAAGTTAGTAAAACTAACATGGCCAACCAGCTTTTGTATCTACATATGTAAACCTACAATATATACAAATGGTTAGAATGCTATGATACCTCCAAGTTAGCAATTAACAAAAACCCAAAAATTAAGAAAATATGCACTTTTGTGTTTCAGGGAAACTACTCTTCTAGTTATTCTTATTTTGTTTCTTTTTCCATTGAGTACGTTTGCATTGATACTTTTTTTTTTTATATATACAATTGAGTTTTTATAAAGCATTTGTACTTTTTGACCACAAAGCAATTTTATAGATATGATACCAAATTACCTTCTTTTGTAATGTTCTCAAAATCAGTTAAACGTATAAGTTAATTTATCTGAATATTACTAACCGTTTTTACAATTGGAAATGCAAAATATAATTCAAGCTAAAACTGGTATGAGTGTCTCTACAAACAAGTTAAATACGTTCCTTAATGCATTCTGTGTAAAACAAAGTTGGGTTGGTTTCAACTAAAGTTTGCAAGTAAAAACCTTTCGGTTATCAACCTACATCTAATATACATAATAAATTTTTCTGAATAGACAAGCGCTCGATGACCCTTTTGTAAGATTGCATACTGAAATTGATGCAAATTATTCAGTTTTACTTTGCCTGCTTATCCATAGTTTTGTTATTATACCTATCGTCTCTCCAAAGCTCGTCATTCTGTGCGGACTAATTGGAAACAACTTTGTTTGAATTTTGCATTTTGTTTTTGTATTTTTGTAAAGTTTTCGTAAAGTTATTTTCTCAGAGGAATTTTTGCCTGCTTTCTGTATTTCTTTTTTGATATTGTAATCTTTTCGTAACTCTTAATGTCAATATACAACTTTTCGGAATTACTTTTTGTTAGCCATATTATTTCCTTGGGAAAAAAAACTAAAATTTTGTTTACTACATAATTGTATATACCTACTCTTATTAATCAACACAACGCAAAACATATATTTATATGTTAATGTACGATAAAGATTTAATACTAGTTGATGCAAAATTTGCTTTGAATTAGAATTAGAGCAAAGATAATGTTTTTTTTTTGTTTGTAAATGGGTAAAATTTTGATGTATTGTAAGGACAGAAACTGTATTTAATATAAAATATGCAATAAGATGCAGCTTGTAATAAGCCTTCTATATATCTCAAGCGAAATTTTACTTAAAAATAAACAAGTTTCAAATCGCGAGTTAATGTAACTCCTTTTTTAAGGTCACCCAAGTTCAATATGGAACCCTATATAATATATATATTTTATACAAGAACTACTTCAGATTTATTGTATAGATCTGAATTTAAGAAAATGTAAAACATGTAAAAAGCGGATGAATTTCTTTTTAAGCGTCTCCCCTCGAGTCGTTTGATATAGAAATGAAAATTATTTCGGGCGTTCTCTAATGAATATTTGTCGAGTTAGAGAGGGAAAAGTGTAAAGAAAAATTTCAATATTTCACAGCTAGTATGAAGTTAAAAGTCAATGTTATTCCATTATGTAGATAAAAAGAAAAGAATAAATTTGTATTATCATATCTACATAGATTTAATATCATCGCTGAATATGCGCGGCGCCAACGTCAGGATAAATAACAAGCACTTGGCAGGTTTTTTTTATTACATACTTCTAATTCTAAGAAGGGAAATTTCATAATAGAGACCAATGGTAGGACATTGACATTTAAAACACTTTGATACAAGAACTCTGGGCTCGAGGAATATGTAATGTGATTTTCTGAAACATCTGTTTGAAGAATTTTTCATAATAAATATACATAGAGTCTTAAAAAAGTCCAATCGTATGTTAATATTTGAAAGGGGGATATCTGCCATTTACCTCATTCGCTCCTCTAAGAAATGCTGATTCATTCGCATCTTGACGATTCGCAAGAACGCGTTTTTTTCGCTTATTCAGAACGTTGAACTGTTGAAACATAAATTATGCCATGCCGCCGGCAATAGGTACACGTAACAAAAATTCCTCCACCAGTGACAGCTGCGAGCAGCCCTCAACTGTTGCAATCAGAGGCAATTATTTACTTAATACGAAGCATTCGCTGAGAAAATAATTACGTAATTCTACTCCCACTTGAAGCTTTCATGCAACAAATCAGGCAAGGCACCAACCAAATCGCAAAGAAAACCTGCATCCTCGAAAAATAATTCCTGCAATTTCCTGTTGAATGTCATGTCACGATTTGCACTGAAGATAGCTGTTTCTGTGCAGCAACTGTGGCGGCCATAACAAGCAAGGAAGAGCGCCTTCTCGCTCCCTCCCTCCTTTAGCCGCGAGCCGAGGAAATGCAGTGCTCGACGGCGGCGCGGTGTTGCGACGGGAAATAGGTTAAAGAAAAATGTTTCCCACATTAAAAGCAACTTTCAATCGAACGTTTTAATCTCGGCGTTTTCCACAAATTACAATAATTAACGATTTACGGGTGAAAAGGAAGAAATAAGGCTCTCTCTTGTGCATTCGCTTTCTCGCCATAATGACGCTTTTCCGGTATCGCTCTTCAATTGCAAACTTTTATTTCTTGGATTTACCCCGGCACGCTGCGCCGCTGTCCACCATCGTCAGGTTTTATATATTCAAATCCAGCATGGTTCATCTCTTTTTTCTAACTCGCCCGTTTATTGTGGATAAATTGCCGCGCTGTGGTTCGTGAGTGAGCGACAGCGTTGTTGTTGCCGGCATGGCGCGGCGTGTTCGGCTCTCGGCTTCGTAAATCCGGCGGTTTTATGCTCCTCGGCAGCCGCAGTTTATGGGGTCACGTACGGGCGACTTACGACTCGGTCTATCGCTTAATTGTGGGTATGGCTTTGGCGTGATGCTATGACCACTTTTCTCACCATTAACGTTTCCAGAATCGCTTAAAAACAATTTTCCGCATTTGAATCACCCTGGGGGCGCCCAAGGCGTGCGGCCGGCCATTCATCTGTTCGTCGTTTAGCCACTGGGCGGCTAAGCCGTGGCGTGGCTCCGTTCGATCCCGGCCCGGCTGCCTGCTGGCGGAGGAAGTGGATACTTCACCCGAGCCGGCAGCCGCCAGCCGGCACGGCGACGCGCCATGGCGCCTAATCGAACCGCCCGCAGCTGTTTCTGGATTTTTGAAATACTTTTTGGTGACAAATAAAATTTATTCGGCCGACTGGGAGTTGGGATAAATTCTCAAATTCCGCAATTGATTCCCCCCCGGGCTGCAATATTCCATCGGCCCCCTCTGGGAGGGCACTGACACAATGTCCTCTCGCCTCCGTTTTCGGGCGGCCTTGAACTCTGCCTCTCCGCCGGGGGGAAATGAACTTCGCATCGCGGGAATTAATCTTTCTTCGGAATTCTTCTCACGAATCTTATCCTACGACGGGATATAACATTTTTTGGGGGAAATTTTACGCTATGCTCTCAATGGCATCATTAACATCGACGTAATGATTGTTCCATTGTGGAAAATAAAATGTTTTCTTGAATTCGTGATTCGGATGCAGAATTGCCGGCCGCCCATAAAATTTAGGTGCGTTTGCGGGCAAGGGGGGAGCTTAGCCTTTAGCACCTGAATTTAATTAACGTCTGGTTTACGGGGCGAACCTGACTGAATGGCACTGGAGATTCGGCAAAGTGATTTGATTTTATTGCAAATAAATTTCATCCAAATGGGCTGCTGAGAATTCTTATTTTTGTTCATTGCGATTTTTAGCGAGGGTTGCAAACAGAGTTCTTAGGTATTTTAAGTAGCAAGAGCAATAATATTGTCGAATAAAAAATAAAACTCACAGAGGTAAAAGCTAAATTTTTAATTTATCAAAGCTATATCCGAATAGGTGGGAATTTTGAACGCACAAACAACGCACCATAAGGATGTAATCTTGATCTCACATTAATTATTCTCTTTTCCAATGACCTTCCTCGTTTCTTTTCGTATTCGAATATAAAATGTGTCGATGATCTCATAAAAGAAATCTCAACCGTGCTACAATTATGTATCAAAACTACGAACAAAGTGCATAAAAAAAGAAAGGCATTAATGAACATTAGAATTAGATTCTCAAATGATTTGGTGGAGGCGGTTGTAATGGTGATTGAGGACAATTTTAATAAACAAATAATGCACATTCATTATTTCAATTCGAAATTTTTAGCTTTAATCTGCTTTTGACCACTGCGTTATGAGCTACAAACCCCATGTTGACATTTTAAACCTATGTTGATGTCTGCTTCACTAAATATCTTTTTCGCATGCATAACAACTAAAATAGAGAGTTTTAATTAATGCGGTATATATCTGTTGATGTTTTCAAATTTCGCTGCAACAATCTTGTATTTCGGTGTTTTACTCTCATCTCTCGAAATGTATCTGGGTATCTGCATCGAAAAACAAGATCATTATTAATGTCACAATCGGACCCACGCTCTCTTTTTCCATTTAAACGAACCCAATTCCTAGGCAAAATAACCAACGCTGAAAAGGTTCACTGATTGAACTTCGAAACACTAGCTAATTAAACAAGAAACCCTCAATACGCAAATTCTAATATTACAAAGCAATCGGCAAAACAAATCAATCGGAAATAATTACGTGGCCCAAGAAAACACACTCTGCAAGACGTAAGCAGTGCGAAACATGTGACGTAACATCGTGAATTGTATTCAAATATGTTTTGCCCTCATTGAACAGTAAGAGTTGTAACCCTACCCCCATTTTTGATCAAATCATTCAGTATTTGAATTGATGATTAAAGAAATCTATTTAAGTTTTAAATGTGTGTTAAGTTTTAAAATTCAATTAAATTGTCTTCTTTAAGTGTGCTAATCTATTCTGTTTTTCTTTCAGGTATGTATTGATGCCAAACGACCTTTGTTAAAATTGGTATGTAAAAAATATTTTGATAAAACTATTGCTTTTCGGTTGCTTAACGTTGTCCTACACATTTTTTTTACTTTAACAACTTAATAGAATAACGAATAAAATAAGAAGAATATTTTCAAATAAACTCAATCGTTGTCCAATTTTACATAAATTGTTCTCTAAGTACTATATCTAAAATTTCTGGTCAGACGGGAATAAATAAAAGTATTAAGAATTTTGATTTTCATCAGTATCAATACTATACCATATATGTTGCGCTTTGACACATTATTATTTGTAATAATAATATTTGTAATGTATAGTAATTACATATTTGATATACCGATCTTCAGTTTTAGGTAGTATTTATAAAAAAAATTACTTTATTACGTGAAGTGCTCATAAGAAGTAAACTGTACATAAAAGAAAGTAGATTCTATTTGCGAACTCGATTGACATACTGATACTGCCACCAGCCCTACAATCGCGGCAACAAATCAAATAATTTTTTATTCTATCTTCGATAAAATGCATCAGCGTTTTTTCTCTAAGAGGACCAATTGTTATTTAATGTTCTTCTAAATTAAAGTTGTTGATGACTCCTTCGCATGATTGAAACAGAAAGGATTTTAAGAACTAATGTGCTGTTGCTGAAAGACTGTAATCCCCTAAATTGCAATATTTTTATAATAGTTAAATTGCAGAATAATTTCCTTTGAGTTAAAAACCTTGGAAATTGTAAATTACGCTCTTCTGCATGCGAAATACACACTTCTAAAAGTTTAATATAACTGATTGAGGTTGCATGTGGAGGGTTGCTGCAGTTTTCCAAACCTAAAACACGCATGCCTCTTCCTTAAACTTTGGTTTGTCTCTTAAGTGTGCACCGACCGTTTTAACCCTTTTTCCTTCGTACTGTCTTAACGACTATTGACTAATGGTGGTCGCTAGGACTGCTTTCAGCTGCAAACAAATCAAATACGTCGACACAAAATTTCATTTATTTGCGCAACATAAAGGGAACGCGTAGAATTCATTTATGCGACCGACTACAAGGTGACCTTTAAGCGAAACATGAGTTCGAGGCCAATGATTGGGCCCTTGTCGTTTGCAACATAAATGTATGTGGCTCTTGACGACTGGAGCCTGGTTACATCATAAATAACGAAGCGACGCGTAAACAAAACTTTAATTACTTACGGCCTGTGCCAACATCGACAAAGTATAAATCAAAAAATATCTGGAAATCTAAATAATCACAAACATACACCCTCCCCCGCTGGTTTAGCCCTTGAGGAGCGAGTTGAAGTGAGCATAAAACAGAAACGTTTTCTTGTTGGCGCGTTCTAGTTCAAGTGACTTGCCATTAAGACGCTCGAAAATAATTCTTCCAGTGACTCGACCAGGATGAGGAATGGGAATGGGAATGGGAAAAAAGTGCGATGGGGGGCGATAAGGGGGGAAGGGTGCTGGAAAGTGAAGTCCCGGACAATTCCTATTCCATCGTGAATAGTAATATTTCTAGAAACACACCTGCCCGTCCTAGATTTTGCCCACCTGGCCGTTAAAACGAGAAAAATCACTCCATTGTTGCGTTGCGCGCTCTCGATCGGACCAGTTCCAGGGCAGGCGACGCGGCGGTGGCTTCCTCGGGTTCGGGCCTATTTTTAGCCTAAAGAGCAGCCTCACGAAGACGCGCGTCAGAGCTGCGCGCGCTGCCCTCGCCGCAGTCGCCGCATTCCAGCCGTCATGTTGGCAGCACTTTGGGGTCTTAAGTGAGTCAAGTCAAGTGAAGCAGCGACCACTGACTAGACGGACACTGGTTTGTCTGTCAGCGACACGTTTGAGACGATTTTCTCTTGTTGCTCGTGTCGTAAACAGTGCAGCGCGAAAAAGAAGTAAGGTGGCCGGTGTCCGGCCAGAACCAGTCCTCGCGGGCCGCGGGCCGTATTTAAATAAATTTTTTACAGCTCAAGGTCTAATCGCCACAAGCGCGACCCTATCACCATTCTTGGGTGAATTTATTTTCTTTCGGCTAAATTTAGAAGCGAATTCGAAATTAATCGCAGTTTATCGAGCCGCTGACCGCTGCTGCTAGAAGGATTTTTGTGTTTGCGTTATCATGCCTTTATCTTCGCGCAAATTACCCTACTCACGCCAGACTCGGCAAATTAACAAAAAAAAAAAAAAAAAAAAAATAGTTAACTTTGATTAACAAAAATAAGAAGGTAGGTATAGCGATTGGTCGGCTGGGTAGTTTTGCAAATCTGTCGCATTTTGCTGACCGCGATGATGGGATGATGGCTCCATTGTTCTTGTGCATTCGCGGAAAAAGCGCGTCTTGAAACGGGTTTGACGCACTTCGCGACTTGTGCAGGTTCAATGTAACGTTGGCTGCGTCTCTGCGGGTTCTCGCCCTCTGTAATTTTGGTGGAAAACAAGACTCAAACAATGAGCGGGGGCACAAGAAATGTTAAGAAAATTAAATGGCAGCTGTAATCCGCCTTTAATTGAATTTCGGCGAAGAGAGCAATAAACGTGAGTCACTCGAACGCTTATTGCCGGCGGCTCGGCCGGCTCCGGATTTTTATTATGGATGGCCGTCGTGTGTGATTCAGAGTTTCTTTGAATTCTCCAGCTGGATTGCGGAAATGGGCACAACAGCGTGGGATTTTAGATAATTTCTTCATTAAGTACGCTGGCAGCTTTTGTTTTCGTTTGTTCCTCTCCTTCCTGTTTTCTGTCGTCCCGTGCCGTGCCGTGTCAGTGATGCCTCTTGCGGTTTCCTAATTGGAAAGACGCTCGGCGTCGACGTCTTCGGCCAAAATCGAGTCGACGACGCCTTGCTCCTCAACTCTTTCTTCTATTCTTCGCAAGGGCAATAAGTGAAATTTTGTTTTGTTTGGGCGTTGACGGCAACAAGCCCGATTCTCTGCTTAGACCTTTTGGTTCAGGGCGGTCATTAATCTTCCAGGATAACAGTGGAGCAGCCGTGCATCGGAGTCGCCCGCTCAAACCCATACTGTAATTAAACTATAAATTCATGCAGGCACACAAAAGGTGTCGATTTACGTTCATTTGGATGCTCTGGCTCATGAATTCCTTGAAAAAATAAACGCATTCAACTAGCTCACTGTAACGACTGTAAACGACTATTTTCACACGTTTCGGTGTTCATGTGTTAAAGGGCAAAAGGGGGAACTCATTTAAAATTACCCAGCAAACATTTAACCGAGAATTTTCGAAATCTGGCGTTTCGAAATTCTTCGGAAATGTTTCTTGTATATACAAACTAAATTTGTTGATCATATAATGCGAAACTAAAATCGAGTATTATTTCAACTAAACTAAGCAAGAAAATAGAAAGGAAGCCAATGAATAATTGCAGGCAAAAGAGATTTCTTTTTAAACAAAAGAATAAAGCACCTTTCCTGTCTTGAAAAGAGAAACTAGGCATTTGAATTATTTTAACAAACTTTCCATTTAGAATTTTGTGTGTTCTCTTTTGGCTTCTATGATGAACCTAAATTCTGAGAGTTATTCAATATATATTCCCGGCATCCTGTGTAGAACTCCAAACCTCATCTAATCACCGAACTTATTCTTGTGTTGAAGCAGCATACTTACATTTATATCTCTTGATCACGACCTATAAATGTTTGACGGGGTGGATATCATGAAACTGTGGATTAGTCTAATAGATATTCTTAATATACTAACCATTCGGTGGTCACTCGAGCTGTGCGTTTCGGATCGTTATCTTGTTGAAAAATAATGAACTATTCTTAGATGGGTGAATACCGCATTTTTAACTGACTTTTGCCACTGTGCTGAATCCAACATTTAATCTACGGGGTATTTTTCGGTGAGTCTTCAAGCAGTCATTTTGTTTCTGAAACTTTGCTGTTTCCATATGATTCATCTAATCAAGATTTGCAAAATAAACGAGCAAAAGTACAAGAATGCGAACGGAAATCTTTTCATAGACACATATTTGTAACTTGATATTCAAAGAAAGAAGAAATTTCTCTTATTTTTTTTCGAAAATTATATTTATTTGATCAATAACTTGAGTCATATTTACATATTTTGAATTTACAACGCCCCTTGGATACAAAAGAGTAATGTCTAGTTTAATTTCAGATTATTTATTTTGTTTGTCGAGAATATATTTTTAACATCTGTCAACAAAGGAAACGGCTAATATTTCCACTTATCTTTTAATTAAATTTGTATTATGATTATTTTTTTAATTTGTACTAAATTATTCAAGGAAATATAAAAAATATGCTGTTTTTCTTATAGTTCGCAGCAAGGGTCGAATGATTAGTTACAGAGCAAGTGCGTGGTTCTTTGGCTTTGAAAACTATGGTATATTGAATTAAATAATAGTTTTAAACGTATTAAATTTTCAATCTACAGTCAAGTTTCTTGCTGCAAACTTACAGCTGTTAAAAATTTAAATTTGCTTTTGCGACGTAATTTCAAATATAACATAATTAGGCCTTAATACCCTCAAACATTTCGAGAAAATAAGATAAAACAAAAATAATTCGTTCTTTATCTTGAATTAAATTCAAATTGAATTTGGTTTCGCAGGTGAAGTTTAGCAAATGTCTTTTCTGCGTATAATCAAAACAAAAAATTTGTTTATATTTGGAATTTACCATAAATAATCCACAGCAAAGATTTCTTTTTCTATAAAAAGCATCAAATTAAATTACTTTTATAAACTTTTAAGTCGAAAATGAATCTGAAGAAGTTTTTTTAAGGTTTGAAGTTTCATATGAATAAAAATTATGCCATTGTGATGTTTTGCTGAGCTAATTCTAAATCTTTATTTTGGAAATTTGTTAAGAAACTTCAATTTAAAGTAAAATTGGATATTGAATTTTTTGAAGGGTTCCCTTGATCTAATCAAAGTTTTTGTATTTTAAATTTAATTCATATTTGTAATGAATTTCGGTATATAGTGTAACGCAAGTAATCAATACGTTATGCTTAAGCTTCTTTTTAGACATTTTTTTAAACTACGATTACATTTTGGGCAATTTCGGAACCTTTTCGAAATCTCCTAATTTTGTCAACAATTACCTTACTCTAGTGCATACGATTATTAAAATTAAGAATGTTTGTATAACAGATGCTTAAATTTATTTCATTTAAAAGTATTTAACAGCAGTAGGTTTTATTTCGAAATTGTTAACCTTGGAAGATTGTCTATAAACTTATAGGGGCCTTGCGTTGTTCAAATTCTATGTGAAGTTCAAAAATAAATAATAAATAATTATTTTAAAACAAAACGGGCGCACTTCTGATATCATGGTACCCAAAAGTAATCCTTCGAGAATTCCACATTTCTATAAATAAATAGTAATTGATGAAGTTAAATATGTACAATAGTATTTATTAGAAGGATTGCAACGCAGTTACTATTATTTCGCAAATTTTATTGTACCATAGTGGGTTATTTTTGCATTAAGATAATTGTCCATACATTTCGTACGTGATCCTTATATTTTTATTTTTTAAATTAATAAAATTTATTTTTCTGTAGGCTTTTATAGAGACGATGCATTTTAAAAAGAAATTTGGTTAATTGTTATGTACTTTACTAGTGAGAACATACGCACTATACGCTTCGTCGAATAGAAGAAACCATCTCAAATAGGTGCAAACCTGCCTTTAATCCACTGGGATTATTCCAATAATTTTAGTAACTGAACTAAAATCTGACTATTGAAGGGGAAAATTGGATAGGAATTGGAACAGAGGTTTTGATTTAATAATTGGGCCGTTTATTTTAAAAGTGGCCTAATTCAATTTTCCAAAAAAAATTAAGCAGCTATTTAAATAATTACATTTTTACGTTATCTTTACATTTTGCACCAAATTGTACAAAATTTGTTTAAAATCATTAAAATTTTTTTATAACAATTATTAGTTGACTAATAAAATGAGAAATTATTTATTTTGAAAACGTAAACCCTTAAATATCTCGATTTTAACATAAATGGAATTAGGCCACTTTCAAAATAAACGGCTCAATAAAAACTAATGTTTTTCGTTGCATATATGGGAACAAATAAAACTTAAAAATGAGATTTTGGCAATTTTTGCTATCTAACATTTTGTACAGTAGGCATAGCAAAGAGAGGTGTACCTACAATTTATAATAGTATACTTACTGTTCGCCATAATAAGCAGTGTAACATGAACTAAAGTAAAGAGTCTCAAGATGTAATGGCATTTCCAATTAGCCCATTAGAGATGATACAAAAAGACCTAAAATACTTTGGAGACCGCGCTATTAGCGATGAAAGGAAAAAATTACCCCGGAAGGCTCCCCAAGATCTTGAGCTATCTAAACACATCTAAATTGGAATCAAATCAATTCGATCTGGCTTCCTAGCCAACGACGTCTTTTCGTCTTTTTGTCTCCTTCGAGGCTTATTTCTGAGCCGCACTTGGGGCCCCAATCATTCAATCAAGAGCCAGCGGGGGACAGGGGCGGGTGGCAGCAGAGCCCCCTTCATTCAATTTATTCAATCAAAATCATTTTTGTAGTCCATAAATTCAGCAAATTATAGCCAAACAACGAAATTCATTGAAAATTTCTGCTCTAATAGTCATCTAATAGAAGTAACTAACTAGCTCCGGCGGCCGGTGGAGTGGTGTTTATTTGCCGCGTGTTATTGTCGGTGCTGCCAGCCCGGTGCGCCCGATGTTGGATGTCGGTTCTATTGGCCAAACTGGCGGGCTGGGTGTGCGATGCGATGCGGTACGGTGCGGCGCGGCGGTGGGCGGGACGGGCGGAGCGGGCAGCTAGGTGTATTCGCATTATTCACGGCACGCATACCATCCAATTACCTTCCGTAGGAATTTTACATTTCAATTAGACGCAGGCAAGCCGGGAATTTATCAAAATAGTCTTTCAGTTCATATTCTAATTGAAATTTTATCAAATCATGGGAAGTAATAAAGGGGGAGGCATTTGCAAACGAAATTCATAATTTATGACAATAGAGCGAGCGGAATGCATAATCTATGCGCGCTGTTTGTTGTGTGCAGAGCGTTTCCGCTGCCACCGCAGCGCGTTGTCCCCGCGCGAACATGTCCAGGGATACGCGGCGCGGATTCTTTTCACTGCTGAAATATGGCCGCGCTCCCTGCCGCCCTGCGCCGCACTAGAGCGGGTTATTATTTCCTATAACCTCTGCAACTGTTGCATAAATTGTTCACAGCGTTTGTTGCAAATGATGGAAATCGGTTGCACCAGGGCAATTCGCTAAAGTTTTCTCAGCGAATGCCACTTGGATTTGTGTTTTGTTGCAAATGATTTTTGCACTTCCTGAACCAGAAGGGAATTGTTGCCATCTCCGGTCACGGAAATAATTTCGAGTTATGAGATTAACTACAAAATAAATTGTACCTGGAAGAGTAGGAAACGAATGTTTTTGAAAAAAAATCCGGAACTTCCAATTTCTAGTTGAGTTAAAAGCAAAAAGGAAATACCTGTTTATGATTAGGGTGCCTCAAGACTATTACCCAATATCTTATAAAATACCTATTTTTTCTTTGCTTGATGTAGCCCGTTCATACTTTATACTTTATATAAACGATATGAGGCTGGCAGTTGAAAGTTCAAGGATGCAAATATTTGGTGGCGATACTCTTTTGTAAGCATACATATAATGCAAAATCATTTACCCGAGTGCAAAAAAGTGCAAATAAGGAGTGTGCAAATTAATGTGTGGGTTAATAACAAAAGTATTGAATATGTTAAGGAAACTAAGTATTTAGATAATCATGCGGATAGAAGGAGGATTTATCAATATTTATCATACCATAAATTGTTTTCATTTTAATTATTGATTTGCTATTTTGTATTATAGATATTATATATGTACGTTTGACATTGAAATGTTAAAATGTCACTATGATATGTTGGTGCGTATCATATTATATTATAAACATAATACCTTTAAATAATTATAGTCATTGCCATGTATCTATAAAAATAGTTCGCGCTACAGAATTAAAATATGAAACACTCAGCTCTTCAAATATACTCCTATTACTAGAAAGAAACAAATGCATGTCAATTAATTGAAATAAATTCGTTTTTAAATTGATTCTAATTAATTTGAAATAAATTCGTTTTTAAATTGATTCTCCTCTGCAAGCATAAAGTTGAAGTTTTGTGCACTGCTATACTCAATGAAATTAGCGACCCTGAAGATGATAGTCATATTTCCGTCTGGCAGCCCACAATAGGAATAAAAACTTTTTAATAAATTAAATTTTCATTCATGTAAACTTTAATATAAATAACTCTAGAATGAAATACCACAATTTCCAATATATCCTCCTTTATGAAAAATAATCAATTTCATATTTATTACTACAAAGAATTGTTATAAAATCTGAAAGGAGAAATATTCCATAGCATCGATAACAATAAAATTCATTTTACCTGAAATGGTTCGGAGTAATAACTAACATTCTGACAATGAAAAATACGTCTAATACCTCTAAATGACCAGTGAACGTAAAATACTCCCGCATATTTATCACCCGAATTAAATTGCCAACCGCGGTTCGATCTCTGCAGGATCAGGCATATCTTTTATCTAAATCAGCAATTACATCTGTGTAGCGAGCAATAAATCTTCCTTTTTAAACCAAACAGAAAATTAAAGAGTAGAGTCGAGAGGATGCCTCCTTTATTGTTAAATCTTTCTAAAAATCCATTTTTTTTCCCGCCAAGCTGCCTTTTAAATTGGTGGGGCTGGATCCCAGCCAGGTCTGGCAACACTGCAATAAATCTAAGCAGCGTACCGAGAAGGATAACTTGTTGGCGGAGCGAACAAAAAACGGCTTTTCATCTCGAAGGGAACAGGTTTTCTTTTCCTCTTTTAATCAAAAATCACAAAGGAGAATAATATCGAAACGAAAAAACGAGGAATCCATTTTTTCCCATCCATCCGCAGACAATGCAACTTCGCCGGCCGAAGAAAACGAATATCACGAGCAGAGCGCTCCAGAGATAAGGCAAAAGAGGAGAAGATAAAAATTAAAAGTCCAAAGACACACAGCACTGCCAGCCGAACATACAGAGCGGTGTGAGCGGCGGCACTGTCGAGGTGAAATCTGGGTGGGAAGCCTCCCTTAATTAGTTTTGTATGTTCCCGATATTCCCAGTGCCCGGAATCTATCGGATGGTGAAACTAATCGCGGCCCGTAATGGAGCACTTCGGGGCTGCCCCGGCTGGGGCAAACAAATATGCAAAACATCAGCACATGCCCCGCGATTCGCGGAGATCGTACAGCTTTAAATATCAGACATTTACCACGAACAAGAAAATGCACCGCGGCACGTGATGATAACACCGCCGCCGTGTTATTATTTAAGAAAACAACAAAAAATTTCCAGTGAAGAAAAATAATAGCTCCACTGGGGATCAAGGAAAAAACCTGGAAATCAAAAGGAAACCAAGCCTTAATATGGCGAAGGGTGGGGGAGGAGGCGCAAAAATGACTTCGCCGACAGTACAAAGCGATGGATGAGTGTCTTCTTCCACCTCTCATCGAGGGAAAGAAGAAAAAAAAAAGAAGGAATCCTTTTCTTTCGCATTTAATAAGAAAATTCTGCACATCTTGATTTAAAGTCCGCCCACACCAGGCCCATTATAAAGCCCTCGAGCGCACGGCGAGACCTCTGTGCGAGCGTGTGCGCACTTGGCCAACCTGCCCTGCCACCCGAACGGGGCGGCGACCCGCGGCGGCGGCGGGAAACAGGAACGCCGCGCGCCCCCCAGCTCAGCTGCTACCGCCATTCACCAATTTAAGAATGTCAAGTCGTTAACGAAATTCTTGAACAAACCCAACAAACAGACAAAGGGAAATGAAAAGGGGGCGAAGGGCCGTGCCCACAAACAGCAGACACGACGATGATAAGATTTCGTTTTTAATGAGATTCTTCCTCTTGGCCGCATTATTCCTTTTCATTTATTATAATGCCTGCGAATTTTGCTTTTTTTCGCCCGGGAATTATTGTTCTGTGATGAACACAAATATTCACTTATCCGAGGTTAGATCGGTCCTCCTTTGTAGTGCTCGCAGCAAATCTTCCGATGGCGAATGCCTTTGTGCCTCAAAATTAAAGTGCACAGCGGGTGGATTTTGATGGGGGGTTAATTGCTCCCTAACCAATGGACAGGGCGGCACAATGGGGAATTTAACGAATTTAATACAATGGATAAATAAGTAAAATTACTTTATCCGAAAATGTCAAGATCACAATTCATTTGTAAATCATCAGCCGGACTTACTAAATTTAAATTGGCTTGCCTTTATGTAATATGTATTTAAGCGAGTCCAAATAATAAGGCTAGTTCAAAACCTAACATGTCCTCGACATACTTACAGCAAATTTTGCTTGTTTTTATTTGTAGCACTTGCAATGTTTAAGTGAGGATCTCAGTTTGAATCTTATTAACCCAAAAACTTTCTATTTATTGAAATTAATAAATAACACTAAGAAAATTTCGTATTTAAACTTTCTTCTTCTGTTGCCCGTTCGATTTTCTTCCATAATTTCGTTGCTTCACCCAAAATGGCTCTTCAAAATTGAAACTACTTATGAACAGAAGATTCGCTACCTCGTTTTATCTATTAAGCTTAATTCGAACATAAGGTTCTAAAATTACTCAGTGAGGTTTAATCCAGTGTCAGGGGCTCTGATAAGTTTTATTAAGGATTTATATTTAGATTCGGGTATTCTGAATTCCACACAAATAAGTTAACTACATTAAACCTAAAATGTCTTTCACTTTGATTCACTACGATTTAAACAATATTTTAGAAATAAAAATGTACATAGATACATTATAATATAACTCTGAAATAATATTACAAAAAACGTGCAGTTAGATGAGGCAATTTTTGCAAATTAATTCTGGGGTTACTCACACACCTGACCTCTTTCAGTTAATAAATCTATAGAGTGACATAAAAGGAAGGTATCTGATACAAAATAGCTAAAATTGAACATGATATTTTATTGAAAAAAATAACTATTTGTTTACTTATTGTAGCTAATAGTAGTTCATATGTTATCATATTGTAACAGGCATTATTTATTAATATTTAGTAGCAGCATTCATACAATAATAAAATGTATTAAGGGAAATTGTAGGAATTTAATATCCTTGAACTGTAAGCTCATATAAATGATTGGGGAGGTTATGTAAAATAAATTGCTACGAATATATTTAGAACGTAATATGTGCACCTTTGATAACATTTTATAACCCGCACTGTGTTCCAATTTAGACAAAGGTATCGCTTTTCGCTTGCTTGATTGGGAATGTTCATACCCCTATGGACGCAATATTTTGTTTTATTATTATACATATATAATATATAAATTAATCATAAAAACACACTTCGCTTCCGATTTAATGAACGAAGTTAAAAAGCTGAGCGTACAATTTTTGAAGGTGATATATGTCGCGAGACCATCAGTCAATGGCAATAGTTGATCAAAAATTTAAATTCGTCCAACTGTCGCCTTTATATTTAGAGCAGTCCCAGGCGAAGAAGCAGTACGATAAAAAAATTCAAATCCAATTTGGGAATTCCAAAAGCCGTCCAATAACTTCGAAATAATGAAGAAAATGCTTTAGAGCACGTCTTATGAATATAAACAAAAAACAGTTTATTTTAAATAACCAATTCCGCCGTTAGGTAAGATAAACTGGAGCCAAAAAAGGTACAGATTATAAGGAATAAATCACGGTTAATTCTTATCTCCAGTAAACAATAAGCCCTCCCCCTTTGCTGGGGAGGAGCCTCCTAATTTTTCGGCCTTCTCTCTTAATGGTCACTTCAAGGTGGCGTAATTTCATACGAAATCAGTTGAATTTGCAACGCGGCTGTGGCGGGGAGAGTTTATTCACTTTCCCATGAATTATTAACGACAATGGAGCCCGCGGTATTGAAATTCAATTCATCTTTCATCATATTTTATACATGCGACGAACGTAAATCAGCAGCGCTAACAAGAATCGGGAGTAAGTAACAAGAAAGGAGGAAGATCATGATGATGATGATGACGACGGAGTCGAAGATGTATGCATTAGGAGCCGGGCCGGGGGGTGTTGGGAGGGGCCGGGGCAGATAAAAAATTGATTCCATTACCTCGCGCTTCTTTGTCATCAATTTTCGCCAACGAGCATTGAAAATTGAATAGAAAGCTTTTAAACATTTTCCATTATTCTCGTGTTAAATGCGAAGGTTCGAGGTCGGCGGAAGGGCGCCCCCTCGTCGTCTACGTACGCAATCCAGGGGGCGTCGTGGGTGGAACCCCATCGTGGCGCCACCCGCCAGGAGCGCTCTGTTGTGAAAATGTTTTCTAGGAACTTACAACTTTTTCCCAGAGGGCAATTAACTTCTGGTGTGGAAGCACACGTCACACGTAAAGTGCGCCACACCGCCGATGAATTGTAGACCGGGATCGGGACCGGGACCGGGGCTTCTTCCCGGAGCATCACCCCAACGCGTGACTACCACCCTCAAGTTATTCGGCTGTGACGCATTCAGACAGTGTTGTTTAAATGTTCGAATAAATTTTCGTTACTTGACTTTCGAAAAATCTTTTCTTTACCTTTCGCGTACATTTAGATGTACATACATGCTTAAAAAAACTTTAACAATTTACAATCGAAACACTCTTCTGATTGTAGGATAGGTAGTCAAATACGTAAAGTATAATATAAAAAATTACATTACAAGGCTATTTTATTAATTTACTAATTTATATTTATTAATTGGGACAGATAATACTTATTACACATGTATGTATCCTTTACCTAAAACTAATTTAAACACCATGATAACAAATAAGACTATCGCTGGAAAGTACTTGTCCATTCTATATTTCATAAATATATTTAAGCAATAATGAAGAACCAACATCTAGTATATAAAATGTTATCTTTGAAAAACATCCATTTTTCGTCATTCGCTTTGTAAGATTTACCACAGATAGTTAGTTGTAGTTGGGCACTGTATTCTTATTTTTATATCCAATTTATCCTACAACTCAATAGTAGCTAAAGACTAAAGTAGTCGTCTTTGTCTTGATCACTCTATTCCAAACTTTTCAAATGAGTTTTGCATCCATTTTTGTTTGAAATGCTTATCCTTTTGCAAAAAGAACCTTTTCCCAATCAGGAAACGAGCAGATGCAGAAACATTCTCCTTCAGAAATTTGTGTGGCCTTAAGGATTCCATAAATTTGTATATTACATCTCAAGTTGTGGTCTCTCCGAAACATCTTGCTTCTTTGAAACGTCTTTTGAAGGTAACGAGTTTCATGTGTATTTCCCGTGAACGTTTATTAATTTTACTAGTCAGTGCTCTTCTTTACCAATAGTCTTCTTGAGCGGTGCAACTTTAAATAAACTTACTAATTATTCACTTCCTAAAAGCTTCATGTGAACCTCAAAATACATAATTATAAAATTTACCTTGAGAACTATATTATTTGTAAACAAAGAGAACACTGTAATTCATTAAATTTTATTAAATATAAGAAAAAAATGAAATATCTCACACAATTTTGTATTGTGATAACAGATAAGGTAAAGAAATTTCGATTCGATTATTTTTGTGAGGTTATTTAAGGCGGACAAATATATACTCATAAGTTGAAAAGTGAAAAGCTGCTTTAGAATATAAAAATCCGATAGCACATTTTAGATAAGAATTGAGAAAATATGACTTTTAACGCGTTATTTGATACGTAGTTTCATGTACATTTAATAATGGTCACTCACAAATATTATTCTGTATCACAAAAACAAAAGAATATCCTGACTAACTAGGGCCAATCACCTATTTTCCTTGGATACTCCCACAATAGCAAATTCAAAGAAATTAGTAAGAAATACCTTTCTGCTATTATTATTTCGTGTTAAATTTTCGAAAAAACACAATAACTTCAATACAAAGGTATTAGTTTAGATTAAACTACTGTAGATTAGAAGTACAAACCTTAATTTCTGAAATAAAAACCAGTTGTTGAGGTGTGTTCTTTCTAGTTGTAGACATGGTGAAATTGGAAACCGCATTAATATAATAGAAAATCTAAGTAACAAAAACTTTTCAAGAATATAAAATTCGTTTGTATGTCTAAAATTTTGTTGATATTGTAATGAACATTTTAAAGAAATTGAAAAAGATATGCTCTAAGGTCCACGAAAATTATATTCTAATATTTTAAATTAATTTTTTAACTCGGTGTGTACCTAAATAGCCCTTTATTTGTTATTTGTTGTTATGTGCCTTTTTTAACTATTAGCAACTTAATGGGATAAATTTGCACGTTAGCTAATTTTAGTGGGTATTCGCAAACACTGTCGACTATGATTACATTTTACAAATTTCTAATTTTAGTGCTTATATTTCATGAAAATCCATTCATTTAAATTTCTTCTGAAATAAAAACTTAATTGCATTGGACTACTAATCCAATTATTTACCATTAATTTTAATTTTCAATTCGCCTTACAGACAGAAAGGAGGAGCAAGGTGAGCCATGTCTTGAATATTAATTAAGCGAGAAATTGCGAAATTGGGGGGAATGAATTTAAAATCAAAATTCACACAAACTCAATCGTTTAAAATTGTTTTAAAAGGTAATACTTCGTACAATTTCCAAGCTATAGGAGTTTTGTCTACTACATTCTTTGGCTTTATCCTTTCTCATACAGTCTTATTAGGCGGCAGACCTAAAAGAGAGTCGTGTTGTTGACCGTTTTGAAATAAAACCAGATAAAAGTATCGAAGCAATAAGTTTACTATTTTAAATTGAGCTGAAGACATAGTCTGCGCTCTAATCTTTACCCTACACAAACTGTTTAAGTCTTTGAAATTAATAAATCCAAATACAAAAAGTAAACCAAACTGTGGCACTAATTGGCTTCGCTACCCTTTGTAAATATGCATGAACTTTTTCCTGTGGTGTAAGGAAAATGTCCTACGTTTGACAACACTGCCCTTCCCTGCGTAGAAATAGGAGTTTTCGTGGCCCTCCCCTAAAAGCTCGTCCCTTCTCCGGGAACGGCAACCTTCCTTCCCGAATTGCTCCAGAGTTGAGGTTGGCGTTCTGTGTAACGTTCCTGTTCCTCGTACGGGAACCGTGTTTCTTCCACTTTCTTAGGCTTTGATTACTTTCCCTCAATCTCTGTTTGCAGTGTGGGGCTGCGGTCGTCGTCTTCGGGAGCCACGGACGGGTCCAGTGGCAAAAACTGAAATATTTCGTGAGCAAGGTTTGGAAATGTTCCTTGGGGACATGTTTGTGTTGCCGGCCACGTTTGCAGAATGCGAGGCAATAATTCTGGCTCACGAAGACGCCGAATTGCAGGACCTATCTAAAATTCAGAAATATTTCACGTCTCTGCAGAGGGAGTTGAGCGCGCAATTGTATTAGTCCAATTTTGAACGAAAGCAGAAAATTTGCATAGTCCTAAGCTAACATAATTTCCTTCACGTGCAATTTACCTTAATTTGGTTTCACCCTCGCTAAAATCGTCGGCGGGGCGAGGAAATGATTTACCAGAAAAACAACTTCAAAGCTTAAGAACAGCAAAATAACGAGGTTTTGAGAATAAAATAATGAAAATCTACACCTAAAAGGAAAAATTCAAAAGCAGTGAAGTGAGCTAATCTGGTTGAAAAAATGGTTTCTTAGGCACCCAATAAAAAATATGCAACTCCTCGGGATAGCGACATTAAGTTGCAATTAATGCCCGGTGGATGGCGTAAATAACGCGGCCCTCGCTTCCAGCCGAGGTGATTCACCTGCGGGTCGCTCACTGGTCCACTGGACAACCACCGGCCGATCCGGGATAAAAATACCCGGCCCGGTCCCCCGGCTCCAAGGTGTTCCGGTCCGCGCTGGTGCGAGTGAACACTATCCGATGGCCGCGGCGCGTTATCTGGCCCAATTAATTCGCTTATTTCGCAGTGTTGTGTTTATCTCGGATATTATTTTTAAGTGGTTGCCTAGCGCCCCAGTCCGCCGATTGCGCGCTCCTTCGCGCGGTTCGCGGTCCGCGTTGTTTACAGAAGTGAAGCAACTTTTGTCACTTCTGCTGACTTCGGCTGCAAGGCTGGAGTATTTTTTGTAGTTGCTGCGGCCGGTCACGAAGTGCTCCCGTTTCGTGGGCCGATTTCAAAAGAACTGTTCCCATTGAAATACGAACGTCTTGAACTGTTTGCTGCTTTTGACATTTTTCATAAATATTCCGAGAATGCTGAACGATGCTCGGTCTTTAAGATAAACATGACTTGCTCGAAAGTGGAGCACTAATTTATGTGCGCATGGAAACTAATCCTGTGTTATTGATCTTAAAGTAAACATACCGAGAGGTTCCACAACAACGATTTTAAAATGAGAACTTGTACTTGTCTGCTACTGCTTCATAATTTGTTAAAGTAATCTTAGCAGCATAACTACATTCTGGTAGCGTAATTAGTTTTCTTAAAGGTATAAGTTCACAATTTTACCATTCCCTTCTTCTGCACATTAGGTTGTGTTGATGAATTTGAACATCTCTATTTTTCTAATAATAACTATTGATTTAAACTTAGGAAATTTAAAGTTACTATCCACGAAAGACTAAAAAACTGATCTGATAATATTTACAAAGGAACGTTTTCGATAAGCTAAGCAAAATGGTCAAAGTAAACGAAAAAATCAATACTTGCATTATTTAAATTTATTTTTTGCTAAAGTTTTACCTTATCTACCATATTATGTATATTTCTGTCAGTCAATTTCGTTTATGAATATCAGTTGTTAGTAATCATTCCTGCAAACTAATAAGCAATACTACTAACCTACTAAAGCTTTTTTGTTTTATATGAAATAAGGTTTTTTTGAAAATTCCTTGAATTTGAAAAATGTTCTGTATGAATTTATAAAATTCAATTTTCACAATTAATTCCTAATCAGTGATCTTAAAAATTCTTATATATCTCAATTTTTATAAAAAAATAATTAGTTTGAGGTTTCGATCATTATATTGGATCCTAAATACTCATATTCGTATAGGATGACACGCCAAAATTTTATCATATTTTTTTATATGTATTATTGAAAAATAAATGTGATTATTTTTAACATCTGATCAAGTCTATAACACTATTTGGCTTTTATGGAGTGTTATTGGAAGCTTTTCTATTTTAAAATATTTGGTAAGACTTAATTCGTGTCGTATTTATTTTATTTCTGCAGCAGAGTTATGGAATAATAATGCGCGGACAGACAAACAGATGAAAATTCTGAAAAATAATATTTCTCTTTATCTACATATGTAGGTACCATTCCCCACGACAAATTAAAACAAAAAAATTCAAAGTATACCTAGATATGTAATATGTGAGTAAATTAGTATCATATATGCACATAAATATGTTACTGTGTAAATTGTCATACTCAAATAACCAAAAACAACCTACAATATGAATTTTCAAAAGGTCCATACATAATTTTTTCATTATACCAGGCACACACTCCTTGTATAAATTTATACATATGCATATGTAATATATTATTTTGAGATTCCTGCGATTTTGTTAAATTCTCGTTTTTTGATTTCTTATTATATCAACGAAAATGTTACAATTTTAAAAATATCTATTATAAACATGCCAAAATCTGGAATATTGGTATATGTATCTTTTGCCAGGTTCAAGTACTTCCGCCCACACTTGAACTATTATACATATGACGAAGTGAATCGTGAACAGCTTTTATATGTGGTTTATTTTTGGGTCTATCAATTTTCGTTCAATAGATCTGCACGCAAATAACATTTATAGGATATTCTGTTTCCTATTATGAAAATTTATAATTGGTTCCAAACTCGCACAACGCTTATTGTAAATTTAATTTATAACATGAATCATTCATCCGTAACGACTTTTGTGTTGGTTGACTGCAATAATGTTCTATTTCGAAGGAATTTTGATTCAATGGGAATGCAATAAGCTCTAGGATTAGAATTTATTCCCATCAAGGTGGAACGGAGCCGTGTTTCCGTAAGTTCCTAATTAAGCGTTTTTCGAAATCCCCTCGCCTTTGTACGAACGTAGTAGGTACGTGTACATAATGAAAGTAGTTCACGAAATCGTTCGTTTGCTTTCTATGCAAAACAACAAATTATAAAGCTTGTTTGATTTGATAGAGCAAATAAGAGCCTGCTACCCAGCACCTTCGCCAATCAACTTCTCCTTTTCTTTCCGTAAATCATTTGCATATTAAACTTTAATGTTTTAGAAGCAGTAGTGGTAAGCAAACGAGCTCCGGAGGTCAGACGGAGGTTCGTGGGTTAGGTAAGGGAAGGCGGAGGCCGGGGCACGAATAGAAATTTGTTCGCTTTAGCGAATGCAAACAGTAACGAGCTGGTTGAGGAGGATACATAAAAGGAAATAAATTATACGTGAGTACACATAATTCAAGGAAAAAGGATTTCTAGGACACTTGTAAAATATTTACATTCGCTCGGATATGCAAATAAAGTGGAATGTCACCAGCTCGCGGCTTCTCGAAGAGCTCGCTCCGAGGATTTTTTTATCGACCAAAGTACGCGAATATTGCCACATTCAATTTCTTGATTTGATTGATTCGCCGGCGGTCTTGGGGTTTGTTTTTCGTTTTCCTTGGCCTTCCTGAGTGAGTACACATGCATATTGCATACATTCGATTTTCTTTGGGCAATGGGCCAACTACTTTCGAATTTATGGCGCCTTTGTGTGATCCTGCCCCGATTGAATTTGCTTATGCAGATGGTACTTTTAGCTAGCTGATAAAATAGATGACAGCTAAATCCTTGCTGGATTTACGATAAAAAGGGGCGAATTTGCATCCATTATTAACCATTTACTGGAAAATTAACAACGAAATGAGGGCTATTGAAGCAAATTGCAACACAATTTTTGCAACACTGGGAAGACATAATAACCGGTAAATAAAACATCTAGAAACCGAGCCAAGCATAAAGACCCAATTCACATTGAAGCGATTATGAATAATTTACGCAAAAATTCATAAATTGCCGACCGATTTTCTGGTTTGTGTAAAGTTTTAAAATAAAACGCTTAAGGCCATCTGTCGGTTAATCCAAATTACAGCAATTAAATTTCATTTACGACATATCACCTGAAATTTATGCACCTATGCACCGCGCCAGATAGCTATGAAAAATTCGTTTAAGTCGCAGCCCGAGGCCCCAGGTCCAGACCAACTCCCCCGCTGTCCCGCCGCGTCCCGGACAGCAACTTGGGATCTGATATTCCCTCCTTTTTTTGGAAATTCGCAACCAAGATAAATATTGCTAGTGAGAGCTTATAATTTCAAATGATGAAATTATACGGGGAAAATGATAATTGCAGCACTTTAAGGTGGTCTTTTTTCTTGCGCAGCTCTGCCTCTTCTTATCGTTTCACTGTCTTGTCTTGCCAGCGACTGGATTTCGAGAGTTTTCTGACCGAGAACCGGACAACAGCCGGGAAATTATGCGAATTCCATTTGCAATAAATTGCCCGCTGAAAAAAGGAATCTTTATTAACAATTCTTTTGATCTGTGGCCTTTACGGAATAAATTTGCTCGCAAGCTAATTTTAGTGGCTATTCGCACAACACTGTCGACTACGATGGCGTTTTACAGTCTTCTCATTTTTATGTTAGTATATTCTATTCAATTCTGAAATTATTAAAACTGGAATTTTTAAAAAGTAATATGAAGCATTTAATAAAAAGATACTATCCTTGCCGTGGAAGACAGAAACGTTTAAAATAATTCACCATATTGCATGCAATTAACTTCAATTTATCATTCAATAACACGAATTAAAATAATTATCATGGCGTCATTTTCTTTCGGATATTTTCGCATTTAATTACATATCTTCAGAAATTTAATTTCAAAAATTCCCATCTCGTTATCGAGATAATTAGTTTGTTATTTTCATATAATTAGAAAGGAACGAAATCCGTCTACAATATTTGTTTTTACACATTTCAAATTTTAGCACATAACTTAATTAATATTATGAATGTTTTTGTTTTGTATTCTGCAAGTATTTTGTGCTTTTAAACTCTGGACGAAATATATCTAAGTATTGATTAAAATTGTATCTATCAGCAAATTAATTAAACTAATTTTGAATGATAAATTGGCTAATAATCTGAAAGCGGAAAAAGACAGTTACGTTAGATGACTTAACGATTTTCAATTCACTTTAATCAGTTTTTCATTTAAATGTGATTGGACATTGTCATGTTGGAAAGTAGCATAATCATTTACCACCTTGATGTTTCTGAAATCATTGTTAAAGTAAAGTAGTACCTACGTAGGCGTTATTATCTTTATACTTCTTAGAAATCAAAACTCCTAAAGTGTAAAGCAAAATTTTGGAACATAATTTAAAGTTTTTAGTATAGGATGCATGTAATTTGAATCGAATTTTTTCTGGATAATATTCTTATAAGATATATTTGATTGTAAATGCTTTAATTATACCTCTTTGTTTGGTGTTCCCATACGCATTGTATTAACAAGGGAAAATTAATTGAGGTATTATTATGAATATCTTTTAAGTAATTGGTTAATCCAAAAAATGCGGATTGTATAAAAAACAGAGCCTCCTATGTATTAAAATCCAGCACATTCGAACTCCTATATTTTCGCAATTACCCGAGTAAACGTGTTCGCCGAGATTAAGTAATTAAATCCTCACACAATTCGGTGACGCGTGTAATTGCATGCAAAGCGTTATTAAGAAAATCCATAAAACTTCCTTGGATCCAATTTTACAGCAGTGCTCTGTGTAAATCATTAACACTTTTCCGCATAGGCAGTCGCGAGTCGGGCTCAGTGTGTACGCGATGTGCTCGCGAGATTACGACCCCGGGGACCATATGGCATTCCATGAATATTTATTCCTCCATTCATTCAATAATAAACACAAGAAAATTATTTCCCAAGCAATCCATATTTATTCTTTTGTATGGGCCCGGACCGGATATACGTTTCGTAAGTTTTCCAAGGGAAATTAATTAAAATCCGCGCAGAGTCAACAAGTGGAAACACGCTGTTGTTGCATGGTGTGCTGCATGCAGCAGCTTCAACAAACTGCAGCGTCTGATTCATCGCCAGTTCTCATTAGAACGCGCGCGTAAACCCACTTAATTAGGTAACTGCATACTTCATCAAAATTTCCTCGCGAATTTCTCATGGAGGGCTGCGTCGACGCCAACGACACTCTGTTTATTTTCCCTCTGCTGGAGGTGCGCAGTCAGCGATTTTCCATTTGGAAGGAGATGGAAGTGCGCTTCATCCGCCGCGGTTCTATTCCGCGGAGTATATTTGCTTTTGATTAGCCCCAGCTGACTGGGAAATTTGCCGTCTTGAGACGTTCGCAGGGCGGATAGATGTGTTTCGAGTCCTTAGCCCTGCCATGACTCCTATTATAGATGGTGACGTTAATTGCGGCCGTCTTGTGCAGCAGCTGAAAATTATCTTGAAATATCAAGCACTATAAATTAGCTCCATAAATTTCCATTTTGTTGAATGTCACTCCGGAGCTCCGGGTGTGAGGAAATCTACTTGCAGCAGCCTCCAATTGCTAAGTCGCTCCATCCTGCATATGCATGAATAGGAGTGCTGGTGAGGCTGTGTGTGGGATCTTATTTCATCAATTCCAATTTTCAAAGTTGAACACAATACGGCGACGATGATACAATACATCGCCTATCTCGCACTCGCATATGCAACACCAAACGCAGAACGAAAAACAGGGAACAGATACTCGGCTAACTTGAATGTTGGCACGATATGAAATATGTTTGTGCAAATTTTCAGCATTGTGCGCCAGGCAAGATACATTTGTGAGAATTCAGCAACATTACAACAATTACCACTCCCCGTGCAGCCCCCCGGTGCTCCAAAACAGGTCTCCCTCCAAAGCACATATAGTTTCATATCTCGGGCGCAGGAAATATTTGAATGGGAGGCAATTCTGCAAACTCGGCGAAATTTTGTTCATTCCGTCAATCGGTGGCACAGCCCATCCCTTTCGCCAACTAGGCCTCCACCAGCAGCACCGCGTCAGCAAACCCTTTTACGGGGAGAGCAACACAAGCTGAACACATGCAAATTTATGTGAATTTGTGACAATAAAATTTGATAATAGTCCACGATAAGCATTCAATCTTAAAAGCAAATAGAATTTATCATTTTTCAGGACAATCAACCCCTTCCCCTAACAATCCCCAATAATCGTTTTCTTTTTATTGTTTCAATTGCAGCAGCAGGGTCAGCGCGGACGAAAGCCAACTACTGCTAATTTGCCAGGCAGCAATAATTTACGGTCCGTGGTATCACCTAGGCAACCGCAGCCAAAATCAGCCATTAGCCCTGCCCCCGCGGCCGCCGTGCCGCACCCTTCACCAAATACGACAACAGCCGCCAACACAAATCCCCTGGGGATCAGCGGCAGCAACGCTGTTACACCTGTGACCGCTCAACAGCAACAGCAGCAGCAACATCAACAGTCGGCGCAGTCGCAGGGGTCGCAGCAACAATCGCATCAAATAACAGCTCAGGTGCACACGATGAAGGATCAACCGCAGCAGCCTATGGTAAGTGCAGAGTCCTTTTTAGTAAAAGCCAGTATAAGATCAGTTGGATCATCCTGGCAAATACATACATCGATTCTTATTTCGTTTTCATTCTTGGTTTCCTGCGTCAACGTATTGATGTGCAAAGTTCTTTTTCTGTAAAATAAAAAGGGTTAGGTTTTAAACTGCGAGGATTACCTCTATTTCCAGAATAATTTTATAGCTGAAAACACGAAAATTGAGATAGATGTTATTTTGTTGAAAATTATAGAAAACATGTTAGTTGGTGTGCACTAATTGTTACATATTTCAGAAACTCCCCTCTAAAACCAAATCAAATTATGTTGACATGTGAATTATAGTTTTATTCGTCAAATTGGAAAGTAAATAATGATGTTAACGTAACTCTTATAATAAAAGCCGATGTACACTTATAACAAATCCGTCCGCATGACGAAAATTCGTCCTTTCACAGATAATCTCCAGCAGCCAAATGACTATACTTCGTCATTCATATATTGCAGTAAATAATTGATTTTAATGTTACTATAAATCCGAATATTTTAAAATGAAATGTTTATCAGAGATAATTCTACGAAAAAACTATATGACTTTTTTAAAGTCAGGTTCTTTTTATATATGTGGAGTGTATCATTTCTACAAATAGTGTCAAAGAACGTCGGGATTTGGTCAATGGGTTTGCAATTTATGTTGGACGGATAAGTGTTATGTTATTTACTATGTTTATTTGTTTGATTACATAAAAACCCAGGTATAATTTGGGACAATCAATTTCACCTATCAATAATTGATAAGTATGTGGTCAATGCTCCAATGTCTGCAAATTAAATTTAAACGAAAAGGTTTTTTGTATTACTTCGATTCGCAACATGTATATCATGAATAATAGGGAGACCACACTACACAAGCCAAAATGGGTCTTGCTGATCAAACCATAGAGGTTCGATATTTCCATAGACCAGTGGCTGATACAAAACAACATAGTTACTATTCCTGATTAGAAAACCTACATTAATTCCAAAAACTAGTTTATTGCAAAGAATATCGGCGAGGTCAGTAACGCGGTCAATATAAGGTAAAAGTGAATTGCACAGACAAAAAATAAATTAGAATTCTCATGCTTACGAAAAAACGGCATTCCAGAGCACTTATTAATATTGAACAAATTTGGAACAATAGTTGCATAAATAACAACAGGTTAACATAACTACCCTCAGAGATAAAACGAATGGTTATTTGGAGGTTATTTTCTGAGCAATCGAGTACTACATATTCAAGGATTATTAAAGATTATTTTCTGAGCGATCAAGCCATTTATGAAGCAATATTTGTCCAGTATTTTCTACCTCATCGCTGCATGAAGATTTTAATTATTTTCTAATAGACATTCTCGCAATGTACGATTAATAATAACTGACATTTTCCGCTTCATCCACGGTCTTGATGGCGGGAAATTTAAATATTTTAGCACTTGGAAACTATTTTCGTCACGACACGTCAGTTTCCTGTGTAATTACATATTTTTGTTGATTGAGAACTGAGAAAAAATATCAACTGACAATTTGGTGATTTTCTGCGAAATGGGTGGATAAGGATAAGGATGTTATCAATATTTTGCAGCGCGCTAAATGTCAGCTTTTGATGAATTCGTGATCTGTTTTAATTGTATAATAAAATTCTATCAAGAATTGACGGAATACTGAATCTAAATAAATTGGACATGTTTGACCGATTTCAAATTACACTTTATTACTGTTCTGCTGAAAATAAATATTTTTCATAACTTCTGCAATGTTGTCAAAAGCCTTTCTATACGCATACTAGTAAAAAGAAATGAAATATTTAGAAAAGTTCTCTCCAAACAGAAGTTTCACTACACGAGAAGCTACGAATAGAATTAAGATGGAATATATCATTTTATGGTAGAAAGTGCACGTCAATAACAGAATGATGTATATCACTTTGCTTTCAGAAACTGTGACCTTTTTAAGCTAATAAACGGCAACTTTGACTACATGAATACACCTGCCGTGAAATATATTTGGATAAACCTTGAAGAGTAGCTATATTTGAAAAAATATTATCCGTAATCTAGTGAAGCCCTATTGAATGAATCTATACAGTTTTGTTACTATTTTCAAGAAAACATCCTCTTGTTACAATTACATAACCTTTACTTATTTAAAAGTTTTCTGGAAAGGGATTTCAGCTGAAAAAAGTCTCTTGGTAATACCCTACTTCTAATTTATGTTTTCATAACAGCCCGAAGACTCCCATGGGGCTGAGATATTTATTATTCTATGTATTTTCTGGTTATTTCATTCAATTCCTCAATAAAATCTTTTATTAACGAACCTTTAATGATTAATTTTAATGTTTGGATGGACTGGAAACCCTCTGTCCTCTTCTTGTTTTCTAACTCTCAACCTTAACTAAAACCTTGAGAATGTTTTGAATACAAATGTTGACTTCATATTGATTCTGGAATCAATTTTTTTATTAAGGTTCCAATTTCAAAAATATGTCATTTAAACGGTTACATCCAGTTTTTGGACGAAAACCTACGTTTTGTTTTATTTGTAAGAGAAAAACATTAAATTATTTATAGTTATGTGTGGTACGGTATGACGTCGTAAATATGATGAAATAAAGAATAAAATCCCTTCTCTGAGAGTCTCGTTTTGCAAAAATATAACTACAGAATATCTTACTTAATTCCATCTTCTGCATTTATAAATTGTTTACGAAAATTTTGTTGCTAAAACTATGGCGTACGTCTGAAAATTTAATCCTCTTTCGTCTAGTCAAACTTCTACCTACACACGGGTCTTAAATCTCTGTTTTGTCTTAATTTATCTACTTACTTAAAGGCTCCGCTTCAATTTGTAGAAATTGAAGAGAAACACAAAGTCTATAATACCCCAAGAGTTAAAAATAGGAGCCCGACCTGTATTTTCATTACCCTCGCGTAACACCCTTCTACATTCCAATTATTTTGCTAAAAGTGGCTGAAACTTTTTCTATTTTCCTCCGCCAGATTCCCGTAAAGTCCCGCACCGTATTTAACTCATAATTAATTGGCTTTCAAGACAGAAGCTGTATTTTGTGCTTTTCGTTTTTTTATCAGGAATTATACGCGCACGTACTTAACAAACCGTCGCAGCTCGGAACCGGGAAGTCGTCCATTTAGGCAATTTTATTAACTTGAAAGGAAAAGTTGAGAACTTTCGTATATTTCCGCTAAAATCTATTTATTTTCTCCGAGTAACATTTTCCCAAGAAAAATGGCAGAAAACTTGCACTCAAGTTACGAAATATTTTTGTTGTTTTTTTTTCCTTACCCCCATTCCTCTCTCCCCGCTTCGTCTTCTCGCGCTTGGAAAGTCTTTTTCCGAATACATCAAGAAACCACCCGCTACACCGGGGATGGTAAAATGAGAAGACGGCTTCGTCGAACTCCACCCCACACCCCCCGTTCTGAAGTAAAATGAGTTGAGTTTCAGTACAGAAGAAGGTGGGGGTGAGTTAAAACTAATCGAAAAAGTTTTGCAAATATTGAGATTCAATTTAATTTCCGTGGAGGGTGCACATACAACGCACCCCCCTTATCCACGGGAATACTTCTGATCACAATGAAAACTTTATAGTTGTGTGTGACATGAAAGAAAAACTTCTTGTCGCCTGGCTGCCTGCCGACTGCCGCACCCTTTGCCCTATATCCTTCTCCGTCGTACGTTTCCCGTGGTTGGCTTTTATAAATATCAAATGAACGTACATATTTTAAATGAATAATAAAAATCGACATTGTACTATCATTGTTTGGGAAAAGAATTGTTGCCAGGACTTCTCGTCATTTAATATCAAGGTTCATCGGTTCATACTCGTAATAAAAACGATCTTATGCTCTCCGTATGTAGGTTTATACCTTATAGGATACGAATCGTATATTTTTTCATTGTTCTTTTAATCTTGAATCTGTTTACAAACAAAAGGGACATTTTGGATTATGACCAGCTTTTGTTCTAAACTGTATTTGACATAAATTGAGTTGAGGTCTCCTCGGGGATTTTAATAAAACTTTGTAGGAATGTTCATTTAGGGTCAAAAGTGACGAGTACATATGCAAATGAAAATTTGTAGGTCGCTTAATATTTTATGATATACCTTTTATTCGTTAATTTCCAAGATTTTTGACAAATTCATTAGGCTGGAAAGTTTGATATGTTGTTAATTTAAGATATTTACATAATTTGTACTTAACGAAACTTTGTGGGAATATAAAAAAAAATCATGCTGTCAAAACGTTAATTTACCCAATGTGACAGTTAAATATCTCGGAAGTACAAGTTTTGTTTTTACATACTGGCCATTTTTGACTCTAAGTGAACAAGCCTATAAAGTTTTATTAAAATCCGTGAAGAGATCTTAAATAAAAATCTGTTCCACGAATCCGAAGCTTTTGATGAAAGAAAACAATTCAAAATAAAAGTGCAACGCCGAAAAACATCATAACTTTTTAGCAATGTTGGCGCGCATCTATTAAATTGTTTCACTTGACCGTTAATAGCAAAGGACCAATTTTACTCTTACTAAGACAAAACAAAATTAACTTTTGTATTGACAGTTGATTTATTTATTACAATTATTTTGGGAATACTTTTAAGGATATCCTCCGTCCAAACCGTTATAAGTTTTGTCTGATATTGTTCATTACATTTCAGAACTACACCTGTAGTACATGTAATAAAAGGCGAAAAAATTCGTTTTTTGAAAAATCTCGTAATCGATTGGTCGGATGGCGCATAGCAAAAGCTAGAACACATATACATATATGTATATTGCCCAAAAATTCGCTATATAAAAAATTTTTGGTGTGCAGGTAGCCACTTTACCAATCTCGAAAAAATACCTACATATTTGTAAAAAAGTTGTTTATGGCCATTTTCACCCAATAGTAACCAAAGACGACTGCCAAGTATTTTATATAATTAAGAATTTTTCTAATCTATAGTTCTTAAACATGGAGATTACATTATACCACAAACGACTTTATTTATTTTTTATTTATTTTTATTTAATGTGTATTTTAAGAATTAAATACACACTGAAATTTTGTTTATTCAAGTTTATTTCATCTTTGTTCATAAGTCTGGGGTCACCGAACTTTCCCTACAAACTTCGAAAGAACTTGCAACTCAAAATTCAAATGATCGGTTGTTGGTGCCTAACCTATACTTATAAATTAAAATTTGCCTAAAACCTTTAATCAGGTTGTTATAATACGTATTTTAGTAATTATTGTTGAAGGAGGAACCCTTACAATTTCTCCATCTCTTTATATCAATAATTTATTTTACTCGTAGCCTGTAAGTGCTATAATGCTGACATTTGGAATAGGTATTCACATTTATTGCACTTATAAGGTTATGAAATAAAATCTTTTAAAGACATGTTTTTAAAATACCTTCACTACATTTAAAGTGGAAATTACTTGCTTTTATTTGCATATAAGAAGATTCTACTAGTTTACGAGCTAGTCTTCCAATATGTAGTTGAGTCTGTCAAAAGTTCGTATAGAAATCCATTCAGAACTCAATTAAATATAGCCATACTGACTACGGAACCCTACATTGCGCATGGTTTGACACGCACTTGGCCGGTTTTTTTTAAACTTGACTAAAATAAATCCTTAAATTTAGAAAATCGTCTTTCTTTTCAAGAACATACAAAAGTGGTTCGTATATCTCCATGTCCTTCAATATTTCGTTTTTGTAAAGTATTGCATCGATTTGATCATCACAGAAGTGGCTCAATCTTCGAAAATGAGAAAAAGGGGGAGGTATTATTGCTTTGAATAAGTTTTCCCCGTTTTCCTTTAGACGCCTACTGGAAAATTCACAAACGTCTCTATAAAACACATTCGATCGCAAGGCATGAAAGAAACGACTTAAATTTGCCATAGCATGCCAACGACCTTTCACATAAAATCCTCAGCCTACTCCTAACCTACCTGGGAGAAAAACGTCGTACAAAACGAACTCATTTTCCGGGTTCTCATAAAACGCTGGTGGGAACGTGGGGGCGTGCAAAGAACATCAACGCCAACAATAACAATTTATTTCCATTTCGCGTTTTCCCTGAAATTTCCCTAAAAAGTCAATTTGGGTCATTCAGGTCACAAACACAAGCCTCGACAGGAATTGGAATGCAGAAAAAAAGCGGATATAAAAGAAAGGGAAATAGAACTAAAAAAATGAAATTCCAATAAGTAATCGCCAGGACAACTGATAAAGTATACCGTGTGGGAGTGATGCATACTCTAAGACACTGGACTCGTATCGTCTTGAGAACGCAAAAAAAAGTTCGTTGAGGAAATTAATTAAATTTTAATGCTGTAGGGAAGAGTACAGGATGAATATTTAATTGAAAACTTAGCCAAGCGCGGAAGTATCAATTCTGCTTTTAATCAAATTTCAGGATGGGTTTTCTTTGAAAATATTCCGTTGACGAAATTTTTCCATCGATTATTAAAATCGCTGCAGCCGAAATTTCTACGCTGCGCTATCTCTTCAAAAGTTCACGATTCATTATGCTCTGCAAACGAGTTGAACGTTTTATTTCTTTTTCGCGATATATATTTTTTTTTTGCATTCCTCTTGTAGCATCATCGCTGAAAAGGAAGAAAAACTGAATTCCGGTCTCGGCCCAGCAAACCCTTCACAGTGGGAGGATGAAGCGAAGGAGGCAACAGCATCAAGAGGAAGATTTAAATTTTCTCGGCGAAAATCTATAAAAGGCAAAATTTTTTCCAATTACCAATCATCCACTTTCCCATGAAATAATGTCCTGTAGAGGTGGTCCCGGCTCCACTACCAAGCCATCAGGCAGTTCTCGTTCGTTTCCTTTAGCAATATTTATACGTTGAATGGAAAAGGGGTTTTCCTCTAATTTTGTCTTTTCTCAGGCCTCCGACTACCCTCCGAACCCCTACCGACTGCGCTTGTATGTACCCAATTTTGTATGTAAGATTGAGTATACTTGTAGAAGAACGTCTATACTGTATGTAGTGCACATCGTCGGCATATACCATCTTCAGCAGCATGTACCACCGCGCGATTGCCAGCAACCAACGAGTACATCGTCTCGTCTTTTTAGAGTCGCGCACAAGCAATTGCGCACCTTCGATCTCTAGACACATGCATATTACATACACTCATTGCCTCCAAAATATGAACATCGTTGGCCCTTACAACAGCCAGCCGGGGCACCCTTTTCCCCCTGAGCAGAAGGAATTTTCATACGTATATTGCTGTTGGTGTGCCGATGTACATAGGTTCTGTTTCTACAGGATGCGGGACAGAGGGTTCCAGGTTTTGGTACGTGCACAGTACACCTATAGCCCGGCTACCCGGCCGGGTGGAGGCACGTATGCGAAGGCTCTAAATTTTAGAATAACACAACCTCTCGGAAAATTCTCAAAACCTCCTATCCGAAAAGCCCGGTGAATACAATTTTAAGTCGTAGCACCCCTCTTCCTACCCATCCCAAACCGGGGCGCTCACCCGCTATGGTACTCATGTTGGACTCCCTTGCTAAACACATACTAAATTTCGAAAGTTCACGTAAATCCCTGGATTGCATGACACTAACACATACATACCTTTTGCGATGAAGAAGAAGAAGCGGGAGCGACGACTAGGAAGTACAGAGAAACCCTGCGAACCATCCTTCGGATGTTCCACCGAAGAGCTCCAGGAAGACTCCTGCTCCAAGGATGTTTGGAGGTTCCGAGTGGGCTCGCCTACTACCCTACCCGCACTTGTCGCTTCTTCTCCCCCCCTCTTACAGTTCGCCACCCTTCTTCCAACCCCGTCCAGTGCCCCTAAACTCACACCGGTACAGAGGGGGTACATTCTGTTTTGGTTCGTTGTACAGCACGAGGAAATTAATGAGAAAATTTTATCATACGTATGTGTGCATTATTAAAGGTAAAAGAAACTTTCCGCACCGAGTGCACACATACACGCACCCGTGATTATGATAAGTCATACCTTTCTATACATAAATCAGACAATTTTACAATTTCGACTCGAAAGACGCTCGTCAATGGAATGGAGGCTCCTGTTCATCCCGTACACTTTTTGTCCGGGTTGGCGGGGTGTGGAGAGCCGAGTGTGAGGGGTTCGGGGAGGCGTCTCTATTTTCTTTTCATTTTTTGAATTTAAATATGAATGGATGTGATTTCAAGTAAATTAAAAACTTCTTTTCATTTGATGTTTTCTTTGCGACTCTCTCTGCACAAATTAACGAATTTCTACGGGCAAATTTCTACATTTGTGCGGGCGGACGACCTGAAGGCGGGCCTAGATCGCCCGAAAGCCGCTCCCCCTTTGTTGTGTTGCACACTCCCCTTACCCCCCGTCCAATCGATGTTCTGTAGAACTAATTTTATAGCTGAATTCTAAGAATACCACTACTGCGGGCATAGCCGAATTCTTATGCATCCTGCCAGGAGCGCCTCGACGCGGGAAAGGGTCGGGCGGTGCGGACCACGCTTTTAGGGTTGTATTCAGCTCTGAAAGGTTTTTTGAAATTTGAATTTAATCTCCGACGAAGGGGTACAGCGGAATTCTTCAAAAGAATTAGTTTTGTTTTGGGTTCGAGGTGGTTTCGGAGCTTTTAATAAGAAAAAGGGTGTGTTTCACAAAGACTTTTAATTATCAAATTTTTACATACATAATTCAGGCAATTTAATTTTAGTTTGAAAACTATTTCATCTACATCTCATTCCACAGGCTTGTATTGCTAGGACTAGCTATGCACTGCTCGCCAAATTAAGGACATACTTTTGCCTTCTATCTACATCAAGCCATTTTGCGCGTCAGAAATTTCAAAATTGAAACATTTGCAAAATCTCACCCAAGGTTCCATTAACATAACCGCTGCTATGCATAATTGCATTTTTCAGTATCCAATTTAGTATTTAATTCTTCAGGATCTCGTCAGAAAAAAATAGATTTTAATTAACACATTTAGCTATCTCTTAAGGAATAACCGTATTTGCTAAAGGAATGTTTGGGTAAAATAGGTAAATATGTATGTATTTATATTGACTGAAAATCTGTCATCATCTCAGTCAAAATTCGGCATGGTATCGTTATCTAAAACACTAAATTCATTATACAAAAATAACCCAAATTAGAAAATGAATTGACAGTACAAGAAAAAAATTTTTCGTTCCGTATTTTTCAGAAATTATGTTCTAACTCCCCGTGAATTCGGTTTGATATCTCTATCCATCGCATTATTCCGCCCTTATCACTGAATCATAATCATTTCCTTTTGAAACTTTTCTTTCCATTCTCTAAATATAATAATTTTTGTAGATTTATCAAATATGTATTAAATATGAAAACCTCAGCACAAAAGTTTTTATTTTAACAGCACATTTCTCAATTATGAAACTTCAAAGTCTCTTCATTTTAATATTCGTTTATGTTACAAAGCCAATGATAGATAACTTTGATAGGATTTTTTAGATAATATACTTGCGTTTTTTTCTGCATACGCGAGGAAAACGCAATTTATAAATATGAAAAGTAAAATTTTCCATCACGCCTTGTTTTTGGGAAGAATATGTCACAAACTAGATAAGACCGTATTTGAAGCATTTTTGAAGATTAAACACTAATAATAATGAAACCGAAAAGAGCTGTGGCTCAACCGAAAGCGTGAATCGTAGTTGTTCTTTGTAAGTGTGCGCTAAGTAGTTGTGGTTTTACTGCATACATAACTTATAAAGAAATTGATTGGTTAACTGAAAAAAATGGAATTTAAGAGGAGTCTCGAAGATTGAGCGCTTTAGTATAAAAGATAAAGACTCAAAGTTTTATCCGACCAACATTTCAATCATCTATAAGAATCCGTTGTTGTGTGCCGAGTTTTTCAAAATGACCAAAATATGAATTTTTATATAGAATTTTTAAACCTATTTTTCTCGGAAACGTTACGTGATGGAACATTTTCGTTTGTAAAATTGTAATCTACAGAAAAATTCTATGCATAATTTGCTCAGTAGCAAAATAATTTCACTTAAAATTCAATGTGCATCCATGCATTTTAGGACGGACTTTTTACCATAAGAGGACCAGCTTGTGAAAAACATCTTAAAAAATAATGGTCTTGTATATTTACCTGAGGATAACTCTTTCTGACGTGCCGAAGTTAAGGGTGCCTAATTTTTTTCCTAATTGTTCTCAGTTTCATTACGCGAATATTATTTTAAAAAGTTCAGACAAAGGTAAAATTTGACCCTTTCTTATTTTCTATATTGTAATTATCTGTTGCAAATCATAATGACATGTAAACATATGCATGAAGTAAAAATTAGTTGCTCTGCGAAAAAACGACCATGCAGTTTTCGTAATAGTCGTTTTCGAAACGTTTCAGTCCCATTATTCGAATGTCGTTACATAAAAATATGCCCAATTCCTCTATCGAAGGCGGCGAACCTATTTTTTACTCCCTTTTTTTTCTTGAAGTCAATTTCCTTCGTTATTTAATTTTGGTTTCATTGATTTTCCTTTATGTTCTTGATCGACAATCGAAATTGATTAAACACGTACATTGCATGCTCAATAAGTACACGGGTCCTTATCGATTAATTAAAGATTTAAAGGGCGACGAGCGTACACAAGATAGTTTTTATCTTGATTACCCTTCTCAAATAAAATAGGTAATCAATGTGTATACAGTCAGGCGACCATGGCGGGCGCACTCCCCTCAAAGGGGTGTTCCCTGTTTATACGGGTGAGAGGGGGAGAAAGCAATTAGAAAACTTGAAAACGCGCTTAATAAAATTTATCGCGCAAATTTATCTTCTCCCAAAGCCTTGTAAATTTATCTTGGGTGGTTCGCTTTCAGCTCCCTTTTCTCAAGAAAACAAAGCAAACCGAGTAAGCACTCTGGTATTTTATTTTTGTAATCATTTTCGCGAAGCCCTCACATATTAAATTTTGTTTCATCTATAGACTACCTCAGTTAATTAAATTTCCTTTTAAAAGATGAACACCGAATATTTTCGGAGATTGGTTTACTACGATCTCTTTTGACGATATGTAGAAAAAGTAGAAAGTGTGAGCCAGGGTCACGGTGACGAAATGCGCAAAAATTGCCGCCTGAGGGAACCGAGCTCTTTCCCGGGTTGATTGAGTTAAATCTACCGCCGTCGCCGCCGCCGCCGCCGCCGCCCCTAAGCCATCGCACCACCCACCGTCCGCCACCTCACATGTGGCACGCCCGATTTAAGTTCAACCCCGTGATACCTGACCCCTGCATCCTCCCAAAAAAAGAGCGACTCAACCAAACCCCCTGAGACCTATTCCATTGAAATTCGAGTTTGTACAGAAAATTTAATAAGCTCAATGAAAGGGAGTCGGCTGGTATTGGTGAATGGTTTATTTCTTTGAGAATTTCTGTGCTTTTTGTAATTTGCCCAGACTTTTTTTTTGGTTCACTTTGAAATCGTCTTTTCAGACTCTGTTCCAGATCGAAGGAACGGGAGGCGTATCCCCACTGGGAAATTTTGCTCGGATAAATCTTTCCCTAATCTTCTTGCGATAGGGATTTGTTTTATTGTCGTAATTAGTCGTGTTTTTGCTAAGTGAGTTGTTAATACCCTGACAGAAAAAAAAACACAAAAAACGAATAACAAGAAGGAAAAGAATATTGAAAAAATCCAGTTCCCAGTCGGAGTGCTCTGAGGTATGCAAAATTTAAATGTTCGCCTCTATCGCACGAACAGGTACAACCTTTTCATTCTAATCATTTATGCCCAGATGCCAGGGGCTTATCCGCTAAACATAATCCCGCTTTTAAGCTCCTCTCTGTTCATCGTCGCCGACTGCTTTAATATTAACGAGATGAATCCTTTTTTCTGCATTTTGCCTCTATTATGTTTTGGCTTTACTTTGCCCAGCCATCGCACCGCACCGCGCCACACCGCACCGCACCGCAGCGCGTTTTGTGCGCCTATCTGGCCAACGAACCTTTACACGAATCCCGCCAAGGGTTAGTCAAATGAAGAGAGCTTTCAATTATATTTTCACATTAATCTCTCCACGTTGTAAAAAACGACCCGTCCTCTAAACTCACCCCCATCTCGCCCCACTTTACCGCTCATGTTTTTGTTTTGTTTTGTTTTCAACACAAAATTTATTCAATTCCATTTCGGTTTAATTATTTTACATTTAATTAAATCGAAGAAATGTTTGCCCTCGACTCTCTTGCAATGGAGGAATTTTGTGAGTTTCTTTTTTGATTTTTCAATTGTTGTCTGATACCGCCGCTGGTCGAGCATTGTGTGGCATTTAATTAAAACATTGTTTTCCTTGAATTAGAGAAGTCTTGAACTCGCTTACCATGTTACCATTTCCAGATAACTTGGATATTTGCTGTATCTTCAAATTGAATTTGAATTGTGATGATTGGATTGTGGCAAAACTTGAAAGTCTACTAATTGCCTATTGAATTCTGTAAGCTAAATTCAAATGGAAATATTATTGCAAATTTTGCATAAGGTTTTTAGACATCTCTCTGACTACATGCAAATTGTCTATAGAATTAAATTATGTTGAAATAACATGGGCATGCATGCGGTGTTGCAACTTGTAAAGTTTGTGTTGGCACCGAAAACCTCTTCGTTCAAATTTGCGAACAAAGTAGTTTTAGAATCCACCACAACCTTGTAGAGTTAGGATTATACTCTACAAACAAAGATGAACGAAGTAATTTTGTGTAGACAAAATAGTCAAAACCAACCTGCAATTCCAAGAATCTTGTGAAACTTATCTTTATTGAAGCTTGAAGCATTTGTTTGTTTACCTGTTCGGCTGTCTAAATATACATATATGGCTTTGTAAATCCTTTTGCCATGTTTGATAAAAATCGATTCGGATCTTCAACTTTCACCACAGTCCAAAAAGTTAAAAATATGTATATGAAGTGATAAAGTGAAACTAAATAATTTCAACTCTGTATTAATTGCTTTCGATCATATTATTAATTATTTCGTATTATCTACATAAATATTTAATTCGAAATTGTTTTGCGAAATTATTCAATTTCAAAATTATTGTGAAAATTTCCTTGAAACCTTAGGATTTACTAATATACCATATTCGTAATACTTTCCAAAACAATGTTGATTTGCTTAACTATAGCAAAAATTGCAGAAATTGCAACCTATGGAAAATTATAAAATGTCGTCAACAGTGTTTTAAACGTTTGTTATTTTTATACGTTTAATTTGATGTCTAATGTATAATTTCGGTTATTAATCTTAAAAAGTACAAATTTCGTATATGGCTCTATCCACTTATCTCAACCAAAATGTAGGTACTTTTATTAAGCTTAAACATTATCTTTACATCCTAATTAACCTTGAGGGTGATTTCACCCCTTAGGGAGTGTTTACCCGCTAAAAATAAAAATAAATATATACATATGCCGAATATTGTGGTGAAGGATCAAAAATTATGAGAAAAATAAAGTAGGAAGACGAAACCTTAGACCGTGTCCTTGTTACATAAAACTCAATTTTAAAGATGTAAGAAGTCTTGCGTAATATTACAAGACGGATAAGGAAACGGTTTTTGTGTACTTTTACACTATGTTAAATACATAGCATGTTTATCACATATTGTGATTTTGCGCAAGAAAAAATACGTATGTATATGAATTTTTCCCTTACTTTGTACAATTGCACAACCCTCTAAAATTACAGATGTAAAAAAAGAACAAAGTTACGTACAATAATAGTAGTCAGTAAATATCTTTGAGAGGACAAAACCAGTAGTTGGTATCTCGGTTTCATTATTTAGAAACGTGTCCGTAGATTCCTTTCGACCTCGCACTACATTAAGGGATGTTACATTAAAAATTGCTCCATCTTATCTACCTCCACAATGTTTTAGTGATGCCTTACTAACGAAAGCGGTGTTACTTGGAGAAATTACGACTTCACGTTACGCTACTTCACATGTTTTATGCTTTTCCTTTAAATTCAAATTTGCAACAGAAAAAATAGAGATGGTCTAGAATAGAGTTTAAGTAAATAAATAGAACATGACACCGATGCTAAATGAACAACAAACAAAAACGAAGGCCAACACGGCAGTCAGGCCGACAAAACATTAATAAAACGTTGGCCAAGAAATAGTTATACACCACTTCGAATGTTGGCTGCAAAACAGAAATAGGCATAATTAAAACTCATTAAGAAGCATCCACTGAACTCAATATATAACTTTTAACATCTGAAATGTCCTTCGGAAACTCGACGCTGCACAGACCTTCGCCAGAGCACGCATCGTCTCTGCATTTGAATTTCTTCCTTTTGCCCACATGTTCTCTAAATTAATTTGAGGTTAAAACTTGTTTGTAAAACAAATTGAAACTAATGAACATGCAATTTATTTATATGCATTCAGTCAGAAAATCAAACGAAAGAGTAAAAAAAATGCGAAAAAGCACAGAGCGAAACACATTTTACTGCATCCGCATCTTATCCGCTGCATATGTTCAGCTTTTCCGCGAAAAAGTCACAGAGAAACATGTGAACTACAAACGATGCCTAGGGAGAGAGAAATCACTGCCAATGCACAAATTTGCTTCATTCTTTAACGATGTTGTTTTATGCTACTCACTGCCTGAATGAGGTTTAGTGCAGTCTCATTGCAGACGGCGTAACACTTTCGAATAAAATAAAATCGCCGTAATGAGTGTCCACATTCGAATGACCTTGGAGTGGCCACTTCTCGCTGATTTGATGCGAAGCCGGGCTCCACCGGGCTCCCCCGGGCTCCAGCCCCAGCCTCCCGCGCGGCCCATTCATGGCGAGTGGGAATAGAGGCCCCATGGGCCGCCCTTCGCGGACTGCCAGCATTTATTTGAGCAAAATTATGAAACGGTGGGAATTATCTTATTCCAAATTGAATTGTGAACTGCTGCAAACTCTTCAAAATGTTGTTTTTGGAAATAGACAGGGAAAAATATTATTTTATGGCTTCCTGAAAGAGGGAATGAGGTTGTAGTTTTATGGAAAAAATGAATACACCAATTTGTTTGCTTGTTTTTATTTTAAAACAATTTAAAAGTGAAAATAGGAAAATTTAATATCGCCCCAAGCCAAAATAAGCTTCATATAAGAGAAAGCTTCAATTTGCATATTTTCACAATCTCAATGTCGAAGAAATATGTATGTGCTTCAAAACCTTAATTTGTAAATGAAAGGAAGTCAGTCTTTACTAAAACCGTCTTATGTAAGTTATTTGTTCCAATTTTAAAATTTAAGATAGTATTGTATTATAATTCTCTCAATTTTAAATAACAACTAAAGAAAAGAAATGTTTTTTGAGTTTTATTTAAATATTTAATTATCTGTAACTTACGAGTATATAAAACACGGCTATATATACTTTTTATGATGTATTTTCAATTTCTATATTAAATTTAATTTAACTCGCAACAATAAGTATGGTGGTTTTTAAGACTGACAATGTTTAACTGTTTTAGAATAAATTCTCCTAAAATTTTACAAAAATTGATATAACAGTGTTTTTGAGGTCATTAATTTCATATTTGGTGTTTAATTTTTAAAATTTATTATATAAAATACCAAAATACGGGAGGATCATTGAAGCTAAATTAAATCGTACCGAAATGCATTTTTTTTCTTTTCAAGACCTCACGCAATCAAGCATATAAAAATTCCTTTTATTATGCATCTTGAAACTTTCAGTATTTTTGCGATTTTTTCCTTCTTACCATATTTACATAGATCATTATACATCCCAAAAAAAAGCGGTTTTCAGTTGCAAGAACTTATGCTTCGAACGAGATTGGGTTAGAATTTTATGTGAGCGACACGATCATAATTTTATGAAATATATTAAGAATTCAATTAATATATCTCCTTGACCAAACCAGACCCTTCTCAAATTGAAGAGGTTTACCTTGGTCGTGAAATGAACCCCAGAACAAATTTGTCATAGTAAACCACAAATGCGGAATGTCGTTAGGAACAGTCCTTTAGCGTTTCAAAATATTTCCCATGGAAATTTGACTTGATGCTTGCTCCATTGAGTACTCACTATAAAATTAAGCCGTAAATCGAAAGTCATGGTGATTACCGCCACTGGCGCATACACTGTCCATTCGTTTGCATTGGAAGCGAATTTGAGCAGGAGGCCGCAACCGGAAAAGCCTTCTTTCATAGCTCAATTAATGCCCGGTCGAGGAGGCCCTATCTAACAGGGTACTACTATTCATCCGGCTCAATTTGTTCCTGCTTCACGACTATTTACAATAAAGAGATAAATTCTGTTAAAAGCCCTTTTAGCTTAATGGCAGTTCATAATGCTATTAAACAAGCGGGAAAGACTGTAAGAAGTGAGTGCGCGCATGGGTCTGGGAACCCATAGCGCTTCCAGGGATCGCCTCTTTAATATATCAAATTCCCATAATTAACGGATGTATCATAAAATTTTAAAGGTAATTGCGTTAATTGTAGCCGTCCTTTAATTTTGCCTCGCAGTTTTCAGCAAACAAGCACACTTCGCATGGGAAGGGGGGAAGTTTGAGATGATGAAAGCATCAAATCAGTTTTTAATTAACTTTTAATAATCCCCGAGAATGGGTTAAACTACATTACGACTTTTTCATTTCAGGCTCCAATGGCCTTCTATCCGACGTGGCAAGCTGATCCCTCGCAGGGATGGCAAAACCAGTTCATTCAGCAAATTCCACAGAACACACCAGCGATAACATCGCTAAATTCCATTGAATTCCAGCCACAGGTAAGTGCCACTTGTCTGACGAACACTCGTGCGACAATGTTTGGGACCATTAGGCAGTTGTTGCCTTTCGTCGCCTTCAGCGGCGTCTTGTTACAATCTTGAAAAACTGAAGAAAAATTACGAAAGAAGGATGCTATGATTATTTGAAAGGATGAAATTAGTCAACATAATTGTAAACTTAATTTCACTCTATTCTAATTCGAATATCTCTACAAGGATTAACGAACAGTATGTTTTGATAGTAAATTACATCTAATGAAATAAATGAATTTAGCGATTTAATATTTCAAATTGGAACTAATTCGATTTTGTATAAGACCCCTATAATGAATTCTATTGGAATCGAATCGAAAAAAGCTTAGAAAAGCCTTTTTGAAAACGATTAAGGATCCCAAAACATTCATACATTCATCTCAATAACTTCAAAAAAATAACTTTTTCATTCAAAGTATTGTATTAAGAGAATTCCACTGGAAAAGTTGCATTATTTTCATGCTATGAGCTGAAAACTTACAGAAATCAAAGGTAACTAAAATGAATTATTAGTAAAATCAACATTTTATGAAGGAATTTTTATCCAAAGAGGCCTTTTTTAAGCTCCTTTCGATTCGATTCCAGTGGAATGCATGGTAGGGGTGCTATCTTGAAATTAATTTGTTAAATTTCAATGAAAAATGAAGAATCCTTTTTCTGAAACACGTAGAAGTAAAATGTTTGAGGATATTTCTCGTTAAAAGTAATCAAGCTTCAAAGTAATGAGTGGGATGTTTCATAAAAGATTTATTTACGAAACATAACATGGGTTATTCATTCTTTAAGAACATTTTTCATAAACGAGTAGCTCGGAAAGGAAATATGTTTGCCTTGCCTTCAAAGGATGTAATTGGTGCAGTAAAGTACACCGGACTTATTTGTTTTATTCAGTACATAATTAAATACTTACTTTAACTACACACAATGTTCTGAACAAATAAAGGAGAATATTACCTACAATTTGTGCTTTTCCTTACAATTGAAGTTTATTTGTGTATTATTGCAAAGCTTTATTATGCATGAATTGAAATAAACTATGAAATTCGTGTCGTATTCATGAGTAAGACCACAGGTATAAAACTCTTAAATCCTTAAATAACTCCGGTATGACAGAGAACATTTTTAAAAGCAATTTATTCGTAGAATCTAAAAAAACACGTTTGTTTTTGGTCATATGTATAAATAAATCTTTTGTGAAGTGAAGTTGTTCCATGAATTAAAGTAATATTTTTTCGTCTATTATAACAAAAAAAAACAAAAAAACAATTCAAGTAATCATTTGCATAGGGGGCTCATCTTAGATCATATATATAAACATGAATATATTTACATTTACAATACGGATGGTAAAATAATAGAAATAATAAACCGTCTTATCTACAAAACTATTTTGGGAGACCTAAATGTTGCTTTATGCTGATATGGGAAATGACACTTCGATGGGTATATCAGCATAATAATGACCCAAAACACATCGAAGCTGGTAAAAGACTGGATAAATGAGAATTGCCCGAAAGTGGCGAGAATCCTCTTAGTTAAGTTTTTAACTTTTCCTGTTAAATCATCATTTTGTCAGTTTGAGCTGGTTTAGTCTCTAACTTTTAAGCTAATTCATTTCCCAATAAATAAAATTAGGGATATATCTACATGAAGTTCTGGTATTGGAATGATTGCTATTATTTCGCACAACTCAATACCATATATATTTATTGAGAATTTTTCTTTAAATCTTTGAATAAAAAGTTAAGTTTTTCGGTCCGCTACAGTACGAGCTTCCAAAGGACTGTAGCTGCGCTTGATTTCTACTAATAGTACTTAATTTTCAGAGTTACACATACCAGCCAAATGGATACGTGCAGACGGGAATCGGATTTGATCCGAACTACGGCCGGACCTACGCTGCTCCGGTGCAGAGATACGAGTTCCAGACGCAGCAGATCGCCCCCATAAACCAAGTGTCGCTGCAGAGCGTAAGCTTCGCCCCGACGGTGACATACGCCGGGCAGGTGTCAACGGCCCCGGCCCCGCCGGTCGTGCTGCCCAACGCCCAGCAACAGCAGGCGCAGGGTGCCGGCGATCTGAACAAAACCGTGTCGGGAAACGACATGCCTGGATATCCGCGGGTGAACAGCGTGCCGCCGCGCTCACTCAATTGTAACGGGTATTCAGGCGAGTTTGGCGGTAACCAAAACCAGACACAGCAACAGCAGAACAGTAGCTCCAGCGCGCAGCATCAGCAGCAGCAGGCCCAGCCCCAGCAGCAGCAGCAGTCCCAGCAGCAGCCGCAGCAGGGGATGCACCCGCCGCAGCAGACGTCCCAGGCCCCGCAGTCCCAGCAGCAGGTGCCCCAGTCTCCGAGCAGGAGCCTGATGAGCCAGAACCAGAGGCACGTTTCCCAGTCCCCGAACCACATTCCCCAGTCGCCCAGCAGCCACATGCAGCAGTACCCCATCCAGCCGTCCCCGAACCACAGTCAGCAGATGATCCACAACCCGCACCAAGGGATGCACACCCCCAACCCCCAGCAGCAGCAGCCGAGCCACACCCCATCTCCCAGCCACTCGCAGATGAACCAAGACTGGAACTGGAACAGCCAGCAGCAGGGCGGACCGTCGGACATGTTCAACCAAGCGGACCGGGTGAACCTAAACACGCGGTTAAAAACGATGATCCTCCGGAAGAACGATCCCAAGGACATGGCTGGCCAGGACCAACTGCAGTCCCAGGCCGCTCCGGCGTCGAACAACTCCAGCCAGCAGTCCCAAAACCAGACCGGTCATTTTTTATCGTATAGCCACCACCTCCGAGGCGATTCCCTGAACGCCAATGGTTCGAGCGTAGGCCAGCAGCATCACCAGCCCTCGATGCCTGGTAATGCGCTCTCCGAACCTCTCGGGGGTGGTGGCGATCAGATCTGGAAACCGACCGGGCAAACGTTCAAGAAACCCGGCAGCTTCCAGAGCTCTGAGCAGCAACCCAAGCTAAGTAACAAGAACAAAACTGAAGTTGAAAAGAGCATCAACGATCCCGGAGGCGGGAGCCTTGCGACCATTCCACCGCATCCCGACCCGAAATCAGAGAAGTCTGTCTATCCAGGCGTCGGCGGCTACAATCCGGACCACACCAGCCAGTGCTATCCAGCCGGTCCTCCGGGTCAGTTTCACATAAAACAGGAGCCCGGACTCTCGCAGACGAAAATGGAGGGATACGAGCGGAACTACCAAAACTTTATTCAATACGCTGACTATTGCCAGACACAAGTGCAGGGACAGACCCCAGGACAGGACTACCAGCAGCAGCAGAATTACCAAAACTCTAATTTTTACTCATCCAATTACCAGAATTTCCCGACCTACGGTCAGAGTTATCAGCAGCCGCAACAACAGTCCCAACAGACCCAGCAACAAAATTCGTCTTCCTTCTGTCCGCCGCAAAGTCAGCCGCTTCAAAATGCTTCCAGTCATTCAAAATCTTCCGCGGCATCCCGCAACGCCCCACAGAGCATGCTGGTGGACATGGACCGCAAACCAGACGCAAGTGCAATCCCTCCCCAGATAAATTACGAGAAGGAGATCCCGGCCCATGCATATCCCATTCCCAATCGATTCATGCAACATCCACTTTCGGGAGAGAAGCAGTCCCCCGTTGGAGACCAACCCCCGGAGAACATGGACCTCGACAAGATTACCGGTTACCCTTTTCTGGGAGAAGGTGGACCTGCAGCTATTAAAGACCCTGTTGGATACTCGTGCTGTCGTCAAGGAAGCACACGAGTGCCTACCATGGAACATCTCAAGGATGGCTCCTGTGTCGGCCTCCAGACGAAGGACGAGATCTTAGAAGAGGACGAGGAGGAGGCAACCAGCTCTGAGCCCAGCGCTGAGCCCAAGCAAGAGAAAGCTGCAGAAGAAAACTCAACAGAGACGTCAGAGGAGGCGACAACAATCACCGAAGAGGTCAAGGTGAAGCAGGAGCCGAACGTGCCCCTGTTGGACACCTCAGACCGACTAGAGAAGGGGACAAAACCAGAAGTCCCCGACTGCGATTGCTTCCCATCTGACAAAAATCCACCTGAACCCGGGAGCTACTACACACATCTTGGTAAGGGCATGCTGCGTGGCGTCGTCCTCCGAGATCCTTCGATAAATTTATTATTTTTTTAGGCTCGTCTGCCACCCTTGCCGAACTTCGGAAGGAGATCGAAGATCGTTGCGGCATCTCTGGGCGGCAGCTGAGAATTGAGAAAGTCGTCTACACGGGCAAAGAGGGTAAAACAACACAGGGCTGCCCTCTGGCCAAGTGGATCATCCGAAGGGCCGACCCCGAGGAGAAGATTTTGTGTGTAGTAAAAAGGAGACAAGGACACAAGTGAGTGACCGACTTGCATTAATTGGAACCTTTCTAGACAATGCCAGTTTTCATTTTCCTCCCCTGCAGGTGTAAGGCCACATTTATTGTGGTTTGCATGGTAGCGTGGGACGGAATGCCACGCCTTGAAGCAGACAACGCCTACAAGATGCTGATTGGAAAACTTAACAAATACGGATTGCCAACAACAAGAAGGTGTGCAACTAATGAAAATCGAACGTGCGCCTGTCAAGGTACGTATGACCCGTTCAACCTTTTCCACTAAAACGTTAGAGATACCCATTTATGTAGTCAAATTATGTTTTTTAAAAAACAAAATACTTAGAACTACTAAATATGCTTACATTCAATCTATGATACCGAAAAACACCAGTTGAAGCAGGTGAGGTTATTAAAATCTTCATCAAACGGAAAAGGGGTCGCAGAAGAAGCCAATTTTTCAGGAATTCAAAATTGTTAAGCTGGTCTTTTTTTCGTAAAACTCTTAATATTTACCGTAAAAGTACTTATAAAGGCATTATATTTTCAAAATAATACCTCTACAAAAACTTTTTCCAATAACAAGCTTAAGGCATTACATTCTTCTTTATTTTCCATATAAACTCATAAACTAATACCTTCGACATACAGCAGTCGTTAACAGCCAATTAAGTAATTGACTATTACAATAATTGAACCTTTAAGACGTGTATATGCAGCAATCGTCATTTAGTGGATATCAGATGGTTGAATGTAAATTTTATTGTAACAGGTTACAATATGGAGAGAGAAAATCAGATGATTATTTTTCTAATTTTATTTTAGTTTTTATTAAATTCGGCGTTATCCAAGCTCGGTCAGCTATCAAAACTGTTTTTTACGCTCAATCTCAACTTTTCTTTACAAAGAACGTATCTCAAAGTGACAACCCTTATTGAAAGCTGTAAAAATTGTTACTATACATCATTTGATATACATAGTAGTACTTTTTCAAATTCGAACACTTAATGGTCAAGTTGAGAAGACCATAAGCGTTTAATCATTATGGTCAATATTTTGAGTATTTAGCTTGACACACAATCGCTTAATGGCCAATTACCACTTACATTTCATTAAGGACTGCTGTCTGTGGAAGGTAAGATATCCAATTACTATCTAATTATATAAATTAGGTATTTTTTGGTTAAACTTTCGAACATTTCTATAATGGACTTTTCGTTAGACCTTTTTTCCACTTGTTGATAGTGCACTAACAACAACAGCTCTGGCAATTAGCACTTCAGCGAAATTGCCTTGATATACCATTCGAAGCCTATTAGTTTCTCTATGCCCTTAAATTCCTTGGCCATTCAGGAACCAAGGAACAGAAGGGATAACTCTATTTCTTCTCCCGAACAGATCAAAGGTCATCTAAGAAGTTTCGGAACAGCCTAGATTCTACCGTCCGAATTATTAGTGCAGCGTTAGCTACTCTGCTGCTCGTAAGTCGCGAGAATAGAAAACCATCAAATCATTTAAACCCTACATAAGTTTTCGTGGACGGAGCTTGGAGCTCCATAATTTTCTTCTTGGCGAAGGTAATTGATAATTTAAAAACATATTTATGTATTGATGGAAAAAACGATATTATTTATGGGTATCTCTAATAATATGCAGTACACAGCCGACGTTTTTCCCAAACAACACATGTAAAAAACAAAAAACGTTAAATATCTTAATCCGTTTGTGCAGGATTGGATCCAGAGACATCGGGTGCTTCGTACAGTTTTGGGTGCTCCTGGTCAATGTACTACAATGGTTGCAAATATGCGCGATCGAAGACTGTGCGAAAATTCAGACTATCCGTGAAGAGCGAGGAGACTGAAATTGAAGATCACATGAACGTCCTGGCCACAATACTTTCGCCGCTGTTCCAGCAGGTAGCACCACGTTCCTACGACAATCAGGTGAAGTACGAAAAGGAGGCGCCCGAATGCCGTCTTGGACTAAAGCCAGGCAAACCATTTTCGGGAGTCACAGCTTGCTTAGATTTCTGCGCCCATGCCCATCGGGATCTTCACAACATGCAGGATGGTTGCACGGTGCAGGTTGCTTTACTAAAACCCTCAAACAGAGACGGACGACCGCCGGATGACGAACAGTTCCACATCCTGCCACTATACATAATGGACAGCACAGATGAGTTCGGCAGTGCTGAAGGCCAAAAGGAGAAGAATCGCACAGGAGCTGTTCAAGCCCTCGAGAAGTGAGTGTAGTGTTGAGTTTTGATTCTTAAAGATTTCGTTTGCCTTCCGCTGTTTTTTAAATAAATTAATCTTTATCTGCAGATTTCCATGTGAAGTTCGAGTGCGATCAACCCCATTGCAGCCTTGTCGCCGACACGGAAAAAAGCGCAATGGGAAAGAGATTGAAGAGCCAAATGGTGCTGTCGATCAACCGCAACAGCAGCCACAACAGCCCACCCCGCCGCCAGTGACAAAGAAAGAGCCATCGAGTAAATCATCAAAGAGTTCGAAGAACAACAAACAGCAGCAACAGCAACAGCATCAGCACCAGCATCAGCATCCACCCTCTGTACCATCAGCTACACCATCCACACCCTCGCCGCGATGTCAAACCCCAGTCACAAACAATCCGAGTCCGGCGGGCAGTGCGTTTTCAACACCACCAGTCAATCATCCAGGTGGGAACAATAATCTCATGTCGTCAAATTCCAGTCTAATGAATATGGCAACAATGATAGACACCTTTACTGATGCCCAGCTCCAATCTAATCAGATCTCTAGTACAGTGCTGGACTCGCCGTATTCGTACGACTACCAGACTGGGTCTTACATCGACTCGAGGAACTACTACGGGCAGTGGCCGCCCCCGCCACACCCACCACCATCGGTCACCCCAAACACCCATCAGCAAGCCCCGCCCATGCAGCACCACGATGGCTACGGGAACTTCGGTAATCCGATGGTCGCAACCCCTGGCCAGCTGACCGACGTCAGAGGCGAAGTGAAGAGCAGAGGAAGCGAAGAGAATCCAGACTCTACGACAATTGTAAATACCACAAATCTGAATGACGCAAAACTTGTGCCTCCAGTGGCGACAAACCTGCCTGAAGAGGGATTCGTGAAGCCAAAACCTCCGCCGGAGTATCAGTACTCACAGTACCCGAACAATTACCAAATGTACCCCCCTCCTCCCACCTACTCACCGTACGATGCTTACAACAACATGAACTACAATTACGGCTACCATCAGCCCTACACCCCCTACGGGATGTACCCCCAGCAGACACCTCCCCCCACCCCGCCGCCGCCCTCACCAAACTGGAATATGTATCCACCCTCAACATCATCGCAGCATCCCCTTCCTCCTCCCCCGCATAGTATGCATCATCAGCAAACGTTTAGTCCCTCCCCCCTTCCGCCAGCTGTTCATCCCCACCATGCAATGCAGCAGCAACAGCCACAGCAGCAGCCCCAGATTTTACCACCGCAGCAACCTTCCAAACCACCGCCACAGCAGCAGCAACAGCAGCAACAGCCGCCGCCAACAACAGACATTGGTGCGACAACAACGGCGAAACCGGAGCCCATTGGCGAGGTGACCGAAATCAATGAAAACTTGGAGGCATTCCAGGACCCCCAAATGGGGGGCGTTGCGATCGCTCTAAACCACGGCAGCGTACTGATCGAGTGCGCCAAGCACGAGATGCACGCAACGACGGCCCTGAAGCGGCCGAACCGCCTGCACCCCACCCGCATGACCCTGATCTTCTACCAGCACCGGAACCTCAACCGACCGAAGCACGGCATCGACGAGTGGGAGGAGAAAATGCGGCTCAAGAAGATCACCACGGAGGCGGAGGCAAAAGCCAAGGAGGACGCGAACGAGACGAAAATCAAGAAGGAGCCGACGAGCGAGGACGAGAGCACCGGCAAGAAGATGGACATCGACGGCAGCGGAGACAACACCGGCTCAAGCAGTAGTAAGAAATCTAAAAACAGTAGTGACAAGTCAAAAAAAAACTCCGATCCTGAACAGACAAAAAACGCCAAGCTGGTGCTCCGGGCACCGACACTAACGACAACATCATGGACAACACTGTTCCCCATGCATCCATGTGTGGTAACTGGACCCTACCAGGAGGGCAATAGCAGTCCTACGTCCACAACTGCCGCAACATCAGCGTAATTCTATAGTTGATTCCTAGTGTAAAAAATTGAGCTAAGATTGTGATTTTATGGTACGTAGAATTCTAGAATTCTAGTTAAATTATAGCTGATAACTCTAGCGTAGAACCCTCGCATTGTTAGGCGCAACACCGGGGCACGTGAGGCCGGGCAATACATTCGCTTCCTTTTGTGTTTTTTTGTTTTTTCCACGTTGGTCAGGTGAACACGATCACCCTTCACTTTGTGCTGAAACGATCGAAATGCACGGCTACTTTCCTAAAAAGTTATTTCAAACCTAAATTCGCGTTTTGAGCAAATAGCAGGGAAAATTTGAAGCTGCTGCATCATTTTGGAACTGCTACTGTAATAACACCATCACTATTATAGGAATTGTTGCGGGTTTAGTTTAGTTCCACGTTACCAAAATTCCTAATCCTCGATACTACTCCACACTTATTTCAATATTTCATCAATTTTTGAATAATCTCCCAAAGCCAGCGAACTCACTGGAATACTCCGCGGTTACATCCGCTGTTTATTTTAAAATAAATCGGATTATAATAAAACAATTCCTAATTCATGTTATGCCTACTCGAACTATAATTTTGCAACAATCCAAACTATTCCGCAAATATATATTAAACACAATCACAAGAATCGGGATATCAAATGCAAAAAGAATTTTTCAAATCCGAATGGTAGTTCCAGAGATTAGTTTGTTCAAACAACAAAACAAACTCTTCGTCTTTATCATCTTAGTAAAAATTATTATCTAGCTCTTGCGCAAGAGGAGCGTTTAAAACTAAAAACTGAGACCCATCTTTTATACAATTAGAGCTCCTTTGACATAAAATCATCAGTTGTAGAAAAGTTTAGGCAGAATGGATTCATTCCTTGTTAACAGTCTTTACGAAAATCCTTACTCGGAGCTTAACAGGACGCCCAAAAATAGAAGAAGTTTGGTAGAATTTGGTTTTTAAATCTTACGCAGTAAACAGAAATTCGGCATCGTATGCTTTAATACTCTTTAAGACAATATTTCATAACTTACTCTTGTGTTTTTCCATTCTTGAGAAACTCTTACCTTTTAAGTCGCTATTACAATAAGCAATTTTTGCCAATTCTTATTCAATACTAGACCAGGTGTAGAAAACCTAAGTAATAGAAGAAATAAAATAATAAAACCTTTTTCTTCTTAGTCGATTAACACATCCAAAACTTGTAGTTGTAACCATACTGTTTGAATTATTGAACACTATTGAAAAGCAAGTTTTACACAACTGTGCATTTCTGAAAACGCCCAACCTTAACTAAGTGGGTGTTGTTGGTCGTAGTTTGGTCGAAGTAAGATTTAATTCATAAATGCAAAAAAGAAAAAATAGAAAAGGGACCACTTTTATTATTTATTATATTAATTTTACTTCCTCGTGGTATATTGGGCTACTTTTGTAAACTTCACTCTTAGTTGAAACCTTGTCAGTCCAACAACAATATAAAAAAACATAGAAATATGAATATTTTCGTAACTTTTTTACTGCAAAGGTTCGGGTTAATAATTACAATATGAGGACAAATCTAAGAACTATATTAGACCCTGCATTATTCAACTGGACCTAAATTACAAAAAACTAATTGTCTTACCTTATAAATATGTACTCAAAATTCACATTTCCAAATACTTGGTTTGATAAATTTAAGTTTTCAAAGTTGGTGCAGCAGCAGCTTCAAGTTTTTAATACAATATCTTTTGTTCTGTTATTACCTTTTTATGTAACTATAAAAATCCGTTTCAGCAAAATATAAGTAGGTTTTAAAATCATTTAAAAAAATGTTGTGAAACAAAATGCAACTAATTTGCAGTCCACAAAATGATTTAATTTACTTCTACTAAAAATGAATGAAAATTTCAAATTAAAATTTCTAACTAAGGTTTTAAATTTTTACGAACTTTTTCCTCTATCTCTTTCTTTTGTACCTATGCATAGTATAAAAATTTCGGTAGAAAGATCAGCAAGAAGATCTAGGCAAATTTTCTAGACGTGTTAGATGAGCTGGACAGAATTTTAAGAGATTCTACCTATACTAATTATTTTCTTCCTTAGAGCAAAAGTGCACAGGAATGGGCTTTATGCTGTATACACCACGTGACCAGCAAAATTATGTACGGCGAGATGTGTGCAAGAGCTCGGGAGCATCCGAGCAAGGCGAATTGACGTCCATTTCACACTTCGCCTTGCTCACTGCCGTTGGAGTTATGTTCCAGTTTGCAACCAGTTCCACCGTGATTGCAGCAGTTCTTGTTATCCTTAATACAGGAACGAGTAATTTTGCATAATTAAAAGAAGAAAGAGTATTTGGCACATTAACGCATTTACACATTGGCAGGGAAATTGTTTTTTAATCGTACTTGAGTCGGTCTTAGTTTATTTCAATCTTCGAAGCCGAATTTTGCTTGAATATTTGAAAAGAGGTGTGCAATACCTGAAAATCATTAAAATTGTTTCAACCCAAAGTGAAAGTAGAAATATCACAAAACAAAAAAGGAAGTGAACAAGATTGCTCAGTTAGTTATACAATAATTTCACTTGTGGTACGACCTTTTTTAGTTGAAAATTTTCGCCCAAAACTTTAAAGAATAATTCGCAGGAAAAAGGAGTATATCTTATAAAAGTAAATTAGGACGAATGTTGATTCTAAAAAAGGCTACCATCGCGAAAACCAGTTTCACAGTCATACAAACCACATAATAAAGTTATGGAGGAAGCGTAAAACACAATTGCCATTGCATTGCCCCGTCTCAAAATCAGTAACATTCTTTTTAAACACCCCCATCCCACAGCACACAAACAGTTTGAAAGCGTTCTGTTAATGTTATTTCAGTTACTTGACTGTTGTAGGTTTTTTAGTAGTTTCTTAACGAAAATTATCGTTGCCAAAAGTACAAATGAAAATCAGTTAAAGAACGAACAATAATACTGCAAATGCGAAAAACAGAAGTTTCTCTGCTATCACTCGCGGCATTAATTAAGTAAAAATGAATGAAATTAAGATAACAAAGCAAACAATACAAGACAACAGTAAAAGCCGTTAATTCCTACGATAAATAGCAGTCACATACAAGACAAACTAAATAGTTATTAATTTGAGCATGTTCATACATATAACAAAATGTTTTTTTTTTCTCTCTTGTAAAGCGTTTTTGAGGATATATATATATATTTTTTTTTTTTTATATATAATTTTCCTTAAACTTAGCAGAGTTAATGAAGTTGAGAAGCAGCACTGAAAGTAAAACTGCAGGAGGCAGAGGAGTTATTTGATAACAAAGAACAAAGAGTGAGTGAAGGGAGATGAGTAGCCATTCGCCAGTCTTGCGCAAGGAGCCTGGCTTTTAATTACTATTTTTAAGTGTATTCGTAATGTTAATTATATTATTAATTGATTAATGAAATTTTTCGAACGAAGAGTATTTTTTGTAAGTAAATGTAATCAACAAAGACTCAAACCGTTAAGTATTACAGTGAACTTTCGTTTTATCCTGTTCCATGATGACATATTTCTTATTACAATTATTATTTTTCTTTATTATTTGCGCATCCTTTTCGCTGTAGTTCCGCACTATCTTTTGTACACACTTTCATTGTAATCCCCAAGCGTATTTTTAAGTTTATCAGTTCTTAGTGTTTTTTACACTATGGCAGAGCGGGTGGGATGTACGAACTAAGACTGTTATTCTTTATTATATACAATTTTAATTTTTAAATAGGTGGCTCGAGCAAAGAACAAATTTTTATACATGATATCCTCCAGTAATACGCAACATCTTGAATATTTTACAGTGTAGAGCGTTTCTGTTACAGACTTTTTTATTACTAAAAATAAGTAAATTTATGCTAACCATACGAGTACATATTTATTTGTCATCTAAGGCGATCTGTAGTACGCAACTAAGCCCTAGTGTTAGTTATTTCGATAAAGATTGTTTGAAGAAATAAAATTTGGAAATACACTATTGTTCTTTTTGAATCAAGTGTCCAAACCGAATTTTAAGTAAAAAATGGAATATTAGGTGAGGTTTCTATAAAATACTAATAGAATTTCAATCTTTCATTCACAAGAGGTAAAGAAACTTAATTTCGAAAAAAGTCTAATTTCGATTTCCATTTATGTACATATAATAAAATCCGTTTTGAGGCTTTATTAAAATAGTCAATTTCCATTTTCTGTTATTTTTCGTCAAGTCGATTAAACATCTCCAAAAGTTTTCAAGAAATCAATTCTTGGATCCCTTTCATTGAATCTGTTTGACTCGAAAGGATCTTAGATTAGCTCTTTTCGGACAAACGTTTCTTAATAATGTTCCTAAAATATTCATTCAGGAGCATTATTAAGGAAATCTGTATCACCAAAAACAGATAATGTTTCTTTCAAAAATTCAAGTTATTGTGTTTACAAATCTAATTATTTTGTATAGCAATTTGCGGTACGGTAAGATCCCTATGTGAAAATTAAAATAATATTAGTATCATGTGCACCGAAAACGAGCTAAAAGAATTTTTACATAATATTCATATAATTCTGGAGAATACCTTTTTAGAACATTGTAACATAAAAAGATGTTGAGTCAACAGTTTAAATTTAATCATAAAATATGTTGTGACTATTTTATATATGTTGTGAAACTCTTTGATCGCTTTAGGCGAGGCTAAGCATACATGTTTTGTATAATATAATGTTATCATGAACACAGGCTCTTAATAAAATCGGAAAGATTTTCTTCCAGAAAACTTTATCAGGTTGCAAAAATAATTTTTGTTTAAACTCAAGTTAATGCATTGTTGTAGAGTAAAATAGTAACCAGAAAATTTCAATCCCTAACTAAATAACATAAAATGTAAATTCTTACTTATTTTGCTATATCAACTGATCGTAAAGAGTTATGTTTTAACAAATTTAAATTAAAAAGTGCTAATACTTAAAAAAATAATCAATTCTTCGCCAATTCTAATTGCCTAGAAAAAATATTGCTTAACATTAAAATATGAAATACTTGTGTCTACTTTTTTTTCAAATTTCAAAACACCAATACGATATTATGTCACATTTTTTTTAAATAATTAAATCCTTAATTGCTGATAAAGCGCCACCTATAATTATTCGAAGTGAAAAAAAGTAATTTCTTAAACATCATGAATTTTTGTAGTTAAAATCGGTTTGGTAGTCGAAATCACTAAAGAAACTAAAATACTCGATAACAAAAAAAAAATAACGTTAAATTTAATTGCTGCCTTTTTATCTCAACTTTCGAAATAAAATAATCTTTCTTCAAATAGACTGAATAATTTTTTGAAAAATTTCTTATGATAGTATCTATTTTTCTAAATTTTAAATATAATACCTATAAATAAGATTTTGAACAGTAAATCGTTCTCGTTCCGCCATAGTCTAGAACACAAATCCCAATGCTTTTATTTCCTTATTTTAAGTTTCATGTAATTTTGCCTCATTTTGTTTTATGTTCATTTTATTGTATCGCATCTCAAGCCAATTCATCGAAATAAAGGTTATTTCTCAAGCAAATTACTTTTATTATTATTATTTTTTTCATTTTCGCAGTTCATTTCTTCAAGTTTGTAAATATTTTCTCCAACGTTTTTTCCTAGTAAAACAGTAAAAGCTAAACAATTTGCGTAGCGATAATGCTTTCTAACTTTAGTTGTACTGAACATATTTTTAAGGTAATTTATAGACTTATATTGTTAGATTCATTACGCATATTTCCTTCGTCTCGTTATTTCTAGTTTAGTGAATATTTCCAAAACCAAGAAAGACCAGAGAATGTCCCAAATGCCGAAACAATGAAGAATTACGAAGCAGGTAGTCTTTTTTTTTTATTAACATTTTTGTCAATTGTTGGCCATAGCTAAGTAAAAAACGTGGCAGTCTCTCTGATATATTTTTGTTCGCTTAAGTTAGTTGGTATGAGTTAGTAGAACTTTTATATTTGTACTATTAGTAAAAAGGACGAAAACCGCATGACATTACCAAAAAGATGAGAGCATGGGATAAACTACAGCCTATGATTTTTTTTTATGAAGCGAGGAGAGTACCTACTTTATGTGAATAAGGATAAATTTCTAATCTCAATGTAGCAGCCATATTTATTATTTTTGTAATTTTTCCCCTTAGTTTTATTATTATAACTATTTTATTTTTGCATTTCATCATTTACTGTGCGCATTGAACCACATTTTATGTACTTTATAAAGTGTTGATTGAGAGATATTAAATATGCTTGAAATTTCATTTGCTCGACTTGTTTTTCTACCTACATTTAATTTATTACCTTTTGTTTCTTGTTTTCTGGTAAGTACACGCTTTTTTTCAGGGATGATTTTAATTTGTATACTGTTTTTAAAAAGTTAACACTACAGGTCAACTTTTAAGATGAATTTTTTCAGTTTTTGTAAAATTTACATATTATATTTAGTTCTTGATTCTGTAAATTTTTTGCACCCTGAAAAATTAACCGTCTCCAAAAATCAAATACATTTAATTTCCACTTTATGTATATATACATACGCACAAACATTTACTAGAATAATAAAAGTAAACACTTAGCGCGTTTAATTTATTATTAATTGAATTTTTATTTTATTATGATATTTTGCTAAATAGGTCTACATACATACATACCAAGACAGTTTTTCTATTATTTCCCGATGAGTGATCTTTTTCTCAAGCGTTTTAGAGGGGCGAACCCTAGGGGAGATTTTTTTACACTGGCTAGAAACGAAAATGACAATTTTTAAAAAGTTCAGTTTATCAGTAAAAGAGCACCAAAACATTAATATCACAAACAGAAAAACATACGTAATTTTAAAGAAAATATAGAAATTATCGCACTGAACTACTGTCGAAAATGCTGCATTATGATATTAAGTTCATACAAAATAACATATTGGGGACGTATTAAACCTAAATATTATGAGGTCATAGAATAATCTTGAAAACTTTTCCTGCAGAAAGTCAGCTCAAAATATTCAACGCATTATAGTTTTAACGTATTTTATAGTTCTCCGATTTAACTGATTTTAGTTCAGTGAGTTAAGGTGACGTGAGCGTTTAGTTTCAGTTGGAGGCTGTGAAGGACCGCTTAGTGTGAGTTCATCCACCTCAAATTAAAACTTAATTTTCAATATTTTCCTTGGAATTGCGAGTTGCCTCCTTAAGAACTTATATGTATGTGTTATATATTTATTTGCTTATATTTTTTAGTGTTCAGAGAGTAGTAGTATCATTGGCATTTCTTTTCCTTTAGTTTCTTAAAAAGAAAATCACTGATAATGTGATACGTTTAAAGCAAGTTTTATTAATTAAAGGAAACCTTCATAATCTAAATTATGTACAATGCAATTCAAAGATGTGTAAAGTTCAACCAACACAGATTTAAAATATGGTTTAAAAGAAATCCAACAAATCCTAGATTTCTGGGTTAAAACGTGCTTTTTAGACTTTTGGACAGACATTTTTAAAATTCATAAATTGAATTTCAGCCTTCGGGACTTCTCGGTTGTTTTTGGTTAAATTTGTGTAAAAGAAACAAAATGAAATAGAAAACTGGGTTCAGAATAAAAATTTCCACTTTATTTTTATCTCTATCGTAGAACTTCATCAAACTTTAATAGGGAATTAAGATCCTTCAGAAATCGTAATTAGCTTGTTACAGTAAAATTCACGGGATCGTAAAAGAAAAGTAAAAAGAAATTCCATAAACATCCAGGAATAGAATTTGAACTTGAATGAAAAAAAAAAAAAATATTGGACATGTGAAGTCCCGAATCCAAAGAGACGCGACTAAACATTGATAAAAAATGGGCAAAATGATAGATTTAAGGAAAAAAGCAAATCATAAATATACATAAATGTTAGTAATAAAAACAAATCAAATTTCAATAATATTTGTAGAAATATACACACAAAATACTATATTAAAGCTAAGATGGTTTTATTGATAAAGCAGAATATTAAAGGAAGCAAAGTTATATTTAAGAAGTTATTTAAGCCAGAAATATTACTATTACTACCTAGGTATAGCGGCAGCGCAGGCGGAGAAAGAGTGTATTTACCTTAGGCAGGAGCACGTAAGGTGTAGACGTAAGCAAATATGAAAAGTATAAATACTTCTAAGGATGAGCAATGTAATAAAAACAAATCACAGGAAAACGTTGATTTCGGATATAAGCAAGAACTAAGGTGTAAAGAGAATTTAAAGAGGAATGAATAGCCCTTCTCATTTACTACTTCTTTATTTACATTTGAATCATAGAAGTTTTAAGCGAATCATTTATATATATTTCGTGTTTTGAAAATGGACCGAGTTGACGTGAATATCAAATTTTTAATTAAGCGATGCAAGTAAAAGCAGACAAAAGTTAAAAGTAAAGAAAAAAAAGTAACAAAAGACTTGTATAATTGTAACACGTACCGATAAAAGACACTATTTAACGGAAAAGGAGATTTTGATGAAAAGACAACATTTGAGATAATTTGTGAATAAAGCGTTTTTATAATATTTTCGTAAATGTTTGATTTATTTCCTGCGGACATGTTGAAGAGCAGCACTTTTTTTATTTGTGAAAGAGAAAAACAATTTTTAGTAACTAGAAGTAGTAAGAGCAAATTGATCTGATGATGATGAAAATTATTATGTTGATGCAAATAAAGGAGAGATCGTTCCTATTCGACAAATGATATGGTTTAGGCATTTTGTTGTATCGGGCGCATCTCATTTTATAAAAAAAATAATCAACGTGTTTTTATTTAAAATATGTATGTATGTGGTTGTGCCGTTATATCCAATTACCCCTTTCCTTTTATTTCTGTTCAACAGATTACCTTTAAGACGATTAAGGGAGTGAAATATTACTTGGACGCATTTTTCCCAAAATAATTGTTTTCAAGCAGCCGGACATGATTTGAATTGTCAAGTTTTTTCAATACAAATTGCATGCTTGGGCGTATCCTTTTTTGTATCTCAAAACCTTAATGATGTACAGCGCTGTGAAGAATAAAAATTGGGATCTATTTTAAAATATGCTTATTGTGAAAAAATATTTTCTTATCAGAATAGGATTTTTCAAATCGGAGGTCAGAATAGATTCCAGTGTGAACAATCAAAAATATTAAAGCAATATACAACAGTTACGTTTCCGTATTTAAAATGAAAACATTCGTTTTTTCTGTTTATTTTATGTATCTACTTACTTGAAACTTTAAATGTTACTCCTTACAAATTGCTTTTTTATGATTATTCAACAAGATAACTCAAATTATTATTCTGTGATCTGATTCAAATGAATCAATTTTAGGAAAGCCTATTCTAATACTCGTCTAGTTTGAATAATTCACATGCGAATAATGTCGGTATGTGATGAACTATTTATTTGCGTTACTTGCTTAAGCGAAAAAACATTTTGTGAGGTACGTGAGCAGTAGGATCCAAAATGGGAGTATGTAGAATGAATTAGGTGGTAGTAACATAGTGGTGAAATGTGTTTTCCCGTAAAGCGAATCTCAGAATAGGCTCTAGGATCCTTTAAGAAAACCAAGGGTCAATGATCCGAATGAGAAAAAGGAGCTCTTTCTCATTCGGTCGACTGGTTTTAAAAATTCACAGTGTTAGCTTTGGAGTTGTTCTTTGGTAAATCTTAAATTTTTTTTATCACAAAGAAAAAAAAATTCTTATTTTTACATAATTTCATTGAACTTGATGATATTACTTTTATTGAGTTTGACGTGTTTGCTCGTCATCGCTTTATGTTAAATATGTAGGCCGTAAGAAATGTTTAAAAATAAATTACGCAGTTAAGTTGGTTAAAGGATTTTTCTAAAACAATTCGTTGGAATTTGCACAGAATAAGAAAATGCAAAAACGGAAAATTTATTACCCCTACCCCCTTAATAGCAGAATCCTTGAATGGAATACCTCCCTCTTGGTATCGTACAAAAACTAGTTGCACTTGAAACTGAGATTAGAGTTTTCATACATTCTAAGAAATAATGAGTAATGAAGTTCACTCTTTTCCACCATTTAGGAGACGAACCTCACAATTTTTGTATGTTCCACAAAAAATTAGAAAATTAGTGTGGAATCAATCGAGTTCAGAAACACCAAATCAACTTTGAATGGAATATGAAAATCCTACCGTAAACTTTTATTTAAATGATTTGCTTTAAACCAATATTCAAGTCAATCACCCAATAATCACAGAAGCATGGCAGCTTTTAATCTTTCCATTTAACAACGATAATGGCTGTGGTATAGAAGAAATGTGAGAACCTGAACTTGATTTGCAATTTGAGTAAATTAATTTTATTGTCTACTTACAAAATCTTATTATAGAAATCAATCAGGGCATAGCTGAAGAGAAGGTAAAACAAACATTAGAAAACGATGACATCTTCACTGGTTGCATTAATTGAAAGTCTTTTGTTATCATTCTATTTAAAAAGCACAGCAAAGTAAACATCGTTAGTTGTTCGCGAATTTCAAACAAGTTCTGACCAAAATGCTCAAGTCCGTTTCAGTCGTAATTGTTTTACTCGTAATGGGTGCGAATAAAAGAGTTATGTCGAATTCTATAACACAAAATAATTCTCTTGATGTGAGCAACAACAAGGAAAGGCAAAAACATTTTGTGTTGGTTAGCCAATCAAATCTTAATAAAAACGTAGCGCATTTTGATAAAAGCATTGGAACACAACCACAGCAGAAAGATGTTTTTGATGGGAGAAGGAGGATTTCTCCGCATCCACTCAATGGACCGTACAACAGCCTTTCAGCTCTTATACAATCCATTTTTATAATCGTCAATTTATTAATATTGCCTCTATTAACATTTTATACTGTTGAAGCTCTCAACGCGCAAAGCAGCGATCATCCACATCAGTTACTTGGAAGCGACTATTTTGCAAAAATAATTAGCCACAACTCAAAAAACTAAACATGATAAGGTTCAATAAAAACATCGGTGTGGTGTTAAATATTTTAAAATATAAATATAATTCATAACACTTTATAAAAATATGATTGTGTGATTAAATAAATGGTTTAATATCAAAGAGCCTAAAATGTATTAATTCAAAGAACTTAAACACTGAATTATTACACCTGAAATGTTTATTAATGCATATTTTTATATTCCTAGCGATGGTATTTATCGTCCTTTATCTGCAATTTTTCTATTCATTTACAAGTAACTTGAGCCCTATTACACCAACAGACGGTATGCATTTTATATAAAAGTTTAAAAACTAAAATCAAACTATAAAGCTAAAGACAAGGCTAAAATATCAGAACTAATAGCAAAGCTCTTGGATTAAAAATAATCGTAGCCAAGGTCATCTTTTAGATTCGTAGATTTTTTTGTCTTCCGACTATAACAACTATTTTTAATCCAACACCTGATATATAAAAATCTAATTATTTAGCTTCCACCTAGATTGCTGAAATTGTGAAGATTGCTAAAACTACAATTTTAAACCATAATATGGGGATTAAAAGTTAAAAGTGCAACCTTTAGGTAGCGCTATTTTGTCTTGACATATTTTGAGTTGTAAATTGAACATATACATGCATGACAGCTGATTATAAACTAATATTGTTTTTCGTGTTGAATAAAAACAGGAGCATCGCTTATCACACTTACAAATTTAAAAGTAAAAAAAACTTATTTTTTGTCTTCTTACTTACTCTGATACCACTACAGTTGGGTTTTCTGATTTTAATATACATATATATACATGCATATGTATGTTTTCTTTTCCATTGTACTTTACAGACAAATCTTGAAGCTACACATATTTTACAACTTTTTTAACCTATGAGCCTTACTATTACTATTGAGGACGTTTTACAGTTCAAAAGATTGTTCAAATTCAAAATAAGTAATCAAATAGAATACGAAAGGTTGCTAAATGACTTACTATTTGTTGGTGCAATAAAACCATAGCGTATCTTTAGAAAAAAGGATAATTATTGTTGTCAGATATTTTTTTAAAATAAAATGTTATGTAAATATCTATTTAGAAGAAGAATTGTCGAAATCGGAAAATTATAATAATTCTATAGCAATAAAATTATAATCTTACCGATAATTGCAGTACTGAGCAATAAAATTGTAATCACCTTCAAATAACCCTCTAATATTATAAGAATAGAACGATATTAGTATTTTCCAACTTTGACTATATGCAACATCATAATTAGTTCCTATACAAATGAAACAGAAAATCCTTTCTCTTCTTTTTAATGCTTAACGCAAGATACAACTTTTAGTAAAGCAAGTAGGTATTATTAAATACAACGTTAAAATAGTATAACTAAGCTTATCCGCTTTATTCCTCTTGAAGCAATTTATGGTTTATGTACATTACGCTTTCTTTTTTACACGCATTGACGCGGTCCGATTGATCCGTACAGCGGCGGGTACTTTCAAATCACTTGTGGGCACTGTAGCACTTTTTGTTCTGTTGCGATGCAAAAAATTTGCTGCTGAATCAAGAACTGTAACAAAAGTGAAAATGTAATCCTGTAAAAGCTGTGATCTTGCACAAGGCAATTTATTTAGTAATATTTTTTGTTTTAATTTAATTCTACTTCTAGAAGAGTGCTGATAGTTAACACAGCATAAAGAATAGTTAAGTTTAACTTCGAAATTGAAACATCATTTTAGATGTTCCGCTTCATCATACTTAAGCTGTGATTAAACCGTTGAATCATAATTAATTAATTTATTTATTTATTTATTCATTCTATCGGTCGTAACATTATATACAAGGGAAAAATTAGACTTTTTTCCCTTTTGGGACGGCTTGAGAAATCAAAAAAAGTTCACTTTTCCGGACAATTAATCTGAAAGAGTCAATGAATAACTGGTGTTATATTTACCTCTGCTCCTTACATTGTGCACAGGTGGTCTGGGACTTTTCCTTATTCTATTACTATTAGGACTGAACCGTTTGTTTTCCTTATTTATACTCGCAGCAACTTTAGCTAGTAAATTTTGTTTGGTGAGGTTGCTTCTGCTCAAAGCTGTAAAAAGCGAAGACATTATTAATAACACATAAGTTTAATTGCCTACTTTTCCTCACCTTTACTGATTGCCGCTGTATCGGCAGCAATTACATTATCTGTTAAAATACTATTCAGGATTTCATTATCCTTTTTCTTTTTTGCAGCCTTTTCTTCCATGCTGAATGTTAAATTTCCAACATCGTTCAGAGTTGTCAAAACATGAGTCTCGTTCAAATTCGTACTAGGTCCTGGAGCCTGCAACGGACGCTTAAATTGCGGAACATGTACACTTATGACCTCTTCTACGCCATTATCAATGTCATTCAAATCATCTTTAAAAAGCATTTTCTTTCTTCTTTTTGTATCTTGACTTCCAGTTTCATCATTTTGAAGCATACGTTTCTCCCTCTGGTCAACAGATTCTTCTTCATCAAAAGTAAAATTCAAGAACTCGTTGTCTTCCCCAGCTTCAACGGGTTCATCGCTTGTAAATTTAACCCCGTTTAGGGTATTAAGCTTCTGAATCAATTTTTCAACACATCCTTGTATTTTACTGTCTACGAGGTTCTTATTAATTATATCACATTCGAGGCGCATGCTGTTAAGAAGCTTCTCTGAAAAACCGATGTATATTGTCTTGATTTTTGTGATATGGTTTGCTTTAATGTGTTGTTGTGAGACCTGAACTTCAGCGTCTTTTCCTTTCATATACATTTCCAAAATTGTCGAGTATTTTGTATTTTTAATTTCATTTTTTAATTTGTCTAAATCATTTACGCTCTCACTGTAACGATTTGACCAAACGAGGAGATCTTGTTTTTGTTGTTCAATTTGTTTAGCATATCGACTAACAGAAGCTTCTAAGCGAGCAATGTCCTTAAAATAGAAAAGATTCATTTTGTTTAAAAATTATCACTAAGGAAATTAAAAACTCATTTTGCGAAAAGGTTTCTTTGAATATACAGGAATAGTATACAGATGGATTTCATGATCAAATTGATAGAGTTCAGATAGGAAAAACTTTATGATTATCTTGAATATGACCTTAAAAAGCATTATTGTTACATATTATTATTGGAAAAACCACATTGTATGTATGTATATTTTTGCTTCTATATAAGCCTAACTGATTTGGGTTAGTTTACAAAAAGACAAGGCAAATAGTCATTGAAGAGAATCAAAACAAATTCCATACTTTTTTTCGGGATTGTAGGAGTATATCCGGCTACACGAGGAAGGTGTTAGACAACATTTTATCAAACTTGAAGGCTTTTGGATTTCCAGTAGAATTAGTAAATATTATAAATATCGGGGTAAATTGTCCGGAATAATGACTGATAAGTGAGTAATCGCTTGATAATAATACTTTCCAAAACACTTATTTGTGACCTAAAAAATAATTTCTCAGAGGCGATAGAATTAATTCATAGGCACACAGTAAATTTTACTTTGAATCAAAAAAATCCAAATCATTCCTCCTCCTCATTAAGCTTCCACACAAACAAGCTTAAGTACCATAGGAAAAATGGATGTAAAACTAATCGAAATAAAAATTTCATTGATAAAACAGTATTATCTGCTAGTTTCTATAGATAGCTCTTTTTCTAATTAGTAATAATTTACACGCAATAATTTCAATATTCCTACTGCGCTGGTATTTTAAATAAACATAAATAACTGTTATCCTGTGAATAAATTAGTGTAGTGTATGCACCTATTGCATCACTGTAAATAAAATATTAAATATTTTAAAAGCGTTGTATCATTTAACCAGGTAACTGTCTATGACGAATATATTCATCATACATATAAAAAAAATTGTAAAATTTTGTGCCATAACGAATATATTCGTCAAAAGTGAACTGGTTAATTTGCACGATGCACGTCGGTGACACATTTTCCGACAAAGTGGAAACAGTTAACTGGTTAATAATTATGTCGTCTAGTTTATGTCTAAGAATTGCTTCAGTTTATTCAGTCCGCCAAGATTAAAGAAAATTACATGTGAAGCATGTCCTTACACGATACTACATACTTATCCATAGCTCGTTTCAGTTATTTTAGCTTTACATCAAAATTCAATAGAAAATTATTTTATTATAATAATGGACTTTAGCAGTTGTCATGCCAGTTAATTATTTTGTGAAAATTTTGAAAATCTTCAAAACAATCCAGAGTAATTTGTATCAGAAATGTACCTTCATGGCGAATTTTTTAAGGTTATGTGTAAACGTCAGTGAGTGGTGATATCTCTCAGACTGAAAGTAGAGTTCTTGTTAAAAATAACTTATTTACACCGAGGACGGAGCGATGTTGCTCCGGAGTTTTCAAATAATACGCATTCTTGCGCGTGAAATAAATAAACCGCTGGTGCTACGGCAACCACCCCAAGGTGTATTCACCTCAGAAACTCAGAAATGTGAAATCCAGCAAACTCGTTGGTACGCCAAAGGCAAGGACAAGAAAAAAGAGAAAAAGGGCGGTAAAGTTGAAATAAACGAGACGCTCCTTAGGGAAGTAATAAATTTGGACTCCCTGAACAACCAAATGCAAAAGTCTCTAGATACAATGAAGAATGAATTCATAAAGAACTTGTCACTGCGATCCACGACTGGATCTATCGAAAGCCTGAAGGTATCCGTCGATGGAGCCGAACATGAATTGCAAGAACTCGCCCAGATCTCCCGAAAAAACCCAAAGACTATCGTTGTCAACATGATCGCCTTCCCGCAGACAATTCCAGCAGTTCTAAAGGCCATCGAGAAGAGCGGAATGAATCTTAATCCTCAGCAGGATGGCACCACGCTTTTTATCCCAATACCCAAAGTTACCAAAGAACACCGCGAAATGTTGTCGAAAAACGCCAAAATGTTGTTCATAAAGTGTAAAGATTCCATCAGGGAAGCACAGAACAATACCGTCAAAAAGATCAAGAAACAGACTGAAATTTCTAAGGACGATATATTCAGTACTCAGAACCAAGTGATAGCCATCGCTGACAAATACATCGCTGAGGCCGAGAAAATCCTCGCAGCGAAGGAAACTGAGTTGGTTGGACCAAAAAGCTAGTTCACGAGAGTACAACACATTGTTGGCTTCCACTGTTAATATTTAGCAAAATAAAAGCAAATCTTGTATGTATAAAACTAGTGTCTAATTTTTATACTATGCATTTTTTACGTGTACCTATTCTCGAAATTAGTGAAGCAGATTTTCTACTTTGATATGAAAAAAGTATTATGTTAGGGCTGCGAAATGTCTGTTCAAAGGGGTTATTTACGTACACCATGAGCGAACTTTAGGAAAACCAATAAAAACGTGTAGTGATCAGTATTTACATATATGTGCAGGTGTTTCCTTTTTTTTCAACAATATTATCTATAAAAGCATTTTTTACAGACTATTTGTTTCTCAGTGTTACTTAAAAAAAAATCAGCAGTCAAAACTCGAAATTGCGAGTTTTGATCAAACATTTTAGAATTTCCGTACAAATAACACTTTTAATCAGTATTTACACAAATTACGCTTATGATATACGAAAATCGTAAATTTAAAAACTCAAATACCAACCTAAAGATATGTATTTTTGTTTGGTATTATATTATAGTTTGATATTTAAATAGTGGGGTCAATTTCACATGGAAAAACTTGTGTCAATTATAGTTTCCACCTTTTTATATGTGGTGAAACAAAGACATTATTCTTGTCCCCTTGTTTTGCATTTAAAATGCATCCAGGGCGTTCATGATTGCTTGTTGTGTATAAATACGAATTGCAGAGCAATACGACTTATGCAAGACGATGAATATCTTCATTGTATTTTTTCAAATCAGTCTCAAGACCTGAAGAAAGGGTTGCTGCGTTATTTAAAATAACGTTTCAAGAAAGAACTTTTGCTGTGAGAATTGAGGATTATCATTAGAAAAAAAAATGATATCCTAATTATGACCTACTGCAATTCAGATGGTCATTCCGTAACATTTTTCGTAATGAACATTTAATGGTAGTAAGATTATTTCTTAAGAAATTTTGATTCTGTTAACAAAAATTAATATTGTGCTAATATGTATACATATGTATATCTCATACTGAGTTCATAAAATATTCATAATTTTTTATTGCTTTTATCTTCTACTATATTTTAAAAAGTCTTTCCAGTAGCCACACAAACAAAAATGAAATTACGTTCAAGTAAATATATTAAATTTTCCACATACCTTATCTGCTTTGAATCCGTTTGCATCGGTGATTTTCTGGTTGAGCTTTATTTTATATTTCAACAGTTTTTCTTTACTTTGCAAGCCGCAGTAATACTCCTGGGATTTGATCAAAGCAGAATACACGGCGTCGATTTTTCGATACCAGGATTTCAACTCAGATTCGTCAAAGTCAGAACCTGATGAAACTAAAATAAAAGCAAAATTAAAGAAATGAATGTTCAAAAAATGCTTCAATGTACCACGATTTGATGACACTTTGGTTTGCAACTGCTTGTTCGTTTCCTTTAACCGCTCATTCTCCTCCATAAGTTCGGATACCTTCTTGACGTAGTACTCCTTTGGCATATTAGTCTTCATTATATTCTGACGTAATATCGTGCGGATCTTCTTCGCACGGCTAGCGTACTGCAATTGAACAAGATATTTGCTAATTTAGGTATTTAAATGTTAAAATAATTAACATAAGAATCACACCATTCCACGATCTTTACCCACTATTTTGGCCTACAAAACCTTCAATTGTCGTCAGATAAACTGAAAATATTGAGGTTGAAGGCGTTAAGATTGAAAAGATGCATAATGCTAAGCTTGATGAAAATGCATAGATATAGATTAGTCACCAGAAATTTGGATTAAACTCGGGTTAGTATATTTCTTAGAATAAATTTGCATCTTTCGCATAACTTATATTAGGGACAAATTAAATTTTATATATCACCTTTAGAGTATTATATGTATCTTCGTATGTTAGCGATGATGGCGAGATATTTGCTATCATCACAGTCTGGCAGTTACCGCCCAAACTGTCCTTCAGAATTCTGGTTAAATGTGAGTCTCTGTACGGTATGTGCTTGCACCCATCAGCGAGTTTGTTGATGCAGTTTCCTAAAGCCAACAGAGATTTATTTATGCTGGCTCCTTCTTTAAAACGCACACCAATTCCCTTTGTGCTAGCAGCGCGTTCACTTCCTGCCAAATCGATCATTGATAGTTTTACAGTCCTTTTCTGGCCAGTCTTTTTCTCCGTCATCCTAATGTGGACTTGGAATATCGCATGGCTCCTACTACTCTCAGAATTGGCATCTGTTGGATGCTGTGTTCTGTTCCTGTTGCCCAATGCCAAAAGATTTAACAGTTCTTCTGCGTTTGTAATGGGTTTTAATACGAGCCCACTGACGACAACCCCATTTGAGTCCTCTCTAAGCTTAAGCGGTCCTGTTTTAGTGAGCAGGTTCATCACTTGCTCATTATAGACCTCGAGGTAACTAATCCCAATGTCGAATTTTCTCGTCTCGGTCAGGCTGCGGATTTTATTAAAAAGCTCCCGCATTGTGAGGAATGTTATTCCTGGGGTTTGTTCGTTTCCCAGCATAGTAAAAGTTTTCCCAGCACCTGTTGCACCGTACACAAAAACAGAGCAGTTATACCTAAAAGAAGAGTTTATCATACAGAATCATATCCAGGAAAGGCAAAGGGCGCCCTACCCATTCATCACGGAATCCACCAACGGCTTCGTGCAGTCTTCGAAGACATCGTTGTTTGTTGCCTCGCCATCGAAAACCTTGTCGAATTCCATTGTGAGTTTCTTGTTGACGCGTTTGGTGATATCCCGGTGGGACTGTTTGACCCCCTGGAAGAAGAATTCGTCATCGTCTTCGTCCGGGTCAAACAGAAGGGTGCCGCTGTCGATGACTTTAATTATAGTGCGCTGATTCTGCTCGAGTTCCCTGCGGTTGTTTGGACGAACGCGCACAATAACACGAATGTTTTTCTCAGTTCCACTAACCATAATGAAAATGCTACAAAAACTAATTAAAAAATAAAACGCCTTCAAGTTTCTAAATTTTGTGTGCTACGCGCAATGTTCTGATGAAATCACCGTTAAGTAGCACTTCATTGCTGACAGTTTTTTGGAAATATATTTTCTTTAAACTCGTCTTTCGATGTTTCCCAAAAATACTACAAAAATTATTGAGAAACAGTTGAAAAATACTAACGTTTTTTATTACAAGAACAGAGAAACACAAAGCCAGCTCCGTTTTCGTTGACCACTTTCAAATTTGATCGGTTTAAATTGAAGTTGTTGTGTTGGCTGCGCTGATGTTTAGGTATTACCATATCAAACACCTTCCTTAGGTATGGGGCATATTCGAATAAATGCATTTTTATTGCAGTTTAAATTGCGTTATATATTTTATTAATTGTATTCATTTATTCTTCTGTATTACCGAAATAATCTAAACAATTAAATTAAACATTTTAGTAATTTGTTTTTAAGCCGGAAAATCTTTTTGGGGAGTGGAGACATCCGAAGTTAAACTCAAGGTGAGCCGTTCAATTTTTCGGAATAAAACGAACGCAGCTTTTCGTATCGTCAGCAGTTCTGAATACACTTCGAATTTCTTGCACTAATCGCCATTTTGACAAAGCTCGCGTCGTTTGCGGAAAGTGAGAAATCGTCTTTTAACAATATTTATATTTTACTTTAGGCTAAGTAGTTGAAATAAATCAAGTATTTGAAACAATCCAAAAGTGTAAAATGAGTGGAAAAGTATTGTTTGCGTGCTCAAAGTGCTTTTCACGGCATCCGTTTGAAGAGCTATCTGTTGGCCATCAACTTTGCAAGGTGAAGGCGATACGCAATTTAATTTTTTGTGAGAAGCATGCAGAATAAATCAATTTAAAAGTTATTTTATGAATGAATCAAATCATATAACAGCGAACGAGTAATAAAGTTGCACTTTTAATATGTTTACAAGCATTTCTGTGAATTGTGCGTCAGAACCTTTGTTCGACAAAAAATGTTTATGGAGTGCGCTTAAAAAAATTTAGGAATTATTTTCAAAAGATAAAGTCTAGCTTCATTATCTAAATCAGAAATAATGTTTTTACAGGATTGCCGCGGAGCAACGCCTGTTATGAAATGTACTTACTGCCGGTCTGAGTTCCAGCAGTCAGGGTAAGTTTTGTTAAACTTTTCTTGATTTAACCTGAATTGGGGCTTGTATTAAGTTAAACTTTAATTTTACCAGCAAGGGGAGCACGTCGTCGGCTTGCAAAAAATGCGACCAGCTCCTCCAGCAGTACGGGAAGCCGAGTGCTTGTGAGTGCTGCAACGTAATGGCAGCCTTCGTGGGATCCAAGTGTCAAAGGTTGGTATTTTACAATCACTTAGCCTCTCTTTTGGCACAAAAACGAAAAAAGAATCTGCAAGTCGCTCCAGCGACCCTAGTTTTACAATGTAACGCACCCTACGCAGGCAAATTTACCCACTGTCTAGAGGAAAAATCGCAAAGATTCATATCGTCTTTTTTCTTTTTCGTGCAGAAGTACAGGCACTTTGCTCATTATATTAAGCATTACAATTGAAATGCATTTATGATGCAAATCCCTATCAAAATCAAGTTTATGAACGCAAACATTTTTCTTTACTCCCTGACCATTAGGTGTGCTAGCTCCGAGTTAAAATACGGCCCACCGGTTCAATGTGAACAATGTAAACAACGATGCGCTTTTGATAAACATGACGAGAATAAGAAGGTGTGTTTTAAGATACCTGTAACTGTCAGAACCCAGAAGATAGCCAAGTGGAAACATACTGATTAGTTTGATGTTATATACGTTTGTACAACACATTGTATTTATTAAGAAAACTTTAAAACAACATTGTAAGCCCGTTGATATACTTTAACTGTAATCTTGAAAAGATGGGCGTTTTTGTAGTTTAGGACTACTTTATAGTCGCATGTCTATGTGCAAAAAATGCCTTCGAAGGCTCATACAATTTGTATATGTTTATATATTTCCTCGCTGTAAAGTGCATCCCGTCATTGATTTCTGTTCGGGTGCACTTTATAATGCATATTAAGTTTTTTCCGTAATAAATGTTTGCGTTCATAAAACTATAAAGTACAGGCAAAACTTTAAGTCAAGTCTGCAGAGCGTTAAAGAAAAAGTACAAGCGACTGCACAATGGTTCAATTGCAACCTATGCACGCAAACGTACATTATTGTGTTGTTCATATATGATATAATTGATGATATTTAGCACATGTTCTATTTCTTCAAGTAGAAAAGCATATTTTGGAATATTATGTATTTAAGAATTTAAGAATATTTCTTGTTCGTCTTTATAGATTGATGGGAAACTTCTCTGTTGGCTGTGCACTTTATCATTTAAGCGCGCCTTAGCTAAGGCGCGCCAAGTTGAAAAGGACTCGAGGCTAAACAAGAAACGTCCACATAATGACAAAACCGTCAAGGAATCCAATTCCTCAAAGAAGGGTTCAAGACCTGATATGTCCAAGCAGGGAAATAATGATATTCCCGAAAAAATGTCACGACAGGCATCGAATAACATTAGCTCTGTTGCGGGCATGGGTCTAGCTGCAGCCGCTGCGGTCACTATAGACCCAAACAGCTCGGATCATGTTGTTGCTATGACCCAACTCAAAGAACAGATCGCCAGCCTCCAGAGACGTCTCAACCAAAAGGATAAGGAACTCCTTGAGAAAGATAAAATGGTAAGATAAGTCAGTGATCCTGCTTTGAAGGATGAAGGTAATGGTAAATTAAAAGCACAATAGAATATTAAGTAATAAAAAGAAAATATCCTTGACTTTCAAACTCTCTTAGAAAAGCATTTTTTACTTGTATTACGAATTATTTATTAGTTGAAAACTAAATGTCTAATAAACATTTTTTGTTATATCTAAAATTAGAACAAATGTTGACCAATAATACAAGTAACTATTGTGTGTTGGTATCATATATTAATACCTAAATTTTACTTTTTTCCAAATTTTAACCAGATAACTGAGCTTAAAGGCAAGAACTTTTCGAATGAAAATGAATTGAGGAATAAAATGAAAGAAACTGAAAGGCTCTATGATATGAAGATCGAATTGCTGAACAAGAAAGTGACATCATTGTTAAAGGAGGTGGCATCGCTGAAAAAGGGCGTTAAAAGGAATGGAACTGCATCAGCAGTTACCCTCAACAAGGAAGCGGCAAAAGATAGTGGCGGATCTGGAACAGAGAGCCCGACCACGAATTAATGGTAGACGTGATATTTGTGTAAATTATTTGTTGTCCAATTTGAAGCAATAGTTTTAAGTTGAGACCTTTTGGTACCAAGATTAATTTCCAATATTTTCAGAATAAGTATTTTATTTTTTTGGAAATCATTATGAAATTTTATGCGCAATTCATTTTTCTCCCCATTGGGGAAAATGGAAGAGTTAATAAAGTATTGTACAAATGGAGAAATAATGGTTTTATGTTTCATCAATTTTTTTTCTTCGGCTGCATTAATAGATTTTGGGAGCGAATTTTGAGATCACAGAAATGTCTTTTCATGTGCAGCTTATAATTTTTTTACAGATCACCCTTCATTGCGCATTCTATGACCCTACTGTAAAATGAAAATGTCATCGCTTCGATATTTGATTTTGAACGTTTCTAAATAGCTCTAAAAAAGAATGAAAATAAATCGTATGCACGCAGTATCAAAATTATTACAAGAGTTGAAGGTAATGAATTTAACTCTTAACAGGTATGATTGAATTTTCACACCAAGGAAAATATTCTTCCAAAGCTTTTGTAAAAGCTGAGTAACTTTAAACACCTATTTTTTCTTATTTATTTCATTAATTAATTAATTTTAAATAAACTATACAATTAGCGATTAATGTGATTTTTTAGATGATGCGGTTTAAAGGTTAAAAACAATTTTTTGCTTCACCTTAGTCCGTCAGAAATTTATACATCGGAAAGTCATTTATACGAAAAAAAAAGGTAATTTACTCTCACAAGGATTTTCTTAAATATAAACATAAGAATGTATATGTAAGTAAATTATATTTTGATAGAAATTACCTTTTTAATTGTTTTTCAAAAATCAATGATCAACAAGATGCCAAAGGAAACATGCAATTTTCATTTAATTTAATACATAACTTTGCAAGTAAGGAGTTATACTTTTTTAAATGTGTTGGAAGAAAAAATTGAAACAACTCAATACCACGAACTGGTTTAAATAAAATAATGGGCAAGTGAACACTTTAATTTTAGAAAAGAGAATCTTTCATATTAACTATCTTCTTAATAATTCTTTTTAATAACTGCAAATAATTTCGTTTACTATATCAATGAGCCGTATGGAAATAATTAATGTAACATGGATATTTAACGAAATATAAATAAAATTCGTCAAATTTCAACTAATAACCGCTTTTTTTGTGCTCTTGTGCAAAGAAAAACTTTAAAATGCAATAAATAAGTTTACAAAGAAAAGTTACACACGTTATGACTTTAGAAAGGGTTTAAGATAGAAGGACTCATATGAAACGTATATTTGTATAATATGAACAAATCTACAATATCAGTTTTTTAATATAATCGGTCGGACATGCACGACAAGAACATCACGAGAGAATTTTTATATCACGTTAAAGAAAAATCCTTTTGTGGCATCAACTGAATTTCTTAACAAATATAATTAAATGTTGCTAATAGGATGACAAGAAATCGAGCCAACGACCTTAAATTTTCAGTTAGATGATCAGTGTCTAAGCCAGTTATATTCCGAAAAGATCTAGTCACTTCATTAAACTGTTAAGCCTCGATTCCTCTCATCTGAGGATAAAGCTTTTCCACTGGTGGGCCCAACTTTGATAGGTGTGAGCAAAATGTATTGTCCTGTTAATTTTTCGTGGAGATTGCTAGCTTTAAACATTTATTAAGCTCAATAACTCGATTTGTTATCATCCCATCAGTAACATTTACATAATTGTTTTACAATTTCAGCTATTGACACACAATTTTTTTTTTATTTCGCGGATGAAAATCGATATCATTGCGATACATGGAAGACACTGATTTTTCGCACTGTTATTAAGAAAAATAGAAAACAAAAAATACTTTGTGAATATACATATATGTATATGCATTTGAAAATCCAAAGTAAACAATTATTATTTTTTAAAAATTGCTTTGTGTTTTCCAATACTCTACACAGGTGCAAACGATATTTATGAATAACATAATAATAAAAATGTTTCCCAGGTATTCTTTCACAACCCACGCGTAGGACTACTTTAAATTATTTGAATTTGAAGATTATTTGCAAAGATGTTGAAGTTTCCAAATTAATGACAATATTCACTAAAATATAATATTTATTGTGTTTCAAAGACTATTTCTCCGACCAACTAACGATCTGCGGTCATTAATTTACAAAAAATTCGAAAATCTCAGGGATTATTCCACTAATGTGGCTTTGGTTTGTGTCCGTCGACGTAGAAATTCCTCGTGGCCTTGGGCAACTGCAATTCCATGCCTTCCATTTCTTTAGTCAAAATAATCTGGCACCCGAGCCGGGAGTTCTCTTTGAGGAAAGGGGCCATATCCAGGAGGTCCTCCTCTTTCTCGTCCGCCTCGGGGAGCTTATCTAAGAAGTCGTCTTGTACGTAGACATGGCAAGTGGTGCAGGCGAGCGACGCCTCACAGGCCCCTTTAAGAATGATTCATGCAAGTGGTTATTCACTAGAAATTTGTGTCGCCTTACCTTCCATTTCTATTCCGTGTCTGTGGGCCAAGTACAAAATATTGTCACCAACTTTACCTCTGACGGGAAATTTCTTTCCATCTTTGTCAACATAAGTAACATGAACACTGCGAAATATCTAAGTTGTTTACTTTATTTAATGAAAGTTTCAATTTCGTAATTTACATTTCCTCCTCGCTCTTTGGATCTTGCCATTCGTATTCGCCGTGCCGCACAACTGGGTATTTAAGGTCTCAGATTAATTTTGTTAAAATATGAACTCCTTAAATTACCTGGATATAATCGAAAATTTCGATGACTTGGTGGTAATATCACAAGTTTTTCTAAAATTCTGGGCCGCTGCGTAAGGCGCCGGATTAGTAAACAAATCATTTTTGATAATCAGCTGATCGAAAGCATGTTCAGGACTGAGGAGAGCGTTCAGAAAATGTCAAAGATATATCATTTGTCAATTTCGAGGTTTTTTTTTCGGTGCTTTCAATTTGTGGTTATGAGCAATGTCGGCTGATTAGATTCTAGCAATATTTTGATTCCTTTCAGTTGTCAGAAAAGTAATTTTTAATTAAAAATGTCTGTCGTAAGATTTTTAAAACCTGAGCTTCGTTTAAATATAACGAGGCTCACTTGCATTCAGATGCAAACGTATTCGTCCGAAGCCGAGGAAAAGCTCGAAGATGAAGGTAAAGTATTTTGCTAAATTTTAACTAACATACAACTAACATATTTTTAAAATATATCTTTAGAATTTCGAGTTCTCAATTTGCGTCCAGTACAGCAACGTAGGTTTGCCCAAAAGAAGAGGATAAATAAAGAAATCCTACCGCCAAGGTAAGTTCTATACTTAAAAAAGTCAGTAGGGACAATCGGGATTACTGTACAATAAACAATTGCGAATAGTAAGATAAGTTTTAATGAAACAATTTTTATATTTTTCTCGAAATGGTGTTCAATTTTTGCACAAGATAAGCAATAGGTCAATTGAGTAGTCGAATGCAAAACCTAAAATTTTGACCAATGGGCTTAGTAAAATACACATAATAAAAAATGCTAGTCTTAAGGATACGGAATTGAGGTAGATTCCGTAGAATTGGAAAAACGAAAAATTTTAAGTCAATTTCAAGTTATTCAGGGCTAATTCGAGGGTTTCTAACTAAGAGATTAAAAAAAAATTCTTTAACCCATTGCACACTATAATTCAGCTATTAAGTGTGTTAATTATCACAGACATGTATCACAAAAGACTGCAAAGATAAAAGTAAGTAAATTATGAGTTACAATGTAGATTTAATGGGTAATACGATGAAAGGTTAAGGCAAGTTGCACATCGCGCCAGTCGTAAAGACTCTAGAGTAACTATTGATTAATATCAAGTTCTCAAATGGATCCGGGTCCTTATTAATACGATTTTCCACTGCAATCAGAATCTGCAACCTTCTTGGACCCAACAATTTTATTGTAATACTACATTTCCATTTATGTTTTAACATGAAAGGCTAAATAATTAATATTGTAAACTATTTCATGGTAAAATATTTAATTATTTGAAAATTTATTAGGTTCCAAAAAATGGCAGTCGATCAGGATTGGGGCTCTGTGTGGCCTGGTCCAAAAACATTTCACCCTGCAACCGTTCCTCTACCACTTCGTCAGGGTTACACCGAGAAAGAAGCACCACATCCCTCAAAATATGCCAACGCCGAATTGATGAAAATTCCAAATTTCCTCCACTTAACACCGCCAGTGATAAAGCGACAGTGTGAAGCTTTGAAGAAATTTTGCACGCCCTGGCCGAAAGGATTGGAGAACGAGGAAAAATGCAATAAGCATTTTCCAGTGGAGGTCATCACTTCCGACTATTGTCATGGCCTTCCTACTATAAGAAATCCTTTGTCGCGAATTGTGTCAATCAGGCTCAAACTATCGGCACTGAAGCTTGACAAGCACGCAAGAGATAAATTCCTCCGCTTGGTTGGCAATCGACATAATCCTGAAACGGATGTGCTGACCATCGTTACAGATCGATGTCCTCTCAGGAAACAGAATTATGACTATGCTCAATATTTGCTGACTGCACTCTATCACGAGTCCTGGATTACTGAACCTTGGGAAGCGACGAAATCTGAGGCAGACATGGAGTACTACGACTTTAATAGGAATAAGTCGAAGCGGGCTGCCGAGGCGATCGTCAACTGGGGCAAGTCGGAAGATCAACGCAGTGCAGTTAATCCTGATTTTGGGAAAAGTGTGGAGCTGCTTATTAATGACGGAGAGAATGAATACAATATCCAGAAATACAAGGAGCAAGTGGTTAAATTGTTAGGTCTATCAGCTAATTGAAGACAAAAGATGATGCTAAGCTTCGAACTACGTTCTGTTTTCGTTAATTAAAAGTAATATTAATAATAATACATATTCTTTTCTTTAATACAATTACAAATGACTGACAATAACAACTTTACAAATAGTCAATAGATACATATAGATTAATTTCCATTTATAAAAGAAAATTCAAACTTTATTGTCCACATGAAAGATAACATTTATAGAGGTCTCAATTAGGCCGGTGTTGCTTTGAGTACAACTTCGGGGTCCTCGATATCTTTTTTGCTTTGAATCAGTTTCAACTCCAATTCGTAAGTATTGGGTTTTCTTGCACCACTTCTTACTTCTTCTGGCATACAATTTATAGTTCTTTTAATTACTGCTTGTAAAGTGGCAGTTGTGAGTTCAAAAGCTTTCGATATGTTTTCGCATTCAAAACTATGAGCAAGGAATAATGCTGCAAAGAAGTCTCCCGTTCCAGTAAAGTTAATACCATTGCCTTGTTTTGGGATTGAGAGGGTGCACCTAGATCCATCCTTTTGGCTCAGAAACGACAGAAGCTCCTTCGATGGACCAAGCTCTGAGCTTGATAGGGCGACAGTTTTTACATTCCTATCGTGAAACCATTTTAATGCAGTCCAAGCGTCTTCTACGTTTTCCAATTTGTGCCCTGTAATCAACTCGACTTCAAATTGATTGGGTGTTACAATATCAGCAAGTGGGACGATTTCATCGCGGTATATTGGCAGCAATTCAGGAGGAACATACATTTTTCCGTTGTCGCCCATTACTGGATCACACACTACAAGAAATAAGAGATTATTATTAAATAAAGGAACAGAATAAAAATTTAATTAACCATATGTAGACAGACCATAATTGTTCATTTATATAGTTTTTGTTTGAAGACAATTTAACCCCGCCCCGCAGTTTTAAGGCCATTCAATCTACTTAACACTGCAGGAAAATCGTTTTTGAAGTTATAAAGCATATGATGTTTTAAAACTTTTTTTTAAGTTTCTTACAATATTAAAATAATTTTTTCAATATAAAAATCGATTTCACTATATTCAATATTATTTTAAATTAGACGAAAACGAATTAAAAGGTTTCCGATTTGCACAAAAAAGAAAATTTCATTTAAATTAATTATCATTTGAAATCATAAAACATTTATATGAAACATTTTTACTAAAAATTAAAATCTTTTCAAATTGTTGAGATATTTTACTCCTCTGTGAATTCTTAGATTCATTGAATTTAAGTTTAAATTTTCAAAATTTGTCTAATCTCAGAAAAGGTACAATCATTTGCATTTTTGGCAATAATTGTTGTACAAAAGTACAAGGTATTTTATCCATTTCATTGAATTTACAATGGGTAGAGGACTTTCCAAAAGAGCATATTTTTTGAAAATAAGACATTAACAAAAAACTTTTCTAAAATACACCTTCAATAAATTCAAAATCCTGAGAAGTATAAGTATAATAGTCCCTGAAGACATTCTAATCATAAACGGTAAAAAAATATTAGGAGTATATAGATGTTACAAAAAACATTAGAATTAAATTGATAACGTCGTCTTGAATGAAGTAAACAATAAGGAGAACTTAAAACTTGATGTTTCTTGAAAAGGCAATTTGCCGCTTCACTTAAATTAGTATGATGCTTTACAACTCTGAGCCAAAGTGAAACTGCAAGTCAATTGCTATTAACGTTGTTTAATTTCCCTGAACAATCACGTTGCGGTTTGCGGTCGTTTTGTATCAACTCGTCTGCACGGCGTTATCAACTCAAACAAGAACTAGCTTATGAAAGGTAATTAAGAAAGCTTAGCGTTGTATTCTAACCCAAGAGAAAAACTCACCATAGATAAGATTTGGGTTTGCCTCCCGCAATTTTCGCACAATTTTAGCGATTTCTCGTAGAAAAGATGCATTTCCGATGTACCCTGTAAGAAGATGGGAGTAGTTCCCGTGCAGTTGGTTCAGGCACAGGCCCTCGAAGACATCAACTGAAACAATTTTATTTATAATAAATGTGTTAAAGGGAGTGGACGCAAAGAAGGTTCCTCTTACCCAGATCTTTTTCGTTGAGGATTTGACCTTTTATGTGCTGATAACCCGTGTGATTGGACAGCTGAACTGAGTTGATCGCATCGACCTCGAATCCGAGAACCTGCAGACCATTTCTAGTTAGTTTTTTTAAATTTCGATTCGATGTTGAAGGCCGTACCTGAAGTGGAAAGGTGGCGCTCTTGTTGCCGACGTACCCGTGGACCACATGACTCTGGATGGAGAGCACCTTTTTCTGCGCGCTGTGTGCCATCGTGCGAAGCGGGGGGGATGATAGCAGATTAAGCGATGCTACCCTGACAATGGGACAAAAAGCACTGAGCAGTCCCATTTGAAATTATGCAAAAACAAGTCCAAGTCTAGTCCTAATCAGCTAAGTGCGCCTTCAGCGCTGGAAGACGTTCTCACTCTTCCTCAAAATAAACTAACTCTACGATTTCTTACATTTGAGGTGTGCGATACCGGGGGCTCGCAGATTGCGAGGTGAGATATAGCTGACATAATTTTTTTATCTTGTCTTCATTTAGTTTCTTTTGATTGGGTTGAATCACTCACGAACGTTCTTTGGAAGGCGCTGGATATTCCCACTCCACGGGCGATTCGGTAAGCAGCTGTTCTTTCAGTGACAGCAGAGGAAGCACGGAAAGTCGTGCGGGTGGTTGTATAGGCTAAAATAGAATTAAAATTAAAGTTCCTTTTAGTATTGCCAGATTTAAGCGTGCACCCATTTCAAACGAGAATTAAAATAGTTCCGTACCGTAGTGGTAAAAAGGAATATTTATAGTAGGGATAAATCCGTCTGTTACAGCTATTTGTCTCAGGAACTAAATAAGTTGACCCTAGACCTAGTTGGCCCGAGCGTAAATACGGCTCTAAGTTCAAAGCCAACCATATCAAAGTACAGCGAAAAAGGATTTTATGGTAAAAATCGTCCTAAAATTTCTGCTTTCTGCGACTCTCAGGACAAAAACAAAGTCCGATGGGACCAATATAAATATGTTTCCATTCCCCTAGACGCTATATAAAATATTTAAATAATTTAAATTTCCTGCATTGGTATTTGAACCCTTGGTAAGTTGCAAAATTTGTTGTTTCATTTTCATTGCGAACGGTATGAGATCGAGTCGAGCACAATGTCTCCTCTCTTCAACCCTCTCAAAACGAATGTAGTGTTTCGATCGAACTTCTTTAATGGAAATTATTTCGAGTTGATTAAACTGAATCCTTAAGAAGAATGAGCCAAGGAAAATCAAAAGCAATTGTTTGTACAGGTAATGAAATATATTTTTTATTGCTTCTTGCACTGTGTTTTCGGTCCTCAGGCAGATTAGGATAGATTTTTACCATAAAAAACTTTTCATCTACTTTTGTGCTGTTGTTTAAGTTTAGGTACAATTAAAGAGGCAAGCTTTTGATCTCTCATTTTTCTTTTGATCTCATATATAGTGATCAAATTTTTGTTTCTAGCTCAAATTCGATAATCCAATTGCACAGCAGCATACAGTACTCAAATTCGCAAACAGCACATTGATGTGCAGTTATTCTTAAAGAAATCTGTAATAGTTTATAGTAATATAAGTATATACGTTGTAATCAAGTACTTTGAAATCTGTTATATACATATAGTAGATAGCTTGATTGAAAAAAACGGATAGAAACTAAAAAATATGTTTCTCCTAGAAACTTTCGAAACTGGATTTGGCTTGAAATGCCCTTTTTACCGGTACGTGTACGATTTCGCTGCTTCGTATTTCATCTCTCTCTATTTCTTTAAACTTTAACTATCAGTATGATTACTATATAAGTACTAAATATTTTTTCGGAATTTGATAGCTAGTCCGGGAAATTGTTAACTATCGGAATCAACATTATTTCATACCGATAAAAAATTGTACGGTCGTAATTAGCGACACACTTCTAGTTTGAAGGAGCCAAACGATTTTGAACTGACTTCCATACATTTTGAATTATTATATAAATACTCATAATTATAAGCTTGTATTTTATTTACCCTGTATGTTCGTATCCATAGATTTAATCTTCACAGATATAAGAATTTCAGCTAGAAGCATCTGAGAGACAGACAGACGGACAGACAACGCTGTTAAAACAATAAGGTTTCATTAGATCTACGACAGAATAGTTCTAAGAACATTTTAGGACCAAACGTTAATTTTGGGCATTTCTGCACCACATATTGTAACATACAATGCATAACAAGAATATTATACTTAAATTTCTGAACCCAACTTCGAGCTCTACAAACCACAAAATTGCAAACCAAAGTAAAATGCGGTTTAAAAAATTAGTGGCACGTGTTGCGAGTGCTATTTCAGCGATAAAGGATTATATGCCTTTTTAGATCAATTATGAATTTAGATTTCCTTGCCTCCCCCAACCATTCGAATATGAAGTGAACGCAACGCTAGTCACGTGTCAGCGACACTTGGTGTTTGTTGCTACTCTGAAAGAAATCTCTTGTGCATAGGCGTGAAATTTATCCGCACTTCCTTCCTTCCGGTAAAAAAACTTGAGGGTTTTTTAAGCGGCAGCGTCGTATAGCACGTGTCTTAGATTAACAAATGTGAGAAATTAACTGTTCTATGACTCGTAATTGAAGACATGTGACCTCAGTTTAATTGAGGTTATCAATTTTTAGTGGCCAGGGTAACTATGCAAATAGCACGTGGCCTTTATTATTATTTATTTGAAATAGCAGGGAAATGTTGAATAAAATAAAAATCGTTGGAATATTTTATGCTTTCGTGCTCTAAAAGAAAATTTCTAGTTATGTATATTTACTTTAAAAGGAAATTGTATAAAATCCGGAAGAAATCGATTTTTTTTCTTTATTTGCTAATTTTGTTAGTACGCAACTTGCATATCAACCTAAAAAATTGATTTTCTTAAAAAGAACTTCTGAGTTGAGTTTTTTGCGTAAAATAAATTATTTTTAATTATTTTAAAGGGAAATTGCACAAACTCCGGAAGAAATCGTGCTCGTTTTTACCAACTATTTATTTAGCACTTATCACCAGGTAACAGCTCAAAGGCTAAGGGTAATATCTTCCGGAAAGACTTCGTAGAAATTTGTACAACGGCGTAATACTAGCCTGTACTATATCTAATATAATTTGCGTGAACCTGGACAAAAAGAAAGTACAAAATTTAAAAAGTGGGACATAAAACTTATTACCATTAAAAACAAAATAAATTTTTCGAGTTAGTTTAATAATGTAATAATAATTAATGTCATAAAAATATGTGAACAATTTCAACACGGTCGATAAAAATCTTGTTTAGGTATGCCTATCAACAAATGAAAATTTCAAGCCAACCCAAACATAGGAGAATCCGGTTCTTAGGTCATAACAATAGAGACACATATTTTTATTTTAGTTTTAAAAAGTTGTTAACTTTTTTAAGATGTTGTAATAACCTTTTATAAATAAATATAATTAAATTAATATAATATTTTCAAAGATTATTAAGATATCTTCCCCTTCAATATTATGAATAAGAGATTAATTCCAATATATTTATATAAGTATATAATATCAGATACCTAATATATGCATTTCTGCAATACATTTTGTTAATCTATCAATTACTTCGTGTTCAGGTGCATCAGTAAACTTTAAATGCTGTCCTAATTGAGAGAAAAATGTTTTAGCTACATATGCATTATTTGACTATAAAAAAAACGTACTAGTGATTTAAACGTCATGTATTTATATTTTTGGCGCGCTCTGTGTGATACTTACAGCGAACCAAATTAACATTTCTAAAAATAATAAACACTGTCATTGCAGGATCATACTCGGCATCTGTGTTGATCCTATCCTTACAAGCGTGCATCCCAAAAAATAACAAGTACATAATTTCGTTCAAATGCAGATAACACTTGGTGTTAAACCACAACACGTGCTACTGGTTTTGGCTATCTCTTCAATTAGTTGTTAATAGTGGTTTAAGCATAATATCAATTGCATTTAACAGGAGTTCCCACAATCAGCACGTGCATGGCACGCGCCTCGGCTACTTGAAATCTGTTGCGCTATGTTGGGCCCCCGTGTTGGAAGAAAGGCGTGAAATTTATGCGTAAGGTGCGACAGATTTGTAATTGGCCACACGTGACAATTGCGTAATCTTTTTATTTGCTAGAAAATGGATATATTGTTTAGTTGCACACAGTTATCTCGTTTTTATCATCCTCTTTTCAATCGCATATTTTACGATATTAGTTGGATGTGAAACGTCGCCGTAAACAGGAGCATCCTATTTTATTCAACGGGGGAGGTACCTCATCTCAAAACAGAGTAGGGTAATTATCTTTTCCCAAAATATAATATATATAAATACATATGTATATGAAGTAGACGCCATTCACTCCCTTAACATAAGTAAGTTAACTGACCTAAAATGGCATTATGCAGGGTTATTTCCATATTCAAAATAGGGCACCTCCTTCATAGGCCGCCGGTGAAACAAATTGACCTGCAGGGAGTGCGGACAAACGTGACTGTTAATGCCTGTAGTAAATTTTCCGCGTAAGAAGCGAATCGAATTTCAATGAAAAACGTCCCCTGAGGCTGAAGGACCGTCCGCCCGTTGTAGTCGAAAGAAAACCAGAATTAACACTTTGATCAGAAAAATACAACCCCTGCAAGGACGGCTGTCGTGGTCCATTCACTTTTAGAGGCGGAAATAGGATTTAATTTTTATTTGATTTCCAAATTATAGGTAAACAGATGTAGTTATTCTTGGAACATTCTCATTCACCCAATCGGGAAGTAATTTCATACCCAATCAAGAAATTCGTTTTGGACTTGGCTCTTATTTTAAGGGTAAAGAAGAAATTGCAGAATTTGGGGTTGGTGTAGTATTACGAAGAAGTGAAGGATCTTAGAAACCAGAAAAATAATTGAAGAAAATATGTCATTTTACAAAGCGACTTTCAGTATTGTATTGTTACATATGTTGTATATACCTACATATTTTTGTTAACAAAGAACTAATTCAAATCCTAAAATTCAGCTAAAATTGTACAGGTATTCAAATTTGAATTTAGTGGACCTAGCACTTTCTTAATTTAGAAATATGCACATTCATCAATAGTATTAAAGAATAGTCTAAAATGTGCAAAAATTGAAGGACAGGAATTCTATTTTAATGTTCCAAAAAGCATTTTATCTCCCATTTTATGAAATTTAAAAGTTTGTATCAGACCTAAGAAGAGTTAGAAATATAAATATTTACTTTTTTATGAACTTTGAGAGTGTGTAGGTACATATGGGAAGAAAGAAATTGTTTTACATGAATAAATGGAAACATTTGTAAACTTGTTCTTTCTGCGCAAATGATATTTCCTTGTGTCCACAGCTGTAATATCCTGGACTTAATTGGTTATTTACTTGCATGCATCCTATATTACAATACATAACACTAATATTTCAGTTAGGCAGTATACGACCATTAGGTTTAACAACTGGTTAAAAGTAAACACAAGACAAATAATGATTTTTACAAAATTTCTTCAAAAACTGTATTCAATTATTCAATTTCATGTCAAATTTACGTAAGAAATTAGCATGTGAAAGAAATTGTTTTTTTCGAAATTTTTCCATTTATTAATAAAGTAATAAGTAAACCATTTGAGTTTTATGGCCACTACATTGGCTTATGCTAAATTTATAAACTAATTAATTGAGATATCAAGAAATGTTACGAATATCAGGAGTATTTTAGGCACTTATTGCGTAGGTATATGTATGTAGATATGTGTAGATTACATTTACCAACACCTGTGTAATATTGTATTTATAATTGTAACAATTGATATTTTTTTAGTTTGAGGCCGATTGCAATAGTAGCCAAATTATTGCCGATATCTCGCCTCAGGGCTGACGAAAATGTCAACGAAAATAGATTCATGGATGAAACAGTGCGCTTAAATATTCTCACATCGATGATTGGGGCTTTGTACTTAAAATTATCTTAAACAGGCGAAATATCAAACACATACATACATATACGAAACAAGAAAATAAAATTGCAATATTCAAACAAATAATTTAATAATTCTGAAAGTTATGTAGTGATGGTTATTTTATGAAGAGGTATAGAAAAAGATAAATTGTTTTATAATTAAATACTAATTATTTCTTCATATATGATATATTTTTTTTAATGGATACTGATATATATATATTTGAAAATTCTATAAATTTTTATTAAAATAAAATAATAATATTTAAACGTAAAAATAAATGAAATATTATTTTGAATAAACTCGTCGAAGCGTTTCAGAATAAAGGAAATCAAATGAAAAGAAATAAAGTAAGGTAAAGATATAAGATAAAGATATATGTATATACTTATTCGTTAAATGTATATGTGGCGCTTAAAGAGGCGACGAATACAGCGGTTATCGCATCAGTCATCTTGTCCACTTCAACTAAATTCAAGGACCTCTTGAAAAATTGAAACATAAACATCCCCTCGTGCCCGATATTGATGAGTTGTAAGGATCCTGTTTACCTATCAGACGGGTAAGCGAAGGTTCAGTGCCACTGGTGCTCGCACGTATAGCAAACTTTTTATACCCAGATGGGCTGGAACTAGAACTCTTTTGTTCGTTTGGTGAACTGGATAAAAAAAAATAATAATAATTCGATCCCCAAGGGGGTGAAACAAAGAGTACAGGGCCGAGGGAAAGGAGTGCGTAGAGGCAAATCAGTGCGGAAAATCTATGGCCGTTGGCTAATTGCGTTTCAATGAGTAAGTGAATATAGAAGAGGAAAAGTGAAATTTGATATGATTGAATAAGACAAGCACCCTGCTGGCATTGGTGTGGTGAGTTACTTCTACACCCCTAGATGAGAGACCTTTAGTAAATACACAAAGTTTTTTGATAACATCCGAAAAATCACAAGTATGTATTTATAATCTTGCAATTCAATGGGTTATTTTTATATTCCTGAAACTATATTCAGTAATACATATATTATTAAGAAAAAATAATTATATTGATCAGAAACGATGATTTTATTGATCACAAAAACCAAAAAAATACGAAATACAAACCAATAAAGAAGAGCGACAAAATTTCAATTTCACATAAAATTTATTGCTCTGCGACCCTTGTCCTTTTGTTGATCAGCTATGTCAAATGGATTCGCGTTTGTTTGCTTACATGTCCCTTCTCGCTTGATTCCCGGATGGATAAGGTGATGGCAGCTTAGTAGCTGCATCCTGGTGGCTGAAAAAGCATCAGAAACATCTAATTCCGAAATTTGAAAAACAAATACGTTGATGCTGCAGGGATGCTGTAAGTCCCCTATGTTTAGAAGAGTTTTGCGTTGGCATTTTTGTGCAAATTAATGATTTCTTCTTCTCTCAGCGAAGAAATTTAAATTAGGGTTGTTTGAAAATACATATGGATTTGGGTTGAAAAGGTTTTGAATATTTACCTATTTCACACGACGACTGCTTTACTTTGGCACATCTATGTAGGTCACAGATTTTGAGAGGTTAACGGGTATTAACTAAAAGTATACATATGTATGTAAACAAAATTGAATTCTTGCTCTTTCAGACCAACCTTATTGATCCTACTGTTTCTGTATAGACACTCTTTTTGTTGTTTTAATTAAAACTCAATAATAGGTATTCATTTTTTCCAAATACTAAATAATTAATCTTATACTTACTACCTTTCTATTTTAGCAAACTCCGGCAGTTTTAGGTATAGAACCACCTCATTTGTTCATAAGGGCGTGTGCATGCAGGTTGTGTAAGGTTCGTACTTATTAAATGGCAGTTATTTGTTTTATTGCTTACTTTTGATTTTATCGATGTCCAGATGAGAGAGAAAAACATTGATTTTAGAGGAGAAAGGAGTACTTAAGTGCATTTCAATGAATCAATTCGCAAAGGCACTGCTTGTGATTTATTTTCGGTACTCTCTTTATAATAGAAGCTTGTTTATTTTGGTTTGCTAGTTTTATTATTATTATAATTGCATTTCACGACGTTTCAAATTAAGACGCTGTTTTCAGGAATGAATTAACATCGTAAATTGAAGAGGAAGTGTGTTCTAAAAGATAAAGGAACCGAAAATGGTGTGTATTGTATAGAAATGTTTGAGATATACATGTACAGTACATATATCTAGTTTGTAATGAAACATGTACATACATATGTATATGTATGGTACATATAAAAATCTCATGGTTTGATTAAGATCCTTCAATCTTTGATCCTTTATATTAGAGACTTTCAGCCTTGAAGCTACGGATTATACATTTCATCATATTGATATCATATGATTACAATTTATGTAGTGTTTGGTCAAATTACATAATAATCTATCTAATAGCATAATTTTCTCAACGGTCTCATTATTTTGCTTTTATCCAAAAAGAAAAATTAAATAACAATGTTGAGTAAGTGCATTTTAAAGGTGCGTATTAGCTCTTTTGTCGTGTTCTTATCTTGAGAATAATTAACTTGCGACCGATCGATTTTGATACATTTTCTTCGTTGATATGTACATACATATTTACACTCTGATTTTGATGAAATTTGGCAGATATGTTACCCTTGGTGAGAAATCAATACAACCGTTTTCAAACCCTGCTGTAATTCGGTCCTTCGGGAAAACCCCCGCCCTTCAAAGATAAAAAATGAGCCGTTTTCGAGTCGGTTTATGGCGCAAGATCTCCCGTTGGGTTAATTATTTTTTAGGTTTGAGAACGTAAGATTTTTAAGAAAGTTCTAAGCTTTCAGGAAAGCTATAAATCATATATACTTACTTTTGAACTTATCACTGTAAATCGCTTTTTAGTTACCGTTTGGTACCTCTTTTCTGTGCCATCTATTTCCACACCCTTTATACTAACGACAGTCTGTTTCATAAAATCGTATTTTGTAATCTCCAATGTTTTTATAACACTAGATGTATGGATATTAGCTATATCCTTTTTTTTTACTAAAATGATATGTTAAATTATACTCTAATTCTAAACAAATAGTGCTATGCAGAATATTTAAACTACTTACATATTTCCTTTATTTTGTTGTATTCATTGTTATTTCGGAATAATTGATCTTTATAAATTAACCTATGCCAAATTTTCGGATTTTTGTAAAAATAGGCATTCAACATCTAGAAATAACAACATAAATGTGTTGGAGACAAAACTAGTACAGAAATATATATTTGTTCCATTAGGAACTAATATGTAATGTATAGGCATGCTTTGAATTTTCATCATGAAATCGCAAACCCGTCAAATAGGTGGGCTCCGCAAATCTAGTGTTAAACTGGAACCAAATTGAACATATAGATAATAAAATTACTGACATAACAATTTTTTAAATTTGTCGTGTCTGTATGCACAAATTTAAAACAAAGCTTTAAAAATATGTACCCGAAGACATAATACATTGTATAATACATAAAATGTCAAAACTACTACTAGGTTCACAAATAATTCACAAAAACCCTTTAAGTTTTTGGGTTAAAACCTCCTTAAGTAACATTTATAACTAAATGGTTGATTTGATTACAGCCGTAATATACATATGTACCATATACTTATATATATATAGATTTTATTCTTTGAAATTTAATTATAACATCTAATAAAAAATCATTCGCCTTGGATATTTAATTGATGGATCGACTTGTCTCATAAGGTAAACTAAATAATTTGTATCCTGGCCAAATACGGCGAGAATAAAATATGTACATATATATGTATGTATCTTTAATTAACCAAACTTTATTTATTGTTATCATGAAACGACTCTGAAAAACAATTATTGGTTGTGAAATACATATGCACATACAATAGTTTTACTGAACTTTATAGGAATGGTTATCGTGTCGCCGTGGTCATTTATTGTTACACCATTTTTTTCTACATAAATCTAAAAAACATCGTTTATCTCACTTGTTTGTGACAGTTTTTCCCTAATAAAGCATATTCACGCAGGAGCTGTATAGGGATCGTCTGGAGTTCAGAAATCTATTAAGACGAATAGCTAATAAAGCCATAACGCAGCGGCCATTCCCGAAGGTGAGCTTGCCAAGTTAATGCCATTAAAAGCATAAGCCAACAGGTCGAGGAGGCGAAAAACACTTCCTCGATGACCACAGGCATCGGGGCCAGGGCAGCACCGGCAGGGTTGCGAAGCACCCCTTGCCAATCGGGCATTAAGCAAACATAAAGGAACCAGCTAAGTTTCCCTTAAGCACTTTGTGATAAGCCTCAAGTCATAAAGAAGGGACAAAGTGGAAAGTGGGCAAATGAATCCCTTTGATCGTCGACGGTGCACGCACTGCCATTGGCCTACAGCAGGGTAGACCAACCCCCTTGCCATTTTCCGTTTTCCACGAGGGTTGTGCGGAGCCCGTCCGACTAGCTGGGTGGATAAAACTGGCGCGGCCAGACTGCGCCACGCTAGTACCCTACGAAACGTGGCCGGAAAATCGCTGAGAGGTAACACACCCTGGAAAATGCGGAAATGCCCTGGTGACGAGTGATAGTGCCGTGCAGTGAAACCCCGTGAAAAATGTCCTCATGCTACAGTGGCTTCGAAGACCGGTCCTTTGAGTTCGATGATTCGTCTTATGACAGTGGATTTGAGAAGAGTTTCGAAACTGATTTTGCATATAAGCCGCGAAAACTACTTTTTGGAGGATCGGACTTTTATGAGGATCAGCAGCAAGATGTGTCCCAGGCGTCTACGACGTGCAGCAACAGTGATCAGAGCACAAAAGGTAAAAGCGAATTTAACCCAAAGTTGGGATTGCAGACCTCGACTCCTACGAAAAGCGGAAATAAACCAAAGAGGAAGTACGCAGTTGGAAAAAATCGAATGACTCGAGCGAGAAGTCCTTCGCAAATCATAAGAATTAAAAGACATCGAAGGATGAAGGCCAATGATCGTGAAAGGAATCGTATGCATACTTTAAATGAAGCGCTGGACAGACTCAGATTGGCTCTTCCTACATTCCCGGAGGATACGAAACTTACTAAAATCGAAACTCTTCGTTTTGCACATAATTACATCTTTGCACTCGAACAGGTTCTGGAAAATGGCGGGACTGTAAATCTTGACCTGGAAAAATTACAAAGTCTTACTTTAAGTGGCGAGAGGATAACGAAGGAGCTTTTTGAAGCCTTATTTATTAACCAAACCCCCTATCCGGTAACGGGGCCGGGGTTCTCATCTTGTGATTTTTATAACAGTATGCGCCAGTATGGTTCCACCTTGCAGCAGCCGACGGCGGCGGCATCTTCTGAAGATCCGAACTTCTCTTATCAGAGCTATGAACTTTTCCGGGGGGCTTTCGACGCTGCCCTCAATCAACCACAAACCAATGGATCTGGTATGTATCCTGGTCAAACCAATTTTGAGATGTATCGAAGCAAAACCCACCCGGTGCAGTATCCTGTAGCAAGTCAGACGTCTTTGCACCAGGAAAGTAGTTTCTACACGCAGACACCGCCTTGGAAGGATTATAATGAGCAAGTTATTAATAGCTATGGACAATTCTAGTAGGGGAAAATGGAAGTATTTTTTTATTCATTGGCAATAATGTTGAAGGATTTCGTGTTTCACAACAATGAGCTTTATTATACAAATTTCAAATCCCTATAGTCGCATTTTACATATGTTTCATATATTAAGATTTCAGACTTTATCTGAAAATCTTTTTAAATTCACAAAAATGTTAAAGTATATATATTATATAATAGCTACTCTTCTATTATCCGGCCTAGATTGATTTTAAGATCAATCGCAAAATAATAAAGTTTCATATATTTCAATTCAATACAAAATTTGCGTGCAATTCAGAATTTTGATTTTTTAATGTTGTAAAATTGTAATGACATTACAATTTACAAAAAGTTCATTTATTATAAAATAGAGCGGTGTGCTATAGATACAATATGATCATTTTGCAACATCCAGGATTTGCGGTTTTTTATAAGTTCCTTACTATAAAATATTTTTTCTTTTGCTTTGGTATAATGATACAATTGAATAATTAAATAGTACGGTATAAAAAAAGTGTTTTTCGACATTTTTCAAATATACTTATAAAACTTATAAAACTTTTCAAATTTTGAACAAATCGCGGATCACAGAAAAAATTATATATGGTACATAATTGGCTTTTGTTTATTGAATTATATAACAAAAATCTTTTTTTTTTTTTTAAATTCTATACATTAGTTATCTTTTGCACGAAATCTGGTAATTTTACGTTAATTTCAGGAGATTTTTAATAATGTATTAATTTCGTAGACTTTTCTTGTATTCTTCTTTCAGTGTTTATTTATTCCTTTCCGACAGGCAGTAATTCGGCTTATGTGGTTATTATCAAGGAGTTTGTAAGTAAAATTAATGTACAATAATAAATAGTGCCGTCCCCTACAATGAAAAGGATGTAAAAACAATAATTTTATTGTAGACGTTTGGTTAACGTAGAAACATCTTGATAATGGCATCGTAAGCCGAATTACTACCAATCGAAAACGAATAAATAAATACACAAACAAGTTTTCCATTTTTCAGTTTAGCTCCGTTACAGAACCGTAAGATAACCTGCGATTTATTAATGCATTTCTATAAGTAATCTCTGAATATGTATGTATGTATTTTCTTCACTTCAAACCTTATATGTTTTCATATTGACTCTTAGAAACTGCTTAAATTGTGCAATTCAAATAGGTTAGACTTTTGTTTTTATTTCAAGCTTTTGAATATGATAACATCAAATTAAGTCCATTCAAAATCCTATAAAGTAATTGGATTTTATGTGAAAAAAAACAATGATACATCGATATTTCCATTATTAATTGATGCAAATTTTAAAACAATATTCAGTTATTATAAATTGCTTTTCTTTTGCTTTATTAACATATATTGATTTATTCAATATTTTCTATTTTAAACCGCTTAATAATATACTACAATATATTTCTATGTGAGTGTAAATGTGAACATATTACAATATCCTCTTTCTTAATATTAACGTATGTTTTAATCAGAGAGAAGGAAATTAACCTTAATGGTTATTGAGAATTATTTGTCACAATGCAGAAGCTATTGTAATTATATTTTTTTTCTAAATCTTTTAAATTATAATATGGGACCATTTTACGCAAAGTTATATTAATGAACTTTTTTGTTTTTTTTTAAATTAACAATATTCTGTTAATAAAAATTATTAACAGTAATATAATAAATGTCTGAAGTTTATATATGTATAACATCAATTTGCACGAAATAATAATAAAATTTAAAGCACGATATCCTTCAAACCATTTTTGAGACGAACACTTTTCTAGTCATTTTTAACATTTAGTGTAAATGTGCACGCACAAAAGCAATTTCATTTAAAAAATTGAAGCTTAATGCAAGAATATGCCTTTAAAATATTGTGTAGAGAATATTCAAGAGGAAATTATTTAATTGATTTAAATATTTACAAAAATTGTATTTTCGTAAAAAGATTTGTAATATAAGTTTATAAGTAAGAAGAGATTTAATAGATTATACATAAAAGAAAGTGATGAAGCCAGTAATCGAATCTAGTCATGAAATGTACAAATTTTGTAAAAAGCCTTTATATTAAATTCTATTTTAAGGAATCGGATGTTTTCTTTCTTTACTTAAGTACGAAATGAAACGCAAATTTCATTTCTATTGGCACCCATTTTATTATTCAGTGAGTCACTAGTAAATAGGGATTTCCTCATTTATTCTGAGCAAATCCACATACGCGTCACTGACTACGGATGCAGGAAGACAATGGCTGCCGCTCCGGAATGGTACTGAATTACAAAGAAGGATAACAACCCTAAAATCACCCCGTACGAGTTGCATTGAAATGCGAATAATTCACACCTTAGGGGGTCGCAATTTGCACTGTTGGGAATAACAAAAGTTATCTGAGTACCATTCCTATAAAATGTCATCTCGAATTTCTGTTAATTCTTGAGAATTAAGGGAAAATCTGTGGCAAAATTTTGTATCTTCAATGTGCTAAGTATATATAATTCTAATTCAATAGACCTTTGTGGAATGTTGCACCAAATAAATTTTTAATTATTATAGTCTTGGGAGATTTAAAAATGTAGTTCACACTTTCTTACGGATGCTTGAACTATACAACTACAGTGGAGGAAATAGTTATAAAGCCACTTGATTTTATTTGTAAAACTTATTTTCAATGCCCATTCCGAGGGCGGTTGTTTGACTTTTGGTTGCCACATTTACTGAAGCATGTTAGTTCTTGTTACTGGTATATACATATATATATAGCTGCAAAGTCAGTGTAAATATTTGCACTATTAGTAAGTGAAAATACTATTTTTAATTTTTTGTATGTAATTACAAGTATCATAATAACATGTGATTAACACACCATATTTTTCGTGTTTGTTTATGTTTAGTTCAAAAAAATGCCAATTTAAATTATGGCATTAAAGCTATTTTCTCCGCTGTATTTTCTCTTATCCATTTCAGGGACACCAGAACTCTAAATGTGTGTCTTTTATTATATTGAAAAAGAATTGTTGATAGCATCACCTAATCCATAAAAAAATGTTATGTGTATATTTGAGATATTTTTAGACTAAAACCTTTTTCCAGATAGTTGCCAGATGTTGCTTTTCATTTTGATTTGGTAAAAAAGACTTATTTGAGAGAATTCTCTTTAATGATTAACAAACAACAATTTGCTTGATTAAAAAACATGAGAAAACTGTTTCCTTAATATCGTCTTCTGAGTTCTTGGACCATTGCATCGGAGATTAAAAACTTTTTTTGGCATCAAGCAACTTAGTAACGATCGTTTGCTAATACCGTATCCAAAATGAGCGAGCGTTGTCTTGACATTTAAGAGAATTCTTGTATTATTTGAATATGAACACCTTTGGAGTGATTGAATGTCTCCTATCATTTTAATTTAAATATGCAAGATGGTACACTGCATCGTATCATATATTAATGATAAATATGATAAAATAGCCGGATTCTTTCATTTCTATTTACTACTTATGCATATGGATTATATTTCCTAGGAAAATAAGACAGTTACAGGTTTAAAACAGCCCCAAATAGTTGCGAAATGCACCCTAAACCGCGGATACAAAAAGTTGTTAACTATGTATTGCTTTATTAACATATAGTACATTGTTCACCAAGGGAGTAAAGTAGTACATTTTTACCCGGGTGTAAATTGTAAAATTGTACATGTACTACTTTACTCCCGTGGTAAGCATACTTTTTTTTACCACATCACCGTCGAAAGTTCATTTTTTTACCCAACTTTTAAGGAACAAAAAGTAGCGTTTTTTTGCCCTGAAAAATTTACCGAGCCGTAGGCGGGTAAAAATGTACTACTTTACTCCCTTGGTGAACAATGTACTATTTAGTTTTATTTTAAACCGACGTACTGCAGGCCATAATTTTATTTCTCCTCAAAAATACTACGGACGCCATTTCAGCGCATATCGAGCGCTCCATTAATTCCGGTTGTATTGTGGGCTCGTTTTGGACTTACGTATGTACATATATGGTTATTTCTACTCGGGTTTTAATCATAGCAGTAGTAATGAATTATCTTTTAAGATTGACGTTAATAATAAAAATTATATTTACTGAACTGCATTTAAACTGAATACAATATTTACTCTTCCATACAAAAACTTAATAAAGGCATCATTTAAACGATTTTATTTTAGGTAGCTTCAAACAGTGATAGAGTTTTATGCTTTGTGGTATTCAACTTCGGAATCTTGTTTTTTTCGTTATTTTGAATTTTGAGATTTTGTATTCAAAATTTTGGTAATGATGATTTGACTGATGATTGATTTTGGATTGATGGTAATGAATGATGTGACTTATTCTCAATTGAGTAATTTTTATAAAAGCACAAAAAAAGGAACAGAAAAAGAAACTAGGCTACACTTAGATTAGACTTTCCGATTTTTTCAAAGTTTGGCTTGTGCACTTCGCTTCAAAAAACCAAAAGAAATATCTAACCGTTGCAAGCGCTTGCTGAATCCAAAAAATCCGAAGCCAAGCTGCATTCGAACCGAAAGTACCCTTGTGCTGGGCAGCTCCTTGGTCGATTCGACATGGGGTGAGAGCAAAACAAAAGACGATTTTACGTCACCTGCCAGGCAAAATAATGCGCCAGGAGTTGGCTGAAATCACTTCGGGTAGAAATGTTAGTTCGGTCACAATGGAGGCGCCCCCGACTCCTCCGTCGTTCCTGCGCTCAGCTGAGCGAGCTGATGGTGATTGCTGCTGGTGGAAGGCCACTGCTTTTCGGGGGTTGAGCCTGGACCAAAAATGTTGACGTTTCTGAGCCGGTACCCTCAGCCTGCAGCGCGAGCCCTCAGATTTAGGTCCTTGTTCCGATCGGGTGCACATGGAAATAGCAGCCCCTGCCAGCTTCAAACGCGCTTTCCTCGGGGGTTGCAGCGCCGCACACACACACCCGGGTGCAACGTAGTCCGCTACAAGGGAAGCGTTTCAGTGATTTTACTCAAGTTCTTAAAGAGATTTTCAGATGAGGCCGGAAACCTCAATGAGTCCTGGAAAATTAAATAAATGCCTCGGGCTGCAGCCGATCTCGTAGCGGCTCAATTAGAATTCATGATCAAAGCTGGCCTCAGGATGTTTACCTAGGGCTGTAATCATGCGTACCGCAGAGGTCAGGGAGGAAGGAGTAGGGATTCCGCAGTTTCGGCACACTCGACAGTGCGTTAATTGTTCGCCTGCCAGCCGAATCCTGTCGTGGGAGTTCCACACGGCTGAGTATGCAGCCAAGTGGCTTCCAGCTGCAAACTGGTCGTTTATAACAATTTTGAGCATTGATTCAGTCGGGAGATTGTCAACTTGTCGAAAAGTTAATTATTCGCAGAGCTATTATGCTTTTTCCCGCACAGGGTGGAAATGAAAACCTTTTGTTGCTCAGTTGCTTCCGGAATATATACATATAATATGAATATAGAGGTAAGTAGGTACAAATGTAGGTATGTATAACGTATTTCACAAGTTTTACAAGATTTAAAAGTTATAGGTTATAAAAAAATGTATATATCTTATTGTTACAGATTGAAAGTAACTGGTATCTATTTTATCGGTTTTACATTATATGTATATTCTAAGGGAAATTGTCATAGTAAAATTGTATTAAAACAAATGCTAATGTTCATGATGCTCTATTGCGGCTTTTGCAAAGCTTCGAAAAATTTAGTTTTGGTTTTTTAAAAAAGTGATTAAACTAAATATCATTTCCAGCTGATTTAATCAGAGTTTTATTATTTTTTCTGGCAAATATATTAGCCTGACTTTTTAAGCTGGAGTTGCATAGTTACAACAAGCGATTCAAATTCCAAACCCATTTTCCCATTTTCAGTCAAAGTCAGTTTTGTGACATTGTTGTTGAGCATCTAAGTAGTTCTTTATATATCATATTATTTCTTACTTCAATGAACTTAACTTTTCTTTAGAGAGGAAAAAAAAATGTATAATGTGTATACATATGAACATAATATACATACTCTGTCAGAAAGCTTTTAGTTTTCATGGTTTTTTTTTAAAATATCAAGTTTATGAGAAATGTAAATACAATATTGTAATTAAATAGATTTTATTAAAGTTTTGGATTTTTTAATTAGTTTATTGGAAGTTATTTTAATCATAACGTCCATTAGCAAACTCCCCAAATATTTATAATAAGAATTAGTTTGTTACTCCCTAGTTTTTTCGCCGATTCAATCCATTTGGAAACGAAGCAACAAAACAGTTGTCCCCTATCGCCTTGCCCAATCAACACTATTTGAATACCCAGTTTGAATGTACAGGCAAGGTATGATCGACAGCGGCTCAGAAATACAATTTTTATATATGGGAAGTAGTGGGGTTCTTACTTGCCCAACTTTTTGGTCAATTCTTCTGATTTACAAAGTTAGTCGAGATATACATAATGTAGGCAAATAATTTGTGAGCAAAAATTGTATTACTAAAATTATGCGTAAATAAAACTGGGAATAAAGTTCTGATGTGAAAATAAGTAGGTATCTTCTTCATTAATAATCTAATTGAAAAAATAAGTTTGCAAATATAAAATAGTTGTGATGACTGTAAATTTAAAAATACCAATTTTTGTTGTATAAATAAACAGTTGGGCGAGAAAACTTTGTAAGTCTATTAAATGAAAAAAAGGAATATAATAAAGAAGTGATCTTACAGTACCTTATACTTTCCTAAACGTCCAGTTTAAAAGTAAAAGTGATAATTGGTTTGTCCCCACAAAATGTGTCGCCGTATTTTATGATTACAAGAAGCCTCACACCACTGTATTAAAACAAGATTGTTTTATGTTTTAGCCTATTCAAAATTAAAATTTATACGAATATTTGTGGTTCGACTCCTTAGACTGCGGCCTACATAACCTTCCCCTAAGTATGGACTTGAACTGCTATATTACATAAATCTGCAATTTTAAATTATTAAAATGTTCAGATTTATAATTAACGGCACAAAGCCTTATAGTCAAATTTTTATTAAAATTTGTTCCAATGAAAAATTTATGTATATATGCATATACATACTTATATTTGTATATGTGTATTCTCTTAAATGCAGTGCGACATCGTCATGTGCAGTTGAATTTTTGTGTTATTTTACATCTATTACATTTTTGATTGAACCGAATAAGTAGCAGTACAATGTAATGTATGGATTGACACTCTTTTGGCGACCTTCACTTTAGTTACGAGTTGCACATTAACTAAAACTATAGGCAAGTTTTTTCAACTTTGTCCGTTAATCTCTATACAACACAACGTCAAATCTTAAACATATTAAAAAACGCTTAATTTTGTATTGCTTCGACTATTACGAGAGTATAAAAAATTTGTAATGCATCAAATAAATAAATTGTATAATTATTAGTTTTTCTAGTACATCCACACTTCAATCAGTACGTAAAGTTGTTGTGTAACATTCTACTGGCAAATAGTTTAGTTCAACAGTATTAGTATGTAGTTGTTCCATAAATTTGAACTGAGAGATTTTTGATGTGTAGGGGAGGGGATATATACAAACAAGTCTGGAATCCTCTGGCAAAAAATGAGAAGATCTCTGTAAATGTTAATATGTAATATTTTTTTGATAAAGCTGATAATTATTTTAACAAAATATATGATATCAAGAGCTAATGTACTAAAATTAGAACTATAAGATATTCTTTAATATACATAATATATGTATACGTACACTTATGTGCGTGTATGTACAAATGCATTACTTTAGGACTTTATTTATGTAGTGTAGTGCCTATGTATTATCATAAATCAAATGGGGATGGCAGCAGTTAATCACCGAGGAAATCGTCGGAAATTAAATATTTGTCAAATAGTCATAAGCTGTTGGCCGTTAAGGGATTATGGCAGCTTCTGAATTCCTGACAATAGCCAATTGCCCGCGGTGGCCAACCCCTATAAATAATTTTTCAAAATTAGGGAAACGGGCTATTTACACTAAAAAGTCCCTCGTCGGTTCGTTATTTCCTAAAAAATGAGTTTTTGTAAAAAATCACGCAACCGAGTATTGTGCACAGCTGCCGGAGACCGGGGTGTCAATGAGCTGCTGAATCCTGAGTTCTTTTTATCGCTGAATCGCGCATAACGCATATATACAAGGACTAAGATTGGCGAAATGACACCTGCTGCCGTTTGGTGTCCTGCATATTCGACGAAGCTAAACAACTATATAACAATTAGATCGCAAAGGCTCGCTTTTGATGGAGGTTCAATTAACGAAAATCCGACCACTGCGTTCTATGACTTTACACCCTTCACATTCATCAGTATGACGAGAGTCGCAGCCCTTCGCTAACGAGCTGCTCTATTTAGCTCAGAGTGTTCCTGCAGTTGCACCGATTGAGGGTACGGCCCTAGACCGGCAACAATAACAATAATAATTCGAGAAATTCTAGTTATGAATAACAAATTACACGACATTTACTTAGCCCCCATTCGGGAATAGGTCTGGATGCCTTTCTTGCGGTCTTTGGGGAATATAACCCCAATAAAAGATTTGAGACGTTTTATCGGCGTTTTTTCATCGCAAAATTGTTTTCGTCCTTTGAGAGGAAAGAGTAGGATTAGTGGAGATGACGACCATCGATAAAGGATGCTCATATACGGGGAGATATCAAAGAATATCCATCTTTGGGGATGATAGTTTCAACCCTCCATTAAAGAGTATGCCCTGCTGTTTTTGGCTTTGTAAGGACGAACGATCCCAGATAAACCTTAACACCTTAACATAAAAAGCTTTTGTCGTCCCTGCTAATATGGCTTAAGTCAGTCACTGGAATAATCTGTCGCAAATTTACAAGGGGATGCGGTCTTTGACACATTTTTTGAAAGTACCATTTTATGTAATTCAAACTTCAATTCAATCATTACTAATGCTCATTGCAAATAAAAGTAATTACAACATATAGCTTAATGAAAAAAATTGGGAAATAAACGCGATATTATTAATTTTAGGAGAATCCTTGATATGCCATATGAGTTTACTACATTGCATGGATTTTTATATTCGAGCCTGAAGAGTTCTTACTCAAAACTGTCATCTAGGATTTCATCAAATGATTATACTGTATAAACTTAAAAATATGGACTGAATTCTTTATGTTACTCAACTAAAATGTAAAAATGTTATTGTTGGTATCTGTGGTAAGGACATTGCCAGAGCCTTTCTGGTCAAATCAGCGAAACTTTCGGTACAATTTTAAGGCTTTTATTATTTAATATTGCTAAAATGAAATAAATAAAGCGAAGCTGGATGGATTTAAACCATCTAGTAAAGTAGTAAAGACCAAATCTTCTACTGAAAAACATCTTTTCTGTAGTTTATTACCTATTTGATACCAAGTCACCATCTGAACAAATATTGAACAATGAACATATCTACGTAATACATATATATTTATGTTTAATGAACTGAATTCACTGAAGAAGATGTGGTACGACTCCTACGGATATACATATATGTTGATGGTTTTTGAAATTATCCTCAATTGTTAACACTGTCTGCCTGTCTAACTTGCAATATGTGGAATCATACAATTTGGACAGTAGAATTAGTAGTAATTAGAATGTTAGAATGTTAGAATGTTATGAAGCTGCACCACCAGTTGTTTATTCTACATAATAACAAAAGTAATTTTCGTATAAGGAAATTCTTAAAAATTCATTCAATTTATGTCAGATTTTGAAAACTCTACACCAATTTCAAATTAGCGTATCGTTTTGTCCGTTTTATTTGAAATCAGTTAATTGAAATTTTATGATGATTTTAATTCCTTACAAGTGTTAATGAACAGAGATTCCCAATTTTTAATTTCAAATTTCGTTTCTAGGTCCGATAAAAGCAACCTTGAAAAATCCAACAAATTTTTGATTTGTGCATAAATTAACGTTTCTACAACTTTCCTGAAAATAAATTGGGTTTTAGGCATCAATATTTGACGTTGTGCTTACTATTCCGCGGGAACGCGGAATATGTTTGAAAAAACGTTCACTTCAAAAAATCATACTCGGTTTTTGACACTACCACAAAGTTTGCAAATATATACCCTGCCGATGCATAGTCTAGGGATTCCGTATTTTTCTAAAAAAGCATGAAGTACAATTGTTTTGAAATGTCCATGGGCGTATGTTATATTGCAGATATATGTAAGTTAAAGGGTAACAAAAGCATTTCGCGGATAAATTGATTATTTTCCAACCCTTTTTAGGCATAAATGCCTTTATAAGAGGATAGTTTAGCTGTTCTAAATTTGTCGATAAAGTCAAATAAAAAATTCGACACGTCTAAAAAATTTAATGGGGCGAAATAAAACTCCCAAGGAAGCGTTTGGCGAAATTTTGTCACACATATTGGTTGTAGAATGGGTTAACGTACCTTGCGTGACCCTGGTACCCATAAACGTCCCATATGGAGTGTGGCTGATTTTTTATTTATTAGTTCCTGACAGATATTTATTATTGCCATGTTGCAACGAATCTTAGATTTATCACACATGTAATTGCATATATGTATATGTATATATATATATATAATTTATCTAACAGGCTAATAAATATAAAATATTTTTATAAAACATATGCAAAATCAAAATAGTCATGTTTATTGTCAAGCCACACGCAGGTAATTATTTAATGAAAACCTTTGCTAAACGTTGCGTGACTCCCTACTTTGTTCATTTTTTTAAAACTTGTTTTAAAAATATTGCCATCGATGTCGCTCCTCAGCTTCTTTCGTAGAAACTGCTTGTTTATGAAGTGATGACTTAAGGGCTTTTTCAAAAAATTTCGATAATGTAAGTAGTTAATAAAAAGGTACATATCACAAAAACATTAGAACATTAAGAATGAATGGAAAAGTAAAAGTAGGGGGACTTAATTTATAATTTGGGGTGTAAATAGGGTAATGATTTTATTCTAAAAGAAGAATGTTTCTAAAGAAATATGTTAATTTAAAGAAATTATATTCACCATATAATTCCGAAAAGTATTTAAACAAATTAATTATTTACTTCTTAGTATATTTTAACCTATTAGTTGTTCTCAAGTAGTTCCTGATTGTCTGAAGTTACAGTCAAATGTGAATTTATTTCTTAGCAAATTTTGCTATATGTATGTTGTATTTTTTAAGAATAAAATTAAATTGTGTGGTAATATTAACTTTTCCATGTTTACTACTTTTTAAATAAAATGAAATGAAATTTTTTAATGAGAATAGAAACATTGTTTGGATAGGATAGTATCGTAGAAGATGCAATATTCAAAATAGGGGATGAAAAAGTCGAATTGCACGATAACGTATTGAATTTTGTGGCCTATTTGTATGCCTTTTTCCTGAGATATTAAAAACCAATATGACTGATATTTAATTATATTTTATTAATATTAATTTCATGAAATTTCATTAATAGGACGTACCTTCCACTTGTAACTTTTTTTGTAACCCTTAATTTCATAGCAAATGCTTTGATTTTTTACGGACAAAAGGGAAATAAAAGGTTAGAAGTGATTATTATCGAATATTTTCGTTATCAGTTTGACATGGTGCTAAATAGACCGGTTTTAAGTGCATTACAAACAAAACCTGGCACCTTATTCAGTTGCATTAAATAATACGCGAACAATTGTACAAATATTGCTTGGGAAAACAGGTAGCGTCCAATTGACTTGTTCAAGAGCTCCCGGTGAAATTCAATTTAGTAAACATGTGTTAAACAAGATTTAGTTAAACAAAATTGTTACCTTAACTCGGTATCATGATTAAGATATACTCGATATGTGAACATTTGTTCAATAAATAATTAAATCGAACCCTTCTTCATAATATTATCTCCTGAATGGTCTGTAGCTTTAATAGAACAGTAGAGTATTCGCTGTTTTATTTGCAAATTGTATATTCCATCGTTTCGGTGAATTATTTGTTAGATCTAATTTTTACATATACTTACTGAAAATGGCAATTTTAAAATTTTTCAATTTTTGAACGAAAGCTTTTTAAGGTGAAAGCTCAAAAAAGCTTTGAAGCATCTCATCTTTATTAGTTTTAAATACACAGAATACAATACAAAATATACATTATATTATTATACCTTTTGTATAAATATGCTTGGCATTCCTTCAATTTCAACCCCTCGAAATTAAATTTTAATATTAATAATATTTCTGAATACCAGGGAACAACAAACAAGTTAAACTAACAATTTTCTGGATAACAATTGAGATGTGCACATTTGTTTGTTCTGCTTCAATCAAAGATTAAATTTTGTCAGTTGAAAACCCAATTGAATGGGAGTTCCAATGAGCAGTGGCATGAGCCGGGCTCATCCATCATCATTCATTATGTAGCACGTCAAATATTGTGTCGCAGTCAGTTGTTTACTTATACATAGTTGGCAGCGATCCAGTGCCTTAAAAGTCCGGTGGTATTATTTGCTCTAGTCAGAAACTCTTATCAAGTGTTAGAATCAAGGACACAGTATGTCGGACTCATGAACAAAGTCACGCAATAAATGATACAGAATTGAATGGTCCCTTGGAGACTTTTAACCATAAGTCAACATACATATGTACGTGCAGGTGTACAAGATTTAGGAAACTAAACATGACTACATAGCCTAAATACGTAAAATTCGCGCAAATATTTTAAACATTTCAGGCGTCTTATGTACTTATTCCAATTCAATCTTACTAGCATTGCTATAGGAATCATATAAATTAATGCTTGAATTCAAATACTAATTCACCTATTCAATATTACAAAACGTCTATTCGCTTTTGGCAGGTTGTAGTAAGAAGATTTCGTGGAATTCGGTCTGGGAGTGAAGACTGCGTTTTGTTCGGATTTAGAACAAAAAATTGCTGTATCATTCACAAAAATTGGGGAGAAATAGCTTTGGGTTTATGGAAAATCGGGGGTATGAATGTTATAAAATGGGCCCAAAACCGAGTATTAGGGTGGGGAACCTCTGTAGTAATAAACAGTTTCATAGAAATAGTATTTCCAATGTGCATAAACCCTAAAGCTATGATTATACTAGAAATTTTGATTAAAAGCAAGTGTAGAGGGGACATAAAGTTTGTAATTTTATGTACAAGAGCATCGTGTCGATAATTCTTGCTTGGTTATGTTCTTACCTGACGACCTAATTTTGTCAAGTGAAAAGTAAACATCCTCAAAATCATGCCGCCAATGACCCTTCAAAGCCGTTACAATTTCCCTTCCTTTAGAATTTTCAATCCATAAAACCATTGTAGTACCCGGCCGTGCACCCTTCTGCAGAAGGAAAAAGCACCCGTGAAGCAAAACCATTTTTCGTCTGTTAGTTTATGCCAAAACGCCAGAGGCTGGCTAAACTATGTCGAACAACAGAGTTCATAAATTTAAAACGCAGCTATAAAATTCATCCTTCGTTATAAAGTGCAAGGAGCACGGTGGCAGAAAAAAGGGATGAAGCAGAAGGGTTGCGAAACGAAAATGATTATATGATGAAGCACGATATCTGAAAGGTCCTTTTCCCTTTCCCTTTTTATTTAGAAAGAGAGAATCGTGTTAAATTGGTGGGATATGAATGGCAAAAGGGGATGAAAAATGGAAATGGATTTAAGCACACACCTTTTGCAAAGGATGCAAGCGAGCCGTGTGGATCGTATTGTTATTTAAATTTTTTTAGATTTTTACTGTTCGCTGCTTTTTGACTACAACACTTCACGACAGGATGTTTTGGTGCAAAGAACCTTCGCCCCCTAATGCCCTTGTCGGATCCGGTCAATTAAAAACAAAATCTCGAGAAGCCTGCATATTGGGATACTACCTGCATTTGAATAACAAATAACACGAAATGAACCAGGAAAGATTTATGATGACTGGTTTAACGCTTGTTAGAATAATATAAACAATGGAACCCTCTTTACAATTTCAAACTTGTAGCTTAAGAAATAAATTAAATAGATTCTATTTTCTATTTCTCCAAATCAGTAATGCCCTAAGTAGTAATGCTAAAGAGATACAAAATCCAATTACGAATGAGCCTAATGAACCCATCCTTTAAAACCTCAGACCTGTCAAACAATTGGGCCGCGAACATAAAAAGGAAGATTGTCTCGCTTTTGACGTTAATCCTTTAAATATTGACTAAAGCGATTTCAAAGGATTAAGCCAAGATAAATTTCAAATACATGAGTTAGCAAATTTCACTTTGTAGCGAGTTCAAAGACCACCAGAATATAAAAAACAAACTGAATTGCGTCATCTGTAAAGGGGTTGAAGCAGCAAGGGTTTAGACAACTAAAGCGCGATCATAATGGCAACAACCATAACGAATTTAAAATTCGAGGGTTCGTTAAACATTTTTAACCTTGGGGTGATTAAAACAGCTCCAGATATTTTAAAGGTGACATCGAAATTTTGTTACAGGATGTAATTGTTTAAGCATTTATGATAGATTCTAAAATGACTTTGAAATTAACAAAGCGTACGTATCACGAGGATATAATGCTATTGTAAATTAAAATATCAAAGACTATGAAAATTGTAAACAAATTTTATTTACAATGATACAAAATTACATAGTGAAATATTTCATTTTACTTAACTTTATAAAACCTCATATCTTATTCCCTTATATAAATTTTTATTAATTTTAGCTTTTGCTTTTAATATTTTGGTGAACTTTTTTTCAAATATAAATATTTATTCTTTATAGAAGAACTGAAGTATAAAAATGTAATAGCTTGGCAAAATATCATTAATGCAAAACAAAATTTTGCATACCTACTATTTAATTTTAAGGTAATTTCTGACATATTTTTACATACATATACATACGAGTATGTATATGTAGCTTGCAGAAACATAATATTTAAAATTTACTAAGATATCTTAAAACATGTATAATGTTAAATTTTCTAAATTGAAAAACCAATGTCATCAGAACTTTGAACTATTCAATTTTTGGAACCTTTAGAATATACATATAGTTTAACTGAATGATAATTGTTTTGTTTCTAAGTAAAAGAAAATATAAATTTGATTTTAAAATATTTATTTATTTATCAACAAAATTTGAAGTAGCATATCTCTGAAAGGTCTGAAAAACAGTGTAACTTTTAAGTCGTGCAGAATCAGGATCTTTTTATCATGATTAAATGATTTTAATTGAAATGAATTAATACTCAGATAGTAGTAGATAGAGCTTACAATGTTTGTTATATCTACAAGCAAAGCAAATGAAAAAACAAAAATGACTTACCTCATTTTGAAAATACATGACTTAGTCTTTGGTCAGTTTAATTTATTACTTACTACGAGCCTTTATCAAAATTATAATACTGTTTTTATTTTTTAATTATAATTTTAGTAGGTGGAATCAACCAAACCTTTGCGTAATAAGTTTTACGGGCAATTTTTAATGAAAGACAGGTAGTAAATAAAATCAAATAAATACGCTTTTATTGGCTTTACACAATATTTAACACTTGACGGCAGTAATTACTTCTTAAGTTTGTTTACAGACGAATGAGTATTTTATCACAAATCTTGCATTTCTTAAATTTACAAGTAATCATAAAGGAGAAAGTTTTAACTACAATGGCCCATAAATTGGTTCGGAGTATAGTACAGGAGCACCAGCACCAAATGCCTCAGGAGGTACGCGCACCGAAAGTGCACGTTTTGAGTGTTTTTTGTACCTATAGAGAATAAATTGAATTAATCAAAATTAAATTTTACGTATCTTACTTTTTCGCTAAGCAAAACGCGGTACAGGTTGCTGAAACAGCAGCAATCCCAATAAGTGCTGCAAGGATCACCAACCAAGTTCCCGCGGATGTAATTAGACTAGCAGCTTCAAGCCTCTTGCGGATGGAGCAGGATTCGACCTGGCTTACACCGAACTCGACATAGACGTCGAAAAGCCTCTCCTTAAGCTCGTCCGAATCCATCAATTTCTGCATTTCCAGGAGAGGGAGGGCAGCCCCATTTTTGAAGAGCTGGAAACAGGAGCTGGTCGCACTGAAGTCCAGGCTGTGGTCTGCCTTCGTAAGCACCTGAGTGTCAAAAACGTGCAGCTCCATGTTCAGGGGTTTTAATTTTGTCTGAATCTTGTTTTGGAAATCCTGAATTATGGCTTGCGTTTCTGTAGGGGGTCGGGCGAAGATGAACTTTAGCAAGGATTTGTCGCGAATTATAAATATTTTCAAGTTATTAGTTGCGTGTCTGCGAACATTTTCTGAATTTTTTGCCTTAATAATTATAAGAAAGTAGCCGTCCACGTAATCACCCAAATTTCCTCCAGTCTTGATTTCTCCTGTAGAATTGTTTAAAATGAAAAGTGTGTTAAAGGATTCTAGGGATAAATTTTCTCTTCGATAAAATTGGGGAACAAAAGTAATGTTTTCGATGTTGTAAACAATTGGTAGCGCATCGGGGTCTTTGTCAGTTGCTTGGACCGTAACTATCGATGTCTCAACAGGAATATTGATCCTCACACCTATCGCTGGATCAATCTGATCAAAGTGCGGAAGGTGGTCATCAATGTCTAGAATTTTTACTAGAATTTGGATTTCCGACAAGTCGTATTGGTTGTACTCATTTCGTGGAATGGGAATTGAGTTTTTGCTGTATTTAAAACATTTAACAACAAGCAAATAGGAATCGGCAGCTTCACGATCTACTCGCTTGTTTGTGGTGATAATAGCTTTATTATCTTTAGTCCTGGCAATGTTGAACGTTCCTTCTTGGTTACCATCAATGAACAAATAGTCGATATCACCGTTTTCTCCAATATCTTCATCAATCGCAGATATATTTCCTACAACAGTTCCGGAGGGAACTTCTTCTACTACACTCAATTCAAGTGGTGGAGAGTCCTTAATAAAAATGAATTTTTATTTAATAAAATGCTTATTGTTTTGATAACAATGAACCTACAGTATCCCGAATAAATCTTGGTTTGTGATCGTCAACATCTAACACATCTATCTTGAGTACTGTCGTTACTGACTGTTGCGGCTCACCGTTATCTGATACTTCTAAGATTATGTTGTAAGTGTCCTTTGTTTCACGGTCAAGAGGAATGAGTGTTGTAATGAGTCCCGTGGCATGGTCTATGCGAAACGCTTTTGCGTCAGACGTTCCCTCCTGAATTTTGTATGTAAGAGTCCCCGAAGGACTTGCAGGGCTATCAGGATCACTTGCAACAACCTGGAAAACAGCTGATCCAACATTTGCGTCCTAAAAATTTAGAGGTGTGATGTTTTTTAATATTAGTAGTTAAATTGTTTAAACTTATTGAGATGCTTTTAATTGAAAGAATCAAATTTAAAATTTCTTAAAGGAAAGAAACCTTGGAAGAACTTACATTAATTCAAAATTCTTAGATATAATGGTACTGAATTAGAAGTACCAACATATATGAATATAATAGTAAAAATTTTCTTAGTTTAATCCGGAATTGATGTTAAAATATACTGAAGTACTTACCTCACTTATATTAGCTACTTGTCCAATCTTCGGAACCACAAAAAATGGGATGCCATCGTTTGCACTAACATCTCCTATATAAAGGAAGACGGAGACGTCTGAATGGAGTGATTCTTGCTTGGGAATCTGTCCCCCATTGTCTTGAGCGCGGATCATGACCTCGTACGGCTCAGACCGCCCCTTTCCAGTCAGGGGATGTTTTGTCCTCATCTCTCCGGTGTGAGCATTCATTTTGAATAGTCCGTTCACTTCTCCTTCGCTGTTGAAATCGTATCGAATCTCACCACCTGGCCCTTCATCCGGATCATTAGCAGTTACCTTAATCACGAAAGTGTCGACAGGAACATTTTCAGGTATCACCGCTGTGTAATTCCTGTGCGTAAATTCTGGAGGATTGTCATTGACGTCGAGGACGTCGATCACGATTTGTGCTGTTGCCTGTCTGGCTTCAGTGGGCATTTCTGGACTATCCTCAGCTCGTACGATTAATTTTATGACAGGTGTTTTTTCGTGATCGACTGTTTGATTTGGAGCTATTGTTATTTCTCCCGTAGTTCGGTTGATTTGGAATAAAACTGCGTTTTCTCCTTGTAATGAGTATGCGATTTTGCTATATCCTAATTTTTCATCAAGTTCCGTTAACACAGCATCCTTATCAGTGGCTTTGACTTGAATTACTTTCTCTGGATATTTTGCATTTTCAATTAAAGTTGTCTTATACGTGTCTTCGTCAAAAATGGGGTCGTTATCATTTACGTTTTCTACAGTAATGTTAATTTTTGTAATTGTGTTTCTTTGGACGTCAATGCTATTAGCTTTCACTTGAAGTTCAAACACATTCTTTTCAAGAGATTCGTAGTCCAATCTTTTCTTAAGAGTTATCTCGCCTGATCGTTCGTTAAGCCCAAAGAATCCTGAATCATCTCCGCTTACTAAATTGTAACTTCCAATTGGAATGTTATACAAAGGATCCTCGGCGTGGAGAATTAGTAAGATACTGCTTATAGGCATTTCTTCCTTAACTTTTAAGTTGATTACAGGTCTTACACTTTTCCATCCTTCATTTTTGAAAATTGGATTAGTATCTTTAAAAGATTGAACATAAATTGTGACCTCGGCGGTTGCATATTGGCTTTCTTTGTTTACTTCAGCATTAATATCTCGGACTTCCACAGTTAAAATTATTACAGCCGCAAGATCATGACTAAGTGATCCATTTACAAATATTCTTCCGGAGGAGTTATCTATTCTAAAGGCATCCTGAACGTTGTAACTGATTCCAGAAGCTATTCTGACCCCTGCTTTGGTAGTGGCCTTGATTGGTTCTTTGATTTTGTACTCAAGTTTCGAATTCAAATCTGTGTCGATTGCAGTGACTTTTATTACTTCAACACCCGGTTCAGTGCGTTCTGAGACATACGCCATATAGTTGGATTGCTCAAATTTCGGAGGTTTATCATTTACGTCTTTGATATTTACGTAGACCGTTGTTGTTGCAGTTTCTGGGATTGGCAAACCGGCGTCAACAGCATTTACAACTATTTCGAAACTTTCTGCATTTGTGTCTCTGTCGAGGTGTGCTTGAGGAGATACTTGAATAAGTCCGGATCTAAAAATATTCTCAGTAATATTTTTCATAGACATATTATTAAGAGTATTAATGCATTATTAAAAGTTTACTTACGCTTCATTAATAACGAAGTTATCATTAGCACCAACAATTCTATACCGCAGAAGTTCGTCCAATCCATCAGGATCTGTTGCAGAAACTGTTGTGACATTATATCCTGGTTCTGCATTTTCCGGTATAGAAACTCGATAGCTTGGTGGTCCCATAACCGGAAGATTTTCTACATTTCTGAAATGGCCCTTGAAAATTGGTCTCTGATTTCCAGGGATACCTACGCGAACAAGTACCCTTGTAGTGTTTTGGAGTGGAGGAATACCTAATTAATTTAACGATTAAATTATATTTCAATTTTCAATAGTGTGATATAATTTTACCATGGTCAGTCGCTGATATTATGAGTTCGTATTGCCCTTTCTCTGTGTCCATTGACTTTGCAGCACGCTTGAATCTTATTTCTCCAGACTCAGAATCGATGGAAAATACATTTCCGGAGATGCTATTATCAGACTCAATTGCATAGGTAACATTGTTACCACCTTGGCTGGGCCCATCTGCATCAAACGCTCTGACAAAAAACTGTGGTTCAAATTCAACAGCGCCTTCCCGAACAGTCCTGGTGTATTCCAAACTTTCAAAAATTGGATGGTTATCGTTCAGATCCAAAATATCGACTAGTACATTAGTGTTTGTTTCCCTCTCTCCTCCGTCCGTTGCGACTATAGTCAGACTGTAGCTGGTTTGCTTTTCATAATCAAGGTTTTTTCGAACGTATACCCCTCCTGTTTTACGATCTGTATAAAAATAGTCTGATCCAAAACCTTTGAGAGAATAAGTGATTTCTCCAAAAACCCCAGAGTCCTTATCTGTCGCAGATATGTTTCCTATTTTCGTACCTTCCTTTTCGTTTTCATTAACTTGTATGCTATAAAATAGTTTGTTGAAAATAGGTGAATTATCATTGGCATCCAATAGATTAACAGTTACTCGGGCTGTAGCAACTTCTTTTTCGTCAACAGAAGCAATTAGATCAAATACCAGGGTTCTTAGCGACACATCTTCAACATCATAATCCAGTTTTGAAGTATCCAAAATTTTTATAATGACGGGGGTTCTTTCCTCGCCGTAGGTTGGACTAACAGCGAAAACGCCATCAGCATTTTTAACCGTCCTCAGAGACAGATTATAGCGGCTATTAACACCCATATCTTTATCTGTTATGAAGACTGATAATCCTGGAAGCGGCATATCCGTACTAAGATTTTCTGGAATTGATATGTTGTATTCCTGGCTATTGAATTCTGGATGATGATCATCAACGTCTGTTACCACAATGGTTACTTGTGTTGTAGACGAATCAGCCGGAACTTCGTGATTGATCAATTCTGTAGCACGAATGGTAAAAGTATAAACTCCGCCATTTTGTAGGACATGTCGACTTTCTCTGTCTAATGGTATGTTTGTAGTATATAAAATGGCTTTTCCTTCTTCAGAATTCCCAACAGTTTTAAGTCTAAAATGGCCGTATTCTTCATTTTCAAGCGTTAGAAGAAGAGGTCGTGGATTTCCAGAATCGCCATCGGCAGCAGTCACTGTTAAGACTGATGTACCCTAAATGGAATGCAATTAAAGGGGTCAGATTTCAATTTTTTACAGATTAATATTGAAATTTTGGAACTAGAAAAAGTTGAACTTTCTGTAAATACTAGATAATATCAACAAAAGTTATATTATTATTAAGTGTATTATATTGATAGAAGTTTTATGTACCATTGTAGAACGAGGGGTTCAATCAATAATGATTGGTAGTTCCTTACCTCTATTGTATTTTTTACAACTGTAGTACATGATCCATATTTTTGAATAATATATGTAACCAATAGAGTTTGTGACTTTGAAGTCATTCTAAATTTAGTATATGTAACATATATGTACATATAACATACTTCTCATGGGCGGAATATTTCATTGATAGTATGAATGCTGTTAACGAATATTACTTTGGAGAAGCATCAAATTCAAATGAGGTCAAATCAATCCTACGATATTTTCAAACCATTATAGGTATGTAGGTATTTTGTTATCGATAGGATTTTTGTTTCTTTCAATTTGTTGTATATCAAGAAAATGATAGTGAATATAAAACTCTTGTGTTTTAGGCTTCTTTGCAGTTGATATAGTATTCGCGTAGTTCCAAAATTTATATAATAATAAGGGGACTATTTATCACAATCAAAAATCAACTATGTTCTTTTCTGGTATCGAGCTTCATTGTTTGTTAAAGAAAAATTAGTAATTTACTTTTGTTTGTTTGCATAATTTAATTTCTTTTAATTTAATGATTTTTGAATGCAAAAATTGCATTTTTAAGTACTGAGAAAAAATCGAGACAGAAGTAATAAACTCCTTCTCCAAATTTTTCGTTTTTTAGCTAATTTAATTTATCTACAATATAAAGGAATTAAGTTCATACCGAAGGAGTATTTTCTTCTATTGTTGCTGAATACGGAGTATTCATGAAAACAGGTGGTTGATCCTGGACATCAATAACTTCAATGGAAACTGTGGCAAGTGATGAGAGGGGATGAACCTTAGCACCATCTTTAGCCATAATGGTAAGGATATAAGATGGCTTCGTTTCGAAATCCAACTGCTTTGAAAGAGTTACATAAGCTGTGTAGTTCCCGTCTGCAATTTTTTCCGTAGCTATTTGAAACGTTTGGCAAATATCGTTTTCACTGGTTCCATCATAAAAGCAGCTTAGTTGGATTTCAGAGTTAATTCCTTCATCTCGGTCAGTGATGAAAATTGGTGGATTTACGTGCACCATACTACCTACTGGTGATGCTTCACTAATTTTAGCGGTGTACGGTCGTCCGATGAATGTTGGCACGTTGTCGTTATAATCTCGAATTGGTATTTCTCTTCTTAGGGATATTGTGTTTGGCTCAGTGTCGAGGACGCCCTCGTCTGTTATACTTATTATTACTTCGACTAAGTCTTGAGTTTCACGATCTAGCTCCTGTCGTAATCGGACCACTCCAGTGTCCCTGTCAACTGAAAAAACTGGACCCGATATGCTGTAGCGTAGTTTTCCACCCTCCGGATCAATGCCTTAATAAAAACATAAACAAAATTAATTGAAATGTAATAATGAGGTTTTATATATATTATATATTTTAGTCTTCCGTACATATCTTAACAATAACTGACCAACAATTCCACGCTTCTTTTCCAGTTGACTAAAAAATTCGGTATTTGCTTTCTATATATTATTAAGATTTTTATGAATTGAGATAACATAAATAAATAAAAGAGAACTAATAGAAATGCAGAAAATAATGGGAAATCATCAATCTGCAATTATAAATTTGATAGCGTCTATTGCACGAAGGTGCGCTTAGATTATTCAAGCTATAATAAAATATTGCTTTAGTTTACCAGAGTCATTTAATTAAACTGAATTGTACCATTGTTGTAAAGTAAACTATTTGTTATGCTTCAGGAAAGTAGGAAAATAGGATACGAGTATCTCTATCTTTTTGATTTCCACTAAATAAAATGAAGTAGAAAACGATATTAAGTTTTTCTACCTACTTGAATTATTGCTATTGTCTTTCGCAATACTGTATATCCGTGTACAAAAATCATATATTTTTAAAACTTGTTCCTCAAGACCTTTTGTCTCATGGCAAATATGTTTATACGATAGAGTTATGATAAGTCAAAATTTGTTTATCAAAGGTGACGTGCATTTAACCATAGTAAGTTTAAGGTTACGTTATTTAGCTAATAACACGTAGAATAATAAGATACGTATGTTAAGCGTCACATAATTTACCAAAATATGTCAAATACTTTAGGAGCTATGAGGGAACAGATTAACATACCATAAATATACACATACAACTAAATTATGCTTCATAGTTTTCATAAATTTAACTATGTATTTAGTGTTCACCCTCGGCTTAATGTTTTTATTTTCAATACAAAAAGTGCTTTGAGGATGTAAGTACAGGTCTAACAATTTTTCCTCCCAGATTTTTGCTTGTCATTATTTTATACGCCATAAGCTGCAAAATACATTTTTATTTTGGTTACATTATTTCAATCCAAATTTAGAAAAAGTCGAGTTAGTCATAAAGTACAGAAAAGGAATAAAACCCGAAATAAAAGCGCCAAGCGTAAAATTCACGTGAATTTAAAATCAGTAGCGCCCACTCAGGCAAGACGAAGATAAGCCGTTGACCAGGCAGCCGTAAAAGCTCAAACATTTAAAAGAGGAAGTACAAATTCGGCAAAAAAGGTGATCAAATCTTCATTAAAATGGTTATTAACACAGCTATGAAAGGGTTATTAACACATGGTTTGGAACATTTCTTCAGAGCAAATCATCACTGGACCACTTTAAGTCGTCTTTTATCTTAGACTGGGCGGTGATGTCTATTGAACCAAAGAAGGCTTAATGCAGGTAACCACAATGAGGTGTGTATGTGGAAAGCAGTTACAAGTTGCGTGCGCAATTTCATAAAAAATAGTGATCTGCGCATGACCACACCGATGGCAAAGTGAGTGCTCGGCTTTAGGTAAGCCGCTGCTGCATACCATCCAAGGCTGCGGTGTTACGTTACCTGCGCCGTGTCGCCGAGCTGGGCCCGTGCCGCGATCAGAGCCAAGCAGGTAATGCGAGCAAAACTTGGACTGCTCGTTATCAGACTGAATAATTCATAGTGGCGGAATTCAGTTGCGTCACTTCGCGAGATAATTAGGCGCAGGTAAAAAATGCAGATCTGCTCGTAGATAGAGCGAAAGTAGTTCTGGTTCGCTTTGTACCCACCACACCTACAATCCGCACGTCCGCACTGCTTCCTTTGTCCGCAGCGCAAAAGGCACCCATTTTACCATAAACCACGAGATTCAGGAGACTCCGAAACTCGTTGGAATGTAACTGGTCTAAAAAATTGGCTTCAAAGGGTTAATATTAGCACTCCGTCTGAATTAATCAATCCATATGCATGTTATGCTAATCGACGGTGTGCCGATTGCATTTAAATTTCTGGAAAATTTATCTCCGCGGAGTGGCACACAGCCACAAGCTGTCTATCGTAAGACGTTGCTGAACGCGAGGCGACGCATTCAACCTATTAACGACTTAGTAAGAAACTGGACTGAAACTCAGACGTTCTAATTTATTATAAGAACAGCTCTTTTCTGTCCATTTCGCGTGCTATTAGACTGATTTTAGACGTTCATTTACTTTCGACATTCCTATCGGGAAACTATAGAAAGCTATATGTAACTAAAATATTAAAAAAATATGTATGTTAAATATAAAAGAAATACAAGCATTTTGCCAAAATATGAATATTAAAAGATTCCAGATGGCTGAAAGTTTATTGTGAAAGAAGTACGTAACCTTAACAGAGCGTATAAATAGTGGCTCTGAATACCAATTAAGAAATTGTAATAAAACATTAGCTTTCTTTGGCTTTTCTTTGGCATTCGCTTGTGATGCATGATATATTTTTGTAAACGAAAGCAAGTTAAGATTATAAATATGCATGTTGTACATATTTCATGTATAAATTTTGTAACAGCTGGACCGATGTGGAATAATTCCGGAACGCGTTGCTACTATGCTTTATTATATTATCTTACCAGTATTGATAAATGTAGGTACAGAAAAGAAAATGGGTTGAAATGCTATTCTATTCACATAATTCAACAATAATAAAACTTTAATTTTATCACTAAAATTTTTTAAAGAACGAGTGATCAAGATCTAAATCGATTCAGTAATTAAATTAAATTATATATGTATAACTCTCATGATTATTTGAAATTTTTAAGAGGGTTTAAATTCTACTTAAATAAAAATAAAAGTAAAGAAAACAAAATCGATTATTTTAAATTGTAAATGCGTTTTTTTCAAAATGTAAATACATCTTTCTCTACTGGTGGCAGTATTAAAAAACCTAACTTTATATCAATTTTTAATTTTTGCTCATTATTCATTATAAGTTAACTACTGGAAGTCATAATTTGTTAAGAAATCTAAGCGTAAAAAATTGCATTTATTTCGAAACGTTTACCTCTAAGATATCAAAACACATATAAGAAATTACAGTAGGCTGACTAATACATATAATATTGTTCATTTTTAATTTAAGTATTTTTATTTTATCGCAGAGTAAACATCTTCACTCTAGAGGTGTTACCCGTTTTTGTTAGTTTATTATATGTAGTATTAAAAAAAGCCAAAATATGTAGTTTGTAATAATTTTTTAATATGTTTTAATAAAAAACACTTCGAAATTTTGAATATTTTTTCGAAGGACAAACCAGAATAACACCTTAAATAAATTCTTAAAACTTTTGCATTCAAATTCAGGCAGATTGGTTGTGTCACCATTGATTTATAAGAAGCTACTCTTTAAAAGTTCAAAATGCCAGAACGGAAAGGCCATAAACGTTGTACTGTACAATGGCAGTATTCTATCATCTATATGTGTTGAAGTTCCATGAATGTTGTAATGTAAGTGCGAAATTTTCAAATTCTTTTGTATAATTTTGATTAATATGCTACGGATACAAATACTGTTACTGATACTATAAAGAGAGTTATACTGTCGTATAGGACTCCTTACCACACATGCCTTTGTGTACGTACAAATATGTATTTTGACTTTAAGTTCCTCTGGGTGAAAAATAGACTTGTAAAATCATGGATAAGCTATTTTTAATTTTGATTTATTTAAATAACTTTTTATTAATTAAAGTTTCAGAGAGAGGATTATTGAATAAAGAACTTTGGTGGTAAAAAGCAGTAGGTGATATAATTATCTAACTTCCTTATAGCTAATGTGCTATATCCGCAGTAATTTTCATATATGTACCAGGTTTGTGTACAAGGATACTAGTATTAAATATATTATTGAGTATTAATACTAGGTTCGTTCGTGGTACCTAAACCACTATTTTCGGTGGTTACTAGGTGGTATTCAGTGCCACACATATGGCAACTACGTGGTATTCGAATACTAGTTGTTAATACTAGATGTGTGTCTATATATATAGTATAAAATATCTCACTACGACATGTGTATTCTTCTACATTTAAAAGTATTCTTCTATCGCCATTTTGACGGTTAAATTCGAAATTAGGTGAAGCGATTTTTAGAATTCGTATTCAGAAATTATTGAATTACAATTCTTATACACTGGGTGAAACTGAATATTTCCGCTACTACATATTCAATATGCAATGAAGAAATTAAATCGCTCAATGCATTCAGTTGCTATTTCGTGTAGATATCGCAGGCACGCTGCTCATATTCTGCGTGCAGTATGAAATGATATCCGCATATTGCATGGCAGCAGCTGTTGCATGATGGTTGATTTATACTTTCAAGATGTTATTATAATCTATTTTATGATGCTATAAAAAACTCGGTTAGCGTTGCATAAAGATTATTCCTGAGTTCTCCAATGTATTTAATTTTAATAGAATTTTGATAACGAATCACTTTCCTGTTGGTAAGTATTTCAACAGTTTTAATATCATTATAAATGTACAAATGTGACATGTAATTTCGTTAATTTGAATGCGCAATTCAGCTGCTCTAATAAAGTTTTTTCTACTGAAATTAATCAATAACTCATTACGCAATTCTTTCACCTTTAGAGGTACAGAATAACAAAGAGTACATTATAATTTAAGATTGTATTAGAAAATGCAAAATGCTTTTTATGAAACCTGGCAGTGATGTGCATTTTCAGGAAGTAACACCCAATAAAGTATGGTTTATAAAAGCGAGTGAAATTTCTGGGATTGGCGTAACCTGTCTATAATTCCAAAACGATCATTCGTTTCCTTTGAAAAAATATCGGTTTATATTTGAACAGAAAGTTTCCAAAAATTGATCAATAAAACATTATTTTTATCTAGAGTGTATCGTTTCTTCACCTTGCATATCGTGTGAATATTAAAAATCAAAACAATTAAATTTATGCCTATTTAGCTTAATAGTTATAAAAGAATAAAGTTTAGCAGTTTTATAAAATACAATACAAATGTACAGAATCTAACTTTTCCCTTGATATGTACATTATGTATACTTATCAAAGTCGTCCTTTTAGGGAGATTTTTCTCTGTAGCAGGTATGTACTTTGACCTACTAATTCTGAAAGTTATTGCCGCGTAAAAAATAGTATTTCGAAATATTCAAACTCTTTATGTTGACGAAAGCTGTGCATTCGAGTTTTATTTTTAATACACCTAAATGCATCTACGACTCCTTCCCTTTGTAAGAAGAACAAGCCGAAAAATTTAAAAATTTTGAATAATTCAATGCGAGTATATTCGAAAAAGACATTAATTTAGCTTCATCGTTAATATGGTACATATACGTACAAATTTTGACTTATGTTTTAATTAATGTTTTCTACTTCACCTTTCAGTGAGAGAGGTGTAGAGACATTATCATTAAATTGTTAAGTAAAGCAGTATGCAAATTCGTTGTGATATAATTTCGTGTGCACTTCTGCTCATTTTCCATATAATTGTTAAGAAATGGACGAAAGGTTTCTTGCTTCATTTACTTTCGACACAAAAATTCAAAGGTAGTCGACCGTGACCAACAGCAAATACCTGTCGGCACCGTAGTGATCTGTTCACGCGAAAATTGAAAAGTATTATTGAAGTTTTTGCAATTAATTCGCAATTCGGCTTGTCGTTGAACGAATCTGGAAACAACCTGATGCGAATTTTGTGAAAATACACAAGAATAGTGCAAAAAAAAACAAACAATTTATATATGTATGTATATGCTTTTTATGTATGTATATATGTGGTATTTTATAGGATATGTTGGATGAAGTGTAGAAGTTAAAAATTAGGTGATCTAAATAATTTGAATTGAATCCTAGGTATATTTTGAATTCTCGGCCAGTGCTGTGCATAATTCATGAAGAATTGCAGACTACATGATCGTCATGGTGTCTATAGCCGAACGTGGTTATCAGAAAGATGTAAGACTAGTGTTTGACATAGAACACCTCACGTACCTATACGTTTTATTGTTCTTCTCGCTGGTTACGAAGACAAATAAAACGAGCCGAAGACAAGAAGTTTGCCATCAGTATGCCAGTCACAGCCGAGTTATGCAAACGCGGCTCTGTGAACCAAATACCTCGCGACTTGATTCTTGGAGGTGTTTAGCGATTGCCGATTTGCCTACATCTTCAGAGATGGACACCTTGAAACATAACGGCTATCTGGTAGCCCCTAACAAGGTGCCAAGACAGGTACCGACGCACCAATACCAAAGAAAGCAGCACCTGAGTGCACCGACGTTTGTCTGTTGGGGATCTTTGAATGGAAATTACTTTGGGGGTCTTTCGTTTATCGAACGTGAGAGTTTTGTTTTCATCATTCGCACATATTGAGGTTATGTTGATGATAATTTCCTCGGCGGTTTGTTTTTGCCCGTCCTATGTGCGCCGACTCTCGCATTTCGAAAATCATGGGAAGTAGGTAGTTTTGCGCAAAAATAGTGGAAGACTAACGGAAAATCGTAATATAATTGGTTTGTTGTTAGCAAAACCAGGGAAATTTTTTTAACTTTCTACAATTCACCGGGAATCGCCAAAATAGGTCATTCTTATAATAAATAAATAGAACGTGGAAAACAAACGGAAATATATTTAACTATGTACATAGACTAAAAATAATAATTACAATCCATAATTAAGTTTCAAATTACCGGAGAAATACTTATTGTTGTTATAAATTTACAAATAGTCGTTTAAAAAAGTATAGTCCCTAAGTTGTTTTTTAAAGTTATAATAACATATTCCAAGGTTTGTGTTGAAGCTAACACAATTGAACAATATTTCTGAAATAAAACTATTTAAATATCGTATCCTTTTGAAAATTGAGTTCTCGAATTTATGCAAGTGGTAAGCAAAATTGTTCGATAATATTTTGTTATCAACATATAAAGTTCTTTTCGATAATTATAATTAGGTATTATCTATCATACTTTTTACGAGCTCAAATTTGGTTCAAAATGTTGAGAAAATTAAATAAAATACGCAATAAAGAACATTCCTTATCTCCTTGGAAAGTAATTCTGTCCGCAAAAAAGGTGTAAAAGAAAGTATAGACTCTCATCTAAACTCAACTATTTTTATATCGCCTATGGTTTTATTCTATTTTGCGCGTATGTACCCAATGTATATATTTATACAGTTGGTTTAATTTTAAAAATTGAGCGATAAATAACGAAGAAAACAGACGTATTACGTAGTTCACGAGAGTTTTTATTAAAGTATAAATGCTGACTCGTTTTTCTCACATTCTCATAAAGAACTTTACTTTTAGTGGTGTTAGGACGATATTTAACGCTGTAAATCATGAAATTTCTTTTACTAGCATTTACCATTGGTTAGCAAATATTTTCTATCTATCTCTTCCTCTTTAGCATTTTAAGAGTTTATTTTTTATATTCATAGAATTTTGGTAATATTTAAAATCTTATATATTTTTTTGATGTGATCTTCTAGTCATGGCGACCGTTGGAGCCTATTCTACTCTTCCTGGTATGAAAAATATTTGCAATTCGTGTAAACCAGGTGAAGAAGTAGCACCCATCTGCGGATTGCTAAAAGATGGTTCTACCTCGACATTTAAGAACTTCATGGAACTCCATTGCGCTCAGCTTTGTGGATTAAGTACGAAATTGTTTCGATAAAGAATAAGACAATAACTAAGATAATTCTTTTCAGGCGTGCAAATTATCCATGAAGGTCCTTGCAAGGATGGAAAAGATCATCCTTAATTTCGTAAAAAAGTGTAAAGTGTAGGTGCATCATTTTAAAATAAAAAGTATGAAAAGGAGCTCAATTTTTCAGCATATTTGTTGTTATGCTTAGAGATTGTACATAAGAATAGAACACTTGGTTGAGCAAAATTGACTCATGAAAATGCAGACGAAGTTAATGTGATTTTTGTAACCAATTTTGCTTTCCAGAAAATCATTTTGAAGTTTTAACTTATTTTTGACAAAGATTTATATTATTTCCTTTGTTCAACATTCGAGATCTTCCAAGTCGATATGAAATATGAAATCAATTTGTTTGAAATTACTAGAAAATGCAAAAACGTTGCGCGGTACCAAATTTTCTTTTTTGAAAATTCTTAGAAAACGTGATTTTGAAGCATGGCCACATTGAACTATAAAAATGCCCCAGAGCTTTGAAAGTTTTTAACTGCAGTTAAATATTCAAAGCAAACATTAATATCAAACACAACAAACATTAGTTTTAAATACACTGCGGTGAAGATTTGTGATACAAATTCGCTATTAAAGACAAATTTTCGGTTTATTTATGCTTTGGACCTTGTAAATTATAAGAAAAGGAATGATTAATTGTCTTAAAAGGTTTTCAATATAAACACATATGTAGTAATTGTTTAAAACAAAATTATTAACAATAGATCTGAGAAATGTCCCAAATAAATCTGGATACAACATATTCTATAATTGTATAATTTTTATTATATTGTATGAATTGTTGAATTAAGCTTGTTTCCCTAAATATTGGTTTCGATAGTCTTCGTGGAATTAAAATAGAAACTGTAGTTGAAGCATAAAAGAATGAAGGTTAATGTGGCCGTTAGAGGTGTTTGCAAAATGCTGTCAATTTTGAATTGTTGCCTGAAATTTTCTTCAGCAAAGCTAACCTTCGGTGACACGGAACAGGTTTTACCAGATTCTTCTATCGTTGCGGAATAAAGGAGCTTACTTATACAATATATGACTTAGCTACCGTCGAGAGAAAGAGCTTTATTTAAATTTTTTTCTGGTTTGATTAAGAAGATATAGGATACCTTTGAGTTGATAGACAGGACTTGCAATCGGCGTGTTTTCGGACAGACTGAACCGTGTCATGTCCCCAGATCCGGGAACAAAGTGTGGCGGTCGATTTATAATTTGGCATTTCGCTATTTGCAGAAGAAATACGATCCCCAGAGCGGTGAAGCGGGCTGCCCATGGGGCACCATTCAGAGGCCGCATTTTGGCTTTCTTTTGTTGGTCCAGGCCGATGCTGTGCGACGAACCTTTCTGCGCTGACGGCGAATATTCAGCCTTGACTAGCAGATTTCTTACACTCAGACTCTGGCAGCGTTCACTGGTGGCTTAAGGCGCTTCTGATTCACAAATGATCGGCGGATATTCACAAGACATTTCGCCGTGCACTAACACTTCCAAGGGCACTAGGAATTTAAAAAGAAGAGGAAATTGCGGTCACGCGAGTCAAGCTCCACTCATTTCGCAGTCACAGAACTTATGCATGGCGCATTTATCAAGACATTTTATAATACTTTCTCGCGGGATATTCACTTTTCACAGCCACTGTAACACTTTTCATTCAGGTGACCCCTAAGTTGGCGGACTTCTTCGTCAACACCGTCGAGTGTCGTACGAAACCAAAAGCTTGCGAAGATCGCGGGTATCGATTTTGAAGACTTGAGGGAAAAACCAAACTCGCATAAGGTTTAACTTCGAGATGCTCGAATCTTCGGAGATGATATATTCTCGACGTATTTTGATAAAGAAAATGTTCACCCTTTTAAGGAAACTTCCTCAAGAAATATAAAACAAATATACCGTTACCCGATCACTGCCCGAGAGCTAAGATAGAAATGTGTGTGACGTGCTAAGCAGCACTCGGACAAAAGATCACTTTACAGGTTTTACAGGCCTCACCTGAGGAGTGATCGTAAAATACGCGAAGCTTAAGACAGGTTTTGGTATAAGCCTGAGAAAAATGGTGGCATACCTCTCTCACTCCGGCCAAGGATCATCGGCATCGCATAAGAAGTGATCTCGCTAGCGGCATTGTAGTAAAATTCGCACAGTCGCTTTGTCCCGCTCGAGTACACCTGGCAATTATGTTGGCAGCCACTCGTCAGGTGAGCAAGACAGTCAGATGTTATGCTGTGGTGTGGTTTAATGTTTCATTTGCCGGCCGCAGTGAGAGGAGGCCCGGCATTCCTCTCACCTGCGTATACCACTTTTGATTTTTCACCTATTTTGTGATGAATGAGCAGACAAAAGCAAAGCTCGAAGTGTTTAGAAAACGATCAAAAGGTGGACGCCAAGATCGCGACCTGACATTATGTAGGTTGGTGTTTCATGTTTTTGTGGACGGGACTTTAGACGACAAGTAATTTGCATTTTGCATAGTTGTAGGATAAATGATGCTCTATGTTCGTTTGCATAGGCTTTGGATGTTACTCTAAAATTTCTTATATTTAAAATCGATTTCAAAAGCCAATAAAACTCTGGGAAATTTGGATTACTTTTCAAACTTTTATTTATAATTAATAACAATTAGGTATCCAATTTATAATACTTTTCATTTATTATTTATATTCATGTTTTTTAGAAAAAATTTTTCGTTTCCTATCTTTTTATTGTTTCATACCAAAATGGAATAAATGAAACCGCCTTACTGAGTCCGCCTGTTGCATGTGCGAATAGCAACTATTATTATAATAAATGCCGATTAAACTAAATTCTTGGCATTTAGTGCCTATGATAAAGTTGGAACTATATGAATACTTCTATGACTAAATTTTTGACATTTAAAGTTGTATTTTTTATTTTTGTCAAGTAGGTTTCGTATGAAAGAAACCCATCATACAACATAATTTTGTAAATAAAAAATAAATATTTATCTCCAAATGGCTTAAAATCAGCCCTCCCCCACCTCCTGAGAGTAAGCCTAGGAGTAACTTTTACATTTCAAATAGGAACTCCAATGTTTTGATGTGTTGTGCGGAAATCAGGTTCTGGAATAGTTAAATCTCCCGAGGTACACGTCAGACCGAAAAGAGAAAAACTATACAATGTTAGATACCAAACTGGACCACCCATCGCAGGGGGTGGAGAGGCGGCTACCTTGAAATATTAAATGCAATCTGTCTTATTGGATGCAGGAGGTGTGGGGTCAACATTGATGTCAGTGTATATAGCGGGGTAGTTTTGGGCTCTTATTGAAAACGGGGAGTAATTTTACTTAACCGAACAGAAAATAATTTTCAACCCTTTGAAGGGCGGTTTCGCCCCTTTTCGAGAGTGGTTACTGGTGGACCGCTACAAGCTGTCTAATGCAACCCTCTCGTAAATCCCCATCAGTAATTATCGATCACAATGAAAGAGACGCGGTATTTTTCAACATGACCTTGAAAATGCTTCATATAGGGGTGGTTTTGGACCCGCGGGTGGAAATAAGCAGATCTGTAGTTTTCAGCGTCTTTTAAAATAGATTTGAGCAAATTCAATACGAGTAAATTTCCGCCAATCAACATGGAATATATGCCCGGAAATAGGGGAAAGTCGCCTCATTTTCAAACAACCCTAATCTTTTCTTCTTATCGAATCAAGACCTCCGAGGCAAACATTTTTGTGGAAAACTCTAAGTTTACGAATCTATCATGGAAAAGCACGTAGGAAACTCAGCATAACATCATCTTAAACATGGCGCTTTAGTTATTTTTAAAATCCAAATTGCCCCGACTATACTTTTGCTCAAAAGGATTGTGAACCAACAGCATCTTCTAGTTTACTCCTTAAGCTTTCAAATAAGCCCTGGCAGAGTCCAAAAGGACTAAGTACAACAAAATTACAGGTGTATAGAACTATCGTGATTTTTCCGTCAAACAAATTGCTATGTTTTTTGTTTGTTTTGTCGATTATATCATATCTATTATCTGTTTCAGCAAGGCACTTAGAAACTAGAAATCTGCGTTAAAAATTTTTTTACATTTGCTAACAAATGATTCTATTCAATTTAATGAGGGCATGCATATGTCAAACAGTAAACAGAGTCTTGAAAAAAACCATACATACGTAAGTGTCAACTGTTGCGTTACGTGACTTGTGTGTTGCCTGGGTCATACGATTAGAATAAAAGCCTGCGCTGAAAGTATGAAACTTTAGTAAGCAACTTATAGGTTTTCTGATCACAAGTCAAGTAGTTTTCGCTGCCTAACATAAAAATTTAACAGAATGAAACTGTGGACATTTATATTTGCTGCCATCGTCCTTCCCGCCCTGGCTTTAGGCAAAATCCGGACTACATGGTGTGTTCATGAGCCTTGCCCAACTGATTTTCCTGGACTACTTCCTGAAGAAGCTTAAAAATGAGCTAAATTTATCTTGACTGAACTACATAAGTACATATTAATGTTAATTTGTATAATATATACCAAATAAAAAAAACGACTATGTAAAATTAAACAATTGCATTTTTTGGACAAACCCCAATTTCAAAATAAGCTATGAGTATATAATTGTACCCGCTGTAAATATATGTAGGTAAGTACCACCCATATATGCAAAGAATCGATGAAAGAAAACTTTATTGGCCCGACCGAGTAGAGTATAGTTGAAAAGGTAGTTTAAAATCATAATTAAAATCATTCAAATCAAATATTATGCCTCGATATTATGCTAAGATATCACTTTGAACGTAATTTCGCTAAATTCTGCAACCCATATTGTGATTACATTTTAGAAAAATTGAAAACAAAATAAAACCGATTCCAAAAATGCCAAACCTAAAAATATATATAATAATTATATTAAAAGTCCTCTGCTACTACTTTCACATTAAATACAAGACTATCCTAGATTTTTGAAGCCCGTGTGAAATCCTTACTGATATCAATCCAATAATAGCTAATCTAGACAATCTAATTCCCTTAATTTTAGTATTGGATTAATATACATTACGGTAAGTCAGGTTTTCACACCGACTTCATGCAGTTTATTATTAGTATTTCATCGTGTATCTTGTCGGCTAATTTCAGCAACTATTTACTTAAGCTATTCACTTAAAATTTGGGGTATATTTTAAATACCGCTTGCCAACCTTTATTAAAAATGATAAAATTTACTTACTTTTTTATTTTCATTGCAAAATAGGTCGAAATGGAACTCTAAGTTATGGGCCTACTACGTTAAGTAGGTTATCATATGAAAGTGCTTTAGTTGTGCAATACATTTTAAAAAAAGTCTTTAGTTCGACTTATGATGACAAATATTTTACAAAAATATCATCCAGCTAAGCCTTATTTGAATTCATGAATATCCTATAAGTCTTGGTATGTAGTATAATAGTTTAAAGTGCTTAGCTTGATGAGTGTCTCAAGGCTTGTGTACTGTCGAATTGCGCATTTTTGGTTTACTTTGTTGAATTTAAAATATCAAATATTGAGCTTAGCAAACGAAATCGAACAGCTTCGGCTTTGTTTTCATTTTAATATTGGTTCAGCTTGGTTGTTAACGTTATAAACTTTCATAATGGGGCAAAGGCGAAGCCATGCTAAAAAGTTTGTCGCCTAAATATGAGCTGTGCTTGCCAATTAGCGTTCGTATCAACGCACTCAGCGGCGTAGCGAGCAGCCAACGGATTGCAACGCATCTTACAAAGCTTCTCACAGACAGTTCTAAGAAATGTACAAGGTGTGGCACGGTCCCACGAGGTCCTGCGAAACACCGAAAATGTTGCAGGGGATTCAAAATGGTGTTTCTTCTTGCAAAAGTGGCAGGAGCCATTGAAATGTTACATTGGCCCTGCATTTTGGGAAGAATTAGATGTTTTGTTTGAATTTTAAAGGGGATTAGTGTGAATATAAAATTTGATTTTGGATTTGAAAGCCCCTTCCCTTGCCCATTGGGCCGGTCTTTTGAAACAGGTAGGAGGGGTGGTACTCACCCCATCGTGCAGGGTATCATTGAAAAGGGTATTTAAAATTATTATGCGGTTTCTTAAACTGTTTTTCGAAGTTAAACCCCGTTTTGGAAATAGTCGACTCCTTAATGGCCATTTCTGATTAGGTTTATGTCAGCCAAGATATCACCCTGAAAATACAGGATAAATGTATATATTGATAGCAATAGTACTTTATTTAATACTTTGATTTTGTGGGGTTTTATGTTCCCGAGCAATGTTCATATGCGGAACTGGTGGTTCCAATAGATTAATTCGTTTGCCCCTCCGCAGTACCGGGAAAAAGTTTATGCCTGTACTGATTAATATCTATGGATTAGTATTTTTACTCACAACACGGCGGTCTGGTGCTAAATGCGTTGCTGTACGGTGGTCGGTACAAAAAACAAAACTTTTTCATTTCAGATCAGTCACTTGCCGATAAACGTTGTTTGTCTGGACTAAAGTGTGTTAGAAAGTTGAGTTTTCACGCTTGCTGTTCAGATCTTAATGAAACATCGGTATTTGATATATATTTTATATCGTTTAGTTTAAGATACATTTTTCTTATAACATAAGAGCAATCTATTTATTCTTGAAAGTAGAGCTTCTAACGTTTAATTTGGCGATTAGGTTTCACATTCTTTAATAAATGAGGTAAGCAGATACATAAAAAATTTATTTCAAATAGTATTCACTAGTAGCAGGCAGGCATTATATAGGTATAGGTATAAAATCCTTTAAATTTGTCATAAATATTTTATCCTTTAATAAGTGAATTACAATTTTTATGATCGCTCTACCTTTTAATATCGTTAAATCATTTAATGCTGCTAAAGATAATTTCGCTAATCCATAGTTGTATCGATTACAAGTATTTATAACTGGAACCTGCTATACATATGTGCAACTTCTAAAGCGATTAGATTCGCCGATTTCTCAAAATTTTAATTGGTCCGCGCTTCTCACTTTATATTAATGCGGGTGGCGAAATTATTTTTCAATTGCTACAATTCTCGCTATGATAGTCAAAAATTTCATTTCATAGCTAGCGAAGCTTATAAAATTGAGACGACCGGCACACATGCGTCGGATCGGCGTGCGACATTTTCCTAGGGCAGCAATCAAGCCGTGACATCTTAACGATCGCCTCGACCGAGCAGAGGCTGCAAAAAGTTGCGATGATTAATAAGAGAGCGCGCATAAGCCACCGACAATGGATTTTCTGAAGACCGCAATTAGACGGAGTTACACGCACAATTAATGCTTTCATGGCTCCGTGATCAGGCCCGAGTTCGCTGGTTGTCTTCTTACCATTTCTTAGTATTGTGGAGTTGTTTAATTTTTCTTCGTGAAATTTTTCTCCACTGCCTTGATTTTTCAAAGTTTAATTTTCCTGCTCAGTTCAATGAGATACCTGAAAAAAGGCGCACGCGGGAGTGGTTAATTTTAAAGAGAGTTAGGACCGCGGAAAATGACTGGGACATCTTACAAATTCTTAAACAGGAGTTGGATGTCTTCACAATTCAATCTTTACAAGTACGAAAGTGCCGATTCACAGAAGAAAAGAGAGTTTCCTTGTTGTGTTTTAATCTGCGCCTTGGGAATGATTTTGTTTATCAGTTTAGCTGTAAGATAAATATTTGTGTTTATTAACTCGTGATTAAATTAATAAATATGTTAATGTTTTAGGTGTGTGTGGTGGTCAATCAATCCGTCGATGTTGAAAGTATTCCCGCTGGGAAGTTTGTAAACGTCCATGAAGGTATCCTGGCCGTTTCCGAAAATTCTTCACATTCTAATGATTTTAGGACTACACAAATTTCAGTGGATAAGAAGCCTTTGCAGCCACCGAAATTACACGCTAGCGATGAAGAAAAAGAACCCAGAGATAATCTGATTGAGAAGGTAGCAGTCAACGAAACGGAATACTTACTAGAACGTGAAGATTCACAGCCTATAAACTTAAGACATTCAAGGCAGAAAGTGAATTTCTTCCAGTCACAAAATCAGCGGAACGACCTCGATGGTATAATGATGGCGGGTATACGGGATCAAATACCGCGACCTCCGCGCTCTAAGAAAATTACAAGGAGACATCAGTCAGATGAATTAGAGCATCCGCGACCGTTTAATTTCGTTATGAGTGGTCCATTGCCTTCTCAGTTTAGAAAGAATAAAAATTTATTGAGTAATTACAGAGATGGTACAGGAGATATTAATAATATTCAGGATATTTTGCATCAGATGCAAGAATCAGAAACTTCGATGAACCGACAAAGACAGAGACAATTAGGATCGGGAATTCAAATATCAGGCAAATACAGGCAATTAAAAGGTAATGGAATCACAAGGCTTTTTAATACAGGATCAGTAAGTCAATCTTCAAATGGGGTAAACAAGCATTTTTATGGAGACCCATTATACCCATATAAACCCCAGTCTCCTGACGAAGTTAATCTACTTGCTGGTAGCCAGCTTAATTATGGAAGACGCCCTTTTAACCGAAATCCTGCGATTTACGAACAGTCTCATACTGCCGACTTAAAGGATATGTATAGTAAGATTATAGCAGCAAGCAGCCACCGCCAAAGTAATCAGCAATATTCTCGAGACGGAAATACAGATGGTCGTAACAAGCCCTTTAGTTTGATGCTCGACGTTTATCCAATGCATGAGGATGAGAATTCAGGCGTTGCATCCACTCGTCCTCCTCAGAAAAAGAAGCGAAAGCCAACACTACCTTTTTGGCAAGGATCGAACCTTCCTTACTCTTTTCAGTTGGACAATTCCTATTATAATAATATAAATTTTCCTCAACTTCAGCACAACAGGTTTCCGCAAGCGAATAACTTTTATATGAACTCATACCTTCACAGTCAACTCGCCGAACAGGAGGCAAATCGCCTCCATCAAGGATTTTATCAGAATCCTTCGAATGAAGAAGATAAGCCCAGCCAAATCATGGTTCATCTTAATCTTTTTCCGAAGAGGAAGGGTAGACAACAGAATCGGAATGAAGTCTACGATATAATTTCACCTGTTTTCGATGATCGAATATCAAAAGATCATGATGGTGAAGATGTTTTTGGTAAAAATTCAACAAGAGCACAAAAAGCAGAAGATTCTAATAAAATAGACTCAGTTAGACAGATTGTAATTTCGCCTGAATATGAGAAAAACGTTCAGAATAAAACGCAAACGCAAGTAAGTCATCAAATTGACGGTCTGAAAAAGCCTAAAAATCCAGATAAGTTTACAATTTCCAATAGGGATTTGATCAAATTCCATCTGGAAGATGCAGTACAAAATAAAAGAAGCACTTAAGCAATGATTATTACGTTTTATTTATTACACAATAAAAATTAATTTTTTTATTCCTTGTCTTTATTCTTCTCATGTTTCATGAGAGACTTACACCTAAAAATGCATTTGAGAGAGAGAGCTTATATTTATGTATCGTTTTCGATACATAAAGATGATTTTAATATTACAAATCAACTTTACAAGAATATAATACATAAATAATAAATGTTTAAAACCAAACGAAATTGTTATATAAATTCTAGATAAGTTAGAATAAAATCTCTTGGAAATTTTTATTTTATACATGGTATGGTTTTTAAAAAGAATAGTTTTATGAAATGATTTAGGTGCATGCTAAAAGCGTGCTCCCCAGAAATGAGTGATTTACTTTGATTAAGGATATTGTTCAATGATATTCATATGCTATGTACGTATCTGAAAATTAACAATTATTGGCACATTTGTAGAGCATATACAAATGAATGATTTATCCACATAATAATTGTTTTCCAACTACTCCCTCATATTAAAGAATTGGCCTGCCTAAAACATAATTTTTTAATAAAATACTTCTAAGCAAACAAAAATAATTAAATCTTGCAAGAGCTGGATTCAGGCTATTAAATTTACTTATGGCTTGGGTGTTAACGATCAGAGCCGGTTTTGAAAACATGTTAACTTATTTGTTTGGCAACTTTTTTCCTATATAAAAATATCCTCAAAATTCTTATTGACAAATGCTTGAAAAAAAAGTAAGCCGAAGGAAATAAAATAAATTAAATGAAAAGCAACGAATTTATTTTAAAAGTTTAGATCAAAAAAATTGTTTATTGTATAAAACCAAAAGAATAACAATCGATATAAAAAAGCTGAACGCACTTGAGAGGATCAGGATTTATTGAGAAATGCCAAAATGCGTATACTAAATTAAAAACTGGACATAATGCATTTTTAATTTTTTTTTTATTGCTTAACATTTAAAATCCTAGTGTTTGTGGGGTTATAAATTAGTTGCAACATTAAGTTAAATTAAATTTTAAAATTTAATACGACGAATCCTATATAGCGAACGGAAAATTCCAAATAGTTCGTATAATGATTATAAACCTCATTTTCTAATCGACCCTTTTGAAGACATAAAGGAAAATTTGTAATTACCAATAGTAAAACAACTCTATATCAAATTTGAAGAATAATTGACGAAAAACCGTAAGTAATCAATTTTCGAAAAGTATACCGAGATTTGTGTGTGTTTTCCTATTATACATAAATAGTAATGGGATAAGATTTATAAACTTGCAGTATACTAAAATATTGCTTATACATATTATAATATGTAAAATAACAAAATATTCCTTCGGAAAGAAAGGTCCGGCATAGGTATTTACAATTGTTATGTTACCTACCTTTTGATAAATACTTACACACATGAAAAAATTCTGCGAAAATGAATGAATGTGCGTAGAAGTCTCATTATTGCATATGAAATAAGTTAACAGGCGTAAATTATATTAACAAATATGTAAATAAATCCATTTTCTATTAAAAAATATTTATTTCTAAAATTAAGGACAACTTTCGACAGCTCGTTTCTTTTAACAATTTCTAAAAAACAAAGGAAGAGAAACCGCAAGGACTGCGTGTTACTTCTAGAGAGGAGGAAAGTTTTCCGTAGTGTGTGAACGCGCGTAGACCTTTTGCACAGCAATTTTTTACTTAACTAGATTAGGGGACCAATGCGTTTGCAGTGTCGCCCTTACAATAGGGGTAATTTATTTGGGGCAAGGATCTACTTTTGACTAGCTCTGTCTGCCCCAGACATCGGTTAAGGAGGAGCTACGGCTTTAGAAGACGGGGAGGTAAGTTGGTCCAGGAGTAGAAATGCGCCGGGTCGTTGTGGGGGGAAAGTAGGTGGTAGGGGGCCTAGTTGGAGGTGGAGTTCTAGGTTGGGTTGGTGGTGGTCTAGTTGTAGGGCGTGTTGTGGGTGGTGGGGGTCTTGTGGTTGGCGGAGGAAGATAGGTAGTTGGTGGTCTTGTTGGTGGGGGAGTTCTTGGTTGAGTGGGTGGAGGCCGAGTTGTTGGTCGTGTTGTTGGTGGAGGTGGCCTAGTTGTTGGGCGTGTTGTTGTAGGGGGAAGATAGGTTGCTGGTGGCCTAGTTGGTGGCGGAGTTCTTGGCTGAGTTGGTGGTGGTCTAGTTGTAGGGCGAGTTGTAGGTGGTGGTGGTCTTGTTGTTGGTGGTGGAGGAAGATAGGTTGTTGGTGGTCTAGTCGGAGGTGGGGTTCTCGGTTGAGTTGGTGGTGGTCTAGTTGTAGGGCGCGTGGTTGGTGGTGGCGGTCTTGTTGTTGTGGGAGGCAGGTAAGTTGCTGGTGGCCTAGTTGGAGGCGGTGTTCTAGGCTGGGTTGGTGGTGGTCTGGTTGTGGGTCGTGTTGTAGGTGGTGTTGGCCTTGTGGTTGGGGGAGGAAGATATGTGGTAGGCGGCCTTGTTGGAGGTGGAGTTCTAGGTTGGGTTGGCGGTGGCCTTGTTGTAGGGCGAGTTGTAGGTGGTGGTGGTCTCGTTGTTGGTGGAGGAAGGTAGGTTGTTGGTGGTCTGGTCGGAGGTGGAGTCCTTGGTTGAGTTGGTGGTGGCCTAGTTGTAGGACGTGTGGTTGGTGGTGGTGGTCTCGTTGTTGGTCTTGTTGTTGTGGGAGGCAGGTAAGTTGCTGGCGGCCTGGTTGGAGGCGGAGTTCTAGGCTGAGTTGGTGGTGGTCTAGTTGTAGGTCGTGTTGTAGGTGGTGGTGGCCTTGTGGTTGGGGGAGGAAGATAAGTGGTTGGTGGTCTAGTCGGTGGTGGAGTTCTCGGTTGAGTAGGTGGTGGCCTTGTTGTTGGGCGTGTCGTGGGTGGTGGTGGCCTTGTGGTTGGGGGAGGAAGATAAGTGGTTGGCGGCCTAGTTGGTGGTGGAGTTCTAGGTTGTGTTGGTGGCGGCCTTGTTGTAGGCCGTGTTGTTGGTGGTGGTGGTCTCGTTGTAGGAGGAGGGAGATAAGTTGTTGGCGGCCTAGTCGGTGGTGGAGTTCTAGGCTGAGTTGGTGGAGGTCTTGTTGGGGGCCGCGTGGTTAAAGGTGGCAAATATGAAGAACCAGGTGTGCTCTGCCTAGTTGTGGGTGGACGGGTAGTAAATGGTGTTGTGTATTTAGTTGTAGGTGGGGTAGCACGTGTAGTTCTTGGTGTTGTTCGTAAAGCGGGAGTAGTTGGTGGCCTAGTTGTTGGGCGCGTTGTAGCTCTTGTAGTGGGTCTTGTTGTAGGCCTTGGTGTAGTTGGAGGAATTGTTGGTGGAGGAACATAGGAGGAAGCTGGAGTACTTGGCCTTGTCGTTCTAAATACAGGAGTGGTGGGTGGCCTAGTTGTTGCCCTAGTTGTTGGCCTAGTTGTTGCCCTAGTTGTTGTAGGTGGTCTTGTAGTAGGTCTCGTAGTAGGTCTTGGAGTTGTTGGTGGAAGTGTTGGTGGTGGAACATATGACGACGCTGGCGTGCTAGGTCTTGTCGTAGGTCGAGGGGTGGTTCTAACTGTTGTCCTCACCGTAGTTTTAGGAGGAAGGGTGAATTGGGTTGGTGGTGTACTGTACACGTATCCAGTTGTTCTCGGTGGCTGAGTTGTTCTGGCTTGTGTAGGTGGAGGAGTTGTAGGTGGTCTCCTAGTTGTTTGAGGTGTAGTGAAGGGAGTTCTTGGAGTTGAATAAGTGTATCCCGTTGTTGGAGGTGTTAGTTTCGTTACTGGTGGTGGGGGTGGTGGCGGCCTTGTTGTAGGTCTTGGAGTTGTTGGTGGTCTTCGAGTTGTAGGGGGTGTTGGAGGCCTTGTTGGTGGTCGTGTAGGAGGTGTTCTAGCTTGTGTGGGTGGTGGTAATGTAAAAGGAACTGTTGGAGTTGGATAGGTATATCCTGTTGGTGGTGGTGTTCGAGGGCGTGTTGGTGGTGGTGGTGGGGGTCTAGTTGGTGGAGGTGTTGGAGGACGTGTCGGCGGTGGTGGTGGTGGTCTAGTTGGTGGAGGTGTTGGAGGACGAGTCGGCGGTGGTGGTGGCGGTCTAGTTGGCGGTGGTGTTGGTGGTCGTGTTGGGGGTGGTGGTGGTGGAACTGTACGTGGTTTTGTAGGTGGTGGTAAGGTAAATGGAACTGTTGGTGTTGGATAGGAATATCCTGTACTTTGGGTGGGAGGGCGTGTGGGTGGAGGGGGTGGAGGTCTTGTAGGTGGGGGTGTTGGTGGGCGTGTTGGTGGTGGTGGTGGCGGAGGCCTAGTTGGTGGGCGAGTTGGAGGGGGTGGTGGAGGTCTGGTTGGTGGAGGAGGTGGGGGTCTGGTTGGTGGAGGAGGTGGGGGTCTGGTAGGTGGTGGTGTTGGGGGACGTGTTGGCGGCGGTGGTGGTGGTGGTGTACGAGGCTGAGTAGGTGGAGGCAGAGTAAACGGAACTGTTGGTGTCGGATATGAGTAGCCGGTAGGCTTTGTTGGAGGACGAGTTGTTGGCGGTGGTGGCCTAGTTGGTGGACGCGTCGGCGTTGTTGGTGGCCTTCGAGTAGTAGGTGGTAGTGTAGGCCGTGTTGTTGGTGGTGGTGTACGAGGTTGAGTAGGTGGTGGATAAGTAAATGTCACTGGTGGTGTAGGGTACGAGTATCCTGGCGTCTTGGGTGGGGGACGAGTTGTAGGCGGCGGTGGTGGTCTTGTTGTTGGTGGTGGTGGTGGTCTAGTTGTTGGGGGTGGAGGCCGGGTTGTTGGCGGCGGCGTTGGTGGTGGCCGTCTGGTTGTAGGAGGTGGTGGTGGTCGAGTTGTAGGTGGTGGTGGAGGACGTGTTGTCTTCAGCTCAGGTGGCGGATATGTGAAGGGATTCTCCGGTGGTGGATAATCATATCCTTTCTTGGGTGGCGTCACTGGGGGTGGTCGCACAGTTGGTGGCGTTAAATTAGTTGGAGGTGGCGGATACACAGGAGTTCGTGGCGTTACACGTGGAGTCACTGGTATCCTTGGCAATGTTGGTGGCGGAGTTTGTGGGGGCTTCCGCTATTTAAAAACCAAAAGTGTCTATTACTATTAGTACTATATTTTTATTTTTTTAAATTACCGTTGTTGTTGGCAAATCAAATGGCACTTTCGGTGGTTCATAGCGGTATCCATCGCTTGCTGAATTATAAGATCCTGCTGCTATAAGTGATATATCTGCATTGGATCCAATAGCGCACAGCGCTATTAGAATTATAGCGCTCTTCTGGAAAATATAAAGAATATATTTAATTAATACTTTTTAGGAGTGTATAATTTTCCAAAGTTAAATCTTATTTTTATTCTGTTGAGAGTTGGATAATAAATTTTCCAAGATACTTGCTAAATGTCATTGCCATTGCTTTCCCGTAGAAATTAAAAATCTTTCAAATAATGTGAATAACTTCACCAATAAAATTACAAACAGATATGTAGATAGAGCTGCAAGTGAGCATTAAGTTGATTGACATAGTAATAATATTAGTGAAATACGGTCTTATTACTACTGGTTAAGGTTTATTTATTACGGTATAAAAAAGGCGTACGTGTTTGAAAAAAACAATTCATTAAGGAGACCAACAAAAATCTTTATGCCATTTTAATAATTAAGTTATGTAATGGCTGATTGGCAACTGGTGCCCATAAAATTAATAAGCCGCCAAACGGCACCTATCTGTGCGCTAGGCTTTGTGAGAGTAAGAACTACAGTTTGTGTTCAAACTTACGTATGCACGTGCGAGTATTTGAATTGAAATTTTAAGGAAGAGGAAGGCGGGAATTTCTTTGCTATGCTAATTGAGAGATCTTTTAAACAATTTTAGATTTATTTAATATTTATGTAAATGTTATTTGCATATAGTGAATTTGGTTTTTGTCCAAGTAGGATAAATGCACCTACAGTGGAGGTATAATAACATATTAATAAGTTGTTGCTTTATTGTATTATTCTTTATTTTTTACACTATACATGAAAAGAGAAATGAATCATGATATAATTTTTTTTCGACGTTACAAGTTGTAATGAGCGTTATGCTGTATTAGATCAGAGTTTTTTGAGTCTATGATATATAAACAGCTTGTAATGTAAAATCTTATAACTATTAAGTAATTATTTTATAGCTGCTATGTTAATATTTGATAAGCATAATTTCAAATCTAATTTTTTCCAATATCTGGTTAATGCAACCTTGGCATTTTTTATCGTTCTGCGTTTGGAGCGCGGTTTCAGATAGAGGTTGTTCGCACGTTCGACACTTGCTAGACGCTTAAATGACAATAAATGGATTATGTGGTGGACTGGTTTTATTATAAATGTTGTAGCATTTGAACTTTCTGTCTGACGGACATCCTCAAAACCTTTATCTTTCTTAAAATATTAAAATCTAATGCAGCGAACAGGTCTAAATAATCTGATTTTGCTAATATCATATATAATTTTTATTCTTTTGTGATCGATTCAGGTTTTTTAGTTCATTTGGCCAAAATTAAATCTTTAAACTTGCCAGGTAACTTTCGCTTTCAAATATCGTTTGTGAGTTAAGGTCATTAGAACTTTAGAATAACAGCTTCTGAAAATATGTTTTGAAGAAATAAAAACCTCCATTGTTTTTCATATTTATCTTGAATAAATAAAATGAGTATTTGCATAAATTGTATATAATGGCTGCCTATGAAATTAATATTTAGTGTAAACGAACTCTTATTCAAATGAGCATAATTTTTTTTTGATTAAATTGAATTGCAATGCGTATCATTAGATTACATTTTTTAAAGATAAAGTGTAAAGTTTTTTAATGATAAATTAACTGTACAAAGGAAATTGTTTTGATGTTTCTTTGGCAAATTCATACTACTTAAATTTTAAGAAGAGATTTTCTGAAATCAGAGATTTTGCCTTCGAGTTTTAATTTTATTACATACATATATGTAAGGTTAAAGTTTATTCGTGCGCGCTTTTGTTGAACTTACAGATATATATTCAGTAGTATAGCCCAAGACAAATTTCGATTTTTCTTGCTTTTCCTCACGAGTAAATACGTAGGCAAAAAATTGCTAACTATACGCTAAATTAATCCCATCAAAAACTTAATCAAAAGTCAATCTCGAAAGTTAGATTTTAAGAAAACCAATAGTGGCTGTAGACGTAGTGCATCGTTTTGCCTGAAAACGAGTTTTAGCGTGGGTAACTGATGAAACCGCATAGTTGAGACCTCTAACAGCTCAGTGGCAGTGAAACAAAAAAATATTTCCTGTAATGCTTACTGATCCACCTACCAGAGATAATTACCAGGTGTTTATTTATGGCCCAAATATTCCCGTGGAACCGAATTGCACAATTTCCACAGATTTTGATCAGTACCAGCATCACACAGAATGTCTGCCCCTCTAGGAAAAAATCGAATGTCGTCTGCGACTAAACTTGCGGCGGATCTTCCCGGCAGTCAGAATCCCAAAGAAAAACAATAAGACGTTGGATCGTCTTGCGTCTTTCGTCTTTCGTCTTTGCCGCACAGCGTCATTCAAATTTCCCTTTCGTTTGGATTTAAGCGATAAAGGCCTGACTCGCATCGTAATGTCATTCGCTGAATTAATTTCGTTAACATTTGAGAAAATTGTTCTGTGGCAAATCACCAGCGGGTCATCTCACGGGGACGGACACTGCGAAATACTCTCACGAAGATCGTCTTAATCTTAGGAGGGCTTCGGTTTTGGTAAGATGTAAGGCGCCATTTGAATTCAGGTGCCCAACTGAGCGCGCCACTTCTGCTCGCATAGCTTTGTCCCCAGTGGAAGCAAATTGCTGCTTGAGCGGGAAATTCTTGTGACATAATAAGTTAGTCTCTTATGTTTCCTAATCGTTTAGAGATCGGTTGGTCTACGACCTCCTCCAAGGAATATTGATGACATTTAGCTCGGACGAGCGATGGACACAAGATGCCCTGCGGTCGTTAATTATCCCACGATTTTAAATTGGTTGTTTCACTTAAATGAGTCCAACACCCATTTAACACCAGTTCGAGTCGTACAATAGTGGCTCGTGTGCCCAATGACTGTCTTTTGAGAGTAAGGGGTTTGAAAATATAAACTACCTATTTGCATAATTAAGGTTTAGGGGGGGGGGGGGGGGGAATTTTTTATCTGAATTTCAAAATGAATTCAAAAAAACGAAAGGTGATTTGTATTAATGGTGGGAACTAGAGTTATCAAGGTCGGCGAGAAATTTACCATTCACCGGAAAAATACCTTTAAGTTACATAAGGTGTTGTTTTTTTCTTCGTTCTTGAATACTCCGGTTCTAGGTAATTTTTTTCTAAAATTTTATAATTATAACATATCTACATTGTCGAAATATGAAATTTGACCTTTAGTTGTTTAAAAGAAAAAAATTATGCATTTGTAGTACAAGCAATTTTTAAACCCATTTCTTACATTGTAAAATTAGGTGATAAAAATTAGTTGAGTACTACCGAACTTATTTTTATGTGTATATTTCTTGTTTTAAAGCAAGATTATTATTGCAAATCGTATTCTCTATTTTAGGAATGTATTGTTTATAAATAATTAAATCTCTGCATGTTTAAAAATAGGACACAGTAAAAAATTCGTTTGAAGAAATTTAAAGAATAAATGTTGTATTAACTTTGAGAAAAATTGAAACATTAAGTCTTTAAAGTATATATTATTATTCATGTTTATAGATTTTACTATTAAATTTTGAAGTATATGTGTTTATAACAAATCATGTAGTGTAATATAACTATGCATACATATTACATAAATTAAAGTTTCCAAGTTCTCTAGTTTGGAAGAGCATATATTTTGATTAAATTCAGAATGCATACTACGAGTTAATACTTATTATAGTTGAGATTACTACATTAAACATAGAATTAATTATATTTACCCAGGTATGTCATTGATTGTGTCTAATAGAGTACCATTTTAATGACCCGTAAGGTGTTCAGAACCGATGATATTACTTCGCTAATATGTTACGGATTAGTGGAGTGAAAGATGAACCAATGCACGTTAATTTATCGTTGCGAAAAATTATATTTTTATTATCTGTATTTTCTCGAATACGTTTTTGTATTACCAATTTATTTTTATTAGAAGAAAATAAAAAGTATTTCAGCCATGACAACAAACATCAAAAAAACAAATTAAATTTTGAACAATAACCTAATATTTAGTCACCAACCCTAGGTAAAGGATCTTGCTGTTATTTTTTTATTTGTTGTAAGTTTACTCTAAATGAATTACAAATATTTATAATGGAATGAGTTACAGGGAATCAATTGTAGAGCTAATTTTTTATCTTGTAATGAATTCAAAATTATTTTTCTATCATCAATTTTGTTTAACATTACTTGTTCGAAGATAAAGTGAGTATTAAGAGGGAATGTTATTCTGATATTAAATTGTATTTTCCTTATTTTAAATACTTCTTCCTAAGGTACTATTTTGATTTAATGGTAGATGTTAGGTAGGTTTCGTTACTGGTGATTTTAAGATTTTAAATTTAAAGATTAAATAAGCATAAGTTCGGTTATATAGTTATTACATGACTTATTCGTACGTTCAACCGAAAATTATTTCCATTTCTAAACACAAGTGCCTTGAGTTGAATTATTTTGCGACAAAATAATGTGTCATAAGACGATACTTAAAGAGCAGAGGTGCTGTCTTGATAAGATCTGTTGCTTTTGTGCAAATGTTTAGTTTCTGAAACGTTAATTCTTCACTTTTTTTTTTGCTTGGAATCACATTTTGCTTGGCATTTATGTGTTCACCAACAGTTGAGTTGATAAAGCGTAAATCACTGAGTATAAAAAATAATTTTTCAATTAACTGAAATTGCATTCAATTAAACTACATAGGATTAATTTAACGAATATTATTATCATTAATACAAGTTAGCTACCCTCCATAAAAAAGCAAGCAAATACAATGGTCACGGCCTTTTTAAATTTCATTTTATCTTCAAATAATTCTCTTTAGATAAATAACAAAAAATTATTTTTGATTTTTTAGTAATTGAGAAGTTATAAAATGTTCCCGGTCTCGAGAATTTATGGAAATTACATTTTTATAATATTGGTACTGACTAAAATGTGTGGTTGCGTAATTCGTGTGATTTAACTGTGTCATGTTCAAGGTTTGCTTCAACTGCACTATGACATTTAATTTGAATCAAACAACCTCTTTCTGTAGACATGTCGCTTACATAAAACTCATGAATAAATCAAATGGTCGCCAAGTGTAGCACTAAAGCTGCTATAAATTATATCTTTTGATCATACCTCGTGAAACGTCTTTATAAGCGCCTGAACCCCGATTCTTAAGAGGTGCTCACCACTTAAACAGAAATTTTCTGCTAAATTTATTAAACGTGTTTAGTTCTTTTCTGGGTATAAAGTAAGCATTCCAGTTTAGTGAACGAAATTAATTGCAATGTGTTAATGGTGTCGACAAAATATATTATTGGATTTTTCAAAATTCATTAATTGGAGACTTCTGAAGACAAAGGCCAGAATAACTAAGTTTTGTGAATCCGGTTAAGCCTGATGCATGTTTTGAATACCAGACATTAGCCGTTGTGGAAAGCTAAAAAAATGTAGAGCCATTTAACCGGATAGGGTTAATAGCTTCCTCACCTAATATTGTTGCATTCCGAGTGGGTCGGCAGCAGGAATCCTGAGGTCAGTCTGAAAGCAACTTTCGAAGATCGACTTTTTACGGCTGATGCCGATGCCTAATGTCTCGCATAGGTTGATGATTAGACATCATCTAAATAATGTTATAAGCCGATATCTACCCTAAGTGTTTGTAATTTGGAAATCAGTAAATACAGTCATTTGTCATACTGCTCAACAGGCTCACGGACTTGTTGCCGCTGCGGCTTCGGTGGCCATGCGCGACGCAGCGCGTCTTAGAAACATCTGGAGCTGACAAAGTACATTTTAATTAACGAGGGATTTCGCAATGTACGAGGCGGCCGGTGACTGATCTTAACAAATGTCCAAACCAGTTTAGCGCTGTTCTTCGCTGTATGTTGATCAGGTAAACGCTACCAACGCGCCAAAGGAGGCGGACTAAGGTTATACATTAATGTTAATATAAACAATGTAGCTGACAAGGAAACACGATAGTGGTTTTACCTGGCTTCTGATCAGTAAGTAATAATAATAGTTGTTTTTACATACTATGGCTACAATCGCAAAAATATCGATCAGGCGCCGATCATTGACATGCGTGATCGATCTGCGCGCATTGAACTTGGTATTCATGGCAGGCGTGCCATCCAAAATGCGGATATTCCACCGTGTGACAATGAATGACGGCAACAACGACAGTCTATCTGGCCTGGTTGCCTACTGGCTGGGTATCTATGTATTTATACGTCTCTACGGTGTGGTCAAAGAGTTATGCGAAGGCCTTCCAAGGTAGCTTCTTTGCACCTGATACCATGATACCGGAGCTCGTCTGGGATTATGCGAGACGATCAATCATCGACATGAGCACACTGTGAAAGATCATACGCGGCTGGAGATCGACATCGAATCGATTACAGTGCGATATGCTGTCTAACATAACCAGTTAAGACTTTGCTCTCAATACGCACAGCATGAGGAAATATCTCTTGACCCACCTTGATGATGGTCGGAAGACCTATGCAGAAGATTTTTGAATATGAAAACCATTTCAGTATCTAATTAGGTAAACTTTGTTTTGCAATTCTTGAAGGTTCGTTGTCGAAACCTCGGTTTAATTACGACTGGAAGGAATCACCTGGCTCTAATGCAGCATCGGTGAATTTTTGTGTGACAAATTGTGGAAATGCCACACCTTGTCAGCTGAAAGACGTTTTAATATCTTCAAAATCGATTCACTAGGAATGCAGCGTGATCAGGCGAAAGGCATTTTATGTTTGAACACAATTACCTTTGATAAATGACCCAATGATGATGTTACAATGTCGCGAACAGTTTCAAATTATGTCTGAGTTATTGGGACCGAGTTTTATGTGTTTAACATTTTGATTAGGTGGCCAGATTTCTGCAACGTTTTTATAAAACTTGTCCTTTTAGATATTTGGATTTATGGTTGACGTATATTATTTATAAAAATTATGGTTTATATTTACATGAATAATTATGCTTTTAATACTTTTATGAATAATAAGGTTTTCAAATCAGTTAGTGCTTTCAAATTTAGGCAATTATATCTGTAAAGTTTTCTAAGAAAATAAATCATCAAAGGCATTCAAAATTCGTGAATACATACCATATGGGATGACTATTAAAATAAAATGTAAAAATTGGATCTAAATATGGTTTCGATTACATAATAATTTATTGCGTTTATTGGGATGACTACAATCTGATATATTTAATTGAAAGCTGTTAGTTTTAAGTGTTTTCATTATTAAAAAGTAGAAGCAATAAACCTTAAAAAATACTGTACATTTGTAAAAGAATTTTTGACATATTGGAAATTCCAGTTAATGTGAGAAAAAATACTAAATACATATATTTGATTAATAGTCACGATACCACACACTAGCTTTTGAACAGGATAATTGTACATAGTAAATCAATTCTATGCCATTTGAACAGCGTAATACAGAAATAAATCTGTTTTATTTCGTAAGGGAAAAAATAATTAAATAAGCTACTAGACAGACAAGAAAATTAATAATGTGATTAAAATATTTGGAATCAATGAAAAGCATTTAAATGTATTATTGTAACTACTGGAAACTGTCAAGGTTGATAATTCCAAATATCAAGACTAATTTAAAAACATTTGAATATGTAAATAAATATTGCATTAAATTAGAAGAGTCTGTTAAAATCGAATAAGGGTGAATAAAATATAAAGATAAAATGTTGGAACAAATTGAGTTTGAGGTCTCCTCACGAATTGTGATGAAACCTTGTGGAAACATTCATTGGGGGTCGAAAGTGATGAATATGCAAAATTCATTTGTCGGTCTCTTGTGTACTTCCCAAGTGATAGTTTTCAGTTACGATTTTTATACACTTTCCACGAAGCTTTTCTCGAAATTTATTTCAAACTGGAAATATTTCCACCATTTCATTCTAAAATTATTGATCAAAAATAAAGTTTTTTAAAATTTCTATCCATTTGTGGAACATGGCAATTTGCAGCCGAAAACCATTTTTTACAAAATTTAAAATTCTAATATTTCAGGAAATATCCAACAGATAGAACACGTTTGTTTGCATATTCTGCATCTTTGACTTTCCTTAGTAGGGCATAGCTTTTTGTTCCGTTTTTAGTTGCCAATGTTTTGGTAACCACTGTATAATGAAAGCGATGCGATTGTTTTATAAATACACATGCATATTCCAATCACACACGTCACTTGCATACTTTGAGAGTATCAATACTAAATTTAATGTTGAAATGTTGTTTTTCAAGGATAAAAGTACAAGTGTAAATTTCCTTATTAATAAAGAATGAATTATTAACAGGTTTGAGTTGAAAATCTGCTTTTGCAAGCGATATTGATTTTAATAACAAGTAAGTTTAAAAACTATATTATTAAACTGAGATTAAAGTAATGGGCAACGAAATTATTTATTTAAAGTTTTTATACATTTAAAAAGTGGAAAATAGCATGTATATTCATATGTAACTACGCATAACTCCTTATCCATATCGTTTATACATGCATATGTTATTAACGAATGTAACTTCTGCCATTAACATCATTCATTAACATCGACTCAGACAAAGTGCTAGAGAGTTACATCACGTCGCCGAAGATATTCGCCTTTGGTATTCCCTCAACATACCGAACTTTAATCAGCGGATTTCTTATGCGCCTTTAGGTACTCGATGCACCTCAATCACTCGGATATTTAATTTTTATTCGCCCTGTGTCGACGGTTAACCTTCTCGATGAGTGACATGCAATAAGACATAAACATGCTCAAGAGAGTCAAGTGGTTGCTGTGGTTACGTCGTTTTGTCAACTTGCGCATTTTTTACATATACATCTTTTGATTTACGTACTTATGCTACTTTTATTATTGCATAGCTTCCAAAATAAAATTAATAATAAGTGAAACTTATAATGCCGTGTTGTAACTAGAAATTACCGATTTGCAATTTTGTGACCAAACAAACATTTAATTGTCAATTTCAAATGACAAAACATTTGTCATTTTTGCGGCTTATCTTTCATGCGTTTCTGTTTTGCGACCGGGAAATGATTTCGCTTTTAATATTGATTAGGTCAGAAGGTTAATAGGAAGTGAAATTAATTTGACGATTTATCCAAGGTGCTTTTCGTGTTACACAAAAGAAGGTATTTTTATGTAATGACGACCTCAATGACGATCTTTATATTGATGTCATGAAAATGTAAGAAACAATCGATAACCTATTTTCATATGTATTTAGTCCAGGCAAATTAGACATAAAAATAGGCGAAAATAATTTCTAAATTATTTGCAACTTTATAAATTAATTACATGCAAAGCTTCCTCATTGATCTGTCATCTGCATGGTTATTTACGCGTGATGATGACGTGAATGATTTTTTCCAGATATCTCGAAAATTGGCTTATTTTTACACCGTGAAAATCAACTTTTTAATGATAAACCGAAAAACAAAAATGTTTTGCCAGTTTTCCTCCACTGTCTAAAACGTGTAACGACTAAAATTTCTTCTAGTCGAATAGTACTAAAATTTAAACATAATTACTTTATCGACTTAAAGTCAATTTGATGTATATTGAAAGTTCACTTTATTTTTGAACTTAACCATATATTGAGTAAGCATATATCGAAGTCGAATTTGTAAAATTTACGAAATTAGAAACCGAGATAATTTTCTACAAAATTTGTATGTCACGTTTGTTTCATATAGGGATAAACGTTCATGGAATGGGTTCTACAGAACAATATCTGTAAATATGCAATTTTTAAAATTGTTTCCGAGATAGAGAGGCTCGCTCAGCTTTAAGAGCGTTGTTACCGTTAAATTAAAAGGATATCAAACAGAGTCAAATTAAGTGTCCCTCAGATTAGAGTTTTTAGAAGAAGTTATTTTGAAAGGCATATCTTTGACAAAAAGAATATTTATGGCTTTTTTTCTCCACGAAATATGATAAATTGACGGGTCCGGCAACATAAAAAACATGTTGATACGATTTTAAATTATGTTTCTTGTTTTTAACAAAAGTTATGCTTTTCATAGTTTTCATCATTTTACAGTAAAGCCGGGAAATTAAATTAATCACTTCCCGTTTTATAGAAAACTGTTCTCGAATAACTGGTTTAATAAATAAAGTACAAGGAATTCTTGATCGAGTTAACATTTTCGTATACTGATTTCGCCTTAGTTTGCACAATCCATAACTCATTGGATAAACAGGCTTATTAGGTAGGAATATGGATATTTAAAATTATTTAGTGGATCAACTTGTTTTGTTTTTTCGATTTTGAAAGAGATTTGGAATTAGATTTGTTCAAGTCTGGCTAAGATAAGCTCAAGCTGGTCTAAACCCGATTCAACTCTTGTTAAGAATTTACAAGTTATGGCGGAAGTTATAGTCCATCCTTTACAGTTTTATTATTAGTATGTAATCATTATTTTGTTTAATTTATACATAATTTATTTGCATTGTGATTTATTATATTTAATTTATATGTTTTTTTTAATCGAACATGAAAACAGAAGTAAAATATTAATTACAGACAAAAATATATATAAAAACAAGTTAAACATTTTTAAAATAAAAAAAATTTATATAATTACATATTTCTGGTTGCAATAATTTAAGTCTTTAGGAAACTTCGCTTTATTTTCAATTTAAGAGAACCTGTTCAAAATAGTAAGATGACGTTTTTCCTGTTTACTTTATTTTACATACTTTTGGAATCCATTAAAAATAATAAAATCAATTGTTTTATTTAAAACATCTTATATTGAGAATCATCTTTTGCATTATTTGTATAACTTAACTGAAACTAATTCGACAAAATAAATAGAAAACATTCGGTGTAGTTTCATGTTTAATAATATGGTATTTATTGTCGGTGTATGAAGTTTAGATAAAAGGACTGTCAAAAAGAGTTAAGCTTCTTTTCACTTTAAATAATAGTATGCAATGCAAATGTTTATTTCAAATTAAAAAGCAATAAATGATATAAGAGGACAGAAGACTATAATGAGACCGCGCTTTACTTATAAAAAGCCGTAGCATTCTTTTATCTTCAAAGTTCGTTATTATTTTAATTTTAGATCTGGTGTTTTGTCGTCGTTTTAGACTTGAAGCAACTACCAAGCAGTGGTTTGCTTATAGCTGATTCTATCAACAATTCACCTTTAAAAACATCTGAAGAAGGATTGTGTTTAATAAGTTTTCTATGCGGTATAAAACATCATTAAAATTATCACGACTGAAGTAGCAAAATATTCTCTCAGATCCATTAGGTTTTGCATTGAATTAGGACAATGTTCATACTAAAGAATTCGACAGTCTCACAAAATAACCTAACCGATATCAAATGAATTCTGAAAATAATTATTTATTCGTGACAAGCTTTTCAATTCAATTTTGAGTTATTTTGAAGAATGTCGACAATATAAGATCTTAGTGCCTTTGTATGGCGGTGCGAATTACTAATTTCAGTTTATTTTGCAAGAGAATGACGTTAATATTCAAATTAAAATGGACACCTTAGTTTTTACATGGGCTGGGACTCAAAGTTTGAAAGGTTTTTTCCTGAAGGCTAAAAATCATTTTACAAAATTAAATTACAGCCTCAATTGAATGGAGCATATTTTTACAGACGAGCACATAGAGCGACGTATCAACGTAAATCGAATTTTAAATTAAAATTTCGTGATCGGTCGCCAGATCAAGGTGGCAAATTAAATTAAGATGAGAGAGACTTCCCATAAATTTTCCAGGCTTTCTACTTGGTTTTCTTTATGAACGTACATTATAAAAGTACTTTTCATAATTTTGAAAAAATAACCAAAGTTTTTGTAGTTCCTGAAGAACCGCAGGTTGCATAACGTGCGGTGGCAACTTGCGGGTATATGTCAAGGGCTATCTGAGAGATAATTATAAAAAATTGAATAAATTAAGAGAAAATCAAAGACGTTTTTGTGCACTGTCCATAAATTTCGATAAATGAACATTTTTGTCACAGAGGCGACCACAAGAGCCAGACGTAGAATTCACTTCTCCTTGAACTATTGCATGCAGCGGCGAGTGCACGTTTCCTCGCGAGGATTGACACCAAGTAAAATTTGGGACAGACGCCGTCGAGTGAAGTTGGCGCCCTCGTGCGTGCAGATAAGGTGGGCTTCTCAGACCCCAGACTGTTCTGCGTCTTTAATCACGGCCGCTGCATCTTGAATGGATGCACTTGCAGCGCCTTTTGGAGCACATCTTATGCTCCAAGCGAGTTCAACTAATGGCAGCAAGTGTGGACGCCACTTGATCTGACCAGGCTCTGAGCAACTTCTCAGCGCAATAGATTTATTGGTCGAAGATGTAGTTGATCTTTAGCGACAATCACTAATCACAGCACATAAATGCATCGAACACGCATCTCCATTAAAGTCGGTGTTGGCGGTGCATAACTCGGTAAGTGTATTATGCAATCTGGGGCCAGCCAACGCTCACTAGTTCAGAAGTAATCCATTCATGGCGCGAGGTATCCAGTAGGCAATAAGTCAAAAGTCAAAGTAGATAGTCGGCGCGGGTGGCAGGGCTCAGGTAGCAAGTAGCAAGGTAGCTAAGTACTCACCATCTTGAGCACTCTCCAGCTGCTCGTATCCTTTGGATTGACCCTTCTCCCTTAGCACAGTGGCACTGAGCACTTCTCGTTCAAATAAATATCTGTGAAAAGGTCACTTGAAATGTCTAAGCACTATAGTCGATTCCAAATTCAGTCCTGAATTTGATCGACGTCTCAAGCACAGGTGAGGTCAGGTAGAAAGGAAGGGGTCACTGATCAAGGATTGTGTGATTGGTTATTTGCAGGGCAGAACGTGGACACCAACTAAGTTGTCATTTCTTCTACAAATTCTATATATACCTGGTGAAGGTGTCTATATTGAAGATGCTACTGGCGACAAGGACGGCGATATCGCGGATGCGTGTGGGAAATACATTTTTTTCAAAACGGCGGTGGTGATAAAGCTACACGAGTTGATCGGAGAGAGCAGTGAGCTTGCATCAATTAAGAAATGGACTATGCCAAAAGAGGGCGAGTCTTCAAATGACCATTCCGCTGAGACGACACCAGAGCCGCGGAGACCACTTCTTCGCGCCATTCTCAGAAAAAGCTTTGGGTCAAAGCTCCGCACCTCCTCGACAATGGTCCAAGACGGTGGATCTTCGTAAGACGCTTAAAGGTTGGGCTCCGTTCGCAGGTGCACCGGCGCGGCTTGTTAAGGCGCTTGATTGTGTCGGGCCGCGAATTGTTTATGCGTGCTGCAGTTGTGGTAGCTGCGCCCGGGAGACCCCGTGAAGATTTATTGATTGATCACACAGGTCTGATTGCAGATCGAAGCAGGTGAATCCAACGCTGTGTTGGTTTCACTTTTTCTTGCGGAATTTTGCAATCAATCGTTTTCAATCATTTGCATTTGAGTGATAATTCGACGATTTTAACTTTACCTTTGACGATTTGGTTCATTGGTTCTTCGTTGCCTTTGGTAGCAAAACTGCGGAGGAAAGTCGTTAATTGTAAAGGATGAGTCTCTTATTAAAATGTATTTAACTGCTCTGTTGTTGGTTACATCATGTCACAAGTCCTAATACAACTATTTTTTGTGAAAATATAATTTTAAGTTGTTACATTGAACACCAGCTAGGTTTTAATACCTGTAAAACAAACACTTTTATATTCAAGAAGCGCGTGCACCGACAAGAACCTGCCCTTATCTCCTATGACATACAGTAACGAGACCATCGTGTATACCAAGGAGTACTTGCGTACATATATCTACATGTATTGCATTGATCCAAGCAACGAATTTCAATAAAGCTACATTCCAAATAACGCGTAAAGTAGAGACTGCGAGTGCTTCTACATTGAAAATATTAAATTCCTTGGTTGTGTACTTCTGACAATGGAGTTAAATTGGATGCATATAAAGATTATCCTTATTTCATCTTTTATATTTGATGCCTCTTCAACTTGGCTTTGCAGAGTTTTAAAAATAGAATGTGATGGATTACAACTTGCCTTTTCAAACATTGCTCATTCTCTCGTTATCCCTATAAAGATTTGAAATAAAACTGTGTCAGGAAACCTATAGAGGAATTGGACATAATAAAAAACAAAATTTATCAGACTCATAAAGACTACTGCTGTAGAAAAGATAAGGTGGGGGTGTCTCTGGTTAGTTTTTCTGAGACTCATCTAGTACTATGAGCACAAATTTGTTTAAAAATTAGAATTATTATTATATGGAATGCATTCAATAGGGTAGTTAAAACTAAAAAATCTACAATTTAAACCACGAAGCATAATGTCATAGATACGGTAAAGACAATAGTTTAATGCATTGTAACATTGTAACATCCCACGATTGTAAAAAGTCATGACAGAATACTTGGCTTTATAGTATCTACTAATATATGTTTATTGCATTACGTTATACATATACATACATATAAGAGAAAAAGAGTTCAAGAAGCCTGATAAAATTTATTAAATTTTAGCTGTTGTTTATTAATTAAGACGAGTAAGTAAAGTTTATCCAATATTCACCGACCCTTTTTAATGAAATTGTTCAAAATGATTGTAAAAGGATGAAATAAAAAATAATTATACTAAGCTGTTAAGTTGTTATTATAAGCCGTAAATTTAGCTTAAATAAGGGATTCTTATATTTTGTTATTAAAAAAATAACTTTATATTATTTCTGTGCAATTTCCATGTTTTAGTAGAAAAATTCTTAAACGAAAATATTAACAAAAAATAATTAACGCAGTATTATTCCTTTGTCATAAAATAATTCCGAAAAATAAACGTAAGTGAATATTCCATGATACAAGAGCAACATTAGTTTCCCTATACTAAGTTACAAAATTGTTCATCCAAAACCTATACAATTTCTAAAAATAACAAAGTTACTGACTTGAAAGATATACATATATTTTTTATCTAATATTTTGCTTTATAGCCGTTATTTTCAGTTATTGTTACACATCTTCTAGACATAAATTTTATCAGCGACTTAATGTGTGGAGAAGGTGTGTCAGTTCCATTCCAGCCATGTTTATTTCATCAAAGAGTTGGTGACGTTTGCTTTAAAATTATCCTCCCATATTCCTCTTAATCTTAACCACCACCTTCCTTATCCCTGTATTTTAAAGGCATATGACGTCTGAACTGAAAAGCAACCCCAGACCAATGTATCACCACCCCCATGTTTCAGAGTTCCCACAGTGATACATAAGAGTTTCAAATATTTTGCACAGGCAATATTGTTACGTAAAATGAAGAAATGAACATTGCTGTTTTTAGATTGGATATAAGGATAATATGTGTTTTAGTGTCAGTGGTTTAGGACACTGTAATTGTATGTCGATGAATGCGACTTATTAAGTTGACAGGCTTTAACTGCTAAGACCAGTAATTTTTGAGATAATTTTTGTTTCAGGTTTATTGTGTACAAATCTAACTTTTGTAGCTTACGTTATGACACGATTTTTTAAAATGAATGATGGCAAAATTCATGTTAGAGATCTTAGACTTGAAAATTATCCCTATCCAAATGTTTATAAATATATATAAAGGGTGTTGCGCAAATATTTTAAAGGGGGTATATCAATCAGATATGTACATGTTTCCCTAATTAATGATAAATTTATTATTTAAATTGTTTACCCACAAAATGTCAGAGCAGTTACACCAATCGTTTGACATCATAAAAATGAATATTTTACATATGAAGAATGCTAGAACTGAAACAACTATTAATATATCTCATTAAACTTTAGCTTTCCTCACTTTAACCCTAAAAAATAATCAAACTATGAAAAATTAACAAGGCTGTCTTGATGCAAAATGCCCTACGAAAAAGCTCGGAAGCAATTATCTCAACAATTAATAGGTATAAGTTATAAACGAATATTATGACTCATCTTCAACAATTAAATACGTTTTTAATAAACTTAATAAAGTATTGTTACTTGTAGTAGTTACAAAAATAAAAGTTGTAGACAAAATTACTACGGAAAAGCTTATTATTAAAATGGCGTCCGATCCCTCAAACATAAATTCCCATTGGTCCACTTTACATAATAAGAAAGTAAAATAGCATCCTACTCAAAATCCACAGTTCAATCCCAATTTAACTGATCTGGTTAAATAATGCCTATACCGATAATCTACATTTATTTTGGACTACTACCTTTCCACAACGGCAGCAAAATTAATAGGCAATGAGGTATAACCTGTAAATTAAAACAAATTTAATGAGGTATTGAATCTGCACACCTTCATAGTCATTTGAGCATATGCAAAGTAATAAGAAAGGATAGAGCGACATCCGCTTTGTGAAGAGTAGAGGTGTTTACCTCCAAAATGCTGCATCAAAACTGGTCACCCGATGCACCACAAATTATCAATCAGGTGGCACATAATTATAAATTTTCCGGCATATTGTATTAAACGGCAAAAACAATAAAATATGCTATTAAAGTCATATCGTTTCAGAAGCGGGTTGGCATCCACCCGAAGACGGAATTGGTGTTTTGTCACTTTTATTTTGTGTTAAGAATGATATTTTAATTTTAGGTTTTCTTGGGATGAATGAACGAAAATAAAAGGAGGATTTTTGAGAAACCAAAAGTCATTTGACTTCACCTTGACTGGTTAGCAGTAAGATTTCGATAAAAATTCAAATATTTGCATATAATTTACCTCTGATAAAGGTCATGCCGTCAGCCATGAGATAAAACCGCTTCTATGAGTTTGTATAATTTTTCCCGGGATATATAGAAATCGTCGTGGATTTTAAACTATATCAGCGTGATAAATTATAAACATCCCTTAAATGCATGTAAAGACATTGCCTGCTTTGATTGGTATATGTGCTCGACAACGCCGACAGCTTTACTAGAGTCTTTACGGAGGCTATCTTAATTTGTCAAAGGTGTTGAAAGCCACTAATTTATTTTATCTCACCAGTCAATAGAAAAGGAACATAAACACTTCTAAGTTATATATCGTGGAGTTCACAATAATGATTTATTTGATTTTTTATATTTCAATCAGTCAGCGTCACTCACATGTGAATGAGCTTAAATCTTTAGGATGTTGACCGAAAAGCCAAGTTATGGGTCAATAGTTTAGGAATAGGCACATTGGCTTCGAATGTTAACAAAAATTTGAAAAAGTTTTTATGCCTTGCATCATATTTGCTTTGTAAAATAATATTGGAAATTCCTATTAGTCATTTCGCGTATAACTGATGAATGCATCAATAAAATTATCATTTTGGTTTTATTACTACAATTCTCATACAAGTATTATACATTATGAGTAAGTACAGATAACAAAAACGAAAACTGGGTCATATTGTTAAAAAATTGGTTAATTTTGCTCTGTACATTGAATGAAAGTTTTAATTATGCATATTGTGGTACAACTATAAATGTGCTTAGTTCGATAGGCTACATATGAATATTTTGTGGATACCAGAACTATAAAATTACTATATTCTGTCAACTATCTTTGAATGCCACAAATAGAAACTCTGACCATATTGCAAAAATTATTGATATCATGATCATTTTATTGATTTCAAATCCATTAGAAGTTGTCTCAGTTCATACGTGAATCAGAATTTAACCTTTAATTTGTGCAACTTTCCTTATACCAATCCTCGAGGGAGTCCTTTATTTTAGGTCTACTAATTTGTGAGCTAACTGAAAGGATGGGTAAATTTGTGTAACAAGGCGATGCTTCTGATTAAGATGGTTAATAAGGCTTTTAATAGGTTTTAAGAGTTTATCTTGATTTTAAATATATATGTGTTCGCACATAATATGCTGATTGTATCATTACTAATTATTTTTAATTGAAAATTTACTGCGTTTTTACATATACATATATGGCAATATGAATCAGCTTACATTATATAGTAAAATTTATATTGAACAATATGTGCACACATTTGAAAAACGCATCAATTTACTGATTTTACTAATTGAAAATTTCAAGTTATGAATTTAAAACATTATTGTATTCGTTTTTAAAGGAAAGTGGGTATAACCTTTATAAGTCAAGGAAATATGATTTGTCGCAAATTTGAAATATTTTGATATTAAGATACTACTAAATATTATATATGTATATGTAATTCAATATTATATTAAGAATTATAGCTATCTTACGGGCGCTTCTTTATTAATTTAGCATTAATTCGGTGGTTAAATTTCAGATTTTGTTTAGTCTTTATTTTGTAATCCATAGAATAAACCATTTAAATTCCCAATATTTAAAGCCTTTATGTGAATTACCATATATGGTATTCTAAAGCAATCGTATTTTTGTGATTTATTATAAATATGCAAGGACAAAATTCTCGTTTATTTATTTTTTCTCCAATTGTGATTCTTTAGATTATTATCATAGTCAATAAATAATTTTGAGATCGCTAAACTTGTTTACAAAACCATGGAAAGGTCAAGCTACATTTGATTATATATATGTTGGTTGATTTAGTTTCGCTTTCTCTTAGATTTTTACAATCTACTTGCTAAGAAAAATTGTTAATCATAAGTATATTCAAATTTCTTTTGTTGCTTTATAAATTTGTTGGCCAAGATAATAAAAGTCCAAATTGTTTTTTACAACATTTTTTCCTCAATCACAAAATTTTATTTTTCAAAAAATAAAGCATATGACATTTTAAAACACAATATAATCTATATATACCATATACCTGTGCAAGTTTAGAGGTGAGAATTTTATATCCAATATTCGACTGAGGCTTTTATTTTGTATTTTGATTTTTATTATTGGTTATTTTGAAATTGTTCATATCTTTCTCATGTTGTCGAAGTAAACCTTTCAGTTTTTAATCATCAATTCTAACCTGTAAAGGATGATGAATAACCACTGAACGATTTCCATAATGCTCAAGGGTATATTTATATTCTGTGTGGCTTGTAGATGCAGTAATATTAAAAATGCGTAGGCTATGTGTGGGCATATATATGCAAATTTTTTAACTTAATTTTCTGAAACCAAAATATAAACTGGTTTTAGTCTATAACGCCTGCCACGACCTCGACATGTGACATTCTTCAGTAGTATACATTTTATAACTCAGAAAAATTCAAATGGTCGTGTGGGTGGTTACTTATATTCTAAGGATATTTCATATAATTTTGTATTAGAGTACGTTTCAAGTTTTACCCAAACACGATTAAAACATTTTTGCTTTAAATACCAAATATTTGTTGAATAGAAAAAAATGGGAAATCTCCAATAAAAATTTGAGTGATAATACACCCAGCAACAGTCGAGCTCAATTTAGCATTTCTTTGTTTCACTAAATCCAAAAATCCTTAACATGACAAAGGTCAACAATAAAATTTCAATCGAGGCGACAACTAATTAGTAGATTCAAAAGATCACGAACAAAAATATATTAAATAAATTAATCGAATGCAACACCTGCTGCTACATAAAATTCAGTCAAAACAGCTTTTGGAAAAAGCGCATCGGATTGATTGTACCGCAGCTAACAGCTAAAATAGTAGTAGTACTTATTGGAACCTGTTTGTTTTCATACCACAAACCGTGGATTCTCCCTTATTACGAGATCTACCAAATTTAGAATTTTTTTCACAAAATACCGGTTAACTTGAAATTCAGTTCTCATAATGTAGTCAAGATTTAAAAAAGAAAACAATCTTTTGAAAACTTCCCGCCTTTTATGTGAACCAAAGGAGCATTTTCATAAAATATGAGCATACGGAAATTATTTGGAAAATCTCGATTTTTAAAAAAAGAATTCATTTAACTTTGCTAGAGCGTTTCGTTATCAAGGTAATTTAATGTAGATATAACACCAAAAACACAAAAATTGCTTATGTGCTCGCATATTTTGTGAATAATCTACGAGCGCCAGGAAAGTGAAAGGTGAACGAGCAACCATTAAATTTGAAGCAGAATCTTGTTCGACTTGTTTAGTCTTTGCATCTATCGCACCAACGTTAAAATAAGCACCTACCCTTCTCTTTTTACTCCTTTTAGTTATAGTAGATTATGTTGATATTTTTAGACTTTATTCAGTTTAGTTAATCCCATTGCAGAAAGGACGCGGTTCACACAGACATTTGAATATCAACGTTTTATTTTAGAGCTTAGATGCATTTTAAAACTTGGATATTTTAGTCTGACGAAAACCAGCCAAGCCTTTTAAAGATCCATATAAAAATATCATAATGTTTTAAAAAATTGCCAGCAAGGCAACACTAAATGGAACGGATTTTCTAGCGTTAAATGAAAAAGAGTGAATTAAATTAGTATAATTCCGGTTTCAGATTTAAGCTGCTTTCTAAACTGAACATTGTGGTGAATTGTAAATCCGATACATAAATCCTTAACTTAAGTTAAGTGGGCTTGGGTCTTCTTTTTGTTTTTTAAAATTATTAATTAAGTACTTAAAATTCACATTTGTTATCCGACCGATTCTCTTTGGATCTTTTATGTGTACATGTGTATATTGCATAATAATATTAAATGGAGGCGAGTTGTGATTAAATAACTACTAAATTTTAATAAGTTTTTATTAAATATAAAGTTAGTTTAATCTAGAATATATGATATTTCGGTTTTTGTGAGATGTTAGTGAAACGTAGTCTTAAAAAGAGTTTTAATATACATAGGTATTTTGTATCGCCTTTTAATTTCACTTTTATATATTTGATACTTTTAATGGCATAAGGAAATATTGGTAGAGCAGACGGGTAGTTGTCAAAAGAGTAACATTTAGATAAATATATTTGAAAATATAACAAATATTTTGAAATTAATGATTTTATTAATTAATTTTTTAGTTATCTATTTATTATAATAGGACTAAATATATCCATAATGATATTCTAACGCAGAAATAAATAATTATAAGCAGTTTAATCAACTGTAACAATCTAACCGAAATAAGTATGTGGAATATTTTCTAACATACATTATTTAAAGTAAGTGGTCACAGACCTTCAATTTTAGCAGGATGATAGCTTAGGCAGCAATAACATAAATCCCTTTTCCCATTATACTTTAATCGTGACTTCAGGTTTTACAAGCGATGTACAATTGTACTAATATTTACTTTGATAGAAATTGCTTCTTCCCTATCTTAGCCTGGGCTAAAACATCCTATTTTTGGAACAACGGGTGCCTTTCTAAAAATTTAGTTTAATACGAATATAACATCTGAACTATTTATCGAAAACAAAATTTAATTTTTCTACCGAAAATATGATTAAATAAAGAAATGTAAGCAGAATTGTAATAATTAGTAAACTCATAAAATAAAGTACAATTTATTCACCAATATTAAGTTCACATATTGCAGATAAATATTTGTTCGCGCTCGTAAACTCATATACATATTGCCAGATTATTTTTGAAAGGTTTTAGGCTTTGAGTATAATAAAAATATATATTTAGAAGACCCTCATTATTTATTTTTTATTGTGAAAACTTCCTAACAAACAAAAGGCCTTGACGCTTACATCCTGAAGGGAAAAATATTATAAAATATAAGAATGGGTGATATGAATCGAGAATTCAGGAAGATACACATTTAAAAGCATTCCCTCTTATCGACGCTTGTTTCCTTGTTGAGAAATTTTAGACTTTGGAAGAAACGATATGCTGAAAATCAAGTCGTGGTCTTGTAAAATATGTATTTTCCAGTAGCAAGGTATAATAAAAAAAAACTGAAATATGTATCAAATCGAAACTGTTAGCACTTTTTGTCGAAAAATGTACTTTATTTTAATATGACGTTTTTCCCTCTAACACATTTTAAACCTATAAAACAAGAGAAAATAAGAAAAATAAATATCAGAAGCTTTTCGTGACACAACGCTTTTTAAAAGAATTATTTTAGAAAGTTAACTTGGACTCCCATTGGGGTTACTAAAAATGTTAGAGAATTTAGTTTCTTTGAAGGAAAGCTCAGCACAGTATTATTGCGGTTACAGAGAGAACTGAAAAATTTGTTGTTTCCTTCTGTTCAAGAAGATGGCGAATTGGACTTAAATTAAACAAAATACGCAAAATACAGTGTTCGGATGGACCATATTTTGCAACAATATGACTGGACCAATAATTAAGAATGTTGCAAGTATTATGATGTGAAAAAGAAATATGAAAGTTCATTTGAAGAATTAAATAACTTACTTTTTTCGTATCTACATACCATTGATAAAATATTCGATAGTTGTTTCTTCTTCTTCTTAATAACTTTTATGAAAACTGGTTTTTCTCAAGTCCTCGTAAAGTCGATTATGACTATTTTATGGCAAATTTGTATAATGTGGTATAACGGACTTGCCACAAAACTAAAGATAAAATCTTTAGACTAGTTCTTATCTATAATCAGTTGCTGTTTATCTTCGCAGAAAATTTGTATGCAACCAACATAAATCAGTAGAACTTATTTTCTGCGCCTCGACGGCAAGAAGTAATTTGCGTAAAAATATAGTTTACATGAGGTGCGAAGTCGCGTATAAATCGAAAGGTTGTTTGTTTTAATTAACTACATATTTATAATGAATAAATTTGCATGTGATTTACAAGCCTTCATAATATAATAAGTGATTTCTTCTCCAATGTTTAGCATACTTACACTTATATATTTGTTAAATTCAATAATTTTAAAAATGTGGTAAAGGGCTAAGGGAGGCAGTCAATGCTAAGGTTTTTCTGGTAGTTAAATGAAGTTAACCTGTCGCCCTTGAATAACCCAATATATCTAACTATGCTGGTTCTGATCAATTTGGTTCTCAGTGAAAAAAGGAGAACGTCTTGTGAGATACTTAGTAATTTACCCGCCGAAGCCATATTTTTCAAGGATAACCAGCCTCTGCTGGTTTAGCTTTCATAAAATTTACCGTTTTAAAAGTTTTGTTAATAAAACAAAAAATACAAGTCCGAAAGTTGCTCCCGGACCAGCATCGATACAACCTACTGTCTCATAATTTCCAATCTCATTTCGCTGTTTCATTGTTCTAATATTCAACAAAATCAAGCCCATCTGAATTAATATTGCGGGAAGATTGAAGGTCGAATCAAAAATTGAGCTCTATGGTATTCCATCAATCGATTTGTTTTCATTTCACGAACGAGATTACCTTGCGCGATTGATTCACTTTTCGAGATAAAACTAGCGATAAAATTTGTCAAATGAAACTTTCCCCAAAAATCCTCAATATTTCGGTCCACTTTTTCTATTTTTTATGGTTTTATTATTTTAATATATAAGCTTAAGTGGAATTTATGAGGTTATCTGCAGACCCAGTCAAGGAAGTATTTAGCAAATTAAACCTAATCGATCGCTCGGCGGGTGCATAGCTGTCTCAACATTAAATTAAGGTATTTTTTTATCTTATAAAATTACCTGTGGGTCTTTTTAAAGTAGTCAAATTCGTATCCTGATTCTTCAATGACAAGTTATGAGGTTAATTTTAAATATGCTGTGAGAAAAAAAACTTTCGATTTTGAAGTGGATGAGCTGGATTTTAAAAATTAGTCACTGCGCCAAATAGTTTTGAACTTTTATTGGCATATTGGCAAGGTAATTATTTTAAAACAAAATGGTAGCGTAGCAATTTTCGCAACAAACCCATTTTATTTTTTTGACCGTGTTCCTATGTAATCGCAGTTTTGTAGCTAAAACAAAAGACAAAAGAGAAACAAAAAGTCTATGTATCTAATGTGAAGGATCTTTCGAAAATATTGATTAGATATTTAGCTCAAACATTTTTATTTTTCGCAAAACACTCTCAAAAATCAACTATAAGATCAGTTAAAGTCAATCAATTTATAAAATCCTGGGTCCTCGACTAGAGAATGTTATTATGAAACTTCAGTTAAAATTTGAAGTATATCAATTTATTATTAAAAGCGCTAGGGTAAGAGTATAGTTAACTTGAAGAATATATATGTATATATTATATCTTCAACAAAAACGCGATTCAAGTTTTAAGTAGTCGAGCGCGTTTAAATTATCCGTACAGTAAAATATCGATTTTTTGAGCTACATATAATATGCTCTCAACATAAAACCATTTGGATACAAAATAATGTTTAAATTCCTCTTTCATACACGTGTGTGTCTATATTCAAATTATGAACAAGCTTTTTAGAATAAGTTAAAATAATTTTGCAAAATTACATGTTATTGTTTTACTTTTTGTATAAGTTTTAATGACGCTACTGGCAAATTTTTGTGTGAAGCTGGAGGTTCAAACAGCAGCTTTAAATCACCAGAGAATCACTGCTTTATAATAATTATAGAAAGGATTTAAAAATGAAAAGCTGCGTTTCTGTGTGGCTTCACTGTATGCGTAAGCTATATTGATTTTTAATACCAGATGGCTCTGAAAGAAGTAAGGTTGCAAAGCTTATATAGAGCTTCCACTAAGCAGCTTTTATTTGAATTGGCTATTCACTGACTTTTTTTCGCATGGATACCTTCTGTGGTTGGGGGTTAAATTTAAAACTGTAAGCCAATATTATTATTTTCTCGAATTTTAAAATTACGGAAATTGCTTGATAAAATAAAAAATTATAGCCTGTAAAATAAAATTATGTTAAAACAAAGTAAAAGAAATTAACTAAATTGAAATATGGCAGCAGTTGTTCCGTAGCATTAATACTCGTATGAATGGTACACGTAAAGTCGGTTAAGTTCATAATAAACATCCGAAGTGGCATCTTTGAGATAGATAGTTACAGACTCTACGAAGCTACTGTAATGGGTTCATTCACTGAATTGGAAACTTGTTGCGAATGTGTCGCGGTTGAAGTGGCCGTGATCATGAATTCTAATGAACATCAAGACTCTCAACGAAAGTGAAAACGTTTAAAAATATCACGTAACAGCAATTAGCACACCTCATACCGTTTGGAGTAAGTACAAGCCTGATAAGATAGATCATTTAGGAAGTGTATGCATTTGTAACAGCATCTTTTCTGGCGTGGGTACATAATGAATATTAAGTACGATATGCAAATTTGAAGAAACAGAAAATTTAATACATAGTTTCGGATTGGCGTAGTAGTAATTTAGCAGATGAATAACTTATACATATCTACTATTGTCACATTTATTTCGCAAACATTGTAACATTATTGATTACATCATGTTAAAAACTTAAAATCCAAACTGAGATTGGATGGGAACGTAATAGCAGTACGCCGCCCGCTATAATTGAAGTGACCTCCGAGCAAAGAACCTTTTTGACCGCCTTTCACCCGGATAGTAAAGAGGAACTCAATCAGTCAATGGAATTGACGATAGTACGCACGAAAGGTGCAAATCGATGGCGCTAATTGTCTCCTATAAATGTCTCGATTAATTAATATGCCGCAGACGCACACCACTTGCATTTTTTGCACAATCATTGATCATCGTGCTACATGGCCTACGAGTGAAGTGAATAAATTAGCTGGTCAAATACTTGTCTCGAAAAGGTTGTGTGGGTGCTTCTCATTTCTCTGACATAATACGCATTTTGAGCGTATTGTACTCGTAAGTACTATCTAGTTTGGAAATGCTTACAATAACTCGGCATTAGATAATATAGGTTGACTACAAAAAGCAATAACTAGAGTATAACACCAATTTGTTTGCAGTTAGTTAATTTAAGCTAGATCAAAAAGACTTCTCTCTAAAATTTTGCATAATGTGAATTCCATAGATAACGTATATTAGAAAATAATTTATATACATAGCTAATACATCACTCTCCTTTATAGATAAGTATTATTTCTATTTCAAATCTTATGATTATTTGATTTTGTAATTCAAAGAGAAATAAAAAATATGTAAAAGAGAAACAGAATCACATTTTTCTAAAAAAAAAATCGATTCCAAAAAATCCCAAGCCTTAAAAATTATAAAATAATTATATTAAAAGTACCTTTCAACATCCAATACAAGACTTTCCTAGATTTTCCGGTGTAAAAACCTGACTATATTAATCTAATACTAGATAATCAAGAGAATGTGATGAGTCATTTTGTTTTTGAATTCCAGGACATTTATCATTTTTATTTCGATTTACCTCTCTGTTCTTGTCCCCCTTTGACCCTCGGGTTTTTCTATATACCATTGTACCTCCGGAAAATCTTAGGTTATCCAACAAAAAAAAAAATTATTCAAATCCATTCAGGCGTTCAAAAGTTATGCGCGAACAGACATAAAAAACGAAAAATACATACGGGTCGAATTGATCACCTCCTCCTTTTTTGGAAGCCGGTTAAAAATACAACTTTTGAGGTTTAACTGTGGAATGTTTCCCTAAATGTAATAAAATGACAGTGGCAGCATGAGAGGAGTGAATTATTTGAAATAAATGGATTCAATGTTGTATATTGTAATAAATGGATTCAATGTTGCATATTATTAATTCACCATTATTATTGTTATTTTCCGTCCCGACCTGGGAATTAAAGATTCAGCAGTAGAAGTTCCTAATCTAGATCCAGGAAGCTTGAATAGGTTCACCGATGGTTTAAATACTGAAATTTCTATTGCATTTTGCAATTAGTTTAGTAATTTCCAGGTGGAAATTCATATCAACGAAATTTTTCGCTTCCTAAAGTTATGCTAGAGTGCTTAAGACTGCTATTATCATATCAATATAATGCATTTTTTAAAAGCCAAAAGGTATTAAAGAAAATGATTAATTGCGTATTATTTTAGACTAATATGTTTCTTTTTAAGTTATACATAAAAATTAAAAGCACAATTTGTTGTTTCACTATGTACAGTAATTAATGTATAACATTCAAATCTCATAGTGTTAATGCGTTCAGGTTAAAATTGCTATAAATTTGTATTTCGTTCAAAGAATTTTTTCCCATATTCTATTAATGTGTTGTAACCCTATACTGACTTTATCTTTTAGATATTTTTTATCTCAATTGAATATTACACTAGGTACAAAAACGTGCCCTCACGAAGACAATTTGCGCATGCGTGGAAACATTGATGTGTTCGGTCTTTTCCGAACTCTCCCAGGACTCGTTTAGCACAAATTCTTTTCAATGAATTTCTTTTTAGGAAGTGATTATTACAAGTATTTAAATGTGCATAAACAAAATATTTAAATTGTATATGCAAAATTTAATTCATACTTATTGTATCATTTTGCTTTCGTATGTTTTAAATTATAAATTCTTTATCTTATTCCTGTTCCAAACTGATAGGTATACATATATACAATTTTAGTTAATTATAATGTCTTTATATGAAAAATTATAATCTATGTATTTGTCGTTGGACACTTCGCCAGATATTTTTCAAGGGTAACAAGAAATAAGGAAATGGTGTGTAATTACATAATATGTGGTTAGTTAGCTTATGCTAATAAAAGTTCTCGTTAAGCTGCAATTTACGAGGAAATCTAGAAGTTATAGCTACATTAATTACGAATAATGTTATGATGCAAAGAAATATTGATATAGCACCCCCAATCATCACATCATGGTTGTTCCAAACAATTAAGAGAATTGTTTCATGCGTACAATATTCACGAATATTCAGCACCAGTCCCACCGGTTTGCACGGATCTTGGAAATTTCGTTATAAAGCATCCTTAAATCAAAATCTGTTCCGGATGAAGAAGAGTCGACTCAAGTGAACTGCTCACGCCTAACCGCAGAATCAGATGCTATCTTGGGGAAAAAGGCGATGATTTCACAAATTCACGATGCTCACATTTTTTACTGTGGTTCCGGTTCCACGGCGTGTGAAGCTAATAATTTGCAGTGATGACCAGTGCAAAGATCATCGAAATCACATTAAATTTAACTTTATTTAGGTAGAACCAAACCGAATTTGCAAGCGGAGAGAACTCGAAGGGATCTCGATTTGACTTGGGTTCCGCGAAATCAAATATGATAATATGATAAATTTAAAAGCTGGCAATCATTGCATAACTTAAGAGTCTCCTTTGAGTGACGTTCGCATTTTAATGCACATGCATCCTGCGGAGTCAGAGCTGCCATTAAAATGATAAATAATTCAGAATTGCTATGCGGCCTTCGTTCGATGTAATTATAGCGTGAGAATTTTCATTTGCAAGAACTAATTTGTGCATAGTCGCGCAATTGCTTCTATTTTATGATTCATTGCATTTAAATAGTATGTGCTGAATATGAAAGCGTGGTAATACATTAAATGTACACAATTATCTTCACATTAAGTTTAAAGATGTAATAATACGACATCTTTACACAATTTCAAATCAGAGAGGTTTGAGGTTTTCTTCTCTTGTAATAAAATTGTTACTTCAATTAAATTTCGCCTTTGAATCAAAATGAGATTTCAATGGCATAATTAGAAGTATTTAGGAACAAGGTTTCATGTGCCATTTGTTAAAGTTTTAATATTAAAACTCAGTCTGCTGATTCGCCCGTTTATTGATTAATTTAACTTCTTTGTCGATGTGTGAACGTAATTCGCCGACTTTCCTTCAAAGCAATTCACATAATTTCCCCCGAAAGTTTTCAGTAAATTTAAAACCTATTTTTGACGAATGTTGAAGACGTTTACCCTGCCACGTTATTAATGGAATACATTTATGGCGGTAATTATTATTCCACTGAGTGCATCTTTTCAATAGCTGTGGAAGCATTAATTAACATTGACCAACTATACTACGCTTGCTGAGAGATTTTTTCTCTATTTGGAGTTAGCCGTCTAGTCGACTGACCGATGGTCACGCTTTCAGGCATAATTATCCGAAGGAAAAATGTCACTAAATGTCACAGAGACCATCAGTGCTAAAGCGGGTATGGTATCATGCACTTACTTCCTTAAGCATTTTAACAATTAAAGGAAACAAGTGTCCATAAATCCAGAAAAGATGAGCACATGGTCTATTTTTAACTGACTTTTGATATGCAGTTTAATTCTTGTTTTTTTTCCCCAGTTCAGGGTAACATTACTTGAATCGCGTACTGAGTCTATTTGAATTTAAACGATGCCTAAAGGAAATATTTCCTTGAAATTGGCACAAGAATCCCATTTGAATTTTTTATAGGATTTGCACTATGATTGATGATCGTTACTATGCTATAATTTCACGGCTCGTTTAAATTAAATGAGAAATAAAGCACTTTAGTAGCAAAAATCGTGTTATATCTTCATTAATATGAGCTCTTACGAGTATTGTTTTGTTAATTGAACCATGAAATGAAATCTGCTTAACAATTAAAGTATTTTATGCTGTTTACGAAGAGTGACTAAATGCCAATTAATTTTTGATATTTAGAGTAGATAATTCTGCATTTAGTCTGTTTGACAAGGTAGGTAACTAAATTGGTGAAAGTATACTAAATTTGAAATAATTGAGCCAAGTCAATAAAATCAGCAAATGCTAAATACTTACTTAATATTTGTAGAAAATACTGGCTATTTGTGTGAATGACAATTTATGTCTTATTTTAATAATAAAATAATTCAACGTAAACCTGTATCCTTTTGCTTTAATTTATTTATACAATTTATATTTTCAACATTTTCCTTGCGTTCGTCTTGAGCATTCGACATTGATTGAATTTAATTACGCACTCCGTGAGGGCAGTGAGGGTTTTTAAAAAAAAGGAATTCCGCAGCTTACGGCAGGTAGCACAAATAACATAATTATTTTCCTAGTAAATATGTATTGATAAGTAAAAGTAAAAGGTTATTAATATAATTTGTAGCTTTTACTAGTATCGAATACTAACATTTTAAGCAAATATATATTCTTAAAGTTTACTACTTAAATTCTTATTGTTGCGTGGGCCAATGTGTCTTTAACGTTCATATTTTTCTCTGTCACAATCGGTGACAGGCGCATTTGTTGGACGAGGAGAAAGGGAATAAAAATTAAACATTTAGTAAAAGTGAATAATTAAATCTTATGGATTCTGATACTTCCCATAGCCGCAATTACAATCTTTGGAAGAAAGCGGTGTTAAAACGCCGTTTCGAGTTGACTGATGCTGAAAACATACTTAGAAGCCTATCGAAAATCTGCTAGTTTTGTTTACAAATTTGATTCAGGGCCACTTTGGTATTACAGCAGAACCTTCAGATTCTGACAAATGCTATTGTATTAAATAAAATTTGAAATTCCTTGTCTAGCTTTTGTATTTTGAAAATAGACGTTTATATCGATGCTTACATTTAAAAATTATACATACATACATAGTTTCTACATACATATAACATATTCCAGCTTGCAAATGCTGGGAAAGCGAATCTCTTAAAGTTATAGCTTCTGCATCAACATCATCATTTTATGAATCGCATCAGTTTCAGTTGCATCGTTAAATTTCCAACGCTTCATCATCTGAGGAATCGCCAATGCAAATGTTATGCATAATGTAGCAGCGTTTTTAATGGAAATTTCTATCTTTAGCCCTAAAGTTTTTCGTTTTGAAATTGTTCGTTGTCGCGTTTTCATTATTTATAAGATTTCTGGCTTCACTATGCACACAATTGAATTAATTTTGTAATGTAGACAACGGCTGATTAGATGTTCAGTGAGGCGTAGTTATTGAAATTGTTTGCAAATCGTCGTAACTACATATCTCCAAAAGGAAAGTGTTTGTGTGGGCGAAAAATGTGTTGTTAATAAATCTTATTGTTTTGTAACATTCGGTGATAATGAACGGAATTAGGATAGCCTACATAAATACTTAAAAATTGTCGGTGGTTATCACACAGCCTGAAGTTGAATTGTAACATCCAATTTTCCATTTGTGCAGGATTATAGGTCTTATTACTATTCATACTTTGCCGTCCGTGCCATATGTAGCACTTACAATATGTACAAAAATGGATGTTCTTGCACACTGGTTGGAACCTCTTCCAATTCCTTCAAGTTCGTCGTCTTACGCGGGGATCTACTCGGTAAACAATTTTAGAATTCGGTGAATAATGTCCTTGAGAGTTACACGAAATCTTGCACTGCAAATTTGTTAATGCAGGAACCGAAGTTTTTTTCAGACATCATCTAAATTATTTGTTGTACGCTCCTTTAATTATTATTTTTTAGATACACTGCATCAGTGATGTTGCATTAATAATTAATCCTTTAATAATATTAGATTCGTAATCACAAAACAAAAGAAAAATATAATAATAATAATAAGAAAGTGGCTCCAAAAAAGTTTAATAATTAATGCGTCGGTTTTCATTGCAATAATTGATCATCAATTTGCTGTTCCTTCTCTGAATCCTTTGTTGTCGCCTTATAGCCGCTTCGAGTAGGTGTTTAGCAGATTTGCAAATCAACTTATGGCTACTTACAAGTATTTCGTTGGAAGTAATGGTTGCTTCGATCATCCTGTAATAGTTATTACATCAAATATTTTCACTACATACACATACCCAAATAATCTTTCATAAATATATACTTTTTCAGCTTTATTACAAATTTCAGCTGCCGAGACTTAGTGCCAAAGACTTAGTTTAGTCTGCATTTAGTCATTATTCACACACAACATTACTATCTTAAATGTGTCTTTAATTTGTTCTTATCATTACTATTATAAATGGTTAAATTCGGAAACGTCATAATTTTTGTTAGTCTGCCGCATCGCAGCTGCATCATAAAAGAACACTGTAATGAAAATCAGTTGTCTTCTGACGCTGATTTACTATGAATTTGATATTTGTGAATAGGAGCAGTTGAAAAGTAAAATCCTTTAATAGTTTTGTAAATAATTCGTAAACATTCGCGAATCAAAATTTCAGAAACAAGAAGGTATACATATACTTACATTTGTATGCATACATAAAAAATTTCTGTTGAAGTGCTTCTAGCAAATAAATGTACAAATCAAAAATTAAACAATGTAAGACTGAATAAGACTTGTCTCACACCGCTAACTTCTCTTTGATGATCGTCAATTCAAATTTTTTGGTATCCTTATCATCCTTCTAAGAAGGTTTGATTGCGACTCTAGGAACCTCAAAACATGGAGATTTGTCGAAAGTTATCAATTAGAAAAATTTGTCGCATTGCAATAACTTTTAAATCGGAAGTTAAAAATGTTATATCATGTTTAAGTCTTACTGAAACGATATCTTTTTAGTAATTTTTGAATGACACATTCAACATTTAAAGACTTACCGGGCAAAAAGGAAATGATGCAAACTACCTTTATGACATCACAGTGAAAAATATATTTGATTCTGATAACCCTTACCAGGCATAATACATCAATTTCAAATATGCATCAGAAAACTTCATGTTGTCTCTAGAATTGTGCATGTTGTGATTATTTAGAAAATATTGCAAATTTCGCACTAACATTGTGGTACATTTTAAAACTTTATACCTTTTGTGATACTTTAGTGATTAATGATTTTCGAACTGAGTCATTATTAGAATATAAAAATATTAAACTCAAATTTAATATTCTTTCCTTAAAATTGCATTAACTAAATTTTTATCTCCTTCGACTATCTAAACGTTCTAAATCTCCTCGATTTGGTTGTTGGTCATCAGTCATCACATTTTCCAGGCTAAAATGCTTTTATTATGATTTTAGGATTTAAAACTTTCCTTAAGATATGCACAATATATGTATTTGTTTTATTAAGTTTTGATTAAGTAGTTATAGCGAACGAACGATGCTGTATTGCGTTGGTGTGTCGTATAAAGTAATAGACTTAAAACATGAGAAGTTCTTTATTATGCGAGTGTATGTACATACACATATCATACAGAATATTTTATTTCGAATTTTATTAAAACCAGCCTTGTTTAAATATTTGGGGGTTCAATTATAAATATATGTAAATATCATTAGGACATCTTAGAATAAAAGATGAATAATTTATAATTTATAATTTATTACAATTCAAACTTATTAGGAATAAGTTTCTTCATCGGCCTTTAATCGAATGATTTTATAGCAAAAGTATTCGTTTCTTGTAACAGTTCTCTCATTACTAAATTAATTTTTAAAATTAATAATAATAATATGTTATTAACACACCTTCCATTCTATGTTCGGTTTAATAATGTAATCATACTATTTGACACGAATTCCATAATAATATCTTTGAAATTGTACTCCACATTTAATAGGAGGTATTAAAATATTAAGCGATAGTTAATGCGGCATTCTTCAGGCTTTCGGTTTTTATATTTTATATATATATATATATATATATTTGTCACGCCTTCAACGCTTTAGTTAAAAAGACATATTTCGTTGTCTACATATGTTAGTGTTAGTTTGAAGGCTTCGTATAAAAGATGAATGCAACTGCGTGAAATAATATTCAAATTCAGAGTTTTGCCAGTGCTGGTAGATCAAAACGATGTAAGATAATGACAAATTAATTTAAATGTGATATAAATCCGGTCTGAGGTTCTTGCAAGGATTTTGAAGAAAGATTTAAACAATTTTCATTTCAAGTTAAAATCGACAATTATTCAAAAAATGTTTGCGTTCGTTAATATTTGCCAAGATATTGAATTTGAAGATATCGAAGGTGATATATTTCGGTCATAATTTTCTGTGTAAATGCTCCTGTAGACGAATGGTGAAAATAGAGAAATTATTTACACTAAAAGTATTTCCAGCAAAAAGCCACTAAAGAATATATCAAAAACTAAATAAATTTTTACGATTTATCGTTAGATATATTATTATTATCACACTGCAAACGCTATTTTCATGACCGCGGATAAATTGAATGAGGTACTTCTATTTAACTCGTTTAGCACTTTTGCAGAAATTATGTTGAACATTTGACGGGATCTCGTTTTGAAAGCATTTTGAAAGAAATTGGAAGAATGCGCAGAAAAGTGTTTGCAAAAATGAAATTTTTCAAAATGTCTTAGTTAGTTACCTCGAAAAGTAAAACGAATGACCCAAACTGATACGTTCTCTGCAACGTATTATTAAAATTTCTGAGGGGACTCCTGTTCAGTGCTTTTCTATTGTGATTTATTTTTGTATTGCAGGAGCTACAAAAAGGATGTGGATAAGCAGTCGCTTGTGTTCTTCCGACAATCTGCAACAGTGCTAAGAGTTATCGGCTTGTGGAAAGATTGTAACTTTGATAATCGCAAAAGAAATTTATTTGGAATCGTCATTGTTGTAGTAATAGGCTTTGGGGTTATCATTAGCATGATTTCAGGATATTTTGATTTGAAAGTTAAAGGTGATTTAGTTGGCTCTCAAATGGCTTTAATTTTAAGTTTTGGATTAATTCTTACCAACTGTAAGATATACTCATCGTGGAGCTCAGTTGGTGAGATGAAATTGTGTTTGAAATGGTTACAAGAATTTGCTGGGAAATTCGAAAATCAATATTTTATAAAAAGCACCATGATATTGTACCAATGGTTGTTTTATGTTGGCATGACAATTACATGGCTGACTGTCGTCTGTTTTCTCCTCATACCTGTTACGGAAAGCAAAAGAATTTTGCCTTTGGCTATTAAAAATCCTGAGCAAATTATAGATTTATTAGAAAACCCTTTCTATCAATTAGTTTACTTTTATCAAGGGGCATCAATTTTTGTAATTGGAAGTTGTATAATGGCATGTGATACGGTATAAAATTAGTACTTATATTGAACTGTTTAACATTAATTTTTTCCAGCTGTTTTGCGGAATAATGATGCTTATTACAGCTTTTTTAAAGAGTATCAATAATTTTTTTGTAGAACATTTTATAGAAAAAAATGAACGCAAAATGAGTGATGATGGCAAAGAAAAAGCAATGATAAAAGTTATGGAAGACTTTATTGAAACAACAAGGTACTTTTTTATTTAATAATGTTTCTAAAAGTTGATGAAATAACTTATACTTATGCCTACTTGTTTATACTATTTTTGTAAAGTCGCTTAAAGCGTTTAAATTTTGCAGAATAATTAATTATGTCAAGCATATATTTGGATTGGTTAGTTTAAGCAACTTAGCGTTCAACATAAGCATAATGGGATTTGCTTCATATATGTCATCTATTCTACCATTTAATAGCGTCATGTTTTGGTACATGGTAGGAGCAATTGTGATGCAACTTTTCCAACTAGGAATATACTGTTTCTTTGGTGAAGATATTGTTACGCAGGTAAGAATATGCTTTAAAAGATTTCTTTATTCTACATGATTTTCGCAGACGCAAAAACTTCGCTATAACTTTTACGAGTATGAGTGGAATAACCAGTCGAAAACACTTAAGCTAATGACTTTGCTTACTCTTCAAAGGACCCAAAATGAACCATATATCACTGCTGGTAAATTGATACCTTTATCCAATAATACATTTGCTGAGGTTGGTTGTTCTCAGATAATGTGAAACGAAAATTGAATGTAATATCTAAACAAATTTTATTCCAGATCCTTAAAGTGGCATCATCTTTTTGTATGTTCTTATTTAACTTTAAGAAGAATTCAAAGGATCGAATGGAGTAATACTTATTATATGATGATAGCCTATCTGTGTATGTCACAAAAAACATTATGTGCAATACTTCAATGAAAAATGCTTAAAATAATATGTTATGCTCTAAATAAAACTGACAAATAAATACATTTGACTGTTTTTAATTGTATTATTGCAGGATTTTATTTAACTTAACCTGTTAGTATGTTTGGGTTTAATCTTACAATTGAATTTGAAACCCCTAATCGATTGAGCTACCATTTCGCATAAACGTTTGGTTTGGGTTGATATGACAACGCACGAATAATTAAGTGACATCATTCTCAATCCAATATGGACACAACAAGATGGTTATATATTATTTACGTAAGCATTATCTTAACACGCAACAGGGATATAAATTGAAAAGGTTTGATGAGAAGAATATGATAAAAGCTCATTTTTAAAAATTTGCTGCTATCTAAATAACAAGGTATACTTATTTATTGTTCAACCTTTTAGCTTTGATTTTTCATTTAAATACGTTATGATGAGTAAAGCTAGACCAAAATAATGCCAAGAAGTGTTTTGTTTTAACAATGTTGTGACACGAATATAATGATAATGAATTGCAATGAGTTAGATGAGTAATGTTATATCTCAATTACCTCATCACATACTTCTATAATACTTTAACTGCGGTACTATAGTTTCTACTAGAAATCGCATCCTGTACTATATCATGGAAATTTTTATTTCATTTTCAATCAATTAAAACATTTTTCCCAATGATCTTATGAAGTGAAATTGTTTTAACTATCGAATATTGCGTTCTTGTGAATAATTTTATAGAAATGCAAACATTATACCAGTTATAAGGCTGCAGCACATATACATTATACATATAACAAAGTAGAAATTTTAAACTTTCGAACGTGAAAATATTGGCATATCTGCAGATTAGATCTTTGGAATTTTGTTTATCTTAGAAGAAAGTTGGTAAGACGCTTTTTAGCCCAATGTGGGCGTACAATTTTACTTGAAAAACTTTTGTTGGATCAGCGGCACATTTTTAATATAAAATTGGTAAATGAAGAATTAATAAATGGAAGCTCAACCGAATGTGCCACATTGTGACATATGGGACGGGGAGTATAAAAACAGCTTTGTATGACGTAGTAAATGAATAACACCTTAGGATATCTTACTTTAAATATTACATGCTGATTAAGAGGTCTTAAAATGTTAAATCGATTCTCTGTAATTTACAATAATTTCTTCAAACCTTTTACATGTAACATTTAATAATTTATTCATATTTACGCCCCCAATCAGGCAGAATGATGACGAAAATATATTTTATTTATGGCTACAAAATTCTCATCATTAATTTCTTATTTACTTACATATATAAGGAAATTTAACTGCTTAAAGCAACAGTTAAATTGTGATTTTCGGCAATAAGGGCGAATTGAAACATGTGAGTGTAATCTAGCTATGCAACTTAATTTTTTGTAATAATATTTGGATCTAGGAATTCAAACAAAACCGAGGATAAAAAGGCAGTCATCTTCTATCAACAGTCTGCATTAGTGATGAAAACTTTCGGTTTGTGGAAAAATTGTGATTTAGATATGCATAATAGAAATGTTATCGGAATCGTTATTATCGTGATATGTGGTTTAGTTTTGAGTATTGGCACATTTTCGGGATATTCCGAATTGAAAGTGAAAGGAGATTTAGTCGGCTCCCAAATGTCCTTAATTTACAGTTTTGCATTTTTTCTCGTCACTTGTAAGCTTTACTTAATATGGAATTCGGTAGGTGAAATAAAATTTTGTTTGAAATCGTTGCAAAAATGTGCTGAGCGATTTGACAATCAATTTTTCATAAAGCACACCCTTAATGTGTATCGGTACTTTTTTTATGTGGGAATGACCATTTCAATATTTACCGCAGTCTCATTTCTCTGTATTCCTGTTGCGGAAAATTCTAGGGTTTTTCCTGTAGCTATTAAAAGTCCTGCTGAAATTGTAGACGTTTTACAAAGTCCTTTTTATGAGCTGGTTTACTTCTATCAAGCGGTATCGATTTTGTTCCTGGGCATTTTTCTTATGGCGTATGACACGGTATGTGATGATTTTTAGAAATAAGTTATATACACTGAACTTTGGACTCCTCGCAGATGTTCTGCGGAATAATGATGTTGATTGCAGCTTTTTTTAAGTGTATAAATGCTTCTTTTATGAGCACATTTGGAGAAAATTCGCAAAATGAAATGAGTGATGAAGAGAAAGAGAAGGCCATGGTAAAACTTATGGAGGATTTTATTGAAACGACTAGGTAATTTTTTACTATTTTGTCGTTTACATAATTGAAACTTTGTATTATTGACTGATTCAGTATGTGGTATCTCTTCCAGTGGATTTTAATTTTAGAGTTGGTAGGAAATGTCCTGGCGTGAGATACATACATACATGCTGCATTTTCGTAAATGAGAATTAAATTCACTGATCTTAGGATATGCTTAGACATAATATGAAAAAAAAGACAAAGAAAAATAGATAAAATAGTACCAACAATTCGATTTTGAAAGTTTTGTAAAATGTTAAAACATTTATGTATAGTTTTGTTTTTTGTTTTATAACACCTATACTAATGAAATCGAATCATATTTCAGAGTAATAGATCTCTCTAAGCACGTATTTGGTTTGGTTAGTCTCAGCAACTTAGTGTTCAACATGAGCCTTATCGGATTCATTTCATATATGGCATCTCTAGTGCCGGTTAATAGCATAAAGTTTTGCTACATGATGATTGGAATCCTGATGCAACTCTTTCAACTAGCCATTTATTGCTTTTTTGGTGAAGCTGTTGTTACTCAGGTCAGCATCTTATAGAAGTAATTCCATTTCTAATTAATATATTATATTACTTTTTCAGACGAGACATTTTCGTCACCAAATTTATCTGTCAGATTGGTATAAGCAGTCGGGATCATTTAAAATAATGATTTTGCTTACTCTTCAAAGAACTCAAATGGAACCTTACTTCATTGCGGGAAAACTCTTTCCGTTATCTATAGTAATACTTTTTCTGAGGTTGGTTTCATCGATGCAACAGTAAACTTTTAGAAGTTATGAATATGTGAAATATTTTTTTTTAGATTCTCAAGACGGCATTTTCATTTTGCATGTTTCTGTTTAATTTGAAGAAGAGCATAAATAGAGGATCGGAGTAATAACTACGAATATCTACATATACATATAGGTATATTAGACAATACTTTAACTACAGCTCATAATCAATAAACACAAGAAATTTGATACGCAAAAACAATTTTTTCTTATAATAAACTCATAAACATTTGAAATACGAGTAATTCTTTTATAAATTGGTATAAAGACGAATACGTTTTGTCTGAAGTTAGGGAATTCTTATAAGTTACGTTCTTAAGGACGTAATGTTGCAAAAATCAGTGATAGTTGTAAAGTTTTATGGGAAGCAGTACAAAACATATGTATGCACATAATATACCATACATATATACAATAATATATGAATTGAAGTTTTTTTCTAAAGCCTGAACAGGAGTATACCAATCGAGTCTACATGGTCTTCTAATCACCGTCTGTGACCAGTTTCTCTTAAATCGGTCTTACACCCTTAATCACGGAATTAAAAATTTGGAAAATGTTAACCCAGAAAACGCTTTAGAAGTCCTTTGAGAGACTCCATAGGATTTTGGCTGATAGAACACTAGTAATCTGACCCTTCAAAATTTCTAACGATTATTCTTACGATCAAATCCGTCAACATACAAGTAAACGACACTACGTTAAACTACGAAAATTGCAACTGTGGTTCCCAAAATTTATTTTGTCATTAGTGTGTTTTCAGATATGTACTTATCTTATTTATTTATCATCAACATTTATATTGCACTATGTTGAAGTCCATATATTTTTTTGTGCACAATTTAGCCAACTTAGAAAAATTTTCGTGAAGATTTGCGACATCCTGAGCATTTTCAATCAGGAATATGTAGGTGAAAAATTGATAATAGGCTTTTAACTTTCTACCAAATTCCTTTTCGCCTTCTTAAAGATCGAAATCACATATGAAAATTTTCAGAATTTCGGAATAACACCAGATCGCCAGGATGAGTTAAAAATGAAGATCAAAAAAAGGTTCAACAAGAGAGGGATAATAATTAGAGAGAAAATTAAGTATATTGTTAGAGTTAGGTTATATCAGTTAGCACGTCCAAAATAAGATTAGAAAAGTCCGTAAATTATTTCTTTCAATTGGTGTTGTTATCAATAATTCAATTACAATTGGAAAGGAGTGTGACTTCGTCTGTATATCCTCAACTGCTGTAAATAGAAATTGGGTGTAATTACTAATGAGCTTATTAAAAATTACAACATTCGCTCCAAGTAATTATAAATTTTTAAATCCCTTAATTCGTTAATTATGTATGCTTGCGAAACCCCCATCTTTAACTTCTTGAATATATAAGCGTTAACGACTTAATTTGTCGACTGGAGCATTACTGATTGCATTTATAATTACTTCTAATTCATCGACATATTGCATTTTCTCAGGTTCTACGGACACTTTGTGCTAAATTTTTCTGTTCGGAAAAGTAGTTTAATGGTTAACTTCGCGAAGAGTGCAGCATTGTCATGTAGGTTTTTAGTTAGTTTGCGTAATCATATTCTAATTTATTTTTTAAATTTAGGAATGTCATAAATATCACAAGTAAACAGTCTATTGTGTTCTTTTGGCAAGCTGTTTTAGTGTTCAAAGTTGTCGGGCTGTGGCAAGATCGTCATTACATAAAAATGCAAAAACGGAATGTGACTGGAATTTTAATTATAGTTTTTAATATTGTTGGGTTAGGCGTTTGTGGATTTTCGGGGTATTTTGATGCGAAAGTTCAGGGAGATTTGGTAAATTCTCAAAAATTGTTAATTGTAAGTTTAGCAATATTTCTTTGCGCCATTAAACTTTACTTCATGTGGTGGTTAGTAGCTGATGTCAAACAGTGCTTGGGTTGGCTACAACAGTTTGCAGCGAAATTTGATAATCAGTGTTACATAAACCTTGCCTTGAAAATGCATCGAATTTTTTTTTATTCTGGACTAGTCGCTGTCATGGGTGCTGCAATCTTTTGCACTAGCATCCCAGCATTAGAAATTACTAGAACACTACCTTTTCCTATCAAAAACCCAATCGGAATTGTGGATGTACTACAAAGTCCCATTTACGAAATATTTTACTTATATCAAGTAATATCGGTGCTTCTGCTTGGAAGTTCTGTAACAGCATGTGACTCGGTATGCAAAGCATTTTTCTGAAAGTAATTATTTCATAATTGAATTAAATTTTACTTGAAGATATTTTGCGGCATAATGATAATGATTACAGCTTTGTTTAAAAGCATCAACGAATTTTTTGTGGATCGTTTTATAGCAAATCGTTTAAGTGGAATGAACAATAAGGAAAAAAAGGAAGCAATGATTAAAGTTATAACAGACTTCATTGAGATTACAAGGTATTTTATAGATATATCATCAGATATAATTTCATAATCTATATCTATTTAGTAATTGTCTTTATTTAAGTTTTCATAGAGTTTGTGTATCTTTCCTTACACTAACTAAGTTAAATCAGTTAAAGTTATCATTTTGCAGATTAATTGACTTCTTCACGGGTATATACAGCTTGACAAGCTTAGGCAGCCTATTGGTAAATATCGTCACTATTGGACTGGGTCTGTACTTGTCAACTTTAGTACCATACAATTCGCTTTTATTTTGGTACATGGCATTTACGTTATTGTTTGAAGTGTTTCATCTTGGATTGTATTGCTTTTTTGGCGAGGCGATTATTACTCAGGTCAGAATATCGAAATAGAATTAATACGCTACTGTATATTATTTTTAATGGTATTAAGAATTTTTATTTGATGATGCGCAAGTTATATGGCATCTTTGGTTCCATAACTTGTTTTAATATATTTTTCCAGAATAGAAAACTCCGCGAAAATCTTTACCAATGTGATTGGTACAATCAATCAGCATCATTTAAAAACATGATTTTATTGACTCTTCAGAGAACTGAAAATGAGCCATTCATCACAGCAGGTAAACTAGTGCCCCTTTGTAACGAAACATTCGCCGAGGTATTAACATATTTCAATATGAAACTTGAAAGCATTAATTGATTTTATTTCAGATTCTTAAAACAGCTTTTTCATTTTGTACGTTCCTATATAGTTTTAAATGAATGCAATATACAAGTTTGTAAAATTTCTCAATGTAGACGATCAAGTTTGTAATTTCTCTTTGCTTTTTAGCTTACTTTGCACTAAAAATTAAAATACTTACACAACATCAACATGTACTACTACAACTGCTTAAAAATTAATATCAAATGTTGTAATTTTAACACAATTTCATTTCATTTATGAGTAATGTGCTTAAAATTCAATATATATTTTACTAATAATATAAAACAACTAGGTATACTTATGAACCATTAAGAATTAAAATAAATTATCTTTAATTAATGAAATTAAACAAATATAACCTTCAAATTTTTTGTAAAGGTTATAAAGGTTTGGTTTCACATATATGCACTTAAAATTAGTTAAATGTGGACAAACACCAACGCTGGCTTAGCAAATTTTTAGTTCTTATGAAAATTGCAATTGATAACATATTTGAGTTTTAATACGTTATTGATTTGAGGATTTACGGTAATTTATATTAGAAATAAAAATTTACTTATAATATTATAATATTTTGTTTTTTAAATATAGGCTTGCAATGCAGAAATATCACAAGAAATTAGTTTTTCTGCCATTCAGTTCCCTTTATTTTGACCAACACTGTATGAAGCTGTTTAACTATACTATGCAGACTTCTCTTTTTGCAGGGATAAATAGTATATTATATTTCAACTCATTGTATAACCTTTAGGCTTTTATTGCGATTGGACCGACATTTCGACAGCAGTGTGGTAATGTGTAGAACCATTAATAAATGAATTACTGATCAAGAAAGTAAATTTAAATGAAAACACGAATTTGTTTGAACTTTGCTAAATAACACAGGTATTTATAAGTTTTGTTTAAAATGAGAACAGTCAAGAATGTCAAACTTGAAGGTTTAATGCATATTGGCCTCTTATACTCAAGTTAAAACAAAGACTTCTTTAAATCTTGCGAAAGAAGCAATGTGTAGTCCAGATAATTTACCTATTAAGGCTTAAGTGTAGTAATTTATAATTTAACTAATTCATGGTATTGATGCTTTACAAAAACGACGAACTGATTATAATTTGAATAATTTAACAATAACACACTCAATATAGCAGAAATATCAAAAAATGCATCTGTTTTATGCAAGTCTCTTTATTAAGTTAAAAATAAGTAAATACATAATTTAAATAACTAAATTATGCTAAATTTAAAAAAAAAATTCAGGTTAGAAATATTTAAAATCCTTTAATATGGAAGAAGAGGATATGTTAATACTAACAAAACTAGAACGATACTTAAAAGAGGTCAACTTTCGAAAACTTATACTCGTATCTCTCAAGAACCTCCATAAAATTGTTTTTGCTCTCCTTTCGCCTAATTTTTATAAACCTCATCACAAAATATATTCGGTGTGTTAATAATGAAATAAAAAACTCATCCATTACTGTTGTTAATGAGTACATTAATTTGAACATGGATACATAGGCTTAAATCGTTCGCTAAATTCTAGAAAACCCTCGCCTGACTTTTTGGTAGCGCAAAACTGAACTCGATCTCAATTAATTTTTAATATACAATTTGGTTTTCTTAGGTTTTTAAATATTATAACGAATTAGAAATCACAGTTTTAATAAAATTAAAAGGTCCAAATAAATAGCACCCTTGCAAAATGAAAATAATTAATAGAATCCTTTTAGATTAATTACAGCACTACATTCAATTCCGCAATTCATTGGCGACATTAGCCTCTGGAAATCATTTATTTTTATTTATTTACCTATAGTATATCTATGTGTATTGAGTATGTATCATGCATGTAAATACATATGTTTGTGTTTAAACATATATTTTCTTTTGTATTTACTTTACCAATACATACATATATATGTTATATTGTAATATAGATATGTATACAACGTTTCTACCTTTGCAATAACGATAATTCTAATTAAAAAAATTACGGTATGCGTAATGGTAATTATAATTGCAATGAGCATGCTAATTTTACAAGTTTCGGTAGGCAGTTAATTTTCGACAGTTTTATAAAGAAAATATAATTAGGAGCAAGATTATGCTAAAATAAATATTTATTATTTTTATTATTATTATTTTTCTCTTTTTCCCATGTACAATGTAATAAAATTTTAAGTTCATGTCGCCTAGTACATTTATATATGTGCGGCTTATTTTTAATGTAGTCTAAGTATTATTATTTTATGAGATTTTGAACTTAGACCACTTTAATAATAAGCCGCATATATGTATGTAGATAGGTTTGATGCAATATCTTTTTATTCAATACCGCCCTTGGATTCAGACTACAGCTGATGATTTTCCAAAAGCCAACATAAGGTGCTACATCATTCTCCCGGAACAGAAATCTGAAGAAAAACCAATCCAGTTTGAACGACCCGCGTAATTGATAGTTAATTACGGTCTGAGAATCTGTACAACGCAACTTCAATTACATCACATCGCAAAACGAGAAGAATCGATCCCGCGATCCAACAGTCGCTGAGGATGATGCGATTTTTTGCTAGCTTGGGGGCGCAATTACTAAGCAATAATTCTTTTCTTGGTTTTTCACGTTATCACCTCTCTGATGTCATCTGCCGGATATCAAAGCTTTATGGCTCCTAGTCTTCAGCAAATCCGACTTTGACCCATTTCCATCCGTCAGATTTTTCTATCCAATTCAGCGAAGAGATATACAAAATGTTTTTGTCTAACGCCCCTATTTATTGCCAGGTACAGCGCAGGCAGATCCATTGCCCGCGATTGATTTGCACTTGACCCGCCTATCGCCTCAGTCATATGTGCAGAGTTATGAAGGTATCTTTCGATTATCTCATCTTCGCTTTCGACTTCATCCGAGCTAGCCAGCCAAGAAACTTGACTTTGTCTCGGCACGCGCTCTGTCGCAATCTAAACCACTGCAATCTTGTCCCAGCCGCAATGAAAAATGCCTGCGGTCGTTCGAGGTGGGCGTGCACCATTAAGCACAGCTACTTGATGAGGTCAAACTAGGTCAGGTAACAGGTATACATGCAATTGTTTTTGTTTTTTTAAAGAGATTTATTAAAGAATTGCTTACTTGCTAAAACAATTTTGAATACTCTATGGCTTAATATTGCAGTTGGTTTGTTGGCACTTTGTAGCTGTAACCGTCGGGACCGAAGGTATGTGCGGGCTCGGGTTCTTTAGGTTGCTGGTAGCCTGGCTGTGTTCCTGGTGAGGGTTGATATCCAGGTCGTGTGCCGGGTCCAGCTCCGGGTTGTCCACTTGGGCCAAACCCAGGCCTTCCTCCCGGTCCGCTTGGGCCAGGCTGTCCACTTGGAGAGCCACCCGGTTGCCCACTTGAGCCAAATCCTGGTCTTCCTCCCGGTCCGCTTGGGCCAGGTTGTCCACTTGGAGAGCTACCTGGTTGCCCACTTGGGCCAAATCCTGGTCTTCCTCTCGGTCCGCTTGGGCCAGGCTGTCCACTTGGAGAACCACCCGGTTGCCCACTTGGGCCAAATCCTGGTCTTCCTCCCGGTCCGCTTGGGCCTGGCTGTCCACTTGGAGAGCTACCTGGTTGTCCACTTGGGCCAAATCCTGGTCTTCCCCCAGGTCCGCTTGATCCTGGTTGACCACTTGGTCCAAAGCCAGGTTGTTTACTAGGACTGAAGCCAGGCCTACTCCCTGCGCCTCCTGTTCCAGGTCTTCCACTTGGTTGCTGGTCTGGTGGTAAATATCCAGGAGCTTGTTGTCCCGGGCCTTGCGGTCCTCTTGGTGCACCGCTTGGTCCTTGTGGGCCTCCTTGCCCAAATGGACCTCTGGGTCCTGAAGGGCCTTGTGGCCTCCCTGGACTTCCTGGCCCTTGTGGTCCTGCGGGTCCGGATGGCCCACCTGGCCCATATGGACCTCTTGGTCCTTGTGAGCCCCCTGGTCCTTGTGGGCCTCCTGGTCCTTGTGGTCCTCCTGGACCCTGTGGTCCTCCTGGTCCGGATGGCCCGCCTGGCCCATATGGACCTCTTGGACCTCCTGGTCCCTGTGGCCCTCCTGGTCCTTGTGGCCCTCCTGGCCCTTGTGGTCCTCCGGGTCCGGATGGCCCACCTGGCCCATATGGACCTCTTGGTCCTTGTGAGCCCCCTGGTCCTTGTGGGCCTCCTGGTCCTTGTGGTCCTCCTGGACCCTGTGGTCCTCCTGGTCCGGATGGCCCGCCTGGCCCATATGGACCTCTTGGACCTCCTGGTCCCTGTGGCCCTCCTGGTCCCCGTGGCCCTCCAGGTCCTTGTGGCCCTCCTGGTCCTTGTGGCCCTCCTGGTCCTTGCGGTCCTCCTGGTCCAGATGGACTACCTGGTCCATATGGACCTCTTGGTCCTCCTGGTCCTTGTGGACCTCCTGGTCCTTGTGGACCTCCTGGTCCTTGTGGACCTCCTGGTCCTTGTGGTCCTCCTGGTCCAGGCGCTGCACCGTTTCCAAGACCTCTAGTTCCAAACTCTGGTTGTCCGGGTCGCCCTCCTGAGCCAATTGGTGGAATATATTGAGGGCCAGGCTTTCCGCCTGGTTGCTGACCAGGTCTTATACCAGGTTGTTTTGGCTGTCCACCAGGGTAACCAGATTGTCCGCTGGGAGAGCTAGGTCTGCTTGGTTGCTGTGGTTGTCCACTAGGAAATCCAGGTCTGCTAGGCTGTTGAGGTTGTCCACTAGGAAATCCAGGTCTGCTAGGCTGTTGAGGTTGTCCACTAGGAAATCCAGGTCTGCTAGGCTGTTGAGGTTGTCCACTAGGAAATCCAGGTCTGCTAGGCTGTTGAGGTTGTCCGCCGGGAAATGAGCTAGGAGACCCAGGTCTGCTTGGTTGCTGTGGTTGTCCGCCAGGGAATCCAGGTCGTCCAGTCTGCTGTGGTTGCCCACCAGGTTGACCAGGTTGAGATCCAGGACGTCCATCCGGGAAGCTAGGTCTTCCCGATTGTTGGTCAGGTGGTAAATATCCACCGCCTGGTTTCTGTCCAGTTTGGGGTACACTTGGCCCTTGTTGTCCTCCTGGACTAAATGGACCTCTTGGACCTCCAGGCCCTAGTGGCCCTCCTGGTCCTTGTGGTCCTCCTGGTCCGGATGGCCCGCCTGGCCCATATGGACCTCTTGGACCTCCTGGTCCCTGTGGGCCTCCAGGTCCTTGTGGTCCTCCTGGTCCTTGCGGTCCTCCTGGTCCTTGTGGCCCTCCTGGTCCTTGTGGCCCGCCTGGTCCGGATGGACCACCTGGCCCATATGGACCTCTTGGACCTCCTGGTCCCTGTGGACCTCCAGGTCCTTGTGGCTTTCCTGGTCCTTGTGGCCCTCCTGGTCCTTGTGGACCTCCTGGTCCTTGTGGCCCTCCTGGTCCTTGTGGCCCACCTGGTCCGGATGGGCCTCCTGGCCCATATGGACCTCTTGGTCCTCCTGGTCCTTGTGGCCCTCCTGGTCCTTGTGGCCCTCCTGGTCCTTGTGGCCCTCCTGGTCCTTGTGGCCCTCCTGGTCCTTGTGGCCCTCCTGGTCCTTGTGGCCCTCCTGGTCCTTGTGGCCCTCCTGGTCCTTGTGGCCCTCCTGGTCCTTGTGGCCCTCCTGGTCCTTGTGGCCCTCCTGGTCCTTGTGGCCCACCTGGTCCGGATGGGCCTCCTGGCCCATATGGACCTCTTGGTCCTCCTGGTCCTTGTGGCCCTCCTGGTCCTTGTGGCCCTCCTGGTCCTTGTGGCCCTCCTGGTCCTTGTGGCCCTCCTGGTCCTTGTGGCCCTCCTGGTCCTTGTGGCCCTCCTGGTCCTTGTGGCCCACCTGGTCCGGATGGACCACCTGGCCCATATGGACCTCTTGGACCTCCTGGTCCCTGCGGGCCTCCTGGTCCTTGTGGTCCTCCTGGTCCGGATGGACCTCCCGGACCATATGGTCCTTGTGGACCTCCTGGTCCCTGTGGTCCCCTTGCTCCGCCTTGTCCGGAAGGACCACTTGGCCCTGAAGGTCCAGGTCTACTTGGTCGAGGACCTGGAGCTATTGGAGATGGAGTGAAAGAAATATCGTTTGATGGGAAGGGAATAGCGGGCTGATCATAGTGATAGCCATCTTCGCGCAGATCCGTGCCTAGATGAGATACATCTGCTGTTGTTGCAGCTAAGACCGCTAGTACAGCGAGAATCAATCTCTGTAAAAGAAGAAATAGCAACGTTACTAGAAGGTTTGAGTATATTCCAAAATCAGGGTTATATTGTGAGTTCAAGGTAATCCATAATTCAATTGCTTCAACACTGCCTATTTACATGCTATCAGCACTTCGTCACTTAATTGACAAACCACCGGCATTCCGTAACTTGTTTGCAATTCCCTGGAGACCAGTTAAGACTCCCTGGCAATTTGTGCCTCTATTTAAAGATTAAGTCTATCACTCATAGGTGGAACTGCAGTTGTGCCACTGCTAACTTTGTAACTGACGAGTTTCATCGCGATAACTCACTGTCACATATTCAATTTATGTTCACTGCACGACCACTGATTTGGGCGCTTTATTAGCATCTTTGATGCATCGCGAGGAGTGCTTATCTAATAGTCAGGAAGACGGCTCTAGCCTGTCTCTCAACTCACCATGTTCAATTACAGACGGTGTAGAAGTTCGCAGAGGAAACTTCACTTCTCGAGTGATGACCATTTGTTCCCCAGCTAGACTTATATATTGGCGGAGTTTGCGGGAGATGGGAGATGATACCGCCGACTTAGCCCCAAACAGAACAAATGCACCCATGATCCATCTTACTGCGTTACGTGAATACGGGGGAAGATAGCGTCACTGTTTTGCGGCGCTTGTCCAGGTGACTACCATTTCACTGGGCTACCTCCCTCACAGCGGAGGAAACTGGTTACCGTTAACGTCTAAAGACGTTCTGGGTGTCTTGAGCAGAATCGCGTGCTGCAGGTATTGCCCTGCGCCGCACTGTTGTGACATTGTTTTTCCTCTTTGATCAAATTGCGGGAATTATGAGGCTCTCTAGACGTGATTTGAGATGCTTCATTGGCTATGCTGTTTCGAAAAGCAAGAAGGCGCCGGGAAACAAAAAGAGAATGACGAGCTCTTGGGGTTTGTTTCTTTTATTGTTCGGCCGTCATTGAGCCTGCGGGCTGCGGCTGAGAGTGCTTACGGATTCTTATTAATTCCATAAACAACGGCAGAAGATATTCTAGCGCAAGTCGTATTGTGTAATAGCTGCACCGAATAGGATCTGATTTGGGAAGTGACTGAGAACTGTTGGGTAAAGCCAATTCCAGTTGGACTCTTCTGTTAGCGTGATGATTTTGTTTGGTTATTGTTTAATAGAAATGCTAAGAATCCTTTTTTACTCGCTTACGTTATTGAAGCTAGGTAAGGCTATTTTGTACTAACAAAGGTAATAGATTAGTATACATATTTGTGGAAAACATTACATTATGTAGTCTATGAAGTATATGTACTTAATATATTATATTGGATAATACGCAGTAACGTTAAATATAAATAAATAATTGATTCTGTATAAATACTAAACGTTAACCTTTTTTTCTTTTTGTAGTATCAGTTGCAAACTTCTGTTTATATAATTTGCGCTGATTTCAAGAGAGAGTGAACAAACATTGCTTATTTTGTGAAGAAAAAACAGTACTGCTCTTTATAATTTTCTTTAATAACTTTAAGTAATGAAAGTCTCCATTGAAAAAAAATAATTTTCAATAAAAGTATATTTAAGAATGAGTTTTCATTTTATCATCCTTGCGATTACCACCAAATAATAAAAATATAATATTTTTTCTCGAAATAAATTTAACACTGGAAACAATTTATCTAATAGTTAAGGTTTAATAAACACTGATGCAAAAACGAATAAGCAATATCCGGAAAAATCAAATTACATTATACTGCACACAATGGTTTACCAAAATATACTGAATAGTCTAAGACAAAAATAGTCCTGCTAACTATAGTGCTATCTATGTATCAAGGTAAAGAAAGTATTTTGGTTGCAGAAACAATATTTTTGACAAATTTCGTCTATTTTGATATCCAATTTTTTGTCGACATTAATAATAGAGTTTTTTTCACGTACTCGTAACTTCGAAGTATGTATGATCATTTTCATTGTTATTTGGAATTTTTAAATCGTAATATGCCACAAATTTGGAGAATTCTAAGAAATTTTACATCTAGTAGCTTGTAGATGTGGAACCGGAAGTGTTTTGAAGCGAAGGTATGTAAAATGGGATAATTCTAACACCTTTTACGACTAACACTGGAAAAGTTTTTGTGGTAATAAAAAGAACATTTATTTTTGTTTTAGGTTTGCTTAACAATAAGTTTTGATTTTAGTAATTTGTTTAAATCATTTCTTCGAATTTATAATTGAATATGCTAATTTTAAAATTGACGGCTAAAATTTTGTAATTACTAGTACAATACAAAAGGATTTATGTTTCTCCCAAGTCTCTTAATAAATAAATAGTTTTCAAAAAAATAGTTTTCAAAAAAAATAGTTTAAAAGCTTTTATAAATTAAAATATACGGACACACACTGTATGAAATGTTTATTCGAGTTCTTAACAATAAAAGTGTACAAAAATAAGATATCTGCTGTCGATGTTATTTAATAGCCTCCATTTTAAATTAAGTTTAGCGGAAAAATTTTTTATAAACAATAAATTTAAAATGAGTATGTATTATTTAGAATAAAAACGATATATCACAGCAAAAATCGTATTGTGAAATGTTTGTATAACCTTACTGGCTTTTAGATGAATCAAATTAGTAGTAATAAATTCACATTCAACATCCGTAAATTCACCTGCCAAGCTTAATTATGTTAGAATTGGAAATAATATTAGAAATCAAAACAGTGCTAATTGTTTTGTTGTTTTTATTGAAATATAAAATATTTGCACAAAAAATGCGCATCTAACGAAAATTTGTGCAGGTTTTCGTCAAAAATTTTAAGAATTACTCATTTCCTGTTACGTAGTGGGTAACTTTTTTATTCCGGAATATTAATAATCTGGCTATTTACTGTCATACATACAAACTCACAGCTTGGAACCGCAAACTGTTTGCAAAAGCTATGATCATGTTAATTAAACCGGTCGAAATAACCCCATAGAACAATTACTCTTCCGTCTTGGATCGAAAGTTGAATGAGGGAATTCCTCCAAAATTAGATATTTGTATTTCTATAAAACGTTCTTTTCATTTCAACCTGCCTCTGAGACAATAACTTTTTTAATGTCGGGAGAAGTTTAGATTTTCTCACGCATTTAGATACTATGTATTTACCACCGATAACATCATCATGTATCAATTGTTCACGCATAAATTGTTTAAATTTGTCGGTTCCAGACATTAATTTTAGCTTCTTTCAGTTGTTTGCTTTACCTTTTAATACTCACTAATGGCTTTTACAACTGTTAAATTGGTACATAACTTAAACTCTTAAAATACTCCATGACATAGGCGGAGTGGTCATGCTTCTTCTTGTCATTTGACGAACGCAACTTTCTTATGCAATTCCAATATTTTAAATCGTCTTTCCCGGATTTCCTGCTTCTAATTTCAACGCCCTTGCAATAAACAGTATAATGTCGCTACCTGTATGAGTAATCAAGACACTTAGGCTTCACCGAATTCATTAATATTTAATATTAAGTTAACGTAGTCAAAAAATGCTACAGACAGCAGAACAAAAAATATTACAACTTTACTGTAGAAGCAAAATATAAAATATATTAAATGCATGAAGGTTTGTTACACAACATAATAAATTGCATGAAGTGTAATGAATTTCTCTGAAAAAAAATACTCATACAAAAAAAACAATTCTTTTTATAATAAAAAGCACTGAAGGAAAGTAATATTGACAAACTGACATTTTTGTTTTTCAGAGTTAAGTTCGTTTTGTATGAACATACTTATGATTTTCTGAATATTGAAGTTTCGACAAAGAAGCTAGTATGATGCTAAGGTATTACCAGAATTTCGTGGGGTCAAACTTCAAGCATAAAAACTATATACCAGTTTATATGTACAACATTAAAAAAACAGAAGAAAAAACAATTTGTGGGAAATCGTCAAAAGTTCTGAAAGTACTTACCAGTCATACTTGGGTTAAAAATCCCCCGGGGTCATTTCGCGCGCTCGGATTTAAACTTCGACCTTCAATTTGCGATGTTATACTAAATGTAGAATTTTAAAATCGATTTTGTGAATATTTGAACTCAGCTGTGCTTCTTTAGTTCAGTTCTCTTAATTTGTGTTCGTTACCTCTGCTGAATAAATAGTATTTAAGTTACGGATATCTGATTTTTCTATAGATGAATAAAACTTTTATAACTTATCTATTACTTCAGTACTTTAGTTTTATTAGTTTCTACAAATATGTATGGATACCATATATTTGATTAGAATTTTGAAATTGAACATTAAATACTATTCCATATATTAACTAAATACTGCGTATTCCTCTTTAAATCAAAATCTGGAAAAGGATTGATTGTGGTAACTTCAACATCACATTATTTGTTTTCAAGGAAGGCTTAAAAGTTAACTAAATAAGATATATTACATATGTGGTTGGATCTACATAAAAAACATATATTAAAAACATATTGAACTATTACGAGAAGTTCATTTACGAAGGGTGAGTATTCCTGTCGTAACTTAATAACTTGCAAAAAATTTGTCTAATGCGCTTAGAACGTAATGATCATTTGAAGTAATTATCGAAAACGCACCTATTCCTTGGGAAAGGCCCGTCAAATCTTAAAGAACCAATCAAATAGAATTTGGCATTATACATATATTGCTATAATTTTCGTGAATTCTAAGGAAAGCTGAATACTTGTTAATTTAAATAATTTAAAATTGTCTATGTTACTTGTACATTCTGAAGAAAACTACAATGTATTGATTCGGAGTCAAATTCATTTCTATACCGAAGCATCAGTAAAGTTAACCCTTGGATGAAGTATTTCCAACTAAATAATAATGCTTTGGTAAATTAAAGCAAAACATATGCGTAACAAATAAATTTTAAGTAGGAATCTTATTTTAAAGTCTTTCGAATTCCAAAACTTATTTATCCAAGAAGTGAGCTGAAAATCCGCCTTTTTGAAATTTAAGAATTGATTTGATTTTAATTCATTTTAAGATATGCATAAGTTCTCTTCTACTCGGTTGATTTGTGATGTTTTGCGAAATTGGAAAAATGTAGGATAAACGAATATTTTCTGAATATTGAAATGCTTTAAACGATACTGACAATAGAATATGCTATACATATATTTATTTCAAAGCAGATATCTAAACATTATTACATGTGCGAGAGCTGGAATTTGAGTTCATTTATTTATGGTGGTTTTTGTAGTCTCCGAAGTTATTTCCAGTATTTTATATTGAAAAATTATGGAACATTTTATGTAAGAAAAACCCAATCAAATTTTTATATTTTTGATGTTTTTTGTGCATACATATGTGCATAAGTTAGTCCTAGAAAATTGAATGACTTTAAATATTTTTTATCACTTATGTACGTTTTTTGCAATAAAGGGTTTTGGAATAGGGACATAAGTAATTTGTATTTTATATATAGTAAGAGGTTAAAAACCCAAAATGCTCACAAAGCTATATTATATAAAACAATATAATATAAAAAACATCTAATAATTTTGTTATATTCTCGCTGGCTTTTAATAACACTCGTATTTGTATAGTGTCCTTATGCAGAGCATAACATTTTCAGGAAAGTTTAAGCAGACGTTTTCAAGAGGGCTAAACCTTTTAGATCCGCTTTTAATCACCTTTCGACATACCAAACGTTTCTTTGAAATTTCGTAACCCTCATTTAGTTCGCGCAACCTTCAGAATTAAATTTAATGCACTTATTGCGAGAGATCTTCGTGATTTATGGTTTCTGTCGACCGCAGCGTCAAGGTCAATATCTTTGCGAATCATGAAAACTTGAGGGCATTAGAACATACACACATGAGTTTCGTTACTAGAAGTGGGCGCACACCTTTGCTACCTGAGGAGAAACATTTAAATTATCGTGACCAGCAAGCAATTATTCTGGAGAGTGTTAAAATTCATGTCGGAGTAAGAATATTAGGTGCAATATTAAAGAGGTCTGTGAAATTTATAACAATCATATGAACTTGTCCATGGTCAACTCTTTTGTTCTTGCTATAAAAATAGCTGGATATATGTATATTTTTAAAACAACTGGTTTGCTGTGAACAATAATCCCAGTATATAGGAGAATCCGTTTCACTTTCGAAGAAGTAGAAAATAAGTGTTACTATTTTAGTTTTTATTTAACCGTACTATTAGATCTCTGAAAAATTTTAATTATCAAGAATATAAGGGGCATGCAAATACTCCCACGAGTTCTTACACAGCACGGTTAATTAAATTAGGTATTTCGAGGTGCTTTAATAAAATCTGCGCTAAGACAATGGGGTTCCGTGCTAACAGCGGGTTCCTCGGATAAGTTATTCTGTGCTCCGATCCTCAGGCCCAATAGTGTTGGAACATGTTTTGTTCAATATGCAACCGACATATTTAATTTTCTTTTCCAAAAATACTATTGCAAAGAAATGAAAACAATAATGTTCGGTGTTAATGCATACTTCTTTCTAAACACATACTGACGTTACCTGAACGGTGATCAAGGAGCAATGTAAAAGAAACCTACCGATCATAAAAAACTTATTGCACTTACCATGTACAATAGGAAGAAATCAAAATGTTGTATCTTTAAGTTTTCTCACCGGCTTTAGACTGTGGCAGACGAACGAAGTTGCCACTAAAGTAGACAGAGTCTTGCTGACTCACACGCGGTGGAATCGGACGGACGTGTTCACACGTTACCTGGTGTTTATTGCTTAACTAAACGAAGGTGGATTTTGAGAAAAGTTTCATTTCTAATAAGCTTTTACTACGGCGAATTAAAGTTGTTGCCGAGGATACATATGAGTAGCTGGATAGAAGACTTCAAATACGAATACGGAAGATGGCGCTTTTGACAACGTTAATTGTAAATACTTTTAAATTTAAAGTGATCTTGCGAATTAGATTTTATTATGACGTACAGAAGGATCTCACGGATATTGTAATGTCTCTATACGAGAGTATGTTGAGCAGAAGGTTGTAAACTGATTTTAATACCCTACATATAAACCTTGGATCTGAATCTTTTAAAGATCTGAGAACAAGTTTTAATTATAAGATATGAACGCACTTTTGTATACAATTAGGTATTGGTAGTTCCGCTTGCTGGATCTATAAACATTTTATTACTTAGGCGACAATTTTCAAAATGCTCCCAAAAGCAACCTGTTCTTTTGGTGGATTTTGATTTGTTTCAATAGCTATTAATTTTAAGAACTTCTACACAATGAATATCAGTCACAATCTATTTAAGTGTACCACTTGTAGTAGGTACTAACGTGAGGATGGGATCAGGCATGCTTCTGAGAAATTTGCACGTCGATATTAAATAAATGCGAGTTTCGATCTTGAGTTTTACCACCTTACTAAATCTCTGTAGGGTTTTAAAGTCGTGTTGATTCATTTGATAGTTTAGTGGGTGTTAGGTAAATATGTATATAGAAAGAACAGACTGTTTCTAGCTACATCGATATTTTAGTGTGGACCTTAACAAGAAGCATAAACTTGGTTTAATATTATATTTCTCAATCAGTCCTTGAGTATTGAGCCTTAGAAATTGTTCGTAAAAGTCTGAAAGGCTGTTTGTGATCTCGACTTATGGGTCTTTTAATTATTTATAGACATATTTTTTCGGTTATACATATCAATATTAAGGTACAGTTACTCCTAACAAAACAAGATTGTTTTTAATACAAATCATTAATTGGTTTTACGAAATCTAAATTCTAAGTGAAATGTGATATTAATTTTAGGTTAATGTAAAACCAAAATCTCTTTTTGAGTGATAAATCTTAAGTTTTTTAGCTTCGAACTGAAAGTTTTCTATCATATTTTCTGTCTTTTTTCAAAACCCACAGAGAGATAATATGATTGAACACTTTTAGTTTGAAGTTAAAAGACTTTTTTTGTCTTGGCAAAAAAAATAGGGTACATAAGTTTGTGTGAAAATCTTTCATTTCTGAAAATAAATCCTGGAAAGTTAAAGAAGACGTATTTTATAATGTTTGGAAATTAATTCATTAAAAGGATAAAATAGGGGATGCAAATTTGTATGAGACTTTCGTTTTTTTGTAGTTAAGTCAGCAAAAATTAGTATTTAACTGTTTGCTTGAACTTTTAATTTTGGCTTGGAGTATGCACAAAAAAAGAAAAAAAAGCACAACATTTACAATTTTTAACTCATTTTCAATCTCTTTTATTATCTCCCATTTTTTTTCTCTTGTTCATTTACCTTAAGCTAGTCCAGCTCCTTTTCCGACTACTCTTGAATACAGAAAATGTTGGTAAATTGTTCAGTCTATTCTCAGTTTTATTTTTGCCCCGGGTTAAACGCGAAGGTTGCAAACTTTGACTTGTATTCATTGAAAGTAACTGATATTTCAGTTTTCATTTGATTCAGTTTTTTACCGATAATTTAAAGTGTAGTCTATGTAGCTCTAGTCTACGTAAAAAATATCTTCGAATATTCCATCTCAATTTTCTCGATGTAATTCAGTTATTTTTGAAGGTCTGCCATTTTGAAGACATACTCTTTATAGAAAATTCTGTTTCCTTCAAAATCATTGAGATAACAATTCTCCATTTTTTTTTCTAGAGTATATACGAAGTTAGGAAATGTTTCTATGTTAATTAAATGGGAAATACAATAAGACCTTCATATACGCCAGCCTTGTAAATGATATAAGAATGTCTCTTTGCCGGAGTATTTTCTTTATTCAAAGTTGAACATTTCATATTCTAAGAAAGAAAAATGTTAAAACAACACCCTAATGCAGATACATATATAATCAACAGCTTTGAATATAAAAAATAAATGACTCAAAATAAAATTCAAATTAATCCCAAGTCTCCAAACCAAAGAAAATCTTAAGAGTTTTAGTAACCCCAGGAAGGCATTGGTAGTCATTTTACAAGATGTTTTACTTGTGGGAATAATTAAAGAGACCCTTGAAAAGACTATCTAATGGCCATTATGAACATCTCTGCGATAGTGAAAGTATGCTTAATTAACAATAACTAACAATTTACGTAATGCTGCTTCAAGGCTTCTTAATTCAAAGAAGATACTATGAATAAGAAATTATTTTCCGTTGAAAATTACCACAAATCTTTACAAACATTTCTCTCAAGAAGATCCAACGATTCAACGAAATCGAAATTGGTCTGCACGGCCGAAGAGTAGGTCATTAACTTTCCCCTCAAGTTCAAGATCTGCTGCGTCTGCGATTGCGCGCTTACATAAGAAGCGAATGTCTCAAGCTGAAGAAGCCCCCGGTGTGCGCAAGCCGCATGCGCCTTCTTTAAGACGGTTGAAGAAGCCGCCGAAGAAGTCACAGACCCGCCGGCTGGAGATCCCCAGATTTTAACCATGTCAGATTAATGAAGATTTTATGCACGACACCTGGCCGCATCCGCAGCTTTTATTCGGCACGATTAGGTGTGTGGGCGTTCGAGATTGGGTTAATGGATAGGTGAAATAAATCAGAGCTTATCAAGATACATTGACAGTTGGCCGATCTCAGGGACCGTGCTAGGTATTCGTGTTTTAAGCCTTTTCGCTAAAATCGTTTGCAATTTCTAAGCGTTTATTTTTTCCAGTATATCACAATCTAAATTACATTTAATAAGAGCCCGTTGACGTATCAGTGCCTGTAGACTTTCGGTTTCCTATAGCGATATCCGTCAGGGCCTAGGCTGTGGGCTGGTTCAGGTTCCGAAGGGTTCCTGTACCTGTAGCCATCCGAGCTGAGCGTGTGAGCTGGTCTAGGTTCTGAAGACGCGCGTCTTGAGCCAGACTTACGACTTTTCGAGGGACGTCTTCGTCTTTGACCATTCGTCTTCGAGGAGCGAGCGGGTGCTCTCTCTGGTGCCTTTGGGTTCTTATACCGGTACCCATCTGCGCCATGGGTATGTGCTGGCTCTGGTTCTACTGTCGAAGTAGAAGGAGCAGGTTTTCTTCCCGATGACTTTCTGCGTGGTCCCGCGGTAGGAGCTGGATAATGATAACCTTCAGATTTCTTTGCTACTGTTTGTTCTGGTACGATCTCTTTGGGTGTGCTTGAAGGTGCTGGGTATTTATAACCCTCAGAGTTCACGGCAGTGTTTGAAGGTGCAGGATATTTGTAACCCTCAGGGTTCTTTGGGGTACTGGATGGAGCTGGGTATTTGTATCCTTCTGGAGTCTTTGGAGCGGCAGTAGGAGCTGGGTATTTGTATCCTTCTGGATTCTTTGGAGCGGCAGTAGGAGCTGGGTATTTGTATCCTTCTGGATTCTTTGGAGCGGCAGTAGGAGCTGGGTATTTGTAACCTTCGGCATTTTTAAGTGTTGTAGACGGCGCTGGGTATTGATACCCATCCGTATTTTTAGGTGTGCTTGATGGAGCAGGATACTTATAACCTTCGGAATTTTTCGGTGTACTTGAAGGCGCTGGGTATTTATACCCTTCGGAGTTCTGTGGATTGCTAGATGGAGTTGGGTACTTGTAGCCTTCGACATTTTTCGGTGTACTAGACGGAACTGGGTATTTATATCCTTCAGCATTTTTGGGTGTTGGGGATGGTGCTGGATACTTATAGCCTTCAGACGTTTTTGGCGTACTTGATGGAGCAGGGTACTTATAACCGTCCGAATTTTTCGATGTTGATGAAGGTGCTGGGTATGTGTATCCTTCTACGCTGTCAACATTAGTTGAAGATTCTTCTTCAGTGTCCTTCGGAGGCACTTTATATTTATATCCCTGTGATCCAGGCTTTGTTTCCGCTGGCTGTTTGTACTTGTATCCATCGGAGTCCTCTTTTTGCGCAAAAGCCAAACTTATGCCAAGAATGGCGATTAGAAACAGCACAAGTTTCTACAAGAACAAGTTATGTTAAAGAGCTATATTAATTCAAAATAAGATTTGAGGCAAAAACGTGCCTACTTTAAATTCCTCTTACCATTCTGACTGCAGGAGGCTATAAGAACCTGCCAGATGAAATATATTCTTCACAATGAGCCTGGGAATTAGAATGCTTCTTATATTTATTTGGTTGGCAGTGACCCATCTTTTGGGGAAGTTCGAAGATTTACAATCTTATTTCTTTTCCGTTTTTATGTATTTGGACGGGAAAGAGGATTTGTTTATTGAATAGTTCAATAAACTTTATGTTTGTCCAATAAACCTATAAAGCTACAAAATTGGAAGGATGATTAGTGCTGAGATAATTTTATATTTACCAAAGAGTAAATTTGTCCTCACAGAACATTATTTTTGATTTCTATTATTTACTTTGAGTAACCGGTCGGGTGATATTTACAAAGTGTTGATTTGAGCACGCGTGCAACTTCATTTGTGGTTTTGTCCTCGATAGATTCTTAAACACTGTTTACATAAGATAATAAAATTTAATTGGCTATAAATAATGTTAATGTTAAGCGGTCTTTTTGTGGGAGGACTTAATTACCTTACCTTTCGAATATCTAAATATTTTAATTAGGAGAAAATTTGTAATTTTGACTAAACTGATTTCTTAATTTTCTTAATTGTGATTGATGTTATTATAAAAATGAATTTTTTTAGACATAAGGCTTTGTTCATTGTATAAAAATAAAATAAGTGGCTATGTGGGTCAGTAACGAAACTTGATAACAAAGATTTATGTATACTTTTTGCATTTTGTGTTATAAATCTGTAGCACGGCTAATTATGCTAGTACATAATAATGATTCATATGTTTAAGATGCTGCATATATAGATAAAGTATGATAATGTTTTGCGTGAGTATTTAAAATAAGCATGTATTTAGATCTACATACATCGTGAAATAGTGGCTATTAAGATGCGTTTTTTTTTTTGTTATATCATAAGAATAGATAAAATCCGAAAATTTAAATATTGAAATATTTCATGAAGTGAGTACTCTATATTTGGGCGAAATTTAAAAAATAACGCATCATTAAGGAAACCATTAGTTTTTCATATATTTAATAAATTTATCAAATTCAATATTAACAATATCAATTTTTATAACTTTACTTTAAAAATAACAAAATCAAATACGGTAATTTTATGGAATATTTAACAACAAAATATATATATTATCTATACATATATTATATTCGCGATTTTTAAACATTAAATCATGAAAAATATTATTTTGACTAAACCGAGCAGGTCATATATAAAAAGCACCAGAAAAATGATAAAAAATCTTAAATCCAATCTTCACAAAAAAGTAGATAGGAAAAAGGCAAAAGGAAGATCCATTTACTGGAACAATTTAGTGGATTAAATTCGTTTTCTTTCCAATAACACTGCGAGAACGAATAAATTCAGGTCGTTTTGCACTAGATTTGCATTTGCGTTTGTATAATTTAAAAATTTAGCGTGAAATCCCAACATGCAGGTGTTGTCATACGTTTACTTTTTTATGCATTTATTGGATCTTTATGCAAATCACTTCCAATCTTAAAAACTAAGAAAACAAATTATTTATATAAAAATAACTTTAACTTCATGAACTTAATTTAGTTTATGTGAAAACTTCATGAGGTAAGAACAATAGATAGAAAAATTTTATGAGACTCTGAGGCTTAGTTCGCAAGTATGCAATCACCGTAGGAAAAATAGGCTTTTTAGAATAAATTTATGAATAGTCTATGTGCATATATAATTTTGGGTGTTTCGCCTTACGAAACAGATACAGTGGTTTAAAATTCTAATTTTACTAATAATTAAAAAGTATGAATTTTCAAATACTATATAATTTATACAACACAGTTATACGAATGTTTGTACATATTTGAAAAAGGTAAATTATTATTTATTTAATTGAAATATTTGACATACAAATACATATTTGTAGAAGATAGCGCAGTATAGCAATGGTTCATTTATCATGAAAAATGTTTACAAACAGTTTGCTTTGAACACAAATACTTTAAGAATGTTTTTTAGAGTGCTGTACATTGGCCAAATCTGTTGGAATTTATTGAATCTTATAATACTAAAAACACTGATAGAAAGCTTAACGTTTAATTTTGGAAATAATTTCAGGCAAATGTAATGTATTTTTAAGAACACTTTATTTTGAATTGAGGTATTATGTAAATACATATATCAAATTTTTTGTCCGTCAGTGTATACCAGTTTTTGCTCGTGGAGTTAATCGATTTGGAAAATAAACGGCTCATATATTTAGTTTGGCGAGATAAAAAGGATATAATTAGAAAATATATTTTCCAAAGACATCGCTTGGAGAAAAAGTAGTTAATATCGAAAAATACTCGCGTTGCATGGTGTTATCATAACTTAATTAACTTGATTGTCATTTCAAATCAGTTTATACAAGTTTAAAAGTTTTCCAAAGAGGTTATTCGTATTTATTTACAATAATAGGATATGGCCAAAAAATTGAGTTTAAGGTCTCCCCAGTGATATCGATAAAGCCTTGTACATATAATAGGTACGCTCACATCTGCATAAAAAGTGATGGATATTCCAACAATTAATTTATCGATCGATATTTTCGTTTATAATTCACTTTAAAATATTGAAATTGAATGTATTTAATAAATCTAGTTTCATAGTGTCTGTTATTAAATTAGAACTATCAGAACAGTAGAATTACAAATTAATTGAGTTTAAAAGAGCCAATCGCTCATTACTTCAGATATGCTTACCATACTTAACAACTTATATTTGTACCTGCCCCATATTTGTATAAATTATTATGAAATATAATTAAACTTCATACAACAACAATACTCTTTCATACAAAACACCATAATATAACAACTGTACCTGTATAGTTTTAATTTCCGCATCTCTATAACATAAATATGTATGACTTACCTATGTATTCTACAGGTGACTGAACTTGTGTAGACTTTGGCGTTAATTATTGGATTTTTATTAAATATAATATCATACAATCTTTTCATTATTTTTCGTTGAATATGCTATCTATCGCACTTTTTATAACACATCTTACTATAAAAATCCAATAATACAAAATGACATACAGATTCAGAGATGGAAAGGTAACCTCTTCTCAAAAATATGTATAAAACATTTATTCATAGATAAAAAAATATCGAAATGGATCAATTATAATTTTACGATATCAGAAAACGTGATATCGGCTTAATAAACCGGAAGCACGACATTCGACTGACTTTCTAAGTTTCAAATCCAAAAGTTTACTTGCGCCCTTGACTGTGGAAATTGAGAAAACCTTTCGTCGCAATTTACATATGTATATATGTATGTATGTATTTACCAAACAGCCAGATGACCGTTGCCCTTGTGATTAGACCGAGGCCTTGGCATCGATGAGATTAGCCACAAGAAGAAGAAAACACCATAGAATAAATAAATGATAAATAATTTATTTTTGGTGATTTTGTTAGTTTTAAATAACGCTAGCGGAAACTTAAAAGGAACTATAAAAAACTGGTAACGATGCCTTTTGAGGCCTAAAAATAGCGACGTCTGGGGGTCCTGTAGCGGTAGCCGTCATCTCCGAAAGTGTGACCCGGAAGTGGTTCATTCACTGGGGGAAGATAATTTTGAATTGGTCCATTTCCGAAAGATGGAGCGGGGAAGAAGGATGGTGGACGAATTGGGGGTGGAGGTGGGAAACGTGGTCCTTGCGCCCGGGGTGCGGGAGGACGGGGTGCAGGTGCATGTGCTACTGGACGTGGGGCTGGTGCAGGTGCAGCTGGTCTTGGGGGTGGTTCGGGGAATGGCAAATCAATGTCGATGTATTCGGGTTCTGGGGTGGCAATGTCTTGAGGGTTTGGTCCTTGGGTGGCCGAGTCTGGAACTGGTGCTGGCACAAAGGATTCAGACTGTGTTTGGGCTGCCGTGCTGATGTCTCCGTGTGAAATTAGGTTAGAAATCGGCGCAGAACTTCGCAGTGCATTTGGAATCGGTGGAATGTACCTCGCTGACTGTGCTGCAATCGAAGCTACTAAGATATGGGACACATCTGCGGAGCTTGCCCCTATGCAAGCTATAACAAAAATAGCTAAAATCTTCTGAAATAAACAATAAAGGTTAATAATTGCAAGTAATTGTGAAAAGCAACTACCATTTTCGGTACTCCAAAGTTTTCTACGGTCAGTCCTGGGTCGTCTATCTCTGAATGATAGCTGAGTTATCTAGAAACACTTTATATATGGAAGATGTTTAAAGCGGCTCATGTCAATGTTTTGTAGGTAGATAGACTACCACCACATATCGTATTAGCACATGTTTCCATCAATGTACGACCGGCTACTCACCTTCCCACAAATTTTTTCTGGTCCATTCATAAAAAGCAAATCGTCATCGATGCGTCCGCGTTTATCAACAGACTTCGAGGATAGCCACAGAGACCACCAAGCAATTCACCAGAGCAAGGTCTGCATAATTCTTTGATTCGCTGTCAGTAATCAGTGTAAATTCGATCAGCCGCCACGGAGAGCTAATGGAACATTTAATTATGTAAAATCCACGTTTCATAATATCGCTACTATGCGAGATAAGCGCGGCACTGCTAAATTATTAACATGATGCAGACATGATCGATTCACACGATTAGGGAATTTTGTCGGATTTGGAGATGCTAATCGTTGAGATGCCATTAATCTTTCCCGGTCAACAAATGCGAGCACTTGCGCAGGAAATTGGTAGAGCTCCCGCAATGGCGACACACTACCTTTTTTTAACCATTTAGTTAGGAGGCTAACAAGGTCAAGTAGCCGCTTAGTAATTTTTCGCTTTTGTTTTAATATGCAGCGAATTCATTTTTGGGCACCTTACATTTCAACATTTATTAATGGCCCTACATCAGTTCGTGCGAACCAGGAAAGAATTCGGGGAACTCTGTAGCTAGGTTAAAATTTAATAATTAGGAATTAAGTTTGGGCATCATTTATTTCAGCAGATAATAATCAATTTGCTCTTTTTAACGAAAATAAAAAAGTATTTATCTGCGGCACTATGTCGACGAATTGTGAAGGTCGCAGCAACAAGTTGATTCTTATCTAAGAATTCTTTAAGAAATCCCACGATCTCCAGTTTGAAAGAAACAAAACAGACATTGGTTACACTTATGTTGTCAAGCTCACATTAAGCAAGGTAACGTTTTCACGCAGTAACTTGCTTCGTTAAACCTTGGTTGTTTTGAGTTGACAGATTAGGCATTATTGGCATTCTTATTGAAATGTTTCTTTTGGGTAAGCAAAGTTGAGCTACAATTAGAGATTCTTATTTTTGTTCAATAATCACTTAATCTATGCAAAACACAATCATATCCAATGTTTAAAGATATTTTATAACAATAACATTCATTGATACATTAGAAAAAATGTTAATTCAAGATTTACCATCGTCATTTAGCAGATATACAAAACATTTCACATTTTACTTTTTCTATTCAATAACTGAGTTACCACCCGAGGCTGCAATCTGTTGGGACTTATTTATTACACTCTTTAACTTTGACCTACCTGAAGCACATTCTCTGCAAACAAATTGAACACACCATTCTTATTTTTAAAAATTTGGCAACATCTTCAACTTAAGCGCTTTTTTTGAACACCCACATGGTTCGAGTCAGTTACCTGCTCAAGGATCCTAACTTTCTCGTTACTTAATTTATTCCTCTAGTTTTACATAAAAGGTGCATAATCTGGTAAAACGTGACCCACAACTAGACTGTATGTTTTCTTTACAACCATTAGCGCAACATTTCGTTTCGAGTTCATTATGTTCAAAATTTTAAGTTACTACGACCATTTAAGTATACGCTAAAATTCAATATATATGTTTAATTAAAAATATAAAGATAAGCAGTGACAATTTATAAGCTGAAAATAATTTACTTTATAATAAGTTCTTAAATAGACCTATTCAACTTAAGCCGGTATATTTTTATACTTAAATATCCATTTCAGTATTAAAAAGAAATAAGCCCTTGACGGGAAATCGTTCAAAACAAAGGAAAAATGATGGCGGAAGAAAATCCTCTTGAATGTGTTTCTTTTCTTTAGTTTATAAATTTGTCAACCTAATATTTTAATATTCATATATTTTCTGCAAATTGAACAATGGCTTTTTCTTTTCACAAATTTCATATGAGGAAGCAAAAGGCGATGAACTGTCGAAAATGCAAAAAGGACCGTAGATTTTGTTAATTTCTTTTATGATGGAAATAATATTTTTAAGTTTTATATAGTTTTAGTAAAGCGTTGTGTAAACCCTAATATTAATGTACCTAATTATTCATTGTCGCATTTTTTTCGCAATGTTTATATTGGAAACAACGTTTTTTTTGGAAGGAACTCTATAAAGGAAGTAAATTGCTCCAAATTTCTTTGAAAGTCAAAATCCACCGACATTATTCGCGAAACATAATAACGGCTAGTAAAGATCAGATGCTATTTTGCATTGATCGAAAGTATCAATGGAGACATTGGATGCGAAAAAGTGAGAAGCATAAATAAAGCGATCATAAATATTTAAAGATGCCCACGCCACGTAATTAAGCCTATCGTGGCATTGCGTTTTCATCCAAATACATTTTAATTTAATTTTCGATTTGAATAGGCAATCAAGGGTCAACCGTCGGTAGAGTAGAAACATCTGCGATTTTAATGCTGCTGTGAGTTGAAGTTGGGTTTTTAGATTGTTTCGAAATCATGTCTCATTCATTTTGAAGGTATACTGAAACGATCGGTAGTATATAATAGTGCGTCAAAGCACCATAAAGCTCTTTGTATTGATTTTGTTTGAAGAGGCAACTCCACCTAGCAAATAAAAGAATTATGTCTTTATTAAAAAAAGTTTAGTGTATAGTGGTCTTGTATTGTAATTTGTAATAGATTTAACAATTACATCATCGTAGCAAAAAGGACGGTCAGTGTATTCTTGTTTTATGGTTCATTATCAAGATACGTTATTGATGACGATTCTTAAAAGCTAATTCCGTAACCAACGGAAATACCAATTTAAGAAAACATAAAATCGTCTGCTAGTTTTCTTATTTAAAATAAGAAAATTAAAAATTAAAAAGTGACTGTCTTTTTTGAATGATATTTAAAATTAATTTGAATAAATTGCGGATGGAAACAAAGGTTTCGTATTCACGGTTATCACAGATATACCAATAAAATTATTAAACAAAGAATTAACGTGAAATCAATCAGCCGGTTTTTATGATATATTCTATGATTGCCCACGCTCTTTTTAATTCGTGTTTGTATGTTGATGCATAGTAACGATTTTTTGTAATACAAAGGAGCTGGGTTATTTTTATTACAATTTATAAAATATATTAGAGTTTAATTTGATTAAAAAGTTCAGAATTTTACGTGATATAATTAAAATAAAAGTTCGATTATTCACTTAAGCGGTACGGTTTGCCTGAATAAATTTTTATCGTTAAGCTATTCAATTAATTTTCATTTATATTTATAATAACAATTTCAAAGCCAATTTAAAAATTGTTTCCAATACATATAACATAATTTATAATAATAAAAAATCCCATGCTTCCTAAGTACTTATTATCAGATTATAATTTGTTTTAGGTTTGATATACAAATTCTTCGCAGATTCGAAACATTTTGAAGGGATAAAGTTCCAGTTCTAAAGAATTGTTCAATTGGGCAGGTATTTGTAGTTCGGTTGTAAATTGCTATATTTGGTATGGTAAATATGATGTGAGCAAAAATCAACCATCAGCGCTAGGAAATCAATTTATTTTCCAAACATTTTCTTGGAGAATGTGTAAGTTAAGTAATCAACTTAGTATATACATACATATAAGTCTAGAGAAAGTGAATGTGTATTTCAGTGTTTCTAAAATGAATTGGCAACAGTTGAATTTGAGTTCTGCTCAGAGAGTTTAATGAAAATTTGTAGTATTACAACTTTTATTTTGGATCACTGATGAAATTGCAAAAACAAATTGCCGACCAGTAAATTATGGTTGTTCCATCTGATTTATATAAATAAAGTTTAGAGTGCAGGAATTGCAATACACAAAGGAACATATGTAGCAATAGATAAAAATATTACAAATGCCTCCTTTTGATATTCTAAAGTTAAATATTTCGGAAAGTAGAAACGACCGACATTTCTTTTGCACTATTGGTATTTTTATCTTAAATGCACCTACATATATTCCATTAAAATACGTTCAAACTTAAACTATTATAAGTTCTTATTATTAATTAATTTTCCGAAGAATTCTGTGTTTTAGAAGTCATTATGTGACGAGGTTCTCTAATTTAGAAAAATAGATAATGTGAATGTGTTTGCAGAATTGTGTTTCCTAAGTATTTAATGGCAACGTCTCAGCTTTCTGTCATAAAGTGTCCTAATGGGCTTTGTTAAATGAGTTGTTTCTCATTTACTACAAATAAAGTTTGCTATATAATAATCTGATCAGTAATTAAAATATATATGTATACTATATATATATTTGTAGGGCGTTTTTTTTTCATGCACACCTAAAATATTATATACATTTTTATGTAGTTTAACGTAAAGGGACGAAATCGTATCTAATAGGTTTATTACCTTCATATATGTATCTTTATTACCATCATGGTCAGTCAGTTTAATGACATATGTATCTATGCTCTTGTGGGATAGCATTAGAGTCGTTGATTTTCATACTGCTGATTGAAATTTTTGATTCTAAGTCTTTTCCATCATGAATTTATTCCTGAGTTTTGATGATTCCCTCTTTTTTAGTGTTATAATTAGAACTTATATATGTATGCCGAACGGCAAATAATACGATGTTTCTGCTGACAAACATGTTTTCATGTAAAAAATCGGCCACCAATTTTAATTTCTAAAATGTCTCCAGTTTTTAAGTTCTTTAATTGCAAATTTGGAACTGGACTTTGCGATCAAATCAAAACTTTCTTTTGGGACATATGTACATACATATACATGAATACTGATCATTTTTTTCAAAACGTTTTCGTTTGAATGGAATTGGATGTTGGGACTTAGGTACATATGTGGTTTTTACTCAGATTGTGGGTCTGCCTATAAGAAAGAGTAAGTTTGCAACAAATAAACTGTATTTAGAAATTATTTGATTAATATTTTGTTTGAGATGGCACTATTTCTTAGAAATTAGGATTTCTGTAATGATATCCATCCTGAGCGAAAGTGTGACCCGGTTGTGGTTCTGAAGCTGCAGGTGGAATGTATTCGTTGGAAGGTGGGATGTATTGGTTGGCTGGAGGGACGTATTGGTTGGAAGGTGGGATGTATTGGTTGGCTGGAGGGACGTATTGGTTGGAAGGTGGGATGTATTGGCTCACTGGTTGCGGCGGCAAATATTCTGGTTGCGGTTGAACAATTGGAATTGGTTCATTTGCAACTGGCGCCAAATATTGGTTGGAAGGTGGCAAATATTCCTGCTGCGGGACTGGTTGGCTCGCTTGGGGTGGATCGTAGTGGTATCCGTTCGATGGTGGTAGATACTGCTGCTGTGGTATTTGTTGGGTTTCTTGTGGTGGATCATAATGATATCCATTTGAGTTCAGATGTGACACATCTGCAGTTGCTGCGGCAACTAATACAAGGATACCCAGAATTGCTCTCTGTCATATTAAAAGAAATATATCTTAATTAACTATCGAACTGTACCTAATATAACACTAGGACTTACCATTTTGACAAATTGCTTAACAAAGCTGTTGACAATGCTCAACTCTTTTAACTATTGATGTGGACTGGGCGCCTTTTATCCATATTTATACTGGAATAATTGATGCTGTTGCACAAAAATGTATAATTTTTTATTGAAGCACTCGCCAAGAACAACAGCTTCTTCGCAAAGTGCTACCGCTACTCGGGTGGTTATGTTATTGATTTCTTACACCTGAAAACAAACAACTGAATTCAAATTAGGCTTAGCATAACTATTATGTCATCTTTGAGGAAAAGTTTTTATAACTAGCAACAGATTCGCCCAAGAAGTTTTATACCCTGCCAAGGTTTCACTGTTTCCTTTAGGTGGAATCTCTACGAATTTTTTAGACAGAATAACTTAACCGACTTCAAGTTATTTTTTTTAAATACTTAATAACCTACTGCTCTGTGACATTAAGAGAAACTTGATTTACTGGTCGTGTCACTGTCAGACGGCCTATACTTTCTGGAAATGGACACTAAATGTAAATCGTTTTCGTGATAGTTCACAAATCTCAATATTTTCAGGTTCAGTTGTTTGCAAACATTCGAGCTGTTCGACATCATCTCACGCATCTTTAAGTGGCCCGTGGAGAGTTAAGTGTTTCTTTTGTGTGGTGAGAAGGATGCTCGATTTAAGTGGATTGCTGGCGTTGGCGGCTCCAATTTTCAGGTACAAGTATGCACTTCATGAATTATTCCATACGTATACGCTTAATTTTCTTATAAAGAAGAAAATAATCAACTTCTAGAAGCTTTTAAAGCAATGCAAACAATTTAATTAAAAAGGTCTTTGGAACACTGCAATAAGGCCGTTACGTTTCTTGATGAAGGTTGGTTAGTAAATAGTAGGTAACATAGATCGGATTAAAAAGGAGCATAAATATAACTCATGGCTATTTTTTCTACTTAAAGTTTAAACGAATTGAAATAAATCGTTCTTCTCATTAAATTGTCCATTATAACGATTAAACTGAAGTAGACGCTTCATTTTATAATTCCTCGTGGTAAATTAGATTAATAATAGCAAGAAATTTAGCAATGTCTTCCCAGATCTAAACAGAGCTTGATTTTTGTTTAAATTATATCTAAACTGCAAATCTTATATATACATAAAACATCCATGCAATATGTTTATTAAAAAGGAGAACACTTTATGTGTAGTTAAATTATAAAAAAGACAAATTTTCAGTCTAAATTCGTGGATTTTTGTTAACCTAATAATCCAATATTCATAAAAATACTTAAATCGATAATCAAATATCTATAGATCGGTCACAAAAAACTACAAAAAACCAAAAAATAAATTAAATTCTTCTGATGGATTTTCAAATATTTTTGTACCAATTTGAAACATCTACGTAGTTTCGAGAAAAATGAGTTATTAAATTATATATTAATTTTTTGTTTTTATGCACATATATTGCGATTGTAAGATTTCTGATTTTATCTAAATAAATAAATAAATTCAGTGGTGCAATGTTAAACATTAAAAAATTGTTTTGTTTTCGTTTGAGTTTGCCTTTAAAGAATCAGCAATGCTCACGCAGCTGAGCTGATTAAACCACAAAGTGAGCTCATGAGCTTTTTGCAAATTATTTTAACAAAGGAAACGAGGACGGATTACCTACATAGGAATATTAAGTAAAAAAAGTTTGGAAAAGTTTGCTATTTTTATATCAATATGATGACGTCAATTTTTTAAATCAACCCCTGTCTTTTCGAAATAAACAAGGGTTTCTTGCAAAGTTCTTATACACGTGATGTTCTATATATAGAATTAATCTTCTTCGCCCCAACAATCTTACGAAGTAAAAACGCCAGAAACGGAAACGTTAAACAGATTCTAAAAAAATACACATAAGAAAACCAGAATGTCAACACAAGAACATAAATCTAAGATCTGGCAGCTTTTTGTGGACTGACCAACTATGTATATATTGTATGTACCTACATAGAAAATTGCACTTTAGTTTTTTCATTTTACGGCTTGCATTAATCGCTGACATATTTTGTATCATTTACAACAATATAATATAATATGTTTTTTATCATTTTAGGAAATTTGTACAACTATTGGAAATATTGAAAGTATAAAAATTGAATTCAAATAAAAATGTATTCACCTGGTTCACAGTGGTTGGTTAGTAAAAGTAAGTTATGTCAAATGTTTCAATAAATTAATTTGTTTCGTTTTAGGTAAATCACATAGAAAATATGTATGTAGGCAAGTATGGAGTTGATGTTGTTTACTTACTAGTTTATTATTAACATCCCATTAGTTAATTTTTATTTAACTTCCGCTTCAAATACTTATTTATAAATTTAAAAAAATGTTACCACTAGGTATTAAGTAAAATGGTTATCCATTTCCTGTTGTATTTGCTATTGTGTCGTTTCTCCGGTTATAAAATATTATTGTTGTTTTTATAGCAACCATACACGCTGTGCTAAGATACAATAGAAAATGCATTACACTTGAAACCCTATTAAAATGTGTCTTCTACTCTTTTTTTACTAATAATAAATTTGACTTGCTTTTTATGCCATATATGTACATATGTATTGTGCAAATAAAGTAAGAAAGTCATATTTTGTGAAGAAATTTGTAAAAAATTAATGGAGCTTCGTATAACCCAAAAATCTAATTAACTAGTTTTTTATGATCGTACCTTACCTACCTTATGACTGGAACAAGTGCATTCTTAATCTATGAAAAATGAAAGCTTTATTAAATGTTTCTCTTTTGCATACTTATGCTGGTGGTTATATTTATGCGGCGAAAACTTTCGAAAATCTTGTTCGTTTATTAAAATTGTCTAGTTTTTAAATTGAACTAATAAAATTAATATAATGTAACACGTCGAAGTTAAAACTACCGTTTTTTTATCCCAAAAGGGAATCCCATATTACAAAATCGATAATAAGAGCAAAAATATGTTTTGTGATATTGCATAATATAAGGGATTTTTCAACAAAATATATCAAGCGAAAGTTCTACTACAGAATAATTTTATATTCTTTCAAAAGTAAAAAAAGAGTTCAAACTAGTATATATTTGAAAAACTTCTCGATTTTTCGATTTAATAATTTTTAGGTAATCCTTGTTTTAACGTATTTGTGTAATTTTTATCAACGCAAAGCAAAAGTAAATAATCGTTTACTATTTAAAAGTTTTTAATCCTAAAAACTTTTGAGAATCATTAATATTTTAGAGGTAAATTCTAACACCAACCAGCTGTATTCGGTTTAAATGTAGTCGTCTCTTTTGCTTGCTCGCTTTTGTTTTTATATATTATATTATTCTTTTAGTAGATTACAATCCATTGCTAAGAGTTAGAATAATTTGCACCTTAGAATAAATACTGGAAACTTAAATTTTGCAGATATTTCTTATCTTTATCTGCTAAGGAATTATCAAACTTGAGAATAATGGAACCTTTTAATTTTTATATTATGCGTATTAAAGGTGGTCGAATAAGTGTAGTTACAAGGGTTTAATGTTGCTAAACTTAAAACGTTTTTATATACATATAAAATCCCTGCATAACTAAAAAACATTATGGTCCATCACTTTCTTGTTATTATGTCTTGCTCGAAATGTGATATTATTTCCTTTTAAATTATTTGAAAATCTTTAAATGATTTTTTTCGAAAACGAAAGCGAAAATAAGTTTTATCATTTTATGCTATTTTTGAGGAGAGTCAATCCTACAAAATATACAAGAACAAGTAATTATTATAACCAAAATCATTTTTTTTAAAAAAATGGTTTTATATAGGTATTATTATTATTACAAATTTGAAAAATTATTATAGTTAAAATTATTGTAGATGCAACGTTTTTTTTTATCAATTTTAGTGTCATCAAATGTTAATAGTTGTACACAATTTCAAGGCTCTACCTTTATTTGAACATGGTTAACATTTAAAATTTGAACCGATCCACAGACAGACAGACACCCTGATCAAGGTATTCCTAAGTTTGATAGTTCCCTAGTAACAGATGAGAATTATTCTGAAATGTGTATTACTAATACTCAGTTTATGAGAAGATACGTAATCTTGAAAAGATGATATTAATTACATTATTTCTTGACCCCGAAAAGAGATAATTTAAAACCTTGTGAAAACGTGTTAAGTGCATTATTCTATTTTTAATATGGCGTTGGTTTCTTAAATACATTCTAAATGAAGCCCTGAATATATTGTTTCGTTAAATTTTGAATGTATCAAAATTAGATTTACTGGTGTATGCTAGCATGCCGAATTGTTTTATCTCTTTATTTGTTTTTATTAAGTGTGGGACGGATACATTTTTTAGGTTTAGTTGTATTTTTAATTTATCAGAGTTACCTTTGGTAATAATACGCAATCATAACAAGTATTTTTGACTCACATACATAATTAGATCTATGCATATTGATATTTCAGTATTATTTCTGCTATATCGTGCAAAGCATTTATAAATAGTTTTCCTGAACTGCATACAAAATTATTTCTGTGTAGGTACATTGCGATTTAAGTCTGGAACTAAAAGACTTTCTGGTGCAGTTCAAGACACATTTTAGTTTTCATTCAACATGTTTTAAATGTAGTTAAGTAAATAATAACATATTTATTTATATTTTTATTCAATTCAATCTTGTAAATATAAATGTATATACAATAGAAATTTTATAAATTACTGCTAGTCTGGAATCAAAATTTATTTAATTCTGTTATTCCTAATTTTGCAAACGTAAATAAACATTTAAAAAAACATATATTACTTTTGGCGACAATACTTTCTTGAAAACCCAATGACGTTTGAAAATTGTATACAACATGTAAAATTCGATTATTTACTTTAAGTAATATGAAAATGTTAACGGGAATTTGTTTTATACTTTTAAGTGAAACAAGTGTTGTTGTAATTATTTGCAAAATATATTTATTTTCTGGTGGAATTTGATCACAAAATTAAACACCAATAATTCCATTGAGGATAGAAATAACGCGAAATTCCTCAAATTGCACTTAAATTAATAAGCAATTATAGTAAAGCCATTTCTGAAATGTTTTTGAATATTCTTGTTGCATGTTTTAAATATTTACGATATTTCTTTAGATACAAATATGATATTTTTCGTTTATGTAATGTTCTATATTAGATCTTGCAATGTTTTACCAATGGGTGCTTGAATAGAAAAACATTTAAAATAAACATTTCACAACTATAATGAATTAAAAAATTACTAAAAATGCGACAAAAATAAGTTAACTGTGGTTCATCTGTTTTTCTTTATTTGAATCAATATTATTGCTAGATAACTTTTCGATATGTATGTATATTAGATACGATAAAACAAATCCATTCCAAGTTTGTAAAGTCTCAAATTGCTTGATGGCGCAGAAATATTGTGGATTTCCGTCTTCCACCAGAAACCAGCGTAGTATCTAAATACGTATGTCGTATAATAATAGTTTAAGGCAACAAAAAGTTGTCAAATGGAAGTTGCCACCAGTTTACCAAACCAAACTAAGCATAGAGCGAATAGGTACGGAAGTGCGAAATTGTGGTTTTCCAATTGATCAGCGTATCAGCAAATTACTCATCGTCAGAGCAAGATCACCATTATTTAAACAAATGCTTTACGTAATGTTAAACTAAACATTAAAGGCTTTCCCCAGACATTTATTATTTATTTAGGCGTTATTGACTCAATCAAATAATATTTGCTCCGGCATTATTTAGGCGTAACTATTGTTAGCATATGCTCACCTCATCTACTGCTTTATTTGAGCTGTGCCTATGACATCGAAAGTGAAATAATTCACTAACTGTCGTAGCATAATTCGTGTAAACGAATAGATTGAGAGGTCGAATTAAGATTGGATTGGGTTTTCGAATCGTTTATTTGACTACTTGGGAATGTGAATTGAAATGACATTTTGCGCTTGCATTATGTTGGGCATTCAAACATTCTCAAATGTTTCTCTTCGAATTTGTTTTGTTTAAATAAAATAACTTTTGCAGACAAAACAAATTCTAAAAGAAATAAATACTGTAAGAGCATGCTTAGGGGAAATTGTTAAATCAATTACTTGACCCGCGATTGCAGCGGTTATTTTTATTCAATCCAACAGTTAAGCTAGATTGAATTCACTCGTTTCGACTGTAATCCAATCTGCGTCTATATGGGATTGAATCCAGATTAAATCTAGATTCTAGTTATTGAAGTAAAAAACATAAAAGAGGAAATAATGGAAAAAAATTATATTAAACATTTAATATTATTAAAAAGGGCAAAGAGAGTTCACACAATATGACATCTTTCAGGTCACGAAATGTTAGAAACTAAAGCCACCTGCAGGTCTCCTGTAGTTGTATCCATCAGGCCCGAAAGAATGGGCTGGGGCTGGTTCCGTGTATATGCTTTGTCCAAAGGAGTCCGAACCTGCAAAGGCACCAGCTGATCCTGAAGCCCCAAAGGACCCAAATGACCCAAAGGAGCCTAAAGGAGCAGGTGCTGGTGCTGGTGCTGGAGCGAAAATTGGAGTCGGGTTTCTAGCTGGTCCAGAAGGTACAATAGGTCCGATTTGCGCCTGTGTGTGCAGCGGAGGAAGGTAGTTCCCAGTTGGGACATTGGGGGAAAATATAGGTGTCGAAGGACGGTAGGTTGAAACAGGTGCAGGGCGGTACGAAGGAATCGATTGAGGGACTGATGGACTGAATACAGGTGTCTGAGGAGCAGTTGGAAAAATGGGCGATTGCACTGGTGGTAAGTAGTCCTTTCCAAGCCTTTGAGGCCCTGGGGGTGCAATATATCCTGGCGATAGTTGGCTTTGGGCTGGTGGAAGGTACTGATTCGATACTCCTCGTAAATGCGAGACGTCAGCAGCAACAATAACAAGCATGGATAGCGAAACTAAGATAAATTTCTAAGAGGAAGAAATGTTAATATATAAATTTCATGGAGATCCTGAAGGGTTTACCATGTTGATCGATGGATTGTTCAAGTATCTTTCAAAAGACTGCACTGCTGCGGATTAATATCGGAACTGATATGAATCAGAGGACTAGACCTGGTTATTTATATCGTCTAAGCATTAATGCCCAGTGCCCACTGCCGCCACCACCTTCGTACTTACACACGAAAAAAATATAAAAAATCGAAAAGTGCAGATAAGGTATGACACTTGAGGTAATAACTCGAATCGTAATTGTAAACCGGTTGCGTCTTCCCAGTTAACACCTTTCACACGATGAATGCGACCATTATGCGAGTGTCACTCCTACCCAACTACTCTTGATCTTTCTTAGACGAATCTCACGCATTTGAGGCAAAGTCAATTGTCATCAATCAGCGTTTCTCTGGGTCCGGTCACCCCAGCTGCGCCTCAATGGCGACCGCAAATATTGCAATTTTTCAAATTATGACCCACTGATGCGGAGCTGTATCAATAAGACCGGTGAGATCACATAACGATCCGTAGAACCGATCGTGCTAAGGTAAGATCCCGGAACAAGTGATCTAATTTGTCAAATGCTTGCGTTGGTAAAGCTAATGGTTGTCGTAGAAGCCATTCCTGAGATTAATTAGAAGTCATTAAGTTCTCAGGGGATGCCAAATAAAATCGTTAGTTGCTAACTTGGAGTTGACATCGAGTGTTTAAAATCATGATTCACGTGGTATTGATTTCGGTTGTAATCCTCATCTCAGGCAGGGAACAACTCTTGGACGCTAAGTACACGATTTGAATTATTTTATTTTGCGGAAGTGTTCAAGTGCGACGAAAAATGAAAGCAGAATTTGATATGCCCATGGAAGGCTTTAAATCATGCCAATCAGTAGTACTTAAATATTAGTCATTAAAGTAAAAATATAGAAATAAGTTCTTGTGAAACCCTTTTCTCATGTCAGAATTTAATAAGCAACTGGGTAATTTGTAATTTTTTTAATAGCGTTTTCTTCCTTAGCAGATTTTCAAAGGTTCTTCAATAAAAGTTACTGCGAAATTGTTCTGGTCGTTTTATATCTGAGTTACTTTGGGAATTTACATAAAGTTTGGGTATTTTTAAAAGGTAATTCATAACAGATACTTAAATACAGATTTTCGGGATACAACTTAATTTTTCGTACCTAAGTGATTAATATTATACTCAAATAAACTTAACAATCCAAACAAGAGATCATGAGCTCCAACAAGCAACCAGAAATAAGCTTTTACAGATTCCCCAACGACTATATTTAATTTCTTTATTCTTTTTATTATTATTTATTGTTATTGGAAGTGAATCGTATAGGTGTGCATCTGCCTCTCAAAGTAAAGTTACTTAAGAAGATTTATTGTATAAAACTTGCTCGGTTTAATCTTCATTCTTAGCTTAGTAAAGATGCTGGATGCTTGATTCCATTAAAAACGAAATATTTCTTTTGTCGAAAAGTTTTTTTTTTATTTTACTTTTGAGTGATGACATATATTTAGGGTCTTCAAAAACGTATGCATGTGCCTCTTCATCGACTCTTCTTCAAAATACATATAAGTAAGGTATAATGCTTTCGTTAAAGGTATCGCTTTTGTTTATAAAATTCGAAAAATTCGGATGGAAAACTTATGTACCTTCGTGTACCATTTATTTTAACTGCTAATTTTATATCTAAGCAGTTGGGTTACTTCTTTAAATAATAATTGTGGACTATTTATATCTAATTTAGTCTAGTAGAGTTTTTAAATTTTTTTAATATTATTAGTACAAATTATTTGGCTCTTGTTTTTTAGTCAAATTTGCTTAGCCATAGTGAATACACCTTTCAAGAGTGCGGTGATTGAACAATCTTATTTTCGAACTTGAAGTAAAAACAAGTCCTATTAAAAATACTTAAGCCAATTGAAGAATAGGAAAAAGTTTCAAATCTGCAAAATAGTAGTGTATATTATTTTACAAATGCAATTTTATTTTATTAATGAAATTTATATAGAACTCGAATATACATACATATATATGTATATTATTTTCGAGTGGTTATTTACGTATAATAACTTTTTAGTTTTCATATCCATTACCATGTTTGAAAAATTATGTGTTGTAGCTTTTAAAATGAAGTGAATACTATCAAATTATTTGAAAGAAAAGAGAAAATAAAATTTCAAATATATTAAATTTATAAATATATTAAATAATGTCTGCAGACAATTTTTAATTTAATTTAAATTTTTAGAAAGTGTATCAAAACCAATTGGAAACCAAATTATTACTTAGGTAAACTATAATATTCAATATATCCTTTTTACTGAGATATTAGACATTTATAAGTATTTTCATATTATGTAAAGTTTTCTTCAAATGATAAGGTCACATTACACTACTTTCTTGAGAGGACCGGCTTTTTTTTCTTCAGTTTACTAAGCTACGAATTGATATAATTATAATTACTATATGCATGTCAAAAACTGATATGGTTTACCACTGTTACTCGAATAAAAAGAAAAACACTTTGGCACAACAAATGAAAGTATAGGTTTTATTTTACATGGTAAGTATTCATAACAAAACTAGTAAAGAATAATAATGAGGCTGCTCAAATTTTAAAAAAGTTTTAGAAGATTGTTCTATTGCTCCTCAAATTACAATTATAATTGATTGCTAAGAGAAAGATAGATATTTCTTCATTGATATCATAAGTATCATCATCTCTAGTATATGATTTACCATTGAAGCAAAATTTGCCTTTGTACTTAATTTAGAACGAACTAGTCTGACTTTGCAATTTCAAAAAACTTAAATTATATTAAAAATTTAAAAAACCCCCGACACATTTTTCTATTAGTCAAGCTCTTTCATTGGATACCCATATTTAGGGAGATGTTAAAAAGAAAGTTATTCGCCATTTTGTGGTGGCGGCCATCTTGGATTTGAAATTTGTCATAATGTATAGTATTCTACTACTCATAGCCCTTCTATTTGATACCCATATTGAAGGAGTTGTGAAAAAATATGTAATCCTTAATTTTGTGGCGGCGGCCATCTTGGACCGATTTCCATCAAACATAGCTAAGAACACTCCCGACTAATTCACCTTTCAAACAAAAAAAAAAACAAATTTAACATCGGTTCATGCGTGTTTCTGGATTTTTGTTTTAATACTCATTCCAAGTTTTCAGTGTTCAATTAGTTACCTATCCATACTTCCACTTGTTAATAGACACAAAGTAAGATAATATTGGTTAGCACTTAGTCGGATGAAAATAGGATAGCATAGTACATGCATATACCTATACATCTGGTATATAATACTTGTGATACACATATGTAGGGTGAACTTTAGCAGGTATTTAAATTGCCCCTTTACTCTATATGTGCCACTAAATTACCCTGGTAATTTTGAAAATAGTCAACAAAACAAGCGAGTACCCCTTTACTAAAAAGCCTACTGATACTAATTTGAAACGCGAATACTGTAAAAACTACTTATAAATGTGCAAAAAATGTCAAAGGTTACATTATTTATATATACATATTTGCCAAGGGATTCAAATTAACTGGGTTATTCAATTACTCTAAAGTAAATACCCAGTAATGTTTACCCTATGTGTATCATAAGTATTAATTGTCGTAAAAAAAATTGCGATTTCTCATGAGTAATAATTCAAAGAAAAAAAGTAACTAGGTCTTTTTATAAAAAATCCTATAATACATACATATTACATATTCAAACTTTCTAAATATTATTTTCGCTATGACAACTTTTATACCAATGCAGCGAAGAGTTCCATATCACTTTTTAATTTAATCAAGTTGCCAAGCTTGATTGTAATGCAAGGAAATCAAATGCAATACCTTAAACATTTATAGAAAGTGAATAAGAGACTTTTCTTCAATTTTAAAAAATTCCGCTGACACTAAGCCAAATTAATATAAAATCCTCGATTTTCGATTATGCATGGATTTATTTTCGGAAATATTACGGAAGATTTATGTAAGTGTACGGTCAAAAATGTTGATCTTGGTATTAATCTTATTAACATAAAAGATAAAATATAAATTGCATTGTTAATACTACATTTGACTATTCTCCCATAGAATTCGTCCACTTACTTCGAATAACATTGAAATTGATTAATTGAAATTAGAAACCGCTAAACGTTTTTTTCCAAGTTCCAATGATATGCAACAGACCTGCTTCTCTAAAATTATTATTAATTTTAAGTATGCCACACACATTGATCTAGGAAATAATTAGTCCAAATGTGACAAAATGTAAAACACCGTGAAATGAATAAATAAATTGTATTAAAATCCAGGTGAGGAATTTCGAACATTATGAATCATGATTTCAGTATTGTCCGAACTGCCAAGCATCTTAAGCAATTTCATAGGCACATTTGAAGATATCTCGCTGGTCCAGGAGTACACCTGAAGGTTGGTCGAATCAAGGGCTAATGACTCATGTGCTTTTGGCAAAGAGTCACGTCCGCCGACAAAGATCGAAGCATTTTTCTATTCCAGTTCTTCACGTGGTTGCCCTTGAATTGAATATTAAAATTAGCAGCTATTTTGATGAGCGCGTGTATTTTTTACACTTTCTGAATATGATTGAAAAGTGCTATTTTGGTGAGACATTATGGATATTTCGGTGTCATATAAATTTTCATAATTTATAAAAGAATATCGCTTAATGGCTCAGAGCAGTTAACAGCTTTACCGTGAAAAAAAGTTGAATTAGTGAATTCCCAGTTTGAATTTCTTTCTTATCTAATATAATTAGGAGGAATATTTTCGAATCTTATCCCATGGGAATTAGACTTTCACATCAAGGTCGAAGCTGCTTTAAGGTTTTTTTCTTATCATTTTGGAAGCACGCAATAAAAAATTTCGCGTGTAGGGTAATCAACATGAATTATACATAAGAAGCTGTAGTTAAAGATTCCTAAGACATAGATGCTTTCTTGACTATTTTCGCGGTTGAAAGCGTTTAGATGATTTTTGGATTGTTCGATAGTTGTATGTACAGATAGGATTATGATAAGTTGAAAGTGCTTTTCATCATTAATAATTTGGTAATAGCAGCATTACTATTACATCAGCTTTAAACAAAACGCTTTGAAAAAAAGAGATCTATTACTCATAATCAGCAGCTGCTTGATAAAACAAATTATCCGAATGAATTAGCTAATGACAATGAATTATGTTGTATAGTTTTATTTTCATAAATTTACAAATACGAGCGCAAATAAATTAAAAATAACTTTTTATGAGGAGATTTAATGTGCATAGCAAAAATGTTCAAAATAAGGATATCTAATATTGTTAATACAATAAGCACTTAAAATGTCAACAGCAATTATTATGGTATAATAATGAGGAAAATGTATGCACAAATAAATTAAGTATAATATGAAAATAACAAAACCAACGACTATGATATGTAGTAGAAGAAGCTAAATTAATGTGAATCGTACTAGATTTTTCACCTGTGCCTAGACTGTAGCTACTATCTCTTCCGAATGATTAAATTGAATCAAAATAACAATTTATATATGTACCTACCATATATGTATGTGATACAAAACAAAAAAACAAAAACAAAATAATAAAGAAAATACTGTCACGGTTCCTGCAATGACAGGTATAATACGGAATATGTACTATTCGTCCTTCGTATAAATTTTACAATTATATGGGTGGTTTTTAAATTGATTCCAGAATTATTCTATGTTTACGATTATTTTATAAATTCAAATTGTGCTTAACGTAATGTCAATCACTTTTCAGTTTTATTTGTATATCATTTCATTAGTCTTGCTAATATTGAAGAAATACATAAATCTCAAGTTTTATAATTACAATATTTTTAGGATTCCCCTTTAACAGAACACCTAGAAATTGTCGATCTTTTTGATATCAAGTACCACATAAAAATTTAGAAATTGATTCGAGCCCAACATGATTATATTTTATTTTGTGAATTTTGTTTGTTTAAACAGAGTACCCAAAGTTTTGGGGGTCACTATTTTTAAATAGTTTTTTTTTTTGGAATTCGACAAAATTAAAGTCTTCCATTTTATAAACGTTTCGGCGATGAGTATAAGAATAATAGAAATTATGTTACCTTGGAAAACAATAAATGTGATCGAAGAATTTAAAAAATGCTAGAAGGGTTTTAGATAAGATTTGAAGTTCTTAGATAAATCCGGTCTTTCTAATATTAACTATAACTTCTAAGACGAGATGTAACAAATATCTTTGGAATTCTATTTACGCTTAAAGCTGAATGAAAACATCGTTAATTATAATGACAACTGAAACTATTCAAAAAATTTCGCCTTTCAGATCCTCCAAAGCTCATGTAATATATCACAGATTACGCAACGTGCGTGCGCCCACGTGACCTTTGTTGCAATTTCCTCACTTAAACCATATTTTCCGCTGAAAATAGCCAAACCGGTTGGGAATATTATGAAATTCGGTCAATCAAAACAAAAAAGCAGCCCGATTTAATTTCGTTTCTTCCTAATAGAACTTTTGCCGCTTGAGCGAGCATTAGCATGCAAATGGTCCTGACTGGCTTCATAATCGTTTTTTAATATCGTCTAATGTCTCGGCCTGCCGGTCGCGGGAGACAGCTTGGAGATAGCCTCTCTGTATTCTTACTCTTTTCTTTTTACTATTTTCGATGCAGTTGGAAGGCGGAAATTGTTTTCTAAGGTATCATAAGCCAACCAGTTATATCGATTAACGATTTTGCGTAAATATTGTATAAGAAAACGTTTATATCAATAACAAATGTCCTTATAGACGTCACCAAAACTTTTACTTATATATCTTTTCTCTTTTGTAAAAAATTGCATATTGTTTTAAACTATAGAATAAAAATAGAGCTTCAAAAAATTTATATATGTAACATATTTATACGCTAATATGATTTCTAAGTATTTAATATAATATCATTTAAAGTAAAGATATTTAAAATTAACTCCGTAATCGTAGCGTGGAATAAGCCCCAATGAATAGAAATTTATGCTGTTTTGATATAAAGAAGAACGCATTCAAATAATATAATATATTTGCAAAAGCAAACACAAAATATAATCTCAATTTAACGTAATAAAAGCCTGGGTGTAGAATATTATAATATTAAAAAAATATATATATACCATATATAAATATGTATGTATTTATCTTACTAATAGTAATAAAATAACTTCTTCCCAGCTTCTTTTCCATTAAAACGTCGCCATCAGCACATATCTAATTTATGATTGTAGCAGTAATGTGGCTTTACAGAACCAATTTAAAATTAAGGCCTGACATTTTTTCTTTATCATATTGTTGTTCTCTTAGTTGTAGGTTTATTTCTTTGAAATGCGATTGCAAAAATTCTCCATAGATCCAAAGCTATCGTACAAAATATGACTGCCCGACGACAGTTTGGAGCGCGCAGGATGTCCTTAATGTTTAAACGCGTTTTTCTTCAAACTACTTTTTCCGACACGGTCGGCATTAAAACTCATAAAGTTATAATATTTTTTGATGCGATTTTTATAAAATATTCGAAAGTGTTTTCTTTATAGTCTGTCGAGGGATTTTTGATATTTTCATTTTAAAATTTTATAAAAATAATTGAAGTGTAAAATTTATGACGTAAAACTCATATTTTTTTTAAATTGTCATAAATTAATAAATTTATCGAAATTCAAAATTCCGGCTCGACAGATTATAACTTTATTTTGAAGAATTTTTTGTTATTATTGTAAGTCGATCAACATTTTCTGCAGATATGATGCCAACTGTGGAGCAACGTTTTTTTCGCAGTGTTGTGAATCACGTGATTTTTTATATAACAATTTGTGTAAAAATAAAGTAAAATAAAAATTTGTATATATGTAGTTTAAGTGTCAATAAACAATGTGCACTATTTCTTTTTATTAATTTCTATTGTTATCCCCGCTAAAAAATTTATTCTTTCAGCCCATTTTTGGCATTGCTAGACGTATGTAAAGCCTTAAATAATTTGTTGATTCTATTAATCTTGTATTTAATATAAGTAAAAACATTTGCTACAACATTTCTTATTCTTTTTTAAATTTGAGTGATATTAAGAATTCTTATTTTTATTTGATAAGATACTATATAGGTGTATGAGTATAATAAGTGTATGCTAGTTTGCTACATAGTAAGGTATATTTGTTTAAAAATAAAAAAGTGCTTCATAACTTAGAAATGCTTCTAGTTATTTAATATAATCCTAAGGTAATGTAAAAATAAATTGCAAAAATTGTGTTCCATTCGAAACTCACATTTATTGTATATCTCCATAGTTTAGTTCGGTCAAATATTAACACAGTTTTAATCATGTAATTTTGTAACAAGCCTTGGAACTAAAAAAATGTCATTGTTTGTTAATTTGCTTCCTACGTCGAGAAATGAGGTCTTTTAATTGTTAATATATTTACATACATTAGTTGTAAGATAGTCTTTGCATAGGCACTACCAGCAAATTTACTGTAAGTTAAGCCTATTTGAAGTTATTTTCCAAAATTGAAAATGCGTGCTACGGAAAACTATGGAAATAGAGACATAAAATAAAGCGAATCAAAAATAAAATAGTTCAAAAATCAAAACATATTTACAAGTTTAATTCAATTTAGTCATAGTTTTCATCACTCAAAACGCACAAGTTTTTGACAAATATATTTTGATTTGTATCACAATTTGTAAAATTAAATTTAAAACTTGCTACATTATAAATATCATAGTTTTACACTACGGAAAGTTACGCTTAAGAAAAACGTCTACTTTACGTTTAAATATTTCTGAATATGATTGCGAAGCATTTCAGGAAAACTATTGCTATTGTTCATTTCATTTTGATTAAAAATTGCATTCTAATTTCGGTATATATTTCAAAAACTTGAGAAATGTATTTGCCTGGTGGGTGGTTCCAAAGCGTGCGTGAAGAAGGACTTTGTCATTCACAGTATATTGAAATTATCTCTTTCCTTATTTTTTCGGTTGTCAAGTATGCACTTACTCGTCTCGCTCATATCTCAATGAAAATAACGTAGATCTATAAACAGTGATTTCCAAAATAATAAATAAAATTGTTTCTTTCATGTTATTTCATTGTCCTCTTTTGTACTTGCCTCAATACTTCTTGTGACATGATTATGTTAAAATCATGAAACAGTTCAATATTTTCGATATCTATTTATCTAGTAAATCTTAGGATTGTTACCTTTCCGGTAGCCCAGATTTTAAGAATTAATTTTATTAGAATTAAGGATTATGTATATAATTTTTTTTAAATACACACATTATTCATCGAATAAAAAGTTTTTAACAAAGAATTGAATTTGATCTTTACAAAAACTTATTTTAATTGTTCAGATATATTATAATTACCAATGATTTACAAAAGAAACATTTTATATTATTTTACTAAGTACGTATATATAACTTACATGTACAATTAATCGTCCACTTCTTATTTCGTAAAATCATTTTTAAGTTATTATCCCATTTAGGGACTATAATAAGTTGCAGAAATGAAGATTATTTCATATAGCAGTTGAATTTTCAAGTGTGAATGAAACAAAGGATTATAGAGAAATATCTTCGTTGAGAATTAAAAAATTCTGATTTATAGTAAAACTACAGGTCAATATACTGTTTCACAAAACAGATAAAGTTCAATCAAAATTTCTTTTTGATCCCATTCAATTAATTGGCAAAACTTAAAAAGACCCGCCAATCTTAGACTAAAAAAAATATAAATCGCTATTGTCTTAAAATGTCTTGTTGCTACGACGGTTCTTAGGAATATGAAACCAGTTTTTAAAAATAATTTCCATAAAGATACGAACCAGGAATATTCAACAACTTGCTGCAAAATTCTAATTTTTCTAAATTTATATTTAAAAATCTAAAAAATTTGAAATAAGTCTTTGCGATAGAGGCGCAAGCCAATAATTAGTTAATCCTTTTCTGGTGTCTTTAATGAAGGTCTAACATACCACCCAAATAGTTTCTTCAAATCAAGAATAGTACTATTAAAACAGTGGAAACATTGATCTATAAAATTAAAGGGTTGGTTACCTCTCGAAGCCTAGTTAGATGCTCTTCCGAACTTTAATTAATAGCAATAAGCGATATCTTTCATCTTTTTCAACAGAATAGTGACCACTTTAAGTGAAAAAAATAAATTCGTCTGAAATGAAAAGTTTAATGACCGCCTTAGCTGGACACTCAGCCAAAGTGTAAGTGATTAAATTACGTAAAAATTTGTCAAAAACTTGGACGATATGACAACCGGTTTTTTGCATGCTTGGCAAATTAATTAATTCATTCGGCATATTATTCGGGCACCCGGTCAACGAAGACACCCGACAGAAGCAAATCGATAAGAAGTTCTTTAAGCATATAAATATCGGGTCCAGAAATCAGATCAGCATTCGAGAACTGTCTTCGCTCTGGATAAGTTCTAAAATGGTAAGACTTCTGGAAAATTTAAGGAAACAGGATAATTAAAATGTGTTCTTTTGTAAATTATAGAAACTGTTCGTGGTTGCTTTGGCCTTGTTCGCCGCCGTTGCGGCTGATGTTTCAGAATTGCCATCAAATGAATACCTCCCACCTGTATCACAGGAATACCTTCCACCTGCAGTTGTGGAAGCTGAGCCAGCTCATACTTTTGGAGAAGATGGATATTCTTACAAGGTCCCAGAAGCCTTAAGGAGGAGGTTCAGATACCGTCACCGCCGTGATGTTTCTGAAATTTCTTTCCCAACGAATGAATACCTACCACCAGTAGAACAAGTTGAGGCTGCTGTAGAACCTGAACCAGCTCATGTCCTGACCGAAGAAGGATATGCCTACAAGAACCCACTTGAAGCCCGCAGGAGATTCAGAATCCGTCGTCGTCGTGATGTTTCTGAACTCGCTACCCCATCAAACGAATACCTTCCCCCAGTCTCCAACGAGTACCTTCCCCCAGTTGAAGCTGAAGTTGAACCAGCCCATGTTCTTACTGAAGAAGGTTACACCTACAAGAACCCCGTTGAAGCCCGCAGGAGGTACAGAATCCGTCGTCGTCGTGATGTTTCAGAACTCGCTACCCCATCAAACGAATACCTTCCCCCAGTCTCCAACGAGTACCTTCCCCCAGTTGAAGCTGAAGTTGAACCAGCCCATGTTCTTACTGAAGAAGGTTACACTTACAAGAACCCCGTTGAAGCTCGCAGGAGGTACAGAATTCGTCGTCGTCGTGATGTTTCCGAAATCGTGAACCCATCCAACGAATACCTTCCACCTGTAGTATCAGAAGTCGCCACTGTTGAGCCTGAACCAGCTCATGTTTTGACTGAAGAAGGATACGTTTACAATAACCCCGTTGAAGCCCGCAGGAGGTACAGAATCCGTCGTCGTCGTGATGTATCTGAACTCGCTACCCCATCAAACGAATACCTTCCTCCAGTTTCCAACGAGTACCTTCCCCCAGTTGAAGCTGAAGTTGAACCAGCCCATGTTCTTACTGAAGAAGGTTACACCTACAAGAACCCCGTTGAAGCCCGCAGGAGGTACAGAATCCGTCGTCGTCGTGATGTTTCAGAACTCGCTACCCCATCAAACGAATATCTTCCCCCAGTCTCCAACGAGTACCTTCCCCCAGTTGAAGCTGAAGTAGAACCCGCCCATGTTCTTACTGAAGAAGGTTATACCTACAAGAACCCCGTTGAAGCCCGCAGGAGGTTCAGAATCCGTCGTCGTCGTGATGTTTCCGAAATTGTAAACCCATCCAACGAATACCTTCCCCCTGTAGTATCAGAAGTTGCCGTTGTTGAGCCTGAGCCAGCTCATGTTTTGACTGAAGAAGGATACGTTTACAACAATCCCGTTGAAGCCCGTAGGAGGTATAGAGTCCGTCGTCGTCGTGATGTATCTGAACTCGCTACTCCATCAAACGAATACCTTCCCCCAGTCTCTAACGAATACCTTCCTCCTGTTGTAGCTGAGCCCGAACCAGCTCATGTTTTAACCGAAGAAGGATACTCATACAAGAACCCTGTTGAGGCCCGCAGGAGGTACAGAATCCGTTACCGCCATTAAGTTTCAAACATGAATTAGTGTTTTAGCTAATTCATTAGTACGAATTGACCATCTAAATAAAATAAAAAAATAATAATAATTTTGAAGTTTTATTGATGAAAATAGCATTCTTTATAAACATTTTATATACCTTATACATGGTGAATTGTGATTCTTTCAAGAACATTGTATTCTTTGATTGTTTAAAATATGCTCCTAGAAGAAAGATGGAGTAACGCAGACTACTGTCTATACCTACATATGTATATAATTTATTCGTAGTCTGCTTTTAGGCGTTTAAAAATCATTTCAAATAATCAGGAGATTAATAAACGATCAAGTATACAATTTCTGATAAATATTGTTTTGCATTTTTGCATGTTCTTCATTCTGTAATATATGAACCAGCTCAAAATGCATGTTTATAAACTGTATTATGGTATTAATTCTACAGCAGGTCATGATATTCGGAATTACAGTAGGCTATCTCTTCAACTTTGAAAAGTAGGGGTTGTCTTTCTTCGTTGAAGATTAATATTTCAAGTCTCATTATGATTGAAAGAGTTTGCCGAGATGTACACTAGTGTGCAACAAATTTAAGAACCACTTTACTAAAGGAGGACTGATAATTATGCTTTTTGTTTATTAGTACCTGTTTGAGCAACTTGTTAAGTCCAAAGAACATGTGTTGCAGCTTTAAAATAAGAACAGTACTATCGCTCGTTTACATAAATTACATTGACACAACCATGTGACATAGAAACTATTACCTTAATAATAGAGTTCATTGATAGCTTCAAACACAATTTTTTGCTGTACTACTGGTTGCTTATTAATTTTCTCAATGCTCGACAAATTCTGTACTGGGCTTAAATCTAGTAATTGAGCGGTACATCCCATAACACAAACTCTGTTTCTTCAGTCCAATCATTCACAATCTCGAAGTTTGTATTCTGGGTCGTTGGGTTTTTTTATTTGATTATTTACTGAATTATTATTCTTTGCAATTTATCCTTACATGTATTTACAATAGAAATAATATAATTCGTACAGTTTACTGATAGAATCCAAAAAGAAAATAAGTAAATGATAATTATCTTGTTGAAGCACCTAAAAGAGTGGCATGATATCCTATGTACTCGTATAACATAAATCTCAATGGCATTAAAATGTTCATCAAATTCAAGTAGCTATCAAATGGAATCCTTCCGTACGTTGTCACTTTTGACGCGGCATTTTGATTATCAGTAGTAATATTAGGTTTTAGTGAAAAGACGACTTCTAATTTGTATCTAAAAAATAGGTCATTTATTAATGCATGTATTTATTTATTTACAATAAGGCAGCAATACAGTTTTTATCGTACTCAAATTAAGCGGAACCGGGTGCCAAGCTCTTATGGCACATACGCAATTTAAAATGAAATGTTTCATGTGACCAAAACTTGGACCATATGACAGTCACGAAAATCAATGTTTATCAAGAATTGATTGTAAATGACGCTTTAATACTTCTGACCAGAAAACATTTCCAAAGCATTTAAATACAATAATGGCTACAAATCAATGTTCCTATATTGAGTTCTCACAGCAATGGTAGCCGTCCGTATTCATCAGATCTGAATCCTTTAGAATATTCGGTTTGAGGAGTTTTTCAAGCGAAAGTTTGACAATATAGTATACAAATTTGGACGGCTTGAAAAAATATTTGACTCGTGAATGAAACAGTTTAAGCCAAGACATCTTACGATGATACTCGCATTGTTTAAAAAGCGATTTAAAGTGTTGATTAAAACAAAAAGCTATGTACCATAGGCTATAAATTAAATTAATATCTTCATAAATTCTATTAAAATGGCTCAACAAAGACAAAAAGAAAAAAAAATTATAACTTTTCCAAATCCAGGCACTTCAATTGCCGAATCTGGGATATCCGTATGTTGGAAACTTTCGATAATGCGCATTTTTTTGTAAAGATGATCACATTATACAAAGAGCATGCTCAAACCAACGAATCACTCACCAACGATCTTTTACAAATAATACTATTTGAATTGTACAATTAAATTTACATTGATCACCTTAAATACTCCACCGGCTAGAAGACCGATGTAACTAAAGTAAATTTGGGTAATTATCCGGAATTAATGATCTTGATCTTGAAATATTTTGTGAAGGTCGCCAGTAAAAGTTTAGTAGGGGGGTTTCGTTGCTATGGTTTATTGAGGATAGGAAACAGAAAAAGCGGAGATTTGTATAATGCTTGGAATTTGGGAATCGAACCCATGAATACACATACAAAAACATGCATACATGAATTCTCTTATAAAACTATCTCTATACAACATTTTCCTAAGAACAGAACAGACTAGCACACAAAAGAAGAAGAATAGAAAGCAGCACATCATTTTCGATTTACACCAGCTATAAAATTCTGTTTGCTGTTGTAAGTATGCTAATTCTCACTTTTATTGCCTTTAACTTTATGTCTGCTAAATCTACTTTGCATATATGCTTAATCTAACTTATATTAATAGGACACCGAAGTTATAATTAAAAGCACAACTAAGATAACCACATAAAAATGTTTCGTCTTTGAAATCTTGCGTATTTCGTTATAACCTTACCTATTAAGAGACTATTTCGATTATTGATTTGTAAGGAAATAAGAAGATTTTCGAAAAAATCGTTGCGTAAATCAGCTCAGTGTGATAAATACGGAAGAACGCAATTTCTAGAACCGAGAATTCGTAAGAATGCTTCTCAACTCGAAGCCTGTAACTAATTTACTATTTGAAGCTACTAAACCCAAAGTTATTCAAGCCTTTTCGCGAATGCCCTCTTCTGATTTTTTATCTAGTTTGCCTCACCTTTTTAATATTTTGCATGAATACCAGCGAATTTGGAAAAGAGACAAAAACATTTTTACCGTACGGTACATTTTTTCTTAAAATTTTTGAGAGTAATATCGTAAAAGTATCTTAAGACTGGTTAGAATAAGGAATTCCGGTTTTTAGTTTCAGTTATAGAATTTCGGCTTCTTTTTAATATTTTTATTACTTCACCCAGAGTAATCCCTTGATTGACCGGTTCTTTATCATATATGTAAAAGGGGCAATTTGAATTTTAATTTTAATTATAATTTGAAAAACTCGAACAATGGATAATTATTGCAGAGCAGAAGGAATGCAATTTTTTATTTCAGGTTTTCATTTCAGGAAACCTAATTGAGATCATTAAGATCTGCATGAAGCTCAGGTAAATAGTCCCATTAGTGGTTAAATACTCCACAGGTTTCACTTTTATACCTAGGTCATTTGAATTTTAAATGAAGACCTGCTAAGTTTTCCTGATGCCGAATAATTTTGATCCCAATGAATGAAACAGATCTTTGCTTAATTAGAATTATTAATATTTGATATTTTAGTTCACGATGAACTTAACTATTTAACTAAAAGTCCAAAATTAATTTTTATTTTATTTTATTTTCAAAATTTTTATAAATTGAAAATTGCTTGCTTTATGTTGTGTATAATATACATTTATTACTTTTAGCAAGTTCTGTCCTTGGTTTTAATGAAATAAAATCGATTCGAAATTTTTAATTTAAGCACTGCGATCAGTTGTTTTGAATATACATTGTTCTGAACAGATGTGAATTTCCAAATCAAAAATGATTTCAGAATATTTATAAACATTGATTTGTTTGTTTAATATATTAATTTAAGGTAGTTTGCAGTAAGTAACTTGAGCTATTTAAGTAAATTTATGTAAACATTTTACCAACACGATTCATGGATAAATGAAAAAATAAAATTTACAATTTCAATTTCAACAGTGATGAATTTTGAATAACTGGCATTGTATTTGTAAGTTTTCACTTATGATTTGATTCGAATAGCAAAATTGTTTTAAACGCTTAAACTTTGAATCAAAAACATTTGAATTTTTTGTTCCCAAATAGAATTATTAATTCGATCATCGTTTTAACATTACTACATATTATATATGTAGCTGAGTTAAGTTTTAATTCGAAATATTCACATTAAATTTAATTTTAGTACAGCAAATTATTTTAGAATATTAAAGAAATTCGGGAATATGTATATTCCACTCTTACCGAAATTTAGAGTTTCTTTTTAATATATGTATATTTATAAATATATTAATAAATGTTATTTTAGTTGAGTTATTTTCAATACTGAACAAAATTTAAAAGATGAAGTAGTTCAAAAAGTGTGTGTGAAACTAATGGTTTGGGAAAATTGTTGTAATTCCCCAAATCTAAAAACATAAAAGAAAGGAGTAATTCACTTGTTCTTAATATACTTATTAATGTTTGTAAATTTTTGTTGGAGATTTTCGTGGTAAAAAAAGTGTTATCAAAAATTTTGCTGAAATACATTATTGGAATTGTGCCGCATAGCAATATGAATTTATTTTATTTGTTTGTGTTTTTAAAACAATAAAGTGACTTATAAAATTTCGTCTACTAATGCAATCATTAAAAATAGATTGTGTTTCCCACTTGAAAGAATTCTAAATATATGTATATTTTCTTCCAATTGAAATTTTGCTTCATTTTTATAAACAATATGCTCCGTTTTACGTCCGGAATGACCACCAAAGTCAATTCTTACGCAAAAATATGTTATAAATAATTCTGGAAACTAGAAACATATTTCTATCTGAAAAAACGCTGCTGAAGTTGAAAGAAGAAAGCTTTTTAAGTGTTTCCGGATCCAATTAAAAAAAAAAATATATGTAGATTAAAAAAAAAATAAAAAAAAAATGCGAAGAGCTCCTCTTGGATGCTTGCTAATGAGAGTGAAATGTCAAAGTTTAGTTTCGACCAACAGGTAAGTCTACATGGAGAAGAAACTTAAATTGGGCGATGTGCGATAGGAAACTATCCCTCATTCATCGGGAGCCAACTAGCCTGATGGGCAATGAATTAAATAATTTGAAGAGTTAAATGACCGTCTTCCCACAATATATCAGCAAAAAAAGATGTTTTATTAATAAAGATACAGAAAAGAAGCAACCGGTTCTGTCGCGACTAATTAATGCGATTAACTTGCTTTGTACTCGCGACATCCGTTCTTAGGAAACCGTGGCAGGCCGTACGACAAAAAACTCAACTGATAAGACAACCAGACCATTCAATATAAATAACGAGGAAAGCATATCCGATATCATTCGAAAGTTGTCTTAGCTTGAGATAAGTCCTAAGACGAAAATGGTAAGACCTAGTGACGCAATGAAAGTGAACAGCATTGCTAAATTGTTTTAACACTTTTTCAGAAATTCTTCGTGGTTGCCTTGGCCTTGATCGCCGCTGTTGCGGCTGATGTTTCAGAACTCCCAACCAGTGAGTACTTGCCTCCTGTCTCCCAGGAGTACATCCCACCAGTCCAGGACTTGGGATTCGTTGAGCCAGCTCACAGCTTCGATGCCCAGGAAGGGTACAAATACAAGACCGTGAAGAGGTACAGGCTCCGTCATCGTCGTGATGTTTCCGAACTTGGAGCTCCATCCACCGACTACTTGCCCCCAGTTGACCTCCCAGTCCAGGAATATATCCCACCTTTCCAGGCTGAGGCTGAGCCCGCTCATGTCTTCGACAACGAAGGATACAAGTACAAGACCGTCAAGAGGTACAGGCTCCGTCATCGTCGTGACGTTTCAGACCTTGGAGTTCCATCAACCGATTACTTGCCACCTGTAGATCAAGCTTTGTCTCCTGAATTCATTGCTCCAGCTCAGGATCTTTTTGAACCCGAACCCGCTCATGTTTTCGGTGCTGAAGGATACAGGTACAAGACTGTAAAGAGGCTTAGGCATCGTCGTCGTCGTGATGTTTCCGAACTCGCAATCCCAACCGGAGAATACTTGCCTCCAGTACAACAAGAAGTCGCTTTCGATTCTTTCGTTGAACCAGCACATACTTTTGATGACCAAGAAGGATACAAGTACAAGACTGTCAAGCGTTTAAGGCACCGTCGTCGTCGTGATGTCTCCGAACTTGGAGCTCCATCCACCGACTACTTGCCCCCAGTTGACCTCCCAGTCCAGGAGTATATCCCACCTTTCCAGGCTGAGGCTGAGCCCGCTCATGTCCTTGACAACGAAGGATACAAATACAAGACCGTCAAGAGGTACAGGCTCCGTCATCGTCGTGATGTTTCCGAACTTGCCATCCCAACTGGAGAATACTTGCCACCAGTACAACAAGAAATCGCCTTCGATTCTTTCGTTGAACCAGCACATACTTTTGATGACCAAGAAGGATACAAGTACAAGACTGTCAAGCGTTTAAGGCACCGTCGTCGTCGTGATGTCTCCGAACTTGGAGCCCCAACCGGCGAATACTTGCCCCCAGTTGACCTCCCAGTCCAAGAATATATCCCACCTTTCCAGGCTGAGGCTGAGCCCGCTCATGTCTTCGACAATGAAGGATACAAGTACAAGACCGTCAAGAGGTTCAGACTCCGTCACCGCCGTTATTAGGTTCCTTTAGTGTTTAGTTTATTTATTTAAAGGAATTACACGACATTGTTTGGACTTTGAGATGCTGAGTTAATGAAAATAATAAAAGAAAATTTAGTTAAAACTTTTGTATTTAATTCGTCCTTTATAGTATATAATATTTATACCAATGGGAGGGTTTCCACTTTGTAACAACAAGGTTTCCGATAGTTGTAAATAGAATTGCAAAAATAACTACTTCCAATTGAATGCTCTTACGAGTATATAGTTCAAAATTGAGTTTGTTGCATTGATACATTAATTTCATTCGACAAAAGCTATTTTGATGACTTCATTCATAAGATACGAAAACTGTGTCCGTACGGATAAAACAATACTCCTTTCATAGTATTAGTATGTATATTTTTATGTTTACATAATAGGTGGGTAGTTCATCATTCCTGCAAATTTTTTTAAAAATTAAATTCAAAACGGTATTCCAGTTGATTCATGATTAACGTTGTTAATCTACTAAAAATTATGCACGTCCGTTTTTGGTCAATATCGACTTAAAAAAATCTTAAAGTAATCCTTTAGTAACCGAGGGAATCATTTACATGCCATAACATATTAAACTTTTAATTTTAGTAACTTCTTAACAACAAATATTTTATAAATTTGTTAATAATCATGGCATAAATATAGCTTGAGGTCTTTTCACGGATTATGAATAAAAGATTATAAGTTTATGTAAGGTCAAAAGTGACGGATATGTAAGCAAACTTTTTCGATTGTTTGTAAATGCATAGATCTAGTGATATGTAATTTTCGGTTTTCTGCGCTAACTTTCTTCATAGAAGTTTGGTGTATGTATTGTAAGATAATTACTTTAAGGAAATATAAGATTCGTTAACGATATCCTAAAAGAATCGAATATTAAATAAGCTGTTGTACCATACTATTTATTTTAATATATTTGGATTATTATTGAATTAAAATGAAATCACTAGTAGACACATAAGATGAACTGCACTAATTTTTCTCGAGAAATTTAAATCGAATCATTTACTAAAGTTCGACAACTGATTCATCTCGGATTCCTTTCCAGTGTTTTTAAGACAGCAGAGCTGATATTTATATAAACTAGAAAGGAGGAGAAAGTTAAGTCACAAATATCTAATATATGTAAAATATACAGGGTATTCGAATTCTAAGAGGAAATGGTATATCAATCAATTCTTTGGGGTGCCCTGGTTGAATAAACTTAAACCCCTCCGCATGAAATGGACGTCAAAACATTTGAGGAGGTATGCTCAACCTGTTCCATAATTTTGAAATAGGTAAGCATATGACACAATAAGTTTATTGATTTTTTGACTCCATAGGATAATTTTATTTAATACAATTTAATGTAATTTTTTCTAATACATAACCCCAGTGGGAAACAGGGTCGAATTGTAAGTTGTTAGATATGTCCGCATCTCTTCGTGAATAAGAAACAAACATTGGCGTATGTAATTAGATAATATTGGCAATGTTAGTCTAGATCATGAACAAATACTCAATAGTTTTAGTTATGTGACGCAGGTTCCCTAAATTTCGAAGTTTTAAAATCGTTAAAGGTTTCTTCACATACATTGTACACGGTAATAATTTGAACTAAAACCTTATTGAATTTGGATCTGTATAAGGTAAATCTTTCGAAACGATTGACTTTGATAATAGTGTGCAACCTTTTAAAAATCTTAATACTTATTACAACATGCAAAGGCTTTATAAATTTCCTTACCGGTACGTGAAGGTGGGTCTCCAGGGAAGGTCATAAGAAAGTTAATTAATATTTCTAATGTTCATTCCCTTAATACCATAATTTTACTTTATCCTAGGCTAAAGTAATTTAGATTTAGAATGAATTATGAAATTATAAAGACCGGGATATTAATCACAACACAGTGATAGAATGACAAATGCGCATTTTGGCTTTAAAGAAATAAGCAACCTTGAATTGAAATAAAGCCAATGCAAATTATGTAATTTAACTAAAAACGTAGCTTATCTAAAATTAGGGTTCAGTGATAATTTATACAGTATATTTAGTGAAATTGGAATTAAAAACAATTTTAACAACATTTAAGTTTATTTAAACATTTCCAATCCGTATTCAAATGACATATAAAATTATGTACAATTCAAGTTATTAACATTAGAATGCAATTTAACGACGACGACGGAGCCTGTATCTCCTGCGAGCGTCAAATGGGTTTTTATATGCGTATCCCTCAGCAGTCAGGATATGAGCCGGTTTTGGTTCAACAACAGTCTCAATTTGAGCTACTACTTGTTGTTCTACTGGTGGAAGGTATTCGTTGGATGGGAGAGCGATTTCAGAGACATCACGACGACGACGGATTCTGAACCTCCTGCGGGCTTCAACGGGGTTGTTGTAAACGTATCCTTCTTCAGTCAAAACATGAGCTGGTTCTACTTCAGTTTCAACTGGAGGAAGATATTCGTTAGAGACTGGGGGCAGGTATTCGTTTGAAGGAGTAGCGAGTTCAGAAACATCACGACGACGACGAATTCTGTGTCTCCTGCGAGCCTCAATTGGATTGTTGTAAGCGTATCCTTCCTCAGTAAGGACGTGGGCTGGTTGAGCATCTACAAATACAGGTGGGAGGTACTCGTTTGATGGGGTGAATGGGGGAAGATATTCGTTGGACGGGAAAGCGAGCTCTGATACATCACGACGACGACGTATTCTGTACTTCCTACGAGCTTCGACTGGGTTCTTGTAGGCATATCCTTCTTCAGTCAAGACATGAGCTGGCTCAGGTTCTGCAACAAATGGAGGAAGATACTCGTTGGAAGGGTTTAGTGGTGGAAGGTATTCGTTAGACGGGAACGCGATTTCGGACACATCACGACGACGGCGAATCCTGTACCTCCTTCGTGCTTCACTTGGATTGTTATAAACATATCCATCATCAGTGAGAACATGTGCTGGTTCCACTTCAACTGCTACGGGAGGGATGTACTCCTGAGAAACGGGTGGCAAATATTCATTTGATGGAAGCTCGGAGACGTCAGCAACAACTGCTGCGACAACGGCAAGCACGACCAAAAGGAGTTTCTACAATTAGAAAATGTTTCAAATAGAAATAAAATATAAATGCCCAAAGTGCAATAATGCAACCTTACCATTACTGAACCTTGTCTTGAACCAGTTCAGAGCCCAGACGAGAAGAAAGTGTCTACCTAAGGTTCTCAACTTATTATATATAGAACTCTTTGCATTAGGCATAATCGAGTTATTTTGAATATTTTATTCTTTTTTGATGGGAAAGTTCTGAATTAATTCAATTTCTCAGGTAACCGGTTGACAAATCTTTCTGTTTCTAACTTAAAGTCATCAAACCATTTCACTTTTGTTAAAAGGTTTATTCACCTTAGGGACAAGAAGTTTAGTTTCTTAAATATGGGTCATTATTTATGTTGATCTAAAGACCTTAATTTTTTTTTGTTGGTGGGAATTAAGATACTTGAGTTCAATTTCTGTTTGATAATTTACTTTCATTTTATATAGAAATGCTTAATATTTAAGTTGTTAATAACTTTATTTTGAGAACGTTTAATATAGTAGTACAATTTCAATTTTTAATTTTGTTGTACTGAATTATCTGAAGTACACTACTAAAGTAAATATATTCTTCGTAGTTGCATGGTTTCATTTGCTTTTCATATGCGACTTATAAAGATTTATTGCTTGTTAATAATTTATTATTATGAGAACTATTGTCTTAGATTGGTCAAATATAAAGTCTAAGTATCACACATAGTTAGCACTGAAGGTGATTCGAGTCAAATATTACATAGAAATAATTATGTACATATATGTTGATGAGATATATTTCTAAGTTCGCAGACATCAACACGTTTAATATGACATAATAATGGAAAAAAAATTGTTTTACCGATAAAAGGGAGTTTTGTAATATATGCTTTTTTTCTACATTTCCACATTCATACTTTTGTAGATCTAAGCTTATTGGACGAGCTTTAACGAGCAAATTATCAAACTATTCGATTAAAGATTGGCAGTGACTAGATATAAAATATTGATAGTATCGCATATTTAAAGTGCCAGCAATAATGTTACGCTGGAGAAAATATTTGCATGCAGCAGTGTTCTTGTGTTCTGTAAAATTGATAATAGGAATTCATCTTACGTTCAACTAATGCAAGAACTCCATTCTGAGCTACAGCTCGTTTTTACCTTGTCAAATGTAATATTTTATAACGTTTTTCTCTGTATTGTCCTTTGTATTGCGATTGCAGTTTATTTAAATTTTATTGTTTCCAAATTGGGATTAATACTCTTAGTTGAGTTTAAGCTATGCTTGCTATACACTTTTAGTTGAGCTAACAAGTTTTTTCAAGATATTTTCTTTTTATTGTAAAATAAATCAGAAAAACCGTAAGTGGAAATTTACAATTTGTAAAATTTAAGATCAGCATATTTACAATAGTGCGTATGTACGATGAAAACTGTCTATCATCATTAGAATCAAATAAAGAATAACGAAGACGGAATCTCATTGGAAAATCGTTATAAATAACATGAAATTGTTTTGAAAGATTATTTGGTATATTTCGGAAAGGAGATATTTTACAAGTTAGGACATATCAAATTAAACCACAGTTCTATTTATCTTAAAATGGTGTAGGTAATGTACGACGACGACGGATTCTGTACCTCCTGCGGGCTTCAACGGGATTATTGTAAACGTATCCTTCCTCAGTCAGAACATGAGCTGGTTCAGGTTCAGCAACAGCAACTTCTGAAACTACAGGTGGAAGGTATTCGTTGGATGGGTTTACGATTTCGGAAACATCACGACGACGACGGATTCTGTACTTCCTGCGGGCTTCAACGGGGTTATTGTAAACGTATCCTTCTTCAGTTAGAACATGAGCTGGTTCAGGTTCAGCAACGGCAACTTCCGGAACTACAGGTGGAAGGTATTCGTTGGATGGGTTTACGATTTCGGAAACATCACGACGACGACGGATTCTGTACCTCCTGCGGGCTTCAACGGGGTTATTGTAAACGTATCCTTCCTCAGTCAGAACATGAGCTGGTTCAGGTTCAGCAACGGCAACTTCTGGAACTACAGGTGGAAGGTATTCGTTGGATGGGTTTACGATTTCGGAAACATCACGACGGCGACGGATTCTGTACCTCCTGCGGGCTTCAACGGGGTTATTGTAAACGTATCCTTCCTCAGTCAGAACATGAGCTGGTTCAGGTTCAGCAACGGCAACTTCTGGAACTACAGGTGGAAGGTATTCGTTGGATGGGTTTACGATTTCGGAAACATCACGACGGCGACGTATTCTGTACCTCCTGCGGGCTTCAACGGGGTTATTGTAAACGTATCCTTCTTCAGTCAGAACATGAGCTGGTTCAGGTTCAGCAACAGCAACTTCTGAAACTACAGGTGGAAGGTATTCGTTGGATGGGTTTACGATTTCGGAAACATCACGACGACGACGTATTCTGTACCTCCTGCGGGCTTCAACGGGGTTATTGTAAACGTATCCTTCTTCAGTTAGAACATGAGCTGGTTCAGGTTCAGCAACGGCAACTTCCGGAACTACAGGTGGAAGGTATTCGTTGGATGGGTTTACGATTTCGGAAACATCACGACGACGACGGATTCTGTACCTCCTGCGGGCTTCAACGGGGTTATTGTAAACGTATCCTTCTTCAGTCAGAACATGAGCTGGTTCAGGCTCAGCAACGGCAACTTCTGGAACTACAGGTGGGAGGTATTCGTTGGATGGGTTCACGATTTCAGAAACATCACGACGGTGGCGGTATCTGAACCTCCTCCTCACGGCTTCAGGGACCTTATAAGAATATCCATCTTCTCCTAATGAATGTGCTGGTTGGGCTTCCACAACTGCAGGTGGAAGATATTCCTGTGATACAGGTGGCAGGTATTCACTTGAGGGTAGCTCCGAAACATCGGCAGCAACAGCTGCGATGACAGCCAAGAAAGCTAATATTAATTTCTGAAAATATGCTGTTCTATAGTTTACTCGCATGTATTCAAGTAGCTAACTCTTACCATATTGCGCCAGAACTCGTCCAGAACACAGATGATCTGAGAATGTGAAGTCAATTCTCCACCCTTGGTATATATAGAATCGCATGCATCTGTTCTTAACGTCAGCTTTGCATATTCGATTTATTTTTTTGTATGATTTCGCATTAATTAATCCGTTCCTTATCAACTGGTCACGGTTTCTCTTTTTCCACCTATTGCTTCGGTCATTAAACTCTAGTAGTAAATTTTACGAATCTTCTAAAAGCATAATCTGGGTCATATATATTGGTATTATTTAGCATATCTGGAGCGACTTTGTACACTTTTTTCTGAATAACTAAAGAGATTTTCAGAAATCAGCAGATTATTTTTTTCTTCGGCGGAACTCTTCTTGTTTGGGATACACATTGTAATTTTTCAAGTTCTATATACATAGTTTATTATTTTCAATGCATTAATATTTAAGGCCCCATAAAGATATTCGGTTGATGCGTCAAATTTATGTCATTAAGAAATTTGATTTCGAGTTTATATTTCTACAAATAATCCCAAAAATTAGATAAACAGATACACAATCTAAAGAATGTTGATCGTTGTACGAATTAAGTCATGCAAACAGAAGAAGAAGATGATGAAATTTGTATGTTACTTATGTTTTGAATAATGCATTGCTGAATCCAAACATTCTTCATATTGGAAATATAATACCTTAGAATAAATCTTCATTTTACATACATATATACATACATGCATATATAAATTAAACCTTAAAAAGAATCTCACAACACTCAATAATTTCATCAGTTCCGGTGTTATTTTTATGTTTTTGCACTCTCTCTACGTCTTGGTTTTGATATTTTCGGGCGTAGGGCCCCTAATTTATGAAAATTTATTCGAAACGGTTTTAACAGCTACTTTAGATCTGTAGAAACACGATGACAATTGTGTCACAAAGGTACCGCTCGCAATATTTTACCGTAAACCTTCGGTTATGTGACAAGTTCAAGATCACTCGGTCAATAGGTACTCTCGCTTTTTATTGTTAAAGGAAGGAACTTCCCTTTTGCTGTTTCGTATATAAGCTGAAAAACCAGGTAGCCACACGCATTCTGCTTGAAGTGTCGGGAACTGAGGTGCATCATAAAGATTTACTATTCAAAAGAACGTCAAAATGGTGAGATTTTATAATTAGTAATTGAATTAGGCTGAACTTGATTACTCCAACTGATGTTGAACTTGATACTAATCTATTTTTACCTTCGAACATTGTAGAAACTTTTGATTATAGCTGCTTTTCTGATCGTTGCTGTCGTAGCAGATGTGTCTGAACTAGGCTCAACCGGGGAATACTTGCCCCCAGTTCCATCTTTCATCACCAATGATCAAGACGCTTTTGTAGTTGACAGTCCTGCTGAACTTCCAACGCAGGATTACTTACCCCCTGCGGAAGACATCGCACCAGCCCATGAATTAGCTGATGACGGTTACAGATACAAGACTGTTAGGAAAATTAAATACAGGCATCGGATTTAAATTTAACCATTTTCTTTTGTACAGCATATGTAAAACTTTTATTTATTAAAAGCAAATTTAATTAAAACATTGTTTCAACTACTTTATAGTGATAAATCAATATAACAGATTTTATAAATATAGTTAAATGAAATAGGGCTATACGTACATATGAAGTTCACCCGCCTAGATTCTAGAGAATGTAATTAGGAAGAATTTTAATCCAATATTTTTACGCGTCAAGCAGAGTTCATTTTTGAAATATCTAATAACATTTATATATTTTGAATAATTGGCTAAGTCTGCCATTTAAAAAAAAAATAATTGTTGCAAGATGAAATGAAAGCAAAATGGTCCCCACCTGAATTTGATTATTCATTCTATTAAATAATCCGGACTAGACTATGTGTAATGAGTCGGAAAAGCATTAATGTTGGAACCACATCCGGGTTTATGTCTTAATGACGCCTCTTATAGCAATATTGCTTGTTAATTTTATAAGAAAAAAAAGATATATCTGTCTAACGTTTCTAGTTATTCAAATGCACATATGTACATCTTATTTGGACAATTTAAACATTAGTTCAAAAGACTTAGAAATGGTATTGTGATGAAAACATGTAGTTGATCATCAAACATTCCATTAATGCGCTAACTAAAATGAAATAGTTAATTTTTTACTTAAAAGTAATAGCAGTATTGTTTTCCTTGCTTAAGTAAAAAAAGTGGTATGTGCAACTTTTCTAAAATCTAGACTAGTTTTAGGACAATTTGCCAGTAAAGCTTCACATATTTGTTTCTAGAAATAGAATAGCCAAACTTGAAGGCAAAAATATTTTTTATAGATACCTTCATATCTACAAAAAATTAAAAAAGATTTCTGTGTTATGATAAAACGACACCCATATTATGTAGAAATATGTTTGCTTATAAATAAACAAGAGCAGACTATTAAATATCAACCGAAAAAATTCATTTGGAATTGCAAATAATAGTTTTGCTATCGTAATTATTGGAAATTTATGCTACCACGAGTCTAAAAATCTTTAGCATCATGATATTTTAATTTTGCGTCAGTTAGACATTTTATTAGTCCACAATTGTTGTGTAATATTAATTGACAATAACCTAGCCAAAAGACAGGAAGGTTAAAAAAAATTGAATTTCCCATTAAAAAATTGGCAGGAAGGGGCCAAAGTTAAATTTTGGGTATTGAAATTGCCATTATAAAAATTTGACGCGGCATCTCTTGCTTATTTGCTGACAGATTAGGACGTAAGTGGTATCTTTAGAAAGTTTGATAGCTCTGCCATTTATAATTTTCTATTTTTGTTAATAACATTCTAAGCTATAAGGACCTGAGGATGTGGAGGTAAAATAAAATAAGGACATTTCATCACAACTTGTATTTTTTGAATTGAAAAGTAATATTTATAATTATGTCTTGTACATCATATTGAAATAAGATAATAAATGATAGTCTAAACGTTCTATCATGTGAGATGTATTTTGGAATATTTTCGGTCGCCAAAGTGTTCCAATTTCATAGTATTATACACTTCCTTGCAATTTTTAAAGGAGACGAGCACGCCTATGCGACAATCTGTACGAACATCAGATGTAATAATAGAATGAGGCAGAAAGAGGGGTTAAAAGAATAAAAAGAATTTTTGTGATTTACTATTTTTTGGTGTTTTAGTAGTATTGCATGCCTGTAACATTTTCATTTATTTTCTTAGCTTTTTCTATGGCAACAGAGTTTGGTCATACATTTTAAAATTATATAACTGTAAATCACAACAATTTCTGATATTCCCTTTTTTTAGGTTTTATCTATTGCGTTATTTCCATTGAATAAGTTAAGAAGAAGAAACATTTATTAGAAGGAATTTGTTGTACTATTTTCATTATAGTAGGTATACATATTATCCTATTTGTAAGTATTCAGATAAAAAATGCTTATTTAATGTAAACATTCCTTATATAGAATCTTATAAATTTCTTTCAATCTTAACTTTTTTTAATTCATTTTTATATGTTTTTAGTAAAAGTAATCCTTTTGCAAGTATTATACCTACAGTTTTATTGAAAGAGCGATTATCTCCCAATTGAGTTACTTTGGTTCCAGAGAAGTAAAATTTTGATGTTCTTATTTTAAAAAAACTTTAATTGCATTAGTTTTCATTTCCCTATAAACTTTTAAACGCGGTGCCTGTATTTTATCCTTCTCACAGTCTTATACCTATAACCATCATCCGCTAACTCGTGAGCAGGTGCAGCTTCTTCAGCAGGTCCTTCAGCAATCGGAGGAATATATTCTTGAACGGGTTCAGCTGGAATTGGTTCATCTGCGACTGGACCCGGAGGTAAGTAATCACTTGAGGGTTGTCCTAGCTCAGATACATCGGCAGCAACAATGGCAAAGAGAGCAAATATCATCACAATCACCTTCTACAATCAACACCGAATATCAAATAGAAATTGATTAAGGCAATTTTTATTATATTTAGATTTTTTCTAACCATTTTGAAAATGTTCCTAGTTTTTGTTGCAGCCTTAGACAAAAGAGGTATAAAATACGAATGATTGCTTCCACTACCAGATACCTCATTTTATATATGATGTAGGTATGTTTTAAATTAATTATAATCGAAGGTTTTTTTGGGCAATATGATTTTACCAAAATCGCTTATTTGTAGAAGGTTACAGACCCATATCACGTAATTAGATTAATTATTACCAAAATATATTAGCGCGAATAACAGTTATTTAAATTTGCACACAACTTTATCAACTTCCTCCTTTTGTTGTCATGCTGATTACTTTGCATACTGATGTCGAATATTTTGTGTGGTTTTTTCTCAAATGCAATTCGGTCGGAATTGTATTTGCATTAATGATTTATAATGATTCATTTGTTTATTGTTTCGATGTCACGTTTGATTTATCTTACGCCGGCGCTTTTGATAGTTACAAACCGATTGCCGATCGAATTATTAATGAGATCAATGAACCGATCAAATAATCATTAAATCAGTCTGTATTGATATTTTGACATTTCATATTACTCCTTTACTCTAACGAGCACTGCTAATTTAAGTTACATAATTTTGTATTATCAGGGCCATATTTAAATAATTATAATGCATTCGTACAGCAAATGAGAAAAATTTAATGCAATATTTAGGAGTTTCTTGAATAGTGAATATATGTATGAGAGAAATCTTTTAATATAAACAAATTGTCGCGGGTTGCTTCGTCCCATGAGAAAATTTAATAAAAAATGTAAGAACGAATAAGGACATTTTTTTTGTTTAACGTCCTTCTAGAAATCATCTACGATATAATTGAAAAGAGCGTTTAAGTTTCGTAATTTGAGAGTTGATTTTAATTTGTGGCAGTATTCTGTTATTTCATAATTTATTCTACTATTGTTTCTGCAGTTAAGAATAACAGCCTATTAAATTTGTTAATTGAGAGGTATAATTGTCTCGGTTTTTTTCAGGCTTATTACAAGAACTGCATATTTCTAAATTTATGACATAACCTTGTTTCTTTAATAGTACTTACATGCAATGTAATCACTATCTGCAAATATTTTGTTCATTGCCTTTTTAGCTATCATTGATTTTTCTTTAATATTGTTGTATTTGCGTTTGCTTATAAATACATACAAAATAGGTATTTACTATTTAATGTAATTCCTAATTATATATATATGGTTATTTTAGGGGTCGGTTAAAGTTTATATTTTAATAGCTATCTTATGACGGTTAATACAACAAAAACAGAATACACATACTTCTTCAATGAATGTCAATAAATTTTAGTTGCCTTAAAAAATAATTCTAATTAGCTACTTTAAACCCTCGTATAATTTTAAAATTGACTTACCTCTGCTATAGTAGTTTATTACATATTTTTCTAAATAAGTTAATTAACATCGACCCTATAAAGAAAATTAGAAAGTCATCTTAATTTAAATAAACAACTGTTAATTTACCAAACTGAATTTTCTTACAAATCATGTGATAACTTTATTCCGGCCTTCAAGTTCTTTTCTGAATTAAGTGAAATATTTCTTCTTGATACCATTTAGGTATAAAAACTCAGATTAGAGCTGAGGAAGGTATCAGTATTTGAATATCTCTCTGAGGATTATCATACTAACTAATCAATCTGACAAAATGGTAAGCGTATATTTGATATAATTATTAATTAGAATAAATAAAATTTGACACACAATGTAATTGCATTTATTTTCCAGAAACTTTTGCTCGTACTTGCTTTAATTGCTATTGCAGCAGCTGATGTTTCTGAACTAGGCCAACCCCCAACTGACTACCTACCACCAGCTGAAGGCGCTATTGAAGAATCACCAGCTTTTGTCCCTGAAGTACCCAACAACGAATATGTCCCTCCAGCAGCTGATGAGCCAGCGCCAGCTCACACTCTCGAAGATGATGGCTACAGGTACAAGACGGTCAGAAGGATTAAATACAGGCATCGTGTTTAAGCTCACATTTAACATTCAAACCTAGTCAAATAAAATAATATAAATACCTACATTGACTGCCTTTTGTTCTCTTCCTCAATTGTATAAAGTTAAATTACTTACATACATATTTATTATTATGAAATTCGTTTAGGTCATGCTATGCATCCCAACTTTCCTACGTTGTTACATTAATTATATGCCAATCATTAATAAACGAATTATTCAAAGATTCGTAAGTTTACAAACCATCAAACCTTTTTATAGATATCGCCTCCATTAAAGTAAGTTTAATATTACTTGGAAATTGTGTTATGAAATATGTTCGCAAGAATTAGCAAACTACCAGATTTTTCTTTCTACATGATGGTATAAGTAAAACAATAAGAAATATACTTATTATACTCCTATTAGTCCTATTTTCTAAAGCAGGACCTCAGAAATTATGAAATTATAACCTTTTAGAAAAACTGCTCTTGTAATAGCTATCTACTGTTATTTGAGGCAATATTAAGAAGCCAATCTCAAATGGAAACTACACTAACAATGTTTGTTTAAGAAAGGAATACAATAATTTTGATTAGTTTATCTTACAAAAAATAAATAATTTTCCAGATTAGTAGAATATATTTAATTGATTAATAAGAATTTGCTTATACATATTTATTAAACGATATTTATATAGATGTACGTACATACATACATATGTTTAACAAAATATCTTAAAGGTTGCCTTCCATTTTTTTATGCCTTAAACTGCTTTTTTTGCCATGCAGGTGAAGCAAACTTGTATTTAAAATTCCAGAAAACTTATTTAACACATATATATTGAATTCATCTCAGAATAGCATTCGACATATTTTAATCCAAACTTGAAATATTTTGGCTTGCATAAACGAAGAAAATCCGAAAATGGTTTTTGAATAATTAATTTAAACAAATATGGAATTTTAACTATTTTTACTAAAAAAGAAAAGAGTAATTAAAAATCTATGAAACATACATATGCCTATGTATATTTGATAAGTGCATAAGCACCGCATTTTTATTTTGTTCAAAAGTAGTTTATAAAATTGAAACTCAAAATATTACTTGAAGAAACAATACTAACTTTAATTGATAAAATACGCTTTAAAGGTAACCTAACCTAACCAAATGATATAATTATTTACGTGTATTATTCAAAGATATGCGCAATTAAAGTTTTTTTATCGTGCAACTTAAATATATCTTAATTAGTAGATTAGATCTGCTTCACTTTTACCCAGTGATTAATTTTCAAAAAACAATATTTTGCTTATAGTACATCATGCGAATACTTACTGTCTTACTGTTTTCTAAAAGCAATAACTTTAAGAATTAGGCAATATTTGACCGCGAAAAATATCGTAAAGGGCACGAAATCCAGAAATTAAGCAATATTCAAATTAAGATATTTCACCTTGCGCACTGAACCTTTGTGGTAAAGCGTTAAAAAAGGTCATTGTGTCAGTGTGGCTGCGTGCGAAACAAGGTGCTATACTTCCGCGAAAACTGGTGGCGCCAGTAAAGTATTAAGCAATTTATTTTGTTAATCCGATCTAAATTTCATTCAAATTAGGTTCGATGATTAAATTTCTCGGAAAATTAAAAATGCCGCCCGCCGGATATTAATATTCAATCGAGGAAAAGTTGTAAATTATTCCTGTAAAGAAATTGCAATAATATTACCGGATTTCCTTGGATTTAACGTTACAACTATTATTTGAAGCGTTGAAAACTTGTTACTTTAACAGTCAGATTACTCAATCATTATATATTACTATGTATCACAAAATACTTGTTTCTCATAGCTTTTAGGCAAAAATGCCGGGGAGTTAGATGATTTCACGTGTGATATGTTTTCTTAGCTTTTTATGTGAGTGTGGCATGCATCTTAGATGAAAACAAGAAGAGATGGAGACTAATATTCAAATATAAAAATTGTTTAAAATTTAACTAGCTTTCTGAAAAACAAAGAAATGATACTGTGTCAATTTCATTTATGAGCAAAATATGAAGCTAAAGAATGGCAAAAAACCTCGAAGCTATAGAAGGATAAAAAATCTTGTAATTTCAACATTGCGTAAAATTACTATGCGAACTCTCTTACTCAGTATAAATTAAAATTCGATAGTTTGTTTTATTAAATAGATGGTAATATCCATGATTTTTATTGAATACAAGGAATCAATTTTTGATTTCTGCATACGACATTATTCCTTGTAATTCATTTTTGACAACATCCATTTAACCAACAAAGAATGGTAGCTTTCAATCACATTTTAAGTAGAACTTAATAAGAAATAAATGCAAGTCAGACAAAAATGTGTTTCTAGGATTAATTTGAATTTAACACCTTATTTGAGCTAACCATAAACTATTTTGAAATATTCCACAACAAATATATCATACTGACGAAATCCACTGTGCTACAGTGGTATTTATAGAAATTCTTCCAAGAATTGCAGGAAGCTTGCAACTGCTCAAACTATGGCTATTTGAAGGTAATCGCAAAAACTTTCAAGTTATTCTTGCGAACGTGACAAGAAATGTTATATGTTCTGCGTCAAAAGCAGTTAAGCGAAAATGCAAAAAAAGTTATCTGCATATAGCTCGTTAACAAGTCCCAAATTATCGGTTTTGTGTTGCATCTTATTAACTGAAACATCGGAGAGTGGTTCAAGTTCAAGTTCAAATGAACGCTGTAGTCCCACTAATGCCATTTGATATATTTCACGAATGTGACAATATCGCATGCATATTCACTTAGAGCAGATATATAAGAACAGGTTAATAATTAAGGACTTTTGTAAAAATTTTAAAATGGTTTGGACTCAATAAGCCCTTGCTGCAAAAACTGGATATTTGACCATATTAAATATTTTTAAGTCCAAACTCATTTGTTTACAATTTTCAGTCCTAATTATAGCTTTCTTAGTCTGTTTAAATTTTACAGGGTGACAGCTATGCAGATATGTTTTTTTTTATAAAATTTTAGCATCAATTGTTGTTAGAAGACTTGTTCTAATCAGGTATAATTACATGAACAATACTAGTTGACGGAATTCTAATTATTTCCTATTATGCTTTACAACAACCTCATATTTGTATAAATACAGATATCTTCGAAGAAGAAATCATTCGTTGACTTACCTGGTTATCGACATTACTTAAAATCAAAATGGTAAGTTTCCTGTTAAGAAAAGCGTTATCTCTTGAAAATCAATAATCAATAATAAATGTCTTTAAATTGCAGAAAATCTTTTTATTCCTGCTGGCGCTTTTTGCCATGGTTTACGCTGAAACACCATCCAGTGATTACTTACCACCGATTGAGGCTGGAGCTGTGGATATAGGAGCAATTGAAGCACCTATAAACGAGTACGTACCACCAGCAGCTGATGAGCCTCTACCAGCTCATACCCTTGCTGACGACGGTTACAGGTACAAGAAGGTTAGGAGGGTCAGATATAGGCACCGCGTTTAAATTGATCTCTGTAAGATGAAGCTTCAAATTTAATAAATGAGAGTCTATACCACATAAAACTATTCAGATTTTTATTTTTCATTCCACTGTTCCAAATCCTTGTATATGTTTCTATTTGTACAAATTACGATTTTTCGTAAAATAATCGATAAAAAAGTTTTTGCAACATGATTTGCTTTTATTGAACTACTTTTCTGAACAATTTTTGGGTTCCATTTTCGATGTCCGTGACGTGGACATATGTATCGCGACAGCCAAAGACTATAAAATATATGTGCTACCATATGCCTATTATATATATTTCTGTGCACTAACAGAAAGGTTTTGTTTTTTATATCAAATGGGATAATATTTGAAAGGGTTTCTTCAAAAATGTTTGAGCAACATATATCTAAGAAAGTATATCAAAAATCCGTTTCCGTGAAAGCTTAACAGGCATAAATTATTATAGAGGGAGTTGTACGTGATTTAATTAGAAAATTCTTGGACTAAAATTTGTTGTAGTCAGAAGCCTTCCTCTAAAATATGTTATGCTTAATTTAAGCTTTTGCATAGTAGGAATAGTGCTTATTTGAAATGAAATTACTACTCTTAATCATAATAAGTGTATTTGGATGAGTATTCACACATTAATAAATCAAAATATTTATCTTTTCATTGATTTTAAATTTAATAACTACGGTCTATTAAAAAGCATCAAATGAGACCTTGCGGAACCTACACACATACATAGACTGCTAAAATCATAACCCTCTTAGGCTTTGTCGTAGACGAGTAAAAATGTATGGAAAAACCCCCTTTCCTCTCATCTTTAAGATTCTGAAACCTAAAATTTCGTTAATATCATGCGTAGAAGGTATTGCGTTACAGAGAAGAGGAAACCTGCCACAGTTTTCGTTAGTCATAGGAGCTTAAAAACTGGATGTGTTTTAGTTACTAATAAGATCCTTCTTATATTGTGGTGAAAACAGATAAAAAATATAAAAAGATTAAATTGTGTTTGAAAAAACCCTGAGAAATTTCGAAAAACGTAAGTAAGGTATAAGTGCGTAGCTGTTAAGTACCCAGCTTGGTGCTCCATTCCAGTCATGATAATATTTAACCCAAGTTTCTTGTGTGTTTGATACGATTTTACATAACTACATATAAATTTTCATTGATACTAAGGTTTCAGAACAATGACACCAAGCGATATGCATCTCAAAAACCCATATGAATTTATTACAAACAATATTTCTAGACCATGGTATCTTTCAACGGTGGCGCACGCAAATGCATTTGCTCAACATGAAATATTTCGCTTTCATACTGATTTTATATATTATTATACATATTTTTAAAATTGTCAACTGAGAGTATCAAAAATATGATCAAAGCCACAAACAGATTTCAAAAGATTTCATTACATGTTTTCACGAAAGTAACAAAATATAATATTTTTACACGGCGTAAAATTTCTTTCCGAGCCGTAGGCGAGTAACCCACTTAGTCTTAGGGCTTTGAATTTAGAAAGATATAGTATTAATATATTATATTGCATTACATTGTCATGTGACATATAAGCGTAGACAAAACTCGCGCCTATACCTACGGATAAAAAGAACTGGTTCAAAATAGACTTGCATGATACAAAGCAAACATAACATTCCAAAATCTTATAAAAGCTTTTAAAAAATTGCATTTGCTTTCGTAGAACAGGACAAAAATTTGAGCTTTTGGTGGTTGTATAGTGAAAAATATATTAAAGCATACCTACATAAACTGCAAAACCTGTCCCCGCACTGTGATAATGGAGTCAAGGAAAGTTATTTCTCATATATTGCTTGTCATGCTGTTCGTATTTCCTCAACTTTTAAAATTGGTTTTGTTTATTATATTTGAAATTCTAAAAACGTTTCTATGCTTAGTAAAGAATATTGTTGACAAGAATCAACTTGCTAATGTTTCTAAGAAGTAATTGTTTGCATTTGGAAATTAGAATTTCATACAATAATGTTCCGCAAAAGAACCATATATAAAGGTCCCAACAGCAATATCAGTTTAGTTAGTTTCTACACTTTAGCAAGTAAAACTTAAACGAAATGGTAATAACTGAAACAATCTTTTTGGGAAATATTAAACACTTTATAAATTTTTCAGAAATTATTGATTGCATTTGCTGCAACGCTATACGTAGTCCTGGCCGATGTTTCTGAGTTGAAGCTTGGAATGTACCAGTATATACCACCTTTCCAAGGACCAACACCCATTCTTGCGTCACCGTCTTTTATTAATGAAGAACTGGAAGTACTGAACCAACGTCCACAATTGCAATATGACGTAAATATCCAGCGCTTCAATTTCGATGTACCATTAGAATCTAATCAGAATGAACCAAAGCCTGGTCATGTGTTGAATTCTGATGGCTATGTATACCGAAATCCGAAACACGAACAAATATAGATGTTAAGTTATAGAAAACAAACTTAAAAACAAATAATAATAATATTAAATAAAAAATGAATCTAAATATCCTCATTTTACTGTAAATTAAGCTTTTTTTAGTGTGAGTCGATTTAGAACATGCTGTTTATCCATATATGGTTCAATAGGTGAATCATGTAAATGACGAAAACTCAATTTGGTTGACAAACACCTAGTTCTGTTATGATTGCATAAGAAAACAGTTTAGCAATTATGTAAAAACCGGACATGGAAAATGACTGCTCGCGCAAATTCGCAGGAACCGCAAATACAAACTGGTTTTAAATGTTAAAAAAATTACATCGTTTTAACAATTTATATCCAAATAATGACTATTATAGGTAAATGTTTTTTTTTTTTTTTTTTTGAGCGGGAATATAAAAAATACTCTTGATGACATAGTCGCATGCTCCGATACTTAAAAAATTCGCGATATAGTGGACATATTTTGATATAGTGAATCAGTTTTCTTCTGGAATTTGTGTCAATAAACAAAAAATGAATTAAACAAAAAGCATTCTGCGCAGATTTACTTATACATATGATAGAATTTCGGAAATTAATTTAACCGGTTTCCGGATATTTTTGTTTTTTAACATTTTGTTTTGAAATTGTTATATTTTGTTTCCACCTCTATTTTTATTGCAAAATATTCCTTGTGGCACAGTTCGTATAAATATAGAGCATACTCAGGAAGGAAGTCATTCGATTACAAAATAATCATCTGGAAACAATCGTCTTGTCAGAAATCAAAATGGTAAGTCCTTTAACTCTTCTACTAAATAAAGTTTTTAGTTTGTAATAGTATTTAATTTATTTGTATTAACTTTATAAATATTTACAGAAATTGCTTTTGGCTTTTGCTGTTTTAATTGCCGTTGTTGCTGCCGATGTGTCTGAGCTTTCAAACGACTATTTGCCACCCCTGCAAAGTGGAGTTGCTCCCAGCCAGGACTATCTGCCTCCTGTAGTCGGTGGATCTGCATCCAGCATCGGAGGTGGATTTGTAGAACCTGCTCATGAGCTGGGTCCGGATGGCTACAGGTACAAAACGGTTAGGAAATTGAGGTACAGGCATCGTCGCTTTTAAATAGGATTTAAATTTTCTAAATTGGTTAATCTCTGAATAAACGAAAACTAAAATGTGGAACTGTTTTTCATTAACGACTTGATAAAAATAAGATGGGATATAGGAAAACACAATTTTATATACATAGTATTCAATATTTTTCACCTTGATAGTAATACGGGGCATGTTTTCTTTTATCGGTTAAACGGTGCTTAAAACAACGGCTTACAAAATTCACATTCCTTTAGTCTTTGTATGACATGTATCTTTTGATTGTTTCATTATAACTAATCGGCGACGTGAAAAGGTTTTGTTCCCATCCCATCGATGAAGTAATGGTTAGAAAAATTCATACAGTATTTTGAAAAGTTTTAAATACTTTAGTATTTTAATACATATAATAATAGCCAAAGGCTCAATCTTTGATTTGAGTTACATTACAAACTTTTCACTTGAATTCAAACCCAATAATCTACGGAAAAATACACATATAAACGAAATATCATTTGTTTAGAAGCGAAATTAGTGGACATAAACCAGTGGAATTATATGAGCATCGAAAGGAGAAATTATACCATAGTAACACATATCCTTATAAGAAATAGACTTCAATCGATTATTCTATAAATGAATTGAATTGTAATTATTTAAATACGAATAAACAGCAATTTTTAAATATAAATATTTATCTACCTTTGCTGTACGAGTCTGTAATTGTTAAATAACACAAGGTGACCAAAATATTGCATAATTACTCTATGTTTCTCAGACATTCATAAAACTGTAGTTAAGGATTTCCAAGCATTTGTAGAGAATAATAGGAAGAAAACGTATATTTTTCCAAAGCTTTACAAGAATAATGAAAACCCTAGTTTATAATTACAGATAAGATAATTACTGGAAAAGCTATTTTTATAAATATGTGAAAACAATCAACCTTGAAAAGTTTAACTCCTTTAACTATATAATTTTATGGCGCAGTAATTCACAAAATAGTTTAAATAAGCATCTTGCAATTCTAACACGTTCACGAATACCAAAAATGGTACAAAAATGAAAACTTCCTCTCAGAATATGAATTTTTGGGTATAAATCTCTCAAGAAAGTTTTATTGAAAATATTGGCATGGCACATGTTACGCTTCATGTGACTACTTAAATGAGACGTTTTAGAGTTTTAGAATTTTAAAGTAGTAAGTTACACCCAACTTTTTAAGAGTGTGGTAATAGGTAAAAAAGAGCTCAAAAATATAGCCAAAATACGGGCCACAATTTAAAGTACTTCACAACTGGAAATTGTTTGAAAGTCTCTTTCATATTATGAAGTCACAAATGCGAAAATAAGGTAACTTTTTTGCCTTTAATTTATTATTTACATTAATTAAAACATCCCTATTATTAGTAACATTGAAAAATTGACCTTCCTTTGAGTAGTTTCAAGTAGAAATGCGAAATATCTATAGAATAGCATTTTATCTACTGCTGAACTTTTCATGGAAGTTTTACGCAAATTTGATTATATTTAACGCTTGTTTGATATCTACTTCAAGATCGTAAAAATTTTATGGTTTTTAATAATTTAATGATGGCCCGGTTTGAGTGAAACCATTCATTTTATTGTGTTTTGACAAAACATACCATTAGCGCTATAATGATAAGTGACGTAATTACTTTGTTTTATTTTTATTTTATCAGATTGTTGATGTTGCACTTTTCAAAAAATGTTTCCGAGTGCATTTAGAGTAATATCATCTTAAAATTGAAAACAACAGCTGAAAATCATGGCGTCGGACATTAGTTCAAATTGAACATTTTATATCCAAAGGGGCGTCATTACGAAAATATAAGCGGACCGAAAAAAAGTTACGATTTATATGATTCAACTTCGAAATTAGAAGCTTCGCTTTTGTATAATTAAATATTAAAAGGTTTTTGCTTATATTTCAGTTTCTGAGTTTATCATTATAAAACTAGAGTGACTATATTTTGTTTTTCATATATAACATGTATAACCAAGTTGATTTAATGTGTTACTCTTACAAAGCGTTTTTAGAATTTGCAATAAAATTAAAATTAGTTTTCAATTCAAATTTATCAGGATATCGAAAATGTGGAGTAAAAATATTTATTTTTGGATTTGTGTGCTTGTTTATTCAATCTTGAGTAAAAGAAACAAATATAAATATATATGTATCTATATACATATCATCTTTGAGGTTTATTAACAAATTTTTGTATACTCAATTTAAAGAAACAAAACAGTTGTTTACAATATATCAAATAATGTTACAACAATAATTGCAGCTTTATATGATTATAAGTTCCTTAGACTACAAATTAAGAAAAAAGGGAATCAACTGATCACAAAATAAATATTTAATTCAAAATCACATATATGTACCCGCAAAACTCACAATTCTTCTACAAAGAACATAAAAAGTAATCTATGAATATGTAAAAACTAGAAAATTCACTTCAACATCTTTTTAACAACAAAAAGGATTTTTGTTTTTTTACATTTAACACAATTTAGTGAACGTGAGATCTTCATCATAAAATTCTTAATTGTTTCTCGAACACTCCTACAATTTTCTACAAATCACTGTATTAAAAATGATCTAAAAATCTTAGATAAGTTCATTGCTTCTTAAGCTACACAAGAGAACGCTTTAGATAACATGGCTGATCCCAAGCTGCTTAATTAATCATCTCATTTCAAACAACACTAATAGTTAATGAGTAGACAATTTAAAGAAGAAAAAATAAGAAATTTGCATATCTTAGCAAATCTAAAAAATCTTGAATTTACGATGAACTCAGGTCGGTAACTCTTGCGATTCTTAAAAAACTCGTTCTCATAATTATTTTGCCTAACAAATATATCTTAAAATCATGCCAGACATAAAGTCTCCATGCTATGATGATTAGGTAATGTAATCAAATTGTTTTAAATTTCAGTTAGAGGTATGTACATAGGTACATAAATTTAATGCTTTGTATTACAGTATGCCATTGCCTACAAACGAGAACTCTAGCAATAAACTTCAATACCTTAAAATTACAGTCTCTTAAACAAATTTATGAAAAAAAGCCTTTTTTATGTGGCTTTAAAAGAGACGATAACAAATAATTGCATTGTATAAATACTACAATGCGTCCAAGCTAAACATGATTACATATAATGAGTAATTATTTATCTGTCATACTTTCATAACTTTCAGCAAAATCTTCGTAAAAATACACAACGTCAATTTAACATGTAAGTCAATCCGTTTTATTATACAAACACTATCTAAAAATGAAGAAGTTTGGCCGGTTAAAACTGAAAAGGGTTACAAGATTGTAGCAGATTTAAATTGCAAATTATGGAAACTTGATGAAAATTCTTCACAACAACGGCTCCGCCCGTTTGAGCATGTTCTAATTCGCTCAATTTGGTGATAAGCTTACCCACCTAGACAAGTTCTCTGCAACGTTGGCTCAACCAATAGTAGGTTTACAGTCGAAGGAGGGTAAATTAGAGCAACTCGAGAAAGAAGTTGTCATTCACACAACAGCAGCCTTCCGATAACTACGTTCGGAGGTATTCTTCTACTTAAATTTTAAAGGGACACAATTTCGTATTATTAGAAAATGATACGAATCAAGAATCAAGTTTTAATATTAAAATGTCATAAAATTCTGGGATTTTTTTCGCCCACCGCAATCGCAAGTGTGATGAAATTTGGTAAATTTATTGTCATCGTTTAGGTCTTTATCATGTGATATAAGAACATTTTAAATTAACAAATTTAGAGAGACTTTTAGACATGGCTGGCTAGAATATCCGCCAACTCGTCTGATTCACAGCATTTGGAAAGGCCAGAAATTTTATGAACTTCTTTTGTGTGTTACTAGGCTCTTGAAAAGAACTAAATTACAAAATGAGACCGGGAACCGGTTCATAAAATTTATCGTACTCTAATCTGCAAAAATCATCTCTGGGTGGTTTCCTAAAAAGAATATAATTAGAATTCATATAAATACTCACCATGTGAATTTGTCTTCCACTCGAGAAGTCTTTCAGTTTGCGGGAAGTTCACAATTTGAAAACGGGAACATGGTAAATTTCGGGCTTTTAAATTGTTCTATACTACTATGCACTATATTTGCAATTTATTTTTAATTTCAGAAACTCATTTTGGTTGCTCTGGCTGTAATCGCCACAGCAGTAGCTGATGTGGCTCATCTGACCAATAGATACTTGCCACCTTCGGAACATGTTCACATTCATGTAACCCAGCAATACTTACCACCAGCTGTGGCACCACTGGCACCGCAACCAGCGCCAACACCACGTCCAATTGTCCATCGCCAACCAGCTCCAGCTCCAAGGCCCGTAGCACCCCAACCTGCACCAGGAAGAACTTACTTACCACCAGCGCCACAACCAGCTCCGGTTCCTGCTCCAAGGCCTGTAGTCCAACCTCAACCAGCCCCTGCTCCAAGGCCGGTAGTCCAACCTCAACCAGCCCCTGCTCCAAGGCCGGTAGTCCAACCTCAACCAGCCCCTGCTCCAAGGCCGGTAGTCCAACCTCAACCAGCCCCTGCTCCAAGGCCGGTAGTCCAACCTCAACCAGCCCCTGCTCCGAGGCCGGTAGTCCAACCTCAACCAGCCCCTGCTCCAAGACCACAACCTTCTCCTGCCCCAAGGCCGGCTGTTATCCCACCAAAACCACAGCCTGGCAGGAATTATTTACCTCCAGCACCGCAACCAGCCCCAGTCCCACGGCCGCAACCTCACCCCGCCCCAGCACCACGTCCGGTACCCCAGCCTCAGCAGCCCGCTCCTGGAAAAACCTACCTGCCACCTACACATAAGCAACCTGCTCCTCAACCTGCTCCAGTTCCGCGTCCAGCACCTCAACCACAGCCAGCTCCTGTCCCGCAGCAACCTGCTCCTGTGAAGAACTACCTGGCTCCAGTACCTAAGCCAGCTCCTCAGCCTCTCCATCCCGTTCCAGCTCCACGGCCAGCACCTCAACCAGCTCCTCAACCAACCCCTGTCCGCGAATATTTACCACCCGCAACTATTCCTCCACAAGTTCTGGAAGAAATTGAGCCAGCTCATGTCCTTGAAGAAGATGGGTACCACTATAAGGCTCCATCTGATGCCAGAAGGAGGTACAGATTCCGCCACCGTCGCTATTAAACGCTTTAACCGAGTCATTCGGCTAAATTTTTACAACGTTGATACTGTTTAAAGTATTTAGAGGACTATTAAGGACATGTATAGACGAATTTAGTTAGATTAAGATGCATTGAAAAATTACCATCTTTGTTTTATATACCTGTTAATTTCTACTACACTTAACTTTCCGAAATTAGGAATTGCCTTTCCAGTTATGTATTTTATCGTTATACCCTCATGAATCTCTTTAATTACAGCACTTGTTTTGCTAACACCAGTTAACAAAATTTAAAACTCAACTTTGTTCTAAACAAGTGATACATAAGTCCTGCTGGAGAGTGGGTATTTTCGAAAATTGATTAAAAATAGCATAACATAAAAGACGCTTGTAATTCGAATATGACTTCATGAAAATTAAAGTCGTTATGTAGAAATATGCAATACCAACATTTTAAAATATCGTATTACGCATCGGATTACCTTTCACTAATACGTACTAATTACAAGAAATAATAATCTGCTAATGAGAAAAGGTAATATTCACAGATATGTATAATAATTTGTGAATTTTTAAAACCTCAAATATTTTACATTGACACCTAAAAGCAAAAATGTTATTTTACCCGCTCTACAAGTTTATGTTTTGGAACTTGAGTTGAACTATGACTGAAGTGTGCTTGTTTGTTTTTGCGTTTTGTTATTATGTTAGTTATGCAGATTTGTAAAAGTATTTCGCGGAACGAACAATTTTGGTCAGAATTGGGCTTCTGCTAGGAAAGGAAAGATCAACGAGTCGAGGGAACTAGAATTCGTAGACAATCTACCAAGACAAAATTAGACAGACCCTAATTTTCAAGTAGCAATACTGCTGCCAAGAATATGTGGGTTAAGTCTAAAAGGACGGAGAAGGATGCCAAAAAAACTAGCAAAATTGGTCATCAAGAAGCAAATGGGCAAGGAGTAGGCCGTGTTCTAATAGACTCCATAAAACTCAAACGTTTTGACACCAGCAAAAAGCTATGAACCATAAAATATAATACACTGCTCTTGAAAATTTGTTCACTAAAAATTTCAATAATTTTGCAAGTTTATGCTGCGAGAAGAGCATCTGATGATATATTGATTTTAAACTCTTTAATCCTACAATTGTATGTAAATTCGATTTAAGGTAGATGATAAGATCCTGATATGCTACATACATTGTATCTCTAGGTTTTCCTTCAGAGTTTTCAAGCCAACACAATTATACAGGCAAACATTATGATTTTTCCGGCCTGAGACAGAAAATGTCTTTTTGAAACGGTACTCTAACCAGTCTAATCTATGTATGTATATGTGACAAGGAAAAATTGATGCCATTTCTGACGTTGAATGTATGACACTAGTGTTGTTTCCTTACATATTTCTTATGAATTGAAGTAAACATAATATCTACAGAGCCTGTTATACTTGATGAAATAAAGTCATTTTTGTGTAATAATAATGTAAATGAAAGTTGTTGGTTACTCCAATAAAATTATAACAAAGTCGAAAATTAATAAAACGGTCGACAAGTAAAATGCACTTCACAGTTTTTCTTCATTCTTTTTCGAATAACTATAAGAAATACGTAAACGCAAAATATATGTTATTATTCTAGTACGAGTTGCAAGAAATTAAGTTTATTTAAAAAACACAACAACAGTAAAGCGATATCTTATTTAGTTCAAAAGTTTTATCAAAATGTGGTTTTGAGTAAACTCGTTTTACAATTTCAGTACTTACTCTATGGTTTGGTGCGTGAAAGCTTGTCTCTAAACCCGCATACATTTTCTAAATATTAATATCACAGTTGTGACAGAATGAGAATATAATCGTAGTATGTATTTTTGTTTTTGCATGGAACCTTCAAATTGCTGCAAAACTAGTATTACCCAGTGTAACTAAGAAAGGATAATAGATACCTGTTCTAGTTGGGGTTTTAAGGCATCATATCTAAATATGAAAATATATACTGACCATTAGGTCGCAAATGTAAATAAAAATGAACGTCAAGGAAATATCAATTTCTGTTTTTATCTTATTTTAATTCATTGTCCTTTGTACATTGGCAGTGTAAACAATTCGATATTTATTGTTTAATAACGACGACGTCTGATTCTGTATCTCTTGACGGTCTTGTATCGATAACCGTCGTCAGCAAGGACATGACCAGGTTCAGCCTCAGCACCGGCAACGGCTCCAACGACTGCTCCAATATCAACCCCAGCATCAGCTACGCCAACCTCTTCATTAGGTGGAAGATATTCCTGAGAGGGTGCGTTTTCAGCAGTCACGAAGACGATGGCAATAAGTGCCAAAAGGGCGAAGAGAAAATATTTCTGGAAATTTAACAAAATTTTAAAATTATTTATAAATCCCTGGTATCCTTCTGCACCCTCGTGTCTTTACCATTTTGTGATGTTTGTTTTGCTATAATCCGTTGATAACAACCGAATGATGATTTTGTACCTGTGCCCATTCACTATTTATATGCTTTGATTTTTAAAATCAAATTCTAATTTTTTCTATGCACAAGGGAATCTGGTCTGTATTATTCCTGCATTTCAGAAGACATGCGTAACCGGACTAGTTTCTAACAAAGAGCACCCACTATACCGACTGCTGGTTATTTTTAAGCAAATTTGATCATTATAATAATTAAAAATGTTTGCCCATCGGCAAATCAAACTTTATTGAATGAATTTTTTGCAATATCGGCCTCCAGTGAATATTTTAGTGCCTTCCTTTGTTTATAAACTATGCTCGCTGCGCGAATCAAGCATACATCAATATTCATTAAGAAGCTAGTAAGATCAGCTTTAAATTGATGTAGTAACTTAGTTTTGGTAATATTAAATCGTAATTTTTGATTTATTTATTAACAGCTGCTGGCTTAAGTAGAATTATTAAGTAACAGGTCTGGTTTCAGTGCTACACTTAGCAAATATGATAATAAGTTTAAGGACTTTGTTACAGGGACCTACATATAAAGAATTTAGAAATAATAACACAGATCGTTAACGTCGTTAAAGAGTAATTTAAAAATAGACTTTTAGACCATAACAATAAATATGCTTCTTTACATGCATCATTCAGGTCAACTGAAAGAATGTTACGATAATTTACCTCTTGTTCTTGAAACTGAATTTTACTTGGCAGAAAAAGTCGGAATTCAGTACTCCAAAATTATCTACATACATATGTACATATACATAATAGGAACGTTTTATGTCAACAATTTGTAAAAAGCTCAATTTTGGAAACCTGCATAGTTTGTATACAGATTTTAAATTCATTTCACACTAAATTCTTACAATTTGTAGATTTTGTTTAAAAAAATTCGCGTGCATAATTTTTAACTGTTGAATGACACGAGTATTTCACAAATTTCCATGTTTTTGTTCAGTTTAATTCAAACCATTTTTCATTATGTATATATATTAAGTAACACTAATAGATAAGATATTTATGAACATCGATCTTTTAACCTTATTTAAAAATTGTTACCAAACGCCGATTCATACCCTCTGGAATAGTTGGAAACGGAGTAAGCCGTATTAGCTTTTATTAATTTAATTATTTTACTTTGAAAAGAATGAAACACTTCAAAGTATAAGGTTTGATAGATAAAAAAGTGCTAGTGTTAAGCAATCTACGCTTATTTTCAAAAAGCACCAAACATTTTTCGGAATTTTCGGGTGAACATTTTATAGGAAAAACGGATTAAAGTGAAATTATATATGAATTCGAAAATGGCTTTCTAGTAGATAGCTTTCAAATTGCATGCATTGTGATGTTTTTTAGCTAATTTTTGTACAATGTCTTTTTGTTTTATTATTACTGTACATTTAATATAATGTACATATAATGTGTTAAATATTTATATGCGAATTTGTTGGTTTCACATGTCATTGCGAGTCAGATCCTTGAAGAAACCTGCAATATTGATTATTTTTATAAAATTGTTACCTAAAAGGTTAATTGACATATTTAATGAATACTCCAATTTGTAAATCAAACCGAATACAATGTTATTAAGTTATAAAACCAATTAAATTTTATCACTACAATTTTATTTGGACGGTGGCTATAAATCTACTTTTATTGCCCTGAAACCAACATTAAAACGTCAATTTAGACTCTTTAATGTCTTGATGGTTTTCAAAGCTTCTCCGCCGTTTAGCAGAGAAAAAAGTTAAATATTTTAAAACACCATTAGGCAAAAAATGTGCAATAAATCTCAAAGCCTATCAACTTCGGAACACGCGGAGACAGAGACTCGTTTTTGTTTAAGAGAAGATCTAGTCTTGTTTCTGAATTTGTTTTCGGAGAGTATTTCGGTACTGCAGAATGCACATTACCGGCTTTTGTCAAACAACAAGAATTCTGATAAATTATCCTGTTTTTTCTAAATGACAAAGCGTTAAACCTAACCATAAATTTTTTCTGGTGCACCTTACTACTATTGGTAAAAACCTGAAAGCTTGTTTGAATTCGAAAATGAAAGTGCAACTTTTTGCCTAGACTGCATCTCATTCGCGATCGTGCTCTTTGCCACATTTTTTGTGAAGTAGCTCTCACTGATTAAACAAAAGCCGCTTGACTTTAGTGCGTTTCCTTGGCCATTAATATAAATTAGCGATCAATGTTAAAATATGTATTTCCCGAAAATAATAACCTACTCCCACGTAAGTTCGAATTCGGAAATAATTCTCCTTCATACGAACTCATTCCAACTTCTTAAAACTTCAAACGAACCGCCTAATTAGAAGTGCTCTAGTTTTGTAAAGTTTCAAAAACAAGAAAACGTTTGCGAATGAAAAACTGGTTGAACTATTTTTTCTATTTCCTTTTTTTAACTGTGCTAAATTGACTATTATTTTTCTATTTCCATTGTGCAAACCGGTTGCACACCCCTCTTGCACCAAAAAAGTGTTCATCTCCAAAGTTGAGACATTTAAAAGACGATTTTTCGTAGAATATAAATATCAACAATTTACTTTTGGAATCATTCGCTGATTTGTCTAGTAATCAGATAGTTTACAAACAAATACTCAAAATGGTAAGTCCTCCTCATCTCTGAAATTAAGAAAACTATTTACTTTTTCCGGGATCAATTGCAGAAATTCGCACTTATTGTTCTTGTGGCCATGTTCGCATTCGCCTGGGCCGATGTCTCCGAACTTCCCTCTCAGGAATATCTGCCCCCAGGTGGTGACGTTGGATTTGCTGGAACTGGAGAAGTTGGTGCAGTGGGAGGTGGTTTCGTTGATGACGGTGCTGCTTTTGCTGATGACGGCTACAGGTACAAGACTGTCAGGAGGTTGAAGTACAGACGTCACCGCCACTGAGCTGATAATTTTTTTGACGACAATGTATATAAATATGTACAGGATTTGATTTAAGGTGAAACATATACTTGAAGAATAAAAATATACTTTTACGATTCTATAAAAAAAACGCTCTTTGGATTTGGAAATTCCACGTTTTCGACATAAGAATATGATGTTCTTAAACGTAATCAATTTAGGGAAAAGTAAGGCTAGATGCCTCAACTATCAAAAGTAACACTTCCATAACAAAAACAAAACCGCATCATAATCAAACATTCGTGTGACGCTTTGACAGCACATACACAACACTCATTTTTATAGTGTAAAGCATTTACTGAAGCCAAAATCGATGGGTTATTTTTTTGTCCTCACAAAACTTTAAATAATATTTTTCTATGTTTGATGAGCAACTATAGTTTTGCTTTTGGGTATCAAACTTAAATGCAAAGTGCACATCAAAAAGAATTTTAGACGAAAACATAGCTTAATTATTTCTGCAATCAAATAAGCTTTAATCCAGCATGAAAAGTAAATATAGTTGTCCTATTTTTGGAGAGTATAGTAGCGCTAAGATCATTAATATGTTGGCATATTTATTAGGATGTTTTAAATTCACCAATATAACATTGTCCCCTCACTTCCTGTACGGAATTGAAAAAAACAAATATATTTCGGATACAAGTAAATAAAAATTGTGGTTCCCATTTAAAATTGATAAGCCACCCCTAATCCATGCCCGAAAGATAAGGGTGTCAGTCCGTAGCATTCCGCATAAAATACTACAAAATTAAAGAGTGGGGCAACTATTCGAATTTTACCCCACTTCTACGGACTATTGTAATTGTGATTTGACGAGACCGAAAGGTTTTACAAGTTCTGAAATTTTTAATATTAAAGAATTAACAAATTAGTTCAATTCAATACAGACATAATCATAATTATGTTATGTAATAAAGCAGAACATAAAATACTAAATCTCATTTGCTTAAAGAAAGAGGAAAATGCTTATTTATAAAACTATTCTGGAAATTAAATTCATTCATAAATATATTCTGAAAATTTCCACATAATTATTGCAAATTTATAAATATACAGATATAAAAATTGTACTCAAAATTGAAACCAAGATTTCGAATGCTAAATTTAATTTATGTACCTACATACGTATATGAAAATTAATTTTATATAATTAAGTTTATATTGAATCTTTAACGATTGATTTGTTTATTTTTAGCTAATACTTACTTACATTACACTGGGAATATATAAAATGTAGCTCTAGTCTTCATTACTTTAATCTGGAGTTCCTTTTCACCTATTTTACAAGCTTTAATTTATTGAATCAGCTGTATTGTCGTGAAATTTTGAATCTTGATATTGATCCAATTAATGGTGTTTGTGTCACATTTTACATACCTTAAGATATTTAAATGGTGTTTGACATTGAAATTTGAGCACTGAAATGTTGAATCCAAAATGTTTGCAATTGAAAAGTATTAATAAGGTTGTTTAATCTTCATATTTTTACAATCGTGTAAGTCTTTAATTTGCTTTACTGTATTGCGGATTTCTTTGAATTTATTTGCCGGTGTAAAATAACATATAATCGATATTTGTGCATCGTATTCTGAAAGTTTATTGAAAACCATTATGTGTATATTATTTATTGTGTACATATGCGTGCATACTAAATCAATTGACTAATATCATCTAACTAAATTATTGCGACATCTCGAACAATATACTAATACACGTATTTCGTTCTTCACAAGCGGTGGAATTATACATTTTGAAAAGCAAAGTTATAAAATTGCTTCGGAAGTAAAGGGCTTCGTGAAGGTCAGAAAAAATTAGTGTGTCAGCACTCGAACGGCGGAACATTTACGAGTATAAAGTTTATAGTTTATAGGTACATATGTATATGGATTTCAGATTGCAAACCACATATTAAATAATTCGACTAGGAAAAATACGGTATTATTACGTAATTATAAATTAAAATTTACATATTTGTAAAAGAAAATGGAAGAATATGTATTTTAGACATGGAATTATAAAAATTCATTCATTTATACTTGTCATATTTTTTACTTGACTTGAATATTTACCATATATTAATAGCAAGTAGTAATTTGGAAGTACATTAAGACTGAACAACGGATCCAGATGAGTATATTTTGTCAAAATTGCGAAAAATCAAAGAAGAAAGATTATACTTTAAACACACTCCAAAATCTTCATTGCTTCATATAAAGTGCAATATAATGTACAAATAAAATTTATCAGTAAACCAAAAAGTCTACTTTCCTCTATTAAAGACTTTTAATTGTTCATACAAAGTTAGATGTCTAAAATTAAAACATAAGTAGTCTTTCCAAAATTCAAAATCAAGCTCCCCATTTAACACAAAAAAAGGTTCTACATCTTACAATTCACATTTAAAGGACGCCACGGTCGTTTCTTTTCGGATCAGTGTACCAATCAAGTGTAGTAAAAATCACGTAAGAACTACTTAGGTTTTAACTATTTGTAATGAACCTAGAACCAGATAATCTCCGCATTCATGTTTCCGATATGAAGAGACAACATGCTATTGAAAGCGAACCCAATATTCATTTGCCAGTTTTTGGTTCGATTATTTAATGCGTTCATGGATTGGAAGTGAGAAACACTCAAAAAATGCATTTAACAATATTTTAGACCAACAGCAAACTGCTGCACATCTGTTAATAATGTGAGCAAGAAAGCAAAGATGTGTTCCATTTGGATATAGGCATTTTGTGACCGATGGGTCGTTAATTATTACATGTCAGTTGCTCATATGAGTATACATATGTTATACGCAAAAGATCTTCTTTCCAAAATTTATATACATATATCGCATAATGTTGCGATACTACATAATGTACCTGTCTAACTTTATTCAAATTAAATTTTTTTCAACGTCTAACATCGTATTCTAAGCTGGTAGGAGTGCTTTTATTTAAAACCGATAGGTCTATATAGAAAAGTAGTGGCAACTTAAAAATTCAAAGTGTTGTATAACAATAATGTGATCCATTTAATGGCCAAATGAAGAAGGAAACTAATAAAAGATCGATCTAGACGGGCGAAAAAACTCTTTTATTGGCGAACTTGTGTCTGAAGAATTAAATGTATATAAAGCAAAAGTCATTTCACCGGTGGGTTCACACGCTTGAATATCAAGTTGCTAATTAGAGTTGATCAGGTTCTAAACGAGTTAATTTACTGAAATGCTAATGAAGCCGGGAGATTATGTCACTTCGAAAGCGAAATCTTCTTAGGAGAAAATTCTAAGTCTGTTGCTAGACACAATAAGGCGGAGAATTGTCTAGAAGAGTGGCCCATAAAGAAATGTTAAATAGCTTAAAAGTGTTTGTGAAAGCGCTAATGAATGCAAAATTTCGCAAAATATTAGTCTTTGGATAAAATGTCTTTTTCTGGAGTTTGAGATATGCGGCACGTGTAGGTCCTGATTTATTAAAGAATTAGTTTTTTAGGGAACATATTTGCATACGTCGAATTATTGGTCAATGCACGAGTCTTTCACTAAATTCATGAAAAATTCACTATTTATACAAACGAATAACAGGGAGTTACATCAATAACAAAAGAGTAACAGAGGCTGTTGTACCTTTAGTCTGTTGGTAAATATGATGGTTGATGGTCTTTAGGACAATGGCGAACTACTCCAAATTTTGCACATTTTTGCAATTTATCATACTTTTCAGAATTTTATGTATCTACTAATAAACAGGCGGCAAGATAAATAAAGCCATTAACAACATCTCAGTAAAAATTAGCAGCCTGAAACGGGGAAATTAGTTCAATTAAAACGCTATCGTGCCACACTTTGTAGATCCTGGTGGAAACAAGACTCCATCGGATATTTCGTTGGTATACCTAATTTTAGAATTTTTGATCCATCTATTTCCCTTTATAATTCTTGTTGGTAAGGCAAAATAGCCTAATAGTCAAGGCGTCATCTTCTGACCGGTTTATATCTATTAGATTTGTGAAGTTATCAGTATTCAGTGAGTCCTCGGATTGCTAGAAAACTTCAATATATAAAAGCATGTTTGAGTAATCTGGGTTATTTCCGAATATCTTTTCCATCCTTTCGGTTTAGAATCTTAAAATCAAATATGGTACAGAATAAGTCTGCATAAAATTTTACAAGTTTTATAAATAAACCTTTCGTTGCAGAAATACTTCCTCGTAGCCCTTTGCATCGGTCTAGTGGCAGCCGATAGCCGTCCTTATTTGCCAACTCAAAAGCCAGTACCTGAAGTTTCCAACAAATATATTCCTCCTACAAAAACACAGCAAGTGCAACAAGTACAACATGTTCAACAAATTCAACAAGTTCAAACAGTTGCTCCAGTTGTCCAAGCTCCAGTAGTTTCACAACAACCGATTCAAATTGTGACAACTTCACAATCATACAAACCCGTGTCCCAATTGTTGACTTATCAACCCGTTACAGGTAACTAACTTTTTATCTGACATTTGTGAAAATAGTTTTTATTCATTTGTCTTCTTTACACAGTAGTTGGAAAACAAACTATCGTCACAACACCAGTACAGAAGACTGTAACTTACAGTAGGCCCGTCCAACGCACAGTAACAGTCCATGAACATGTCGTCCCAGTTGTGCGTACTGTTGTCCAAACTGCACCAGTCGTCCACCAGACCGTTGTGCAATCTCATCCAGTTGTCCATCAACGTACTGTTAAGACCGTCCAATACCACCGTCAAGTAGTTCAACCTATTACCATCCATACCAGCCGTGTTGTTCCAGCCAAGGAAGTGACCATTGTTCAAGTACCTGCACAAAAGAAGGTGATTCAGACCAGCGTGGTTTCCCAGCCACAGGTTTCTGTTGTCCAAACCCAAGAAGTTGCATCTGTTGCCCCACAAAAAGAAACAATTGCTATTACTACCCAAGCACCAACTTCAGCTCCAGTTACAGCTGCACCTCAGCAAGGATACAAATATCCTGCTGCCGCTCACTAAGGCCTACAGATTGAAGTAAGGATGTTATAAACTGTTTTCTCCATTTGTAGTAGTTTTAAGTTAAATAATATATACAAACATATTTACATCCTTATGCACCCTTCGTTCTAACTGCCCATTGAGTTTTTGAGTTAAATTAAATAGTTATTTTGTCTCATATTGTAGGCTAATTTCTAACTATGCTAACAAAAGAATAAAATACACATATGTACCTATCTCCGCACAATAAAGAAGTACTAATTTGTCACAATAGTAAGTATGTACGCGCAATTTCTTAATATAATTTCCATTATAGTTTTTAAGTTGAAGCTGCCATTTTTTAATTAAACCATGCACTCGTAGTCAAATATTCATCAACATTTTTGATACTATTGAACCTACAACATTTATTCATGAAATGCAAATGCGCAATGTATGATTCAAGAGTTATGTTTGATAAACTTTACGTACTTCCTGTCATATTTTTTAAAACTGAAACAGAGGCATTGTTTTGCATTTTGGCATTATTATGACATATAAAATAAATCTTAAAATGAAGGGTAATTCAACTTCTCTAATATAAATTTATCACAGCTTGGATGACGCAGTAACCGATAAAGAATTTAATATTCATTAAAAGATAATTCCTTAAATTTGACAGGTGTTTGGAAGATGTTAAGATAAAACTGTAACAAAAAATTAATTATCTTATGCAAATCAAAGACCCCGCTAAGCCGATGATACAACTCTTTACTGGAATCGTGTAGATCCGCCAGACTTTAAGTCTCTTCTGTTAAAATGAGAATCTGACCGATTATATCAGTTTGATTCGTTGTAGCTAAAAGTTCTTAAATATTTTTACATAAGTAATAACTATGTAATATATTTTATAGTTTTTTAACATTACCAAGCATGAAGAGTTAGGCAATTTAAAGAGACCTTATACACTGACAGAGCTGAATAAGTATGAACAAAATATGTTCTGCACAAACTATAAGTGTTATTTAACTCGAAGGCAAGTATTATACGAGAAACAAAATTTATTTAAAAGTTTCTTGGTAATTATTGAATTATTGTCATTCGGAAGTTATATGGGTTTTATTTTCAATACATGGTACATATTAAACAAAATATGTTCATACATATGTATACACATTGATATTATATATTTAGTATTGTTGTACTGTAGGTGAAAAACTGGTATAACCTTTTGGTGCAACTTCATCCGTCTGCTGTCTATTTGTCTGTTTGTCTGACTTGCTTATTTCAACCATGAATGCTATCGACTTTAAATTTTCCCACCTTAAAAATATATCTATTTTTATTGCAAACAGGGTGGAAATGCGAAGTCAGAATTTTAAAATTACTAGGTTATCTTCATTTGTAAATATGGTTCATTCTAAATAAGGCTTTCACTTCCGTTTAGTATGCCACATTGTTTTCGACTTGTGATGAAATATGTCAAAGAAATACCCGGACCCTAATGGATACAAACAGAAAAATATGAAATTAAATATAATAGCACAGGAAAAATAAAACGATGTCGCTAACGATAGCACCCAAAAATTAAATTTATTACATGGTAATAATAAGTGCCTACATATATTCATAATGTATAGTTTTAGTGAATCATATACTAGTACAAGGAAGTAGAATATTTTGTACCCTCCTTATTATTTTTAAAATTTATACCATACTATGCGTATGTTTGTAAATAGATAAGTGTTTGATTGGTAGTTATGTATCAATGAATGTAACTAAATAACTTTTTAAACATTTTTTGTCAAGGTACCATATCCTCGGTAAGCAAATTCAAATCGCATTTTGCCGGCTTTTGTGCTCTGTTTTCGTTGGAACTTTTAGCTTTGGAAACAAAAGAATAAGGCTATATTTAACTCATTCATGCATACATATTTCAAATTGTTTTATTCAGTAAACTTTCATTTAATTGTAATTATTAGTTTAAATTGTGTGTGTAGTTGATTATAAAATTTTGTATAAGATAGTACATTAAATCCAATTTCACAACAATTTCAGCACTCCATAAGTGAAGATTATTCGGAAGTGTTTTTAATTTATTTTGACATTTATGTGTTTATATAATATTGTTTTAGGAAAACTTTGGGGTGAATAACTTAATAAGTAGATCTTTCTTTAAAAGAAACCGAAATAAGCTTAATCGCATTTTAAAGAAATCCAAAATTTTGTACTTCCTAACGATAACTTAAGTTAATTAATGCACCATGTTATTAAGCGCACCTTTTGATGTTAGGATATGGCTCAAAAATATGAATGTTTAATTCATTGACCAAAAGTCGTTTGAATGCGTAAAGTAGACAAGAAGCTCATCATACTTGGGCACGCACTCGGTCCCTGAATCGGCCACTGCTCTAGACTATACAATTTGATTTGTTCAATTTCCGTAATAATAAACAAACTGGAAAACCTTCAAGCAATCAGAAGTTTTGCAAAATTTTACGAGTTTACCTATATTGGATATTAGGACGACCAAACTGTAATCGATTTGTATAAATATTGAAGTTATTACAACTGAACATCATTCACAGTTCTCTTGTGCTCTTGTAAACTAATCAAAAACAAACAGAAAGCAAAAATGGTATAAGTTTTGAAATTATAGTAATGTAAGTAAAACACTAAAATTGTGCATTTTTTTAATAGAAATTGGCAATTTTGGCCCTGGCTCTAATTGTGGCTGTTGCTGCTGACGTGTCTGAATTGGGTGCTCCTTCAGCCGATTACTTGCCCCCAGTTGCTGACATTGGCGCTCCAATTGAGGCTCCAACCCAGGAATATTTGCCTCCTGTAGCTGAGGCTGCTCCTTTGGAACCCGAACCAGCCCATACCCTTTCTGATGATGGATACCGCTACAAGAAGGTCAGGAGGGTCAGATACCGTCTCCGTCACTAAATAATGGAACCATATAGAGCAAATATACCAAAAATGGCTTTTGTCAACCAGATACTAAACTATATTAAAACAAAATTTTAACAGAAGTTTTGAGGTTTTATTTTAAGTATAAGAATTCTCTTAAAAAGAATTTAGATGTTGGCCAGACCAGCAATATTTACTTTACTATCCATTTCAAAGCAAGCTTCATGTATTACAACAGAAGTATATGAATATTAATATTTCCGATCTTATAGCAATCGTATAATACCTACGTTTTATTAGGTTTCATTTTTAACTAATACAAAAAATAGCTATTGAGCAAGCTGCTGGTTGGCTATAAATATCTAAACTAAAAATATGCAAGAGTTCACATTTTGCTTTTTATATTGACATTTGACAGGTAACGAAAAAGGTCCTCACATGACTGATGTGTAAGTTTTGATACTACAATATCCACAATTTAGCCAGAAGTAAAGGCAACCTTGAAAGTTGTGTTCCATTGTAACTTTGAATTCTGAATTGCCATCATTCACTGTAGGAACATTTTTTTAATAATAAGCTTTAAGATAGTTAGATAATTTAGAAATAATATGCAAAATCTGAAATTCCGCGCCTTCCGTTGCCCATGTATTGATTATCATTAATGAACAGCTCCGCTAATGTTTATTGGATTAAAAATAAAAGAAGAAATCGAAACCAACCAATACCACCTGCTCACCTTCGGCAATTTTCAGCACTTGAACAACCGGAACTTTGTTGTTTCCCTAGCGTCGAAAACTATTAGTAGCATCGCAGAGCTCTCTGGCAGTCCGGTTTTGCCATCGAATTCCCGCCAAATTGATGAGCAGTGATCGATTCCAATTGACCATATGTGGCATTTTGAAAATTAATATGAACCTTTTGAAATATTTGGGGCGGTCTTTCCTTTGTAGAAAGAGAAGCTAATAATAATTTTGTACAACCATTAGTCATATTCTTGAATTTGGAAATTAAGTTTTAGTCGTTCGTAAGTTTAAATTCATTCATTCTGCATAACCCATTCATAACATTTAAGATAAGAGGAGGATGAAAATTATCTAAATTTTTATCCACCGCTCCAAAAAGCAATGTATATACATGTATGTATATTATGTACATACATATATAACTCATGCGTATCCTTACTTACTAGGACACCCAAATATAATATATTTCAATTATATTTGTTGAATGCTGTTTTAATTACAAATAGTTATAAACTATGAACGCATGAATTTCAGTTCTTAGAAAAAACAAGTGGCTCTGCTAACCTTCAAAAATAAAAGTGATCTAATAACCTTTCAAAATAATTTTTTGATCTACTTTAAAAACCAGATCATCTTCGTCTGATTCCATTCCTTTTTCAGGCAAATATGACGTGTCTGTGCTAATCCGCAATAGAAAAACTGTTGGCAAAATTAATTTCACAGCAATTTTTAAACGTCAACAGATTTAAATTTTTAATTTGCCGACACATGTTTCGAATCGGATAATTTCATGATGAAAAATTGATCAAACCCATGAAATTAAATATATGTTTTTGACAAAAAACTGTCTTTCGCTGAAGCTTATGGTGGTACAGTTTAGGGAGGTATTTTGATTAATGTAGTATCTCGAAGTCTTTCATTGACCTTTTGTTTTCAAGGTTTTAAATGTATTGCAGAACAAATATTGTAGTTGACCATAATAGGATCGAGATCTTGAATATATACTCGTACTTTATGATTTATCAATTTATTGTAATCAAAATAAAGATAAGCTGGATAGAAATAATAAGTTAAATTTTGCTATTTTTTAAGCTTTGGCTAAGGTGATCGTTTGTATAATTTTCCTGAACCTGATTTTCAACTAACTGTGTAAATTGTTCAATGTTTTAGTTGGTGGTTTTGTGAGCTTTTGGATCATTCATAAATAACAAGTACGACAAAATATGTTGAGGGATGGACAGCTACTGTACGGTTTCATTTCAATAAATCAAGATAAATGTATTTATACTTATGCCTACTCGTATAATGTGGTGAAAGCTACAAAATATTGTATTGTATAAGTTAGGATGTGATTGTTTAAAGTATTCTTGAAATGTTTGATTAGTCCCGGAGCTTCATAAAAATTGGATTTGCTTTCTAAACACAAATTTTATATTTATAATATATTACTCGAAAAAACACCAAATTACAAACAAAATAAGGTAATTATTATATGCACTGGCAAAAATAGTTTGAGTTAGAAATAAATAAGGATTTAAATTAAAATAACATTGCTTTGAAATATTATCAAGTCGATGAAAAAAGTATATACCTTTAACCACAGTATTTCTGTTTGTGTAGATAATTCCTTCAAAATAGAATATTAACATCATTTATAAAGCTGATTCAGATAATTTTTAAGAATATTATAAAATAGAGTTTTTTAGAACACTTTAATTTCAGCAAACAGGATAGATTCTGGATGCATTATTTTTACTTAATATAAAATCAGTTTTTATGCTCAAATTCGAAATAAATACATACTATATAAAGCAACAACCTGTAATGTTATACTTATTTTGTAACAGGAAAAAAATTATGAAAATTACGTAATTTTTTGGTAAGCTATGAGACTACCCCGTAAGGGTATAAATAGAATTAAAACCCTAATTAATTAACATTGTCATTGCTCTTCCTTTATTTTCTTTATAAAACTGCTATTCAAGGCTTTCTATCTATAATAAAAAGTAAGAAAAAGTTTTGCATTGTTTCAACATTTAAATTACAGCGTGAAATCCAAAACTTCTATTCTACTAATTAAATATCTTACTGGTTTTATTATAAATCTTTTGTGAACCACAAAAAGCAGTTTTCACCACCGCACAAGCTACAAATTCTCAAAAGGTTTTAATATTTTTCTAAAAAATGAAGGATTAAAAAATCATAATAATTAAGTAGAGATTGATGTCATCTGAATGCAAACGATGAAACTTCTAAAAGAACTGGATTAGCCGCCATCGAAGAGACCCTGTGAACGTGACATGGTTCACAACATTAAACTTGTTCTCTCCATTGAAGCTGGAAAAAGATTCTAAAGTGTTTGGCTTTTCAAAATCTTGCAGACTATAAGACTCCTTAGCTGCTGACACATTCTTGTTTATGAAATTTCGTAGAAATTAATCCAATATTTGCCATAAATCTTGATTCCGCAGGTGTTTATTTGAAACGTCGGACATCTGTCGGGAATACCGCGGTGGTAAATACCAGAACCATAAATTTGTCTACGGTTTGTTCTGGTTTTCGGTGCAATAAACCTTTCATGACCTTTATGCTGATGTCTGACTTGCAACACCTCGGGGCAGCGTGGATGTTCGGAGGAAATTACCTGGCTGCATGAATTATTTCCCTCTTACGTAAAGTGCTAATAAAAATAGGGAAAGCGGTGAAGAACTCGTGACCCTACGAAAATGTCTCTATCGTATTTGCTTTATTTTGTAGCTCCTCTTCCTTTCTGATGGGCAAGGCTGTTTGCTAACGAAGATGTGTGTTTGCCGCAAAATTGTCGAATCGCCAACGATTTCAGCGGTTTCGTAACAGATGCAGGTAAGCTGCGGCCACACTAGACCGAGGAGGAACACTCGTTGACGGCCAATGTTGGTACAGATTTATTCAAATCCAGCCAAGCTAAAGAAGTATAAAGAGGTAAGAAATTGCAAACAGATACGAAGTGCAGGTTTAAGGCGTGTTTGCACGACCTGGCTGTAACTTAACCACTTTAATTGTCTGAAAATGAACTCAATTTGGATTCAATAATACCTGTGCTTATGAAGACAATTAAGCCAGTCAATTCGGGAAGATTAGTGGCAAGTGATTTGGCATGGTTGGCATAAGGTCTGCATTGCGAGACGAATCGTGCCTGACCTCGTGGTTTATACGAGCGATCTATGCGCGTAAAGTTATCCAATATTTAATGCACTATTAATCCAGTTCTCCACATAAATACACTATCAAAATGCTACTCATAAGGTAGAGCAAAAGGTCACTCAGTAAAATATCGAAAACGCTACTGATTTCGTTTCGCGAAAAAGCCGCCGAGAGGAGTCAAAGTGGAGCGGCGGCCATCAACCGCTCCGCAGCCATTATATCAAACCAAAATGGTCATTAACACCCAATTCTTTCCCACTAAACGCGATAATTTAAATCGCATAAATGTCGGGAGGTCTGAGAGCAGGAAATGTTCGCCGCCATAATATTCGCCATAATCCTGAACAATGCAGAGCGGGTCATAAAAATCAGCAGCAGGTTTGTGAGCGTTCTGCAGCAGAAAAGACCTGGTCGAACAAAAGACTGCATGGCCATCAGGGGCGATTGTTGGATTAGATGCGGATGCTGAATTTTTCCCGGCATCTAAATATTGCGGCAAAGGTCTTTCCACTCGCCCCTCTGAAGGAGTACCAAAAAAATGACAGTAACCGTGTTTCTACCTTTTCTTAGTCACGTTATTACACCTTACTCCCAGGTCAATGAGGCAATCAAACCGACGCGGGTTCACCTGGATTTTGCTATTTTTTCATCCATCCTCCTTATTTCATATGCAAAAGGTGAACTGTTTGCGAGGCACCTCGCGCCATGATGGGTAAGTAATGCGTGAAAAATGACTATTTTAGCATTGAGCGTGAAACGTTCTCTTCTGGATTCGGATGAGTGAGCAGATTCTGTTGGCGTAGGTTAGGGACTCACTTCAAGCAAACTTTTTGCAGACTGCTTGTTTGTTTAATTAATGGTTGGCGGGTTAATGAATAATACCACTTGGACATGTCCATTATGTCTGAATGCATTAATTAATGGCGCTGCGCTTTAAATAGTTGACATTGAAATGTTGTTCTCAGTTCTAAGCTGACAGACAGATTGTAGCAAAATATAGTTACAAACAGAAAAGAAGGCATGAATAAGAATACGACCTACTCTACATATATAAAGTATTATGTTCTTAAACATTATTTTGTATTCATTTGTATTCATTTTTTGTAGATCTCTCAATTTTTCAGATATCTCCTAGTTATCTAAATGTTGAGTTGTCTATTTGGTGCAATAGGGCTAATATACAAGTTTGTTGTTCTACGATTTTTACTTCATATACTATACTATGTACGATTCCAAAAATATCTATCATACATTACCAATCATATGTAACACAGTGTAACATGATGTTTTGGTCGCCAAGGTGTTTGCCGCTAGTATTTGAACATATTTCATAATTGATGAATAGTAGGAGAATCTCCACTAAAAGGTAACACCTCTCTAGAGGCATAAAAAAAGCATTACTTTGATAACTTATTTTGGGAAGATGGGAAAAGAAATCGGTTTGATTTTTTCAGAGATTTTTTATTCAATTTTGGCTGTAGAGCCATTCTTGCAGCACGCCTTTTTCTGACAGACCCAAATGGGCGGACGCGTACCTCGGGAACCATAGCACCTAGAACATAAAAGTAAATGTTTTCTTAAACTACAGATCAAAAACTAGCGAAGTATATACGATTTTTTTTAACATGATTTTTGCAAAAATGGCACGAGTTTGAAAAAAAGTTCGATTTTGCGTAAAAAAATCAACACTAAATCGTCTGTAAACAAAAAGTTGTTGATCAATCAAAAAGTGGATATGTACTTCGCTAGCTAATCCGATTGTGAAGTTACAGACAAATTTTCAAACCAATCCATCGAGCGATTTTTGAGCAGCATGTCCGCCCGATTTTGAGGAAGTAATTTCAAGATCAACGTGTTAAAAGTTTTATAAGCGCTAAACTTAATGCAAGAATTAAAGGATTCATAGTAGTGTGACTTTTTGAACTGTTAACATTTTGCTTGCAGTATATGTACATTCAAATAAGTATATCGACGTAAATATTGGTAAAAAGTGCGACCCATTATCCACTTTTGTTAAATATTTATTCATAATTTAAATTAAAACATATGATAATATTATTAAATATAATTTCTTTCATTAAAATATTACATTTAGAATGCAAAGTGCTTTTCCAAATTATTTATTTTAATTATTTTGAGCATTCCTCTACTTTAAAATTTTATGTTCACATTCTGTTTGAAATTGCTTGTTTTCAATAAATTGCTTGACCAGACATTGAAAATTTAGTGGTAGTGACGCATATTTAGAACCACAATTTTATTTATGTGAACGTCAGTACTGCTTAACACATTTAATCTAGCCTCTCTTTCTAGTATTCAAATAATTTACTATTATACTTTCTTCAGAAAATATAAAAAAATTTGATTTTGCGACTGGTTTTTCCTCTAAATAAGAATTTTTGTCAAGGAACTATTACGAAACCGGGGATTTGGTTCTAATGATATTGCATTATTAACTATCTAAATCTTTTAGATCTTGGGTCAGCGTAACTTAAACAAGGTATAATTTTGAATATGAGCCCACCCATTTTTTTAACAGAAACCTAAGTAGCTAATTTTCCAGATTAACACATAATGTATTTATACACCAAATGAGTTTCCTTTATATTCAAATGACACAGAAAACAATTTACATAGCGTAATCGCTAAATTAAATCGATTCTATATTAAATTAATAGATATAATTAAACCGCCGATTTAGTCAGTGCGTAAACCAAAAAGAAATATTTTACTAGTCAATGAAAGCGACGGAGGGTTTTTCTTTAAAAATTATTTTTATGTCTTTAGAGTTTTATAGTATTTTGAAAGTTTTTTAGTTGTTCTTGTTTTAGTCAGAGAATGTAGCAGGTTCTAAATGAATTCAGAATTTAATTTAAGTAAACTTATTCACAATTTAAATAACAAAAGTTATTTTAAAAATAAAACTGAATAAAAAATTGCATATAAAAGATTTTGGTGGCAGAAACCAACTTTTACAACAAGAAATAATAATCGAATTCTGCTTTAATTTTATAAATTTAAATTAAAGTTTTATATACATCAGGCATGAAATACATTATAGCTATTGTATTTATAGCTAACAGTTCTAATTATTCAACTGGGCAAGATATGCTTTTTTTGTGAAATTGCAAAATAATATTAATTCTTTCCTGAAAGAGTAACAATCAAACTTTTGTTGTGTACTCATAATTTATTTTTCTCCGATTTTACTCAAAAAATTATACTTAATATAAAAGTTGCTTTTTGTTCCCATCCCTAATCATTTTTAATTTGAAAAGCTTAAAAGTAGTGCTAAGCTTAAAATTCGGTATTTTTAAGGTTCATAACCAGGTAACTTTTCATACAAACTACGTTTACGAAATCGATGAGTTTCAGGCGTAAAAATATGTTACTTATTTTAATGGTTTTGAATATCTGAGTTAGCTTTCGCTATAATGCGAAAAAGATTATCTAAATATTACATTATTTGATGGGTTTCGATATTCAATGAATGCTTTTGAGTTTCACTTGAGTTCCTGTAATTAGACACTATTACTAACTATTGCGCTCAGTGAAATGTCACCCACTTAATGTACGTATGAATGTGAATATTTCTTAAATATTATTAATGAATTATTAGTGCAAGTGTAAGTTTTAGAAAAAAACTTGTCTTTTTGACATAAATGCTTCTATATTATAGACGACAGTAATATTAATATTGTTGTATTTATATTATAATATAATACATAAAAAAGTGGCATTATCTACTTAGAAGGACACTTATAATTTATCCATATAATATTTATCAGCATTTGTGTTTCATTACTTTTAATAAGTACATATATGATAAGTGATTTTTCGTAGCAGAAGTAATATACAAAAAAATGCAGCATACAAAAATAAAAATTCATATCTCACGGAAAAATTTAACACGAAAATAATAGTGGATGTGCAATAAAGGTAAGGTTTGCATCATGACTAATTTCTGATAAGATTTTCCTCGGTGAATAATTTATGAAACATAAATTTTCCTTGAAGCTTCTAGTGAGTACTAGATATTTTCCGCATGTGAACGCCCACTCTATTGTTTATAATTTACAAGCACCAATATATACAAATTTACTGAAAATGTTTTTTACTTGTGTCTAAAGGCAGGCGCGTACTGTGAGTACTTGTCGTTCGAATGCCTCCACCTAAAATCTGTGCGCTTACTCTGAGATTTTCATTGACGCCCGCAACGAATTTTTCCGCTTATAAATTTTGATTCTTTTTGAGGGCGTTCGATTCCAAAATGGACTAAAAAACTTATTAAAATTAACTGTCTGTCCGTGCGGACTTTGTAAGCAGTTTCAAGATCAAAAAAATTTATGGAGTCTAAATAAAGATACGAAAGATTAACAAAAAAAAAAAAAAATTCAAAAACAAACAAATTATATTATAACAAATTTTAAAAAATTTGACCGCCAATTACTGGATAAAGTTTAGTGAATGCACGGGAAGAAATTTAGAGCTAAATTATTTGTGAGTGTGTTTCATGTATGCATATGAGTGAAAATAGAATGAAATGCTCGTTTCTAGTATTTAACACTAGAACTACAAGCACTCAAACGTGTAATTTCACTCAGTTTTTGCCCTTTTAATATAATGTACCTCTAAATTTGGATTAACAATAATAAATTAAAGACGATTTCTGAATACATATGATGTAATCATGAATCTAAGTATATTGTTGGGTTGGCATAAATCTTAACCTATAACTTTAAAAATTATAAATCACTCATTCCTCAATAACGCTTACCTATATTTCGGCAATCCGACTCATAACAATTTCATTTTCAAGACAACGTTCATGACAATAACTCCTGCCCATTGGCGTTATAAATGGCAACCTTCATTTTAATGGTAGAAAGCTCATGCTCATAATAGCATTAATGGGATCAAGCACTAGTCTTCAAATCATTGATGACGTCATTCTGTATTCAAAAGCAAAGGTGCGGCTTTAATTTAGTTTGGTTGCATACTTTTAGGAAATCATAAAGTTAAAAGTGGTCTAATTTTTTATTTAAAAAGGCTTTAAAATGACAATTTATCAATTTGTCGAATTATAAATTATTTTAAATGTAAGTAACCTACAGATAAGACACTTTTCGTGACGTATAAACTTGCTAAGCAGGAATATTTTAAACTCATTTTTAAATCTGCAGTAGTTGCACGCCCTAAAAAGAAACGTAATTGTACATGTGGATTAAATTTGTGTGCCACTTTAAAACTATCAAAAAGAAGATCGCATATAGAAAAGGTTTATGTCTTAACTTTAGTATTGTTTATAAAATATAATCAAGAAAAAGTACATGTTCATATGTAAATATTCATCGCGACAATAAGGAGGCTTAGAAGTTTCTTTTGGAAAAATTTATAAAACGAGTTTATTATCATGAAACCTTAAATAAATATTTTTTAAATATATTTATATTTAGGTACTCATCCTAACGTGTATTTGAAAAATTATCAACTTCAATCCTATGGGATTAGAAATAGTTTACTTGGAAGAAAGCTCAATTAGTCGCGGATGAAATCTCCGCAAAAATGGTTGTTATAAATATTATAGTAAATACATAAAATCTCAAAATAGTAATTTTATGGTAAATTGCTTGCAACATTTCCAATGTTAACAAATATTTCAGTCAATGCAGCTACTTCGATGTTTGGTTGACTTTGATTAAAAAACATATTGGTTCAAGCGAAACAATGTATATGAAGATATCTACAAACATATTTTTTTAATTCGAAAATAATTTTTAATGTATTACTTATCCCAACAATTTCGTAACAGAATGAAATAATAAGCATATGTTATATAAATTTCTATAAATAACTGAAATGCATGTAGCGTATTAAAGTGTATGATATTTGAGAGGATTTTAGTTCAATTAATTAATTTTGGTTCTATATAAGCGACAAACATGTTTTGCATTTAACGAATTTGAGTGGTTTCATATTAAGTAACCACTGATCTCGAATCGCTGCAGACATATCAACTCGAAAGTTTGTTTGTTTGTTTGTTTGGATGTTTGTGGCTTGCCAAACTTGAGCATTATAGAAGTAAATATTTATTTTAGTAGTAGATTTATGATACACTGGGGAAGAAAACCTGGTTATAAAAATTGTTTAGGGAAGTGAAAAAATTACGTATGAAAATATTTTAATTTATTTATTTCGTTTATTACCACAGTTATTCTACATTAAAAAGCGTATCGATCTGCAAACTCACTTGTGTGACCCCAAGTCACACTGAAGGACTTGCAAACATGTTTAACTAATCAAAAGAACGATTTAAAACTGGAAGGGAATGTTAGGGATTGGATATTGATATCCACCTGTTGGCTGTGGTGGTAGGTAGTTCCTTGGAAGTTCAGTCGGAGGTAGAAAAGGTATGGACGGCGTGGGGTAGTGGTACCCTTTGCTTGGTGGTGGTGGTGGTGGTGGCAGTGTTGGTGTTGGGAATGGCTTTCTGGGTTTCGGGTAATCGTATCCCTTTGTTGGGGGCAAGTAATCGATTTTTGGTGGAGTAGGAGGTGGTGGGGGACGGCGAGTTGTTGTTGGTGGAGGTGGGTTGAAGGGGATCCTTGGTTTGGGATAATCGTATCCTTTACTTGGTGGCAAGTAAGTTGTCCCTATTGTTGGTGGAGGTGTTGGACGTCGTGTTGTTGTAGTTGGTGGTGGGAATGGCACTTTTGGTTTAGGATAAGCATAACCACGAGTAGGCGGAATATATGATGTTGGTGGTGACGGAGGTGGTGGAGGTATTCTAATTATTGGTGGTTGTGGAGGTGGTGGAAATGGAATTGGTGGCTTAGGGTAGTCATATCCTTTCTTAGGTGGAATGTAGGCTTTCCTTACTGTTGGTGGAGGTGGTGGAGGTCTGGTAGTTGGTGGTAGGTAGGTTGGCGTCGGTGGTGGTGGTGGTCTAGTTGTAGGGGGTATATATGTTGGTGGTGGTGGTGGAGGGGGGATTTTTCTTGTGGTTGGAGGAAGATATGTAGTTGGTGGCGGAGGTGGCCTTCTTGTTGTTGGTGGAAGATAAGTAGTTGGTGGCGGTGGTGGCCTCCTGGTTGTTGGTGGCAAATATGTTGATGGTGGGGGTGGTGGTGGTGGTGGCCTCCTTGTTGTTGGCGGCAAATATGTTGATGGCGGGGCTGGTGGTGGTGGAGGCCTTCTAGTTGTTGGTGGGAGATATGTTGATGGCGGTGTTGGTGGCCGGAATGTTGTTGTTGGCAGTGGGAAAGACTTTGATGGCTTTTCGTAAAAGTATCCTTTGGCTGGCGGAAGATAATCAATTTTTGGTGGAGGAGGCGGAGGAGGCAATCTTGTTGGAGGAGGAAGTGTAAACGATTTCTCCGGTTTTGGATACTGGTATCCTCCTGATGGCGGTAAGTAGTTATTTTCTGGCTCTTCGTAGTAATACTGTGGCACCGCAAGTGCTACAGCAAGCGAAGACAGCAAGATGAGAAGTTTCTAGAAAAAAATAAATATAAATATGAATTCGTTAGAAACATTCTGATTGTAGAGTATGTTATTTTTGCTGCAAATTGTTATATATTACTAATCATTCAATGTCTCACTTTATCTACTACCTGATTTATACTAACGAAAGAGCTCGAATTAATTACAATCTTAAATATATACATTGTCTTATTAAAAGTATCCTCTGATATTAAATAAAAAGCTATAATACCATTGTTTTAATTATCTTTTGTTAGTAAATTATGCCTAATTTGATCTGCATTCCTAAGACTGATCTAAAAAACTGCATAGCATTTATAAATGTACGAATTAATTTAAAGAATATTCACCGCTTTTAGCCAGATCTATATATACGGCCTTGATAAACTAGTTTAATTACCTATCACTTCATATGTTGTCTTACTAATTGTAAAACAAATTTCTGGTTTTGAAAATTAAAAGCACTAAATTGGTTTATGAGCTTAAAAACTAGCAAATTGAATATATTCTAGGGTTTTTTTTTCCGGCTATTAGTTACCAAATTTCCATAACACCGAAATTGTGATTTATGGTTTCTGTTCACGAAAACTAATCGACATTTTTATTCAAATCAATCAGCTTGTGCGTTTTATGTGCTTGTTTTACCCATAACTTTGACTATTGTCACTGATACCCGGATGTAGCTATAAGTTTTATTTTTTTAAGAGACTACTTTATTTTATTTTGAGCTTCATGTATTTTTTAAATATTTACGCATGAACAATAAATGATATTGCTTCTTTGAATAATTTGTTGATATATATTCGACAAGAATTTACTATTGTGGTTACATAATATATTTTTGGATATTAAAGCTTGTACAAGTTTTCTGTTAGCTCATTTACTAAAGCTAGAATTTGTGTTACCTATCTGGTTATTATATATTTTATAATAAAGCAAAAAAAAACCACCCGCTTTACAACAAATTAAAATTAAATTAAATTATTTTCAGTATTCTATTTAAAAGTTGGGTAACTATACTTAAATACTTATATAAATTTCATGAAGTACAGAGTAATTTATAAATACGTGCCTTGTGAAATGTGTATACTGTATAAAAATTACTATGCATCTGACCCCAATTAGATTATTATTTACTATACTCGAATTTTTCCTTGCATTACAATATATGAGTAAGCGAAATTTATAATTTTATGAGCAAAATATTGAATTGCGTTGCCTTTGATCCAAAAAACTAGTCCAAAAAATTTGTTGCTGGGATAATTAGAAAATCTATATTGATAATTAAAAGACCCTTTCGAGTGAGTCTTAAAATGAAAGTACATAGAGTAGAGTAATTTTCAAAGGCCTTTGATCTGAGATATCTACATACATTTATTGAAGTTGAACTACATCAACAATTTCTAAATATGCCTTAGTTGAATTTTGTGCACCTTATAATTATGAGATGTCATGGTAAAGGATAATTATTTGTGGGATCATTTGAAGATACATTTAACAAAGTGAAATCTTCAAAACAAAAATAAATTTTGATTGAATTAATTTTCCAGTAAATCTCTATTACAATAAAATAATTTTAGTCTTCATTTCGTATTATTGTAGATAAATTTTATTAAAAGTGTCAAAACCATAGGGTGTTTAAAACAATAAATATATCTTTCACATCAGCCAGCTACCCTTGCTGTTTTATGGACGCTCATAATTAAGATCAATAAAATATAGAGAACTACATGTTCATGATTTCTTGACCATCAAATAATCCATTCTAAAAGCCTTGCGAAATATTATATTTCGCTATTAAAGCACCCATAAACCGTCCCAAAACGAAAGACTTAAGCGACGAACTTATTATATTTCCAAAGTGTTAGAGTTTGCTAGGAGCTTTAAATAAACTAGATTTGTTAATTTATCGAATTCGCAATTGCGCATGTCCCAATTGGGCCAGGTAATACAGAGCCACTAAAATAATATAATTTATTGCACTGCGTCTACCTGCAGTGTATGGGCGAATATCCCATTTTAAAAAACCGGTGCCGTGACCTTCAAAACTCGAGTTAATACTCTTTAAGCAAAAATACATTCGGCCTGCCGCTGAACAATATCATTTTCATTGAGCTTCCAAGTATCCACTTTCATAACACCGAGGATTTCATAAATATAATCGCCATGACTGACAGTATGGGGTTATCACAATCAATGGTATCGACGCAAAAAGCAAACTTCTTCACGCACTGCACCTAGCAGCGATTATAGAAATAAAAAAAACTAGAAATCTTCACATCTCGGCCCATTTGGATCTTTTTGTCCATCATTCAATCAATCGCTCTAAAACAAACAATGCGTGGGTGCAAAACCAACAACGCGTGCGCAATTGCAACAGAGTTGAAAACCAAAAAATTCAGCATATCACTATTGGCGATTGTACCCATAGTTTAAACCACTTGCACTAGGCTATTGTCCCAAGGAGCACTGTCTTAAAATCACTTGTCCTGTTTTTAATGTTTGTCCTTGACTATTCGACACTTACCATCTTGAACACTTCTCTGTGTCACTTGATCCAAGGAGCAAACACTGAATCCTCACAAGGCAGGTCCTCAATATCTTTCTCCTTTTCCGAGCGACCGAATCCGAATAGCAAATAATACAAAATACTATCAGATGGCCTTTGACAGTGGTATTTATACGAAAATCATGTGGTGTCAGTGTGCGGTGGCGGCCAGTACTGTGCCCGCGTGCGGCAGGTGGTCATCCCAACGATGGCGGTCTACAGTGCGAATCTTCAAGACTGGCCGGTCGATTCGCGTAATTAATGTCGTCTCCGTCTCGTTTCATTACAATATACATTTTTGGCGGCCGATCGCACTCCTTGCGGATGAGAAGTCGAGACATTCCATCAGTATGATGTTATGTAGCTTTTCAGGCCCAGGGTACTTGCTTTTAATTTCCTTCAAAATTTCACGAGATCACCACTCGATTACTAACCTCGCACCGCTGGACTGGTTTATGCGGATGAATCAGGTGTGGTCTCAATGAAATTGCCCTGGCGAAATCAGTCATTAGCATAACCATCCGAGGAGGATCTATTTGAGCATGCCTGAAGTAAAACCTCAGAACCTTTTACATTCGGGGTTACCCCAAGGTCAAGTGCTGGACTTTTGTCACATCCGATTCAGTCCGACTGGAGGAGATTTAAAGAAGATTATCGTCGTCTCGACAATGTCACAGAAAATTGGATCCACTTGAGATTAAAAGCATTTGGCGATCAATCAAAGTTACGAGACTATTTAATGGTTGCCACCCACACTGGGTAACACAAAATTTAGTGACATGAGAACCAATTCGATGCGACAGTGCAATATTATTAATCACCTTTAGGCCGAGGAAGAGGAATGCATTGTGACCAAAATTTATTAGTGCTTAGTTTGTTTTTAATTTCCTTAACAAACAGACATTTATTTTGGCCCAAACTGTGCTCCCAGGCGGTCTGTCCATGCATCCCCTCAACACCTAACACGGATGTGATTCTAATTCAAAGTAGAACGCTGCATGCTCCTCGAATGCACTCAGAATCGCTAACAAAATTACAGTATATCAGTTGGAAGAATCGTTGTCATGCTTGGACAGATGCCAACAAAGAGATGATGAGCTTGTAACATCTTTTAGTGGTCGATCGTTACTGCTTACATAACGCGGACAAATTCTTGAGTGATGAAAAGTTGTAATTGGAAGAAAACAAAACCTTAATGCTGATGGTAGCATATTGGTTGGTACATTTCCGTAAGCGCTAAGCTGAAATTAACCAAAGAATTTAAGAAATGCTCAGATCTTCACGATTGTACAATACTCAATTACTGTTCCGGTGGTACTGTATTACTGTCACTAGGATCTGAAACAAAGCTAGTATATGAGGAAAGAAATTCTAATTACATACCTTTGACCTTGCAATATTACTCGGTTTTTTCTTCGGGATGCTCTTTCTTGGTAATTGTCTTAACCTAAGCACAATTTCATAACAATTTAGAAGTGTTCATCAAGAACAAGAACTGCAAACGAGTGGTTAATAATGACCTTACGTTACCTTACCTACTTCTTTTCGCTATGTTTATTTTTAAGAGAGGTTTTTACGTTAGATTTGAACATATAGGAAATCTTGAGGTTTTTTTAATGTGCAATAAGATTAGGATCACTGTTATTTCTTAAATTCTTTTTAAATGTATAACGAGTTCCCCCTTAATTATATTAGTATAAATGTAAATTTTAAAATAGAACTCGATTGAATTGAATTTTGTTCAAATGATGGTTGCAATTTCTCATTTGAATAATATGTTTTTCGTTTTGATTTTTTTAAAATATGTTCATATTTTGGAACTTTGTATACGCTAAATACATACATATACCTACCTATGTATATGTAGTTAACCTTCATACCGATAAATATACTTTTAATGAAGAGTTTCTAGTTTACAGTCTTAAGTAAAAATGTTGAAATCAAATTCCATAAAATAAGGGAGAACCATTTTTCGTTGGCACATATGCACGCTAAGGAGGCATAGACTCATCCAAACCTAGCCCATTTAGCGCAAAAAATTTCGGCCACAAATTTTTTATGAAACGCCTAAAATTTTACAAACAGCTAATGTATAGAATGATCTGCAAGCGAAACTTAAGGTTCTCTTGAGGAAACATAACATTGACTAGTAGCATATCAACAGAAAATTAAAATCAATTATAGCAGCAACAAATTTAGCGACATAACTTAAATGCTAATAGTAGAACATCTATTTCTATAAAGTACTTTTTTTAGTTTTAACCGCCAAATGCATATAAATAATATCTAATCGGGGATCTGTTTCATTTCCTTGACCCATTTTAAGTAATTAATCTGAATTTTTGGCACCGGATGTGCTCAGAACAGAAATAAAATTATGACATAGTTTCAAATCTTAGTGGTTGTTTGAAAAAAACTTCAACAACGAAAGTTCGAGTTAAGTTTAACAGTGAACCTGGTGACAATTTTATAACCACAACTTTGCACCATTAACGACTTGAAAAGTAATATAGTACGCTGAAGTAACATGTTTTCTGACTAGGTATAATGGACTTTATCCTGTCAAACAGAAAAACTATGAATGAAATTTAATTCAGAGAGGCGTTATTTTATTTCGGAACTGTCGTTTAATTTGAATAAAAATAAATCGCACCGATTGTATTATTGGAATTGTCTAACTTGTTTTTCTAAAAGAGTTATAGGTTCTTTAGCAACTTGTGTCAGCTACTAAATGAATAATAGCAATCATGATCAAATTAATGCCAAATAAAAACTCTTAAAAACGAAACATGACCATAAAAAAGTCAATCCTCCTTCTGAGAAATTGCATACACAATAAATAACCAGTTTCAAAATCGATCAGAGTTTTAGAAGAGGTAATTTTTCAAAATTAGCTTAAAAATGGCTCAATCAAATTGCAGCCTGCGCTTGGCCCCTAATCCAAAAGTGAGCTATTCACGGAAGTTCTTTGAACCGAAATGTTGCAAGCCAGGTCTGCTTGACGGTCGGTCGACGTGTGGACTGTGGTTACGGTCGCATCAATCATCGCGCTCCATCGCACCTCGCCACGCTGGCTAATTAATAACCCGCGAAGCGCCACATCGCGAGCTCATTGGCACGGGGGTTAGTTAGTCAGCGGGTTTCCTTTGTTACCTGACCCATAAACAAATAATTTCCGCCGGGAGGTCAAGACCTCCGGCTGGAACTGAATTGAAGTGGAGAATTTTGCCGGCCGAAAAATCCTAAATAATACGAATTCACCTTCTGATTGACCGTTTGTATGGGAGATAAAAATTTAAAGACTTCTTGGTCGTGGCACATCCGCGCCGCCAACTCCGAAAATTGAGCAACAACCCTTTTTGCGGCTTTTATGGGTGCTGCCTAAAGAGCGTTTCAATGGTACATTTAAATCCGCTTGAGTGCAATTTTAATTACGGACATCCACCATACGACTGTAAGATTCTTCTGCCGCTCATAAAAAATATGGCTTTGGCATCGCGCATTCATTGCTGCGTCCGTTTAAGTGAAGTTGGCCTTGCCACGGTGCTTTTGTCCAAAATATTTCTGTTATAAAAGCGAAGCTCTCCAAAAAAGTGCTTAATTGATTCTTTTCGTTTTTTTCCTAATCTACATAACTTTATCATATTATTTACGTATGCAAATCTCCTGCGGGGGTGTTTAAGAATTTTTTACTTTGGACACTAGAAGCCGAAGAATAAAACAGGTGTTTCCTCGTGAAATGCTTGATCAATCGAAGTTTAATATAATTTAGGCTCTAAGTCAGAATAGATGAAATAATGTACTGCGCAACAATCTCAAGGACGCTCAAATTCTAAGTGCACACTTCAACTGTCACAATTTTAATGATTAACTATGAATATTATGATTGCAGGAGATTCTCATAAAATTTATTTTATATGAAATGGTTTTAAATAAATTATTTATAAAAATTTCAATTCTAAATACATTTTGAGAAACGAAATCGAAAGCAGTCTAAACATCTACTTTTTGTATAAATGGGACTAAAACTGTGCAGCAATTCGAAACAACAAACTTTTATGATTAATACTTTATAAAAGCAGTCAAAGAAAATAACTTTTGGTTTTACTTTAAACCGCAATTCTAATAGTTAAATGTAAACGTATATCTATTAAGCAATACATTTTTAAATTATGAATACTTTGAAATACTGAAAATTCCAAATCTAGAATTTATTTGCTTTAAATAGATATTACAAGACAACGATATTCGTTTTTGAACACATCTTATAATTAATAATATAAAAAATACACTTTATCTTTTTACTTTAAAAATAATTTAAAAAGATCCTTATAGATTTGTATCGTTATCTATGTTTTTTTATGACATATGCGTAAAGAATTTTACATACCTATTTTCGATCCTATACCCTAAAGTTTTGAAAAAAAGTAATTCTCCCCAAATTTGAGATTCTCAGGTAAAATCTGTGAAAAACACAAAAAGAGATTAGTGTTCAGTAAAACCAAATTTTTTTAGTCAATTTTCAACCACTTTTCACTCATTTCTTCAGGGTGCAAAGAAGGGTATGAGTGGGCCAGACAGTTAAAAAAATTCTTATTAATATTCTTTTGATTTTTATTCTGTAAGTCTTAAAATGTATAAAATGTTCCAATTCTATAATAATGATAGTCACAATAATATTTAAATAAATATATTCCAACTACTGCACTTACGAATTTATTTCCTGATGCATTTTTGATATATTTAGTAGGTTTGTAGAATTCCCAACAAAATTCTGCTACGAAAATTTTTTGAAAGCTTCATTTAAATCCGTTATTCAATTTTTAGCAAAAATAATCACAGCTTACGCCGCACGTTCACAGTTTTGATTCCAGTAGTCCGAAATTTTGAGAACGTTACTTTTGGATCTTATATTACATGTACCTTTACCTTAATATTTATTCTGGTGAATGAGATGGATTTTGGTTTACGGAAAAATCGTTCCTTTATTTTTCAGAAATTGCCTCAATTTTTTACAAAAATATTATGGACGTCTATATTGAAAAATAAAAATTAAAAATCGTTTTCTATATTGGATAAATAGCCCGAATCAAAGTAGGTTCAAAAGATTTGCTAACAATACGAAATTTGCTCAGAGCGGGTTGGCAGGGCGTTTTATCTGACAATTTCTAAATCAAATCAGTCACTAAAATAACATAAAAAAAATGCCCAGTCGTTTACGGATGCGAGACTTATAGTTTATAAATTATGATTCATTTACAGACAGGACACTAAATAATGACAACTAAATTATTATACTTTAGGAATTGTGAGCAGGTTCTACTCGTCACCTCACGTGTTTGCGCTGTTGGTTGTCGTAAATCATTCAAGAATACTCGTGCGCACGCGCTTAAAATTTAAAAGTACTGATCTGATTATTTTTAGATACGTGCTTTGTTTTAATGTATTCAGCTAATACAAAGTAAGAACATTTTTCTTGGCAATTAAGGAAATTTTTGTTTCTATTGGTTTTGCTAATAGTCAGAGGGAGACAAAATGTCTGAAGTTAAATATTAACTTACTAGATTGATTACTCTCGCCTGTTACCTGGCTACCTATTATTTTAATAAAATATTAATGCGAGTAACTACTGAAATATCCCAATATTTAATTTAATTTAAATAATTACTAGTGCGTACAATTATGGAAATTGATAAAACTCTCCGCCGATATTTTTTCATTTAACATCAATTAATTTCATGACAAACTGAAATTTGTGAACAGATGTAGGTAAACATGTGAGTATTTGGATAAATAGCATAGTATTTGTTTCTCAGTTTTTGGCTATGTTGTGCATCATAAATTTCAAGGCTATCATTATTTAAGGACTTGATGCTTCAACTTGAGATTTCCACAAAATACCCGCTTTGGAAAGGGATCTTTTTCCTCTTCTATATGAATTATACAAATAAATATTTTTTAGGAATACACACCACAATTTTATATTTTATTGACAGTAAATAAAGAAGTAATAATTATCATAGAGATAAAGATCATTCAGTACAATATTCTATTATATTGTAATTGTTGTCAGCGAATTTTGGGTGACCTGAGCTAATATTGCTTTGCGTTTTAAATTTTTACGTATGATGCAAAAAACATCAAACAAGTGATTTCTACTTTATTTCAAATCATTATGAGAACTATAATTATAACATATAACTACTATTATATTATTAGGTACCAACTGCGTAGTATTTTCTTCGCAATTTTATCCGCTTCTAAATATTATGGCAAGCAAGCATTTAGTTTTGAATTCGGGGCAATACTATAATATGTATTGTTTCATTATTCGTTTTGTACCTAGAGTGTTTAAGCTAAATTTCATAATATTTATAATTTGGTTTATTGATTCTGTAATTTTAATTATTACTATTTTTAACTGAAAATTCAGCTTCCACTATTTCTCTATGACTATTATTACATAAATCCTATTAATAAAGTATGTACATAAGTGAGAATATTCTGGTAATTAAATGAAATTGCAAAATCGTTTAAAACAAAAATCTTGGACTATATTTATGTGACTGTTAAGAGTGCTAAAGGAGGACACACATAAAATGAAAATAGATTGTTTGTGATACCAAGAGGCATGAAATCTTTACCACTAATAATTATAACAATTTAAAGTCTCTGACTCTGAGATCAGACGATCCATAGAAAACATAAATCTACAATCTAAGGTTCCCATATTTCATACCACTAAGAAAAAATTTAGATGTAATTAAAATAAGACTGGTATGAAATTAATAATATTTACTTATTGATGATTTTACAAACGCCCTTGTAAAATAGCTTGCTAGAGCCTATTGTAAAAACTAAAACAAGCAACGTCATCAAATCGAGCCTGAATATTTTACATCTTCGAGTTCATAGTTTTCGGCAAGTGAGTGTATTGAACCCGGATGCTCCGAATTATTTCCCGGATACCAAATGGCTATTAATTTAGTAATGCCAAGTGAAACAGATGAACTACAGATATTCTATGTCATTTGCTCCACGGGGCGGATTTTGGAAAAATAAAATACTCGGAATCGCCAGAAAATGTCAAGGTATACTATAGAAGTTTAAATTGAATGAAAGAGAAATATTTTTGTTTTATTTTTTAAACAGCAGTGGTTAACGAACAGAAAGAAAGTAACATAGCCTCTTTGTAACTTGATTTAATCGGAAATTTAAAGTTGTTTTAAAAATTAGAATTACATGGTTATTCAAGCGGGCAATTTATGTATTTTTATGTAAAACAACACTTCAAAATCAGCGTATACAATTTATGCACTTCAACACTTTACAAACTTTTTCTGTTCCAGAGGCTGTTGACCACGGTCGGCGCAACGAATTGCCAGAGATAAATTATCTAATTGTTGCAAAATTCTTTCAAGCTGAAATATTGGAGTTCAATGAATTCATAGAAATACAGACAGGTATGCTTTATGTTTTTTCCTCTGCAACGAAACTTGATTTGGCCCCATCAATTAATCACAATCCCGGTCATTTCTTCTGTCTTCAATACTCGTTGGCGATCTACACCTCCCGTGGCATCGTCGATTTAAAAGCAGTTCCGACTGTGATTAAAAGGAATACCTGTCGACATCGTTTACACTTTTCTCGTGTGTTGCTAAATCGACTTCCACTGATGCTGACCGGGGTCAGAGCAAGTTGCTAGACGGGGCCGCCGCCCCGCCGCCTTATGCCGCTTAATTATCAGAAGGCGAAAATCTTATCGCCGAGGAGCATCTTTCTCGCGGGCTCCAAGGTAGACCTGTAGAAATCCCACCCGTAAAACTGGTAAGTCCGGGACAGTTCCAAAAATGATCATAATTTATCTGGCCACAGTAAAATTTACTGATGCACTACACCACCTGGACCAAAAATTAAAGATGCTGTCTGAGCTCATCAGGTACTTCGAATGTCGCAGTTTGTTCAGGAATTTATTCTCGAGCATGGTAAAATAAGGGCATTAGTTTGGCTGACATATTTTAAACAATTATGTCACATCACCCAAACAGAAAATCAAGTTCTTATTCCACCCACGCCACACTTTCAAGTTCTATATTTCTTGCCTTCCGGATACTGTAAGCACGTCATTTGAGTTGGTGGAACTTAACAACTTTATTGCATGATCTGCATAATGAAAACATAACTCAAGGAAACAACCGATGTTTTATTTGGTCAATCAATTAGGCAGATTTTATTGTATACATATGTGCTCTTCTTAAGCGTGCTCTAAAAATATTTTTTCTGTTATTCTTAGAAATTAATATCAGATATTAAAAGACAATTTCGTTGCAAAGTCGTTTGGATTTTAAATACTAAAAATGTTAATTTCTGCAAACGAGAAGAATTAAATTTATTTAGGATTGGCTTTATATAACTAGTTTTAAAAATACTCCTGATGGAAACAATTTTATGACTTGCTTTTTTAATATGCTAAAATGTTATTCGTCTGAAGGTAAAAACGACAAGGAAAAAAACTCGCTCAGACAAACAAATTACGATAATATTGGTGATAAAAAATGCAAGAAGAACAGTGCCCTTTTACTTTGTGTTCTTTCTTGATATCGTTTACAATAAACATTTGTTTTTGAGTATATTTTAGGCATCTCATACAGAAAGTCGAAAATTCGTCATTTGTATATTAAGTGCTGTTATTAATAAGTAAGTTATGGGTGATAACTTTATATTGTGAGTAAAATCCTAAGATTCTATATACAAATCTACTACATACTAATATTTGTTTTAGTTCAGTTAATTAATTTTTAGAGGTACAAACAAATAATGTAATAATCTAATTATTTAATATTAGGTATGTCATTTATTCTTTTGGGTAGCATTTAAGAGGCTAAGAAAATTTTGTAGAAACTACTTTAAGTAGTTCATATTTCGAAATGGTTGACTAAAAATTATTCTCAAAAACATTGGGGCAAAATTAGTGTAATCGACTAAAGTAGCCTAAAATTGCGAAGCATACATCTACTGCACGTTCTTTGTATACTCATAAATTTAGTAATATCAAATTTGTTATAAAGTATGCTATACAGATTCAAGGATATTTGCAAAACTCCGGGTAATTTAAAGAATACAGCAAAAATAACACGAAATATATTCGACAATAAATTACAAATATAGTTAACGTGTAAGTCGAAAATATTAATATTTAATAAAGTATTTTCAAATTAGTATTATCTAGAAGTTAAAATCGCTAAATTAGTGTATGTGAACATTTTGTAAAATCCTTTCAATACTGTTCAAAGTTAATAATGTTAATGATAACTGGTAACTTCTAACAACACAGATTTTTTTCGAAAAATAAAGTGATAATATTTCGGTCAATGATTCTACTAATATCTTGTCTCGAACTTTAAATGTATAAGCGGGATAATTTATAGTAATAAATTAAGTTATGGCAAACCTTAAGAATCTATATAGGTAAGCCATCATAGGGTCACTTTCAAAATAAATTAATATTTAAAAAAGATAATATTATACATATATGTACTAGCTAAAGAATCTTATACGAATGTCAAAAAATAAATAAACGTTTGGGGACATTCGAAGGACACGATCAAATCAGTGGGCAAACTGGATGCAGAGTCAACAAATTATAAGCTTTGGGTCTTTCCAAAACATTCTGCTTTTAATGTAAAGAATTTCTACCTGTTTAAATTATAGAATCTTAATGTGAAAAGAACGATTCGTTAATGTGAATGCACAATGTTTAGAAAAAATAAAGCAATAAAATACATATACAAATTATAGACGATCGGAAAGCAACCATTGAACTTCATTTGATTTAAATCAAGGAAAATAACATACAAAGAGTGGCTAGGCGTAAATCACAAGAAGCCGTCAAATCTAATAGTCGTGACATAGGAGAACCACAATGAAATCTCAACTTCACGCCGAAGAGTGACACCATCTTTCTCTTCAAGCACGAGTTCAAACTTTCAATGCAAATCTGCGACATTGATGGATCATCGTCCAATCCACGATAAATTCACCTAACCCTACGTTAGCCACTGTAATTTTTTGTAGTAACAGCAGCATTTTACATAATTACATAAAGCAATTTAAAAACCCGGGAGCAACCTAAGCATATAATAATAACCAGGCAGCCTTCCGAAAACGATCTGGTTTTGAGATGATAATGCTCATGGAGTAATTAACTGACAAACGACCACACTGATCCAATTAAGAAGTAATTAATTCACGATTATTCACAACGCCCTGCCGCGAGCATTTCGTAAGTTGCGAAGAATGTAAAGTAGTTGCGCAATCACTCCCGTAAATTCTAGAGAAGCACGTTTACATTAACTCATAACGATTAGTGAGTGGATTTACGAGGCGGACTTTTAAGTCTTCTGTGAATTTCACTTCAAGAACCAACAGAGCGGATTCTGCCCCCAGAACAAAAACGAAGGTTGCATTGGGTTTCTAATAATGATCTGGTATTTCCATATTCAAGGCACTTGATGAAGCGGAAGTGTGTGATCTATAGCAGGTACAATGTGTATTAATTAGAAGTAGCACTTATGGGTCTCAATTTCTAATCAGAGTGTTACATAATGAGTAATGTATGGTTCAGATAAATGTCTCAAAATTTCACACTAATACTTTCCCTTATTTAATTGCCTGCTGATAATTCTAATACTTAAAATATAACTCGGCCTTATCCGGCATCCAAAATTAGGGTTCATCAAAACCTTGGAAGATTTTTCCTACCTCCAGTTTAAATACGATTATTTTTCGTTTAAAAAAAATCACAAATTTTGGATTCTGTTAAGAAAGACATCATCAGGACACGTCACATGGGGTATTTTAAAAGTCCTTACATTTAAAGTGGTAAAAGGATTCCTTATGGTGCGCGACTTCGTCCGTCTGTCAGTACTGGTTATTTCAGCGTCTACTTATGCTATCGACTTGAAATTTGGAATATTTCTAAATTATGCTTGCTCATATTTATTGCAAGTAGCAAGTTGACAACCAAAACCGTTAAGTCGTAGTTTAAATAATTTTTTAAAAATTTTGTTCATATGCCAAACATTTAATCAAAAGACTTATTAATTAATAACATATCATAAAAAAATATATTAAATCAATCAAAGCCTTAATTTGATATTTAAATCTACTAAAGTCATTAAATGCCAGATAATAGTTAGAAGAAAAAATAAATAAATATTTTTTGTTTTCAAAAAGGGATGGTTGTATCGTAATACTTTATATCATATCTATTGTACTGTATATATGGTACTTATATTATTTTATAGGTAGGTACATAAATCGACATCCAAAATGTTGTTTGAGTAAGTTTGGTTATGAAGACTCAAAGTCCTTTTTTTTATTTTAGTTTTGGTAATCATCTAGCAACATGTCCCTGACTTAACCTGTCCCGTATTTTGTTATGAACTATCAATAAAAGGAGTCGAACAAAAAAAAGTTTAATTTTATCTACGGAAAAAGGAAACAAGTTAATCTGGTTTTTAGTGGACTTCATCAGATATTGTCTGAATTATGTAAAATATTTTTTAAAATTAGGTCACGGATGAGGGGATGCGATTCAGCAACAAATAAATATTCACAAACTCCCTCATTGCAGGGATCAGCTTCTCAGTTTGAAATAAACTCAAATTGTAAAAAGACTAATTAAAAGGATACTTTTTAGTGATCCTTCTTTAGTAATATTGTTTCATGGCTGACGCATTCGAATAGAACGCCAAAATTAAGTGGCATATTTGCGTTCTAGGCAGAATATATTATTACTAAAATATTCGAACTGCCTCATAAGCCATAACAATCAACTTAAAAGAATTTATCATCTAAATGTTTAGAAAAACCAGTCGGACTCGGTCTTCATTTAATTAAATGCTCCATTGGCATTAAGATAAGGCTAAAACCAGAAGAATAGATCTCACACCAGCGCCAATAAAATGCGATTTACTAAAAGCGTTGAACTTTGAAGACTCTTTAATAAAGAAAACAAAACTGAAATTCGTCAGCGACAGATAATCGCTACTTTTAACCTTCAGACTCTGCGTTTTCTCTTCAACTCCATCAAAGGAAAAAATCCCAAACGGCCTCTTTAAAGTAAAGTACAAAATGGGTGAATTGATCGCTCATCTGCCAAATTAAGTGCATACTCGGGGCATATTCTCGAGAATAATTGTAGCCCTTTAAAAGAAAAAAATCGAAGGAAAACAAGTTCGTCACTTAAGTCTTTTGTTTCTCATCGACCAACCTTACAAGTGGATTTAGCACGTTTTAGCCCCTTTTAAATTATCTTTAAGAAATTCAAGAAAAATTTGTTTGAAAGCTCTACGTGACTTTTGATGAAAACCCAATCACGTTAATTCCCTTAAGTGTGATTGATGAATTAACCGAAGCACCATTTTAAGCATTCTGCAGCACCTCATGCGCTAAAATTGCCTTGCAGTTTGCAGGTACATTCTTAACTGTGTTTTGATTAAAGTCTCTGAGCAGTGATTACTTGAATAAAGGTAAGCCAATTACAGTAGCCAATTCGTGAAGCTTCCAAGGACATCTGTCGAAAGAGAAATTCGTAGGGTACTTGCTGAAAAGTTCAAAGACTTTCCAGTTTCAGGTTTCTTGTCAATTTTATAAAACCAGTTCTCTGGCGGATATTCCATACATGAGTTTATATTTAAAATAATAATTTTGGAAAACTACTTGTTCTCATTGTCACCCACATTGTAAATTATTGATAGATGAAAATATTCTTACTACTGAAGCGAAGGGCTAAGCATTCCTATGGGTTATATGGCAGATATTTTTAGGATATGGTTGTAATAATACTTAAAATTCAATCAGACATCATCCCACAAGCGCTATAATTAACAGAATTTATTGACATTCATTTCATTATTCGGTCATCAGTGAATATGTTATTCAATATTTTCAGTTTTCAAGGCCTAATTGATAAGTTGAATTACATAACTTGATAACACAATGACTAGTTTAAAATGCTTTAGTTTAAGATCCACTCAACTATAGAATTTTACACTAATATACTATGAAAGATACAAAGTTTTTTGTCAAACTGCAATATACAACTTCATTTAGTTAAACTTGAATAGGTGTGACTATTATGCGACTACTATAGGAATGTCACTCAACCCATAAAATTCTGCTACTTATTAGAAAACAGTATATTATTAGCATATTCAAAATTTCTACGAATTTAGTTATTCGCAAAAGCGTGCAAATAACACGTTTATAACGCATATCGACGCATTGTCAGTTAATTTCGGTAGTTTATTTCTATTGGTCGGTTTTGCGAAGTCGTTAAAACGGTTCCTGACAAAACAAACAAAGAACATAAATCAAATTAACGTCGAATTTCGTAAAACCAAACTAAGGAAAGTTTAATAGAACAAAATTCTGAAAACAAAGGGTACCTACAAGAATGCCCTTTCTCAAAGCAACAGCGTATGTAATTCTGAGAGAAACAATAAATTAATGCATAAAATTGTTAAAGAAGAAATGATATTAATAATACCACAATGCAATTTAATGCTCACTTATTGGGCCTAATAAAGCACTAGAAAGATTGCTAAACAAATCCGGTATTAAAACATTTCAAACCCCCTTAGGTCTCGTCTAATATCGACCTATGTACATAACAGTCTTGGGAAAAAAATTGGACACCATGAATTCCTCTGGTGCTAACTATATTGGACAAAAAAGTCTGTTTATTTTAACGAACTCAGCATCCCTCGTGGAATATCACAAGGCTGTTTTTTTGGGCCCATTTTGTAAGATATAATATGATATACATATGTATGTGAGGGGGATTTTCCAATAACCAAAAACTGTCTTTCTTCCATCAGTGCGGATAACACATCGATATTTTCACAATAATTTTAATTATATTGTATATATATTTTAAATCATTCCAATTTTTTACGAATCGTCATTAAAGCAGTATTGCAAGATTATCTTTCAAGTTCTACCACTGGGTTTTACTATTATAATTAATATATTTTCCCATTAATAATAACATACCTTTAGCTATACTTATCTGCGTTATTATTATTATTGATTAAGTAAATGCATAAATTGGCATTTTGTAAAGGATCAAGGTATTGTTAGTTCGCAGTCCTATCAGAGCATTTGATTGTAAAAATGAAATTCCTAAACTCGTCGTTTCATGGCCCCTTTAAATCCAACTCTATATAAAAGAATTAATGAAAAACTTTATAGTTCGTATACTAAATATATATAACCATTGTATTATATCAAAAATAATTCAATAACTCACAAGAATATAAATAACATAATTAAATAAGAGATGCATGTCAAGGAAAAATGATAAATTTTCGGTTATAGAAAAACTGTAGATAGGAGTTTCATTTAAAATTTAAGATATAATTCGTTCAATGTTATTTCGTTCGATGAAAGGTTTTTAATCAATTTTAGTATTAGAAAAATAATAAAAACACAGATTCAGCTTCCACAACTTTTTAATCTTTTTCTAACGCCGATAAATGTTACAGGTTACAAGAATTATAACTAAACAAAATAAAAAATGTCAAGAATACTATTCATATAATTTCACAAATTTCACTCATTAGCTTTGGTCACTTTTATTAAAGCATTTTATTTTAGCACCAATTTTTGTTATTTTGCACAGAATTTAGTAGTAGTGACTTCCATAGAGACCATAACCTCCATAGTAAGGATACCCTAGAATAACACAAAAATGATAAAAATTCTCACAGTGGCAAAAGCAGAATATTACCCAGTTTATAGTATCCTAAACCGCCATAATAGGGATATCCGCCATAGTAGCCTCCGTAGTAAGGGTAGTAACCGCCATAATATCCATATCCATAAGAAGAAGCTCCTTTCAAGTCTTCCTGTTCAGCTCCTTCAGCTAAATCATGGGTCCTTTCTAATTTAGCCTCTTCAGCTGGAATGGGCTTTGGTTGGGGTTCTGGTCTGGCAGCAGCTAGAGCTGCACAAACAGCAACAACTGCAGCAACCACAAGAATGTGCTTATTCATGGTGTTCGCACTCTGGTTATTTTCGCACCCGGTGTTATAGGAATAGAAGTAATCCGCGCTCGATTGATACTGCAATCGACTTTGCAATCCGAGTAGTACTCCTCGGTCGACTGCGGGAAGTCTTTATATATATTGAACCTTTTCAAGTACACAATTGTTCTCAGAGGGTGTTGCTTTCATGTTAGGTGCTGTTCTGCGCACAGAAGCGTTTTAGTTGAACGATTGCTAATTAATGGCCCAACAATGCCACCGTCCACAAAGAAACAATCATGGAAATTAGCAATTGAGTAATTTCAGGGTTTTCTTTTTCTCAGTGTCGCTAAATGCCTATCATGGCACGACCCTGCTACCATCTTGAAAAAAAAAATACATCCAAAGTACCTACATACCAAATAGACGATCTTTCGCGTAGAGCCCAGCAGCATAGGAATAGATAAGCATAAGGTAGTATCTTACCGCAAAAGGAACGTGGTTATCTTCGTGGCCAATTTTGTTGGCGGCATGCACCGAAACCACGGGTGTGGTTGTGAGAAACATGTTTGCATGATGTATTGTTGCTCCAGTCGAGAACATGCAATGTTTTGTGCGGCATCACCTGAAGACTGGGAATAAGCAAATTACAATAAATCAAAAAGGTGCTTACACGTAAGAACGTTTTATTTCGTTTGCCTAAGGCAATCTATTAAATCTTTTTGAGATATCAGCCGCGCTGTGTCATAAAGTCGACAAGACGAGACCTGGTGACGCTGCAAAAACATTGCTTTTATTGAGGATTCCTTTCGACAATAGGTGCTTGACCCACTAAAGTGTGTAAGATTTACTTTTTACAAATTTTTTTATTTTTCAGATCACTTTCAGTTGTCAAATTCATTGCACAAAAAAACTGTAACACCAATGAATCTGTTCAAATTTTTTTCTAAACATGCTATTATACCAGTAACATGAAATTATAGGTTTACGAAAGAAAGAAATTACAATATGAACATGTATTTCATAGGTACATAAACATAGCACATATAGGAATATTACAATTTTTCTTAATTTCCTAGTTTCCTTATAATGTTCTAAATTCAGTACTACAAAATTGTATTGCGCACGTATTTACTATTTTAGCGACACGACAAATTAATAAGATAAGATTTATTGCAAATCGAAGAATTTTTTTAAACAAACATCGTTTTTAGCCAGTGTCTACAAGCGTTTTCGTATATTCATCATAGTGTAAAATTTTTCCTTTTTTTTAATTTGTTCGTATATTCACATTCTAGGTAGAAGCGACATTTTCTATGTTGGTTCCTATTACGGGGAAAGCTATGATTAATTGTGTATGAACTTTAGAAAATGCCCCATGGTGTTTTCCGGAGGGAGTGCAATACTTTATTAATCCTGGTTTTTTTCTATTGCTCTGCTATTGCTATTGTTAATGTATAAATAATTACATTTTCTTATCTTCAAAAGAAATTGAAAATCAAAAATCAAAACTGTTTCAGAAATATTTATAAGAAACTTCTACGCAATGTAAAACAAAGGGATTCTCAAATTTAAAACACGTTTTCCAACCTGTTTTGTTGGCGGAGCTGGGCAATTTAAATAATTATTTGGTTTAAGTACAATTCTGGCCTAGTAAAAACTTGTTCAACTGTTATCAATTTCTATACTTCCATTTTTGCTCAGTTCAACCTCAAAAACAGTTATTTTTTCTTGCAATACGCGTCTTTTTACAATTGTTGCAAATTTGATTTTATGCAATAAAGACCACTAGGGGACACAACTTTTGAAGAAAAAACCTGTTTAATAACAATACTTATACGAGTATCTAATAACCGTTTTATACCATGTTAGGGATATTGGAGCGTATACTGGAGACGATCGCAATTTTCTTCATAAATAAAACTATGGAACTATAATATTGTCATATTGTTGAAAAAACAATTTTATATAATTGTTTTCTTCTAAAATAATTGGTGTACCTACTCTTAGCAGTAAAAATATACTTTTTTGAGATGATATTTTGGCCATTTGTGAAAAATCATTAAACAATAAAGTTCCATCAGAAAAATTTCTAACGCAGCTTAAATAAAAGGCTTAAATGAAATTTATTTCCATAATTATTTTGCGCATCTTGGCGAACAAGATTTTCTTAAGTTTTATGTCATTTATTTTATTCGCTTTCTATTGTATGACAAAATCTGTTTATAGGAAACGTTTTGGATTTTCATAAAATAATTTCAGAAGTTAGATATAATTATATCAACATTATAAGCTTCTGAATCAAACAGATTTTATATTGCTTTTCCAGAAATTTAAATGCCTGGGTTTTACAACCCTTTTTTCGAAAATGAGAGTTAATTGGGCATTTACATACATTGCCAACTTTTTTTGAAAAAAAAAAAAAACTGATGTTGAATAGTGTAATCTACCTTAACACCTAAATAAACGAACACATTTTTATCAATTTCAGTAAAACTTGCATAAATAGGTACTGCCATCTCTTCTAACGTAGTTAAAAAAAAGGTAAGTGGTAAAATTCGTCTTAAAAATCTTTGCATAATTAACCTGCCTAGTCATTTCCTTTTATAATTCCACGAAAATATTATGAATATGAAAAGACAAACGGTGTCCAGACTTTATTGTAGGGAATTCCCTGCTGTTAAACAACTCTGAAAAATCAGTTTAAAGGTTAATGCCTTCTCGAACGACTTCACTAGCTTATATAAGAAGATCCCGAAAAAACAAGTTCTAAGACACTTTAAATTTATTGCTTTCCTTCAAATGATTAAACTCTTTGAATTTTGATAGCTCAACATCTGAGAGACAATTTAAATAAAAATGTAATTATATCATAAATTTAAAGATAGCTTGCATACTCTGTCAATCCTTTCTTCTATCTATCCCCCACCTGTTTCGAATAAATGTCGACCCCATGGATATCATTTGTAATTTTAATAAGACAACATTTCCTCCCAACGTAGTTATGAACTTGTTTTAATTTTTAATTGAGCTTGAAGCGGTAATTACCTCCCACCTGGTGAGCGCGGGATGCGAGATATCGATCGGCGGATAATCGCCCGATTTACTCGGTTACGCACGCAAGCCAACACCTGCTCGCGAAGGTGCAGAAGCATCAAAATTCCTACACGGCACTGCAATTTAATTTGCACGGTCTAACAGAGAAAATTGAGGAGACTCTGAAAAGCCGTGATTTATTGTAACGTCTCAAGGACGCGGTCTTAAGGTTTCAGCAACTTAATTGTTACGCATCTTCCGCGGAGAAAGCGAGTCCATTTAAAATAAAAATACCAATTAGTCATGAGCTCTTGTGCGTTTGAGGGATGGCAGTGACTAGATTGATGAGTGGCTTTGGTCCATTCATTGGCGACAAAGTCTACTCTTACGCGATTTCCATGCTTCTTGCTTACCACTCTCGTTACCTACTTAATAATGGGAGTAACTCAAAGTAGTTATCTCCTGACCGCTCTTTTAAATCCAGAAGCATCTTGCGACACGTCTTCATCGCTAGTTTCTTCGCGATTGAAGAAAAGACGACTTTTACTTACAACTGCAAGCGAACCCTAGTACGGTTTACAGTAGCGTTTTACTAGACAAAAAATCATATTGTGAATTCAAGCTCACATGTACACAAATATAGGTATAGAGCTTTGAAAAGCTCTTCGACAAATGTGAAACAATACCTATGAAGATTTTGACGAATTTCTAGAAGAAAGTACAAGAAATCTTTCACGTGAAACATCTTCAAGAAGTTGACATGCATGATTGCATTTACTCTAATTGATGTGCAGCGGTGCACAAAAGAGCCGCGGAGTAATTTCACTTTTGAATTAAGTTGGGGCACTACTTTGAATATTAATCGGAAATTATAGGCCTCATTAATTAGGGAAGAACTGACCGGAATGAGTACTAATTAAATAGTTCATTATCGCGAACGGTATTAAAATACTCCATGTTTTCTTATGCACTACGAATTGATATTAATCGGATTGTTGTTTGAAGTTTACCGGGGGCTCATAGAATTTAAATTCAACATTCTGGTCGTGCGTCGGTATTTCATGTACCTATTACCTCTAAATGACTTCAAAGACGAGCGATCCGTCATTTGTTGATGATTGCAATAAGACTTCTCAGCTGCGTTGAAGTAAAGAAATTATTAAAATTAGATAAGAAGAGAAGTATTAAACATTTCCTTCCAGCAACTAAAAATAAAAATAAAAAAAGTTGTTGATCTATTTATTCAGTTTAAGAAACCAAATGTATAAAAAAAATACAAGTTAATTACTATCTGTATTCTCTCCCTCACTTTTTACTTTTTATTGCAATTGCGTCATATTCAGAATAAATTCAGCTAATAAGTTTAGAGGAGCGAAGCTGAGTTTTCCTAATTTTAAATCCTGAAGCAACTTGTGTTAATCCTTGCTTTTTTTGTGTAATTAAGAACATTTGGCATAAATTACGGAAGCTTTCTTAAATTCATTTCTTCTTATGACTACTACTTAGACATTACCAAACCGATTTGCTAAATTCTTTTTCACCATATTAATTGGGTAAACTAATTATTTTGTTGGATAATTGTTAAAATTAATTACTCTTTCATCACTGAAAAAAAGTTTTTATAATGGGTTTCATTAAAATTATCGTAAATTCAAGTTATTTTTGGAAATTGCAGTGCCATCAAACATTATAAATTGCGTAAAATATCAGGAATCTTTTTGTTGTCGAAACTTGTTTAAAATTCCATTTAAAATTTTGATCCAAAACACAGACAGACACCCCGATCAAGTGAAATAAAAGCCTAATATATGTGCACATATTTATATTTACCTTATTGATGCTCTACAGTAAAATAGATATTCATCCTCGAAATGATAATAATATTTACATGAATTATCGTTATTACGTTCTGAAGACTAGCTGAAAAGTCTCATATAATCTCGTGTCCTCGTCAAAAGATATGTATTAAAGGTCAAAGGCTACGAAAATCGGTGTTTTCTGGAAACCTGTAGAGCATAAAATCCTGTATACGCCTGCCTGCGTGACACTTTCTACATTATATCTAGAGAACGGGTGATCATACGGAAAAATACCTGAAATAAAAATTGTTAATAATTTTAGGATGCGCTTTGTAATCAACTTAAATCACATATGATGAATACAAAACGAGATAATTGCGAAAACCCAATTTTCGTGACAACCTTTAATATCTTCTGACGCAGTAAAGAGATTATATGAAACATTTCAGCAGTCTTCAATGTTCCAAACAAAAATTCGTGAAGATTTGCTACTTTCATTCCGAGGTTTACCCGTTATTTCACCTTATATGACTGTAATATAAGCCAAATTACTTCTGTTTTATTTATGTTATGCTTCGGAATATTCATTCTCTTGAAATTCGTGAGCAAGTCGATTTTCTTCTAAATCCGCATGAAAAAGAAACATGTAATACCAATTAGTTCATAAATTCACACATTAAGTATTCAACATTTTAGGTAATTTTTGAAACACTTTTTGGACTAAAGAATAATTATTCATTTGAAAATGAATGATAATGTAGATGAGGTAAATTATATGGTAATGTTTCTCAAAATTAATTTTATGCTAAACAGAAAACAAAAAAAATTCCTGTAATATTCGTTCCGCCCGCTGTTTTCAATTTAACCGGCGAGCACGATTGGAGAAAAGTGAAAAGCATAAAAAATTAATTCTCTTCGAATTAAGCTAGCCTAAAGAAAATCAAATGGAGCAATTTTACAAAAACTCATATTGTATATAGTTGGCGAAAAATTTATAAATATGCCGTCAATCTAGTTAATCTCGAGCGATGCCAGTGCGTTACATAATTTGTTATCGGAATGCGGAATGATTAAAGCAAAAACTAGAAATCAAACTTTTATTGAAACATTAAAAATGAATTGTTTTACTATATGCAGGAAAATTGGCTGTAGCCCAAATAGGCATTAAGCACGCAGGTGATTAGCTGAGTGTACCGGTCGATTCACCAAGAAGAACCGCGAAACCGCGGACGCTTCCACCTGAGCTTGAGTGGACTAAATGAAAACCAGAACTGGACAGCGCCTGGGTGCCATCAGCAACCCAATTCCTAATAGTTACTCACTCAAGACCTGTTTTTGACGCCGCGATGCATGATGATGGGATCGCGATCGATGCAATGACGCTGGCATCTGGTTGCAGCGACAGTGAAAACCTCCAGATTGAGTGTCTGTGGAGCAAAATACGCTTGAACTTGACTTTCTGCACGTGCCACAATTTCTCGTATATCTACCTGCCAACCGACAATTTTCTTCGATTTTCTTCTGTTTTCCACTTGCCCGCCAGGTGACATTAGAAAATATCGAGAGCGAACTGAAATCGACAGCGACGTGTCCGCTGCATGCAAAATTGACCGATCATTCACAGATTTTCCTCGCGGAATAATCCGCGAGGCCGTGGCGGTGCAAAGTATAGGCCCCGATTCGGTCTAGTAAGCCAACGCGGACGATCAGTCGGCAGGTGATCATGACGGTGCAGACAGAGGTAGAGCTCACTCTGGTAATTTCCCTTTCTTTCGGTCAACTTGCTATTACCCGAGGGAAAAAGTGGTAAATGAACAAAATTTCTTATTTTCCTCAACTACAACCAGTAGATATGGTACTGGTATGGTATGGTATGGTTGTGGAGCAATGTTTTTTTTCCTAATCGTGTACCCGCTGAAACTTCCTCAAGCTCGATTATGCTTCAGGTGCCCCACAGGGGAGCTAAGATTGGAGTTTTTCTCCATTGGCCGTCTTAATAATGCCATTAAGTAAATGTGGACGGCGTCCGGCCTATGTGCAAGTGACGATGCGATTGGGATAGAAAGTTTAATATAAAAGCGAAAATATGAAATTCCTGCTGATACACTTTACAAAATGTGTTCAATCGGTCCGGTACAATAAAGAAAGTCTCAAGGTTCGATATGTCCAGTGCGCTAAGAATTTTGTGGTTAATTGTTGTTTTAGTGGATATTTATTGTGTCCTGGCTATTCAAGTGCCAACATATCCGCAGGGATACAGTGAAAGGCATAACAATCATCCGCAAGCACTACGTCAGACCAGTGGATATCGCATACCGACTCAAAAGTTCAAAAAGCATACGGCAAATCGTAGTCCGCCTGTGTACCGTCAACAAATTAATTTTAATTCACCTGCACCTTTTAATGATGCCATAAGAATTGTGGACCCACCCAGTTTTTTTCAAGAGCAGAAGAAATTTTACCAGAAGGGGCCTTCTTTTCAATTTGGTAATATAAATGTGAACAAGCCCCCGACGGCATCAGCATGGAAGCAGAGAGAACCGAGCTTCAACGGAAATGAGTATCATCTTCCGCCTAAAATACAGGAGAGTGGAAATCACGCCGATTATCGACCTCGTGGGCAACATCTCAAGCAGATTCCTGTTCGACAAATTCAAGAATTTCACCAGGCTCCACAGTCATTTCCACCACAGCGACTGCCAACTGGATATAATCGGCAAGAATATCGCCACCCTACAACTTCTGCCCCAAAAAGGGAAACACCACCCAATGCTAGAATTCGTGAGTTGCAAGAACCCTCAAACTCTCCGAAATATTTAACATCCCACCAATCGATTGTCGCGGAGCAGCCAAGGCCAACACCTACATATTTAGGTATTCAAAATCCAAATTCGGGATCAATTCGCGCACAAATTCAGGACCTAAAAGAGCGACAGAAGTCTTACTTCGAGGATGATGACGACCATTTTCCTATTAGCCCTAAAACTAACCCTAAGAAATACAGAAATAAGCCGAAACAAAGTTCAGCTGAGACACCAATATCTTTAGGACACGATATATATAATGAAGAGAACAACCAATTTCACAAAACTAAGAAAGATTATTTCGGTGTAAAAACGCATGCAGCACCTACAACAACTCAAGAACCTGACGTCAGTGAACCAACTTTTGTTCCATTCAAGTTACTGGCTTCGGTGCGTCACACAACCAGAGTTGCCCACCAAAAAAGGAATCCTGCAGACCCTAGAGCTAAGGCTAGATTTAAAACCCAACAAGCATACACGGTGCATTCTGAACAAGCCTTTGAAGAAGGGCAATATGATCACGGAGAAGAGGAACGGCATGTTGACCGCAAAAAGGAAAAACGTAGAATTAAGACAAATTCAGATCACCTGAAGAATTCAAGTACAAAACGAACTCGTTCTAAGCGGTCCACATACAAGCCGAAACCAAAGGAGCATGTTTTCATTAAAAAGGTTCAAACTGTTTACTCAGAGCAAGGGTATGAGGATCTAGCCTACGATCACGGAGACGAGGACCGACATGCAAACTACACAAAAAAATACCGTCCAAAAAGAAGCACTAATTCGGAGGTTACTGAAGAATTAATCGAAGAACTTGAAGAGCTTCCTGTAGCTCTTAGTTTAGTGGGTCCAGGCGGCGAAAAACTTACTGGCAAAGCACTTATAGATCATATTACTGAACTTTTAAAAAATTCCTCTAAATACCTTCCCGAAGATGAAACAAATGGAAATTCTGACATAGCTTCGGTCATTTTGCCTCCTGAAGAACTGAATGGTCTTTTAGAATCTTCGTCGAGGGTTGGAATACCAAAAACCTTCTCAGAACATCACTTGGACACTTCATTCGCACCTGCAGGGTCTCCAGAAAAATACATCAACAAAATTGCGAAAATCAAACCATCTCCCTACCAGGAAGAAAGTGAAACTAATTGCGGGGACAAAAATTATAATTTTGAGCAAAACAGTGACAAAAAAAAGTTAGGAGACCTGGGAACACAGCTCGACTGTTATAAAGAGAAATTTTTCGGTAATAATCCATTTAGTAATCCATTTTTTAGCGATGATGTTATTCCTGGATATTCAACCCTTAAAGCCGAAGCACAAAATCCATCAAGTCTTGTCTACGACGACGTCATGAAGACCATTCAAAATTCTTTGAAGTCTGAAAGACACTTGGCTGCCCTCCCAGCTCCAAAAATAGCCCCACAGAGGGGCGTTGTAGATCCAACAAAATTCGAAAGTTTCACCCACACCTCAACAGTCTCACCGAGCATGGTATACAAAGAAATATACTCATCTTTGCCAATTTTTGATATCACAAAATACTTTCCAAAAGTCTATATGATCAGACCAAATGGAAAAATCTACAGCATAAAATTTCGACCAAAGCAAGCTAGCATTGAGCAAAATGTAGATGTGAAAAAAACGGCTCGAAATGCCGCAAGAAAGGATAAAGGGAAGACTGTTGTTAGTAGAAATCTACCGCCCAAGCGTAGGGTAGTTGAGCCAACTAATGTTTACAGATTTAGTCACGAGGACGCTATAAGGAGACCCAGGCAACATTTATTGAGATTAAAAACAAACTAACATAAAAATTTAGAACAATGTCGTTATTTATTGCAATTAGCTTTAATTGTCGTTTAGAAATAAGGATTAAATGCACAATGTTTTGTTGAGTGTTCAAATAAATTACTCTAAAATATTCAGGTATTTTTTAATTTTATAGTACATACATTGGCGAAGCGGTAAGAAATTGTCAGAAAAATTTACAATTTATAGCTCAGTCAACGACAAATAGTAATGATTTAAATTTTTTATAAATCATAGATGTCTGTTTCATTACTAAACTAATTAAGCTTTATATTTTTGTCCAAAATCTTATAACTTATTCTGCATGTATTCAATTTAATAAAATATAGTATTATACATACAATAATATGCTTTTTAACTGAAAACCTGCTAAGCCCGTCTCAAATGGCAGGATATGTTAGGGACTCAAATTTTTACATTTTGCTATAAGTTTCATGAATTAGCTTGGCCTTCACAATTAATTATTTGAAAATTAATTATTTCTTAAAACATGCTGTTGCAATATTTGGAGCTTTACGCCTGCACATTTTCAAAATTTTGTTTTATTGTGAAGACATTTTTGGAAAACTCCTTAATACACTACTTTTAATTATACTACCATGAGATGCTGTTTCGATCTTTATCGGAAATTAGGAAGTTAACATTTGAATAATGCGGTTTCTCCTTCGCTAGTATACATATACTTTACAAATAGTCCTATTTGGAACGAAAATAGTATATGATCGATTTGTTAAATTAGTACAATTTACATTGGGAATAATGTGATTAGAACATCCCAGTACCAATTGTCCGAATCACTTCGTTTATTCGAGCATTTTCACGCTTAACCCATTGAATATTCTTTAAATTTGTTTAAATCGACAAAAAATATATTTTCACCTTAAGTGGCCCATGTGCAAGTGTAAAACCAGCCTTCACTTCATGAAAAGTTTCAACTCAACAGAGAAATACAATGATAGGATCTTAATTTTTCTTTTGGAGTCAAAACTTTACATATGTTTATACCTATATGTAAATACATGTTGATGTTATTGAAGCAACTTCAAATTGTATGTTAAAATATTCAAGTAAGTTGAAAAACATTTTGTATGACGTGAAATGAAATGAAATGTCATAATGTAACCAAATGTTTTTCACTATTATTTTCCACGCTTTCTTTAGTCTTGCATTTCTTAAACAACTTGTTGCATACCGACTTTCTATTTCGTTACTTATAACCTACAACACAGTACAGTTGTTCAGTAAATATTAATACAAAATACACATTACTTAAAGAGGTAAAGATTTATTATAATTACAAAAAATTCAAAACTAGGAGAAATTATCTATTTATGTAACTTTTCTAATCTTTTTATTAGCAAATTCATCAAAAATGATGTCCTGCAATCTCTCGCGTGTCATAGCTTACTTCAGAAAATTCTTGATACCCACCAAGCTAAAGATCCTAAAAATCCTAAATCAATCACAACTTTAGACATCAAATGTCCAACTTTAATTGATTTTGTAAACTCTTAGGGTATTAATAAGTTTCTTGAGATGCATTTATTTGGAAATTTACCTCAAGTACCTAGTGTTTAGGACAAATTTTATTATATAATATAAAACTATCAAAAATATAACTTTACAGTATGAAATAGTTCTAGAAACACTTACCTACATTCCCATTTAGATTGCATCATGGCATAAAGAATTTTTATCATAGACAACAAAATCCAAATTAAAAATACACATCCGATGCGGCATACGACACATGCGGTTGAAGCTTGCCGCTGAAGCTGCCGCTGAAGCTGCCGCTGACGCTTGAAGCTGACACTTCCTGCTGACGCTTGTCACTAACGCTTGCAGCTCATTTTTTCTTAAATTTTAAAATTTTTTGTAATTTCTAAGTTCTATTGTGAAAATGTTTGTATAGGGTGGGGAGGTTCAATTTTTATTAATGAAATCACTCTCTACATAGCAGAAGGTATTGTTGGGCCAATAACTTAGTTAGTTGAATTAAAAGGTGGCATATTTCGCTGAAATTTGAATTTCTTGTCAAGTTTTCAAAAAATAGCCAAAGATGGCCACGCTCTAATAGGTATCAATTTTTAGTTGAAATCCTCCGGAATTCGGTTGCCAATTTAATTGTCGAACCATTTGATCACTCAATGAAAAATTGGAAACTAAACGTTTAGGACCATATCAACCCTCCACCTTTGTTAAAAATACATGTGATAAGAAACGAACCCGTAATTTTTTTGTTGATTGGTTCAATAAAAAACCATGGTTAACAGCTAGTGACGCGAGAAATTCTCTTTTTTGTTTTTATTCCCTATTATTTGGTGGTTAGGCTTTGGTAGCATATTCGCCACTGACAAATTCTATACCTTATACAAAGTTGTGCCAATAGCACTCAACAACTAGTTTTTAATTAGCAAGAAATTACATATGTACACACATATATGTATTGCACACAAGGCTGTCTTTTGCTCGCTAGAATTTTAGAAAAAAAATCCAACTAATAACAAACATATAATAAAAGGATAACAAGTGGTAAGGCAAAAACCCAAATAAATAAACTAAAAAAATAAAACTATAATAGTATATAGAAAAAGAGCCTCGGTTGAAAGATTTCTTCAATGATACCCTACTTGAGAAGGTACGTTAAAAAAATCATCCACCCTTTACGAGATGGTATTACTAAAAATTCATATTGAAAATTTTATTATTTTCTTTTGAATTGATATCTAAAATACGTATCCTTGTATGACATTTCATGCATTTTGATTCATAATTTTAAAAATAATAAACTACTTATGATATCGATGATAAAAGTAAATTTAGAAAATAATATATCAATAATTACCATTTTCGATAAGTGCTCCCATTGGAGCTTACCTGTGTTTTACGTTGCTTTTTTTGCAGATACTGTAGAATTGAACAAGCCCAGATTAATGTACTTTTCACCTAAATATCAAAAATTACATTTATGCAATAGTGTCAGCGGAACTAAATTTCAATTAAATACTTCAATACAATAGATGCAATCGTCGGAATTGAGGAAAATACAATAAATTGCTAGTCATGACTAGGTAAAGGTAAAATCTTAAAGTTCCATATGAACCATAAGAAAAACATGAGCTCCACGTTCAAAGTCTGCAAGGCGAATGAAAAGCGTGCGATAAAACAAAAATTCTTTATTCGGTCTTGCGATAAATATTTACCAATTTCATTGCTTACAACTTAATCAACTTTTTAGTTTCTACCACGGCCCGGGGGCTCGCCGCAGGCTCGATGGATTGCACAAAGCCTTACTAACAAAAAACTGTCGATTTAATCGAAGTGTTACTTAATACTCTAACTATGCAAAAAACGCCTGCATGCGTGGTGCATTCGGAAGCTGGCCGCGTTTCGTGGTAGCGGCCCTCCGCAGACTTTTCACTTTCTTCGAAGGGCCCCATCCGAGAAATTGGGGATCTCAAATTGGGCGCGAAAAGCAAAAAAGTGTGAAACGTGCGCAAAAATCGCAAATAAGCTGATCGGTGAGTTTTTCTTCTTTGATCTGCGTGCGCACCACGCTCAGGTGGACTTACGCTAAAAGTGAAATGGATGACGTGAGAGTTTTGATGAGTGCGTTTGTGGGGCGTGCAGATGATCCAATAAATAAATAAATTACATAAGTTACGTGGTCGAGAGCAGGTGAGGTAAGGAAGAGTTGGGGGGCGATGCCCGCGATCAGGTGTTATTCAATGATTATGGGCCGCCAGGTGTCCTCGGGCTCGGCCTGTCCGCCGCGGCGGGTCTTGGTGGGGGTCGCGCCGACTCGCTTCTGTTTTTTGGAGCCCGCCGATGCCGCCAGGGTGTGGTCCCCGAAGAAGTCGATGATCGGGTGGTAGTTGTAGTTGATGCGCTTGCTGCCGTCCGTCTTCACGCCCGAGACTTTCGGAGGATGAAAGTTCTTCGGGCTGGTCGCTGACGGGCCTCCGCTCGACGGGTAGCTTGAAGCGGACGGGGGATTCGCCGCCGCTGTGGACACAGAAGAAACACGTTTCCGTTTTGGACGCACTGTCGTTCTATCGATCGGGGGAAATACAGTTACCTCTTTACCTAGTTCACTTCCGGACGATTCCTGATCGGCTCGATCGTCACTTTCGTAGCCCCCGCCGTGTACCTGGGGGCGGCGGGGCCGATTCAGCAGGCCCGGATGGCCGCCCACGTGGCCCCCTGCGTTCGGGAAGAGGTTCGGTCCACGCTTGAAATTGTACGGGGGGTCAAAGGCACCTGCGGGCGGACTAGCATGTGATCCAAAAGATGGAGAAAATTTATGTTTCTTCGTACCCTCGTAACGGTTCTTCAGGGTCGCACTGCTCGAGATCAGCTCCCCAGGGTCGTACTTGTTCGGCTTCACTTTCTTGAATCCATTCGCGAATTGATACGCGATCGATTCGTCCCCCTCGTCCACGTCATCCTCCTCGTACTCGTCGTCGTCTATCGTGGTGTATGGGTGTTGCTTGTAAATTGAGTAGTCCTTGGGTTTCCCAGGGTACCCTCCAGAAGATGGTGGGTATGGATCGCGGTAGCCGTCCACATGACAAGCGCAACAAATGGGCACCTTAAATATTTCCACGTGCAGGCCTCGCGACTTATCCCAACTCAGCAGGCGATGGTAGTTGTACACCTGAATGCACCGTGATCGATAATTTTCAGACAGGTAAGAGCAACTCGAGTGAGGATTGCTAAGGATAAACAATTTTAAATTTTTTTTTACCAAAACGTGCCTAAAAGTATGCAAACCTGCACTTCTCCAACCGTAGTGTCTGCGTGTGCTGACCAGTGTTGACAATGTACTTCCACTCACCTGAGGCTGATCGAGCTTTCTGCGGCCTAGCGTATTTTACGACGCTCTGGCACATCCCGCCTGGGCTGACTTCGTTGTCGCTGTCATCACGTCTGTTCGCATCCAATTAGAAATTAGTAGGTTATCTATTTTGCTACCACAATTAAGTAAAGTGATAAATGCATGTACGTTCCTATTTAAAGGACTATTAGATTTACAGGGAGATTCAGATAGTATAAACTAATACTCGGTGCCCAAAAGTCAGCCTGTTATAATTCCTCTATTTCAAATCTCTTAAACACATTCTACGAGGAAAATGAAAGACTACCTCATAGCCCCAAATTTACAAATTAATTAGCTGGTGAATTAGTTGTACAATTTTTGAGTTTTTTTTAAAAGTACTACAATACATATTTTTATATTTTGGATAAAAAAAGTTAACTTTCGCTCCATAATCATTTTATAATTTTGTGCTCTATTTTTTATAATTACTTTACAAATAGATAACAATGAAAACTAAAGTATAGGTGGTAGTTTTGCTATTCTCATAATAATTAAAATATAGTTATTATACGTATATTTAGTGATAAAACATTAATACTAGCAATTCCTTATGATGTGCCACTCAAACAACTTATCACAAAACATTTGATAACAAATACAAAAATCACGCAGCCATACCTAAAAAAGATATGATTGTTTTATCACTCTTCTAAAAGTTTTAGCGCTTGCTGCAAACTCAGCGAAAATATATGTCTATGTGATTTTATTACTTTATAGTAAATATAAATGAAGCTATAAGTGCTTTACTTTTAATAACATTTGCTACTTTTGTAAGGTCTCACATATTTTTGAATAAGTCAGCTAATAAATAATACTACATATTTTTGAATGACAAATTCAGTTCTTGATTAGAGAAAACACAAGGCTAGCAATTTTACATTTATTCGATTATACACTTTAGTGGCACAACCCTTAAGTCTTGTAGAAAAAGAGTACTTTTTTGGAAAATAAACAAAACCACGTAAAAAGCTTTTATACATATCCATAGATCTTACTTAATTTTTTCAATAACTGAGACCGGGAACATAAATTTAAATTAAGACCTAAAACTTGAGGTATTCTTCGATGGGGCTGCTGTAGAAATGACGAATGCTTACAGAATTGCTTTAATATGTGATGTTGGCCGCGAGTACATTCTCCATGACAAATTATAATTTGATCAATTTTGCTTTTTGAAATGTCAAACGATGTCGACATAACGTGCTTACAAATAAATTTTCTAAAACTAAAAAGTTAAAAAGAAAGCTTGGTAAAACAATGTATTGTAATGATACAAAAGACTGACTAATGGCTCTATTCTATTGCAACTTTCTTGTCTTAACAAGCTTTTAATCAAAATGACAGTTGCAAATGGATACTATGTTAACGACAAATTGAATAACTTTTTTCGAAAGTAAGTCTGCTAACAGTATTCTTTTATATCACAAAAACAAATGTTTAATTATGCTAGCATAGTTTTAACTTTTTAAAATTACAAACGGCTTATAAAAAAATTCATCCTGCTACGCATCTCTTGCTGTCGGTTATTCAAATATTATCACTGCGACTGTAATCAAATCACGTTTGATTTTATTTATTTATTTTTTATTTTTTCAAAAATACTTATATAACTTTCTTAAACTATTATATTTTTCTTGTTCTGGTAATTTTGCTTTTATATTAGCTAATAAAAGCTGTATTTTTTCACCGGTTCTAGGCTACCCATTTCAAACTTTTTTTTTTCGTGAAAATGAATAAAATTGCTTGGTTTTTGTACCCATTTAATCTAAAAATTTATCTGATTCAAAATTTTAACTTTGAATGGGTAAATATGTCAATTTTGTGGGCAAATTTTAAAATCTGGGTAAACGTGAAGGGTTTTAAAATGTCAATTCAATACACCTACAAAACCTGCAACCAGATCCGATGTGAAAAGAACACAACTGAAGAAAGTTTAGTATAATAGTTTTATCCAATTTAATATTTGTATACAAAAATTTACTGGCGATATAAGAAACATTTATAATATACATAAATCATAGAGATATAACTATCTAATTATGAAACCACTAAGGAACGATCTAATCTAACTACGGATTTCTGGCGTAAGTATGGAGTTTTAAGAAGTATAACCAATAAAATAAAAATTGCACAAATAATGTTGGAAATCGTTTAAATGTTTTTTCACAAATTATTTAATCATTTATTTATGTGTTAGTTATGATAAAAAAGTTCTTGAATATAACTTTAATAATAATGAGAGTTATGCCTCTGTTTGTGTTTTGTTTTTATTTTTGTTGTTAGCAATAACTTCACGATTAATTTTTATTAGTTATCACTAGTTAAACTTCTATAATTCTTATCAATATGAAAGTTTTTTCTTTAATATTATTATTGGTTATCAGCTAACAATTATTAATAAACTTATTTAGTTTTTTTCACAAAGACATACTATATGCATGGTCCCAAAATCATGATAGAAATTTTGTGACAAAGTCGCTGATAAATAACTCTTATCTGATAAGTGATAAAAAAAAAATAGTATTGATCTTAATAAAAACATAAATAAAACCTAAAATAATAGTTAAATGACAACAAATGTAATTTAAAAAACAATATAAAGTATAAATATATAACTTGTTTGATTTTTGCCATAAAACCGTTATACTCCCTTATAAAAATGCAACTAGTTATGAATGAATTTCCAGCATAAATAAGTCTTGCTAACATATGTTCATACTTATACAAATTGCTGAATTAAGCTATGTTCTAAACCGTAATTAAATTAAATCGTACCTCTTTTGCAAGTGCTCCATTTCTTCCATGTACTCGTCATGTTCAACTTCTGCTGCTTTGTCGCGGTACTCCGCCAACAACGCTGACATCGCATGCTTGTGCCTCCGGATGCTGCCCAAAATTTGTTCTCTGAAATTGATATTTTTGTTACATGGTGAATGTCGTTTCTGTTTCTTTGTCTTTTGAGTTTTAGAAAGTGTAGGGAACTAACGAGACTACTTCAGATATTTGTATACTTTGGGAAATTGAGGAAGTCGTTTTTTTGCGGAAAGATAAACAATCACCTTGAATACTTGTACTTTCTTAAGAGGATAATTTGTGGAAGGAAAATGGAAGCAATCATTACAATAAATGAGCTGAAGATGAGGGCACTTGTGCAATTAAAAAAAAATATCTACTTACGTTGGATAATCTTCAGCCTTAATGCACATTGAAGCTGTGAATTTCTCACACTTCTTCGGTGGAGGGTTCCGCGGACGCGCAGATCTTTGTGGAGGTTTTCTTGGACCATTAGTCAACTTGTTGCCACTGCGAAGTCTTGAGGCAACTAAACTTTCTGGGGAAGGCAGTACTTCTGCCAATTCTTCTTTGGATGCATTCAAATTTAGACCATTTACAGTGCCATTCATGTCGTAAAAGGCTAAGTTCTCAACTTCTTCGTAAGAAATTCCCTGAGGATCTTGCGAATTGGTGCTGGCCTCGTCCTTTGTTACATCCTCCTCCGACGGTGAGCTGTCCTTTTGAAAAGGACTGATGAAGTTGCTGGTGTTTAACTTATTTTCTTGGAAAGATCTGTTTTGAAAGACCACGGATCCTGGTTGCGGTTGACTTTTTGAGCTGCCATCTCGTGAAAAGTTCGCGAATGGACAGGGAAATTTGCACAATGACGAGCGCTTTGTTCTCGAGTATTTTGTTTCGCTTTTTAAAGTTTTGATATCGGTAGTGTTATCCAATTTCCTACTACTTCGTATCTGATAGAGCTCGTCATTAATCATTAATGGATCAATTTTATCTTTTGTGAGAAAAATTTCTCCTTCTCTGTTTTCTTTTTCAGTTTCTTCGTTATTTCTTCTCGACAAAGGAAGTTTATTCGGAAGTCGTTTTGGTTCTGAATACGAAAATTCATAAGCGTAATGTAATGAATTCTTAGCTGCTGTTTTAACGAGGTTAGCAATATCAAATACGAGAGGTATAATTAATCTTTTGCTGTCGCCAAACATCGATTTCACCTAAAATGAATAAATATAATACAAATTAAATTAAGTTTGACACAAAGATCAACTTTAATCATTTTTATGATTTCATCCCAGAAAACCTATGTGGAAAGTATATTCCATGACTATTTTCTAAAAAGAACTGTCTCAAGAAACTTACTGTTTAACCTTTTTTATTAATAAAATGTTACTATAAGAGCATTAATTTTGTAACCAAAGCAACCGATGTAGAACATTTGAAAAGTTTTTCCGAAAAACTGTACCATGCAAATAAAATACACAGGTATAATTTATAAAAGCAAGAATCAATAGACATGGCAAATTATGTTCATTTCAACGCTAACAAAAAATGAAACATAAATTATTTTTTAGTTTTATCATAAAGCGGCCTACCTTCTAATTTGCGTAATTATCGATGCGACTATAGACTAATGATAATATGAACAATTTTTTCCAAAGCACACATAAAAGAATGCATTTAGATGAAATCTAGTTTTCGTAATTTTTACGTCGTGAAATGCAATTCTACTCAGGGATTAAAACACATGTTTGAATATTAAGCAATGAATTAGGTTTTGGATTGGTTTTGAAAAGAATACTTGGAGCTGTCACATTATTGAAGATTTCAAACAAAACTTTCAAGATGGCCAACATGAAAAAAATTCAAAAATCTTAAAAAAACATTTCGGTAAATATTTTTCACTGAATATTTTACATACATAACCTATTATGTTGCTCAATTTAAAGTGATGCTCTTTTTAATACATAATTAAAAAATTAAATATTTACTGGAGAACCACTTTTGTTTTCAAAGCTTGGCATAATAAAGAAATACTGTTTAAGTTAAATAATTCAATTGGTATCAGTACTACACCTTACGAAAGCCATTCAGTGCCACGAGATCATGCGCTTTATTTTTTATCATATTATAACTAATTTTGTAACGAATGTTGACCAGATTTGTTATTTTCCAATATGGCTCAATCGTATACCCTTATATTTTTATTTACTTTCTACTCAAAATCACATTTGGTATTTTTATATTCTTCACCCTTACAGAAAAATTTAAAATCAAATCTCTAATCGTTCGAAAAATATTAGATGCTCCTTGACTACTCGTAAATCACGAAATTATACTTCTTTGTTGTGGTATGCCATTTCTTCAATACTTAATTATCGGATGAATAAATCTTTCACCAAAAGCTTTCCTCTTATTTTTATAAATTTAGATTTTATTTAATGCTTTATTCACGGCGATACTTTTGACATGAAATTGTTTCCGTCATTAGTCTATGAATTATATTTTGATATTTTCCCAATAAACGCCTGAGACATATTTTACCAAATCATATGACGGGAAATCTAGCACAAGTAACTAAAATTCAAAAGTTATAAACATTGTGGAAGTAATATATTCCAGTAGTCTGCCCAAAGATCCCATAGAATTTTTTGGATTGCGATAATATGTAATGTACAAACTGAATGCAAAACTTAGTAAGAATAAAAATTTATTCCAACTCATGTAAAACTCTAAGCATTAGGAGGAAGCTAATAAAATTAAAACGAACTAAAATTAATATTATATTATGGTCAAATAGTTTTCACTTTAAGTAAATGCTCGTAAATACAGTGTTTTGTTTCCATTAAATTGACCAAAGTGTAGTAGTTAAATTAAATTTGTTATGGGAATTAATTATTTTAATTTTAATTCATTAGAATTAATTAGGTGTGGACGAAATGAAAAATAAATACACTGCTGTTTCCAAGCAAATAGAAAACTCTTGTGCTTTTTACCAAATCCACTTTAACAAGAACACTAAGCAGATCTCACTTATGTACCTATTCTAAATCATTTTATAATATATAAATATTTATAGTTTAAATATAACATTTTGGTAATATTATAGGACATTTATTTGGCCTACTTGCATTAAACAATTATTATCTTGGTTATATTTTCGAAACGACTTTTTGTAAGTGAAGGTTATACTTCTGTAATGAACGCGTATTGTACTAGATGCCTTTGACATAAGAAGTGCTAATTATAAAAGCAGGCAACGAAACAGACAATTCTTCTTTTCAATTTTCGACATGCAGAATAGGCAATATTTATAGAACGCGGTTTAGCTACACAAATATTTGTGAATTAATCAGCAACATGAATGCAAATGATATGCATATGACGTTTTGGAAGGTACATCCGTGAAGAAGATGCACATAGACCAATTTCAAATAAGAGTTAATAAGTAAGAACCCACCTGGTCGAGTTTGAGCTCGCTGCCCGGCTTGGCGTTGACTTGCGCCGAGATAAGCGCAGAAAGGGCCAATCTCTGCTGGGAGGAGAGAACCCTCAGGATGGGTATCACTTCCACGAATTTCTGCCTCAGGACCTTATTCGTTAAAGCCTTGGCAAGAGCCGTTCGAATGGCCTTCTCCTTAACGTCGAAAGGATTCCGGAAGTCTTCATCTTGTGGTGAAAAAAACAATTCGTCCAACTTATCGCTCTTCTCAGGCGCGTCATAATAGTCATAGTGCTTAATTTCGGCAGGATTTATAAATTCGAAATCCTCTATCTCATCCTCGGTACTATCACTAGAAACCACCAAAATGTTCAAAATGATCGCGCACAGAATAATAGTTACTAACTTTTTCAAATTCATTTTTGGGCCGTTACGGAGCACCAGAAACGGAAGAATTCTTTCACTTTCATTCACTGCAGTTACGTGTCGCTGCGGTTTTAGTATTCAACAAGCGGCGGTTTCTATCGGCTTCGAAAGCGGCGGTATAGGAAAGGGTTTACGAAGCATTAACTTCGCGTCAGTCCAAAGGTCTCGGATTTCCTTGGTTGCGAAACAGCACTGTCACTATCACTCAGGAAATGAGCAGAATTCGCGAGATTTAACTTATCACACTATATCTCCGAAACTCCTCCCTGAAGCACTGATTTTGCCTGAAAGTTTCCAATCGATTAACCCATAAACCACAAAATCCAATTCAATTTCTTTTCTAGACACTTCTTTCGGCGGCGATGTTTTCACCGCAGATATTCCGCAACCAGCGGTGTCCACCACATGTTTGATCCAATTCAAAACCCGCCGAGTGAATTCGCAGGTGAGCGGCTTATCTTGAGTGATTTTCACAATGTCAAGTTTAAGGCGAGTCAAACAAACAGAGAGTCGCGCGTCTTGGTCGGGACTAAAACGCTAAGACGGTGGTCGAGGTCACTGATATCGCCGTACCGCGGAGTTGCGCTCGGCACGACACACTTCGGAGCCCGGTTGTCCGCTGCGTTTCACCTGATCTCAAAGTGGGTATCAGTGGATACCTTACCTACGTTTATTTCTATGTTTACTTTTGTTCTCAGGTTCATTAACACTAATCGCAAGTCATTTCACTATTTTCACCTTTTTACCTTCAAATGGCGGAAATTAGTCTGTTCCTGATTTATCTGACACAGCGAATTTACCCTAAGAGTGCTGGCGTTGGAAATTCTCGACGTAAACTAACTGGGATCGGAGAGTTACCAACCAGCGATAGCCAATCTCCACCTTAACGTTGGGGAGACACCAAGAAATCCATTAACGAAGTGGCTTTTTCCCGTTTTCTTCAGCACCGCTCAAGGTAAGCAGTGAAATGTTAACCGATCATAAGCAAAAACATTTCTCTTTTGTACCTTCTTTCTTTGACTGACTTTAGTAGGACGCACGGGTTAACAGATCTTCTATACTCGACGTATTTTTACAGAACCGATAATTTAATAATTTTCATACTATGTATGTACATAGACGTTTTCTACCTTAAGTTGTATTAATTATGCATGAATGACTACTTTACAACTAAAATGAAAAGGTTCTTATTCTGCATAAGTTTTTGCTCTGGATGAATCCCACGAAAACCGGCCAAGTGCGAGTGGGTCTCGTACATCGATGGTTCCGTACTTTGAAGGAAATATATAAAAAGCTATTTAGTTAAATTCATAAATAATATTGGATTATTATTAATATAAGTTTTTTGGTTTAAGTATCCTCTATATATTTACTATTAACAACAGAAAATATTACTGGTTATACTCGACTATATTTTATGTAATGCATTTGCGATAAGCAAATTGGTTCGTTTATTACTACACAATTATTGTTAACAAAATAATAACTACCGTTTTCAATTTTTGAAAAAAACATTGCTGCATAATCATTTAACTTCCAAAAAGTTTTGCCATTTTTGAGTTTGCCATCTTGAATTTTTAAATATTTTTTGTAATTAAAACTCTAAGGATGAAAGTTCGAAATAGGATCAGAAAGCAGATAAAAAAGCATATTGTATCTGTTTTCGCTATACTAATTTAAAAATTATTATACATAAACTGAATATAAAAAAAATTATTTAATAGAATAAAAAACAAGTGAAAACCTCCGTAATGGGTTTAAAATTACATCACATCACAGCTTATCGATTTTTGTTCGTCAAATCCTTTGTTTTGATTCCTATATCAAAGGAACTGTGAAGAAAAAGATAATCCACCGACCGCCATATTGGATTTTTAAATACATATGTAATATAATATATAATAGATATATACATATATATAATAAAATATATATACTATGTTTCATTGTTGTGGCGTGTGCAAAGTATCAGCTTATTCAGATGACAGAAACTGCTTAAAATTAACTTGCAAGATTTTTACCGGACACAATCATCACAATGTAATATGTATGAGAGTTATATAAAAATTTATAAAAATTAAAATCAAAAACTAACATATTTAAGAAACAAAAAATTTATTTATAATTGTAATTCGTATGAGTTAGATAAAAAACAACGTCTGCATGACAACTTCTTGAAATATTGATTAATTTGGAAAATGTTAAAAGAACATTGTAAAGTAATGTTAGTTTTAGAATGTAGAGAGTCATTTTTCTAAGAAATATCATAAGCATTTCGGTTTAATCATGTATATATTGCGTATAAAATTTTGGTTTTATTTACTTTGAAAAAGGTTTATAAGAATAAAGTACTGGTTCAATACGATAAGCAAAAGTATACTAAGCTTTAAAAATATTTATTTAAAAATAATGAAAATGTCTCGCTTTATCCGTAATCAACCAAATACTATCTTTTAAAAAAATTGTTGTTTAATATTTTTAAATATCAATGATCAGTAAAACACTCTATTTCTATATTATTTAATATCTTTAATATAAAAATTTTATATTTTTGCAAATATTGCTCAGGATCCGACAAAAAATTGATTAACATGTAAATGTGCGAATTAGTAGGTACTTAAGCATAAATACTATGTATCTCCTTCTATAAAATGCAATTTCTTAAACTGAAGAGACTCTATATGAATTTTGTACTACTGCCCATTCACAACATGGAAATTAATTTTCGTTAAACACTTTTATAGAGTAAAAGCTCAACGTCTATCAATGGCCTAAATTCGATAGAAGTTAATATTTGCTTTCAATAAATAACCGAATGTTTTAATATTTTAAATATTTACTCTTTTTTCAATTTGCTATTGTATCGCGGTAAAAGGTATAAATAAACTGTGTTGCCACAGAAACAACTATGAAAATGTTTAATTTGACTTTCGGTAGAATAAAATATGGTTTCTTTTGGTACCAATGTAAATTAGATTTATAATAAATAAATACATTTACCTTATATATCTGCACCTCGGTATATCTACATACAAGATTCACTCTAAGCGGATAAGAGATATATCTATGTACAAATATCCCTGCAAAAAGAACAATAGCAATTCTGAAACGACTGATGAAACTTAATAGGAGTATCTTTATCTTAATAAAGGTATCAATTCGAAACCCATTCAGCAAATTGTTTCACTTTTCAGCTACTTTCCAAGCCCCTCTTTAACCCATCAGCAGTGAACAACTGGTGAGAGAGTGCTTATCATTAGCTGAATTAAGATCTGCGATTGCAGAAAATAACCGCCTTCAGGTGTAATAACAGTTATCTTGCCTCATTTAGAGGTGCTTAAAGACGTGGCAAAAAGCAGCCAGAAAAGCTAGAGACGGTGCACGCCGTGAACCAGAAGTAATTTCAGTTTCAAGAACATCAACCGTAAAAAACGTTAATCGCACCTCCGGGACTGCGAACGGCTGGCTAAGAAAAATTGCAAATTGCCATGAGACGCAAAATATTAACTTCGTTGTGGAAGTTATTTTTTCTTAAATTTTTCTTAAGAATGGCTTCCAGATCTTCTACTGCCGTATTGCCAGCCGGAGTTGAGAACACCTGAATAGTTCATGAAGATCTCACAGTTGCATCGTTAAGAAAATGGCGATGAAAGAAGAAAGAACTTTATCAAACGAAATCTTGATTTAAAGAGTTAAAAAATTTATAATGTTACAGATATGATGCATGTTGAAATAACTTTTCGCATTTGAGGAGCAATGAACTCATTTGCAGTTTCTTACCTTACCTTACCTTATTCTTCGCACATCTTCTTCATGAAACCCGCTGACTACCTCTGGTTACCGGCTTAGGTCACGGGTATTGTACCATAAAATTGCAGGAGGTATTTCTCCACAAAATGGAAACTACGGATGGGGGAGATGATCAGTCAGTCGCGACAAATTGGAATCTACTCTCGAAACTGCACCTCATTGCCTCGATTTAATCCGATCGAGTTTAGTGCTTTCACTTGTCAATGAGATATTTTATGATAAATGCAAAAGTAAATTTTCTCAAAATTAAGCGGATCTAATTTCTTTGCAACAGAAAATTGAAATTTCTTTGCGCCAGAACGACAAAAACCTGTTGTCTGATCTCTAACCAATTAATTAATTAATCAATATATAAATGAAAGTAACATTATGCAAGAAATAAAAACCGTCAATAACGATAACAAAAGCAATAAGTAGAAGTTGTGTACTATTCAGTTATATTTCAGTATTCAAATTCAATAAAATTAAATGAATCAATTTTAGAATATCTCGAAGATTTTTTTTTAATGTCTTAAATCAATCATTTCAATAAAATTGATTCTTCCTACTGACCTATATTTCTGACCCCAAAATATTACGCAAAAAGTTCCGCATTTACGTATCTCCAAATTCGCAACCCACAATGTTATTCCAAAAAGATAACTATTTCATACATAAATTAATATTGACTAGACCCATTCGGTACCAAACCTGTTCTAGTCAAATTAAGGTCACATGTGCCTAAGATTTTAAGTAAGTCTTCGTTTTCCCATTTGAGATCAAGAACTGATTCATGCGAGTGAAATTCGTGATTTTATTTTGTTTCTTTTGTTTTTAATAAGATGATGGTCTGCTATTGAAAATATACGCTTCAATTGAGATTTTGAAAAAAAACCCATGTGCCCCCAATTGATTTTAAACAATTCCAAGAAAAATAAATCACTTTCTCCAGAAATGGTACAAGAATGTATGCGTTTGCTGTTGCCTAGTTATAGGCGTTTTTCTGGATAAAATCTTCAATATCTTCATCAGTGGCGTCGCAAATGTCTTTTAGATTTTGTAACAGTGATGGTATTCGATTCTTGCATAACACATTCAAATTACGACAGTTTATCATCTTAGTTATTTTCCGTATATTAGTTTCAAAATTTAAGACGTCAATTCCTGTCGGGTACCACACATATGACTTAATTTCACATTAGTGTCCGCGAAGGGGAAAAATAAGTACCTACTCAATTTATTTCTTCTCTTAAATTTTATATACAATTTTACAAATTAATTGTAAAAGAATTTATTGACTTCAAAATGATGGTTTTTGATTTCTTAATAATACATATGATAACTACATTATCCTAGCAAGTTAAATTATTAAGGGCTATTTCTTAAAAAACTAATTCTTCTCTCAAAAACCATCAATTGGTTGCTATATTTATCTAATTATACCAATATACCAATTATATTTTTAACTTACTCTTATCTTTCGGCTTACTTACAAATCCAGAACTAGAAACTAAAAAAAAATAAAGCATACTCTTTTTGCTTTGTAAAAATGTGGCAAAGTGGAAGAAAGTGAGAATTTTACAATTTCAACTCTTGATTATTTTTTTGTTTTAAAGAAACGAATTTATATTCTATTAAACGTATTTAAACTTACCGGTAAACATCAAAGATTCATATTTAGTAATGACTTTAATCGTGTTTATACCTATATAATAGTTTGAAATTGGTGGAATTTTGAAAATCACTCTAAAAAAATTTTTGATTTTTATTAAAACTTCTGTTAAAGTAATAATACAAACGTTAATTGCATAAAGAATTTTTGGGTTTATTTAAGTATGTTCAATTTTCAATATTTCCCAATTTTATGTGTTATGGGAGATGGGAATGTTGCAAAGAAATATCTCTTTTATAAGAATTCTAACATATCCATTAATAACTTAAATTATGAAGATCAAAGTAGCGCTGACCTATAAATACTCTGGATGCTCCATAACCTGATCTAAGTAAAGGATAAAATGGTATAAGAAACAATCAGACTCAACGATTATCAACAATAATTTAATTCCTCAAAAATAAGTCAAAAGTGTTGTTAATACAAATTCATATGTTGCTTAGAATTTAGAGTGGAAAAGCCAAAAACTGTTGAGAAACGAAAAATCATCAGTAGACTAGAAGTTTCTACGACGCAAACAAATATGTATAAACAAACGAATTACAAAAATGAATTAAAGATTTTCTTATGACTACAAAACATATTTTTATATTTACACGTGTCAGAGTTGACACTTCAATAGAACCCTACAACGTCCTCTATCGTACTAAATGACCCAAAACTGCTAGGTCCCGCTTCTGGACTGACGTGTACATAATGAAGCTAATACTGAAGACAAACAAGTCTATTATGTGTTAAAACGCTTATATGTCGCATTCGAACTCGGAGATCCTCCGGTTAAAATAGACCATTCCATGCTCCATGTCCTCGCTGAAGCCGCTGACGTCCATATAGTCCGAGTTGGCGGTGTCGTCGTCAACCCACTTGTAGATGGTCCGCGATATCTCGATCCTCGCCTCCTTGAAGGTGGGTCGCTGTCGGGGATCCTTGTGCCAGCAACGGCTCATCAGATCGTAGAACTCCGGCCGTCCGTCCTTCGGCAGATCTGGCCGAGTACCATTCGGAACGCTCCGCACAACTTCGCGGCCAGAGAGATTTGGGTATGGTGTGCAGCCTTTAATAAAATGTTTGTAAAACCTTAAATAAATCTTAGAAGACTGCTACCTAAAGTTGCAATTTCCCAGAGGACTATGCCGAAAGCCCAGACATCAGTTTCCGTCGAAAAAATGTGGTACTGAAGGGCTTCCGGCGCCATCCAACGGATTGGAAGGGCTGGACGTTTGCTAATGGAGTCGTGTTGCTTCTTTTCGTGGTTTCCATTGTTGTTGTTGTGGACATTGTTCCAATGATTGGTCAGTCGAGCTCCAAAGTCCAGGCGTAACCTGTGCTCTAAGCAGCTGGGCGATCGCATTACTTCAGCTTTTCTTGTCGGAGTTACGGTCTTTTTGGTAGCTTCCATATCTATCGACATTCCAAAGTCGCATATTTTGCATACGCCATTGTGATCCAACAACACATTTCTCGCAGCCAAGTCCCTATGAACAATCTGGAAGACATCAAGAAGTATTATTCGAAATCATATTCAAAATATGAAATTACACCTGTATTGAGAAAACGAATATTTGAAAATGGATAACAAAGTGCCTATCTGCTCTAAATAATTAATTTTTTGTTTATTCGTTTGAAAAATTGATAATTAAGGAGCTTAAGGTAAAACACATATTTCTGTAAATTTTGTTGTAAACTACTCAATTATATAAACTGATATTGCACTGATGTTAAGCGCAAAATGTTTTCAAGTATTCTAGTTTTCGATATCGATCTGACATTTTTACAAAGTTGTGCAATTCTAGTGCTTTGTTTTATAAGTTTTTCAACCCTAATTTAATTTATCATTTAACTTTGTCAAAAAAATAACCGTATCACTTTAATGACACGTGCCGGCCGACCAGAGCCTAGAGAGCCTTTAATTATTTTTCTATAACTATCACTTTCTATTTGTGTCTATTAATTTTCTTGTTGGTGACATGCAGCGATATTAAGCCAATAGAAAATGTTACTACGTGTCAGCTAGTATATAATAAAATAATCTGATGTATTAAATTACTTACTTTTTTGTCAGCTATGTACTCCATACCTCTAGCAGTGTCTAATGCAAAGCCAGCTAGGGTTCTCGGCGAAAGAGGAGCCAGACTCCTACCCCCGGGTACCGATGCCGGTAGTATGTTAGTAGCACTTCTCGCGGCCCTGAGAAGAGACAATAGGCGTCCTCGCATAGCATACTCCATTATAAGAAGGTGGGGCTCTGAAAGAAACATGAATATGAAAAAGGGTGAAGAGGGCGTTGCAAGCAGTGCTGAATAGAAAAGTCACCAGTTTCAATGCAAGCACCGAGGAGGGTCACCACGTTCGGGTGGGAGCCAAGCTTCCGCATGATTTCAGCTTCCTCCTTAAGACCAACTTGACTGCTGCCCGATCGAACTGTTTTTACAGCGACAATCCGCGTCGCTCCCAAGTGTCCAGAAAGATCGTCTGCTTCGGCCTTCCACACTTGGCCAAAGTTCCCCTCCCCCAAAAGGCTTTTAAATCGTAATTTCTTTCTATCGAACTCCTGGTAATTGCTTATAATAGAATATTGCTCGCTTTTCTCCTCCTCCATGGTGTCCATTTTTCGAACGGGACTAATAGGTTGCTGATCAGTAATATAATTATCGAGACCGTCGTCATTTTTGGTTCGTCGCCTGAGTAGCAATGTTCTGGTGACGTACAGAATTATTATGGCAACAGGAAACATGCCGAGTCCTGCCAGGACATAGGTGGCGGTATTAATGCGACTCATCTCCATAGTGACCTCATTGTTAGCTAAAACGACTCCTTCGATCTCCGGATCTTCTCCGTCCCTTGCCGACTGATTTTGGTCCTGTGATGTTATCACAAAATCTAGTGGACCGGAAGATGTCGAGTTATGTTCTTGAGAGCTGTTGGACGCCTCTGAACTATTTAATACATCTTGATTTTCTGATCTTTCTGTAGCTGTTGAAGTGGATGTTGATGACGGTAATTGTGTAGGAGCACTTGACATGTTGCTTCTGGGCTTTGCAGTTGATCGAATTGAAGACGAGATAAGCGATTGTGTATGTGTTTCGGACGTGGATGCTGCAGTGGTAGAAGACCTAAAAATTTTCTCTGTTGATGATGGTGTAGCTATTGTAGTTGTAGTTGTAATTGTAGTTGTTGATGTTGACGACGAAGATGTTGTTTCTGAAGTAGTTGGCATAGTAAATAGTTTTGTAGTACTAGAAGTCGATGGGAAAATATCGGTTTGGTTTGGAGCTGCTTTGTATGTGGAAGACGTAGATGTGGTAGTATGTATGTTGCTAGTTGCTTGAAACATATCAGTTGCTGGCCCCTCTCCAATCTCATCGCCTTCAATGACACTAATAATCAATGGGGTCGAATCCTCAAGAATTAATGTCACTGGAGTAAATTCCTGTGGATGCTTGCTACTAGATTCGGTTACCTATTTGATGATAACAAAATAACAAAATAAATAAAATGAAAACATTTAAAAACGCTCATGTGAATTTCATAGTAGAAGCTGTAACGCAAAGAACAAGTATATTGACCTTTGTTAGCTTCCTGTTACCACTATAAGACTATAAAGTTTAGTTCTAAATTTTATTCCCTGTATCTACATCTAACAAACTATACTTTATTTGCTTAAGAAGAAACCAAAAATGTCTCCGTTTGAAAGTCTTGAAATACTGGAGGCATATAAAAGTCAGGCTCATAATGGTCTGATAAAACTAGAGAAAAAAGAAAATGCCTTAATACATCCTAATAACCACCCAATTACCATCATAAATTTTTTAATTCCTAATAAATTTTTTATATGTACTTTATTTTTGTATTAGAGCTACATATAAGAATTTTCGCCAGTTTTATTTTTCGAGTAATTTTTACTAAGTGACCGACTATGACATCAAAGCAAAAAATAGTAATATATTGAATATAGTTAATTTTGTTACCTCAACAACTTTGTCTGCATTATCATTGGCAACTTGTAGTTTGGCTAGTTCGGCTTGAGGACTTCTGGCCAAAATTGTGATCGGCGAGTGATCCTCTTGTGCAGCTTCTTTAAGAAACTTCTCTTCAGAACTACTCTTGAGCATTCCAAAAACTGGTTTGTTTGTGCTGGTGAACACAATCTGTCTAGTGAAATTCCCAAGCCCATGCCGTCTGTTGTACGCAATAATGTTTCTCTCCCTTGGGTTGAACCTATTCCTAACCTTACTCCTCTCAGTCGGTTTCACGATTGATGATACCTCAAGGATCTTGGGGTGTTCATCACTGACTTTAGTAATCTTCAAGGCGGTAGGTTTAAGCGGTGGTAGTTTCTGTCCAAAATATACATATGGCCTCATGTCCACCTCCTCGATGGACAACGGTGGTCGTAGTTTTGTCTTGATCTTGTTGCTTTTCTCAGCCGACGAAGCAGGCAATTTCGCTCCATCCGAAATGTGATTAGTAGTGTCATTGAGCTCTTTGGTAACAACAAAGAATCCATGGGAGGACTCATCGGTGAAAAGGATCTCGTTGTTGTCCTTTTCGTCAACTTTCGTTCGCACGGATGGCGAAGGAGTTGTTGTAATATTCCCGGCTTTGTGCATGCTCACGCATCGTCGCATGCAGCTAGCTGTTGTGCGACGCGTGAAATTCTTGGTGCAGTTGCGTTCACATGTGCTCCGGGGATCGGAGGGACTTTTGGATGTCGTTTCGATAGTCGTTCGATTTGTGGTTACGACACGTCGATGCGTCCTAAAGCGGGTTTGTTGGAGAGCACTTCTTCGGGCCGCCAGTAAGCTCATTAGCTTACTATCACGATTTTGAGATCTAAGACCCTGCCGGGTAGGCCGTGTCGCTGATTGGGAACCCGGTGTTGGTGGCTGTATAGAAGCACCTGAAATTGGGAATTTAAAGTTTAGGAATGCTTTCCAAAACGTTTAACAATGAAACAGAAATATTTATTATAGAAGTCTAAGCGTGATTAATATCTGCTTCACAGCATATGTTGATCCATAAATATGGAGTTAAGATTTTAAATTAAAAGTTAGATTTTTCAATTAATGACTGTGTTTACATGAACAGAGTTAGGTGGGCAAATTATTACTTATTTTTGTAATTATTTTCTATTATATGTATTTAAGAGTAATTCAGATTCTTCATCACCCTTAAATATTCTAAATCTTCAGTTGAGCTTAGTTTAATTCAACGCGAAATGTTCAACAAAGCTTTCGTGAGGTAGTTAAGCAAAAATGAAAATTATATAAAAATGGACTTAAAGAAATAGAGCTTTCATTTGTAGGCCGTTTTCACTTCACGCGGCATGGAACGCGGTAAAGTTTATGCTGTATCAAGAATCGAAACGTCCATTCGAAATACCAAGTGTTTCGCTGCAATATTGCGCAAAGTATGTAATGATTCAAGACGAATTGCATCTATTAGGGTAATTGAAGGAGGTCATTTACCTAGAAAACGTACTCGTATTTCCCCGTCAAGCCCGCAATAAATCGCGAGAGCCGCAACTGCCTCCGGCTCGTCGTGCTTATGCACGTTATTAATAACAATTTAATTAAACAATGCTCCCGCACAGCTCGCGAAAGCGAGGACGCTGGTCGACTCCAAATTAGGTGCGTGCACAATGGTTCATGACTTCTTCGGAGTTATTTTATTGTCGCCGCGAACTCTCCATTTCATTTTCGCATTCTCAATGGCCGGGCAATTGTCGACAAATGCGCGCATTCATTTCATAATTTTACGACAGACGCAACCGGCTGAGCAAAAATGCAAACCGCAGACTCAGTGCGCCGGATTGAGCCGCGCTTTTCGTACCTGTAGATGGTCGCGGGAGCCGAGTCCGCGCCAGAATCGCCGAATTGCGTGTTCGACTAATGCCCAAAGCAACAAAATGAAACATTTGCCAACCAGTTGCGTGGAATTCCTGCCTGCGCTGAATACCAATGCGCGTAGACGGTTCTAAATTAAAAGGTAGAGAGATCGGGGATATGATTAATCGCGGGATACCTAGTTGTCGGCACAAGCGGCGATTTATGAGTTCCCAAATCTGGAATGCAGCGTAGCCGCGAGGCTGGCGCACTCCCCCGCAATTACTTAGAAAAGTGAACGCTTCGGCCGCTTAAATACCTCTGGAACATGACTCGCGCAATCGGTCAAATTATTTATGCAAATATCGCAAATTAACCACCGAACGCTTGCTTTCTGAGAGCTAAAACACTTTGTCCGGAACGTGAATCCGAGCTTCATCCGCCTCGTTTTCACTTCCTGAACGTGTCACGATAAAGCGACTAGAAACTAGAAACCGCGATCTTCGGCGGTTTGCAGCTACATAGATCCAGCCGCCCATGCTTCCTGCCGCGGCCGATGAGCAGATCCGAGAGCATATTTCGCGCCAGGTGAGCGACTGGGGATCGCGTCTTCAGTCTTGACACGGTCCTGGTGGCTTCATTCCCATGCAGCTCAGGTGTCCCGAGCGCATGATTCTATGCAGCCGCGGCCCGCCGCCCGGTTACTAACAGCGCACTAACTGACATCCAGAAGTAGTCTGTTGTCCGCCAGAATAACTGTGCGGTGCACGGCGAGCTGCTTAAGATTCCGATCTGGAACAGGTTGCGGAAGTGGTTACCTTCGGCACAAAACATCCCGTGTAGCAGTCACACCATTTTGGCGCGGCTGGAACCCTCGCAATAATTAACCAAATTAATTAGCAGCGGATTATGAAATTTCTTAAAGGTTGCTTCATCGATAAATCGGTCATGCCCGCGAAACATGCTCCATATCGTCCTGATCGCAGCATAGTCAGCGGGATAGGTACAGGTGTAAGCGGATTAATTGCATTAGCAGCTCCCCACCCCACAACGGGCTGTGAATAATGAGCCTGCTGAACAGGTACACGCTCTAATCAGCGCGACTGTTTTGCAACAATTAAAACAGGTGTGGTCATCCGTTTAATCCGGCGACTGGCATCGAGCAAGAACTATGCGAAGTGAATGGCTCGCGCAGTCGAGTGCCCGTGGAGCCCGGTCAATCGCTGCGTTCTTGACGTGGGTGGACGGCATTTCGCGTTCGCTCTGACATGTTTCACTTATATATAATTGTTTTTGCAACAGCGTGACCAGTGAGTTAATACAAATTGTCGGCCACCTTAGAGTTTATTGTCTTAAGGCATTTATGCTTTCTGTCACTGTTAAAAGACACAAATGACGGCATACAACTACGGTGCCTATGAAAGAAACTAGCTTTTCACGTAAAAAACACCCACAACTAGCAATAACTAAATTTTCCACACCTATGTACAAATTGTTAACTCGACAAACGGTAAAATTAAAAAGAAGGTTCTCATTTCAGTAATCTCAACATTTAAACACACATATCTGAAAATAAGATCTCAATCGATTCACTTCAATTGCCTTGAGTTAAATATGTCGGCTACAAAAATGAATACTAAATAGAATTATTTATAATTTTCATAATGTATGCGAACTTTTTAAAACAAAGGACTCATAAATATATTTCATTGTTTATCGGGGAAACATAATGAAAACTTTGCCCAGAAATCAAGCGGAAAATATACTGAAATAAATTTCATGTTCATAAACTAATTAAACATATGTATGTATATAATTCATATTTAGCTTTATTTTCTGAAACCTAGATATGTTATATGTATACATATAAAAATGTCTGTTGCATTTCTATCTGAATTCCGCTTTATGTATTTAGATGTACTATATAATATTTTTCATTGCAAATAATAAAATTTGACTTGTTTCTGATTGAATTCAGTTTTAAGGCCACACATTGAGAAAAAATTTATTGAAAATCGATTTTTTTTGTTTATTATTGATGTGCAACAGTTCAAAAATGTGTACAAAAATTTTCAAATAAATGCCGCTAATAATAAAGATTCTACACCGCATAATAAAAGCCTAAAAATTAAAGGTAATATGGATTTTTTCAGACTTTCAAATGTAATTTTTCAAAATGGCCCGCAAGATAGCGGAAAAAGTATGTACATAGTTGATTGATTTTCAAAATTTTTTTTTGACTTTCGTTATACAATTCTACACATCTTAAACCTCAATGAACGTGTTTGAAAAATTATTTTAGTTTTTACACGCGAAAAATGGACCAAAAATGACGTCCATTTAGCAACTTTTTTTTCAAAGTCGCATAATTTTCTTAATTTTGAATTATTCTTTTTTAATTGACGGTTAAGATGTGTATTTTAGTGTCTAAATTAACATGCACTTTTTGTGTTTTTTGTCCGACGATCCAGAGGCGAGTTATGATGCGGGCCAATTTCCACATTTTTTTCTGAGACAGCAACTTTAACGCCACCTTTAATAATGAAAGATTTTGCCAAAACAAAAAAAATTTTTTTTTTCTATAATGATGTAAAATTATGTGTAAAAAATATTTTGTTTATACCTTTTAAACTTTTTTTAAATTGTCTTTCACTAAACGTGTTATTTTTACTCAAAACTCCGGATGTGTGGCCTTAAATGAAATTAGCTGTCTCATTTCAGTCTTATTTGTTCATGTGGATAGTGAACAAATGTTTTATTTTCTGATACAATATCTAACTTTTGACTACCGTTAAAAATAAACTTCTTTACAGTAGCATGAGAAAAAGTATATATGTAATATACCTATATTCATTTTTTACGGGCTCAAATTTGGTTGACAATTCTAAGAAAATCAAACAAAAAATGCACTGTATATAAGGGAAAGGATCCCCCACACCCTTGACTAATGTCACAATTTTCAAGTAATAGAGTATGGTGTGGTCTAATTTTTTATTCAAATAGGTTAAAAAGTATGTCGTGCCAACAGAAATAGTAGAAGAAAATAACATAAAACTAATTCATCCTTTTTACCAATTACATTATAATACTATATAATATAAGAAAGTTTGATCAAAATCCCCTCTCCTTGCCCAGGGAAGAGTTTATTTTTTTTGTTTTATATTAACTACATTGAAACCACCGAAAGATCTTTTATAATTTAATAATGGTACCAAGAAGCTACTAGAAGAAGTTAATCTTTGAAAAACTTAGAGGAGGAAGTCTTGCTTGTGAACATGAACCTTAGAAAATTACCCGCAATCAAACGAGCCGCAATTTTCCACGCTGCCCACGAGCACGTCATTTCCTGGCTTTATAACAGGGATAATTACACGTGTGTCTGTCGCAGGGAGGAGGTGCCCCTACGTGCCCGCGTGTTTCTAGTTGGCTGCCAGTAACCTCAGGGTACCCGTCGTTGTAGAAACTGCGAATTTTCCTAACACGCACTCGTCCATTAGACGTGCTCCCAGCCAGTTATTACGCCTTTTTGGAACGCAAACCAGGAAGTGAAAAGGCAGAGGGAAGCACCCAAGAGTGGAATCGTGGAATCGTGGAATCGAAGCAATGGGCCTTCAGGTTTCCATCGTTAACATTTCTGCTTAAGTGCTACTGGCGCGCTTTTCTTCCATTTTTGCTAGTTGCCTTTTTTTTTTTGGTTTCGCTGCTTTTACGCGCGGAGTTTTGAAAAACGCATACGAATTTTCTGCAATTGCAATTGAGCTGACTTCAGTGCATGGAGTAATACGCGAGTGAAGACGTACCGGGTTTATGCCAATCGCTTCCACCCATTGTTCCTGCGCCCGGCTACGTGACTACCGCCGTCGTCTCGGCTGGAACCTCATTGTTTCGCGATTTGCAAATTGTTTGCTTTATTACAAAATTATGAGTGAATTTCAAAACAGCGACGCAAGCAAAGGGAGGAAAAACCAAAAGAATCTACAAATCGTGTATCCTGCCGCATTCGTGCAATATCTCAAGAATTTTCTCCTCATGCGCTGAAGTTATTGTTTTACACATATTGCTGGTTTCAGTTCTAATAATTACTTTACATCTACAGACCAAACAATATTTCTAATAAAATTTAATTATTTTGAGTAATTTTATTTCAAAATACTTAAAAATTATTTCATTAAAACTGGATTTCTAGTGCATTATTAATATTGTTGTAATTCCTAATTTCTGTGATACTCATTCCAAAATCTGGAATTGTTTAAGGATCGCAGTATTTACTGAAATTCACTCTAATTTCAATACACACTAGGAATTCTAAACGATTCCATACATTTTTCGGTACGTTTATGTATGTATGTACATATGTATATGCGTACATTACATTTAATACATTTTTTAATCAAAGTTTGTCATTCAAGTTCCATCTTTTGAAAAGACGGATCCTGTGCGTTTTTTCTCTCCCCAATCGTTTGCAATGCAAAGTCCATAATGTAAAACATATGTGTATGTACAGTTAAAAAATTTTCTTTAAATATCTTTAAAAGTATTAATGTTGTTTTTGTATTACCCCAAATATTATAATTTCCAAATTTAATTTCAAAGTCTTCGCTCTCATTCTTTTAAATTCTAAAAAATGTATTGGATTCTTCTTGTTACAATTCGAATGTTGAGATTGAACAACATTTTAGATATCTTGTAACTATACTTAACAATTACATTTCAACGATATGATGTACTTTTGAAAAATTATACTAAACTATTAACACCAAAAAGAATTTTCAATAAATAAAATGCAGCTGAACTTTCTAAATATCTAAAGCAGTAAAGCTTATGTTTTTTTTTTTAGATCTATTTTCAAAAAAACCCTTGCTTTTACTAAACAAACAAACATTTACACACATAAAAAAAATAACATTTTAAAATATATACATTTTATTTTATACCATTATTTTATTTAAATTGAAGACACGAAAAGGTCGTATTATGTAGGTAAATTGTCTCTGTTTAATTTTCAATTAGTAGTGAAAGGTCGTAACTTTTCGTAGAAAAAATATCAAAGTCACCATAATGCATAGTTATTTTTAGAATGAGTTTTATTATATTCATCGAGGTCAGATCTACAGGCCGAACTTTCCAAATTGTGCTTTTAAATATGATAACCACCTTAAAAACCAAGAATTTAAAATCCGACTAATAGCCATTATACAATAAAAAGTTGACTTTTTCTAACCATTTCCGTCGCGATCTTTTCGTTTTGACTCAAAAGATAAAAGGCTAGGAGGAGTCGGTCAATGTGCACGTCAAATGTGAATACCTTTTCACACATGAACCTGAGGTCTAAGGAGACCCACTTTTCGCAGCCGCGAACAACTTGACCCAGATGATGCTCGCGCATCTCGCCGCGAAGTCTTTATTGTGGCGCCGCATGCAATCCTAACATTTGCTCTTCACACCGGGCAATTTGCAGAAACAAATCCCACATGAGGTGCCGGACGGTCGATCAATTTGCCGGCCAATCTCAGCACCCATCAGTCACAGGCCCAAGAGCGCACCCGCGACCGTGACCCGGAGATCTTCGAACGCCTCCAAGGAGCATCTTTGTTTTTGGGGGTTTAGTCGCCATTTCTCGCTTTGTCTACGGCCGACACTGATTTCAGCACCAGAGGTGTCGAATTGTTATCACTCCCTTGCGACCCCTTCTTGACATTGTACCCAAATCTTAGGTTAGCTCATTTTCAAGATTAATCGTCGGCCATTGCCTAATCACAACATCACTAATGCCGGGTCCTCGATCGATTTGGTGGACCCATTTGTCCGAGTACGATCAAGGGAAACGCATGGAAATGGTCCAAATGATCTTGTTAGTGACGCAACGGCTGGCACTTGGCGCTGTTTCATTAGAGCCCGTGATGACAGGCCTTTTTTGAATCGGACTCCTAAGCCAAAGTATGCACGACTTCTTACCGTCTTTTGGTTCGTTAAGTGAGCCACGCCACTTCACGCAAGTGGACAACTGTGGGCCGCTCGTGATTAATCTCAGCCATAAAGGATTGCCGCAAGTGAAGGCTGCTAATAGATTTTACCCGATTTGCATTTTGCATGCTATCCTTGGTCGCCATAAATCCCTTTAATTTATTGCCCCTTAATTACGGGAGAGGACAAGATGAAATCTGGGCCTTCCTGGCCAATGATAAAACGGCGGGGTACTCTCTTCCCAATGTGGCACCACGGGAGACTTATTTATTGCAAAAGTAAGACGAACAGCCAGCGGCATTACAAGCCTCCTTTGAATGATTACTACGGGGCTATTTTGCTTTGTCCAAGGTGTTTGCCTTAGTGGCCACTGCATGGAAAATGCCATGGTGGGTAAGATGGCATCGGGCCTAACGTGGAAAACCTGTAAGTCAAAGAATTGCTAAATGTGACTGGAACTCGGAGCAATTGCGTTCTTGCGAAATTGCCTTTGGGCATCGAAAAGGTTATTAAACATTTTTTGGAAAGTCGTTGTAAATAGATCTCTATATTTTCGCAAACTGTCATAAATTAGGGTAAACGAAATTGACCAAACTGAATTATGTAAATGTCTATACATAGCTACTACCACTAGGCAAAACTCTTTTTACTTAAATATTTTTGTTTGTTTTTCTAATAATTATATATTTATACAAAATTCAAGGAAACAAGAAAAACCCTTTTTTCGTAAACTTTACAGGCTTTGTTATATGTATAGATTGTATTTCATATATAAATTAAAACAAAATATGTACATATAAAAGTAAGCAATTTTTTCAGGTGGTACGAGTATATTGAATATAAGTCCAGATTTTTCACACATTATTTCATCAAATCCTTGAGTAAAATTTTAGCATTTCGTTCTATAGCCCTCCCCATTAAAAGTTACCTAATTTTCGCGAAATCAGCTGTGTGCAATGTATATAATGACATTGCAAAACTAGAATAATCCACACAAATCATTATCAATTCTTTTATTAAATTTTTATTTAATTTATTAAACTGAACGCTCTTTCAGGCATTGTAAGAAAGTTATGTAAAACCACCAAACAATCGTAAATCATTTTAATGCATCCTGTATTAATCGCCTTAGGGTTTTTAGCAACATTAAAAATAATGACGGCATCAAACTGCCGGCGATCCGAATTTCAATTATTAAAATTAAAATTTTAATTGTCAACTGGTTTTCCACCAGTACCATGGTCTTCTTCAGTTTTTTCGTATTGCCATAATCCAAATCCTAGTTACTGAAATAAGAAGTAAGTCGTTACGAAATAACGGTAATTGAAAATTATATCGAATAATTGCAACATTAGTATGCCAATACAATTTGTCTGGCGATGTGACAATAGGGTCATTTATCAAAATGACATTTCAGTCGACAAAACGGACTCGAAGTGAATAAACCCAACATCAATGATGAATATGAATGCAATACCCAACAATTATGCAAGAGTTGGGTTAGACCTGCCTAAAAAGCGGCGAGTTCAGTAGTAGGTGAGTACTAGTCGTAAAATTGATAATTTACAGGGTCTACGCATCCGATTTCTATAAGAACATATACGAATAATATAAATAGAAGCACCTCGTTCTAAGAACGTGATCAAAATTTAAAATTCGACCTCGTCTACTGATCGCAGAGTGAATTGCCTTCGACGTTGCAGTCATTCATTTCTCAGTAGTGCGCTTAAAATTCTTATCACAAAATCCCAAAAAAACAATTAATCTGAGTACCAGTTCTGTTCCGCGTATTTGTGATGAATTTACACTTCGCAGCAGTTAGTTGCATGCAACAAGTAAATTAAAAGCTAGTTACTTTCCTAGGTAGGAAGCGTTTCGAGGGCTCGCAAAAAATCAATAAGTCAATTGAAGTTCACGAAAAAATCATTCAATGTTTTGAATTGCTTGCAATTGTAAAGAAGTAATATTGTGCGCCATCATCTTCCAACCCAAGATACTACAACAAGGTATTGCCCGGAGCTGCTTCGGTATGTGCGATACACCCAAAGGTATCCAAAAAAAAAAAAATCCAAAATTATTAGGAAAACCTTGACTGAGGTTGTCCAACTTCAGAAAACAAACAAAAAGTTCCCTGTCTGATTTAAGTTCGATTTGAATAGCTGCTGAGTATATCCAGCATCCCGCGAGAAGCACCAGCAGCTCGAGATGGCTAATCGATGTTTTACGGCCGCTTAAATTCATTACCCCCCGCGAATCGGACATATTCTCTTAATCGGAACGGCAGCGTGCGGGAGGGAAATTATTCGCAAATAGTGCTTTTTATTGCAGAATTCTTTTAACAAATTTTAACAACAAATAAAAACGAGGTGGGCCCGCGAAGCGCATGAGTCAGAATTGGTCAGGCATTTAATTAATGCTCTTGGCACCTTCGTCGCTGAGTGGACAGAGGTTTCCGAACGTTCTGTTTGAGGGGTGACAATGACAAAGTGCCTTAACCAGTCTTTGATTATAATTTCATTGTAATTTATATAAGTACCTGCCTACAAATCAGAATAAAGTCTATAATTGTAATTTGTTCTTTAAGATCAAACTAAGAAGCAACATTTCAGAAGTAGGTACTTACATATGAATAATACGTAATGAACAAAAGAAAATTTCACTTTCGAAATAATAAACGTTCCTCCTCTCTCTCTCTCTTGGTGTTAAGGGGATTCTCATCTAACTACCCACAGAATGACGTAACTTTTTGATCTTTTTCTCACGCTATAAAATAAGTATGACACTCTGGATTTTTGCCACATATTTACATATTATATTTTGAGCCATTATTCTAACTTATGCATGAAAAAGGTTCCATAAGAGATTCCCTAATATTAAAAAAGTTTATTTCAGCACCTTTGCCTTCTATTAAGTTTTTTACTCAAAATGGGAAAAATAATTCGGTAGAAAAATCGATTCGAATTATTTTGACATTACATGCTGAAAAACTAATAGAAAACTAAAGCAACTATAATTAACTTGCAAGATTTTTGGATCTTTATTAAAGAATTCTTATCGTGATTGGACTTTTATATTCGGTTTTCTATTCGTTTCGTATATATATGGTACATATTTAAATAAAACGTAAAAAAAATTATTTTCTTTTGTGTAGAAATATCTTCAGAACCTCTTATACATATATGCAAGAACTAGAATGCAAAATGATCACCTTGTGTAAGCTGTAGTATTCGCAAAAATTATCCGAAATATAATTTTTAAAACTGTTCATAAAATACTTGAGAGTGTTTGAAGTTTATACCATTCAATTTAGATATTATAAGCCGAAAAAAATGTAGGGCAAGTAAAATTTATTTCCCATTTTGTGTTCATTGTTTGGATTTGGAAAATAAATAAATATAACAATTATTTCCAATGAAACAGTCAAGCTTTTTTTAAGGCATAAGCTCCAAAAAATAAGGTCTATTATAAATAAAACCAAAACAAAGTCGATATCTTATTTCATTTAGAAGTTATAGCTTACACATGTTCGAAAACATTGCGCTTAAAGTACATATTACATCTGCCATGGTTTGAGCAGGACCAACAAGCATAAACAATTTTGATTGGGATGTATATATTATATATAACATTTAACGACAAACTCTTGTTTTTATCATGTTGATTGTATTGTAAGCCGAACTCCTTTAAATTCCTTGATTTCGTACTCAAAACCTGCAAATCTTTCAAAACGCTTAAGGTAAATATTATTCTTTTTAAGGATCAGTTAACAAAATTTTTCAGGTTTTTAAATATCTAATACTGTTTAATGAAAAGTGCCCGCATTCAAAATTCGTTAATGCCAGTAAACGCAACTTAACATCTAGCATTTAATCTCAAAAACTCTCACCATATTTTTAAGGCATATTCAAGCATATGTATGTACATATTCATACCTAACAATTAGACAAAAATGTCAATACTCCCAATGCCAGTTAAGTACAAAAAAAAGTGCATATGAGTAATTGCAAAGTTTCAAAACATTATTCGTGTTAATTTAAAGAAGTTGTAACAAATGTCTTTGCTATTATCAGCTTTATTTCTTACTTCAACTTTAGTTCCGCTTTTAAAGACCTACAAGACATGGAAGGTCTTTATCACAAATCCATTTAAAAACGTTTTAGGCGCATGCGAAGTAAGATGAGCTCATAAATCAAAATTTTTCCAGAAATGACAAAAAAGCCCAAGCATATTTACTGAGACACGCCCAACTTGATGCTTGACTACCGTGTAATAGGCGTTTTTTACTCAAAAACATATTCAAGTTTTTACCTTTTGACGTGAAAGCACAAAAGCATACTTCCTCTCCCAGATACAACTTACCATGTACAATACCAGGTAACTGCGAGTGGTTGCTGAGCGAAGTATCATATTTTAATAATTGTGTAGCCCAATTGAACCTTGATTAATGCGCCATTATATTATGGACTTAGAATACTTTTTACACACAGAAGTTGTATAAGGAAAATTTTACACTTTTTGCACAAAAATTCTGACCGAGTCATCACAACCAGCAGGATGTGTGTCTCTGTCATTGTTGGCCTTGTCTCATGAGGTCACAATCAAAATATTTCCGATAAAGTTGAGAATCATCTAATGTCGATTATATTTTGTGATTAAAAATAATAGCAATTTGAAAACTGACCTCTGCCGAATTCTGGGCTGAAAATTAATTTAACTATTATATTACGTGGGCGCTTTTTAAAGCAAGAGAGGTCACTTTGCTTGTAATTGCGATCTTCATGTTCAAGCTATTTTTATGATACAAAGTAAGAAAACACTTTCTCAATCGACAAAACAATTTTACGGGCTTAATTAGCAATACATAACAATATGACAATATGAAAATTCTCATATACAATTTTCTTTCCATAACACTATCTCAAAAGCTAAACTTTTCAATGTTTCTTTTATATTATAAACTCTCCTTTTTTCGCTATGACTATAATTAAGCGTAACCGATAGACTTCTGCTACTTTAAAATAATATACATACATACCTATATTTAAGAACAAATAGTATTTTCGTTTAAATAAATTCAATTTTGCGGGGTTCTTAATGTATATTTTTTTTTTTTTTATTGACACTTTAGTTTGCTTTACATAAGAATTAGATCGTTGTCCGATCTCTAGCTTACATTATTGCGACTCTTATAACTAAGTTAATGTATATTAGTCTGTTTTAATTTGCACCTAATATTATAATTCGAATTTGAGTTCGCAATTACAGATGCCATTTAAAATTTCAAAATTACCTCCCTCCATACACCCAGGAGATTTATTTTCCCTTTTGAAGATAATGCCTGAGTATTTTTTAAGGACAGTTTTCTCGTACAATGCGCATTTCTTAGAATATTTGAATTTCTCAAGGTAAAAAACTCACCCCGTATACTACATAATAACTTCTTATAATAAATATCAAAAGATTTTGTGAATATATATATATATATTAACCTTCAAAAGATATTGTATGCTAAGGAGGCTGAAAGATGTTAAGGCGAGATAAAACAATTTTTATAATTTTTATTGTAGTTTCAGAATAAAAATATTTATTCAGTAACCAAACTACCTACTAGATTGTTTGACCCTCTTGTCCATATAGAGTTTTGTGGTGACTTCCCGTACTTCTTAGTAGTTTATCCAAAAATCGGAGAAATACACAAAAACACTAGATTATTTGTTGCTATACAGGGTGTATAATCTGCGACCTTTGAAAGTGAACTTTTACTTTCCAAGATAAAAAATGGCTTCTTTGTAGCTTATAATAAAAGTATTGAACAAACATGAAAATCCTTCAATCAAGCACCACTCTATTGAGGTTAGAACATGGTGCATAAATTTCATTTAGAACGATCGAGTGGTGTTTAAAATATACTGCTAACCGTCTTTAAAAATGTAATTTTGAGAAAAACGAATATAAAGTTTCACTATTTATATCTCTAAAACAATTTATTGGATCAACTCGAAATGTTCACAGAATTTATGTATGCATCTTTTAAGTACCATATTTAGAGAAAAACCGCAAAGTCGGCTTTTTGAAAAATATGATTAGTTTTAACCTTTTGAGTAAAGAAACTAGTAAGAAAATAGTGAAATAAAAATTAAACAGAATAATTCAATAAGGAAATTTATTACTTGACATGCTTCATATGTCTATGTATGTACCTATATAAAACTATATTTGATATTTTTGTTGTTGCAGTGACCCACAGTAACGATTACTTAACATATACATACTATCGATTGGCTGGTCTTGTGTATGAGATTTGCTAAGAAAACATTTCTTCAAAAATCAACAAAATCACGTCGCACTGTCCTTCCATTCAACCGCGTGCAAGCAAACAAAAGACTTAAGCGACAAACCCACGGCAAGTAACTGACCCACCTTGAAGGTAAGTAACCATTTTTCTTCCCGTCCGCTCAATGGCTCGCGGAGACACCTGATTTTTTAGGATGGTGCTAATAAGCAGCCACTGCGCGGTCGCGAACGGCTTGTCGCCGCGTAATTGTTGTGCGCCGCATGCATTTTGCAATCACTCGGAAAAGCGGTTATTGCGCCATCTGTAGTGTATAAAAGTGATATATTGTCGCGATGTGACGCCGTTTGCATTGTTGAACCTACCGGCAGTCTGATAAAAAGTTGGCGAGTGGTGTGCAGATGGGAATCATAATTGAATAATTAATAACGCTAACGAGCCCTGCGACCCAAGAAAGGTGTGCCTGCGAAAATCACTGATTTTCGCATGCGAATCTTGAGCAACATTTTAGATGGAAAATCTTCGACGGGAGTGTGAGACCGTCTGTAGACCGAAGCAATTAATGATTTCTCGGCTTTCGTTCAGGTCAGAGAATCGAGGGGAACTTTAACCTTTGTGGGAAAACATTCGAATGGTTTCGCCACCCCTCATAGGTTCAAAATCTATCAAATCACCTATCACCAACTGGGTGTTTACCTTATCAGTTTTGTTTTCAATTTCGTATATCAAAACTGTTTTCGTGCTGTGCGTTTCAATCGAAAATCGAAACCGCCCCAATCTGACGCTAATGAAGTCTGTAAATTGGTAGTTTCATCAAAAGCAACCTCTAATTTTACCTTCGATAAGACTTTAATTACTATCTGCGCGAGGAGATACAAATTTGTCAAGTCATAAATGAAGCCTGTTTTTTCTGAATGAAGTCTTACCTTGTTCGGCATTTTCCAAAGGAACTTCTTTTGGCAGGCTGGAATGGTCTGCTCTCTTTTTGCCTGTAAATTAAATATTAGAGTAAAATTATTAACATCCGTTCATTAGCAACTATTAATTAGCATATAACATGAGGATGCATTTTTTATGGGATAATTAAAAGATTACATATTGCTTGAGCTTGTGGACGGGTTATTTATTATATAAAACATTATTAGGACAACGATCGTTTTGTTATGATAATTGACTCATTATGTAGATTTTCAATGATTAATAGGACCTGCTGTTTTCCCTCAACCAATTTGCTCGCTTTGTATTTAATTTAAAACCTACGCTTTGGGGCGAATATTTGAGGAACAAGATTAAGAGTTCGTAAACCTGATTTAATTAAGTTTTGAAAAGAATCAACTATAAAGCAAATGCAAATAAATATGTGAAAAAATATATATTTTATTTTGATTGGTATCCATGATGTGTATGAGTATGATGCCACAGAACTCATTTACATTAATTTACCTAAAAACGTAAACAATTTAAAGGGCGATACCACTATTTTCATTTACGCACTTTGAACGTAAAATAGTGTTTGTTGCCACAAATGGAATATTTATGAATCATTAATAAAATACGCGAAAGATAGTCAACAATTAAAAGATTGGAAACCTATTGTTACAACTTTAGCTAAATAATTATAAATAGGGATTAAATGCATTTAATTTTAATTTAATAGCACCTGCGCTATTAGAATAACTCCAACTAAATTTTACTGAAATGATTCTTTTAAGGTGTTATTAAACCTTTTAAGGCCTTTTGTAAGAACATCTTCAAATGGATATGAAAATCACGCAGCACTGAATTTGATTTGAGAAAAACCAATTAGTTCCCTTTTAAGTTGAAGAGCAAATTCTCTCTACATATAAATAAATTGTTTCATGCAATATTTATTTAATAAACGAATCGTCATATAATCCGTATGGACTTACTAATAAAGTATATAAATTGAGGTAAGTAGAAGTTTTGAAAACCAATAAAATACACTTAAACCTAACAGTATTTGCTGGAAATAAGAAAAATTTAACTATTTTACAACTACTTAATTATTTTAATCCAACAAATCTTTAAGACAAAAGTCAAATATTAAAAACTTCGATCTCCCAAAGGTGCTCCAAAAAGGGACACCCATGTAAACTTAAACTAACGACTTTTCTTTTGATATTTGAAAAGGCCTGCCATATTCATACATTGTTTCCTGTTTTTCATTGCACATTTTTTTTGTATAATGGTAAACATTTAACATTTTCACGTATCAACTGATAAAATTATTATAGGACATAAAATTTTTAAAGGTTAATTATATTCGATTATGTTAGGTTGACATGGAAAGCATTTCTCATAGTCAATTCAAATATTATGGTATTTATTTTTTGTTGTAACTATAAAACGTTTTTGTTTACATAGTTTAAAACGTTATAACGAAATTTACAAACGGATAGAGAAACTACCGAAGTTACGTCTACTCACTTTCAAACAACAATATTGCAGGTTCGAGATAAATTTACTATTGGACTTTCTTAACTTAAGAGATGTCTGCTTATAGTGAATGCATAGGTAAGGTAAAAACTGCGTTACGAAATTCAATGTAAATTTTCTATAAACTTTTGCATTACAAAGTGTGTTTTAAAACCGATGTTCAATTATTTCCATTATTTTATTTTATCGAAATGAAAGATGCTGCAAGATTGTCTTTTACATAATTCTTTAAGATTTCACTCATTTTCAAATCATCAAAATGAGTGAATGACTAATTATTAATTTTGTTTGTAAATAGCGTTTAATTCTCTTTACATTAAAATACCGGAAATGAAATAGCAGGAAGTAGCCATTAATTTGCTTCATAAGTGCAGCTTGTATCTTCATATATTGTAAAGTTTTAAAAGATCTCTCAATCGTTATAAAATACCTATATGATACTATCTTTATTATAATTTATGGTATGTACCCCATTAAAATATATGGTATTTTCCCTACTAAATTGAAACTTATTAAGTACATATTGTCTTATAGCTACGTATACTTGTTGTAACATTTTTAAACAAAATGTTTTCTTCCATTCCTCAATTTTTAATTTATGATGTTGCGGATTTCTTTGCTTTAAAACGTATATATTTTTTCTAACAAAATTTTTTCCAGTTTTATTTCAGTTTTATTTACCAAAAACCAAGGATACCTTAATACTATTAAGTCTTTAAGTCTTTAATGCTAAAAAAACTGTCAAGTGATCTTATAAAATCACATTGCAATGTCCTAGTATCTATTGTACATAATTTTATATACCGAAGGTTTCCATTAAATGAACAATACCCAGTACTTAATATCAAATTATGGTGATGAACTTGAGTCAATGGTAAGTATCAGGTGTCCTCGTCTATTTTAAATATTCCAATTCTAAAGTAGGCGGAGATCAATGTGATAATGCATGGGAAAATAAAAATTGACAGAACCTTGTGATGTGATAGAAATCTCTTGAAGGCTGTGCTTACGTAAACCTCTTCTCCCAGCCACAGTATGTATAGAAATTCACGGACGAGTGTCATAAATCCGAAGCAATTAAGATAAAGGCAAACATATGAACAGCACTTCGGATCAGTAACCAAATCCCCAATACTTATCTCACGAGATGCATGTTCCAACCATTTCCACTAATCTCTGGATCAGGGATTCAGTAACATGCACATAAAATACCACCGAGTTGTTGGCAATTTCTTCCTTCCATTAACCTGCTGATCTCCACTTAGTTAAGTGCACACCTTAGAAACCTTTCCCATGTTTCATTTGACTTGGATTGGATCCGCGGGTACCTATAACTACTGTCGCCGAATAAGACCCACAGGCGGGATGGTATGACCTCCCAGAAAAGATTCGCGCATGGATAAGCTAATAGTCATCATAATAAAGACACTGCTCGAGTTATCAGCGAAATGCAGCACTTGTAAGGAGAACGTAACAATGTCGCTAGACTTATTTCTTAATTAGCAAAAGGAAAATTAGCGACGGTAGAAAAGGTACCTACTCCGACTGTCTTGGGACTTATCGGCCACGAGATGCATGCCCCCGTTGCTGGTGCCGGAGGGTGTATCTAACAACAGTCGGATGAAGTTGCGATATTCTGTCCCGGCTGATTCTAGGTAGCTGCGGTTATCTTACGAGGCCACCATCACCGACTGAGGCTAAACCTATTGTTTTGCAATTGTTTTGTTAATTGCAAGAATTTTCTACTTTTCGCAGCCCCCCATGTACTTGGCATCGTCTTTATCTATGCTTATTGCATAAGAAGTGGCCAGCTGGCTTGGTGGGTCCCAACGCTGATGCTGACTTTTTTATGCGTACCTACTGCTCTCACAATTAACATTGACCTACACTGAATGCAAATCTCGCATTTGTGACGCATCCGCTGCCACTTTACCTGTGTCTTTGCTTAGGAGCCGGAGAGACGGCAAGGAGGACTTTGTAGGTGCGTCCGATGCAACCGTTGCCAATTTTAATTAATATGCATGTTTTTGCAGATCAATATAATGACAGCGCCAAACCCCTTTTCTAAACCCACCGCCTTGTTTTTATTTCATCAAGCAATTGAGACTCAATATAGGAAGACATGCATAAAGTCACCTTGAGAAGGCGGCCTAATCACGGCTTATTATTCCTTTGATTACCACAGACTGGTTTTCAACGGGCTAGTTAAGCTCCATAAACAATTTCCTGTGAGAGAGCCACATTTCATACTAATAGTAATTACTTCAATCCGCGAACAAGTAGTCAACGGGTCGGTAAAACATATATCTTAAATGTATAAAAACTTGAGGATTAATTTTATATACACAAGTCCCTGAATTCCTGAGATATTTTTATTTAACCAAGTCATGAAGTATTTCCGAAGAAGCCTTGTACAATTCGTGTATATTCAGTTAATATCATCTTGTAGCCTCACACCTTCGCATTAACAAGCAAATGAAAATTACGACAGGCGCCGCCTTTTTCCATCTTCGCTCGGCAGGTGTATGCACTGCAAAACATATGCAATACTTCGGAAAGCACGAAAACCACCTTTTCACTATCAATTAGCGGCAGTAACCTTCAGGTGTTATCAAGGCGCGCGATGTAATAATAATTTTTACAACGATTTCGCTGTTCCTCGCGTTGCACGGGAAATGCATACTTCGGAAAAAAATTATAATTTTTTCTTAGACAGTGGAAAGCTACAATGAAGGAGCTTGCGTTTGACACGATTAGATAACTAGCTCTACCCATTCGAATGCATATTAGGGTTTTTTCTCGAGATTTCATTTCTAGGCATAAATGATTGCTGTCATTAATTATCGTCATGGAACTTGAAAAAATAGACAAAAATCGAAACGTGACTGAATTTTCTTACGATTTTTACACGCGATTAATCGCTAGCAATAGACAATCAAAAGCCTTTTCACGGATCTTATCGTTTTCTTTAAAAAGGAAAACATCAATTAATATTATATCTGAGGCCTTAACTATAGAAAAATTAAGAGAATGCAAATACATACAATAAAATAAAAGACTGCTTGTAGGCTCGAAATTTCGTAAAAATGAAAATATTATATGCAAAGCTTTCTTCGTTTACTCGCATATACGTATATGTACCACAATCGTATCAAAAAATGGCATAAATAAATAAATGTTTGAGAAGGAAATATAAATCAATCAACAAATAAAAATATAAAAACACTTAAAAATAGTTAATGTTTTGTGTAATGATTTTTAACCTTCTAAAGGCCGATAAAAGTGGAATAAACAGAAGAAAATTTTAAAAGGGTAAAATTATAAACTAAAAGGGTCTCATATAACAAATAGTTTTAGAATTATTTATAAATCACAAATGTTTTTTAATTTAGCAAAATTTTTGAAGTAATGAGATAAGAATTGCAAGAAAATAATAATCTCATTAATATAAACGTTAATACTATTTCTCAGTTATCATTTTAAAGATTTCAACCGCAACCCACTTCACAATTTGAATGCTCCGTTCGTAAAATTATAGCAAAGGTCAAAAACTGCCCGATTTATGTACACACATGAATGTATATCAGGTATTTCTAATTAACTGGTTTAAGCTGAAGTAAATAAACGGTAAAGTTTACTCGTATCACATTTTTCAAATTTGATATAACAAAAAAAATCTAGTTGAAATAAACGATCTGATCTTATGCACAACAATTCACAACAGTTTTATTATAAGAAAATTAAGAATATAGTTCGCAAATATAAAAACAAGTATAGTTCTGTTTATTTAACTTTATCAATAACTGAACAGATTACCAAATGATCATTTTGACTCACTTTTATTTTACCCATTTTTTTGATAAGAACCTGAAGTTTTTCTTGCATGAGGTTGAGGTATCAATTTGGGTGCAAAATTGTTAAGAAAATAAAGGGAACGATAAAATCAGTTGCTCAAGCAAGCGCTAAGGTAGTCAGCGGTAGGCCTGTTTTTGTGATTGAATTAATGTAAAAAATATTTTAGTTCTTGTATGGAATTTTAAAGTTCAATCAGATATTTCAGTTACTTCGCATCTTATTACCTAATTATACATTAGATATAACATCTCCAAGATTAGGATCTTTAAATCATAATTTGTAATTGCCCATTGTCGTTCTTTTTCAAACTATAATATAACACTGCACGTAGTGCTTATCAAATTATTCGCGATGTTCTGGAATCTCAAATGAGTTAAGTCCGCAAGAAGGCCGCTACTATCCGCAAGCTGAGCAGTTAGCATTCTAAACATAACGGTCGGCAATTATCATTCGGCCAATGAGCTGTAACCAATCGAATAGTCACAATAGGGTCGCAGCACTACGGCGCAATTAAAGCGCTAATGAAGGCAAAGTCCTGAGGAAAATTATAACTGACAGGCGCATGACTAAGTTGACCGAACTGCCCTGTTATTTGCAAATACCGTTATGTTGTACGAACAACGGCCCCAAGTAAATTAACTTGTCAAGCAGAAGTGAGCTGTCACAACAAAGTACCTGTGACGTGACGGGCGCCCTTACATTACGCTGCATCGCGAAGCGATTAGGCTCAAATCATTAGACGCTCTAAATTCTCCCCAGGGAGGATGAGACAAATTGGCGCGACGATCGCATCGAATCGCATAGATGTCTTCTATTGAAGTGGCCATTTAATCATCTCTGGCATCTACATAGTTATGCAACGGAGATCTGCATAAAATGGCCGATGGAAGCGTAACGAATTTGGTTGCAACATAAACCGAATTATTGAAATCGCAGTGGTCCCGTGGTGCTGGGCATACATATTTCAGATACCAATACATCCCTACGTCAAGCAAAATCGATTAAATTGCGGAAGAAAATTCCTGGTGACTACGGCAAAGACACGCGGCCGCTATAGAAGATGCAAATTACCTGGTCACGGCATTTAAATCGCATCTTGCAGCGGTACCGAAAGGAAATCACTCGGGGAAGCTGCATTTCGGATGAATCTTCGGCTTCTCTGAAGTCAGAGTAAGAAAGGCGTGGGCTAAGTTGTTGACTTTTAAAGGTTGGCCCAATCTAGGCTGCTCGTTACCTGAGCAATATGCATTTAGGTATATGCACAAAACTAGGAAAAGCCGGTGTCATTTCCGAATTTACAAATTATTTGCTTTTATTTGTTCAATTTACTTCTGAATGTGTATTTTCAAAAAAGTATATATTTCTTACAAACAAAAGTGCAGCAATGCATTTAAAATATAGTTTCGGAACCCCCCGCCGAAGCATATATTAATACATCCAAATTTTTGTCTAAAAAATACACGTAAATTTAAAATTTCAATGGAAAATTTAGTAACCATAATTTTTGAATAGCTAATCGCTTTCTAATGTCAAATTATGTTCAATTGTGTAAGAATAGTTACACAATAATTGGTTCAGGTCACCTCAATATAACTATAATTTATAACCAAAAAATTTTCATATCATCTATTTACATATGTACCCTATGTATAATATATATTATTAAAATAAAAACATTTTTTAAAAAGGTTTTTGCAAAAGTTAAGTGAAATATTTTAAATTTTTGGGAGACCCTTATTGATTGTGTATTTTAAAAATACCCATCGCAATTAGAAAAGTGTTTCATTGTTTTTCGAGATCTCAGATATACTACGTAAGTATTTTTATCCCATCTCGCTACTGTAAAACAGTGAAGAAAAACAAGACGCCTTTTCGAAATCACCGTCAATATGTATAAGGTTAATGCTCTCTTACATTGATTATCTTAAGAATTAAAAATGATATAAATGATCAAAAAAGAAACGTAATCATGTTAGTATTGGAAACCATATTATAAGACTTACCTATTTTCAGAGATAAAGGCATGGGACAACACTAGTCATTTTCAGATAGTTGTAAATGTTTTGTTAAATCAAATTATCTGCAAACAAGCAGCATTTACAAATGTTTCAAAAGATCGACTACAATTATTGCTTTTAGCTCCTGAACAAAGGCATATTCCTCGGAGCATTAAAGAAACTTATGTTTCACTTCCTACGCTATTCAATCATTTAGTAAATGACATCGAGAGAAAGCTGCAGTACTAGGGGCGATGCTGCTTAAGCCACAAAGGCTGAAACATGTAATTAAATGAATAATGAAGTTGTTAACTCCACCAGTAGTGATGGCAAATGAATTGAAGTCATCAATTAGTTCCTCTAACGATCATATGACGCATGCCACGAGCTTAGAAACGTTGAAAGTTTCAGTCGTAAGGAGAAAAACGGCCTCTGCTAACAGCGCCGAAATTAATTACACCGTCGTTAATTGTTGGATGCAACTTTCTCCCAAGATTATCGGCAGAAACCAAAGGTGTTATCGTTTTCCTGCGCGCAACAACTGACCACAAGACGTGATTTATCTCAAGCCCAAAATATAGTTGCGCTGCAAAACTAGTCCAAGCAGCCTTTCATTTTCAGCCGCAACTGAGTGCATTCGTTCGTCTCGTGGAAAATTAGCCGCGGCAGTGGCAAGTACAAGGTGGAGCTGACTTTAAAATAAGTAACCAGCACAGTTTCACTGATTGCATCAGGCTTCGTTTTGTTTTGATTCCGCGGATATGTGCGCGCGCAACTAATAATTTGCCTGAAATTCGATGCCTCGATCCGCGAATGTCACTTCTGAAGGTCGCGCTTAACGAGAATTTCGGTGGTGAAATCGCTAATGACCAGTAGCCTATCCCAGTTCGAACCGATTCCGATCTGTCTTTTGAAGAATAGTAATTGATGATTGCCAGCTTCACCAAATATTGCTGGATGATGGTCGGCCTCCGCTAGTATCAAAGTATCTATCAATCACGACAAAGGCTTTTTATATTACGAAACAGTCGCGATCGACAAAGAATGCTTCAATTCGGTGGTGCATTAGAAAGATCCAAGCTCGAATCGCTTGCTTTGAGATTGAGATTTCCCATGAAAAAAGACCTGGAAAATCAGTGAACCCTAAGAGTTGCGATATGTAAAGATCTAGACGTAAATTGATTATTTGAAGACGGACGCTAAGACGGTTGCAGATTCGAAAACCACCGAAGGTAAAGTGGTGGTTTGAGTGCTCTTTGCACTTCGGCAATCTTTGGCAATTAGTTCGAGAGCTGATCGAATTAATCTGGGGAAGCTGATTATTATGAAAGAGTATTTGCCGGTTTTGCTCCAGAAGGTTTCACTATTTCTTAAGATTTAAGTTGAGCTGAGTTACAGAATAATTTTTGTTGTACTTATGTTTCCGATAAACATTTTGGTCGAAAACATCAACAAGCTAATCATTTTAAGGGCTTTGATTTGCTACAGCAAATATTGTACCAAGAATACAGACTCTTATTTTCGCCGTTTAATGGAGTAAGACTTTCAGTGGTAATCATCAAATTTCAATTATATAATCTATTGCATGACTGTCCGTCCCATCATTCATCAAGAGCAAAAAGTAATTCCTTCTTGAATACAATGCAAAGACATTAATAATGATTTTTAATGATAAGGGGTCTCGGATCAAATTTACAGAAAAAACACCACAATTTCTAAAGTATTATTTTGAAAAAGTGTGCAATTTATGTGTATATAAACGAAATTTTGTTTATATTACTTATACAATTAATTAATATATGCGTAGCTATGAAAAAGAATTTTTATTTTATTTAGATTCGCTTTTTATACAGTCACTTATGATACACACACACACATACGAGAAAAACCTTTAAAAAATTAAAAAATTAAACGGATTTAAAAAAACGACTTTTTTACCAACAAGAAAGTTATTACAAATTGTTCACGACAACAGATTTTTTTCCGTGTTCAGTCGAGATGGGTTTTTGTTTTTTGAAAGCTCTCTAAAAATCAACTCAATCGGATAATTATGTAGTTTTTGCGCCGTTGTTTTAAAAATAAGATTTCGATAAAAACAAGTTTAAAGATTTTGAAGAGTTTGACGCAGAGAACAACCCACGCTCAGTAATATCTTAATAACTGAAGTTAAAAGATAACCCTTTTTTACAATATTTAAGTAGCAAATTCTTGAAAGTTGTTAAAATCGAAGTGCGCAAAACCGAATGAATTTTTCAATAAGAAAACCACCGTAAACTTGGTGGACTTCATTCGAAGCTGTATTGTAGGCAACATATGGTTTTTTATTTTACAGTCGTAAGAAAATATAAAAGGGAAATTATCTCTTTGTTTGTAATTTACAGAATGAGTTTGTGACATCATCTACAAGATTTTTGTGCAGATTTCAATTAAACTAACTCAAGATGACCGTAAAAATTTCCCTAATCGCAATTCGTTTCTTAGTTTTCTTTTACTTTTACGAATCACAGAGCCCAAATTCGAAAATATTGCCCGTATCCACCAAGTTTATATACCAGTATTACTTAAAAGTTAAAAAAGTCATATACACGCATATTTTTTTTTGGTAACATATCAATCAAAGCTATTATCATTTGCCCTTGACTATATTTTGGGAATTCGCTGTTTGCAATACTTTTTCGCCTATCCTCCAGCCTCGGCATACAAAAGCACTTATGGGAGAACATTAAGGAAATTCTGTCCGAAAACTAATTGGAATGCAAATATGCTCCAACGTACGCCCAAGCAGAACTCGACGCGCCGACTAATGATAGTCGCGATGCCATTAGCTCGCATGATGGATCGGGTTCGTCGCTTAAGTCTTTTGTTTCGAGTCCTCACCTTGTTCCAGTTCCATGTCATTAAGTGGCTCAATTTATTATTGCCATTAAAATGCTTTGCAAAATAAACGAATAGCACTGTCAACTCGTTCTGTATGTAGTTGTGACAGCTCGCGACTATTCTCGGGCTGATCACCTCGCGACGATGCTGAAGTACGTCGAAAGACTTTCGTTATGTAACTCTTAATTAGCTGATGATAGCTTCAATAACTCCAATTAAAACAAAATGCTGTAACGCAATTACGCTGCAAACTACTGGATTTTTGCTCTGCCTTACTGCTTTCTGTAGGTTAATTGAGGTGCACTAGAATGTCGAGAAGTCGGACTTAATGAATAGAACACTGGTAGCTGCCTCCATTCGCGATGAGGACTTTCTCTTGGAAAGTACAATTACCATGAGTTACACGCTGAATATGATGAAAGCCTCAAGCCGAAAAGACATTTGAATAAATTTTATATCACACTCACTTTTGACCAACTTAACTCAGTTATCCAACTGCCAAGATGTGATGGGAAAATTGCGCGAACTATGACCCGAGCACTCAAACCTTTCAAAATTTATTATCTTTTATGTGCGGGGAAGAAAAAATTACATTCGTGAGGCATTCTTAGTTTTATATTTTACTGCATATTTATATGCATGACCGGTATAAATAACTAGGAATTTCGTAAGTACAAAAATCGTGAAAGTTGTAAGCAAGCAGGTGTTCTGTTTCATCAACTGAGTTAGAAAAAGAAATATAATTTTGTATTACTTGGTGCATGAATTGAATTGAATTTTTAAAATATTATTAGAACCATTGGAATGCAATATTTTTATGTATTCGAATATACAAAAATTAGAAGTTATCCGATAAGCTAAAGTAATTAACTTAAACAAATTCAGGACGAACCATTAAGGGCATTCCTTATTTGTAATATTTGTACCACTAAACAAATCATTCACCGCCGACAGTAATAACACGAACTACTGGCGCAAGGACAGACCATAAAAGGAATCTGTAGCAAATAATCAAACCACCAAGCTATTCAGGTAACAATCGCGGACGATCGATTTTGTTTTAAGAGCATGACCGGCTCCATTATCTGTTTTCAAATGGAAAAAATCGAAGATTTGGAGAGATAATTGCGATGTCCGTCAACTGGAGTTCATCAAGCAGCTAATTAATTTTTTTGTTATAAGTGCATAAATACTCTGAAACAATTGGGGTAGTCGATTGAGATATCGATAACAGAAACAAGTGATCAAATTTGTAATCGTCTATGATTCTGCTTATTGCCATTTAAAGTTGGGCGCTGTTGGCCACGATTTGCTAATTTACTCATTTCTGTACTCTTCTTGTGAGGAAACCATGAGAACCATCAAGCGTACCAATAGATTTTCACCTTGGCATTTCAGCTGCAAACAATAGTCGCATAGTTTCTAGTCCGAAAACATAGAATAGGCTCAAATGCTAAAAAAGCGAAAAAATAAGAGGCATTAAATAGCGACCTCGGGTCAGTAATAAAATCATCGTGACTATAAGAGGACGCCCTAATTCACTGCACATTAACATTTCCTCATTTGCTAGAAGTAGCAGTTATTTTTGAAAAATTCGCAATAATTCGTGAAGACCTAATTGTTCCATTCATTCATTTGCCATTTTCCGGTAGACGATCTTATTTTGGAAATGTAACCGTCGTGATGGCTTCCATCAGAAGCTGGTCTCACCTTGACCTAACAAGGGGCTTTTGCAGCAGCACATCCGACTCTGATTTAACTTAAATGAAAAAGATTAATTGGCGTCCACTAAGAGGACCCAAGGTATAATTGCGACTATAATGTCACTTTAATGAGCGACAAACCTTAGACTCACCACTGCACTCTGCAACGCGAAGGAAATCATACTTTCTGTGCACCGCTACTATTAGCAAGTGCATCTTTCGTAATAGCGTAAGCAGCTTGCAACTAATTGCAATTGTGCATTTGCTTGAAAGACACATGCAGCATTTCCTATTTTCACCAAGAATAGTTTCTGACTCGGCCGGCATCCTCATAAAATTCACGTACACTTTGAGGAACCAATTAATAACAGGCATTTTTGCAATAAATTATCAGTAACATAAATACGAATGGAAAATGAAGAGGAACTACGGGCAGTAATGTCCAATTAAATTTATTACGATTTAGTGATTTATGAGAAAAAGCTACTGGAAAATTAAATGATTCTTTTTTTTTGCGTCTTGTAATATTTGAAATCATCGACTAGCCATTGGAATACATCAAAAGTTTAAACATGCGCAATAATGTTGTCGTACAACTTCCGTATAATAAAATTCATACATATATAGAAAATGAGATATTTCATTCTAGATGTTTTTATTTTTAATTTCCACGGTACTTATTTCCGTCTTAACAATTCGTAACTAAAACTACAAACGAATATATTTTTTCCAGCTCGCTGTCTATCTGAGTAAAAGTATAACTATGTGTACCTGAAACGAAGCCCCGGCACGGTCGTAATTGAAGATGCATCCCATCCCGAATCTGACTCGTATAACTTTTAAAAAGACATGAAATCATAAACATGTCTTATTTTAACTTTTTAACACGGCATTATCAAAATAATATAAAAACTTCTCACACATTAAGCACTTGACACTTAATGAATCAATATATGTATATGATATATAGATAAGAACAACTTGTAATTCAGTTTTCCTGCTGTCAATATTTACTGGAAAGTTAGTTTACTAAAAAAAATTGTTTTTTATAAGTAACTGCATATTGTTATTACGACAGTAATTTTAAAAAGCAAGTGAACTAAAAGAGCAGAAATAGCGTTTCAAATTATAAAATCGAAAAACTTATAACAATAGTTATATCATTGAAAAAATGTCATTAATAAAACAATACATTATGTTCAAATTCATCTATTGTACTATATATTCTTATATTCTTATATCAAATATGATATACCACTTTTATAGTAAATTCGAGACTACCTCAAAATATCTGTAGCACCAATTTTCATTTAAATTCGTTAAAGTTCGAAAGTCATTGTACGCCATATTGAATCCGCCATCTTAAATTGTAAATTTCCAAATAGCCAAACAACAATTTTCATGGCAATCCCTTGATATTTACAAGTTATCGCTTGGATCCGCCATTTTCTAATAAGCAAATAAAAAGTAGTCTATATGTTGGGCGAGAATATGTAGTATCTTCACCCACAAAATTAATATGATCGTATGCAGAGGTTAGGCGTGATGGGCTACCTGGTTTCACTCGGTGTACAAAAATATTGGTTCCCGGTACCTGCATCACTCTGTTTATTTTTTAAGTTTTAAATAATTGCAATTAATTCTCTGATAACAAAACCAAGCGCAGCTGCAACTTGCAAACTGGAATGCATCTTTCTATTTTTATTATTTTTGTTCAATTATTAACTTTTCCTAGTATTGACTATATGAACTTAAAATAAAAAGCGTTCTTCTACTAAGCTCATTGCATTTAAAAACATCGGCATCGGCATCGCCATCTTGATTTCAAAATTTCGAACATATGTAGATTCGCTATAAGGAAACCGAAAAACGCTCAAAAACCAACTTTCATACGAATCCCTTGATAATTTCAATTTTTGATCGTCATTTTGGATCCGCCATTTTCAAATGCGCGTTAAAAAAACCCTATATGTTGGGCCGGAAGATGTAGAACTGTCACCCAAAAAATGAAACTAATCAGATGCAGCGTTTAGGCGGGGTTGAGCAACAAACAAACTTTTGATTTTATATATGTATATGAATAATTTGAAAAGGATGAGCACAGAGAGTTAAATCCCGTGTAATGTTAAATTATGTTATTTTGAAAAACAAAACGTGTTCAGCTAGTCCATTCGCCGCAATCGCACAAACTGCGGGAAATTTCAATGCAACTTAATCCTTCTTGAAGGTATCAAATGCACTTAATGCCGCGAATTCGCCAGCTCATTCCAATGGCAGTAATTGCGTGACTATCGCATTTCAGAGTGCACTGAGCTAACAACTTAATATTTGACACTCGACTGCCACTGTAAAGAGGAGAGCCGTTCCTGGCAGCTGCGGCTATTGATTTCTGCGACATCCAATCAAAAGTGAAACTGCGACTGATTGATGGCAGCGATAGCGCACCTTTGTCACGCTCGTACATAATTCATAACTTACATATGTGCGTCTGCCCGCCTATTTGCATGTGCGTAACTCATGTTACGTAAGTTTTTCAGATTAGCTAAAGGTTCGAAAACTACTGTGTCACATTTATGTAAAAGGCAGTAATATTATATTACTAGTTATAAAAACAATATGTTTTAAAAACAGATGATCATTAGATTTTATATGAAGGTAAAAACCTTTGTTAAAAATTAGTTTGCATTTGTTAAATTAAATATAACAAATAACAATAACAATAACAATAAAACTATATTCATATGAAGTACATATATTACTTAGTTCAAAATTTTTTAATCATAGTTAACATTTTATTTTGAAATTAAATTTTTAAAAACTATGAACTATACGTGTTTTCATTATTAAAACGTTACAACGCTTTTTGGTTTTACAAGCCTGTGGTTGTATAAAAATTTAACCCGCATATAGAAATTTACATAACTGAGAATGTAATACCCGAGCCATGGATAGCTCAGTTGGTAGAGCAATGAAGCGCCAAAGAAGATTACCTATATGTATGTATGTAATAACATATTCTCCAAAAAGAGTCTACGTCTCTATGGTTTTATCGTTTAGGTGGTATATGTATATATATCCTCTCAAATCGCATCCAGACACTTAAATTTCAAAAAATTTACAACCTTTAGCCAGTATCCGTTCGTTTTTGGTGATCTTAATTCAGAAAGACATTGTCCAACGTACACGAAAAGATTCCATGAAAGTCCTAATCAACGTTTTTTTTCAACATCTCCTCCTCCTTCCCTAAAATTTCCTTAACAATTTTGCAAGTTTATATTTGTTTATTTTTAATTTATGATACTTAAACCGCCTTAAAATCCGTCAAGCACAAAACAAGATTAATCTGCAACTCTTACCTGTTTTTGTTTTTCTTTATTATGGAGCTAAATTGACACATTGAGACTTTAGGGTCCTATTTCCAAATATGTTATAGGTATTATAAAACTTAAGGGTATGAAATAACATAAAACATTAGAACATTAAAGATTTATGTAAAAAATAAGTTCGGATGAGTTTACACGGCGACCTTGAAGTATGATTAAAAAAATTAAGTTTTCCTGATATATAAATTGGTATTTCTCCTTGAAAAATAATTGAATGTAAACGAAACATTCGACAACGATTCATTGAGAAATTTGTTCTTTGTAAATACATTCGAAAATGTTTGCAAACAATTGTCACGATTTTCTTTTCACCGTATAATGAGTTATCAAAGAAAATAACCTTTTTGACTTTGAACTCCCTTGTCTTCTACAATAAAAAGTGAATCGTGACGAAGTTCTCTTTATGCACTTACATAAAAAAGAATGTTTGTGTATTTAGTCTTTTATTCTAATAATGTCAGGAATTAAATGTTTGTCATTTATACATATTACCCAAAGTGTACTATGAGAGGAGGTTTATTGTTTGTGTTTCTTTTAAACATTTGAACTCATTCTTCTATTTATCCTCTCCTTAACTTAGACAGAAATCCAAAGTCCGTAGATCTAGCAGTGTTGTTCATATTCCGCGCTGACTTTCAGCTAATTGGCGCTCTGCAATCCAATTAGTGTAGCAAAGGCTCTGAAATACTGAAAATGTTTCAACCTTTCTCTGCCAGCAAGTTTCCCGCTTAAATCTTTTGTTTTTAGCGCATTTCGGTGCCAGGCGTGCCGCCCTAGTACCTCCGGCGAGTTTAAAAGTGATATAATTTCACAAAATTGAAAGCTATGGGCCGTGCAGTTACTACTATGTATCTGGGAATTATGACTGTCTTTGCGGCGCTGCTAAATTGTTTAACTGGCAGTTAGATAACGCTCTTACGACTGTTTCGCAATCGCCAAGGAAAGCCCGCGTGCATTGTTGGATAGTCGCACTCTTTGTCATCGTCTTCGCAATTCTTGAGAAATAACAGATCACACAGTTGAGTTGCACTGCAATTTTCCGAGTACTCCTCGATTCTTTTACAAATTGCAGTGCGGCGGGCTGACGTTGCACAAGACTAAGGCAATCCGCGGAATTCTCCATCTTCGAAACGCCATAATTAGCAGCCCACCAACCACGTCGCACGCCGGCTTAATGGACTGTTTAACAGCGCATCAATAATTAATCGTGTACGGAACAGTGGCTCCTTGCATCAGTGCAATTTCGCCTGGTCCATGACCCGCCTCTGTTTGTTCGAGTGATCTTGCCTAATTGCATCACTCGAAAGGAGCAGACCGTGAAGAGGAAGCGTCTTAAGACGGCGTCGATTACCTCAGCGCGACTCCTGGCCCAGGGCTGGAAGGTACGATCATCTCAACCGCGGCTCCAGAAGACAGATGATCAATTTCTTCCCTGATACAGATCAACTGTCTTGCAGCAGCATCCGCGGTTTGATGGAGCTTCACTTCGAACCTCTTGGCGCGCATGATCACACCGATTTGTTAGAGGATCGATTCCGCAACAGAGATCACATCGAGGATCCTCCAAATTGTTTTATTCCAACTGCGCACTGCACTCCCCATCTGCTTTCACTTTTTCTGCTTTTTATCAGTTGTAATTTATTTTCAGCACACTCCCTCAGTTATTAATTTTTTTGTTTTTCATACGACCTTTTTACTACCTCGCGATTTTAAGTGAAACCTACTGGAATTTTTGGCATTCCCCCGATTGGTTCTTTTTTTATGCCACCTTCGGTCTTTGAACAATGGACGCAAGCAAATTAACCGTGTCAGCGGTGAATTTATGAATGCTAAGTTGATTAATGCCCGACTTGTGTAAAGGTGGCAATATGAATTCTATTTAATACAAAACTGGAGTTGAGTATGAAAAACCTGTTTCAGTGTTAAAGTTTTCTTGAATGGGGTTCAAGGTAAATATCAAAATTGCATATATAGCATCACTATAAAAATTACGAAAGTATTTTTTTTCCTAAGTAGAGATATTTAATTTATACCTAACATCCATCTACGAAATTTTTTCACAACATCTGAATGCTATAATGCAGCAGGTTACTCAAAAACAATATATACAAGAAGAAGGTATTTTTAAGTCAAGATAAATTTTTTAATATTACGTATCTCAATAGTAATATATTCTTAGTAGGAACAGGGCGAAAGAGTAAATTTAATAATATTAACCTTATATAGGTATAACAATTAGTAATATGTATTCACACGTGTTTATATATTTTGTATTTTAATCTGCAATTCATTGAATCCAAAATTTCAGTATTGTTTTATAAAAAACCAAAACGGAAATCCTAAATAAATGTACTTTTGTCAGAAAACTTATGTGAGTTTTTTTAATCGTCCAAATAACTTTTAGAATAAATTCCATATGCTGTGAATGAACTCGTTTTTTTAGAAGCGAAGTATTCACATGAGTGCATTAATTTTCCAAATTAATTTATACTCTTATTCTTCAGGTATTATTCTACTTTGCTTTATAAAATTAGAACGTTACCTAAGTTCATATTTACAGTGGTTCGAATTTTAATTAGTTTTTCGTTTCTCTCCATATAAATATTTTTATAAAACTGTTTAAAAGAATAGATTTAATAAAATCGCCATAAAATTAAAAACCTTGAAAAAGTATATTTTAAATAACATATTCAAAAAAACAAGAATCCAATAAGAAGGTATAAAATCATAAACTGTATTATAAATATCAAACTGACTTTTAAAGCCTTATATTTGTACCAGGGAAAATTTCAGAAAAATATATATTTTAATAATTTTTCCAAAAGTCAGACAGATGTTTGCCCATGGCCACGAAATACCCATTCAAAAATTAAAGAAACAAACTGATTCCTAAGATCCATTTCTAAGAAAATAACTTTTCTTGATGTGAGTAATAATTACACTTTAGTGAAACCCTAACAAAGCTAATCGTCGTTTTAAAACATGAAGTTTCGTGATCTAGTGGTAGAATTTTCCAGATAGTTGACATAATTTACGAAACAATCGTGAATGGACTGGACGCATTTTTATATTAAGGTTTCCCACGGCTTAACTTTTTCTCAATCGTTAACAGCAGGTCATGAACCAATCTAAGGATGGAAAATTAATTTTCATTGTAAAACTAATTTGAAGAGATATTTTAAAAATTTGAAATCATGGTTCTGTTGAAAGAGTAACAAACTAGAACGAATTGCTTATATTTTCTATATACATATGTAAATATACCTGCAACATCAGTTTATCGATTTATTATATCCAATTTAGTTTTCAATGTTGTATACCCATAGGTATGTTGCATTCAAATTCAAACCATCAAATTAAGGATATCTCTAGCTGTGTTTTTTGCACATCTGATCCACTTCCAGGTTTTGTTGGAAATGTTGCATTGAATTGAAATTTTAAATACTATCACGTGTGCATATAGGGATTTCTAAATTTGTGGAAGGCGCATCAAATTGTCATGATATTTACCAATAAAAACATTAAGTTTTGGACCAAGTAAATTTTTGGAGTAAATTTTTGAAGCAAAATGGGTATAAATTGTTTTATAAAATAGATTCTGTAGAGCTACGTAATTTCTATGAAATATTTACACATTTAAATAAAATGTTATTAAAAAACAATCATATGCAGGTGTTTCAAACAAAATGTGCATCCTCGACATAGTGTCATCAAAATCGAATTTCCTTATCGAGATTTGATCAACTTATAAAAAATATCGTAAAGGTGAAGATGTTCAATTACCCACCAATCAGAGAAGAGGTAAATTACTCCACACCTTTTGCTATGTTTGCACAATTGAGCCAATAGAACACCTTGCGCAGTCGCTGTAAGACGCATACGCACCTGGATATGGTCAAACAACCAATCACTTTCGGCGCTACATTGGCACACGATCTGCAAATATTTAGAAACATCTGCGGCTTTCGTTGAAATTATGAATTTCTCAACGAATTTTGAAACCCCAAGTTTCGATCAAAAATAGGTAACTCGTCTCCGTCAGTCAAGAGCAAGTTCTTACATGACATATAATGAAGCCGACGAGCACCGGAGCGGCGGCGACGATTTCGCGGTATCTGCAAAGCAAATCAAGGAGTGCCCGGTTGGCATATTGCACGCCGCAAAAGTTGCCCACAAGTGCTTGCTAACCCACTTGGTACATGAGCCCCATCTCGCTCAGCGCAAGTCGAGTACTTGCCAATTTATGAGCAGGTAATTAGCGTCCCGCGATCATAAGGGTCTTCTCTATGGTCTGGTGGACGCGAAAACCACCTGTAACAGGCCTTAAGAGGTCCAGGAGGTGCCTTTCGGACGTAGTTCGCGGAACCACTATTTCTGGACCCGAAGTCATCTCCGCGCTGGTCTGTCAGTTTAAATGCCATCCGAGCATGTTAATTCTACCTGCGAGGAAGCCATTAAGGCTCTACATGACTAAAGGCAGACATTTTCCATGAAGTTTTGATCTTTTCTAATTTCCGATATTTATCGACTGCTTGCGGTGGCCCGTAATAGGCAGACTGGAGAAGATCGTTAAATTGGAAATAGTGAATAATTTGAAAGGTTTAAATGTACATATAGTATCCAATTATGCGGCATACAATTTACTCGAATCGAATATTAAAGATATATTAATTACAAAAGAGTTATTATCAAGTACTTTTTTTCTATTGATTGATAACGATCAAGTAATAATGAATTGTTATAAGTAATATTACGAAACGAGTTTTAACCGTCATAAAAAAGGAGACTATCATTGCGAATCGTATTTCCAATTTACTGAATTTTTTCATTTTTCCACTCCTTAAAGAAAAAATAAGAAATGTTTTATGTCGTACAATCAAAATATATAAATTACTTCTTGTTCATTTTCAATAGATGGGAAATTAAATATACTAGTTATAATCCTGTTTATAATATTAAGCCTTTTATACATTATATCTAATATTATTGGGATGTTTTCAAAATTTCATCCGGATACGCAACAGATGCACCAGATATGCAAGTGGATAAATTCTTCACAACATAATTGGATCTAAGGAAGGCTGTAAATGAATGAATTGATTTGAGCTTGAATATGATTGTTTTATTTTAATTTCAAAAATAATTATTATTTTTGGTCCCCGATTTACTCTACAAAGAGTTCTGCAATGATAAACCCAAATCGCTGGCATCAATCTAATTTTTCTATAACTCTCTAAAGTTTTCACGAACAATTGGAATTGAGAAATTTCAATCCGCATATTTGATTCACCGTCTTGTCTATCCTTTGAAGTTAACGATTTTAATTTACACATGTTGATCAATATATGTGAAATTAACTATACAAAAGCCTTTTTAGGATTCAATGGTACCACTAATAGATATACAATGTATCAATAATCTTTAAATTCAATTTATCAATTTTATCAATTTTTAAAATTTGAAGTTTGTATTAGCAAATTTTTATGATATTTTATGCACTATTCTCAAATTTAAAAATCTCATACACATAGCCTCTTTCATTTCAGCATAAAATGTTTTATGTAAACTGAACCACATAGGAAAATGAAAAAAAAACACAGTTATTAAAGGTAGCATTTTAAGCTAAATTGCTTGTTATACATATGTATAATAAATTAATCAATTGGAAAAGCTTTGTTTAAATGAAAACAGGTTTAGTTTTTGGTCATCATATTGGCTACCAACCTCGAATTATCATTTTAATGATTTGAAAACAAACAAATATTTATATTTAAATAACAAAAAGTTTAAGAGAAGTAATTGCATTTATTTGTTTTTTCTTAAACAAAAAATTGCAACTGTTATTTAGTATGACAATTGTTCATATATCTACTTAGAATCATATAACAAAATTCCAAAATCATTCAAGCATACTGCCTAAATTGAATATTACTATGAATTTTTAAAATCAAAACCTCCAATTATAAAAACTCATTCACTTCAGTGAATATCAGAGGAAATAGCAAGGCTATATAGGTGGTTTTTATATTTATCTTAATCTGAAAATGTCCAAAATTATAACTACGGCTTCTGACATTCTTTCTTCTATTAAATGTTTTTATATAACAAAAATTGCATAAAGACAGCAGAATAAATGTCAATCAAAATTACTCAATATTTTCTTTGATTAAAAATGCTTACTGATCAGTCAACTGTGTCCGGAAATATGTACTGAAAAAGAATTCAAACATTGTACGTGACTTACAAATATAGGTCAGCCTAATGTAATATGCTGACTGTGGTTACCGTAGAAAACTCGATCAGATTAAGAAACGATTCAAAAATTAGTTCAAGTTTTCGAGATGTAAGAACTAATTAAAGAAGGAATCAGTTTATGCACCTAGGCGGTAGGTACTTTTAATGGTAAGAAAATATATTTTCACGGTCGTTGGAAAAATACGTATGAATACCCGAAATACTCGTAAAAAGCGATAAATTAATGTACATACTTGATCTAAGTTAGATTAAAATAGAAGAAATTGGTATTTAACGAAAACTTTTGAAATCCCAATAACTAACAGGTAATACCAAAAGCGGAAACTGCTCATTGAAAGCAATTTAAGATAGTTCCGCAATCGTAAAGTTATATTACACTCGAACATAACTCTTACGTACTTCGCATTCCTGCGGAAACGTTGAGCTCCAAAACCTGAGAAGGTGTCACGAAGCAACAAAACAAGCGCCAAATATCTGACATTAGTCCCGCGCCAAAATTCAAACCTAGGCTCCGCATCTTCACACGGATGCCATTAATTGTAGCGTTTACGTCTGTTCGACGTCACGACTTGCCCCCTGAGAAAAGGCTTTTCCAGCCAAATCGCGGAATTGTTGTGATCTGGCATGTGGTCAATACCCACGATCGCAATCAAATCGAAAAATGACCGCGTCCAATTGATCTTTGCTCTAGCTGCACCAAGAGCGGATAATTTTCGCGGTGATCACAAGTGCAAGAAGCACCAGCCGAGATGCTGCATGGACCACTTCCAGAAAGAGAAACTGAAAACGACGAACACGACCAAAGTGAAAGATTGCGATGAGCACACGGGCAGCAGCGCATTGAAGAAATTGCAACTTTCTCCCAGAGTAGGAGCCCGTTGGTTTCTGGCGATCTCGACCAAGTCGTTGCAGTTCATCGCGGTGTGGCAAAATGGCTAAGGTGCAACTGAAGACGAAAGACACTCACGAATTGCTTTGAAAGGGTTAACGAAATTGAAATTTAGACAGTTCCTGCGAAAGTTAAAAGTGGAGGAACAATTGTAGTTTATGACCTCACTTATTTGTTTACAAAACCATGAAATTACATGTTTACTGCTAAAATAAACGTACAAGAATGCTAATCTCTGAAATGTTTTTTAACCCAAGTTAAAATCCGCGTAGGTAATCCTCATAAAAAATATTAATAAGTTGCAACATGTATGTACATACATACATATATGTCAACCGTAATTTATTCAATGTCATAATCTCCTACCATTCGAAAAATAACGCTAGAAGTTAGGAGTAATTTCCTTTTTTTCAATTACTATGTAACATACATACACACAAAAAGCATGAAATTTGGCACATTTTGCAAAAGTATTAGTAAGCAAATATCTATATATTATTTGCATACTAAAGTTTTATATTATTACCTATAACTTTCGAATATATTTTTAAACTGTATAACTGCATAACTGAGTAACGCCTTTTCTTTCGTTTTTATGAGAATATTTTTTGTATTTTATTTTCTTCATTTTCACTGTATTAAATGTATCTACTATTTGAAATTTCAAAATTTTAAATTCATCAGATTATTTGCAATTAGTATTTTGGATCGTAATTTGCAAATTGTAATGGTAGAATCCTAAATTAGAGGCCTCTAAATACCCCTAGTTATTTTTGCTCAAATTCATTTAATTTTGCAGAAATACTGATACAATTTTTAACTGGTTAACTAAAACCTTCTAGGATCAGTATATTATTGGTACTAACGTCAATATAGCTAATGGTTCTAGAGATTTACTGACAGCCAACTTTTCATCATAACATGTGTTTAGTTAGGAATAAACTTAATCAACTTTGACAATTAAGTTCCGTTAGCTATTATAATACAAATTATTCTTAATTACTTAATTGGATTCTTTGAATTACACTTGAAAAACTGCAATAAATAAGCGTTTCGTAAAATTAATTAACAATTTTCCATAACCCCATCAACTTAGATTATGATAAAAAAGGATATAGCAGCGAAATTGATATTTTTGGATCTTATGGACGTGTCAAAGAAAAATAGTACATTGTTCACCAAGGGAGTAAAGTAGTACATTTTTACCCGGGTGTAAAATTGCCACCCGAGCCGTAGGCGAGGTTGGCAAACACCCGGGTAAAAATGTACTTTTTTACTCCCGTGGTAAACCATTTTTCAGGGCAAAAAAACGCTACTTTGTTCCCTAAAAGTAGGGTAAAAAAATGAACTTTCGACGGTGATGTGGGAAAAAATACATGATGCCTACCATAGTAACAACACAAAGAGGCAAATGTTGAGCAAAACACATCATTACCCTTACCAGGGGTTATTGGTTTTCGGAAAAATGATAGGACTTAAATTTGAAAAATGTATGAAGTTTTATATTCGTTCCCACTCCCTTATAAAGTGACATTACACTTACCGATGGTTTGACCCGAAGCTGATTCTTTGGTGGTTCCTCCAGGAGGTGGTCCAGAAGACAACTCAATCCTTCTCGTCGGGGACTCCTTTTCGGCTTTTAAGACAGCACCTGAAAGCAAAGCAAATAAAACGGTTATAAAACTATTCCATTTACAGTCGCCTGTAAATCGTCAGTTATTTGAGCCTATAAATTTGCTTAGGTGCCTGCACGCAATTGCCCCATTCCTCACTGCCTCGAAGAAATGGACCAGCGAACAATCGACCATTGAAGATTGAATTTGGTCCAGGCCATTCTCAGCTTGTTATGAAATTTCCCACAGTTCCTTAAGTGCCGGCCTGTCGGCGAGGTAAGCTAAAAACCCAGGAGACGAGTACCTCAGGCTGCGCTCCAAAGTACCACCGACTCGCAAGTACCTGCCGCGTTTATCGGAGCTATGTGTTCGCTCAACATATCGGCCAAAATATAAAACGTCTTATGCTTTTAGATCAAATCGAGGATAGCTGCGACGTCGGCGGCGGCGCTGCATCTTGCATTGCATGCGATTTTGGCGAGATATCTCCGAAGTCATTTCGGTGACTTATCTGATCGCCGAATATCTCTGGTTGCTGAAATTTTGCATGCTGTCGCCCAGAGCAACTCCATAAGCAATTGTCTTTTGTTATCCGCGATGGCGGCGGGCGCACTTGCCGATTGAGGTGAGAAATGATTTTATCCGCAACTCGAGTGAGCTGTTAACGTTATGTTCAAAACTGTTTCAAGGATAGTTACAAATTTGGATGCTGTTAAGTGGACAGGTGACACACCATTGATTTGAAGAAAGCAAGGACCATTTATTTTTTTATATTTTATAAAATATATCTATGTACGAGTATATAATAAAAAGGCATTAAGCGAATGCTTTTCAGTTCTTGTTTTTTGAGACACCGAATTTCAGAAAAGTATTAGTAAACGGATTGCTTGATTCAAAAAGAAAACTTATTGAGAACATGTATACTATATTTCGATTAGCAAATATGGCTACTAATCAACCTCTTTAACAATGACAATTCTGTTTCAAATTTACAAGAAATAGTGTCGTATTAGCTAAATGCGTTATTTAACTAAATATTTTCTAATTCAATTCAAAATCACCGTTTTTACATATTTTTATGTAGGCACATTACATACCTGCTTCAAACCATAATATACAATATGCGATTGATCCAAATGATGAAATTTATATATTAGGCAAAAGACTTTTCAAAAAAGCAACTATTTTTATGTAAAAAGTCAAATTTGCATATTTTTCGATAAAAATGTAACAATATACTCTCGACAGACGAGTATACTATACTTTAAGAAAAAAGTTACTGCAAAAGTGGGCATTACAAAAATAAATTTACTTAATCTGCACAAAATGTTCCAAGGCTGTATCTGGCACGCCGGGTGCAAATTGAGATATAAGCAATGTTTTAAACTTAGCCCTAAATTATCATATCAGTCATGTTAAGAGCTCCAATGACAATATGTTGTTTGTGAATAAAAAAAATGATATCCTAGGATCCATTTTTTCGAAAATTTAATTTTAACTTTGTTCGTAAGCAATGAAATGATTGACCATTCTCTAGTTTGACTTTGTAGCTCAATAAAAATTATTATATTTGTATTTTGATGTCATTCTCATCTAAAAGCTAACACAATCCTAGGGCTCAACGTTTTGTAATGACTTCCAGTGTTAGGTAGCTACAAGTACATATGTAAGAAGAAATTTAAATTATTTAATTTCACTGAGTTTTAAAGATTTCCTATCGAGATAATGTTAAAAAATATTCCTGGATCGACAAAAGTTTCCTTTAAATATATTAATAGTAAAGTCTCGCCTATTGAAGGGAAATATTTGTTTAAGTATTATTAATTGGTTTCGTTCTTATTTAAAAATAAGTATATCTTCCTCATAAAGGTAGTTGTAAATCGCTTAATACATGCATTCAGTTATTAGTAACGTTATAAGCTTTTAAATAAATATTGACGTTAAAATTGGCTTTCCGCTGACAACAATAGTTTTGCTAATAAAGAGCATAGGTCTAAACTTTCCATTTCACATTGTCATACATACATAGGTATGTTACACAACTTTTATTTGAAATCTATTATGAAATTTTCCCTCGCACAATTTGTGTTACTATCATGTGGATAAAATATTCCAAAAAGTAAAGAAAATGTTTTCTTATATTTGTATTAATGTTCATCATTAATCTACCTTCTTACACATTGAATGTAAGTATTAGCAATCGTATTTATTTCATAAGATCATGCAAGCATAAATATGAATAGTTGCTTTATTTCATAGTTCAATAGAATTATTCGTCTCATGCCCAAAAATTAGCTTTCCACGATTAAGTGCTTATGTTCATCAGCGGTAATTTTCAATAACTTTCCCGATCGCGGACAATTTGAATAATTTTCCTTTGTATTTCAACTCCGCTGACAGGAACATCCGCCCCACCAAGCCGAATCATTGAACTAAAATCGATCATCACGACAAATGATCTGATGTTATGCCTATTTTCAGCTCGAAGGTCTTTGAAAGTTTGTAAGCAATGTGAAGATCGCAATTTTTGGCAACTTTCTTTAATGTCATGCGTAAATGATGAGTTATTTTCAAGAATACAATAACTCGTCGATTGGTAGGCAGCATCTGTGTGATGTTGAATGTACAAGGTAAGACGTTAAATCTAAACCAACCCGCCAAGACGGTTACGGCTACTAAGTTCGATTACGGCAGAAGATGCAATTCACGGTAGCCACCCAAGATCATGAGTTGCTCGAGCGGTCCGCGATCGCCGATCTCGTTAATCAAATTTTAGTGCGGTCAAGTCTGCAAATGAGTGATCTTTCGGGATATCTTGATCTGCTGTCAGTCCTCCTGCTGTCCAAATCAAAGCACCTCTCGCCTAGCCAAAGTGATGTGCATTATAAAGCGATTTTTTGTTGGGCTAACCCAGATGAGGATCTTGAGATAGAAAGTATGTAATGCATAGAGAACGGGCCTATGTTGCGTGGTTATGTTAATGGGCGTAATGCGACACTAGGAAGACTCATTATCTACTATGGCTTGCACTAAATGCTGTTGTAAACCCTGGCGGGGCCATTGCCACCTGGGAAGGGAAAGTTTTCGCACATTTTTATGGGATAATTAGGAAGCCAGCTGGAAATCAATTGTTGTGATGTTCCGATCCAGGAAAACAGTAATTACAAAAAATTAGCGCACTTTTTGACTGACAAAGATGATGTTCAGCTCACGGGTTTAATTGGCGAATATGGTTTAAAAGCGGGCACTTCCCGTGGCGTTTTTAGGCTTAAATCGAAAGTGAATAGCTCAATCAGTTGAGGTAAGTGGCTTTTTGTCTACATGTTGAATAGTTGAATTTAAAAGTAGTGAAGGGATAGTGGGATGGCTATCGGTGTGTTCAAAATTTCTTTTATATTGCATGAACTTTTACTTTTCACAAATAAGTTACTTTTTTAAAGCTTTTATACTGAGGCAACTACCAATTAGTTATTATATTTGTTTCTTAATACCTATCATGGTAATTTTTTTTTGAAAAATTTGAAAAAAATTCTTCAGATCTTAAACTATAACAGTCTACCTAATGATTACCAAACCGATACGTTAAGATAAATTAATTTTTATTTTAATACATTGCGCAACATTTCCATGAGCTAATTATTCATTTTGTGAGGGAAACTTTCATTATGCATGCAATAATGATATCTATCAAAATAACGGAAAATTTGCAACGCTATAACTAAATGATGCGTATATGCCGCCTATATTCAAACAGAGAAGCAACTGCTTGGAAATTAGTTTAATTAAGTACATATATACGTACATATGGACATACATTGCACAAACGTGCAGATTTTGGACTATCGATTTCTACTTTCTACTTAGTTCTAATTTACGATTGCCGCATTAACATAGATTTGTCTTGAAATGAGAGGAAACTAAATTTTACTAAATTTACTGATGCTTTACCAAAATAACTATCTAGTTTATCCATAAAGTTTTTGTTAACTATGTCTGTTTATGCGCTTTGTATGCAGTTTTAAAAGTGAATGTACATACCTGGTAGATTCCTAGCGTGAGTTCATTTTCGATGCGTTGAAGAGTTTAGAAATAATATAATAAAATTATAATAATAATGCCAAATATGCACCTATCTTGACACATATGAATATATTTCAGTAGTTTTTAGGCTACACATTATTTAAATTAATAATTACAAATTCAATGAACTAAATACATTCTGCTCATTTAAAAGTATTTACACATAAAAATTAGCATCAATGGGTCTTCAATATTTGTTAATTTGTGTACATACTCCTACTATTTAAATATAAAGGAAATAGTAATGAGTTTCTTAATAATTTTTAACAACGAAAATGAAAATGAGAATTATTTATATTATTAGGTCTGTTTAATGAACTGCTGTAAATTAGCTTCGATTACTCTAGTTCAAAAAATACATGTTTCATGAGATTTCCTTGCTGTAAGTTACCCGAGCGTGCTCTGATTTCTGTTACATGAGTTAACTATAACTTGATTTAGTGTAACCCAACTCACACTTTCCTACTCTAAAAAATTTGTTAGAGCAGCTTCGGTTAAATTGAAAACTGTCCACGGAACGCGTTTCAGCTTCAAATGTGTCAGCTATTTTTGCGGAGGTTACTTGTCTAAGAAGGAAAAGGGCTTCATGAAATTTGTGCTCTAAGTTAATCTGGTTTTACTTTTGACAGCAGGTCTCGACGAATCTCAATTGATCCATGTTGTTACTATTATTATTACACATAAGCATCCTGGGGATAACTTTGGTCTGTTTTTTTTTTTTTTTTTTTTTTTTTTTTTTGTATGGTACTTATAGATATACATACTATATGGCTGTGTATTGCTATATGCACATATGTTGCCAGATAATGCTAATTGTTATAAATAAATAATAATAACAAACATGATCCACAGAAGATACACATATTGCTTGTAAAAAATTAAAACTAGAATCTATAAATGATGTCAAAATCTTTTGCAAAACTCTATATTATATATATTTATTTCCTGGAAACATATAAAACTTAAAAATGTTTCGAAATCAATGTCCATACATTCCCCAACAATGTCTATACAACAAAATGGATAAGAAATAACATATTTGAGATTTTCAAAAAGAAGAAACAGAAGCAGTCCTTCAACAATTTAATGAATGCCGCCAAACGAGAATCGACCACCTTTCTGGGCAATAAAATAAATAAAGTCTTCATCGACATTGACTGTAACTGTAAACAAACGGCCATCGCTGACTTGTAACGTGTCACATAACTTTCGCGAGTGATGTGACACAACGGTGCTGTCGTCGCTGCGTTCTCGTCGTCGTTTGGATTTTGCAATTCTTCAAAGCGCTTCGTCGTCATTTCCGCGCCTTTAAGATGTAAGAGTGCAAATTTTCTAACGCCGCCGCCTACTTTATCCACGAGATGGCGTTTGGCTTCGTTAGAAATTTAATAAATCCAGGTAATGGTCATTACCGCCCTTTTTCTTCCTCATTTTATACTAACAATCACGAAGACGAGGAATGGTGGTGAAGCTGTGCCACCATAAGTTAAAAGCAAAAGCAGCCGCCAATTACCTGGAATCGTTTTCTTGACTGTTAGCGGGAAATTCGAAAATTGGCCGGTGGAAAGTGTGGGCACATGAGTTCGTGTTTGCCTCTTTAATTACTGAAACTAACCAAAGAAAATCGGATAGATCCGCCGCGCCGTCGCCGTAAAGTTGTGCAACTCGCGGAATTTTGTATGCGTGCTGCGTTCGGAGATTTTTGGTGCGGCACGTTTTTAATGTGCGCATATGTAGCTTCACCCTGTGGGCGCATAACTCAAGTTGAGTTGAGCATTTCTCATATTTCCGACACTTGAGCACAGACCAAACGCAATTAAGGCAAACGAGAAACATATTTCATCGCCCACCAGACCAACGCTGCGAACATAGCCACAGTTTTAGCAAAGAAATTGTTTTACACTTCGCTAAAGGCAACATGGACATTGAACGTCTTATGTTCATCAATTAAAAAATAATTAGTTTACAAGTATTTCACGAGAGTGCCACGCTCACTTTCTTCTCACTTCTGCACTACACTACTGCTGCTGGGTACGTTTTGCAGAGGCATGTTTTGCATAATCGTCGCCCTCAAAAAATGCTATACCAATTTTATTTATTTCTTTTTCCTGGCGGATCAATTAATCCTCACTGCAGGCAATTTGTATGTCATTAATATATTTATTGATGGAGCTAGTGATTTTACATGTACTAATTCCCCGGCAGAAATGCCAGAGGATCATAGTATCTTTTGTTCGCATTAATCACTTCCCATGGTATTGCAATTGCGCAACCCTACAATTGTCGAGATTTATTGCGGGAATCGATCTTCTTGGATGTGGAGAGATCGGAAGGGGCAGAAATCTAATCTTCAAATCTGTAACGTTTTGCATTTCGCGATAAAGGGGGTAATTAGTACTCGCCTCTATTTATTTCTGCTGGTCATTCCGCGCACGGCGTAGAACAAAGCACAATGGTCCACGGTAGTGGATCGTGGTAATAAATACCTGCCATTATCTCCGCGATCTCCATTGGTCCATGCCGGCTCACTCGGTGTCTTCAGGCGGCGGACACACAATGCAAATTGTTTGACTATGATTAATATAAGAACACTGAGATTACCGCTGGCAGCAGTTGGCATTGCCTGCGATCATACTTGCAATAAACAATTTTAATTTATACCCGCGCGGCCGGCTGCTGGTTTCAGCTTCAGGGCGAGGAATACCAAGGAAGCCGTGTTCTTTGGAGGAGACCCGCGAGAGGTGAAAAGTGAAAGGAGGATATAGTGAGGTCGTAATTGTTGTAATTGGACTTATCACCTGGATTCCATACTACGAATATAACGATGAGGATATATTTTTATAGTCAAAAGAAACTGCGAAGTTTTGGTCCGTAAGGAAGCCATACAGTATCCTCATTACCTTTGCGGGCCTATTGTAAAATTAACACTCCGGAAACAGTGTTTCCAATTCGAAGATATATTATGAGGAGCTTTTACTCCATAAGAATGTATAGAGAGTTAATTTTTACAATTTGTAATTTTAAGTTCACTGCTTATATTAGAAAATTTTAAATGATGTTCATATGTACCTATTTTTATATAGTACGCATATGCATTTTTTGAAAAAGAGTACCAAAGTTTATCATTTTGAATATTACTTTATTTTCTGAAGCCTTTAACATCAAACGATTTACACCAATTACACCAATACTTAAATTAGCTTCAAGTCAGTATTAATGATAAAATAATATGATTGAATTTGGATTGCATTCAGGAATGCAATATGGTACGTACTTATGTATGGCAAATTTAATTAAAATTGTAATCTCATACTACACCAATTTATAAGAAGCTTTTTCTTTTGAAGTAGGGAAAATTGTTACATAGTAAATCAAAAACAGGAAATTTAGCTATAGCACGACTAATATGCTTTTCTTTAACATGACACGTGTACTGAAACACAGACAAAATCGTTTCATGATAATCACCGGGATGATGAATCCCCATTTGAAAGTAAAATCGCTTTGTTTGAAACCATTTCGTAATAATTATCCCATGATTTTAAAGCTATAAAACAGTAGTTTCTTCTTTTGTGCTGAATCTACTGCTAACACTCATTTGGCTTCCTTATTTCTACTTATTTTAGTAGGTTTTTAAGGAAATATAAAGCAAAATCAGTTTTTTACCGTCATTATTGGAACTGTAGGTGCATAGCTTTGCAAAGTTTCCGTAATACGCTAAATTTTAATAAAAACTATAATTCTACAGTTTTATTATTTTAATTCCACCTCACAATGTAGATTTACAATAGAAATCATAGTATGTAGTATAGTATAGAATCCAAATTCGCTAAGTATATCATTACTAGATAAATATTAAAAAACATGTATTGTTTTTAAAGAAAATTTGTAAGGCTATTCTTATACTTCAAAAGCTGCAAGCAATTACTTATCCTGATATCAATTTAAGTTTCATTAGATTCTACATAACCCTTGAATAAGGACGTTTTCGGGGCAAGACTTAGGTACTTCAAAAAAATTGTACGGAATATATTTTGTTACTTATGAACTATAAATTAGCTCTTTAGTGTAATATATGGTGAAAAAGTGACATGCTGCATTTAGCATCATTTTTACAATTTTGTTTAGGAAACTTGAATTTTATTTACACACATTATCATACATATATGCGTTTAGGCACTTTAAAACTACACATTGGCTCCATACAGCATAAAATATTAACTCCTGAATTATCGCTTTATGAATTAGTAGCTTATTAACTGGGCTCAGTATTCATTTTTCAATAAATTTGTCTTATGAATAACTGAGGTTAAATATTTGTTGAAAGTTAATGTTTTTTCCAAGGTGATGCCTACATAGGGGAATAATTCAAGTTCAGGTTACTAGTGGGAAGATTACGTGGACTTCGCTTTTGAAGAACGAAAGGAATATCATTCTCAACGATTTATATTGTCACACATGCCTATAGTATATGTAATACATTTTCATTCATTTTATATCTTCATCTCATATCCCAGAATCATTATAAAACTGCATTACTTATAATTTTCTCTACTTAACCGGATTATTTCATCAATAACGCACGCTGATCAATTGACCTTCTACAATCATATAATTTTTCATACCTTACACCTCACTACTAACTGTTCATGATCATTTGTAAGCGAGACAATTGACTTAATGAATTAATAAAAATCTGACAAAAAAACGGGTAAACCGCTCTCAGTCGCAGTTCAAGTAATGAATTCAAATTCATCCGTCGTTCCGCATTGCTGCGGCTGCAATAAAAGCATTCACAGCATCTGGTCCATCAACCTTCAAGGAATGCTAATCTACCCCGGTCGAAATTTTGAATGGCCATGCGTACTTTTTGATACCAGACAAGCACTGCCCAACTGAGATTACGACTCCGCGACCTTTAAACCATTTGGCAAGAAAGCCTACTTCTATTACAAATTTCTTTTTGAAAACCTGAAACCCCAAATTTGGTAAAAGTGCCCAAAATTTGGATGCTGCACAAATCCAACCTAGGCACGATGCTATTAATCAAAATCTTCTAATGCACCGGAAATCGCCGTGGGCGGATATTGACAAATATCGCGGAAAGCGTATCCAAACTCGTGTCGATATCGTCGGAAGAAACAATTTTTTGTTGTGTTTTTTAAACTTGCCCGGCCAGTCCGGTTTCCAGATCTTCGTCGTGGCCTACATTTTAAAATTGGAAACCACCTCATCTTGGTGGCGATGTTTACAAGATTTCTGGCCAGTTTAACTCGTTTGTCTGCCGCCACAAAAGTTTGGTGAACTCTTTCTCAACGCCTAAGAAGCGCGGGAAAACTACGTCTGAATCTTCGACTGAGTAAAGTACAGCCACTCTGAGAAGCCGCGAAAAAAGAAGACGAAACATTTGCAAAAATGCTGTCGCCCAGGTGGACGATTTTTTTCACCATTTATGTTTTAGAGGGCAAACTTTCGTTTTTAATGTTCAGAAACTTCGCGGTTCAGTGGAGTCGAGTGTTTCGGATCATATATCAGCTTAAAAGCATGGACGAGGTGAATGTCAAAGACTTCCAAGACGAGCCCAGAGAAAATTTCTGTTTTCGAGAAAACATTTATGGCCAAAGGAAATACCAGGCCTGCCTCGTTTCCGCTTCGCATTGTGGATCTTTGAATTATGGTAATGGTACACATATAAAATCGAAAACCATTTCCTTCTCCTAATAGATTCCACAATGTTTAAACAAAGCGGTTTGACTTCTCCATAATGTCCAATATAGCATAGCGCACTTAATTAATTGATCTAAAGTAATTTTTAATTGTTTGCAGGCACCTTAACAATTTATTATTATTGTATTCGATTTAGTACTTCTTTAACCATTTTACTTCCGTTTACCATATTTTTTACTTAAAAACCTCTTGTTAATATCTAAAAATCGTCGTTTCTTCTGTCTTTGTTCCGTTCAATTATGAAGTCATAGCAATTCACAAAAGATAGCACGCACATATAATTCTCGTTTTTATCTGAAATATTAAAATAAAAATAAAACTGCGGCGAACCCAATAGCTAAAAACAAACTTATTACAGCTTTGATTAGTTCTATCTTACATAATCAAAAGCTAGCTTAAACTCCAAATTAATTGAATTCTTTTGTGTTCACCTATGGTTTGTAAGTAAGAACTATAACCACTATACGTTTTTTTGACTACACATGTGTATACATTTGTCTTTGTGTTTAAAAAATGCCAAATAAGCATTATAACCGATAAACTTGTTTCTTATTATTAACTTTTTCAATTAAAGTAATATATTAATGTATAGGTCTTTTAATTTTATGGATATAAAAAATTATGTAGGCAAGTAATGTTTGAGGCATTGAAGGACTCAAAAGAAACTTATATTAGCACATTGTGCAATCTTTGTGAAATAAAGGTAAAAGCCAAAATTGATGTTAGCTTAAGAAGAAAATAATAATAGTAGAAAAATAACAAATTGTTGCTTGAAAACTTAACCCTTAACGAACCAATGCCTCCATATAAGCGACATGGTAGGATTACTTGCTAGGTCCAATGCCGTGTATGTGGCGGCAAAAACGATTTTATTATATTTATTAGTAATGCGTGAATTGTTGAGGCATGTCATTTCTGTGCATTTGTGTTTTCTATGTTCCGTGTTTTTTTCGAAAAAGCAATTCTGTTTTGATTTTTCAGGAGAAAAAAATATTTAATACACAGTTTCCCTTCGTACAAAAAGTGGCTTCGACCCGGCGCGAAATAAACTTGAAAAGCATCCGGACTGTTAAGGGTTAATAGTTAAGTTTACAATATTAATAACTCTTATATTATATACGTATATATGAAACAATAAATAGCAATTGAAGTTATAATTACTTTGCAAAATTTTTACATTATAGTGATGTTTCATAATTACACCAAATATGACTAACATTGGAGTTTCTATTTTTGAAATCCTCACATTTTTATCCGGTTTAACCTATCGCGTAAGATGTGCCATTAACAAAAATTAATTTTACCAATTTTCATATTAGTTACCTATAACAAAAAAACGTCTTTTTCGTTTGGTGCTAAAATAATACCTCTTTAAGAACCTCAGAAAGTTAAAACCAAGAAGCAAACTTTCGTATGACTGCATAAAGTTACTAATAGAATCTTCGACTTAACGTCATCCTCCTCATAAATATTTTTACACTTTGATTACTTTTTACACATAAGTTCTCTTTAAATAATTTTAAGAGTTGTTTGTTGTATTTGTCATAACATGTTTAAAAATAAATCTCTAAAAGACGATTGTCACTTCTTATCAATATGTATGCTTAGTTTTATCGAAGTTCAGAAGATCAAGTAAAGCACTTATTACATAAATTTGTTAGATATTACCTTGACATTCAGTCATTCATTTTATTGACGTCCTTTGTGGCAACCTGATCGCTTACAAAAACTATATCGTTTGCATAAAGTTGTAACCAGCATGCAGGTGGAGGATCAAAAAGAAACTTATGAAAGCATATAAAAGTGACTCATTCTCAAACAAAAGAGTTTACACCTAAACATTGAACACAATTCATACTTTTGTTAATTTAAAAAGGAATTTTGGCGATAATTCTTAGAACTCGCACTACTGTTTTAGCTTCATTGTAATGTAAACTTTCAAGTTTCGCACATCCGGTTAAAGTGATACAATGTTTTAAAAGGTCTATAGTAAAAGCTACAAAGCTGTAACGATTTATAGGCGTTCAAAGAGATAAAATGTTTTAAAGTGTTCTATAAGCATTCCAAAAATAAGAAGGGTATTGCTAAGTTTTGTACAAACTTATCAATAGGAACGCTGTAACGATTAAATCTTTACGAAAAGCCAACAAAAAAAAACTCTAAAAGCTTTGATAAAGAATAGAAATAACAGCTTGCATACAAAGGTCTAGAAACAACAAAAGTTCTTCTGGTTTCGGGACAACATTGCAAAAACATATTTTCTGTTTTAAATGATTTTCAAAGGCAACTAAATTATTGTATTAAGAAGTTAGATTCCTTTCTTAAACAAAATTGCATGAAATAGGTAAAGAAACTGGGTCCTTTTGCGTTATATTATTAACTAGGTTTGCGATATGGGGAATTTCGATTTTTGCGAACTGCGGAAGATATACGATTTATAGATATAGGTAGATATAGATCTATTCTGCAAATTTAATTCACTTGAATCTGATTTGAACGAAATCAGGGCTCAGCGAACAGATCTACAGGTACCGCATATATTTTTCTTGTACCACTACTAACCAATACCATAACTTCTTCATATAGACATATTTTATATCAATACATGTGTATAACAATCTTTCCGTGAAAGATGTACATATGTACGAAGTATATGTTTTCTTTTTGTAAAATGTGCAGTTTTGTTTATATGCGTCAAATTAAAGTGTCCATGTATGCAGATATATAAAAATGTCACATTAAATGATGTGCTAGATACAGTGAAAGTACAATGAAAATGTTTGTGGAGCAAATTTTAAATAATCGATATGAAAGTTATCATCTTGATTATGATTTTCTATTTCTATCGTAGGTTTTTTTTTCAAATGACCCTTTTATTTTCAACAACTGTGCCAACTCAGATGTCTAACTTAAGATAAATTTAAAATTTTATTAATTATGACTTTTAATTTACATGAAAACTATTAGCAGCGTTTAGCTCAAGGTATAGACAGGAAAAAAACTAAGCTAAAAAAGGTTTTTGCTTAATTAAAAAGTGTTTTTTCTTCATCTTTCGCTTGCACTCAACTACTCTCAAAAAAATTGTCGGCAAATGTCAGTAAACTGCAAATTAGTTTAATACTTGAACTTGGTGTCTAAGGTCAATACGATGGATACGGCAGGGAATTATTTATTAAAATAACAATAATAATTTCATAAGTCACCCCGCTGTTCGGCAGGCAATCAGTATCGATTTTCAAACTATGACAACACATCCGCAGCGAAACTTGACAAAAAGCCTCCCGTCACATGGAATTACTAGAAAATGTAGGTCGTCGTTGCTTCGCTGTCTCAACGAGGTGTTGAAAAGCAGACACTAATTAGTAATTAGCTCTAGTGGTGGTCAAAATTAGCGTTGCGCACTAGGATTAGGCGTCCATTTCCATGTTGAGCCCATCGGCAAGCAACTTTTAATGAGTCGTAAATCTTTGGGCACACTCCGCGCCAAAGGGATAATACTTTTATTTACATGGATTTATGCACTGCGCAACATTAACTGCCTTCGGCGCTAATAAATGCAGGCAACCTTCACTAGAACCAACAGTCGGCCAGTTCCAGCAAATGAGTGTTGGACTTTGGCACTGCCAGCCCCTCTCAAAGCAGCTGAATGTGAGCGCGGAAAGCTCGATTGGTTCTGCGCGGATTTCTAAGATTCAGAGCTGTCCGTTTGGTTCGATTTGGCAGTAATGAATGTGAGAAAAGTTGTTTTCTAAATAAATTAATTAATTACCATTTTGCTCCCAACTGCACGGACAAGCCTCCGTACAGGGTCGCGCCCGAGCCGCCATACTTTCACTCTAAGCAACTGGAATGATAGATGGAAGTTCGGGGCGAAAGCCTGTTTGGATTTCGGCTTAAGCGGCGTTTGGCGAAGGAAATTTAATTAAAGTAAAGGCAAACGACTTCATTTTTCCGTTGAAATCGAAAGGTAAATATCGGTAAGCGGTTCAACATAACTCGGCCTGACTTTCCCATATTCGAGTAGTTGCTCGATATACAATCTTTGCATGGCTCATTCTCTGTTACGCTTCGACTTATCTTGATGGAGTTTCAAATAACTAACTTTAATAGGCCTCTCTTTTAATTATATTTTATTTCCTTTAATAAAGTCTAGTTTTTTATATCCCACTGAATTTTTAATTTAAAATTTCCATCTCGCTTATTACAAATGTGCCAAAAAAAACAGCCTTCGATATAAAACCCATAACATTTGAAAAACAAATTTGATCCAAATATAGATTATGTTTATATAACTCATTCAAAGACACATTTAGTCGTAGTCGAAGAAACTCATTTACATCTGTTTAAAAACATTATCGATTCAGTGAAATGAATACCCATGAATGAAAAATATAAAGAAGGACGTTCTTCCTATTTGGGAAGAATTGTTTTAAATAACAACAGATTTATCTATAAGCAAAACTTAAAGAAATGAAATTAAAAACTATCAATTGCGAGTCAAACTCGTGCACCAAGGGTTCCATACCTTCTAATAAAACTAAAATTCCTCTGTGTTTTATTATATTAATTTGAATGTCATTATGAAAAAGTAGCACTACTTACATATATTATATATATTATGTATATTTTGAGAAATGTTTTCCAGTATCTTAAATTTTTTATGAATCGAATGTGTCAATCACTCCTCTTAAAATAATTTGTGAGCAATTACATATATACTTATTGCAACTCCTAAGTTATAGAATTATATTATAATATAACTAAAATCTTGTTATTCCATACAATACGTCTAAAACCGACATTTTCAGAAGAAAAAAATTGAATTTTTCAGTTCTACATTGTGGGTTTTAAAATCACACCCGTTCTAACGATAACATTATGGACCATCCAGCTTTCTGACTTCATTATCTGTGTGTCGTTGATTACGACTGCTCTTTTAATCATCAGAAATTTTGGGAATGAATTAACAATAAAATTACAATGAAATTTGCCCTAATTTTCCGGTATTTTACCAACATGCAATTGTTCTGTGACTATATGTCCATGTATTAACATTAGGTACGTCAAAGAAGAAATTACAGCACCATGTCAACAATGGCCGGTTAAGCCAATCCTCCAAATCAATATGACCATTGTCCAGTAATTCTGCAAGTGAAGGTCCACTGCAAGCGCACAAAGCCAAATTAATGGACACGCCGTCGTGGTGCATGAGTCGCGCTTTAATTCGCGCTATCAATTTAAATCGCTGGCGGCATGGTGCTGACCGCGCTTCCTATTGACGCATCGGAAGTTCATTTATGTCCACCACAATGGTCCCGTACAATTGCAGAGTATCCGGTGCTAAGGTCTCTCAATAGCCACCGGACGGGGAAACAAGTTGAAAAATCACTTCCATACCCGAACATGATTGAGATTTAATTGATGATTGACAAGACAGGCTCCATTCTGTTCGTGCGACTTTGTGAAAATCATTTTGCGCAGATGAATGGAACAAAAGGGGAAAAATAAAAAATAAATAAAATAGTGATTTGGAGGTGACGGCTACAGTCAGATGAAGGTGCCTCTGGCAGAGCCGAGTTGAAGGTCAAGATCTGGCTGGGTCATAAAGGGGTAGACAAGACATACCTCCGATGGCGGCTTACCAAAAGAAGTTTCTTCCGCGCATTTGTTGCCATCAAGACCTCTTTTGCAGTCTCCTTGAATGTTTCAATTTTGCATTACCCAATTGAAGGAAATCCTTCTTCCCTTCTAATTGATTTTTTTTGCATCATGAAGGCCCAGCTTTAGAAATTGGCAGTTAAGGTCCAAAGATGCAGCAGGTGGCTATTCACCCAACCTTAGCCGTTTTATTTGTCCTCTCCTTCTTCACATAAGAAGCTTTAATTCACTTGGACCTTGAACTTCTCAGCAATTTACATTAGGTACTTGAAAAAACGAAACATTTTCAGAATACTGTCAAGAAGGATGTAACATATGTTTTGTACTCGTGCGAATTATGTCAACTTTCAAGTAAATATTTTGTTACATTTTATATGTTTCATCATCACTATCATATTTCGACGAGAATATTTTTAAACAAGTGTTAGCATCAAGATCATACATCCATTTGTAAATTCATCAATTATAGAATATTTGACTCGAACTGATTTATTTTGTCAAACCAAAATTTTATATATGTATTTATTTGTCGATTTGATTTTCATCAATTCAATTTTATCAGTAAACAACCATTTTCTAGCAGAAAATATTTATTAATGCTATATTAAGGGGATCAGGTGGTCTAGCACCCATGCATTTTTTTTTAAGGTGAAGATATTAAACAGCGATACTTAAACTTTGTAGGTATATGGTAATATTCAAAGAGCATGCAAAAACAATTTTATAATTATCAAAAAAAAAGAACAAAACGTTTAGTTATTTAAAAACTGACCTCAAAAAATGGACTTGGGCTTCAGGTGAGATTTTAGCTCTATCAAATATCTCAAAAATAAAATATAAGGAACATATATATAACATATGTGTGTGTAATTATTGTCGGAGTCTCAAAAAAAAAAATACTTTTTGGACGCAGTAGCGCGTTCTTGAAATTTGAATGTCGAAAACAGACTATTTTTCATTAGTTTTTTGACGTACTAAATAAGAAGCTATGAAAATAAAACGTGTTTGTTGGTCTCAGCCATAGCCACTGGTGTAATGAATAACATATTAAAATTTAGGATGATTGGGATTAATTATATTTTTTTCCCCTCCCGCAGTGCAGAAAAAAGTAGTTTCGAGATGAATGAGTTTAAAATTTTGCAACTAACAATAGTATGCTTCAATTCATGAGGCTAACCAACCGTTCGCTACCTGCTCTAAAGGCTGTAAAACCTAAAATACCGTCAATATCATTAAACAATTTAACAGTATGTTCTCAAAAGACTGTATTTTCGAAACATTAAAAACAAAAAAATCGATTTCTCAAAATTTCTATAGACGGATCACCTTAATATAAGTAGCTATAATATTTACTACAATAACGATAACACTAATATAGTATAATTGCCTGATCCGATCCGTATTGTTTGAGGCGTTCTACTCCTGATTCTACCCTTAAAAATACCTGACGCTTTAAGACACCATTCGCAAAAATGGTAATAGCTTTGTATAGAACAGATTTTGCGTCAAGTCATTTTCTTAACTTCTTTTGGAATCAAATTTATGCACCAATATCGCAATAATCGTAACAGTTCAAACAATCAATGATGGAACACTTTTAATTATGAAATCGTATACATATACTCAAAACCCTTTCTTTATCTTTTTATGAACGTATATATCTCCAAAATTTCCCGTCAAAATGGGTGACCACACTCAGGTTTAAAATATATAAATATAACAGTTTACTGTTGTGTAAACTTTGTGACATCAGGCAATGCAATTTTGGTAATAATATAATTTTTATATTTTGTTTATTTAGTTCCGCATCAGTTTTGAAAGCCCTGTCACGAAATCGGTAACCGGACGAGTTTAAATTTAATCGCAAGTCGCAACAAGTGCAGATTCATTGATTTCACACCTTCGAGTGGAAAATTCTCGCAGCTGACTGGCGCACTTGTTGCTTCAGAATAAATTACTTTGCCAAGCCCCAAGATCGCGGGCTCGCGGTCTAAACATCTTAGAGCGTTGGAAAGCGAATAGCAAGAAACTGACTGAGATTTAACGGCCAGAAGACCAGGTCAGAGAGCAACTTGAGATTTCTTGCACTCCGAGTGCGCCAATCACCTGGCATTAATCCGTTCTGAGGCGGTCAGTGCAATGCTGGTGCAACATTTTTGCAATCCGGCAATTTCTATGCAACTCTGCGGGCGTTTTGTATGGCATAAACAGACAATCAATGGACGGGTGCGCCGGTAACACAAAAATTGCGACGGTGTGGCACGCACTTGATACGTTGATCTGAAGGTAGTTGAAGAACCGTCCGATCAAAATCCTTTAATCCGAGGGTTTAATCCAGTCACGGGTGCGATTGTGAAAACATAAATATGGATTCATGAACATATTCAATTATAATATTATGGCTTTCTGCATTGTATGAAAATCAAATGTCTAGATGTCCTTGGTAAAGTGACCGAACATCTATGCTTGATATATGAAATATGTAGAATAATGATTCCTTACTGAGTTATACCATTTTCATTATTTGAACTCTGAAGGTCGTAGTCATAGGTTTTAAAAGCAAATGTCTGGTGTTAAAATTAACTGAGTACAATATTGGGTTCTAAAAAAAATTTTATCAATTTTCAATTAAGTGGTTAAATTCGTTCTAAATTAAAATAAAAATATTTTCTGGTATTCATTGCATTGCAGTGTAAAACAAATACCTAATAATATTATTCGAAAAAAAGTCCCTAACAAAAATCAAAAAAAATTATAGTGCTAAAAGGTATTCAAGTTGTTGTAGTCACAGGTCTTAAGCTTTCATTATTTACAAAAGAGTTTTCAGGAATAACCAATAACAATGTTGTACATCTTAAAATACTTAACAAATACATACGTAAAATTGTATAGGTAATAATATTTGAGTTTATATGTACGCATATAGTGTGGAAATTGTGAAGAATTTAGGACCTCGAATAATTTTTCCACTGATTTTGTTTTGTATGGTGTGCCAAAAATAAGTTCACATAAAAGTGATTTAAAGCGCAAATTTGATACAATATCGCATATGACATTATTTTATTATTTAAGGATGCCATAGATTTGCAAAATGGACTCAACGGCAACCAGTACTAATTGAGTTGCTGTTTTCATATGTTCCCTAAACTTCATTTTAATAACACCCTAGAATTAATAACGCATAATGAAACCAGAAATGTTCATATTTCTGGTACCATTACTCCAAAATTTTACGAAAATGAAAAACGAGATATACCATACTTATTTTTCAACTAAAACTTTGTTTTAATATGACGTTATGTACCTTTATGGTTAATGTAAATGGTAAAATATTACCTATCTTTTCTTCTTAACTGCCATAGTTTGATAACTGCCTAACAGAAATTCGGGACTAACGTAGTAAATTTATAAGTTAGACAATAGTAGGAGTACTCACCTTGCGTTTCAGTTGACGTAATTACGGCGTTCGCATCTGCAGCGGCCTGGATGTGCTGATCCGCGCTTCTAAAACTGCGTAGCACCTGATCACTTCCTACAGCCAATACGCTAGTCACCGTCAGCACCAAAAACACCAGACGGACACTCATTTTAAATCATATGAAAACTGGCATACGATTCGTTGGAGGCTTCCTTGGACCACGAGTACATCGATGGTGTTTTATTTTTTTATAATCGACTAATTTCACGTCTATTGTTTTCCACACGGAGGCACTTATAGCAGTTACATTTTCGCGTGTGAATTATGATCACGGAAAAAACGGGTGAAAACGAGAAGAAAGCTCACACCGGAAGAGCACGTTAACCTCAGGTGTAAAATTCACAGTCGACAATCGTTTTGCTCGTTTGGACTTTCAGCATTTTCTCGTGTGGCGGTTACACGGCGGCTCAAAAACACCTTAATTAGTCCTGCTGCTGGCGCTTCGTTTCGGCTAATCAGACTAGATCCACCTTTCTAGCTGCTACTTTTCCCTGACGGTGGTACATTCAAGTACAAGTAAGAGCACTTCGTTGAGTTTTGGACCTTGTTGTGGGGCGTGATCATTTCACTTATCACTTTCGCTAACGATCGTCTTAGAGAGCATCTGAAAAAGACAATTATCCATGAATTGGGACTTTGGTTGGGTTCAAAATATAATAAAATCAAAAGTAAATTTCACCACCAGCACAACTAATCGCATTCTCACCAAGAGCAACAAAAACGGCAGACATACTTTCATTTTTCAAACTATTAGTAGTGATTTTACAAATGAATTCTTGCGTTTTCCTTTAATTTTTCTTACATAAAAATATAAAATGCCAAAATTAAACATGTAATGTAGAAGTTAAAAAAAAACGTACTTCTTAAATTAAATTTGCTATTTACAATGGATTGCTCAAATACTCTTTAATTAATGATATAAGTAAAACCATGTTCCTTTAAATAACTAATCAGTTTATTGGTTTCAAATTTTGAAACCTATTTTAAATACATTTGAACCTACAAATTAAATATGAACATGCTTCATGAAGCATTCATTTTAAAGAATAATAACAAAATACGTATAATTTACATGAAATGAAATATTACAAACATTTAAATTTTTAGATAAAGGACGAAAATTTAAATACTGCTATCACTATTTTATATACAAAAAATTCATATCAAAATTAAACCGCACATTAAAATTCACAAATGATTATCTACACATTTTGTGGCAATAATTTAAATTTATTATTAGAAATCAGTTTTTATAAAATGTTCAGCAGGTATCATTTTTTCGATCTTTTGAAGTGAGGTATTGTTAGACATAATTTAACTTAAAAAAAATCAGATCAAATTCAAACAACTTCTGTAAAATATCGTAATAAAAAATAGATAATTTTTTAGGTAGGCAGGTTTTAAGTAAAAAGCTATTTCTCTTTCTAAAGAATGTAAGTGTGCAAAATATTTTGAAAAAAGAAAATATGATTATGAATTAAAAAACTTTATATATTTAAATATATATATCTTCATATGAAGCACTAACTTTAATTAATTAAAATTCAATGAAAATTTTTAAAAGCAGTAGTTTTTTGTTTTTTAATACAAATATGTAGACCACTTGGCCTATCACGATTGGAAGACTACTCATAAAGCTACTTTAAGTGACCAACATATCTGATATGCATAGCTATGTCACAATCCAATTAACACTGAATATCTGCGAAACGTCAGATTAAAATTCACTAGTACAAAAAAAAGTGTATCATGCTCAAAAGATTAATCAGTATACAATGCAAAGAACAAAACATAATCCGAATTAACACCGCCAACGTTATCATTAAAAAAGCTAAGACACGTAGAAGAGTAATGACAATGCAACTCTGGGAAAAAAATTCTCCTTCCGCCTGTCTGTCCCTTAATCCAATCATAATTCAATATTTCAATAAAAGCAATTCGACCTCCATACAACTTCTGAAACAAAAACGTGTCGAAAAAAAGCCCTTGACGTCTTGCCGACGAAGTAAATTGGATCGGTTCGTTATAAATCTCTTAAGCTGTATACTCACTAAATCTATTTTTTGCTTTAATACGCAATATTATTGCGAAACATGCGTTTATCGTGCAAAGGAAATATAACTTCAGACGATTTATGGTCCGATTCGGGAAGCGTGTTTAATATAAAAAGGAATAAGAGGACAGAGTCCTGGCACTCAAAAGGGCGTGGCGAATTACAAGATTAATTCATCGTTAATCTTCCTTTGAGTGGATGTTTTCAATTTTCTGAAAAAAAAGAAACTTATGCACAGATGCATTTTGAAATTATGCAAAGCTCATGCCAACGTCCGGTAATTGGATTCTGATTTTACTTTTTTATAAGACCGACAAGAACCAAGCCCATTAAAGGTATTTCTAGTCTCATTAGTTTAAGGTAAGGTGTGAACAAACCTCGAGCAATTGACCGGTCTTTGGGTTACTTAATTAAACTCCATGAATACTCGCACTCATCGGCTCATCTGAATGACTTCTTCCGACATTATTGCCCAATTTTGCTGGTTTAACCTTAATCCCAATTTTATGCTCTTGCGTTTGCAGAGGCTACCGGACTTTTCAAGAGCATAAAACGCATAACCGTGAAATTCCACGCTTCTGCCAAAATCCGAACAATAAAGATATACACCTCACTTTGCAGACTATCTTCTTGTCTGCTAAGAAAGAATTCGTGAGACGAATGCGTCGTGAAAACGTCTTAGAGACGCGGTAACAATTTTATTAGCGCAGCCTGCAGAGTATTGCAACATGCGGGAGGCGATCGTGTCGAGGCGTGTGGTACGCTCCACGACTCCATGATCTGCGAAAGACCCGCAGCGGTACAGCTACCCGGTGCACACCTAGCACAGGTAAAAATTTTCTGGAATTTTTTCCACTGCGGGAGAATGCCGAACATGTTCATTAAAAAGGAATTCGCCCCTGCTCTAGCAATTGGACCAGGTATTAATCTGCGATCAAGACTTGCGCTTACGATCGTCAATTTAGCAAAAACATGTTTTTGGCCCACTTACCTTGAGCTGCGATTTGCGCGACAATCGCACAATTTGAATATAAAGTAGCCACAATGGAGGCGGCAACTATTTCAGCCATACTGCCGCTTAATTCGATCTCAATTTTTCAATTTTCGGCACCTGTCAGTTGTGTTGAGTTTCACTGTTGCAAAAAATAATGTTGTTTACTCAATTCAATCTGCAACTTTTAAACCAGGCCGAAACCAACGTGACCATTGCGGAAGTCACTTAGCATACCCAGCACTCGCCATTCAAGTGATCTTAATAACAATTCGCTTTAAATTTCTATAATTGAGTTTTTATGTTTCATTTTTGTTATTGTTGGATTGTAAACGCAGCTCAAAAATATGTTGAGCTGGCAACGCCCGTCCCCACGCTTCTCGAGTTGGAATGACAGACTTGCTTCCGAGACCAGCAGTCAGTTTGAATCTAATCGTGAAAGCGAACAGTCAAATTAAATTCAAGTCAATTCAATTCAATTCAGTCTCCTTAGTGCATTTATTTCTTGTTTGCCATACAAGTGAGTAGTGTGTGTTATTTTGAGCTGCCACCGCAATCAGCGGTCAAGGCTTCTCTATCGCGGTCGCCGAGTCGACCCAGCGATCGAGTCGACCCAAGGTCGGTGGCCGTCGAAATCGGACCACCGGCTTCCTGGGGAGACGCCCATACACACACTCACACACACGCACCCCACATATTCATACCCACACTCACACACACGCACACACACACATACAATTTTAATTTATAGTTTTTTTTTCAACTGCTTCCGAGGGTTTTTTTTGCCATTGCTGCTTCACAGTTTTGGTCTTTTTTCCCTCCGGGTCCAATAAATCGAAATTTATTGTTTTCTTCGACCCAAAAATTACCGTTTTATCATTTCATAACCTAGTTTCCCTTTCCACTTCCTAATCCTTACAATTGTACACAATTTTCTTACATTTCAGCACAGTTCCTGAAAACAGTTTTAAATTTAGTTGGAACTTTTTGCCACCCCTCTCAGAGTTTCGACGCAACATTTTTTGGTGCCTCCTGTGAGGATTGAATTTCTCTTTAAACATAGCACGGGGAAGCCAAGGAGTTCTCGAGATCGCCTGCCGGCTTTCCGAGGCCGACGAATTCGGGACATCGCCTTTCCTGGATTTTTTCCTCCCGGTTGCAGCCTGCAGCGGTCTTCGTGGAAAAACCAGATAAGTTTTGTGGACGATTTCCCTTTCAGTATTTTTTCTGCTTTTTATTTTGTTTGATTCAACAAATATGTCGACCAGAAGGACTGCAGCTTATTATGCACAAAGGCGAAAAACATTAGAGGAGCGTATTACTGAATTGAAAGCTGCATTGGATGCAGAACCCGTAAATGAAAGTAACGTAAAATTACGCTTCACTCGAGTCGGGGAATTGTTTGAACGATATGAAGAACTTCATGATGAACTCGGCGTGAGTTTCCCGGATGATCCGGGCTTGAATCGGATGAAGGAAATTCAAGATAATTATTATAGCGTTGCCAGTCGAGTGGCGGATATGACCCCTCCGGCGCAGCAGAATAACAACCAGACGTTTGGCCCTTTGGCCAGCTCGACTTTCTTAGAGCGACAACGTTTAGTAAAACTTCCGGCAATCCCGTTGCCTCAGTTTAATGGCGATCCTAATGAGTGGATTTCGTGGAAAAATTCTTTCCTTTCTACAATAAATGATCATCCAGATCTTACCAAATCGACTAAATTACTGTATTTGCAAAGATGTTTGTCTGGTCCTGCCAAGGCTAAAATCTCACTCATTCAGATTGATCCCGAAAATTATGACAAGGCATGGAAGGTACTTTGTGATGCTTATGACAAGAATCGAATTCTCATTGCAAGACACCTTGACGCGATTTTCGATATAAGACCAGTAACAAGACCTACTGCGTCTGAGTTGTCGAGACTGATAGATGAGGTTCGTCAACATCTAGATATGTTAGGGTCCCTCAAGATTAAACGTAACAAAGAGTTCGATGTTCTGATTGTACGATGGCTCGAAAGAGCGCTCCCCATCGACGTCAGAGGAGAGTGGGAAAAGTCGTTGAGTGTTAATTCGTTTCCCTCATACAAAAGATTTGTCTCGTTTATAACTAAATATTCCGATCGTCTTCTTACCATGGAGCAAGAAATTGCTCGTCAAGACTCAGCTCATTCCGGTAGAAAGAGAACAGGTGACTCGGACAGACATGCTCATAAATCCAGAAAAACTGATTCCGGTGCGCGAGCATTAGTAACATCTACAATTCGCTCGTGCCCCAATTGTCAAAAATCACACCCGCTCTACCAGTGTCCTGATTTTGCTAAATTAACCGTTGATCAACGTTGGAATGTAGTTAAATCCAAGGGTTTGTGCAGAAATTGTCTTAAGGATCATTCGGGTGATTGTCGTTATTCTCATTGCAAACACTGTAACAAAAAACATAACAGCCTTTTGCATTCGTTCCCTAAAACCGCGCACAGCGCGAAAGACACGGTCGGGACTTCAATTTGACTAGGCGTACATACTCTTAACACCTCATCTCGGATATTACGGCCTGATTTAATGATGAGTGCCATTGTACGAATTCGTGACGCTCACGGTAAATATATTAATGCTCGAGCCTTGTTAGATACGTGTGCCACTGTTCATTTTATAACAGAAACCTTCGCTTCACGTTTAAAATTGCCTGTTCGCGCTTGTTCAATTCCAGTATGTGCTATTAATGAATTACAAACAGTTTCGCGGGGTACAATTGAGATTAATTTTCGCGCATTAAATAGTGATTATCAAAGATCTCTTACATGTTTAACCGTTCCAAAAATTACGGGTCTTGTTCCTGATTCAGTGTTTCCTCGCGATTCCATTCAAATTCCTTCAAATATTTGTAAAAATTTAGCCGACCCTAATTTTCATTTACCTCGACCAGTAGATATTTTGATTGGCTCTGGAGCCACAATGTCTTTCCTTTCAATAGGTCAAATTAATTTATCAAGTAACGGACGTGATTTAATTTTGCAAAAAACCCAACTCGGTTGGGTTATTGTCGGCGGTCTTAATACAGTTGATAAAGGTTCCACGGTTTCTTGTAATTTAATCGAGAAGGGTTCTTCGGTGTCTCGTGATTCCTTAGAGTTAGGCCGTTTACTCGAACAATTTTGGATAATTGAGGATGCTAATTCACACTCATCTAGGACTACCGAGGGACGTTTGTGCGAATCACATTTTGTAAAAAACACTACTCGCGACTCCACGGGCCGTTACACTGTTCGTTTACCATTTCGTCATGAAGAACGCGAACTCGGTGATTCTCGATGTCTTGCTTTAAAACGTTTTCAATCATTACAACGCAAATTAAGTTCGAATCCTGATCTCAATCGAGAGTATAGTAAGGTTATGCAAGAGTATATGGATCTGGGTCACATGACTCCTGTCCATAATGAATCTCCCGGAGGATATTATATACCTCGTCATGCTGTTATGAAGGCGTCTAGCAGCACTACAAAATTACGTGTGGTTTTCGATGCTTCGGCCAAAACGACTCGTGGAATTTCCCTCAATGACACTTTAATGGTCGGGTCCACTATCCAAGACAAAATATTCGGTCATCTTTTGCGATTTCGAGGACACGTTTATGTTCTTTCAGCAGATATCGCTAAGATGTATCGGCAGATTCTAATACATCCAGAAGATCGGCAATTCCAACGGATTTTCTGGTTCCATGGAAACACTGAGCGGGTATATCAGCTTTGCACTGTCACGTTTGGAGTCTCTTCGGCTCCGTTTTTGGCCATTCGTACGATTCATAAACTCGCCGATGACGAAGGTGCGAATTTTCCATTAGCTTCCAAGCTATTAAAACGTGATCTTTACGTTGACGATCTCTTAACCGGCGCAGATACTTTAGAGGAGATTCTGAAAATTCGAGATGAAGTGATTGAACTCTTGAAGCGCGGCGGTTTTGATATTCGACAGTGGGCCTCCAACCATCATCATGCATTAGATAACATTCATGAAAAGATCTTTGATTTAGATTGCGCAGTTCAAGACAGTCCTATTTTCAGGACTCTCGGAGTAATCTGGAATTCTCAACGCGATGAGTTTTTATATACAGTCGAGCCCGTTGATGTTTCAGGGAAAATTACCAAACGTAGTATTTTGTCAAAAATCGCAAAAATTTTTGATCCAACAGGATTACTCGGACCTATCATTCTCGCTGCGAAGGCAATTATGCAAGACTGTTGGAAGTGCGGGCTTGGTTGGGATGAGTCAGTGCCCCAAGATTTGTATTCGAAATGGCTTGCGTTTGCTGAGCAGTTACCTCTCGTACGCGATATATCTATTAAACGCCGACTTTTATTAAATAATCCAGTTCGTATAGAAATTCATGGGTTTAGTGACGCGAGTGAGATCGGGTACGGAGCTTGCATTTACGTACGATCCACCGATTCTTTCGGAAACACATCAGTATGTCTTTCTTGTTCGAAATGTCGGGTTGCGCCGATAAAGAAGACTACCATACCCCGACTCGAATTAAGTGGGGCCCAAGTTCTCGCTCGTCTTTTCAAGGAGGCTGAACCCGCTTTCATTTTCCCAATTCAACGTATCGTATTCTGGTGTGATTCCACCATTGTACTCCAGTGGCTCAAAAAACCTCTCGAAAAACTACCAGTTTTCGAAAATAATCGAGTTACTGAAATAAAGGCTTTAGGTCCCTCAATCGAATGGCGACATGTTCGCTCGGAATGTAATCCCGCTGACGCGTTATCTCGTGGTCAAACTCCCACGGAGTTTCTTAAAAATAAACTCTGGTTTGAAGGACCCTCTTGGCTCAAGAATCCTGAATCCGCTTGGCCAAAGAGTTTTCCGGCGACTCCTTCGGAGCTACCGGAGGTGGGCGGAAATGCCGCTCTTGTCTCCAGTACAGTCCTTAATAAAATCAACGGCAATGATTTTAAACGCTTCTCATCTTATTCTACACTTCTCAATTCCATGTCGTATTGTTATCGTATTCTGGTAAAGGATAATCCGTACCGAGGTGCAGGTAAGGTTGTCAGTGCACAAGAAAGATTGGAAACGGAACGCAGGGTTCTGTCAGTTATTCAAAAGGATCAGTTCTCCGAAGAGATCGACCGGTTGTCCAAAGCACAATCGGTAAGAGACAGTAGACTTGCTGCGTTTGATCCTTTTATCGATATACATGGATTACTCCGCGTCGGCGGTCGATTAATACATTCAACAATTCCGGGAGACCAAATACATCCCATTCTTTTACCTTCTCGCCATCATGTCACAATTTTAATTATTCGCGAGATTCATAAAAACATGTATCACGCCGGTATTCAGGGCACTCTCAATACAATTCGCCATCGTTTTTGGTTATTTGACGGGAAGAACCAAGTTAGAAGCGTTATACGCCACTGCATTCCATGTTTTCGCCATAGTACTACTCCATTACATGCTAAGATGGCAGACTTACCTAGATCTCGTGTCACACAGTCACCGGCATTTGATCATACAGGCGTCGATTATTTCGGTCCCATTTTTATTAAAGAAAAAAAGTTTAGAAATCGGACTAAGGTACAGGCTTACGGTTGCGTGTTTGTTTGTATGGCGACGAAAGCAGTTCACATTGAAATTGTAAGCGACATGACTACGGAAGGTTTTCTCGGGGCGTTTCGGCGTTTTATTGGTCGTCGAGGCATTCCGTCTCATGTTTATTCGGACAACGGGACGAATTTCATCGGGGCAAATAATAAATTACGCGAGCTGTACTCTCTGTTCAATTCTGGGCAATTCCAAGAAGGAGTTCAACATTATGCTGGTGCGAAAAATATCACCTGGTCTTTCAATCCTCCTCTATCACCCCACTTTGGCGGTATTTGGGAAGCCGCAGTAAAATCTTTTAAACACCATTTCAAACGAGTAATAGGGCAGCAATTGCTCACTTTTGAACAATTAAATACTTTCGTAGTTGAAATAGAAATGATTCTTAATTCTCGTCCGCTATGTTCTTTATCTTCGGACCCAAACGATCCTATTGCATTAACTCCTGCCCATTTAATAGCAGGTAGACCTCTCACCATGCTACCTGAACAAAATTATGCCTCTGTTCCAGATAACCGGCTTTCCGTCTGGAGATTCATTTCTAAGGCCCGTCAGGACTTTTGGAAGCGTTGGCATCTGGAGTATTTAAGCGAACTCCAGAAACGTCAAAAATGGTTTGGTAACAACAGCGAGATCAAGGTCAAGTCCGTCGTCATCATCATAGATAAGAAACAACCTTGCACGAGCTGGCAGCTGGGCGTGGTCGTCGAGACGCATCCAGGAGGAGATGGCATTACCCGAGTCGTGACGATCAGGACAGCCAATGGCCAATACAAACGCAATATCACATCATTATGTCCATTACCGAATGTAGCATAAATATTGTAAAACACATTTCATACACTACACAAAACATATTGCTCGCTTCTACTCGCAACGGGGGAGGATGTTGGATTGTAAACGCAGCTCAAAAATATGTTGAGCTGGCAACGCCCGTCCCCACGCTTCTCGAGTTGGAATGACAGACTTGCTTCCGAGACCAGCAGTCAGTTTGAATCTAATCGTGAAAGCGAACAGTCAAATTAAATTCAAGTCAATTCAATTCAATTCAGTCTCCTTAGTGCATTTATTTCTTGTTTGCCATACAAGTGAGTAGTGTGTGTTATTTTGAGCTGCCACCGCAATCAGCGGTCAAGGCTTCTCTATCGCGGTCGCCGAGTCGACCCAGCGATCGAGTCGACCCAAGGTCGGTGGCCGTCGAAATCGGACCACCGGCTTCCTGGGGAGACGCCCATACACACACTCACACACACGCACCCCACATATTCATACCCACACTCACACACACGCACACACACACATACAATTTTAATTTATAGTTTTTTTTTCAACTGCTTCCGAGGGTTTTTTTTGCCATTGCTGCTTCACAGTTTTGGTCTTTTTTCCCTCCGGGTCCAATAAATCGAAATTTATTGTTTTCTTCGACCCAAAAATTACCGTTTTATCATTTCATAACCTAGTTTCCCTTTCCACTTCCTAATCCTTACAATTGTACACAATTTTCTTACATTTCAGCACAGTTCCTGAAAACAGTTTTAAATTTAGTTGGAACTTTTTGCCACCCCTCTCAGAGTTTCGACGCAACAGTTATATATACTAATTAATTGTTGCATCATCTTATTATTGTAAGTATATGAAATAAAAGAACTTAGGTTATCACGTGTAAAATATAGCTCAAGGATTAACTTAAATAAGCCATGAATAGGGGCATAAGTTCAGTGTACAGATGATTAGCAACTTAATTATTTTCTGTGTTCCTCTAATTAAACACCTAACAACTTGACAACTTTACGCTGCTTTTTCATATTCAAAACAATAACTATTGTTTGAGTATAAACAATTTAATAATACAAGATGATACAAGTTTATTACTAGCGATTTTGAAACTTATTTTAAAACTAATGAAAAGGGATAGAAATCATATAGAGTTAAAAACTAATGATTGGCGAAGTTATTATTAGGTATGTATAAATAAATAAATTTCAATACTAAATAGGTAAACATTAACAAACGTAGCTCGTAGATTAGGTACTTATCTAAAAATTAAAAAAAAAACGAACAGCTGTTCGATTATGAAACCCTTATGCGTTAAGAAAAATTATACTGTACTTGAAAAAAGTATCACATTTTCTTGTCTGGTATGGTATCCATGAGTGACTTAAATTTACTGCATAATTAACAAATGATAGAAAATAAATGCTGAAAACCGAATAAAAGGATATACTTAATCGTAACAAATATTTCGAAAACTCCACCTGCATACACAAACGACACATAGGTAACTATCTTATGCATAAGTTTCCTACTTACTTTCTTTATCAAACGCGAGTTTTTAAATTTAACCAAATTATTTTAAATGTCAGTGATTTACATCGACTCTATTTATTGAAATCACCGGCGCGACGGACCATATACTATACAAGCCATAAAATTAAGCTGCCCAGTAACAACAAATTAATTTCGAAATATCTGGTCCGAAGTACCCAGTATTTCGAAATTTTGATATTTTTTGTTGAATCAAGCATAACTTTCGTTTCGGTTACATATGTTATATTAATCATTTTTAAATTCTTTTTATTTGAAATATTTTTTTATATTGAAACTGAAATTACGGATTCGTACTTACTTTTGTATTTGTGTATTTTTTATTGAAGGTATAAAAGTTAAGTTCAGATAAATTTGAATAGGTTCTTTCAGACAACTAAAGCCAGTAACTATGTATCTATACGGTTTAGAAAAGGTAAAATAGGGCACATCCGAAACGGGCATTCCTGACAGGTCTCTGATCAGAATCCTACTACCTACTGCATACTGATTTCTCTCTAGTTACTAATAGTAGAACAGAACATATCCCGTAAATGTATGTATAATAGCTCAGCAGTCTATGGCGAATGGAGTGAATAACTACCTCAGGTCTACCACCACAGATAGCAATGATATACTGATTTCGTGGCGGTTGTCGGACTATATAAAAGCCTTTATATTTACTTCGCAACTTGTATTTTGTAACGAAAAGGGTTAAAATTGTGAAGAATTCAACGACGCTTTTCGTAAATCCGAACTAAGAAACAAAATGCTTTCATTTCACTAGCAATCAATCAGACTTAAGAAGATTTTCGAATAATCTCAGGGTTTTCTGCAAAATTTGGCCAGCGTGGAAAATCCACTTTAAGCTGAAATTAAATCTGACAAGACAAAAGAATGCATCGGAGAATGGTCACAATTACCTGGACATTCCGCGCCTGACGATGGGCTCAGCTCGACTTATTCCCGAATCTCACGAATTTTACCTTTGCAAGTTACAGATTAAATGCCATTTAGCGAGCGCGCAAACAAAAGAATCGTCTCCGGTAATTTTCTTACCATTAGGCAGAGCTCTCATTGAGTCACACCTCGGTTTTTTCCATTGAGACATTATTTCACCAGTTTCTTGAGGAAAGTCGCGGTATTCGGGAGTAAGATAAAAGAAAATAACTAGTTATGATAGGTTAAGCTCGTTTCCTCAATCGTCCACAAATTTGACAAATTCGAAGTGTGAATGCCCGTCGCGTCACCAAAACATTATCCAAGCCCAGATTCATTTTGCATAACAAAACCGCGCACGTTCACCCGGTGCGTGCAATTGAACAACCTTTCCCGTCTGGCGGTGTCGAAATTAAACCAGCGCCTAAGATTGTTGTAGATCCAGGTGGATTTGGACGCTACGCTGTTCCAGATTCGCGTCGGTCCGTAACATATAACATAGAACATTTTCTGTAGAAAACAATGATAGAAATTCATCGGTCCGCGGTGCGCCTAGACAAGCTCTAGTTTTGCGGCCTTTCTACTGATCTGGGTACGTATGCGAAACATTTTCACTCCCATTGAGGTGCATTCGGTATTGAACACACTGCCAATAGCTGAATATGAAATTCAGCTACTATGGTGGATTCGTGCATTTCTCTGGATTTTCATATTTTCAACCAGCTCAACCGCGTTCGACAACAATCCATGGAATACCTTAGGCTATTGCAGTCGGAGTTTCACATCTAAACAAGGTAGAGCGGAAAAATCGAATTAGTTGTAGAGGCGAGACATGACAGTTAATTATCAGCAATAGGTACAACAATACATTTATTTTGATAGTAGTCCTATTTGTAGAACATATAAGGTCTATGTATAAGTAATAAATAACAGTGACCATCATTTTTTACATTCGTTTATGTCACAGAAAAATTAATAGTTAACTTCAATAGAATTTTCTATGTAGATTACGAAACTGAAAACCAAAATTTTTCATCACGCAACATTTTTGGGAAAAATTGATGAAAAACTAAAAACAAAATTCGTATTTTGAGAATATTTCGAACATAACAAAATAATAATTGATTGTGATAAAAGCTCGTAACGTAGCGCAAACGAAAGCCTAAATTCCCATCTCAATGTATAAAATATCTACCATTCGATAGCTCAGAAAAGAATGATATTCATAAGATATTCCGGAAAGTCTCAAAGACTTTACTATTTTAAACTAATAGCTAGAGGTTCAAACTTTTATTTAACTTACATTTCAATCCGCTATAAAAATCTATTACTTTGAATTGAATTTGTTGAAATGTCCGAAATGGGATATTTTATACTCTCAAACCTATTTTTCTCTAAAACGTGATGTGATGGAACATTTTCATTTGCGAATTCGTAGTCTACGGACATAATTCTATAGAAATGGTGCATTTTCTGTGCAAAAATTGTGTTGACCAGTGTAATTGTCTTAGATTTAATTATCACTGTGCGGTTTAATTTGATTTAAATTATTTAGAACCTATTTTAACAGTTTTACAACGTTAGAAGGAGAATGCCATTTTTTCGGCACTTTCCTTTGTTTTGTTGTCGTGCTGTGTTTCATTTTTCCAATGTAAGATAAAGGTAACTGCGAAATTCTGTTTTCTTTTCCTTTTTTCCGTGAAAATGAAAAGCCATTCTGAACTTTGATTTGAAAATGGAACTTTTATATGTATATTTTGATAAAATTAAACTATTTTCTGAAAGTTGTATTTAAGAACCTTATAAATACATATAAACATTTTGTAATATAAAAGCGGCTCAGAAACAAAAATGTGAAGGAGGTAAGACCTAATCTTTTATTTTTTTTAATCAAATTATAGTTTGTTTTGAAACTAAAAGTTTGCAGATACCTTCTGTTATTATTATTGCTTGCTATCATATTATATCCTAGTACGATAATTATATCTGCCCACCAATAACAGCTTTGGCGCGGTAAAAATATTAAATTTTGATATAATGTACATATTCTGGAAAGGCTATTGAAAATCATATTTCAACTATAATAAACTAACATATCTATAAGTCCATAATTTCTCGGGTTATATTTTCGTTCGGCATTTTTTGTTTAAAATATGAAAAATCCATTTTGGGTTCCTCTCCGCAATATTGACGATAACGCAACCTGCCAGTGATGAAACAACAAGACAGAAAACTTATAAAATAAATGTAGTTCCCATCTAACTTGTCTTGACTTTAATTCAGTATTTTTTCTGCATTTAATCTTACTCAGCTAAACTTTCGTACGTTTGTAGTTTTATTTCAATTTTTTTAATAATTCTAGCGTTGATTTTCACCTTTTCTTACCATGTCAATCTTGAAATAACTAAATAAAATACAATTTTATTTTTTTCTAATACAGTACCAGAAGAGTGCTTAATACATATTTGTATTTGTTTTTAAATTTAAATGTTCAATTTTAATAACATTTATAAAAAATATTTTTTCTTCAGTGTTTCGATTAGGACAAAAAATATATCATGCTGATCAATTTGGCTAGAATATGGTCCATTATGCATCAAATTAAAATGAAATTTTTTTTTCCAAACTTAGTCCATTTACGGTACGTCATAGTATTATCGTAATTATTCTAAGCAAATGCTATAAAACAGTGGGAGTTTATGTAAAAAGTATCATTTTATGTAGGAGAATTCGTACATTTTTAATGTGAAGAGTACGATGTTGTTGTTTTTTTTACTATCAAGACAAATTTTAAATTTGGCATTATAATAAAAGTTATTTTTCTACTGCTAGCAACGGAATGTCCTGCCACCATACAGTCTAAGCAACAATCTTTTGAATCAGAGTAAAGCAGCACCTCAAGGGTACTCTTGACACAGACGTATATGACGCAGATATGCCATGGCTAAATCTTGAAATCCCTTGGATACAAACAATAGCTCCTGAACAGCATTAGCCGAAATCAAATCCAGCCAAAAAGTGGATTTCCAAGTAGACCAAATTTATTTACTTGGATAAGTCCAACTGACCTCTTCGTGACTATAACAAGCATTGTTCTAAACTGCCATAAATTTTCCATCTCAACAAGCGCTCAAGGACGATTTCTAGAGAATAAATCGGAAAGATTAGCGTAGAACAATAACACCGGTCGACAACCTCTCCAGCCCTTGGTATCGAGTGTCCGCCGAATGCATCGCGATAATAAAAATTATTTTTGCCTTTATACGGTCGAGTACAATCGGAGTTGAGTGAGAAACTACCATGAACTCGTATGATAAGGCTGCACGTCTATAGTGAAACTCGGAGCGAGCTGAATTGTGTGAGCCCCTCCGCGATCTCCGCCCTTGGCGCATACTTGAAAATTTTCATATTTCTCAACATTTTTACACCTTTTCACGGCAGTTCCACCTCTTCCACCTGAAATGAAATAATAAACGTAAGCACTGCCGCTGTTGCGCCAATTCTAATCACAAAACAATGGAAGAGGTATCGCTTGCAAGTTGCAGTGAAATGCCCGACCTCGGACAGAAGTCGTTATCGGGCCCAAAACCCCCCGAGTTTAGTTAATAAGACTTACGTCCGAATCGGAAGGTGTGGTAATCCAAATGCGGCTGGCGGAGGTAATCCACAAGCCCTGCGGAAGCACTTTACTTAATCCCCGGACAGCACGAAAATCACCATCACATGAATCACGACACCCTTTATGGGATATTTTCTTCGCTGGGCGAATTTCCCTTCGATCGGTGCACTCACTGATCACTCGAAGTATTCAGCACTTTTGCAAAACCTTTTCGTCACCGCCCCGAAAAGCGAAAAATTTTCGAGTGGTGGCCGATCCAAACAGAGGCGCTAGTTGTACGTGGCCAGATACGCGATCGCGACCGACGATCAAAAACGACTGGCTTAGCGCGGCTCTGGCGGAAAGGCGACGGCTCAGGTGCACAGGTGAGCCGCGGATCGGATGGAAATGGTAAACACCGCGCCGCTGAGAGACGAATTGAATGCTCCGAGCCGCCAAAGCGTTCGCGGTTTATTTCGCCGCATTTTCCAGCGTCAAGATCGTGATCGTGGCTCCAGTCCGCTGAAACTTTGCATGAAAATGTGGAAAATCAAATGGGAAAAAACCAAAACGTAGAAAACTCTTATAGAAAAAGCAAATTAAGTGCATGCTATGCAGGCTCGGCATTCTTTTTCCAGAATTGATGCATTCTCAGGTGAGGCGCAGTCGAGCGGGCAACTGGTCCGCTGCGCGAGCCGATCATTGAGCACCTAGAAACCGTAGAGAACTCGCGGTTTAATGGGCGTAACAGGCATGCAAATGGATTAGAAAATGCACTGATCTGGAGCACCTGAAATGTGATATCACCGGTGGGAGTGCTTTGTTATTGTACCGTTAATCCACGCCAAGTACTACATATGTACACTATACGTACAATATTACATACGCGCATGTATATAGTATAGTAGAACTACTTTCAATTTCAGTGTGAGCATGCATGTTGCTCTGCAAACTGTCTGACCCCATTACCCTGGCCCCGCGTGTGGATGGTCGGGGGATGACAGGAGGTGTTGCTGCAATTACACAATTTGTCAATGAAAAATGAATTCGAAAATAGTTATGAACTAATTTATGAGAAATTCCGGCACATTCCACGAGTGATCATTTGAATGACAAATACTATTAAGGTCGCCTTAATCGATTTGTGACTTAGATAGTTGTATTAATGCAGCTATTATAATTTGATTTTGAACGAAAGTATGTATATTCTGCACTTACTACGTATTATATACAAAACAGCTAGACTATGACTGGACTTCATCGTATCGATCATTTTTAAAGTTTTTAACCGACCTTCTTAGAGATATTGGCACATACATATGTGTGTTTATATATGTATATAGCTTTATATATTATATATAATTATTATATAATAATCTCGTTAACTTTCTAAACGCAACTATATAGTTGTTTAAAATACTTGCTTCCAGTAAATACTAAAGATTGTCGGCGAGTAGAAAAACGTTTACTCAGATTCTTATACTTATCCTTTGAAGGAAGTACCTATATGATTGAATAAATTCTGTATTATATACCTACATAAATCTGTGAACCAAATATTAGTGTAATATCAAAAATATGCAATTATAAATGGGTAATCATTTTAATGATTTATAAATAACTTCAGATAATGAAAAACATATAAAATTAATATTCTATACCTTTCAAAACTTGATGCCTTTCTTCATATGGAGAAATTTAAGAAAGCATACCTTTCCATTGTGTGGGCGTTTATTGATTACCAGCTAAACGAGCTGGTTTCTTTTCCAAGTAAATAACTGCAAACTTCGAGGTCAATAAACATTTTAGTATCAAAATTCTCATCTTCGCACCCATAAAAAGACAAATAGCAGGTTATATTTGGCGAAATGAGTATTAACCAAAACCTGCAGTGGGACTGGGTCAAGTCCATCTGCTGGCGTCTAACAATTCTGGGAGAAAAGCCAGAATCTTGATATCTCTTTGCCTTGAGATGTATTTAGATGATCACGCCTAACGACCTCTTGATCTCCAGTAGTTTCGCCTAGCCAAAATGCATAGAGTCATGGAAAAAACAGGTTAAATGAACACCTCATTTGGTTAAATCACTAATCTAGAGGCAGGGACTGCAGATGATTGATTCCCATAATTGATACTCAATCGATAAGTGATCAGTCTATGCAAATTAGCTCCGCCAAAACGAATTCGCAGAAAAACAAGCGGGGCATTACAACAAATAGCAGTTACAAGTTGTGTCTTTAATTTCCCCTCAAAATGGCAGATTTAACAACAGCATAAAACTATTTTATTTTGATAATGCGCACCAAATTTGCATCTGAAGAGGTGTTTACGACATATGTAGCCGAGAGGCTTTGTTGCTTAAGCTATGCTCATTTTGAGAAGATTAAATCTCCAGGAGTCTGTGAACCACTTATGGGTCCATCGGTTGTCGCGCTTGATTGGGAATCTCCAGACTGCGGTGGCATAATTTCGAGAGCATTGAACAGGTGCAGCGCGAGAGGAGTTCCCAGATAGGTTAATTAGTCTTTTACCTGGTTGTATAATGATTTTGTGTCTTTTAATAAATTTACTGAATGCCATCAGGATTTGATTAATCGTTATTTTCTCTTCCGCATATTCTGATTTATTGTAATGCAAATAATAGAAATTTCATTTGCTAAACTGATTTTAACATTTGTGTGTCAGTAATAATACATACATACAAAATAACACGTCCTGACAGATTCAGCAACGTCGGACTGAAACTCCTTAAGTTAATTACATGAAATATGGACAACAAGTTTCTTTGGTGATATAAGCACCCACTAAAAAAGGATTTTACGAAAATCTTTTCCAGCGGAATAAAATAGGGATTGTAAGTTTGTATAAAAATCGTTCATTTATCCACGAAAAATAGTATTTGCCTTTTAAGTTAGAAATTAAGAAAAACGTATTTCAGAATGTTGGGACATTTATTGCTTAAACGGGTAAAATAGGGGATGAAAGTTTATATTGGACTCCCATTGTTTTTGTAGTTAAAACAATGAAAGATAGTATTTATAGTAATTATTGAAAAGTTATCCTCTAAAGGGGTAAAGTAGATAAATAAAGTTTCAGAGTTGCGTAATTTCTAAGGTTATAACCATGAATGTTGATATTACTTAAGAGTTGATTTTCGTACAACCCCCAAACGTACACTGAAAGAAACGCCATGGTAGATGATGGTTTGCAGCAAACAAATTATATTTACTATGATCATATCCACAACAATTTTTTTTCAATAATCGTTGACATATGTATTTCCAACAAATACATTATGATAGTCTTCGCTAAACGATATGTTTATTCTATCTTCTTAGAATTATAAATCTATGATAGCCTTAAACATGACATAGCCGTAACAATTACTTTGCAATTCTCAATATTTTGATTCAACCATTATAATTGTGTTCATCATGTTTGCTCGCAAAAGCAATTATGATACCGAGAACATGCAATTTTTGGTCTCAAACATACATTCTACGGGGAACATTTTATGATTGCCGTAAACATTACATAATTTAAATTAAGTGCAACATAGTTTACAGAACTAAGTATATGCATTGTTAATTCAATTAATATCATAGTTTTCCAAAAATACCTGCATGTCAATTTCAATAATCACTGCTACTTGGAGTCTACTTTTCTTACAGTTTAGACTGTGGTGTAAAGTGATGGAGCGTGAAAATTTATTCCACCTATATTTATTTTATTTGGATTCAGCTTTTGGTACGTTCTAGTACTGTTTATAATAATATGTTTAGTTATAATTTTAAGTTATATTCAACAAAGGTTTGACATTTTAATCTCCGTGCTTTGCATTTTTCTTTTTTCAGGAGCTAATCATTATTAATATATTACATTTTTATGATACATATATAGATTTATAATCTGTTAATCTTGTCTCTAATTTTGTTTTAACTTTTATTTAAATTTTGTTTTTTAATATGGCAACATTTTGGGCGTAAGTTATGTAAAGAAATTCTAATTTCGCTCATGCAAGATACCTCTTTTTAATTTTAGCCACTGGTAAATTATGCGACGCCTACAATAACCATACAGAAATGTATTTTCCAAAAACGGAATTGTTCATAGGCGTTCTATATGACCGAGCGCTGGTCATTTTGTGAACGACCATACCGAACGGCTCGAATTTTACAGAGTGGCCTAAAAAATACAATGTTGAAAGTAGTAGCAGAGGACTAAAAGTGTCAAATAATTCATATTTTCCCACTATGCTGTTCGTATTTGGAGGACAAAATCGCAGCAGATAGCTAATGCATCAGTATGTTCATATGTGCGCAATAAAAGAAATTTCAAATATAAATATAAGAGAATTTAAAAACTCTACGGTTTTCATTCAAGAAGGAAACTGAATTAAAACTATGGACAAAAACAGTTTCGTTATTTGATTATTTCTTTTGCAATGAGACACATATAAAATTAAGAAAATTTATTAAATGGCATTGTAATCGATTAAGATGAGCATTTAAAATGAAAACCTTAAAACCAAAAATTAAGAATTAATCTTATAAAGTGAAAAAAACAGAATTTGCTCCAAACCAAAAAGTAAAATTTAAAAAAAAAATAGAAACATACTACCTGTCACTTTCCAGTTAAACTCACGGTGAAAACTATTCAGGATCGAATTTAAAGGCCATTCTCCAATGCACGCACCAACCAACGAAAGTGCTGAACTGAGGAAAGTATCAAAAAAATGCCACAAAACCGTCTTCAAGATATGATGATCCCTTTATCACAAGCGTCATTTTCGGCTTGATGCGTGTCATAACGTAGGTTTCACTCAGTTTTCATTTCTCAATAGTAAAGTCAAATACAGCGCAATTATTTAAATAGTTATGTACTGTAAGTATTACATTAAATACGTGATTTCAAATTAAGCTGTAATAGCCACCTGTTCGCCATATAGACATCGCACGGGAATCTAAAACCCAATAAGACCAAAGTATTAAGTAGAGTAATATTTCTATCAATATATAAATTTATCCTATATCCCCCCTCCCCTCCTCCAACAAATTGTTATGTCGACGTCCCTGTCGCCAATTTGCTCAAATCTGACAGTTCTTTGGGAGAGAAACCCATTTCAGTTAAGAATGAATTTTTAGGCAAAATTCAATCATTTTCACAATCTTTTTCAAATGAAATTATTAAGTATAATTTTCTTAAATGCTTACCTGTTAAAAGTAGTCTCATATTTCCTAGAAAGCTTCGCATTTTGCAATCAGGCACAAAACAAATCTTAGGCATTTTTTCTTAGTTTTTTCTATAAAATAACCCACAATAGATGTAATTAGCACGTTTCACAAACTAAAACAATTTTCATCATCAAAATTACACCTTCTAACCCACAATTTAATTGAAATAAAACACAATAAAAAAATTACCTCTTTATTCGTTTACTCACTGCATCGAGAAATTGAAATGTTCCGCTCTTTCATTATTTGATAGTCAGTTTGACAGCCAGTATTCCTTTTTGACATTCTGTATCCTATTTTTTGCTTCACTCACGTACAGGGATTTTACACGGTTCTTCCACTCCACATTCATTCGTTCCTTCGCGAGTATAGCCGAGTCAACGAGCGGGAAAAGTCACGACATTTTGACAAACAAAAATTAGATCCAGAGATTTTTGAGCTACGATTGTTTAAACGTTAGTCTTTCAAAAATTGCAATGCACTAGAAAACTTATTCGTAAAAGTGATGAAATTGTAGTCTTGCAAGCACAGACATATCATTATAGTAAAGTTTTATTTTCAACGGACTTTTTTCGATTTGACTTGTAACTTTTGTTTCAACATTCCAATTTCCAGTTACATAAAAACAAAACTTTTCATAATTGTATTAGCTTCTGATTAACATAGCGGTTTTTACTTTTAAATTTAATAATTCTAAGCCTTCGAAATATAAATAAAATCTTCGTCGAAGTTAAGCTTTTACTGTTTTAAATTTAAAAAAATACCTCTTAAAGATTATCAATGTTTTGTTTTTTAAATCAACAATTCTGAAGTTATAGATCCTAACGCTCTATCAATACTTATTTCAAAGATGGTTTCAATTTTCAATTATATATAATAAAAACGAAATGACTTTGCACGAAATAAGTTCTTTGTGTGCTGTCTAATTAAATAACATGCTGTTTAGTCCAAATGTTGCCATGGATATAAGCTTTGTCGCTGTACGTAAAGTAATCACATCTTAAATTTATTAGATAAAATGGTTTTAATATTTGCTTGCAATGACAAACTCTTAACAATTTGTAACGTTTCTCGTATAAAACTAATGAACATCTAGTACATTCTTATTTCGCTCTTCCTAACACCTGGCAGTACTTAGGAATATTGAGCAACAATGGCGAGCAAAACATTGCAGCTGTGCTCGCGGTGAGTAGCTCAAGTGTGGTGAATTTTCTGGAAACAAAACAGAAACAAAACTCTTGGAGCCGCGGACATTTTCGATTGGTGCGGTATAAAGTAAACATCCGGTGCTAAAGAAAAGAAGTTTGGTAATGGAGTAGATGTACCGTTAAAGTGCACAGCGGTGCAGCAAGGCCCCGGATTCTTTAAAAACTCCGTAATAGTCGTGGAAATTTTCGCTTATTTTCGCAAACGGCGTGACAAAATCTGTCAGAAGTGCAGTTTTGACAGCGGGCGCGTCGGGCAAAAACAATTCGAAGACTAGTGAGGGCCTTAACCTTCTGGCTGATTCGGTGCGCGAATTTTGATCGGTAATCCGGGATGAATGTTTAACGCTGCGGCACCATAGTGGGAATATTTTGTATAAGCTCTGTTCGGAGGAATTAGGTATAAACGAAATGTCCGGCGAGCCAACGGACCAAGGGGCTGAACGGCTGGGGTCGCCGAAAGCAGTGACGCCATCCTCGCCGCCCGCTCCGGGGCCCGATGAATTGGCGTTCCAGGCAAATGAGACCATTGGGCAGACTTCGCCGCCGCATAATTATCGCCACTCACGTGCCTACCGTCATTTTAAAAACCCTCCGCAGCCGCACATGTGCATCCGCGTCTCGACGCTGCAAGGCGAGGAGCTGTTCATCAATGTTCTCAGCTGGACGCGAATTGTCATCCCACAGGAGCCCAGCGATCCGATTCCCCTCTACGGGGGCATGAGGGTAAGTGGGCACCATATCCAGTCAAACAACAATTGACACTTCTTTGTTTTCGTGAGAAGGTCCCCCCTGGCAATCCTCGGTGCCCATCTCTCGTCTACGCGGTTATGGCTAATCCGGAGGTTCTCAAGGATTCTGGCAGGCACAGTAAAGATCCAGAGGTAAGAAAATTCAAATGGAGGGAAGGAAACATCTGTTAATTGTCGATTTACAGGAACGCCGGGCAATGGTAGAGCTCATGTGTGATTTTGTTGAAGCAATGAACCCAGACGTTAAGCTCACTAGGTAAGAATACGATTTACGCCAATTATGAGCATTATATTTTAAGCAGGCCCTACGTTTTCCATTCCCGAAACCTGCAAAATTGCCATTTTTAATTGCTGATTTGAAAAGCAGGAATGAGTCATGCGATTTCCCCTTTTACATGCATATTCCTGCTCTTGAGTAAACTTTTTCTTCAATTTTTATTTCATGACGCGATTAATGTCATGAACTTTAACACATAAAATGTTTCACGAAAATGCTATGATAACATAATCTTTAAGTTTTTCACTTTTCTCTCGCAAGTTTTTGAGATTTATATTTAAGTGATTTAAAAATGCTACCATGGATGTATTTTCATCATTCATTTCGTTCGTTACTACTGTTACTTTGAATTCTTTAAAAACAATTTTTCCGCACTTTTGAAGCACAGAATAGTAATAAGTGCTTAAAAATATATTCGTATATTTATTAGCTTTTAAAATGAGATAATTCCTATCGCTACTCAAATTCATTAATCCGAATGATACCTTTTAATTATTATCAAAAAGTTTTTTGGCATAAACTGTTTTTTGAAATTGATAGATTCCAACAAATACCTTAAGGGGTAGAGGCATAAAAAAAGGCATTACTTTGATAATTTATTTTGAGAACATGGGAAAAGAAATCGGTTTGATTTTTTCAGAGACTCTTAAAAGCACATAGAAATTTGTATTCAATTTTGGATACAAAATGGCGGCTGTAGAGTCATTCTTGCAGAACGCCTTTTTTTTTGACATACCCAAGCGGGCGGACACGTACCTCGGGAACCAAAGCACCTAGAACAAAAAAGTAATTTTTTTCTTAGAGTACATATAAAAAACTAGTGAAATGGTGTTTTTTTAAAATGATTTTTGCAAAAATGGCACGAGTTTGAAAAACAAATCGATTTTTCTACAAAAAAATCGACACTAAATTGTCTAAAAAAGAGTTTTGGTTCAACCAAAAAACGTATATGTTCGCTAGATAATCCGATTGTGAAGTTACAGTCAAATTTCCAAAGCAATTCATCGAGCGGTTTTTGAGCAGCGTGTCCACCCGATTTTGAAAAAGTGATTTCGAGAATAACGCGTTTAAAGTTATAGTGCTTTTTGCCAATGCTGGACTAAAATGTTGTACATTTCTGCATTTAATGGCGCTCTGTTAGCACTCATAAATTACTTACAGCTCTGTAACTTACTGATCGCGCCTCTTAAATCTCAAATGACAAACATCTGGCAAGGAAATAAAATCATAGTTGTCTGGAATTATACGCATTTTGTGTTAAAACCTTAATTCAAGAATTTATCTGGTTCAAGATTTGAAGTTTAGATGTGTAAATATCATGGCAATATAGATGCATTTTTCACAAATTTGAAAATCTTAATATAGGTACTTGACGGTTTATAAAATTTCAATTCAATGCAAAATTTCATGCAAAACTCAGAACAGGATCCGATGTGAAAAGAACACAGCTAAAATTGCCAGCTCTGCAGTACTTGCATAAATCTGCTTCTGCTCATTACCTTCGAAAAATACTGAGTTTCAATGCTTTAATCAGTTGACCAGTAATCCTGAAGTCTGTTTTTTTACTGGTCCCGTTAGAACAATTAGACCTAAATATTTTTTCATTTTTGGTAATGTAATGTCCTTCCATTTCTTCGTCTTTGAGACATTTTTTATTTATTGATTACTTGATAGTGATAGCTATTCGATTCTTTAAACAAATATTCCAAAGAGTCATCTCCAATTTACAATGTCCATTTCAATTTCTTCAGATTTTGGTAGAATTTTTATACCCGACAGGCAGCCCGTCTTCGAAAGGTTCCAAAATAATTGATTTGTCCTTTGTTGACCATGTATCGATGTCTACTTCAGCGGTGTCATCATGATTATATCTGAATCACTGGATTACAGTAGCAAAAATAGACGCGGCTTCCGAATATTTATAGAAACATCACTGCCATCATCACCACTGTAACTTTCTGAATAACTGCTATAGTCTGACAAACTATCTCAGGAAACTCTTCATGTGGACGATCTTTGTCCATTCTAAACGGTGAAAAGTAGTACAATTTGTACAGATATGGGGAGGGTAGTAAATAGCTACTAACAATAAGCGTCAAATATACAATTGAATGAACGAAAAACTACGAACTTAATAGTAAATCTCATCCGGCGAAAACCGACGAAAACCAAAAGCCTATTAATATGTAGGCTGTCGGTCGATAAGTATTAGCAATCGCAAAGCCGATTAATAGGCTATCGTTTGATAAAGTACCCATGCGCTACTATATAATTCTAATTAATGACTTCCTCTAAATCTATTGAAATATTATTAGTTGGGGTAATATTGACCTATCTCAATGCCCGTGCACCCTTATTTGCAATAAAGGAATTTTGTGCTTTCTAAAAAATTAAATATTCTTTCGTTCAGAAAAATTGGAATTAAATATGTAATTAACTAATTTCTTAATTAACATTTCTCCAAAGAAGAAGTAGATGATGAAAAAAGAATAAAGTAAAAAAAGTACTTATTTAGGTGTACTAGATCTAAAATCTATACTTTGGAAAATTATGTAAAATAAATCGAAACTGAAAACATTCTTTTAGTTATTTTTCGTGATTTAATGTGTATGATGCAATCATTAAAAAATCAATTCGTATTGGTTTCCTAATATTGTCGGAAGGTTCGTTTGATGTCAAAAGTGACGAATATACAAAATACTTAGTATACCGGTCGCTTTAATTTTCAACTTAAAAATGTCGAATAGTTATAATTTTACGTCGCAATTTCCCGTGAATTATAATAAGGACAAATGAATGCTTTTTAAAAATTACCGTAAAAACAAAATATGTTTTTCTTGCACTCACAAAATTTTGTCGAGATTAGCTGAGGAATATATAAAATGAATATTTTACCAGATCGAAATTTTTGATTTGAATAAATTAAACTCATTTTATCGCAATTTCAAAGTTTGGAAAGTAAGCTTTTGTATACGTCTTGTTTCAATGGGATCAATTTTAGATAAACAAATTTTGAGCTTACCTATCTGAAACTTCAATACACCATTATTCAAAACTGATTTAGTAATCCAGTTCGATGTGTTTCTAAAGTGTTAAATTGTTTTTCCATACACAGGAACGCAATTATCTTGAAGGATCGTGACATATCCGGTGAACTGAAAGACGTCTGGAACGCAGTTCAAGCCCAACGTGATAGGGAAAGAGAAGAAGAATTCGCTAGAAAACATGGCCTTCCATCACCAGATAGTATTTTTTACAAAAGTGCATTACGAGAGCTGCAGGAGCGACTGCAAAAGCAACAGCATCAGCAGCAATACCAGCAGCAACAGCCTCAGTTGCAGCCAGTGCAAGGAACGCACAATAATAGTCCTCCTACAGCAGACAATAAAATTATGTACATGGAGTTTGGACCAGAAAGTGCCCCCATTTACCGCAAAGATGTTCAATCCGCGCAAGAAGAGATTAGGCCTACAGAAAATTCTGCTCCGGCAGCGGGGGCACAAAGTGCAATTAGTATCACTGGCGGTGACGCCGATACTCAAAATGTAGATAAAATATCGTCAGAGGGCAAGACGGTCCCCGATGCTGAGTCTGATGATACGACTGATTCGACAAAAGCACCTAATCCATTTGATCAGTGTGCTAGCAACTTAGGAAATAGTTTAGCTCAAGTTAACAATACTCCCGCAAATCCTGTCAATACTCAGCAAACTGCAGCTTCGTCGCCAGCGGCACCAACCATATCGAGTCCTTCCAATGCGACAACTGTGTCTGCAGCACCAACGACGACAACGACAACGACAACAGTAACATCAACCTCAACGTCAACACCTCCAGCCAAGAAGGATAAGCTGGGTTTCTTGCCCAATGGGTGCCACAGCATTTTCCCTCGGTTTAAGAACAGTAAACACAAGGATAAAGACAAGGACAAGGAGAAGGACAAGGACAAGGACAAGGAGAAAGATTCGAATAAATCTTCGAATCATTCGAAGGAGAAGACTCTTTTGAATACGTTCAAAAAATCAACAGCAGCAGCAGCTAGTGTTCTCAGTAAAACCCAACAGGACGAAAGTAAAGCAACACAATTTGAAAAGAATTGTGTAAACCTCACCACTGATATGGAGAAGCTGGACATTAACAAGCTGGAGTCTACTGATGTCCTCATCAAACTGAAGGTTGCTTCGTCGGGCGCTAAGTGATGTCATCTCATTTAAGTAGGATGGGGTAAATACCAACCTTGTTTACTTAGATTTTAATTTAATTTAGTTTAAGAAGCCAATTTTGCCACACGATTTTGCTTAAGTTAGAGAATTCGGCGACGCCAAAAGTTGCTATTTTTCACAAATGACGTGATGTACTTTTGGCACCTAAATGCTATTTTCAGTTCAAGCTCGTATTTAAAATTAAGTTATAATGTACATGATGCTAACGACGTTGATTAACAGATATACATATGCTGAACTCTATTCAGATAATTCTATAATGACGTGCAACAGATTATATAACAGAACTGCCGGTCTAACAAAGTACAAACTAAGCAATGTTATAGTCAATAATATTACTGCGCAGATATTTTACAAAAAATTACTTCGATAAAATGTTAAGTAGAAAACTACCAGTCAATCTACAACGAAACAGATTATAAAGTGTCATTGCCAGCAAGAAAGCGGGAGATTGCCATCCGAAAAAAATGCTGCAAATGCAGGTAAGTGAAAAACCTTTTATTATACATACATATATATATTATACATTTAATACATATAATGATCCGAATTATTTAATGAAAAAATTTGTTACTACTAAAACCATAAAAAGAAATTCACACTTATCACAATTTGAATTTGGTCATTTGGGAACGCTCAACTACGCCTCATGGAAATACAATATCTAATTTAATGCGAAACTCAAAAAAGTTTAGCTTGCTAGGAAGCGGTCTAAAATATTAAATACACAAATAAAATGATTTACTAATACAAAAACAAACTCAAAAATGTTACTATAAAAATAAATTGGGCTGATTGTTGAGATTTTGTCACAAATGTAACTGTGTTTTTTGGAACTTGTCTAAATGTCCAAATAATATTTTAGATTTCCCCTGACTGTATGATTCATGAAAATATCTTTAAAATGATTTTAAAAACAATTGTTTAATATTGGGAGAAAAACGAACTGTCTGCCTTTAAATTCTGACCAAGTGAAACTAAATGATAATAAAATATGTAACTAAAGAAATTTTTATTTAATTGGAAGCCTTAAACATTATTAAAAACATGTATGTTCCATTTATTAAAAATGGCCACCAACATTTTTACAACACAAGCTTTTAACCTTCGAGGCCTGTCGCCTATATATGTAGCTGCATGCACAGTGTTCATGGCTATTTCTATTACTGGTTTGGAAAGAGATGCCTTCAGGGAGTCTTATGTTTGAATGGGGCTTAGCCAAGACCCTCTCTTCTAAAACCTACCATTGTTTGTAATCCAAGGGATTAATGGCCGAATTTGAGGAAGTCCAATTTTTGTATTTGATGAAGTCAATATTCTTAATGGCTGACACTCGTAGGTGCTTTTGACTTTATGATTTACCTGAATCAACAACAAGTACAACTTTTGCTATTGCACTCAGCGAAGGGCGCTGTGAATTTCACATGTAGATCAACGTATTTATTCTCGTATCACGCAGTTACGACTAACCAGCGCGACTCCAACTTGGTTAAGTGTCGGGTGGGGAAACTCTGACCTGTCGCGCTAGAGTTTGGAGTTGTCCCAAACTTACATATAAATTATTTTTTTCCTAGCATTTTGGTTAAGAGTCTGATGTTGTCGGAAATATAAATCAAAGAAGTTAATAAAGGAAATCTGTTGGAAGTGCCTAGGAGTAGCACCAACATACGGTGGTCAAATAACAACACAAGACACCATACGATACAATGCGAAACAAAAATATTCGTAACATAACATATGTACATACATATATGTATATTCTTTAGAGAAAACTTGCGTTTTCGATAAACTTTTCCGAATTTGTTTGGAATTCTTCGAGGACATGTTTTATAAAATCGTTAATTTGAGAGAAATTTGTTTTGAGTTTCCTGAGTCTCACTGAAACATTTCTGTTCAAATATCCTTCCAACTAATCTATTCCTGCTGAATGGCTTTCTACCCATGAAAATGGAATCTGTGTCCGAATTGGTTATTTTTTTGTTTGTTGTATAATTGAAATACATATGTTCTAGCCATAATAAAACTCATACCGAATTGTAACCAAGAGCAATTCACGAAGTAGCTGGTCAATTTTACTTCTTCCTAGCTTAGAGTTATATGTTGACTGATACCTACTCATTATCTGGGTTCTTTTCATGTCGGATCCGGTTCTAAGTTTTACAGAAAATTTTGCAATGAATCGAAATTTTAAAAGCTGTCACGTACCTATATAAAGATTTTGAAATTTGCGACAAGGGTATCAAATCCAGGCAACTTGATTCTATTGTAGCGAAATAAAAATTGTTTGATATGTATAGCTACTCATAAATTTCAATTGAATGCAAAATTTCGTGCAAAACCTAGAACTGGATCCGATATGAAAAAAATACAGCTATTATTATTGCATTCGTTGTTACTAGAATAAAGAGCAGTATTGTTTATATTTGTCTACTTCTGCGCATTGATTCGGGTTATTGTAGAGTACTTCTATTGATGCCGTATTTTTATAATGCCGACACCCAAAGTAAAAGCACGTACAAATGTCAATTTTACTGTAAATTTGACAACTTTTTCTGCAAATTCTACAGCTTGATATTTTTATTGAAAATACCGTTGACACTACAGAGTCAATTTTTTTCTTTCAATGGGACAATTGAAGCTTTCATAACTATAGAAGCTACAAGCAGTTTATGTTAATTTAACCTTGTAAGGTCATAATTACAATAGTATACAAAATTTTGTAAATTTTAGATTAATATTAAATCAGTTAGCTTAATTTGATGCGGGGAATACAAACTTCGTATTTATTGCACTCCTATAAAATTTATTTAAAATTTTGGAACATTTAATCACCTGCATATAATGAATTGACTCCGTACCAACTTCGATTCAACGTGTTGAATATCCTCCATTATTATTTTCTGCTAGAAGTAGAAATTATAAATAAAAGATTAAATGTACACTGAGAAAAAAACACTGGTGAATAGTACTAAAAACCAAGTTTACGCTAACCAAAAACTCGGCAGATTCTCAGCCTACGGTGTTTTTGGTTGTTACAAACAAATGAATTCTGTTGATTTTTGCTTAACAAATTGCACTAGCAAAATTAACCAAGTTTTGTTCAAGCTTTATAATAACCAAAACATTTGGTTGAATTTACATAGTTTCAACAAATCTTTTTGTCATTTCTCCAACCGAGTTTTAAGTTAATTTGACGAAGCTTTGGTTAACATGTTAACCAAGCCCGCTGTTAACTTGATGAAGTTTCAGGTCATTTTCAACCAAAATTATAGTTATTAGCTTAACCAAACCACTGTTAATTCTACCTAGTTTTAAATTCATATTGAACCGAGCTTTGGTTAACATGTTAACTAAGAGCTTGGTCAGCGCAATCAATATAAGGTATATTATAACCATAATTTTCTTTATTTTCTACCCAAAATTTCAGTTATTTCAATATTATATTAGTTAATATTTCAATCGATATGCAGCCACATTTTTAAAAGAAATCTTACTCATTTTTTGTATTTTTGTTCAAGAATAATCTGGGTGTTAGTACTGAAGTGAAAATGCTGAAAAAAATTATTGAGCTTCATAGAAAAAACTACAATTAGGATGAAAAATACATAAAGACATATATTTCTTTGATAAAAATATTCTTTATTACAACGTCCATGTTTACATAAAGCTTCTTAACAAATCAGATAAAAATTAGATAGATCTATTCAATTGATCATTGTAAAAATATGACAATAAAGTATAATATAGTTCAATGTATATAAATTCAATATATTAGAATTAGACAAAAAGTACGGATTCGTATTCGTATTCGGAAATATATTAGAAAATGTATTTTATAAAACAAAACTTGTTCGATTTTAAATGTTGGTTATTTTTATAAAAATTCCAATGGGACATGAAACACACACATAAGTGGGTACTGACCATTCATAATATACATAATCGCAATGTTTTTGCCTTTATACATACACACAGAAAAAGAATATTTTGAACCAAGAGAAACCATTATCCCAGGAGTATTGAATTTTAAAGCAAAACGATATTATCTTGAATTGAAAATTTTATCAGGAATCAAGTGAAATATTATCTTGGACTGAGATAATCTGGGTTTCCGTTATATATGAAACCCCGATTATCTTGAGTAACGGAAATTTTTCTTGAATCGAGATATTCTTTTTCTGTGTGTATACAAGCCAATTTGAAAGCACTCTAGATACATGTAGTTTAGGGTAGTTCTTATTTTTATTATTTTTTAATTTAATTTTACGTACCATCTAGTAACATCCGAAATAATGAAAAGAATTCCAGCAAGCTTGAGTCTTTCATTTTAATACCACACCCAGAATTTCGAAATTTTAAAATAAAATGGAATGAATGGAATTTTTTCCATTAGATATTTATTTCTTTAACCCACATAAAAAGTGCGTAAAGGAAGAACAGTTTATACGATAATTTAAGAATATTCAACAAAAGCAAACCAAGAATGCCAAGTTTTAATCGTTTATCTACATTTTTATGAATGTCAGAAATAAGTAACTGATGGAAAAAAATACAACGCAGCTAATATTTAGGTAACTGATAGAAAACAATTAATTAATATTCAATTAAAGTCAGTTACGACTACTCGATTTGATGGAATTATTTAAATCGGAAAGAAGAGTGGTAATCAAAGGACTATCATCATCATATTTCGTTTTAATTTCATAAAAAAACTTTTGAATAAAATTCCACACTAGAATGCTTTCCTTTGGATATGTTATATTGAGAACGTGAAAAAGCTTAAAACAAGTATCTAAAGCACTTAGAAACGTTTGAAATTTAAATTTGATGTTGTCAACAACTACAAAATACTCCTTATAACATGAGTCCTCTCCGAGAACGCCAATTATAAATGGTTGCAATTTGGTCTTATTAGATAAGCAAACGTTTGTTTTTTCTTGAAGTTTTGTTATAACCTCATTGGTCTCTTCTACAGTAATCATCATACTTTCCTGAGAATCCTTGATACTGTATTTTATTCTTGTCTTTGAAGATGAGGCTCTTTGTGACGGTTTAAGCAAAGCATGAAGTAAAAGGATGTATTTTACATTTGCAAGATCTATAATAGTATAATATATTGTAGATTTAATCAATTAATTTTATTTAATTAAGTACATACATATGTATAATAAATTGCCATTCAGAAAGCAAACACTCTTGAATTTAAAACAAATGAAAAACAAAAACAACTACTAAAGGCTCCAAATTTTGCAAACCATTAAACGATTCGTAGAATACATTATCCAGGTATTTTCTTATTTAAGACTACAAAGTGCAATCCTTTCTCTAAGATTTAATATATTAGTGGGATTGATAAATTTCTCACCAGTATTTTGTAAAGAATCCTTGCTTATAACTTCCTCCAATAACAATTTAGTCCGGGTATCCTTTATATTTTTCTTGAAAATAGGAAGGATAAACAGTGCAAATAATTCCCAGTTTTTGTATAAAGATCTTTCCGGGTATACATATTCAAAGTCCATTTCAATCTGAAAAATTAATTAAGATATACAAAGATTGCTTTAATGTAGGCATATTCGCATACCAGTTCGGGGGCTTTTGAATGTGTAAATAATGGCCAGAATTTAAGGATGTCGTGTATTGTCATGTCGTTATTTGATAGTATATTCTTAGTCCTATATGATCTTGTCAATAACCATTTTTCTTTTACCAAATCCCATGGCTCTCTTATGTGTTTAAGTACATTACAGACTTCTTGGATGTCATAGTCTAAAAGAAATAGGCTTTATTAAAGTACTTTAAAATGTGGGGACATAGTTTACCATTTGTTTGCTCAGAACTGTCAGAAGAATCGGTTTTCTCAGATTGGTGGCTCATGCTTGGATTAGTAGAAACACGCATTTTTTTCATCAACTTTTTCCTGTTTTGAAACCGATCATATAATTTTCCTTTCGGTGGTAGTTTACCCCGTCCAATAAAATAAGTACTCTGAAATTATTATTATTATTATTATTATTATTATATATTCGCTCAGTTTTTGTAATTCTAGGAATACTATACCTCAACTTCAGAAGGAAACATTTCGATGATCTCCTTCGCTATCTCTTTAAATTTGAAAACACTTAGATGCAGTCCGCTTTCAATAAATTTTTGTACTATTGCGTGTGTTAAAAAAGTCCTTTGATGTGGTTCTAATACCTTGTTGGTGATGTAGAATTTAACAATATTTCTTCCCTCCGCCGTACTTTGAAGAATATTAGATACTTTCTGCAATAATGGCATATTATAAAATTTAATTTTTTTTTATGTTATTGCATATTGGGTACCAGTGATAGAGATTTTTTAATACTGCTTGAAACACTTGTTATTGTTGAATTACATTCTGCTAATGTAGTAGTGCTTTCAGGACCCGCCTCATTATCCGCAATAGTTGATTGTAGTTTGCAACAACAAGTAGAAAACTCATAAGTACCCTGAAAGTACAAACGTAATTTGACGAAATTTTACATATGTGAAGCATTTTACATTCTCTTTTTGCCAATTAAAAAGATAATGCTCAAATTTTATTTTTAGTCCGACCAAGTTCTTTGGGAAAAATTCATCAATATGCCTCAATCTCATAAATTTTAATGATTCTATATCAATACCCAATGCTACGGAAATAATAAAACAGTTTAAATTTTTCTTTAGGAGTACAAAATACTTACAAATAAACACTGTTATTATTTCATCTGTCATTTTCCAACTTTTAAGAAGGTTTGTTACTTCCAAATTATTGTTATTATCCTGATCGTATAAAATATGATTTTCCGATGGAATTATAACAATGTTTCTAGATTCTGATTGACTTAAGTAATTGTTCAAACAATCCATTGTAATGTCCAAATCTGATGATAAAGGTGCCTCGTAATTAATTTGAGAATCCATTGCGGTATGTTGTGAAGCAGCTTATTTTATAGATTTTAATTCTAAATATTTAGAGTTATATGCCTATACATATAACAATAGAAATAAAATAAGATAGTTCTAAGCAAAAACTGAAGATAAATAGCCGAATTTTAATAAATAAAGGATTGATATGATATTGAAATGTTTTTCATATGCATATATGTATAATAGTATATGTATAAGAAATATGTATATATGAAGTGTATTTTATATACTTATATGTAAAAAGTAAGTAAGACTAGAAATATCGCTTTAATCTGATCATGGTTTTTCCATTTCCAATTTTATATGTATGTATAGGTGGCCCATCAAAGACTAAAATACTTTTTATTTCAGGAAAAGCACTATCTTTTCCGGTTACCTCGTACGCTACAAAATGGTCATTATATTTTAAAGAATGTTTAGCACAAACAATACAAATTCTTGTTGGATTATTTTTTAATGTAACTAATTCCATAATTTCAAACAATTCTATTAACTCCTCAGAAGATTGGGTCAAAAAAAATCCTTTTTCATAATTAGTACCTTTGTATTCTATTTTTGAGTAAGAATTTGTTTCATGCTGAGAAACATTTTCTTTACAGCAAATATGTTCGAGATAGGCGCTTTCTATTTTATGGCAATCCTGAACTTTTAATGAGTATTGTGGAGGAAAAGTTATTAACGCGGTAAATTTAAGCTGAGCCTTTAGCGCAAGAGTGTAGGCTATACTGTGGCGACTGGTAATTGCCCGAGCATATGTTTTAAATTCTTGATGTTTTGATTCAAATCTGAAGGACCAAAAACATTTTGGTGGTCCAGAATATCGGATTATGCGAGGATAATGAATGAGAAGGTGATACTTAGGCTTGAGTGTTGTATCAAATAACTGCACAAACTGATCATTGTGAAATTTTATGCAATTTTCTAATTCGTTTAGAATTTCATCAGTAAAACTTGCTAGAAGTAGTAAGTCAATTAATTTAATAAAGTTTTTAAAATACTTCCACACTTCATCTGCTTTGGGAACTAAATGTCCTATCATTAAGGAGAAAAAATGTACAAATGTCCACATTTCTCTCGCAGACATATTGAACTTCAAACTTTTCAAATTGTTAGTCGTTATGGGCTTCGAAAAATTTCCTATTTCTGTTTTTCCGTAAGAAAAGTTTTGTTTATAGCAATTTAATATTTCTAAGCTAAAATATTTCTTTGTTTCTATAAAATATGTCAAAATATGTGCCATATTATATCGGCAGACTCCCTCAAAGACATCGTGCATTAAATCAACAGCAAAATTAGTTGTAACATGAAATGATGGAATTTCATTCAAAATAGAAGCTTTATACACACCTTTTCCAGACTTAATGTCACTGTCATAGTTTTCAACAGTCCGTAATAAAGAACTGTTTTCAACAGATAGGTATTTAGTTGAAGTTTTGTCTTCGGTGCAAAATCGACAAAAATGAAAAGCCGAAAATGATTTACTAAACTCGAGTAGTTTATTCAGTCCAAGATTATCGCCCAGGAAAAGACCTAAAATGAAGAAAACTCTTGTGGAACCCTCAGGTAAGTTTAATACAATACCATCAACTTCTAAACTTTTTATCTTTTCAACCAGCAATTTAATACATGAATCATTTCCGAATTCTGAAAAGTCGTGAGCCTTAATAAGTGCTGCTAAAAATATTTCATTTAATTTAGATGTATTTTGTAACATCGGAAAGGTGTAATAAATAGCTGTCATACTCTGACTACCCGTGTGAGATCCTAATGGATTGTTTATTTCAAAATCGTCTGCGTACATAAAAAATGGAATTAAAATTTTGTTTGGGTATAGTTTCCGTTTGTCCTTCCACAACTGTCCTTGTAAAAAATTTCTAATTATGTGATTTTCTGATTCATATTTTTCAGAGTTTTGTAAAAAAATTTTCAAAGTGCCACTTTTTTCAAATATTTTCTTAAATTGAAAATCGAGTGCTACCAATGTTCCCTTGCTTAATTTTTCATCCAGTGCAAATGAACCATTTACATGAGTTTCTAATATTTTGTTATTAATTATAAATTGATTTGGTTCCTTAAAAACATCTTTTTCAGACAAATATTTCAGAAACTTATATTCTGTATTTATTTTTTGAAAAGGGTTTTTAATGCCATCCAGAAAATATTTTAGGTCTTCTTCAACGTTCTTCGAATTGAACACAATATGCTTCAAGGCAACAACCAAAGGTTCCATTATGAATTTAGTTACATTATATTGAACTAATAAAACATTTTTTCTGTTGAAATTATTATGTGAATGCAAGTCTATTGTAAAAGTAGCAGCATTTTCATAAATGTTATCAAATAAAGATTTGCTTTCTTTATATTCCAAATTCACATCCTTATGCAAAGAGGAACAAGCATTAATGATATTAGATTGAGAATTCTCACTAGCTGTAGTTTTACTATCATAATTTTCTTTTATGGGAATAGTCACATTTTTTGATATTTTGCTGCTAATATTTCCCTCAATTTTGTTCAAATCATCAGATAATTTATGCTTCCTGAGTAAATGTCTTTTATAAGAAGAAATATTTTCAAACTTTTGCGAGCACGAGGTAACACAACAAATAAATGTACTATTTGTACGATAGCCATGACAAATTTTCAAATGACCGATCAAGATTTCAACTTTTCTAAAATGTTTTCTACAAACAAAACACTTTAACATTTCGTATTGTTTACAATATTAATTCTTACATTCTAATTTTTTTAAGAGTTTCTGCGACCCTAAATTAAAAAGTTTTAAATATATAGCACGAATGCAGTAAACAAAATTTCATAAATACTTACAAAAGCCTCTTGGAACTTTGAAATGTGATGCTCGAATTTTATACGAAGCCCAATATGATGCTCATCAAATAAGCTCTTTATTTCTTCTTTTGAAATATATTTTAGTTTTTCCAAGTTTAAATTATGTTCTAAAGATGTTAAAAGAAAGATATTAGTCATAGTGTTATTTTCTATAATTTATTTAACACGTTCAACGCGGAAAGAAATTTGATAATAATAATAGCAATTTTCAACTAGTAAGTCCGATATAGTACATACATTAAATAGCTGGTGTCAATCCATTCCATCTGCGGTCAAAGGTTTTTATATTGACCTTGGGTCGAAGTCTTGTGCAGTAAGAATATCTTAAATATAGCAAATTAAATGGAAAATGAATAAACTAACATAAAACTGCAGGTATGTATTTCCTAAACGAACGATTTAAAGGCTACTGGTGTCGAACGAAATGAGTTTACCTTAATATAATATTCGAAGCGCTTTGAACGTGTTGAAGATGTGAACATGAACAATTTGCTACATATTTATAAAACTTACCAAATAATTTCTCCAGCAAATAATTGCAAAGTAGATTTCTCGAACATAAGAAAAATGTTAAACTTTGCAACTGTTTTCTTTCTTTCTTACTCTGAATTTTAATCTTTTTTTTAACCATGGATGAACAAGAAACAACACAACACTTTTCCTGGACACAACACTCTCTGCTCACGAATTGAAGTGAAATGCTTCATTTCATTAAGCGTCACGTCAGTTAAACAATCTATAGCCTTGTTTATTTTTTACAAGTTACTAGGTTAAAACAACCAAGTCTTTGTTTGTTTAGTAAGGAGTACTTATTTATTAGGTTAAAATAACCCAGAATTTGTTTCTTTTGCAAGGTTTACTAGGTTAAGACAAACAAGTTTTAGTTTATTAGGAGTAGATACAGTTGATTAATATGTATGACCTAGTAACTAGGTTAATGCAACCAATGTATTGTTTATACCGTATTAAAAAGAGACATTTGTTATTACCCAGGTTTTGTTTATTTATACAAGTGGCTTGGTTAATTTCTAAACCATGTCTTTGTTTATTATGTATTGGTTCAGATTTATTCAACCATTCAGTTAGGTTATTTCGCTATAAATATTAATAACAAAATTTTTGTTCATTCTATATTTATTCCTAAGTAAAAACAACTTATACTTTTGTCACTTTATATGAGTTATTATTATGCAGAATTATGTTAAGGTAACAAAATTGTAATATACAATATTATCTTTAATCAAACGATGTGTTAAATTACATTTTATGAATTTTTATGAATTTCTTCATCGATACTTTTAACTAAGTTTAATGGTTCTATTAACCAAGCTTACTCGTTTGAGACTACACAGATCGGTTTTAAACAAATACCTTGTTATATTGCTTAAAAATGAACTATATTAACAAATAGTTTGGTTATAAGTAACTTAAAAGACAAAGTCAAAATCAACCAATTTGTTTTTGTTCAAGCAACATAGCCGAGAAAACGGCTTTGTTGAAATACCTTGTCATTTTGGTTAACTGAACCTAATTCTGGTTGGATCAAACTGCTTTTTTGGTTAAAAAATTAACTAAATCAGTTTTGTTGTATCTACCTGTATTATTTTTCTCAGTGTATATTATTGGGTTTATTCAATATTCAAAACAAATACAAATTAACATCTTAGCGTTATTAATAGTAGAAAGGATTGTACAGTTTTTTAAACAGTTACAAAGTTTTGTTTCAAAAGATATGTTTTCCATTAGGCAAAATATTAACATGAATTGGGGAACTTGTAACAACATCTATAGGTAGTAACATAATACTAGGGCAGTTTGATAAGTTCGTGACTTTTTGAATGAAGGTTTTTTTTTTCGGTAAATAAACGTTTTATTTCTCAACATAATCTCCTTTTAGCTCTATACATTTAGTCCAGCGTTTTTCCAATTTTTTCATTCCTTCCAAATAATACGTTTTCTCGAAGCTCTCAAAATAGGCGTTTGTTTCAGTGATGACCTCTTCATTCGACCCAAATCTTTTACCGTCCAGCCATTTCTTCAGATTTGGAAACAGAAAATAATCGCAGGGGGCTAAATCTGGAGAATATGCTGGATGGGCTAACAGTTCGTAGCCCAATTTGTTGATTTTTGACATGGCGACTATTTATTTATTTATTCGCTTAATACAACCTACAATATAATAATAAAAAATATAGTAATAAAATAATAAATGCACGCGTGCATTGTCCTGATGGAATAGCCCTTTTTTCTCCGCCAAATGCGGTCGTTTCTGCTTCAAATCCATATCGAATCGGTCCAAGAGCTCTGAATAATATGCGCCGGTGATCGTTTTACCCTTTTCAAGGTAATCGATGTGAATGACACCACGTGCATCCCAAAAAACTGTAGCCATGACCTTGTTGGCCGATAATCCCACCTTGGCTTTCTTTGGTGCACGTCCACCCGGAGAAACCCACTGTTTTGATTGCTCCTTGGTCTCTGGTGTGTTGTGATGGATCCAAGTTTCGTCCACGGAAATGAAACGGCGCAAAAACTCATTCGGGTTGCGGTTGAACATCGCCAAACATTCCTTTGAAGTGGTCACACGGTTGCGCTTGTGGTCGAGTGTGAGCAATCGCGGCACCCATTGCGCGGATAGCTTTTTCATGTCCAAATATTCATGTAAAATGTGACGTACCCGCTCAGGTGAAATGCCTACAGCCTCAGCCATCTCACGCACTTTCATCCTCCGATCGTCTAATAGCATCCCATGGATTTTATCGACGATTTCTGGCGTGACGACCTCTTTTTGGCGTCTTGAACTTTCGGCGTCACTTGTGCTGGAACGACCACAACGGAACCACTTCTTAACCATTGAAATTGACGGTGCAGAGTCCCCATAGTATTTATCAAGCCTTTCCTTGATTTCGGTGATGGTTTTTTTACGCAAAAAATAATGTTTAATCTGGACACGAAATTCACTTTTTTCCATTTTCGTTGAAATTCACGAGGTTGTCTGATGTTAATGGCTGTCAAACACAAAATAAAAAAATGCAGCCTCCTCAAAATTGGACAGTAGTCTACTAATAGATGGCAGTTGAGATGAGCAGTGTTGGATTTAAAATTACTGCGCGGGAAATTCAAAAAGTCACTGACTTATCACACTGCCCTCGTATCTTCGTTTAATGTACTTTTGCAAGTCTTCTACATATGAAGAAAAATGGAAGTCAAAGCTATTTACAGCATACTCTTTACATATAAATATAGCATTTTCTGTTGTTTAGCTATATATTTAATTTCAAATAATTGCCTTGCAATTTAAGTTATTTTGAAAACAAAACACTTATCCTTGTAAGTAGTTCCCTTATAGACAATTTATTTACATAGCAAGATTGCATTTAAAGGAATTTGTCGTTTATCTATGAATGAGCAGAAACAAACATTCGTTATTATTTACATCTTCTATCATAGTATCATATTTTTGACCTGTAACATACTCGTCGAATCCTTCATTGCTTATCAAAATATTTGAAAATTGCAACGACGGCTTCATTGCGGGGGAAAACCACAAATGCATTAATACTATTCTTATTAGCAATATAAACTCCATTTTGAGCAGGCTCTCTCTGATCTCACGGTTGGAAGGGACCACCAGGAGCCAACCCCTTTCCTTCATGGTCACTCCACCAAAATTCGTGATCCCCTGAATCCTGATTCCCGGAAATCGGTCCGTGATGTACCCCAAGGTCTCTGCGGGGGAGTAAGAAGGGTGGATTCCCTTGAGCAAAAGCGATGGCACCCTACACTCGACAGAAAAGGAGAAACCTCCCGACCCGGAGGAACGCAGTCTATTCAACAGTAGCCCGTGAAGCTCAATAACTGCGTCATTCTGGTACTTAACTTTAGCATTAACAGTATCACCACTTAGAATCATTTTGAGTGTTTCTATTGCTGATGGCTCCATTAATAGTTCATTCCATAATAGAATTCTTCTATCGACACACTCCATTACAGGGAAATTACAATATCTATTAAAGTTTCCTATCTGACCGAAATTTATGCAATAATGAGTGAATGCATCAAAAAAATAATTTTTACCAGCATTAGGTGCTGATAATACAAATAATGAATTTTTTTTGGGTAAATTTTTGTTAATTACATTATACAAATCAGTTAAAAATTGTATTTTCTTAAAATATTGGTTAGCAAATTGAAAACTTAACAAACTGTCCATTACCCTGATAGAATCTTTAATATTATAATAATATCATTCAACGTTTCCCATAGGTGCATTAAATATTAAATGTTGTGGTTCACATGTTTGAAAAAATTTATATATTTCTTCGAAAGTCAGCGCATTATAAAAATTATTAACTATTCGTACACAATTGCGAATCATGACAGAATTAAGATCAAAAAATTTATATTTAGATTTCAACCATAATGAAGTCGAAAATATTTGACTTATCGCCGATGTTGGTTTCTTTTGTAAAAACATTATGATTTAGTCGCCTGTTGAAGTTGCGGGTGGAATATCCAGGGATGCAGCGATGATTTCCAGGTAACAAAAGAATGTTGAAGTTGCGGGTTGCGGTAACAAAATTGCGATTCAGCGGTTTTGGTCCAGCGGTGAGTGTCTCAAAAAATGCGCTGCGGCCATTAAAACTTAAGATGTCCTTTCTTCTTGCCGGTCCAATTCCAAGAGGGCGGGTGTCCTACGTGACAGGCGATGCCTGGAGTTCGCCGCGCTTGTTGACACCAATGAGTTTTTTGTGGGTAGGTTGATAGTGAAGTGGCTGCTTTCAGCAATGGGGTGAACTGCGGATAAGTTTCGGATAAATCGTGAATACACTTAGCGACAAAATGATGTTTCTTGAAAAGGGGCAGGTACAGACACAAATTTTATTGCCTGTTGTAAAGACAATCTTTGAAAAATGTTAGTATTGTAGTCAGAAATGCCCGATCTGTTTACGCCAACCACTGGTTACGCCCGGTGGCACATCTCATCTGCCCCCACGAACATTTTCTTCGCCCTTATATACCCTGCAACACGCAACAGGATCATTCATGCATCATTCACACATTCTATTTCTAAGAAGCGATCGCAATAAAACTAATTACCTCAGACACCCAAATACACATTTCTGTTCTAGAGGCTCCAGAAGGGTTGCTCTTGAGGCGCCGATACAATTACCCGTAACCAGGGGAAGGCTCGACCTTTCTTACTTCGTATGTTAGGAGGGTTTTTTCCTAATTCGCACCTTCTGGTGCCCAGTTGCTTGTAACTGACAAGTTCAGGTTGCAACTTGTGTTGACGATAAGGCTCCTTTGCCTTAACGGTAAAATATGAAATATGAAAGTGTATTCGGTACTTGAGACCAATTACACTCGCGGTAAAGAGTAGAAGTATAATCGGCACTTGAACCAATTATACTCGCGAAGGTGTCTTCTTAATTAAAGGTACAACCGGCACTTAAACAAGTTATACCAGCGAAGAGGTTGGCTATGTGAATTGATAAGTCGGGAATGAGTTAACAACTGAATTTTATTATTACTATCTTCAACTTTTATACAATAAAAATGCTTAATCTAATTAATTGACGGTCAAACAATTACCGCACATGTCCCCAAATTACAATTGCTTAATATCGCCAACCTAAATCATCAGCATTGCACTTGAAATGCATTGCCCTTACGTAAGCGAATCGGCGGCGCAGCGGCACGCGAGTTATTAAATTACTTAAGTTGTACAGTGACTCAGCAAGTGCTAACAATGTAAATTTTTCTCTTCCGCGTATTGCGGTAGGTACTGGTTTTGTAAGCAATTGTAATTTGTGGGTCGTGTTGCTTTAATAATTTTATGTTTCTTAACATTCTCCCCCGCGTTGAACTGCGGTTCAAGACCCTAATGTAATTTAGAATTAGATATGTACACTAAAGTCTAACTCTTTAGATTTCCTTGGTGCCGGTATAGGTGCAGATGCAGGTCGTTTTGATGGGCCCTTGCAGATGTTTTCCTTGTACCTGATGAGTTTCACGCAAACGATGAGAATGCTGACCAAGATTACTGCCAATGCGAGATATCCTATTGTGGACTGGTGACTGCTATTAAAGTGGGGCCTCTTTACTGACTCTTCTTGTAGTTGCGATGTGATCAGTTTCTTTAATGTTTCAAGCTGCTCTTGTTGACCCTTGTAGGGTGTCGACTCGCTTCTGATAGGCTCCGACCGTGCGGGGGTAAGAAATTCACCCAGATCGCCTGATCTCGAATAGGATGCCTTGATGCTGCTTGGATAGGTGTTGGTTCCATGAACTGTGACTAGATCGTGTTTGATGACGCAGCCTGGGGATATTTTCAGCAGACCAGATCCACTTAATCTAACTGGTCTTGCCTTATTCTTACACAGTGTATTTACAGTAATTCCATCCCTTGTTGCGAATATCCATTGATTTGGAGCCTTAAGTTGAGTTAAAATGAGATTATCCCCCGCCCTTTGAACCTCACATTTCCTGAGTGGCGATTTGATGGCAAGTGCGTTTGTGGTAGGTAACATGAGACAGGTTAATAGCAGGGTAACAATTGCAGTACCATAAGAGCTGCGAAGTCTCTTCCTGGGAGTCTGATCTTTATTGATCTCATTCTTGTTGGAGCTTTCTCCATTGTCATTGAGCTGCTTAACTGTATCGTTAGTGGAGGATTTATCTAGATTCTGGTCGTGATTCAAAATGTCATCGTCCTCAGCTTGCGATTCTTTGTCGTCACAAGGCAGTGGTGATAATCTATGAATGGCTCGCCGAAATATGCCTGTGGCTGTTTTCACATCAGCAACTCGAACCAAGCCATCATCTCCCTTGTGTGTTTCAACAATCCTGCCAAGCGGCCACTTCATAACTGGGAGATTGTCATCTTGGACGATTACAATAGTGCCTGGTTCAATGTTCTGACAACGTTCCTTCCACTTAAAGCGGTGTTGAAGTTCATTTAAGTATTCCCTGGACCAGCGTTTCCAGAATTCCTGTTTCAGGTGTGAGACAAGTTTCCATCGTTTGAGTAAGCTCGCTTTTAGTTTGTCAGCATTTACATCTATGGTTGCTGTCAGTGGTTCTCCTATAAGGAAATGACCCGGGGTGAGCGCAGTCAGATCGTTAGGATCATTTGGCATCGGAATTAACGGCCTGGAATTTAATATGGCTTCTATTTCAATGATTAGTGTCTCTAGTTCCTCATACGTTAGAGATCCAGTAGAGACAGTTTTGAAGAGTAAGTGCTTGGCCGATTTAACTGCAGCTTCCCACAGACCACCGAAGTGCGGTGCTCTTGGGGGAATAAAATGGAAATCAATACCCCGTTTGTTGCAAGTTCCTGTTATATCTTCCATAGCCTTTTCGGAGTATATTGTTCTACTTAGCTCTTCTAGCTGATTCCGTGCACCTACAAAGTTAGTTGCGTTGTCACAGTAAATGTTGCGACAATTTCCTCTACGACTGACGAATCGTCTTAGTGCTCCAAGGAATGCTTCTGCACCGAAAGAAAAAAATGGTTGATTTTAACCAATTTTTAACTATTTTGTCGGTTGAAATAGAGCTTACAAAAAAATAGTATAAAAATAGTTATTTTAACAAACAAAAATAGTTCGGAGATTTACCAAAAAAACGTAATATTTACTATATTTCAGTCGTTTTCATAAAGTGAGATCCAACTATTTTTTAGTCAGTATGATAAAAATATAGTTGAATTGAAGAAATTTTGGTAACTATTTTTAAGCATGAATGCAACTATAAAATAATACTGAATTAGTAAAATTCAGCCATAAAATAATATTGTAATTTACTACTTTATGGTTGAATTTAAGAAAATTATTTGTTTTTTATAAAATCTGTCAATGAATTTCTTGTTTTGTACTAGGATATATAAACATTAAATTCATATATGTGAAAACTAATATTCAAATAATTGGGACACTCAAAATCCAATTGGAAAATAGTGTTTTTTTTCTGGTTTTGTTTAATTTATTTATTTAATTTACTTAAACGAGAAATATTGTGTGATATATGTATATAAGTACGTCCTGAAATGTAATATATATGTTGATTCTATATGATGAATGGATTTGTTTTCTTTTGAGTGTTTATTCTTTTTCTTCGACTAAGATGTGTCTGAAGATTGATGTGTGGGAGTATTGGGTCCATGGATATCAAAAAATCTTTTAACAGAGTCAGTTGCATCAATATTTAGATGTTTTAAAAAGAAAAAGAGATCAATAAGAAAGGACCCCAGCACCATTAATGCAAGTAGGATTTGAATGAATAACAATGTGCATCTTTTGAGACATGGTTTGCATAATGAATGTTTGGTATTGGATTCTTTTTTATTCTCTGATGGAGAACTGACTTGTAAAATTGTACTTCTTGACATAGTTGGGTCTCAAGAGAGCGGAACATTCAAGGGTCTCGGCTCCTGCTTGTTGTTGATATGATGATATCAGTTAGATTTGGTTGTTGTCTGTTGATCTGTCTTTGAGTTTTTGATATGGATGCGCCCCAATGGTTCTGATATGGAAGGGATCATGCGGGGTTGTTCTTGATTCCCCACTCGATATATGAACTAGGATTTTACCTTTACAGTGTTGTTGTGGTGAATTTTGTCTTTGAAATGTTAGTTTTCCTTTGTTGGTTTTTTAATGCCGATCTGAATATGTTTAAAGAAGGTTCTTAAAAAGATCTCAATTGCGATTTCTGTAGATCTAATTCTCTTTCTCGCCTCTCAGTTCTTGCATCTTTCCTTTTAAGCCTTTTCAGTTTAAGAATTTTTATCGTTATAATTAACAATTGACTGATCAGATAAAAAGATATTAAAAGCCCCAATATAAAACCTATCCAACTCAGGGTTGATTTTAATCCTGAGGACATATGAGACCACCATTCCTTTGTGGGATTTAAAATTTGTTCTTGGAAGGTTGTGGTTGGTTCCCAATATGATTTTGTTTCTGATGCTAATTCGTTCATCATTCTCTTTTCATATATTTGAAAGTCAGAATTCCATGAGATAAGTTCATGAATGTTGTGCAACTCATCCCCTGAATACGTTGCACTGAATTCATTGGCTGTGTCTGATAAATAAATACCTGACTCCCTTAAAAATCTGTCACTTATGATATCATAATATCCTTCAGGCAAAGTAGGAATCACAAAAGATCCAATGTTGTATTTAATTTTGGTCTCAGGGACGGATGTTACCAATTCTCCAGTGGAAGATCGAAGCCAATGAGGCTGTCCTTTATACATGATTTTGATACTTAATCCATCGAATTCTAGTTTGGAAGGAATGCACAAGTTTTTGATGGGTTCACCATAAGAGACCTCAAGAATGTTGTTTCTAAATATCCCTTTTGAATGCTCCAACGGATACATATAATGTGCCATAATGTCAGGATTATCGAAGAGATGGGTGAATGCATTGTCCCACAATTGAGCACGGATTTTACAAATCTCGTAATTTGAGTCTCTCCTCAGATATTTTATCTCTTGTTGTAATTGGATCAACCCGTACTGCATTTCGGCGCGAGAATATGATCTTTGTAGATGTTCATAAGATACTTCCGATGAATTCTTTAGTGGTACATCTTTGATCTGTCTATCAATTCTCCTTCTCTTTAACAAAATTAATGGCTTAGACAAATTTGTTCCCAATTCAGTCCCATCTAAACCGAGTTTTTCATTTTTAAAATCAAAATTATCTTTATTTAATGAAGAAAAACCAATAAGATAACCATCTCCTGATTCATATACATTAATAGAATCCTTAACACATGTTACAGGAATTGAATCGATATCTCCTGGGAACCAAAAATTTAATTTTCTATCAGGAATGGCCACATAAGTTTTATTGTCACCTTCATGATGATTAAGAGTCCAAGAGACAACCCCCGGAGCAACTAATTTTAAATTAATAGCACAAGGATCAAACTTATGAAATGGAGTCAAAATCATAAAATCTCTTTCTTTTTGGATACATTGATTTGTCTGGAAAATATTACAATCATTGTCAACAAAGGGGTAGGACAATTTCCCTTCTGAAGTAAAGTGTAATTGAACAGCTGTGATTTGAAATCTATGATTTGGGGTTTCAACTGTTCTTAGCCATGAACACTCATAATCTTCCGGTTTTGGATAAAAAGTCGACTCACCCAATATCATTTTTGAGAGGAAGCTTTCACACTCCTCTTTTTTGCAAAATTGAGAGAAAGTTGACTCATCTGTTTTTTCAATTTTTCTTCTGATTTTTGAGGCTATTTTCTTATCAATTCCTCCTCCAAAATATTTATAACATGATGTTGTTATGCTGTATGAATCAATTCTATAACCAATCTTTGTTAAAGCAGAAAAATCAGGAGAATATACCGATATAACCGCAGGAGCCTGTTCTCTCTGGATATCAGCTGGTTTTGGACATGTAGGTCTTGCTGGAACAGCATGGCGAATCACGTTTTTAAGATCAAAAGATACAATATCCCAATCTGTTGCATTAGATGGAATAGAGATGCAGTCGGTGTTTGACAATTTCAAAGAGACATTAGGCGATGAAGGATGTGGAGCTTCTACAGGCATGGAGAGTGAGATCAGGATATGGGTGATTAATATATCAACGTATTGTATGGATTGCATGATGTAGCGATTTTTAGTGTTCTCAAATATTATGGGTTACAGATGATAATTAGAAGGTTTTGGTTTGTTTTCTTTTGATGTTGTATTCTGTTTGATTGTCTAAAGAATTTTTTTAATACCTAAATGTGACGGATTTTGGCTGGATTTGGCTGGGAGTTTAGTTTTCTCTTTTATCCTGAATTGGAGGACTGATATAGTTTGTCAGCTTTTTAATTTTTTATATTGAATTGTGCTCTAATTTTTAGAAGCTGCTGTCTTTGATATTGATTTATGCAGTAGAAACCATCGTCAAGCTCCATAAGATCTACACAGTGGTAATGAGTTTTAAAATCTGCCAGTGCGTAGATATTAGGGGTATCTTTGAAGGAAGGTCCTTGTTTGATGAGACTCATTAAATCTGAAATAGAATCCGTATGTGTGGTGAGAGGAGATGTAAATGGTGATCTCGTGACCATCGGATTTGAATGAAGTGGTGGGGTATTTAATATTACAATGACATATAGTAACAGGAATTTCATTTTTGGATATCTGGAAGAGAGATGGATAATTGGAATTTTAATTTTTTATTTTGATAGTAAGTAAGTTGTTTTTGTTGACCAGTGTTATAGCTCTAAAAGTATTTTAGCCTTATTAAATTCTTATTATTAATTCTGTGGCTTCGCAAAGGTGGACAGAGAAATTTTTTAGCATCTAAAATATACACATTGTTTAATTTATTTCCGAGAACATAGGATGCCAAATGCTCGTCAAAATAATCAATTTCGTATTCAATGCAAACAAAATATTGGCCTTCTACAATACAAATAACAGAATCTAACTGAAACATTTGGAAAATTTCATTTTCATCGAAAAACAAAAAACAATCTTTGTTAAATAAAGTGCCCTTAAGCTCGATTTCATTAGCAGTATACACTAAAGTATTCTCATCTAATGGCAAATCAGTTTTTATGATATGATCAAAGCAATATAAGGACTTTATATACTTCTGCTCAAATTTGGAGCAATTAATTTTTTCTTCAAAGCCTTTTCCTTGTAGTACTCGTAAAACATTCATATACTGGAATTTTATTGCTATGGACCAACACACATTTCTTCTGCTAGTTATGTTATTACTGTATAGTTTAATAGATCTATGCTTTGCCTCAAAGCGGAAACAGCTCAAATATTTTAGGGGACCACTTTTTTCGAGAATAGTCCCGTAATGGGTGAGAAAATGGTGTTTTGGTTTGAGTTTATCATTAAATAATTGAATATATAATTTATTCATTTCGGAAACTAACTTTTTAAGTAAAACAACAGAATTCTTGTCAAAAAAGGGCATACAAAGTAAATCAATGATCTTTAACATTTTTAAGAAAAAAACCCAAACTTCGTTGTCAAGTGGCACAAGATCCCCAATAAATAAAGGAAAATGATGTACGAAACATTTCATTTCACTGGCAGACATTATGAAATGATTATTCTTTAAATTTTCTAATGATATTGCAGGTGGAATATTTCCTATTTCTGTGTGCCCATAAGAAAATAACAGCATACGCGAGTTTAGTGTTTCAAGGGTGAAAAATTTTGCTTCATTTATAAAATACAAAAGAATTTTGGATAAATTATAATGACACACTCCTTCGAAAAGGTCGTGCATTATATCTGCGGCGAAATTACGAGTTACATGAAAATTCTCAATTTTGTTAAATATTGAATTTTCAATAATGCCTGTAAGCTTAGAATCATTTTAAAGCAAATCATTGTCATAATTTTTAATACGGAGAAAATTTTCATGTTCTACTAAATCTTTAGCCATATCTTGTTTATGTCTTTTGCAAAATCGGCAATAGTGATTCGCATTAAAAGAATTCGTAAACCCCAGAGCGCAATTTAGCCCTAAATTATCTCCAAGTATTAGGCCCAGCACGAAATATACTCTAATTTCTTTATTGCATATTTTCAAAAGTATGCCATTCTCCACTAAATGACGAATTTCATTTACTAGAAAATTGAAACACTGTTCATTTCCGTAATTTTTGTTATCTGAGGATTTAAAAATTGTTGCAATGAATATATTTTCTAAAGCTGATAAGTACTCTTTAGGTATTACAGGAACAGAATAATATACAGCAGTGAGTTTGTGTGTACCACGATGGGAGCCCAGAGGATTATTGATTTCAAAATCATCAATAAATAAGAAATACGGAATGGTTATTCTTGATGAATTATTTCTAATTTTATCCTTCCAAAGTTCTCCGTTTGTAAAATTTTCCATATATTTACTTTTTTTCAATATTTCTATATTTTCTACTGTTCGGGAAAAAACATGAGGTAATTCAAAAAACTGCTTTAACTGAAATTCCATAGGAATTAAAACTCCTTTGGCAATTTTGGTAGACAACTCTGAATCAGTGCGATGAATTACGATATCTACCTCGTTATGCAAAGCAAACTGTTTCGGTTGCACTATCAAATTTCGTTCTTTCAAAAGCTTGAAAAGTTTATATTCGGATTGGAAATCTTTAAAAGGATTTTTAATGAGATCCACAAGCGCTTTCACGTGAGATTGAAGCTGGCATTCTTGAACACTCGTAGCTATTTCCTCAAAAGCCTCACTTATTAAACTTAATAGATAATCAACAATATCAGTGCAAATTTCATGCACAATATTTCGAGGAAGTTTGTTGTTAGAATGCAGTTTACATAAAAAAGCAAGAGCAGATTCACTGAGCCGATTCCGAAATGTTTCTGCATTAAACTTTGAATTTTGACTGTTCGCCTGTGCTTGTTCAATACAAACGGCAGAAACTTCTTCAACCGGATCTAAAGAAGCAACAATTGCTAATGAATTAACTCCTGAAGGATTGGTGTCGACGGAAGATTCAACATCTGCGGATTCATGAAGTTGCAGGTGCCTTTTATAAGAATTAATATTAAAGAAAGTCTGTGGGCAATCATTCTGCTTGCAAGAAAATTTGCTACAAGGTTTTAGACAGTGAATTAGTTTTAAATGAGAAATTAAACTTTCTATGTGACAAAAAAAAATTTCGCAAAGGAAACATCTAAACATATTGAAGGCTTTTTTGAAGAAAAAAGTAAGCAGCTCTAAGATAGTGTTGACAAAATACTTGATACTGATGGAGATATCTTAACTTGAGTAGTACATATTTTATAAAAATATCTCTCAATAAATACCCATACGGATTCCGATTCTGCGGCGTACTTTAAATTTAAGACAGTATATATTTTAAAGCAGGTATCTAAAGCTTTCAGAAAATTTTGAAATTTGTAAATAACATTTTCAACTATAACAAAAAATAGTTTAAGCTCTTTTAAAGAATTACCGACTGTTATGATATAGGGTTGACATCCTAGACCCATATTACTATACATATTTGCCTTTTGTTCCATAATCCGCAGGACATCATTTTCTGTTTCAATATGGTGCAAGAAACTTTCCTGTGAAGCTGATATGCTGGGTCGCCAAGAGTTAGTTTTACCTTCCCCCTTAATTGGGATCTTTTTTCTCGGCTGTAAAATACAATGCAGCATCAGACTAATTATTGCATCCCGAGAATCTAAATATGAAAATAATTAGTTTTCAATTTTTATTACAAAAATTTCAAAGTACCTTCTGGTGTATTTTCGTTTAATGAATCGTAAATGCTCTTATTATATTTGTCCTTAATTTGCGGCACTAAGCGATGAAATTGAGATAGAAAATTTGACCAATTATTCAGCAGACCCATAGATGCATCTTCACCATGCATTTCTAAAAAGTCGCTACATATCTACTCATATACAAATTGTAAAGTTTATCTTTAGAAATAAAATTGCTTATCTTACCAAAGTATATCCTTGGGAATGGGTAAGTATAGGCCAGTCCACTAAAAGTGCTTTAAGTGGACAATCTGGTTTCGAAAAGGCTTTTTGTCTGAACTCAAATAATTTTTTCCACTTTTGAGTGCAACTAATCCAATCGCCTTGGTTGTATTTAAGGAAATTTTTATCGGATTCTATTTGAGACTCTAAAACAATAAATATGAGTTAAGTAACATAACAATTTAAAAAAAACTTACCATCCAATATTTCATGCACGTTAGTCGATGGATTGTTATTTTGGTCGCTTAGGGGAATTCTGCTTTTGTTTTTCTTAAATGTTGACTCAGGGAACAGTTTTTTTTGTCGTAGACATTTTAGTCGGTTATGATATTTGTCATATAATTTGCCACGGGCTGCCGACTTTCCAGATCGAGGTATATAATATATAGACTTTAAAAATAGCGTATTAAACGGGAGGAAGTTTTTGAATAGATCATTATACCTTATTTTCTTGTGGAAACACATTCAAAATCTGATCTACTATATTTTCAATTGATTTGTTTGAAATTGTACTCGTATTCCGGAAAACTTCTTCAATTATTGCATTTATTAATATGGTCCGATTTTGTTCATCTAATTTATTGTTTATAGAATAAAATTCTTTCACCCCTTGTCCGATTTGCGAATTTAAGATATCTTTTATATTCTAAATGAACTTAATATCAAAACATTAATTATTAATTAAGTTTTTTGTAAAAACTCACAATTTCACTTCTAGTTTCTGAAGCTTCTGAGCTGTCAAGGCAATCACGCAACCATGAAGTAACCCGGGATGGCACTGACAAGGTACTTTCCGTCGAATCCTTGGGAATAGGCTCTAGATAACCCTACAAATAAAACCATGTATTTATTACATAACGAGAGAAAGGCTTTGTTTTACGTGAGTGTTTCTCCATTCGCGCAAATGGCCTTTAAGTTTTACAAAAGAACCAAAAGATCCTTTTGAAGTTCCGACTATCTCTTTTATATCCGATAGGTCAAGATATTTTAAACTGTTGAAGTCTAATCCTAGTTCTGAATGGAAGAAAAATAAAACATATTAGGAACTTAACCCACTCGCTACCAACGACACATATACATGACGCCCCGATTCTCACATATGTGTGTAAGTTATAATTTTTTTTTTCTATTCCTATTATTCTAGGTTGTGGAGGGTGATTTTTCCTAAAGCCTTGGTAGCGAATGCGTTAAATAAAAATCAACACACTTACCCAGAAATCTTTCAAAGAGATGTCCCAACTCCCAAGAAATTAAAATGCCTTCTAAAGTGTTTTCCACAGAGTCCTTTTCAACGATAGCACTTTGCCCGAGTTCAATGTTTTCACTTGTAATTTCAATGATATTTTCACTTGTAGTTTCAATGATATTTTCACTTGTAGTTTCAATGATATTTTCACTTGTAGTTTCAATGATATCTTCAAAAGTAATAACTCCGTTTAAAGGCACATTATTTGCTCCACGCCAGAACTCACGCCTTTCCTCGTCGGACATTATGCCTGAATGACTCAGAACACGTATGACATAAACATTTTCAGGATTTTAGGGTTACCAACTATAAATTGGTTAAATTTACCAAAAAGTTGTTATGAGTAACTATTTTCTGGTAGACTTATATTTCCAAATAAATAAAATAACTACAAAATAGTTAACAACAATTATTTTATTGTAGATGAAGAATTTACTAATTTTTGGTTATGATAACTATTTTCGTATTTCACTAAAAAATTAACTATATTTTAGTTAAGTTGATTAGGTAACTATTAAACTACCATACCATAACTATTTTGACTATTTTATCAAATATGCTTGTTTGTTCGAGAACGTAGATTCGCGCCTACGTCTCGATATTCAATCACAATACAGGTAGGTGGGAATTAGGAATTTAAGATGGGTTGAGAAGACTTTAATAGAAAGACCAGGTTATGCTATACGAAAAAATGTGAATTTATTTTTATCAATATTCAAACTAATTTATTGAATTTACTTTGATTTTACGTTGAGGGAAAAAGACCAAAGTGATCATAAAAAACCCTCGGGTAGAGAAGGGAGAAAATTGGAAGGAATGATGTTCGAAAGAAGAAGAATTAAGTTGTGTGTGTGTGCGAATCTCCTCAAGGAAGAAGAACGAATTTGTGTGTGTATGTATGTGTGTGTCTGGGCACCTCTGCAGCGGGCCAGGAACGATATATGGCGGGTTCTTATGTCGCTCGGCGACAACCACGCACGGATAGATGGGACGTGAAACGTCCCCAAAATGGCGGACTCGGCCGCACGACGGCGGGTTCTTGTGTCGCTCGGCGACAACCACGCACGGATAGATGGGACGTGAAACGTCCCCAAAATGGCGGACTCGGCCGCACGACGGCGATATGCGCGACCCCAGGAAGGCACAACGGTGCCACGAAAAATGTAGGCACCCGCTAGCACACCACACTTTCCGGGCTCCACGCACTCCCCGGAAGACGACACAAACAAACGACCACGATTTCGACACCGAACTCAGCCGCACGACGGCGAAATGTGCGACTCCAGGGAGGCACGAAAAATGCAGGCACCCGCTAGCACACGACACTTTCCGAGCTCCACGCACTCCCCGGATGACGACACAAACTAACTAAAAACGATTGGGGCCCCGACTCGGCGGTAAAATACAACCCCACTACGGTGGGTTCACGAATACGCGGTCAAGAAAAGTAAACTGCACCGGCAGCCTGAGATTAGTCGATTAAAATGGATAATAATTAATCTGATTTTTCTGTTAAGAGTCGCACGTCCTTCCCAGTCGAGAACACTCAAGCAAGTGACGAGAAGAGACGCTGCAACCGACTCGGCGGCCGAAGCGTCGTGCGCGTGCCGCTTCTTCTCGGAAAAACGAATAGAATCCCCAGAACTCGAGACACGAGCCATCCTCGTGATTCGGTTCGGCTAAAAATCGATAAACAGGGCGCGCGCGACGTTGCCAGATCTCGGTCAAGCACATATGAAATGTAGGGGGTTAAGATGTTCGTGACGTTCGACGGAACAATGCTTCTTTTTTCTCGTTATTTGGAGCTTAACTATCAAAAATAGTTGAATTTACTAAAAAAATTTTCTGGGTGTGTTGATAGGTCGCTAACTATTTCTAAATGTACAGCCTTTGTAGCGAAGCAGCAAAAAACTGATATATAAGCCTTGTCAGGCCTTTTCCCTCGGAGCTTATGATGGATCCAAATGGGCCCGCAAAAATCAACACCGGTATTCACAAACGGCCGGGCAGGTTGGACCCTTGTAGCAGGCAAGTTTCCCATCAGTTGTGATAACATTTTTGGTTTGGCCCTTGCGCAAGTTGTGCAGTGCTGAACAATTGATCTGGCGATGACTTTCCCTTTAATTGGCCAAAAACGTTGTCTAGTGTCGGCAAGCAACGCTTGTGCTCCAGAGTGCAAGTTTTCCTTATGAATAGCCAACATTAGGAGCTTTGTTAACGGGTCTGAGTACGGAAGTAGCATGGGATGCTTTGCATTATATGAGAGTGATGATTGCTTCAAGCGTCCGCCAACTCGAATGATGCCCCTTTGGTCCAAAAATGGTGTGAGACTGCACAGACTGCTATTTTTGCTAACTTCCTTACCCCTGGTTAATTGACTAATTTCCTCCTTGAACTCGTCCTCCTGCATGGCCTTTACTATTCTATGCATTGCCTCATCCAGCTCTTGGCAGGTCGGGGATAGCTGCCTTGGTCGCAGATTATGAGGATGCTTACTTGCATTCACAAATCTCAAAATATATGCAACTATACGCTGTAGTTTGCGGAATGATCCTCTGTGATTGATTTTATATATGGGACTTGACGTGTCGTCCGTTGCAGTTGTCGTTGGTAGGGCTACGCGCTTTCTTTCTAGCTGACATTCTGTCTTTTCTTGAAAGGGGGCAGGCCATATGGATTCGTTGCCGTGCAATAATGGAGGGCCGTAAAACCACACTTGACAAGCTTCAAGTTTTTCCGGGGATAATCCTCTGGAGAGTACGTCTGCCGGATTTTCCTTCGATCTGACATGACGCCATTGGCTGGGTATACTTAGTTCTTGTATGGCAGCAATTCTGTTGGCCACGAATGTGTGGAACGATGCTGATGTTGAGTTTATCCAAGCCAATACTATTTCGGAATCGGACCAGAAAAATACCGGAGCTTCTTCTAATTTCAAATCCTTCTTCACCCGATGAGTAAGTTGAGCTGCTAGTAGAGCTGCACACAGTTCTAGACGAGGTAGAGTTTGTTTCTGTAATGGCGCAACACGTGATTTAGAACACAAAAGCCTCACGATGACTCTGCCATCCTTGTTGATTGATCGCACATACAATGCTGCTCCAAATGCCTTTTCGGAGGCATCTGAGAATACATGCATTTGTATGCTTTGTGGTGATCCTTGAGCAAATACATGTCTTGGAATAGTAATATTATTTAAAGTTAATAAGGCAGCCCGAAAATTAATCCATCTTGTGTGTAGCTCCATTGGCAATGCTGAGTCCCAATCGATCTTTAGGCTCCATAGCTGTTGGGCAAATATTTTTGCTGAGACGACCACAGGTGCGAGTATCCCAAGGGGGTCAAAGAGTTTGGCTATATCGGATGTAACAACTCTTTTTGTGATTCTTGATCCTTGAATTGAGAAAACCTTGATTCTAAATTGATCTGTCTTTGGCAGCCATGTCAGTCCTAATGTTTTTATTCTTTCTTCTGTCGAATTTCCAAAATCAAGATTTACTTCCTGGTCTTCTGGTGCTATTCCTTGAAGCAATTTGGCATTATTGGCGCTCCACTTTCTTAATTTGAAGCCTGCTCCTTGCAGGACTTCCTTTAATTCCTTCTGCATCGCTAGGACTGTGGCAAGGCTATTAGATCCGGTGATGCAGTCGTCCACGTAGAAATCATTTCTAAGTATTTCTGCTCCGAGCGGATACTTTACCGCGCTCTCTTGGGCTAGTTTTTGTAGGCATTTGGTTGCTAAGTAAGGCGCCGACCTCGTGCCATATGTGACTGTACACAATTGATAGCACTTTAATGGATGGCTTGGATCATTTCGCCAGAATATCAGTTGGTATTTTTGATCACTTTCCTTCAGAAGTACCTGTCTGTACATCTTCTGAATATCTGCTGTGAACACAAATCGTGGTAGCCGAAATCGAAGTAATATTGAAAATAAATCGCTCTGAATTGTTGGCCCTGTGTATAATATATCATTCAGCGATAACTGCGTTGTCGTCTTCATGGACGCATCAAATACCACTCTTAATTTAGTGGTGCTGCTTTCGGGCTTAAGGACGCAGTGGTGTGGAATAAAATACCGCGGACAGTCTACGGTATCGATGTCTACTTCCTTCATGTGGCCAAGATCAACGTATTCCCTCATAAATTCCACGTACTGTGATTTTAAGGTTGTATCTTTGTCCAAGCGTCTTTCAAGCGCAAAGAATCGGTTTAAGGCTACGGTCCTTGATTCGCCTAAATTTTCTGGATCTTCTCGAAATGGCAAGCTAACAATGAACCGGCCGTTGGTATCTCGTTCAACTGTTTGGTTGAAGTGGGTTTCACATCTTTTTTCTTCTTGAGTTAGATTGTCCCGAATTGCTGGAACTTCCTCAAGCTGCCAAAATCGTTTAAGCCATTGATCCATTTGCTCATCTTCGGTACAAATGCCGCAAGTAAGAGCTGTTGTCGGCTTCTGATCGATTTTACCTGCCAACACCCATCCAAAAATAGTGTTCTGCAACATGGGAAGGCTATGTGCCAGCTTGATTTGTCCCACTGAGAGCAACTGGTGATAGAGCTCTGCACCCAAAAGCAAGTCGATTGTGTCAGAGATGTTAAATTTTGGATCCGCTAACTTGATATTCTTCGGAATGTTCCAATTTGTTGTCTCGAACGATTGTGTCGGCTGCGGTGGAATTATTCTGGGCAGTACAAAGGCCTCTAGTCTAGCTGAAAAGTCGTTGATTGTTGACTTTACTGAGATGTTCACTCTATGTTGAGCCCGTCCCTTTCCATTGCCGACACCATAGATCGTGATTGTATCCGCCTTTGGTGATAATTTCAGCTTCTTCACGATTTTCTCTGTTATCAAGCTGACCTGAGAGCCTGAGTCCAGAATGGCTCGACATTCAAGTGTATTTCCCTGGTCAGTTGCTAGTTTTACGATGGCGGTGCCGGGAAGAATATAGCCTCTTTGCTTTTGATTTGTGAGTGTTGCTACTGTGCTTGGCTGAATATTTATTTTCTCCGATGTTGTCGCTACTGCGTTGGTGGTTTCGGAAGAGATTGTTTGAGGTTTGTTTGCCTTTTCTGACGTTTCAATGTGTACCAGCGTATTATGTTTTTGGTTGCACCTTGTGCACCCTCGTAAGGTACACTGGCGACTATTGTGTCCAGATTTGAGGCAGTTGATGCATAGATTGTGCTTTCGCAAAAAATTAAGGCGATTGGATACTGACAACCTTCGAAAGCTACTACATGCAAAGAGCGGATGATTCGCCTTGCATGACATGCAGGCTGTGGGAGTTGTTGATACGCCCGACGTTAAACCTTTGGTAAAACCTCGGTTCCTTTGGGACTCCTCATTTCTGATCTTGGTGCCAAGAGCCTCGAGAGATTGAAATCTCGTCTCCAGGAAGGTTAAAAAGTCCTTGATGTTTTGTGTCTCTCGAGGATTGGATAGCGACTGCTCATATAGCATATGAGTTGTCTTGTCTAGCTTCTTAATGAGTATATGAAGAAGCAACGGATCCCAGTCTGCTGTCGACACATTTAAGGTTTTTAGCCCCAACAGGCATTCCTGTGTTGTGTCATGCAATGTCTTTATTGCTGTAACAGAAGCATTTTCATTCGCATGCCCTGGCTGAGATAATAGTTTATTAATCAATGCCGTTATCAATAATCTTTTGTTATTGTAACGATCCCTTAATGTTTGCCAGGCAGCTGCATAGTTTTCTTCGGACGCAGTAAAATGTCTTACTAATTTCTCTGCTTCTCCGGATAAGTTGGCCTTGAGGTACCACATTTTCTGGCAATTTGGTATTGCCTGGGAGTGTACCATTTGTTCGAATAAATCATGGAATTGTTTCCACTTCAAATAATCGCCATCAAATTTGGGGAGTGTGAACTTGGGAAGTTTCATCGCAGAATTTGGGTCTCGTGGGGTTGATTGAGTTGCAGATAGCTGGCAATTGTCGCGCTTGGTAGTTAGTAAAATTAGGCATTTCTCAATCTTTTCTTCTAACCGTAGGCTTTCCTCGATGTCGTAGCCTTCTGCAGCTGGGTCCTCGGTCAATTCCCATATCGAATGATCACATTCTTGAAATTGGGACCATTGCTGATTAATGGTGGTTATTTTTAAATCAAGGTATTGCCTTGACCTTTCCTGCTGATCTGCTTCAACGTGAGCTAGCAAACGTCGTAACGTCTCGATGATTCTTCGCTGCCTTCTTATCAATCGACAGACTTGTGGCGCCTGAGATTCTAAGGCTAGCGGCTGCTCCCAAGAGGGATCGGAGGTTGGCCCGGAGTAATTGGCTACTGCTTCCCTTGTATTTAAGGCATCAAATGGATTTTGAATTGGCTGTGTTGATTTAGATATAGCCCCTTTTTCGGAGCTTGGTTTAGATTTCCTTGCGGACGTTGCTGGTGGATCTTGAGCAATACTGGCCGCTGAAGGGGGTTTAGTAGGCGCAGGATTAGCCTCCTGAACGGTGAGTACCTCAATCTTCTTCGTAAACTGCTCGCTATATTGGTAATAAATTGCCTTTATTGAGTCATAATAGTACTTGGTGAAGTAGGGATGATCCAGCGGCACATCAGGAACTGCTCTTATCTTCGTATCAATTGCCTCGAACAGAGCCCACGATTCTTCTAACCGACGGAGACGATCGATGAAGTAAATCTTGTCCTTTCTGCTGTTACCATGAGATATGCGGCGCATCTTAGAATCAATCTGGAATTCATATTTGTCTTGAATCGAGAGAAATGTTGCTGATTATACAGTCTGCAAAATCTCCATGAGATCTGTCCTTTCAAATCGTACTCTTTTCCGAGAATATCTACTTTTCCTGGAGCTTTCGAAGTAGTCTTTAATAGATTTACCACATTTAATATTTGCTGTTTGACCAATTGGGTACAGATCATAACACAAAATTTACCGATTGGCATATTCAATGCTGCTGCTGCTTGTTCCACATACTTAATAGGTGCCAAGCCATACATGCCGATATGTGTTAAGCATGATCCGTACAAGATACCCTTCGCCTTCATATTAGGAGATGGTTGAGCATTCAATATTATAATTTTGCCAATCAGAATGGAAACAAGCTCTAAAACACTTTGGTCCATAGATTTAAAAGTTGCAGAAAGCGTCTTAACGGCTTTTATGTGAGGAGGAATGAGGTCAAGGACCCAAAGATCTCTCCCGTAGATATCAGAGAAATGCTTGTTTAGTCTATTGGCCATTGATTTCCATGCTGATTCTGGACTGCGAACAATCAATTTCAAAAAATGAAGGCAATAAAGTCCTATGATTGTCTCACATATGGCCTGCTTGTCAGTAACAGGCGTCTGTTGTGATAGTGAATTTAATCCTTTATATAGTTCAGTCCAGAACGATTTGATTGTGGCAGTGTCATATATTAAAGTTGGATCCTGTATTTCTTCGGGAACCTCTGTGCTCTCAACTTCACCCGCTAAAACGGGATTTTTTTCGGAATTTTCAATTTCTTCTGTTTTTTCTAAGATATAATTTGTAATAGAAGGTTCTATTGAATCAGGGATAGTCGTAGTGGATGGTGCAGAAGAAACAATCCCTGATCTTGTATCATCTAAAAATTCTGCAAACATTCTCTCTTCTAAATTTCCAGGATTTCTGATTCCTAAAATTGCAATCTTCATGTCTTGGAGTATCCCTGAATATATGTCGATATGTCCGGAAAAGAATCTGGCTAATTGAAGAGTTGAGGTTCTTCGTGATTGTACTGAAGGAGGGCCAAACTTGTCCCGGATCATATGACTATTTAAAAAGTATATTTCATCCCATATCATTAATTCAGCACCTTCAGCACTGATTGAGGGACAGCCAATAAGATACTCTTCCAGATCATTGTCAGCCGGAAGTCTGTTTAATTCTTTGGCAAGATCCATCCTTAACAAGATTCTTTATATACTTAAAGGAGGTTAAAATTTGTAACACTCTAAAACAGAATTTTGATCAAATGTTGACGATAAGGCTCCTTTGCCTTAACGGTAAAATATGAAAGCGTATTCGGTACTTGAGACCAATTACACTCGCGGTAAAGAGTAGAAGTATAATCGGCACTTGAACCAATTATACTCGCGAAGGTGTCTTCTTAATTAAAGGTACAACCGGCACTTAAACAAGTTATACCAGCGAAGAGGTTGGCTATGTGAATTGATAAGTCGGGAATGAGTTAACAACTGAATTTTATTATTACTATCTTCAACTTTTATACAATAAAAATGCTTAATCTAATTAATTGACGGTCAAACAATTACCGCACATGTCCCCAAATTACAATTGCTTAATATCGCCAACCTAAATCATCAGCATTGCACTTGAAATGCATTGCCCTTACGTAAGCGAATCGGCGGCGCAGCGGCACGCGAGTTATTAAATTACTTAAGTTGTACAGTGACTCAGCAAGTGCTAACAATGTAAATTTTTCTCTTCCGCGTATTGCGGTAGGTACTGGTTTTGTAAGCAATTGTAATTTGTGGGTCGTGTTGCTTTAATAATTTTATGTTTCTTAACAACTTGTTTTACATGTTACAGTATACATAATTATTTTTTCTTTGAAATTAATTTTTAGTAATTATCTGGGGTTTTCTAAAAAAATGATGCGTCAAAATTATGACCCAGATAGTAGTTATGTTCGGAGACCGGTAAACAAAAAGGACAGTTCTTTTTTTAAAACAACTTTTATTACTTTTTAGAGATTAGAAACATTGTTGCCATGTGGAATAAAATGGAGTTGTTGTGTTGATTCTGCGACATTTGATATTGTTAAACTTGATGCTCTTGACATATTGCTGTAACTCAAATCATTTGATATTTTTTCTAGCCATTCTAAAACTTTTTGAGTCGATGCCGGTGACAACGTGTCTTGATCACATAAGAGAGGGTTATTCTGAAAACATAGTGTGATAATCGACTATAAAAAATATAAAATAACACAAATTTGGTGTGTCATTGTTAATTTTAAGCTTTTCATGTTTTTATAGCAGTAGAAATTTCGCAGACATTAAAAAAATTACTCACTCTGTATTTTCTCCACTGCCTTAACCCAGCTTTAAATTTAATGCGATCACCGAAGTAACCTGAGCTATCTAAACCATCAAAAAGTTTATTTACATCTTTTGCTTCCATTTTATCCAAAACTTGAATTGAATTTACTCCATAAATTTTTAATAATGCACAAATCGAATTACTCCCCACGAACTAAAAATTGTCTGAGTCTCTAGGATTTCATTCTCATGCCATATTAAAGGTGGTATATTTAATATTGCACCATCGCACGAATTGTTATTTGCAAAATCCGTATTTTCCATCGTAAACACTCAACTTGCTTTAATGGTTAGAACCGCGTGCTCTGCATTCGCGTTGTGAAATCGTTGTGATCCCACCAACTTATTTGTATAGGGATATCTTATTGGAGACCCTAATTCATTAGGTTCTCTTATACAATTATAATTTTAAAGAGATAATCTTATTCTTTTTATGAAGTTTTCTTTTAAATTTAAATTCGTCGCTATTGCGTTGTAAAAATTCATTGAGACAATATCTAACATCTACTTTTTAACTAACTTCATTAATAAGAGTATCATATTATTGATTCTAATTAATATGACATACTATGCAAAAGTAATATGATATGCTCTCAAAATGTTTAAAAAGATTTTCCTTATAAAATCATTGAGATTTCTCCACGGAAAAATCTTATAATTTGCTGCAATTAATCGTTTTCCATAGTAAAATAGCTCAATGTGACAAACTTATTGATTTTATGTGCTACTATTTTTCTCTGTGTAGTACAGTAATTCATTATAAGAAAAGTAAAAGGTTTTTTATTGAACTCGTTTTTCATATCATATCAATTTTATACAAAAAACGTGGGCCAAAAAAAATGACAAAAAGGATCCGGTATGTTTAGTCCCCGTTACTTCACCATCTTCATATTATTCAGACCCTGTTCCTTTATCATCTTCATATTATTCAGACCCCGTTCCTTCACCATCCCCAGGAAATTCAGTCCCCGTTCCTTCACCATCCCCAGGTAATTCAGCCCATTTACATACCTCTCCGGAATGGAACCAATCCTATTCTTCCTCATCCCGATCGCAATCCCGAACAATTACCATGGAGCAGATCTTTTCCCAAAACACGCGTCAGCTGATAAATGCAATAAATGCTCCACAAACAGTGAAGCCTCATGATGCAATTGTGGAAGTTATCAGAGACATTTTATATATTTTGGACAATTGCTCTCTATTTGGTTTCGGGATATATTTCTCGTTTAACATTAACCAAATTACTGCAGTTGTTTCTTTTATTATGTTGTGTATGGTGGATTTCCCCATACGAAAAGCATAAGACAAGCTACTGTAGCTCATTCCGGTAGCTAGGAACCTAAAAATACAGCTTATAAATACTTTCTAATTAATACCTGGTAAGTTTCTTGATTTACCTTAACGTAACTAATAACCTATCTCGTTCACTAATGGGTTTTCGTATGGATGTTTTCGATAAGCTGGGTCCTACCATAGACAACAGTAATGAAAACTGTTCGTAGCTCATCCTAGTATAATTATAGAAATGATCACTGTCATTAAGAGTTTGTGCCAATTCAACTTTTCGAATTCTTTTCCTTTTTCGAACACATTTCGGAATTGTAGCTGTGCCAATTAATGAAGTATGCTTTTCATTTACATTTCATTGACATCTGAATCTGACATCTCTAAACATGGAAGAGGACATGGAGCTCCTGTATTTTATTTTGATAATTTTAAAATATTTAAAAGTATATTTAAAATTGAAAACACAGCAGTTATCTTTACTTGCCGTATGCGAAGATATAATCTCAAGAAGAGTAAGGAAAATCAGTTTTATGAGTTGTAATGAAATAAAATTCCTACATTTTTAGGAATCAGTACCATATTGCTATTTAAATTGTTTAACAGAGCTTACAAGGAATATATTAGAACTAAACGAAGATGTTATCAGAGCACATTTAAGAATCGGAGTATCTGCATTTAAGAAAATTATTTCAATCTTACCAGAAAAAAGAAGCGGCTGGGATATGCATTTTGAACTAATGGTCTTCTTGTTTTGGTTAGCATCAGGAACTTCGTACCGTGTGACAGGATCGGCATTTAACATAACAAGATATTCAGTGAGGACTATAGTGCATAGGAAATTAGAAGAATTCGAATTTCTTTACTCGAAGTTTATAAAATGCCCTGGAATTGAAGATCTTCAAGCGATAGGAAATGGATTCAATCGTCGCGCGAATTGCAATATTTTTAATAATGCTGTGGGAGCAATTGATGGAACACACATTCGTATAAAATGTCCAACAGAATTGCATGACCAATATATAAATCGAAAACTGTATTACTCAATTCAAATGCAGGCTGTGTGTGATTCTTCAGGCAGATTTTTAAGTGTATTTATTGGTTATCCTGGATCAGTTCATGACCAAAGAATACTACGAAACAGTCCTTTATACAAGAATGCTGTGTTCCCGCCAAGTGGATTTTATCTGCTAGGTGATAGTGGATATGTATGTACGTTGACTCCAATTGCAATAATGACGCCCATAAAAGAGAATAGAATAAGAAACGCAAGAGAAAGAAGATTCAATAAATTACACAGTAAAGCGCGTAATGTGGTGGAGTGTGCATTTGGAAGTTTAAAAACTAGATGGAGAAGCATTTTCAATAAAGAATTAGAGTTAAGTATTACACGCTGCATAAAAACCACTGCTGCTTGTTGTGTAATGCATAATATATGCCTGTCGGAAGAACTATTGGACGAAACGAACATTGAACCCGTGAATGAAATAAATGGACCTTTAGAAGAACATTATGCTGATTTAGAGGATGATTCAAGGGACGCGGAACTTTTCAGAGAAGAATTACTGAGGGATGTGTAACTACATATATTGTTTTAATAAAATTGTATTATAACCCGAAACATTTAAATGTTTAGCTTTATTTTGGAATATCCTGGACGTTTACTTCCATTATTAACAATTTACCATTGCATGCGCTGAGAATCTCAATGTTAGTATCAATTTCATTTGGAATACCACTTCTCAAGTTTAAAAGTAGTCGGTATGCTCATTTCATTAAACGACCCTAGAGTACATCTTGAAGGTCAATTACTTCTTCAAAAGCAATAAAATTGAGGAAAAGGATAAAATAGTAAAAAACTATTATAATTTTCATAAATTCTATTAATCGTCACTATCATCAATTGTGACATTAAATTTTTGTGCCATTATTGTGGCAATCCCCTTAAATAGAGAATTTAATTTTTTTTCGGTCCTTTTATTCATTTCCACTAGTTCTTCAAGAGCACTTTCAGCTTTTCTCTTCCTGCTACTACCGCTGCTCCTTGAAGTGTCCATAGAAGTGGAAGAAGAATTGAAACCGTCCATGGTATGTTCTTCAATGGAAATATTAGATTCATCTTGGCTGTAAAAATTTAGAAATCAAAGAATATAACATTCATTACAAAATGTTCTTTACCTTTCACTTTCCGTCCGGTTCCTCGAAACGCCTTCTTCTGTACTTATTAAGTAGGGCGGATTAAAATTATGACGGCTGGAAGCCCACTGATGCATTTCGTCGAAATAGGGCCAAGTGGCAGCCGACAATTCTCCTCTATCCGTTCCCGTTCCAGTAGGGGGATTAATGCATTTCTAAAAATGAAGAAGTAAATAATTTATATTAAATAATAAATTCTGAATTACCTTATAAGTGGTTTGCAAGTTGCCCCATTTCTTTGCAAGAGCTTGATGGTCCATCGATATTCCTGCTTCTCGACCAACTTCCCTAGAAGATTAAAATTTACAAAACAATTCTTTGTTGTTAAACGTTGAATTATATTTACTTACTCCCATGCCTGCTTAGAATTAAAATTCTTTGCAACATATTTGTAGTTCAATTTTATTCGTGCACGAATAAACGCCCGAGTCTCCTCCTCTGTTACTGCAAAGAGTAAAACTTCTTATAAACATATTGCAATTACACAAATAAAGAAAACTTACATCTCTTCGAATATTGCCTTTTATTGCTCATGATCACAAAATGACAAATTGACATGACAAACACAAATGACATGTCAAGTGAAAAGCAAGTAATTGTCAAACAAAAGTGAATTTCCGACCTGGCTTTTCTTAAGACACAAACCTTCGAAAATCAATTAGCAAGCTGAAAAGCAATCTGCCATACAAATTCGCTTTTGAAAAGCTGAGTTGGTACACGCCCTAAGTCCTTCTCTTCAATTCTTGCAACGAAAGCTAAAGATGAAGTTCGTTTTTCTGAAGGGCATTGAACTAGTACAAAGTCCCCAACATTTACGTTTTGACTAGTGAAAGGAGTACTGTTAGCTTGTTCCAGCAGTTCTTCATCTTCATTATGACTGTCAGTCGCATCAGTCGCATCTAAGTCTGAGTCGTCATTCACAGAGATGTTATCGTCATTATCGTCCGACTCAGAACTTGATGTGAATAATGTGGATCTTTGTTTCGATTTAGATTTCGGTTTAGGAAGCTGTTTGCCCTTAAGAAGTTGTTTGCCTTTTGCAGCTTGCTTCACTGTGGTAAGTGGCTTCTCTTTTCTGGTACGTGAACGAATAGCAGACTTTTCTAAGTTTTTCATCCGAATTAATTGTGCTGCTTCTATTGCATTCTTCTCCGGGGTATCAGTTAAGATCCGCGAACTTCCTTTTTTTCGACCTCTTGCGCTATCTTTACGTGGAGGAGCTTTAGGATACGGTTGTATCATTTCTGGAATGATGAGACCAGGAACTGCCTTTGGACTGCCTCTCTGAACAGTTTCTTCTGTTCCAGGAGATATAATCTGTGGCATATAAGAAGCTACTATGGGCTGATCAATACCAGGTGCAGGGCTTTCAAGTATACTTGGACTGCCTCTCTGATCAGTTTCCTCTGGTGCGAGAGATCTATTTTGATCTATTTTATGTAAACCAGTGATAGCATTTGCTATCACGTGCTCCTCATTTCCGGCAGATATATCAGGTTGAGGACGATTCGTTACTTCTGCACATTGGAAATCATCGTCCGTAAATGCATTACGGTTAAATGGACATATTCCTGGTCGTGTAAAGCCTGATAATATATTTTTAGGCGTATGAGATGCATTGTATGCTGGAGTCACAATGGCTGCCAGATCATGTATCGTTATAGTTCTGCCAGGATGTTCGAGCAACCAATCATTTTGTGCTACTGAAATTTTTTGTTTGAATGGACCATTGACGGCAACATCTAAGGGTTGCATCTGGTGTGTGCAATGGGGAGGGAATGTGACAACAACAATACCATTATCTCGACAGTAATTAATTGCATCTAACGAACAGTGGCTTTCATGGTTGTCAAATAATAACAGTATTCTGTCATCTTTGCTACATCTTGTGAATGTTTTTATGTGTTGCAGTACCTTAAGAAATAAAGGGGCGGTCATCCATCCGCTCTTTGGGCTATTTGCATAACCAACGCTTCCTGGTGGTGCACCATTAATCATAGCTTCATGAAATCGTGCCCTTGGAAATATGAAAACAGGTGGAACGGTATTACCTGTTGCATTGACTATGGCGCACATTGTTATAAGCTGGCCTCTCTCTGCTGACACACATTGACCTACCTGTTTTATACCGGTGTGCGCAATCACATTAGGTGCTTGCACCACCGTCATGATATTGGTCTCATCCAAATTAAAAATTCGGTCTGGAGTAAAGTGGGTCTTCTGCAGAGCCCTTTCGTAATTATCGTAAAACATTGACACATTATGTTTATTAAAACTTGTGGATCTTGAAAGACTCGTGCTCTCAGGCTTTCGCAAAGATAAGCTTTTGTGCCTCTTCATAAATCCTTTCATCCACTCTATGCCTGCCAGTTTGTTTTCAGTCCATTTTGCAGGACTTTTATTAAGAGCTGTTGCATATTCAAAAGCTAATGATCTTGCACTTTTATAGGTAAGGCCATAGTTCATTTTTGATCTTGTCAAGAAGTAATTTTGAAGCATTTTTTCCTCATCATTGGTAAATACCTGAGCAACAGTGTACTTACTTGAAAATAGTTCACTTCTTGGAGCTATGTTTTCTTTATATTTTTTAACTCGATAGAAGAGTGTACTCGGCGTCAGTCCATATGCATATGCAGCTCTTCGAAGTTTCATAGTTCCGTTGATGATGCATAAAACGGCATTTTGGACATCATCTTCATTAATTGTACTTTCCCGCTTCTTTTTGTATGTTCTAACCATTCTATAAATAATTAATTACAGTTAGTGTTGCATTTAATTACAATTAAGTATTACATTAAGAATACATGTATAAAAAAACATTAAAATTTGCATTTAAGCCGGGGGCGAGGCACATTTGAACGTCTCGTTCAAATGTGCCCCGTTTGTTTTGATCAAATCTGCCCCATGGTAACTTAAAAGATAAAAAACTACAAAAAAAATAATGTAAAATAACTGGCAAGCAAAAACTACAATGTGGATTGAAAACTTTTAAGTATTGCACAATTTTGTGAAAGAATTAGTTGGAAACCTTTACTCAGGTGATTGTAAATCCCTTACAACATTTATTTTTATTTTTTACTTTGCCGGTACAAATACGACGACAGGTTATAACTCTTTTTGACAACGAAACACGCGCGCTTTGTGACTTGACGTTTGTCACAGCCAATGTTGCCAATATAAAAATGAAGTTGCGGCATAGATCAACATAAAGCTGCGTTCAGAAATCAACTTGTTCAAATCTGCCTCTGTGCTAAGGTGCCTCCTTCTCCCCTAAAGTACTTGTGGTAAAATTTAAACTATTGAAAACTCGAAAACATGATTTCGCAAAGTTGCAGAGGATAATAATGGACTTGTATAACGCAAAAATAAAAAAAGATGCTATTTTGAATATTACTTCAAATGACCCTATCATTACCCTTTATATTTTCGCTGCATATTCTTTATTTGATCTTTCGCGGTGTTTATTATTTAATAAAAATACATTTTGTTTAACTTACCTTTTCCTTTATATATGAACAAAAACAGATTTTCTCAACTGATAATTAAAAAAACGCAAGAAAAACACTCGAACTCAAAACCAAAAACGCACCTTACTCCACAAAAAGATCAAACAGGAATGAGCAAGATTTGGTTTTTTCTTTGTTTATCACTTAAAAACAAAAGCGAGAAGGTTCGCTGGCAGCAGGATCATTTGGGTTGATGCATGCCTGCCTTTCCTGGAAGCAACAGGGAACCAGCATATTTTTCGCTCGCAGCGCAAGCTCTATTCGGTGATGCATACCTGCCTTTCCAGGAAGCAACAGGGAAGCGACATATTTTTCGCTCATAAAAATTACTGCTTCCATATCCGCTTCCCTAGGAAGGTCTGACCATATTTCCCGCTGGGCCATTGCTTAACTCTTCTTGCTGTATGGATGGCTGCGTTGTCCTTTTGGAAAATCCATCGTCGACCATTGAACATTTCGTCAAAATTTATTTTTTGGATTTCCAAGAGTTCAATGTAATCGATTGACGCCTGTCGACCTTCTAGAACAACTAAGTCTATTGCGCCATAACACGAAATTGCAGCCCATACCATGACGGAGCCAACAGCGGTATCACGACGTGATAAAAACATGTCAGATTTCCTCAAATCGTGGAAGTAATGTTGAAAACCATCAGGCCCATCCAAATTAAATTTTTTCTCGTCCGAAAAAATCACCTGGTGCCATTCTTCCTCCAATTGAAATGAGCGCGACAAAATTCCAATCTGCTAATTCTATGATGCTGAAGTAAACGTGGTTTTTTTTAAGTTTTTGCCTTCGGAGATGCGGGCACTATTGAATTACTCGACGAACTGTTCTGACACTGGCTGAAGTCCCAACTTTTTCTTTTATTTTTCGAACAGGTGCTGCAGAATTTGACGCTTCGCGTAAGATAGACCTACGCTCTCGTTCTGTTGTCGCTCTTGCTGTATGACCTTTTCGGTTTTTACCATAATTTTCGGGATCTTTCAGAAAATTATTGATAGTCCAAGGGTTTCGTTCAATTATTTTGCAATTTCCCTATTTGAAAAATTGTCCTGCTTTAATGCAAGAATTTTGCCCATTTCAAAAATCTCTATTTTAGAAAATCATTTTTTTAGGTATATTGCAAGTATTTTGCCTTAGCTGCGTGATAAGAAAATTACCAAATATGGAAGAAAACCCCACTTTATTTCGGGTTTTTTGCAATTCACCGTTAGAGTATTTAAAAATAATTTATTTTACGCACAAAACCCGACTCAAAAAGCACTATGTTAGAAAATCATTTTTGTAGGTGTATTCCAAATATTGTGCTTTAGCTGCGTAATAAGAAAATTACTAAATATGGGAAGAAAAACCGAATTTATTTCGGGTTTTTTTACAATTTACCATTCAAGTATTTAAAAATAATTTATTTTACTCAAGAAGCTCTATTTTAGAAAATCATTTTTTTAGGTGTATTGCAAGTATTTTGCCTTAGCTGCGTAATATGAAAATTACCAAATATGGAAGAAAACCCCAATTTATTTCGGGTTTTTTGCAATTCACCGTTGGAGTATTTAAAAATAATTTATTTTACGCACAAAACCCGACTCAAAAAGTTCTATTTTAGAGAATCATTTTTTTAGGTGTATTCCAAATATTGTGCTTTAGCTGCGTAATATGAAAATTACCAAATATGGAAGAAACCCCCAATTTATTTCGGGCTTTTTTACAATTTACCATTCGAGTATTTAAAAATAATTTATTTTACTCAAAAAGCTCTATTTTAAAAAATCATTTTTTTAGGTGTGTTGGGATCCTGCTGAGGGATCCGTGGAACGCGAAATTTAAAAACTTAGACTCTCGGTTAAAGAGATACTTTTATTGACTGCTTTTGAACACTTTTAAAAAATACTCGTCTTGATTCCAGGAAAGCCTTACCTTTGGTAGGGGGACAATGCCTGGTTAAAATCTAGATCACTTCTGACTTGCCGTAACGGGAACATCTCCTTTTATTCAAAATATATTTGGGGAGGATCCGCCCCTTTGATCGATAAAGTATCGTTTTGCCCAATCAGTGCGTCTTCCGAGTTTACATAATCCAAAAATGCATAATTGCATTCTGAGCTGGTGACAAACATCGACCGGCAAGTGCATTGCACTCAATTGAGCCATTTGCATCGTGTCAATTTACACCCCGGTAGCGTTATGCGTAACCTTGCCGGCGTGTGCCGCCCTCGGTCAGAGGCCTTGTTTGGCTCAAGCTGAAAGAGCGGTCACCGTTTGTTGTGGGTGTCTTAAGTTTCCCACGCTCGGTGCAATCACTTGATGCTGGCGGTGCTACTGCGCGATCATGCTGTGTTTACGGCACGTTGGTAATGTGACTCGGAAGCGGCGCTGTTGGGTGTGCGGTATGTCACTCGCCACCGACTTTTAGGCTTAAGGCCACTTGATTGCCGGGTTTTAGGCTGGTGGTGAGTTATGAATTTGGGATTCATAACAGGTGTATTGCAAGTATTTTGCCTTAGCTGCGTAATATGAAAATTACCAAATATGGAAGAAAACCCCAATTTATTTCGGGTTTTTTGCAATTAACCGTTGGAGTATTTAAAAATAATTTATTTTACTCAAAAAGCTCTATTTTAGAAAATCATTTTTTTAGGTGTATTGCAAGTATTTTGCCTTAGCTGCGTAATATGAAAATTACCAAATATGGAAGAAAACCCCAATTTATTTCGGGTTTTTTGCAATTCACCGTTGGAGTATTTAAAAATAATTTATTCTACTCAAAAAGCTCTATTATAGAAAATCATTTTTTTAGGTGTATTGCAAGTATTTTGCCTTAGCTGCGTAATATGAAAATTACCAAATATGGAAGAAAACCCCAATTTATTTCGGGTTTTTTGCAATTCACCGTTGGAGTATTTAAAAATAATTTATTCTACTCAAAAAGCTCTATTTTAGAAAATCATTTTTTTAGGTGTATTGCAAGTATTTTGCCTTAGCTGCGTAATATGAAAATTACCAAATATGGAAGAAAACCCCAATTTATTTCGGGTTTTTTGCAATTAACCGTTGGAGTATTTAAAAATAATTTATTTTACTCAAAAAGCTCTATTTTAGAAAATCATTTTTTTAGGTGTATTGCAAGTATTTTGCCTTAGCTGCGTAATATGAAAATTACCAAATATGGAAGAAAACCCCAATTTATTTCGGGTTTTTTGCAATTTACCGTTGGAGTATTTAAAAATAATTTATTTTACTCAAAAAGCTCTATTTTAGAAAATCATTTTTTTAGGTGTATTGCAAGTATTTTGCCTTAGCTGCGTAATATGAAAATTACCAAATATGGAAGAAAACCCCAATTTATTTCGGGTTTTTTGCAATTAACCGTTGGAGTATTTAAAAATAATTTATTTTACTCAAAAAGCTCTATTTTAGAAAATCATTTTTTTAGGTGTATTGCAAGTATTTTGCCTTAGCTGCGTAATATGAAAATTACCAAATATGGAAGAAAACCCCAATTTATTTCGGGTTTTTTGCAATTCACCGTTGGAGTATTTAAAAATAATTTATTCTACTCAAAAAGCTCTATTATAGAAAATCATTTTTTTAGGTGTATTGCAAGTATTTTGCCTTAGCTGCGTAATATGAAAATTACCAAATATGGAAGAAAACCCCAATTTATTTCGGGTTTTTTGCAATTCACCGTTGGAGTATTTAAAAATAATTTATTCTACTCAAAAAGCTCTATTTTAGAAAATCATTTTTTTAGGTGTATTGCAAGTATTTTGCCTTAGCTGCGTAATATGAAAATTACCAAATATGGAAGAAAACCCCAATTTATTTCGGGTTTTTTGCAATTAACCGTTGGAGTATTTAAAAATAATTTATTTTACTCAAAAAGCTCTATTTTAGAAAATCATTTTTTTAGGTGTATTGCAAGTATTTTGCCTTAGCTGCGTAATATGAAAATTACCAAATATGGAAGAAAACCCCAATTTATTTCGGGTTTTTTGCAATTTACCGTTGGAGTATTTAAAAATAATTTATTTTACTCAAAAAGCTCTATTTTAGAAAATCATTTTTTTAGGTGTATTGCAAGTATTTTGCCTTAGCTGCGTAATATGAAAATTACCAAATATGGAAGAAAACCCCAATTTATTTCGGGTTTTTTGCAATTAACCGTTGGAGTATTTAAAAATAATTTATTTTACTCAAAAAGCTCTATTTTAGAAAATCATTTTTTTAGGTGTATTGCAAGTATTTTGCCTTAGCTGCGTAATATGAAAATTACCAAATATGGAAGAAAACCCCAATTTATTTCGGGTTTTTTGCAATTTACCGTTGGAGTATTTAAAAATAATTTATTTTACTCAAAAAGCTCTATTTTAGAAAATCATTTTTTTAGGTGTATTGCAAGTATTTTGCCTTAGCTGCGTAATATGAAAATTACCAAATATGGAAGAAAACCCCAATTTATTTCGGGTTTTTTGCAATTAACCGTTGGAGTATTTAAAAATAATTTATTTTACTCAAAAAGCTCTATTTTAGAAAATCATTTTTTTAGGTGTATTGCAAGTATTTTGCCTTAGCTGCGTAATATGAAAATTACCAAATATGGAAGAAAACCCCAATTTATTTCGGGTTTTTTGCAATTCACCGTTGGAGTATATTTGAATATGGGGGTTAATTAAATAAAAATTCATCTCTTCGTTTAATACATATATTAAAACTTTTTGACTCGACGAGCAAAAGGAAGATCTTAACGCGACGGAAAACCATTTTTAAATGAGGCCCTTGCTTTCATGCCTCTCAAAACATAGCCAGATTGTGCACACACACACTCATACAAAAACTCAAAAACTACGCGTCTCAAATTTGATAGTTTTATTACTTAAGCCTAAACAGAACTTAATACAAAGGACCTAAGAAAACTAAGTTTCCTCGGTCTCGAGAGGGTGTCATAAATTCAGATTAAAAAAGGTTCGAACTCCTAAAGATAAAAAGACTCTGTTTGCGTAGATTGGTTTTTGGAATGTAACGAAGAAAAACCAACACGCCCCCTCAAAAACCAATCTAGGCAAAAATTAAAAATTCTATAGAATTAAGAACTCAATATAAAACTATTTAATGAACGTATCTATAAATTTAACATTATTCATAGCACATCTAAATGAATTTTATCTTCTATAAAATATAAAACAAATCTATCTATACACAGAGAGAAATCTTTTGTTAATATCAACTAAAAATCATTCAATATTTTTGTTGAAATCCGGTCATACCCTCAATTGGTCAAATTTACAAAAGCACATTGATTGATTAACCTAAAATGGAAAGAACAGAAAAATGTATGACTTCATCCAAAGAACGTCATTAAATAAGCAAATTAATTTAAATACTTCATCAAAAGAAGTAGTAAAATAAGCCTAAAACTTTTGTTAATTTTAAAAAATATATCAAAGAAAATATTCGTTAATTTAACCAAAATTTTCGTTATTTCTATAAATATTTTTTATTATGTATCATTCAAATTTTTGTTTAATCATACCAGCACATTGAATAAATTGTCAAAAATTTTTTGGTGCCACATCTAATTCAATTTATAAAAAACGCTTAAATATTTGGTTAATATAACGAATGTTATAACGAGTTTTACTAAAATTTAAAAATATAATTTACGAGATCTGTAAAATACACACTTGGAAAAGAGAGTGTACACTTTAATCCCCGTTGCACATCGGGGAAGCGTTCCTGAAAATTGTGACGGCAACGTACATATCTATGAATCGACGTCTAACGAACCAACATATCTAAGGATTAGGTGTAAGTAAAAGATCATTGGAAAGGAAAAAAAAAAATTTATTCATTAGTTTTTTATTATATGAAATATAAGTATGATACATGTTAATGAAATATAATAGACTTTATGTATTGATCTGTAATACAAATATAAAACCTGGAGCCAAAAACAATATATAGAAATAAGACGTCCCAACAGAGCAAACGTTCAGCGAGAGAAGCTTTTAGATTAGGGATCCGACTTCAGCGTAGAGCTTTCGCAGTTGACCACATTTTTGTATGCTACTGTAACGCTTCATGCGAGTGCGCAGGGCAGACGCGACAAAAGAGCTCAGAATTATATTCTGTTGCACTGGCGCTTATCATGGCCTACTGCCTGACTTGAAGGTGTTCTGTTGTGCACATAAGGCATGTGGATTATTTGTGTGTCTCCTCAGCGAGACAACGTAAACTTAATCCAAAAAGTATAACAGATCACGTTAACATCCTTCCTAATTAAATAAATAAATAAATTTTTAGTAAAAGTGTGGCAGCTGGTATAAATTTGAATAAGTTTCCGGAAGAAAAACCAAACCTACACTGGTAGAACAAATTTTAGAATCAAGGCAATGAGCTTCGAGTCAAGAATATTTTGGTTTTTACTTAATTATTAATTTCAACTATCATATTATATTATATAAAAAATAAAATTATAAAATTTGCTATGTCGAAGAATATTTTTTTGTTGACGTAAAAAAATACTGTTTTCTTGATTCAAGAATTTCAATTTTTTAGGTTCAGAACATAGAACGAACACAACTTATATTATTGGATCAAATAAATTTTTCTACCAGTATACCTCCGGTTCGGGAATGAATACTATTCATTCCCGGACCGGAAGTAGGTTTGGTTTCATTAAAGTTTTTTAATTGTATTAAGTTTTTACTGTTTTAAATTACTAAGGCGGCCATGTTTAATAATATTTGAGCTATGTTTTAACATCCAAGAACAATTTTTTCGGAGTAGAACTACAATCATAAAATCTAAAACAGATTTTCTGTGCTCTGTACATGGCCCATTTGTAAACCAAAAGGGAAATATTTTGTTTGTTTCTTGAATGCAGGCTTCATATATATTCTTCTTTATATCTTTTACATGCAAAAACTGTTCAAAGAAAATTTTATATATTTTAAAATGTAAAGAACAGATTTCGAAAAATGCATCTGCAGGCGGCTTTAAATTAACTGAATTTGAGAGCACTGAACCAGAATAATCTTTATTTAAAATTAGAGATTCAGATTGCGATGTTAATGTGTCGTCAGATTTTATCATTTGGCTTATGCACAGTGAGCAATGTAATTTATTGATTACAATTTTATGGATAACATACCCAACAAAATACCTTTGAGCAGATAATTCGACCAAGAATTCATCCGAGTTTTCTTCCTGAAGTAGTACCGAATTTTCTTTGAAAAGTTCATTATCCACCTCGGTAATCATTTCAGCAAAATTAGTATTAATAACACTCATAGAAAATGTTTTTCCAGTGGGAATGTTTGATTCTTCCTGATTCCAGTCTAAAAGCAGGTCATCGTCGTCTTCACAATTTTTGACAAAAGACGACGTGATGATTTTCATTGACATTACCCTTGCTATAATACTATTAAATTCGGATATCGAAGGATTGTTATTATTTCCTCCTTTAGATCGTACTTGTGCAAACAAATTCTCAATTGGATCTTGATTAAATCTTGATGTCAATAAATACGAAATTTCTTTTTCTGAAGTAAAAAGATTATTGCTTAGAAGAAGAACTGCATTTACGGAATGCATTAAACCATCAATGCAATAATTTTTACCTCGGTTAACTAACTTAAGACTATTTAAAAAGTCGTTGCTTTCTTCTAGAAATTTGTGTACAACATTTTCTTTCCGCAATGGAGATTTATACATATTTTTATCATATATATATCGACTATTTAAACAATCAATTATTTTGTCTAAATGTAAGATAAAGTCGATTGTGGCCTGAGCTTTCGATAAAAATTCTTCTGGAATCTTATTCAAATTTATACAGGTTTTAATACCAGCCGCAACACTTTTACTAAAAATTTGCATGGCGTATTTAACTCTCATTTTGTCAAAACTTCCTGGTTCAATATGCTTTGCAGTCAGCTTTGGGCACATTTTTACAATTTGGGATGAGTCCTGCTGAAATAATATTTGCAATATTTTCCAGCTAGCGTCTCCATAAATTGAAGTAATATCCGATTTCATTAGAGTATTTCGTAAAGATTTCACTAAATGTGGTACATCATATATACCATATATTTTATTCGTTTCGAATGTAAAATACGGATTGCTCTTAGAAATACCTAAAAGTCTAAAGGCTTTCCTGTTATTTGGTCCTTGGTCGCAAATTACAGCATGAACGTTTAAACCAACACTAAATGCTATTTTTAAGTTTTGTAATAAAATTTCCTTTAACTCTTCTCCTTTCATACCACTTTCACTGGAAACGAAATAGCTGAGCACATATTTCCAATTTGATAAAAGTCCACGAAGCATGAAAACACATACATACTTTCCAATAATTTTTTCTCTTTTACCATCGCCATAATCTACGAGTCCTTCTACCTGGTCTCCATAAGGGTCATATACCAAATCTTTTCGAATGGCTACTTCGTCAAAGATAATAACGGTCTCTTTATCAAAGTCATCCATTTTATTTGCCATAGATTTGATATTTTCTAAAAGATTACTGTTATAACCAGGATGTAATTTTTTTAATGGTGTCCACCGATGTATTGATGATTTAGATGGTAATTGAAAATTTAAATTGTCTCGCATAAATAAATAGGTGGAATTTGACTTGTAGTTTAAGGTCTGGGCTAAGGTTTTTTGTTTTTCATTCCACTCCGTTGATTTTTGCCGTTCTGCCAAAAGCATTTTACAAAATTCCTTTGAATTTTCACTTACATTAGGAAGGGTGTTAACGTGATCTGTTATACTTTTTGGATTAAGTTTACGTTGTCTTGCTTTGAGTTGTTTGGACAAAAGTTTGACTTTTTTCTCCAATTCAAACACTTTCTCATTCGATTTATGCAATTTTGATCTATAATAGGAAGCATTTTTGATATTCTTTAAACATCTTTTACATACTGTTTCATTATCTGAATTTTTACCAAAGGGCACATCATTTTCAGTTCTTGCCTCCGTAGTAATGGTATGTTCATTATTATCTATATTTCCTTCAACGAAATTGTATGGATTGCTTATCTCCATTGGGAGATTTAAATTAGGAATTGCATTTAAACTTAATTTTTTCTTCTCAAAAAATCGTTCTTCGAAGTGTTGAGAGCAAATAAGTTTGCTTGAAACTTTATCACTTTCATTATAATTACAAGCAGTAAGCCACGCATTTAACTTAGGGCCTTTCTGAGGAAATTTAAACATACGAAAATATTCGCTACTATTGCCACAAGATATAATACAACACTTTTTATATTTTTTCTTATTTTCAGTAATTGCAAATTCTGTTTGTGATACTTGATCACACCCTAAAAACAATGTGGGTATAGCGCCCATTTTTAACTTCTTCCTTCCCAAATATTTACTTTCAAAATGCTTTTCACAAATTAAAAACATTTTAGTGGAAGTTATACTAAGCCCACAATTGGCTAGCCATTTACTGCGCATAGCTTCTAATTTAGGCAAACGGAAAAGTCTGCATTTATCATTGGCTTTATTAGCATTACATACAGAAATGCAACATTTCTCGTATCTCTTACCCTTAGCCGTGACAACAGCTGATTTTATTTTTTCTAATTCCATATTGAAATGAAATTAAAATCAAATACAAATCTGAAAAAAATATCGATAAAACTCGCTTAATCAATCGCCAACTTGACTCTAACGAAATTCACAAGTGAATGAGGAGACACACAAATAATCCACATGCCTTATGTGCACAACAGAACACCTTCAAGTCAGGCAGTAGGCCATGATAAGCGCCAGTGCAACAGAATATAATTCTGAGCTCTTTTGTCGCGTCTGCCCTGCGCACTCGCATGAAGCGTTACAGTAGCATACAAAAATGTGGTCAACTGCGAAAGCTCTACGCTGAAGTCGGATCCCTAATCTAAAAGCTTCTCTCGCTGAACGTTTGCTCTGTTGGGACGTCTTATTTCTATATATTGTTTTTGCTGGAGCCCTATTATGAGAAACGTTCGAATCGTTTCGAAAGGAGCTTACAAAAACCCTTTTCCGACAAAAACTCTTCAATAAACTTCTAAAATTTCTATAAATTTGTTTTAGTTACCTATGACTTAAATTAATTTTTGTGTTCAAAGTGTTAAAATAATCTGATAGAAATATACAATCGAAATATTTGGACCTTATATGTTCGTAAAATAAATTGAAGTCAAAGGTAACTAAAATTAATTTATAGAAATTTTATAAGTTTATTGAAGAGTTTTTGTCGCTTTTGTAAGCTCCTTTCGAAACGATTCGAACGTTTCTCATAATAGGGCCCCTGTCCGTTGATTAAAACGGTGTCAAAGAAGTTTCAATTTTCAAGCGTTTAAGGTGTGCCCTTTAAATGGATATTTTAGCATAACAGCCTTTCTCTTATCTGGTAAGGTTATAATATGCAAGGGTGGAAAACGTATATAGTCCGCTAAAGTAATGAAGCTTTCAGTGCTTTCATAAGATGTTGGTATAATGTAACTATTGAAATGAGAGTCGTAGTCCTGAACCTTTAAGTCTGCGCATACAAAATAAAATCGTTTTTTAATTGAATCAAAAAGGATATACCTAACATCGCCAAAAGTAATTTCTTCCTCATTTACAGGACTAGAACTAACAATTATGTCCTTTACTTTATAAATTGTATTACAAATATTAATTTCATTTAAAGAAAAAATCTGTTTTAAATCAATATTCTTCAGAATATGTTTGATAAAAGGATATATACTATTTCTCGTTAAATCTATTTGTTCACAATCACAAACATTTATGTCCTGTGAAATGTGGTTATGTTTCTGTAAATACATCTCGTATGAAAACTCATAATTTAATTTAATAGCTAAACTAAGTAAGATATTTTTCCGTGAACATGAAACATTTGCATATTTTTTTAGGTCCCTATGTTTTCCTTCAAAACGCATTGTCCACAGTTGCTTCACTGGACCTAGTTTTCGAATAACACTAGGGTAGTGTATTACAAAATGATGTTTAGGAGATAATGTTTTTTTAAATAATCTCATGTACTGAAAATGGTGCTCTTTAATTAAATCTTGAAGAATTTGAAGATCTAATTCACTAAAAGAAGGCAGGTTAATTTTTTCGATCAACTTTAAAAGTAATAAATAAAATTTCCAAACTTCATCTGTTTTTGGTATTAAATCTCCAATTAAAAGAGGAAAGTAACGTATAAAACATTCCATTTGACTTGCGGACATTTTAAGCTTACGGCTGTCTATATGTTTTTGTTCAATGTTTACAAATTTATTGTTATTATCTAGGCGGCCATAATTGAAAAAGTTTTTTCTATAATTTAGTAGTTTGAGGGTAAAAAATTGTTTTTTAAAAATAAAGTAGTCTAATATAACTGTAAGCTCCATATGACAAATGCCTTCATAAAAATGATGCATTAGGTCACAAACTATGTTTTGAGTGATTTTAAATGAACTTAAATTTCTAAACACACACTCCTCTTTTATACCAGTTGCAGATATTTGTATATCCTGCACTGCTTTTAAATAATTCATTTCAGTTCGTAGATAATTTGTGTCTTCTAAAATTTGTTTTTTCATTATTGATTTGTGTGCTGTACATATCCGACAAAAATAGTTTGCGGAAAATGAAGAAGTAAAGCCGAGAATTGTGTTTAGTCCCAAATTGTCCCCAGTTACTGCTGCAAGTACAAGATGAATATGAAGATCCTCTTCCCCACTTCGAATATCTAGACCTTTTTCTTCTAAATCCCTCAATTCGGAGATCAAAGGCATGTAATTTGAAACTAAACCGTGAGATAAGTCCTTGGATTTAAGAAAGCAACATGGTAATATATTCTTTAACTTTGACAACTCTGACGCTTTTAACAAAGGAAAAGAAAGATATACTGCCGAAACTTTGTGTATTTTATTTTTTGATCCGAGTGCATCATTAATTTCAACATCATCTTGATACAGGATATAAGGTATACTAATTTTATTTTCAAATAGTTTTATTTTTTCTTTCCATGCTTCTCCTTGGATGATGTTATGAAGTTTATTTTCCTTTTGAATTTTATTCAAATTTTCAATCATAGTGAAAATATTATTATTTTGTTCAAGGAAAATTCGTATGTTTTCTTTAATAGGAAATAAAACGCCTTTTGAATTATCAAACGAAACATCATTAATGGATATGGAATTATTAATCAAAAATTCTTTCGGCTCATGATATAAATTTTCCGCTTTTAAAAATTTTTTAAATTTATATTCCGAATTTAAATCAGTGAATTCATTCATAAGTTGTGAAAGCAAATCCTTTAATTCACATATATTTGTACACTCATTAGTGAAATTCACAAATTCTTTTATGAAATGTTCAAAACTTTCAATTATTTCAGCAGCAAGTTTCCGATTGAGTGTTTTATGGCCATATAATTTGAGTACAAAAGTTCTTATTTCATCAGCTAGGCAGAAATCATTGACACATTTTAAATTTTCTTTCTCAGAAATTATGTTTTGTGGAGAGGCATTTTCGGAAATATCATAACTAACAATATATTCCGACTGGTTTACTTTTTCTATTTGTGTCACTGGATGTTTCCTCACTAAATGTCTACGAAAAGCGTACATATTTTGGAAGAACTGTGGACATACCGTACATTGAAAAAATGTTGACCTTAGGGATAATTTATGTCTTAATTTTAAATGAGTCATATAGCTGTCTACGTCCGAATTATTTTTGTTACAGATAAAGCATTTATACATGTTTTCAAATTTTAGTCAAAAGTTAATAGCAAATTTCTATGTAAATATTTAAAGTACTACAGAATAAAGCGATAGTAAAATTATGGTAGGGAATTAAGCTGGCAAATGAGTTCTGTAATGGCATTATTTTTTTTTTGCAGTGGCAATTCATAAATATAGCTCTGTAAAAACATCCATTGCAGTTTACTGACTTTTGGATACTCTAAATTGAAAACGTAAAAAAGCTTAAAAGTAAATGAAATAGCTTTCAAGAAATTATCCACCTGGTACAATATACCGTTAAATTCAACAAAAATTTTCTCAAAAGTTTTGGTTAAATCCCCCACAGCAATAATAAGCGGCTGATTAGTAAGTCCTCTTGTCCTAAGACCTTCTCTGTGCTTTTGTATGATATTCAGCATATCGCATTGAACCTAAAATATATTATATTGTATTTAAAAATATTGAGAAAGTCGAAGAATTGTAGTGACCGAGAAAAATAACGTATTTTACAGTTTTTAAATTAAAAAATCTGAAGGAAATTTTCATAGTGAAATAAAATAGTCAGATGTGTTTGATACAATTTTTCATGCGTGTTAAGCTTTTCAACGTTTAACTTTAAAAAAAAAAAAAAAGCATTGCTTGTATAGTCACTAAATAATTTCTATTTTAAATTTGTGATCAATTTACCTGAACATGTAATGCTAAGCATGACTGTGCCTCTAAGATGGAAGGTTTCCACACTGAGTTTTTGCCTCCAACCTTTTCGTGGATGATTGTTGGTATTATAAGAGCCGGTAGAAGAACCAATATAATATATTGTCGAACATCTATTCAGAAAATATTAAGTTTGTATACACAATAATTTTCTAATAAAATATTACCTGAATCGTGAACAATTTGTAATTTTTCCAGTAATTGTTTGGATGAGAGGTCGGCGATGTCTCTTTTGTATATAGTCAAAATTTTTTTTTCAAACGATTCCCATTTTCCAAATAAAAGTAAGTCCGTATTTGGATGAAGTATCTCAAAGTCTTCTGATATCTAAAATTTAAACTTAATACATAAGAATAAAATACACTTAATTACTTGTCTTACCAATGATATTGAAATATTTTGTTTCAACAGTGGCCATTCATTAAATATGTCCTTGCCTTCCGCAATGTGAGACATACGTAAATTATGGGTACATATCCACCTATCTTTTAAAAGTGTTTCCGAATCCTTGCCAATTGTAGCACCTTTTTTTAACCACTGATAAGCAATCAGGGCGTCTTCATCTGGTTTGCTTCCTGAACATTGCGCATCTTCCTCTGAGTTATCTCCTATATATTTGTTTTTCTTCAATGAATAACTGCTTTCAATAACACCCCTTTTCCGATATTTTCGACTCAAACTGTAGAAACGTTGAACAAGCTTTCCATCTTCATTTTTGCTGACATTTATGTAAGATTCCTGTTTGATATTTGGAGATTAAGAACCTTTCGTTAAAAAATACTCATGTTACTTCAGTTTCGTTCGGGAAAATTTTACAAATTTGTTGTACTGCGTCTTTGTAAACATTAGGTGTTAAACGTCTATAATTATTGGTTAACCAAAATTCTGATAACAAGGTGCAGATTTCGTTTCTATTTTTTTTGCTTATTTGAGAAGTCTTTGAATATTCTTCTAAAATATTCTTTCCCATAATGCTTTGCTCCAAAATTTTTAAGACATTCTAAAAATGTATTAATTTAATATTTGAAAATTATAAGGGTTTTAAAAACGTACAATATTTTCGGTTGTCTGATTTGACGGAACACTTTCGCTACCCAAATTTAAAGTTTCATTTGATGACACTGTGGTAGAAGTAATCCAAGAAATTAAGCTACTGTTCTGAGACAGTGTGTCTGTAAGTGATGGAGTGAGGTATCCCTATTATGAAAAATACATATTCATATATGTCAATTTCAATTAACAAAGAACTATTCAAAGTTGGTGCGTAACAAATGAGTGCACATATTAATTAATTCACAGCAGTTTTATTTTTTAAACATGTTAGTATAATTACATTTTTTTGTCTCCATTCCGCAAGTTTCATACGAAACTTTATTTTTAAGCCAAGCTTATTAGATGGAATTAGCTCATCAATATCTGCTGCTATCATGCCTTTTAAACAATCCAAATCTATCCCCTTGTTTTGGAAGATAACAATTAAGTCGGCTAGTCCCCAATTCTGTAGCAAACTATCTACAGTATTAGATGAGTAAAGTTGATCTATGTCAAACACCAATGTACCGGAACCTCCTTCTTCTACTTCCTCCATCATTAGATAAATTTCGCAAACCAATGAAATCGAAAACTACAATTGTGTCTGGACCAATAAAATACTTATAACGATGGATCTCACTAAAAAAATTCTTTCAAAGTTGAAGACAATGTTACAGTTCGCGATTTTCACACGATTGTATTTTAATATTAGTACCGATTTAATATTAATATCTATCCTTCGAATCTCAACATGATTATAATTAATATAATTAATATCGTATCGCAGGAGTTAAATTAAAAATGTTATCAGCCCGAAGGTGTTCTCTATTTATGAAAATGATACACGCAGCACAAACGTCACAGCACAGTAGCTTAGTGTAATGTAATTTATAGATAACACTTTGATTCAAACTGTTTTAATGCAGCCTCTACTGTTATGGTATTATTATTATTAGTTTTTGAATTTTAATCCTTAATAAGACACACTGCGAAGCTTGGGGCCCCAGCCGCTGAAACACTTATAGTATATAAATAAACTGAGTTTTAATTAGAAAACATTACCAGATATTCTTCGACTTAATCGGTCCTTATTAACCACCGTGAAATATAATATTGATTACTTACCTAAAATATCGCTTGAAAAGAACTCGCTTGAAAAGAACTCGCTTGGAAAGAACTCGCGCACATTAAAAGCCAAGATTTAACTGCAACTGAACGCGAATCACACCATACATCAAAACACGTTGGCGCATGCAGCTCTGACACTCTGCATATTACTCAGAAGTGTTCAGTTTCAATCTATTATACTGTGTTTCTGTTATGCTGGTGACTCACGCACGGGCCGAATGTGTGCACCAAAACGGGACTCGTCGCGCAGCGGCCTGCCACGCTCTTTCGTTATTAGTACAAATTTTTAGTTGTTTTGACAAATCATTGTTAGAACAAAACAATTTCTGCTTACAAAATATCAAACAAATGGAATTAATCAAAGCAACCAATTAAGGTTTTTGATTCAATCAACTCTATTCGGTATATTTACAAAAATTTCAATGATATTTTGTTAGTTTTACTAAAAACTGGTCCAAACAAATTAATTCGTTCTTTCTTCAAAATTATTTTTTTCTGTGTACATACACACACATACACCGATATACCTTCCCAGTAGGAAAAAGAAGGGCTGAGAAGAAGTGATAGAACTGCTTCTCAACAACCCGAACCCCTTCCCGGCTCGATTCTTTTACTTCTTGTTTTTTACACACGACGGGATTGGAGGCAAGGCCTTCCACTTTCGCTTCCACAATAACTAGGGATAGAATTAGTTATTAAGAACTAATGGAATAATCACTAATGCGAAACGACTATTACAAGAAGTTCTAGGTAAGCCATTCTGCGTTCGCTTGCACAATAACCAAGGATAGAAGAAGTTACTATAACATAAAGAACTAATCACTTATGCGGAATCACTATTATAATAAGTGCAAGGTAAGCACTTCTGCTTTCGGTTCCACAGTAACCAAGGATGGAAGGAGTTCATATAACATAACGACATAATCACTTATGCGGAATCACTATTATAATAAGTGCAAGGTAAGCGCTTCTGTTGTTGCATCTGCAATAATACGGGATGGAAGATGACATACAAAATTAATTGAATATTAATTATATTTGGAATAACCTGAGCGAACTGCAAGTCTCAATTTTTATATGGGAACACCAAACTGGATCTAAATGTGCATTTCTGTTTCCCGTATAATAATTAAGACTGGGATTTTTGTCACTGATTTGCTATCTGAGCCATCATTTGAACTAATTGAAAAGGATATGAAACGTTTCAGGTTTAGGATGTTTACTGAAGTTATAAATAAGTTTTTTTTTAATTATTTTAATTCATCATATCATTATTCTTATACATATTAGGATGACATGAAACACACATTTTAATTTATGTCATTCATAATAACATATGTATATTACTTCAAATTATTAGAATTCATTTTGGCTATCGCATTATGCATTACAGAAATGTAATGTATGTATTTTATACATATGATTTTAAAAACACAAAATTATTTAATTCATAACAAATAACCTAGTCTAACAGTTGTGTTTACTATTTGTAAGCAACATTTCGCATATTTGAAAACAAAAAATTATCATGCATTTCATATTTACATTATGTACCTGAATGAAACCTATAAGAAGTTATTTCAAATATTTTTAAATATTGAAATCAATGAAGTGCGAGAAGTTGCTTTAAATTTTACATTACAAAGGTATGCTTAAATATACATTATATTGCGGTATTAATTCCGCTTTTGCTTATTTTCTAAACACTTCAGTTTATGTAATTTGTTTTTGTGTAATTTGAAGCCCTTTTTTAATTCCTTGATGTAGTTGTCTCTAGTAATTAAGTCTTTCTCCACTGCTTCTGTAAAATTACAGTGAAATTTAGATGGCATTGTACGGATATATAATTGATTATGAACTTACTATAAAAAACTTCATTTGTAAGTTGAAAAGCCTTAAAAGCCTCTTTTTGTTGTACCCCATTATAGTTGAAATTAAGAATGATTTCTCTATCCAGCAATTTGTTGAGATTCCTGGCTAAACCACCTCCTCCAATAATCGTTTGAATAACGATTACCTTTAAAAAAAGAATACAAACAATAATATGTAAGATTTCAAGAATTTCACCAATGTAATTATTATTTCGAGCGGTGCGTTTAAAAAACCTGATTTGAATTTTTATATATGCGTTTGTATGTAATAATTATGTAGTTTTGTTTCATTGATGTATTCATACAAACTTACCAATTCATTTTCATCTAAATTATTGATTTCCGTTTCGAATTTCTGCAGCGAGTCCTTCGACGTTAGGGGAAACAACTTCGCAACTTCTTCGTTAATCCTCCGCTGCCTTTGCATCTGTCGCAGAGAAATCTTTATCTCTGCTAACTCCTGAACAATAAATTCATTGTGAAGTTTCACCATGTCTTTCAATTCCTTTACTTCATGCTGTAAAGCTGGAAAACAAAGAGGTTACTACTATCATAACTATCAACGATGCTTAAGAGAACGTTAAAGATACATTACCTTGTTGCCATGAGGGTTGAGGAGGCGAGTACAATGCTTCGCCAATAGCAGCATTCATGCGCCGAAGTGCTCCAGGGATTTGTTCCGGTATGTCGTCCTGCATTTTTTTTTGATGATTTTAACATAAATTGTGGCCGTGGCCGTGGCAGACTGCAGATTGGGCGCACCGTCCAAGCGCTGCCCCTTTTATACTTTTTTTTTGGACACATACGCATTATCACTTTTTACAGTAACAAAGGATCATAAACTGTCTCCAGCTAACCCTTCCTAGGATCGCTCACGAGACAAAGAGTAATTAGAAAATATCCGTGCATTGCTGATGCAGGGATCTCAAAAACAAAGGATCATGAAATTTCGCACCTATCCCAAAGGCGCAATTTAACCAGATGTGCTGTTCGCCACAAAGGATAACCATTTGGCTGAGGATCTGTCAAACGAAAAATTGAGGATGCGCTCATGCATCTAATATTTACTTTCCGGCTAGAGAACCGTCCCAAATCCATTAGCATGTGCACCTATTTGTCTTTCAAGGGACTCACTTTTCACGCCGTTACAACTAGCTCACAGAAAACAAGTCTTAACATGCATCATATCATAAAGCTTCAGTTTCTCTCGCTACAAGAGTTTGAATAATTTGCATTTACACTTTAGATCGATTAGCAATTATGCAGCATAGGTATTAAGACATTCGTGTTATCGCACGGTAAACTGATCATTTTATACGCGATGTTTTTTATTTCAAATACTTCGTGTTCCATTAATTCAGAGTTTAAGTCTCCTGAACAAATTCCTAGTGCAGCCATAGATTGCACTGGTTCTTCGAAAAAATTTTTTAAATTTCCGACACGCACACCTTTTATCATTCCCTCATTTTCATCTAAAAATCCTATTATTTTTACGGGAATAAATGGTTTTATGCAACAGAAGTTATCTGGCGCACTTAATTTCAAAAGGTAATCATTACCCTGGAATGCTATTATCTTCCCATACCGATTCCGTTTAAATCCTGTTCGCTGCTCTTGTTGCACTACTTCTTTTCCTGCGTATTTGTTGTTAATTTGTTCCAGGATCTTTGACGGCTTACGAATTTTCCTCTTTAAGTCTTGCATAAAATTCTCAAAATCATACGCTGTGAAACCACTTATTACACCCATATTCTTCACCGAATCAGTCAAGTGGAGAAGACTGTGAACATTAAATGTTACACTATTTTCTCCAAAAATTATTGGGAAATTTTCTACAAATAGCTTAAGCATCTCATTTGCTACACTTAAATTTGCTTCAAATTTTGTAGGCGTTGACAGCAGTCTGTATGCTGCGTGCAATAATAAGAATTGGTAATAACAATCACCGTTTAATATGTTTTTTAATGCAACTGGCCCAGTGTAGAGGGCGAATTGGCGAAATTCCGTTGCTTTCCACCTTAAAATCTCATCTACAGATCGCGGTTTCCTCTGAAATTCTTTTGGAATAAATGAAGCAAGAGATGTAAGGTTTGTTGACAATTCATATTTCATAGCTGCAGTTAATTTATGGGTACTCTTCCCATTCAATATATGCAGCAACATCTTGCGAGTGACACCTAGATCTACCAAGTGCATTGGATCTAGGGGAAACTGCGTAATCATTTTAATACCAATTTCCTCCAATTTGCTGAATACATTTTTATGCAAAGTTTTGTGGAAATCCAGTTGCTTCCTATTTGAAAAGTCCTCATCCGTTCGTAAAGCTGATGATCTCGTGCTGAAAGTGGTTACATTATTTATGCGAGTACCTATCTGGTAACATTTGCAACACCCAACACACGCATTGTGTCCAACGATGCTGCACATGAATGACCGTGCTGGCGTATCACACACAAAACATCTTATTGCTAATCTTAATTTTTCGTTATGCAATATGATTCCACTTTCAAACAGTCTTTTAAGTTCTTCTGTTAAATCATGTAAATAAATATCAACATTATATGGTTTCTTTGTACCGAGATATGAACCTATCAAAAATACACTACTTTTTATATTCACAATTCTGCCCATGATGGGCCACAAATTTTGGGAACTACTCTTGTATAGTGGCAATCCATCTACACCAATGTCTAATATTATTTCTGTTTTGTTTATGATTAAATTTATCGGCAGTTGTTTCAATTGTTTTTCGATACCCAAATGAATATATTTTCCGGGAGGCACAGTACGAATTACTGGCTTGTTATTTGCAGTTTTCATCAGTCCCTTAAGGCTAAGTGGAACATCCAGCCCTTCAGACTTCAATATTTTCAGAAGCGATTCTACGGTCTCCCTTGAAGGATTGAGTTCCCTATACCACTTTCTTAATTTGTCCGTCAAATTGTTTTCCCCAACATAATTAGTTGCAGTATGTGACACATTTGGAAGTTCATGCTCAATTTCACTAAAATTAGCACTTTCTTCAAAAACACTGCTTATATTATCACTACTTTGAGCACCTGCACTGCACTCCCGTAGCTTACTTAACACTTTTTGTTTTTCTTTGGCAATTAATCGGTGAAGATTACTTCTGCTGCTGCCTTTTCTATTCATTTCGATTTCCACGTGTACTGCACGTTATGAACAATTTTTAATTTATTCACTAACAATTTAAACAACTATCATGCGCACTGGTCTATTCCAGACTGAATTTATCCCACGATACTGAATCCTCATATAACAGGAAAACATTTTTTTCCGCCGAATTCTTTTAATCATTACCTACCTAGATTCTCAGAAAACAAGGATTTCAAGCGTTCCCAAAGCCATTAACGCAGAGGCAAGCGCATCGCGACCCTCATTAAAACATATTATTTTTAGGTCGAACTGTTTTAGTCATTACCCACTATATTTTCAGGAAGCAAGGATTTCAAAGGTACCTCCCGAACCATTAACGTAGATGCCAGCGCATAAAGATGCCGAAATCATCATAAGAAAAAACCATTTTTAGATCGAACTGTTTTAGTCATTACCCACTAGATTCTCAGGAAGCAAGGATTTCAAAGGTACCTCCCGAACCATTAACGTAGATGCAAGCGCATAAGGATGCCGGAATCATATCATAACAAAAGACCATTTTTAGCTCGAACTCTTTTAGTCATTGCCCACTCGATTCTCAATAAGCAAGGATTTCAGCAGTTCCAGTAGGAAGCATTCTAGAGACAATATCGGAAGTGCTTAGAAGCAATTATATCATGCCTTCCTAGGGGAACGCCTTGCTACATTTCCTACTGGGTTCCTTGTGCCTCTGGGAACAAATACAAGGCCCAACATTTGTTGCGAGGATTAGGGAAACCCAGGTAAACCCTAATCAGGCCCAAAATCAGTCTTAATAATATAACTAAAACTACATGTACTAAAGTATTTTAATACCTCAAAAGCTTAACACTTTTAAGTTTGTCAAACATATATCTCTTAAAATATAATTTCTGTTTTTTTTTTTTTTTTTTATAAAAATACATATTAAAATATTCTCAATACTTTATAATCTCTACATATATCCTTTTTAAAAACTCAATTTCTAGTAGATTAAAATGCAAATTAAAATATACTCAATACTTTATGTTCTTTGATTATGATTAATTTCTAGTCTTTATAAAATGCTTATCAAAATGTTTAGAAAAACTTTGCACATTACCTACACTATGTACACTTTGACTTTCGCAGTCTCCTTCTTTTCCTTTGGTCTTATTTTAAGCCCAGTTTTACTCGAAATTCGAGGAACCTGATTGCCGGTAACGGCTTCGTCATCACATCTGCAAGTTGTTTTCCTGTGCATACATAAAGAAGTTTAATTGTTTTCTTTTCTACCTGCTCTCGACTAAAATGGTACTTAATATCGATATGCTTCGATCTCTTGTGACTAGTGGGATTACTCGCAATGCTAATACAGCCATTATTATCTTCGTAAAGAACAATAGGACCCGAGATTTGAATATTTATACTTTGAGCTAACGATCTCAACCATAGCGACTCGCGCACTGCTTCGAACAGCGCCATGTATTCGGCCTCTGTCGAAGAGGCTGCTACCGACGTTTGTCTTTTCGTATTCCAACAGATAAGACACCGTTCAAAAAGTTTGAAAACAAAACCGGTCGTACTTTTACAGTCATTTCCATCTCTACCCCAATCTGAGTCAACAAAGCCACACAAGAGATCGTTGAAAGCACCTCGAGTAAATACAAGTTGTAAATCTGTTGAGCCTTTTAAATATCTGAGGACCCGTTTTAAGCATTGCCAAAGTTCTCTATTGTTTTTAGTTAGATAACGACTCAAAATATTCACCGCAATGCTTAAATCAGGTCGAGTGCATAGCATCACATACATAAGACAGCCAATCACATTTCGACATGGTGCATCAATCTTTTCGTCATTATTTAACGCTGCATAATTCAAGTTAGTTTCTATCGGCGTACTAACTGGATTACAATCACTCATATTAAATTTTGCTAAAATTGTTTTAATATAAGCACTTTGACTCAACGCAATCTCATTTTCAGTTCGAGTGATTCTAATTCCAAGAAAAAGTTTGATTTCTTTCAAATCAACCATTTTGAATTTTCTCATAAGATAGTCTTTGAAACTTCGCATTGTTTCAGCATCAGCAGCCGCAATGACAAGGTCATCGACGTACAGAACTACATATATATTTCTTGAAACGTCACCTCTGTCTAAAATATAAATGCAACGATCAACAGCCGAATTAGTGAACCCTAGTTCTTTCAAAGCTTTTTCGAACGTTTCGAACCAACATCTGGCTGCTTGTTTTAAACCATAAAGAGATTTATTTAATTTGCAAACTTGATTACTTTTGCACGGAACTCCTTCCGGTACTTGCATATAAATCTCTTCTTTCAAATCGCCATTCAAGAATGCAGTTTTCACATCCATACGATGAATCAATAAACCAAACTGATTTGCAAAAGCTAAGATAAAACGAAAACTCGAAATTCTAGCAACAGGTGCAAAAGTCTCATCATAATCGATCAAATATTGCTGACTAAATCCGCGAGCAACAATGCGAGCTTTATATTTTATTGGGTTGCCAAATTCATCATTTTTGATTGCAAAAACCCATTTACAAGAAACAATATTTTTCCCGTCTGGTTTGTCAATCAAAGTCCAAGTTTTATTCAAAAGCAATGAATTTATCTCATCTTGAATTGCAGCTTGCCAAAATTTCTTATCAGTTCTGTTTTCAATTTCGCTAAAAGATTTAGGAACTTCGCAATTAATTGTCTGCGCACACAAAATCAAATCATCTGACAATAATTCATCTTCATTGTAAGAAATAGGTGGGCGAGTTTTTAATCTCTCACTTCTTCGCACTTCCGGTGTCGGAATGCTTTGACAAGAATCAGACGCACTGGTGGACTCCGTATTTACTACGGAATATCTCGAGAGATATCTAGGCATTCGGCCTAAAACGGCACTTTCATTTTCGACTTGTGTCGCATCATAAGTCGCTCGAACATCATCAAGATGGAGCTCATTATCAGTCGCTCGAACATTACTACGATGGAGCTCATTATCAGTCGCTCGAACATCATCAAGATGGAGCTCATCAGAACCGATCGTCACCGGCCTGGACTTCAAAAAATTTATCTCGTCAACAATGACGTCTCTCACAACCATAACTTTTCCAGTCGCAACATCCCAGACTCTGTAGCCATTCGGCTCATAACCGAGCAATATGCCCTTCCAAGACTTATGATCAAACTTTGTTTGTTTTAGCTTTTCGTGCACATACACAGTCGAACCGAATACTTTCAGAAATTTCAATTGCGGCTTTTTATTATGCCACATTTAAAATGGAGTTTTGTTGCATGCAATCGCCTTCGTCGGAGTCAAGTTAATCAAGTGTGTAGCCGTTAAAACGGCTTCACCCCAGAAAACCTTGCTTAGACGTGCATCGGCAATCATAGCACGCGCCTTTTCGGTAACAGTCCGATTCATGCGTTCGGCCGTACCGTTCTGCTGGGGTGTACGAGGAACCGTCAGGTGGAAAGTTATGCCTCTTTCCACACAGAACGCCTTCATCTCGGTGGACAAATACTCACGTCCATTATCACAATACAAATTGACTAGTTTCATGTTAAAATGTGCTTCACTTTTCGCAACATAATCTTTAAAAACTGAAAATACATCCGACTTATTCTTAATCAAATAAGTTACACAATAATGTGTAAACTGATCAAGAAAAATCACAAAGTATCTTTTGTCATCAAAAGTGGGCGGAGTAATTGGACCACAAACGTCCTTGTGCACAATAAACAAAGGACGAGTCACATGACTTTTATCTTTAGTTTTCTCGAAAGGCAATCTCGCCTGTTTACCATTTATGCATGGCTCACATAAACAATCATTTGGAACTACTTTTTCAATTTGATTCAAGTCGTTAACCATTTGTTCATTTTTCAGTTGCAAAAACTTGTTTTCACTAATATATCCAAGGCGCCGATGCCACAAGTCATAGCCACTGCTTGATGCGGAATACATTTCAGATCGCGAAACAATTTTGAATTCAACGCAAATAAGATTATTACTTGGTTTACCTTTGATCACGGTCTTACCCTCGTGGTGAATACTGACACCTGATTGGTCGAAAAGAATCGTCATACCAGCCTGCTGCATGCGGCTTACTGATAGCAAGTTATAGGGCAGCTCCGAACAATACAGCACATCCTTCAAGGCGCCCTCAACTCCGAGATTCGATACAACGTTGATTTGGCCTCGTTTTGTTGCATAGATGCACGCGCCGTTTTTCGCGATGTTAATTTTCTTCGGAGGTTCCAGCACATCAAAATTGCTGAAAAGTTGGTCGTTGCTTACTGCGTGATCCAATGCACCCGAGTCGAGGATGAACGAGATGACGCAATCGTCCTTCGATTTTTCGTCGTGACCTTCAGCACTCATGAGCATCATAAATCCAGGGTCCGAACATCTGGGCTGTTCCGCGTCGAAGATTTGAATCGTCGCTTTGTTTGACGTACCGTTATTCGAATTTTTATTTCCGAATTTGTTGTTTTCTTTGTTTGCTCTTTCATTCAACTTTTTACATTTGGGTCGAATGTGTCCAGGTTTACCACAATGATAACACTCGATCGCGAATTTATTCGACGGTTTGTAATGCTTTCGATTGTGATTACGACGATGATTTTTGAATCGCGAGTTGTTGTTGAATCGCGAATTGTTGAATCGCGGGTTGCCTAATCGCGAATTAAACTGACGCGAATTTGAGTTTCTTGAGTCAGCCGATTTTTCATCTTTCGCGCTCGTTTCTGCTTTTTGTTCTTTAATTTTCAGTTCCATGTCAAAAAGCTTTGTCTTCACATACGCGAGCGTCGCGTCTTCCGGTAACACGGTTTGCATAGCAAAAATCGCTGCGTTGTAATCACTTGAAAGACTACGAAACAAATATGAAATTTCGTCCGAATCATCAAGCTTAATTCCGGCCGCGGTCGCGTCTCGCACGATGTTATCAAAATCGTTGAAATGAGACTCTAAACTTGCATCACTTTTCATTTTCAAAGCGCTCAATTTGTCTTTAATCACGATTTTTGTCGGCACACTTTTCCGCTCGTACAAACTGTCCAATTTCTCGAGAATGTCTTTCGCCGTCGACTCACTAGTCGCGAAACTAATAAACGAATCGGATAAATATTCGATAATCGTTCCGCTTTGAGCCACTTTTTGTCCGGATTTTCTGGAGCCTCTTCTTTTAGCACTTTCGCACAGTTCAGTTCGGATAACAGGGCACATATTCGAAACTTCCAGACACTATATTGTTGTCCATTAAAACGCGTAATGTTTCGTTTAAACTTGTCCATTTTTAAGCCGATTAAAAACTGTCACAAACACTCAGCCCGATTAAGAAATCACTGTCTACATTTAAACGTAAGTAAAAACTACACGTAACCTGGGCCCATAACCTATTTGAATATGGGGGTTAATTAAATAAAAATTCATCTCTTCGTTTAATACATATATTAAAACTCTTTGACTCGACGAGCAAAAGGAAGGTCTTAACGCGACGGAAAACCATTTTTAAGTGAGGCCCTTGCTTTCATGCCTCTCAAAACATAGCCAGATTGTGCACACACACACTCATACAAAAACTCAAAAACTACGCGTCTCAAATTTGATAGTTTTATTACTTAAGCCTAAACAGAACTTAATACAAAGGACCTAAGAAAACTGAGTTTCCTCGGTCTCGAGAGGGTGTCATAAATTCAGATTAAAAAAGGTTCGAACTCCTAAAGATAAAAAGACTCTGTTTGCGTAGATTGGTTTTTGGAATGTAACGAAGAAAAACCAACAAAGTATTTAAAACTAATTTATTTTACGCACAAAACCCGACTCAAAAAGCACTATGTTAGAAAATCATTTTTGTAGGTGTATTCCAAATATTGTGATTTAGCTGCGTAATAAGAAAATTACTAAATATGGGAAAAAAAAACCAATTTATTTCGGGTTTTTTTACAATTTACCATTCGAGTATTTAAAAATAATTTATTTTACTCAAAAAGCTCTATTTTAGAAAATCATTTTTTAAGGTATATTGCAAGTATTTTGCCTTAGCTGCGTAATATGAAAATTACCAAATATGGAAGAAACCCCCAATTTATTTCGGGTTTTTTGCAATTTACCATTCGAGTATTTAAAAATAATTTATTTTACGCACAAAACCCGACTCAAAAAGTTCTATTTTAGAAAATCATTTTTTTAGGTGTTTTCCAAATATTGTGCTTTAGCTGCGTAATAAGAAAATTACTAAATATGGGAAAAAAACCCAATTTATTTCGGGTTTTTTTACAATTTACCATTCGAGTATTTAAAAAGAATTTATTTTACTCAAGAAGCTCTATTTTAGAAAATCATTTTTTTAGGTGTATTGCAAGTATTTTGCCTTAGCTGCGTAATATGAAAATTATCAAATATGGAAGAAAACCTTAATTTATTTCGGGTTTTTTGCAATTCACCGTTGGAGTATTTAAAAATAATTTATTTTACTCAAAAAGCTCTATTTTAGAAAATCATTTTTTTAGGTGTATTGCAAGTATTTTGCCTTAGCTGCGTAATATGAAAATTACCAAATATGGAAGAAAACCCCAATTTATTTCGGGTTTTTTTACAATTTACCATTCGAGTATTTAAAAAGAATTTATTTTACTCAAAAAGCTCTATTTTAGAAAATCATTTTTTTAGGTGTATTGCAAGTATTTTGCCTTAGCTGCGTAATAAGAAAATTACTAAATATGGGAAAAAAACCCAATTTATTTCGGGTTTTTTTACAATTTACCATTCGAGTATTTAAAAAGAATTTATTTTACTCAAGAAGCTCTATTTTAGAAAATCATTTTTTTAGGTGTATTGCAAGTATTTTGCCTTAGCTGCGTAATATGAAAATTATCAAATATGGAAGAAAACCTTAATTTATTTCGGGTTTTTTGCAATTCACCGTTGGAGTATTTAAAAATAATTTATTTTACTCAAAAAGCTCTATTTTAGAAAATCATTTTATTAGGTGTATTGCAAGTATTTTGCCTTAGCTGCGTAATATGAAAATTACCAAATATGGAAGAAAACCTTAATTTATTTCGGGTTTTTTGCAATTCACCGTTGGAGTATTTAAAAATAATTTATTTTACTCAAAAAGCTCTATTTTAGAAAATCATTTTTTTAGGTGTATTGCAAGTATTTTGCCTTAGCTGCGTAATATGAAAATTACCAAATATGGAAGAAAACCCCAATTTATTTCGGGTTTTTTGCAATTAACCGTTGGAGTATTTAAAAATAATTTATTTTACGCACAAAACCCGACTCAAAAAGTTCTATTTTAGAAAATCATTTTTTTAGGTGTTTTCCAAATATTGTGCTTTAGCTGCGTAATAAGAAAATTACTAAATATGGGAAAAAAACCCAATTTATTTCGGGTTTTTTTACAATTTACCATTCGAGTATTTAAAAAGAATTTATTTTACTCAAGAAGCTCTATTTTAGAAAATCATTTTTTTAGGTGTATTGCAAGTATTTTGCCTTAGCTGCGTAATATGAAAATTATCAAATATGGAAGAAAACCCCAATTTATTTCGGGTTTTTTGCAATTAACCGTTGGAGTATTTAAAAATAATTTATTTTACTCAAAAAGCTCTATTTTAGAAAATCAGTTTTTTAGGTGTATTGCAAGTATTTTGCCTTAGCTGCGTAATATGAAAATTACCAAATATGGAAGAAAACCCCAATTTATTTCGGGTTTTTTGCAATTTACCGTTGGAGTATTTAAAAATAATTTATTTTACTCAAAAAGCTCTATTTTAGAAAATCATTTTTTTAGGTGTATTGCAAGTATTTTGCCTTAGCTGCGTAATATGAAAATTACCAAATATGGAAGAAAACCCCAATTTATTTCGGGTTTTTTGCAATTAACCGTTGGAGTATTTAAAAATAATTTATTTTACTCAAAAAGCTCTATTTTAGAAAATCATTTTTTTAGGTGCATTGCAAGTATTTTGCCTTAGCTGCGTAATATGAAAATTACCAAATATGGAAGAAAACCCCAATTTATTTCGGGTTTTTTGCAATTAACCGTTGGAGTATTTAAAAATAATTTATTTTACTCAAAAAGCTCTATTTTAGAAAATCATTTTTTTAGGTGTATTGCAAGTATTTTGCCTTAGCTGCGTAATATGAAAATTACCAAATATGGAAGAAAACCCCAATTTATTTCGGGTTTTTTGCAATTAACCGTTGGAGTATTTAAAAATAATTTATTTTACACACAAAACCCGACTCAAAAAGTTCTATTTTAGAAAATCATTTTTTTAGTTGTATTCCAAATATTGTGCTTTAGCTGCGTAATAAGAAAATTACTAAATATGGGAAAAAAACCCAATTTATTTCGGGTTTTTTTACAATTTACCATTCGAGTATTTAAAAATAATTTATTTTACCCAAGAAGCTCTATTTTAGAAAATCATTTTTTTAGGTGTATTGCAAGTATTTTGCCTTAGCTGCGTAATATGAAAATTACCAAATATGGAAGAAAACCCCAATTTATTTCGGGTTTTTTGCAATTAACCGTTGGAGTATTTAAAAATAATTTATTTTACTCAAAAAGCTTTATTTTAGAAAATCATTTTTTTAGGTGTATTGCAAGTATTTTGCCTTAGCTGCGTAATATGAAAATTACCAAATATGGAAGAAAACCCCAATTTATTTCGGGTTTTTTGCAATTAACCGTTGGAGTATTTAAAAATAATTTATTTTACACACAAAACCCGACTCAAAAAGTTCTATTTTAGAAAATCATTTTTTTTAGGTGTATTCCAAATATTGTGCTTTAGCTGCGTAATAAGAAAATTACTAAATATGGGAAAAAAACCCAATTTATTTCGGGTTTTTTTACAATTTACCATTCGAGTATTTAAAAATAATTTATTTTACTCAAGAAGCTCTATTTTAGAAAATCAGTTTTTTAGGTGTAACGTTTGGGGATTTAAATCGGCACAAAATTGAAACAACCGTAAACTTTTTTAAAGCTATAAAATTTATATTTATTTGATAGAAGCTCTTCAAAAACTTAATAAACTAATGAATAAAATGATCCACACCGAGCCTGCTTGCTTTTCTTATTTTTACGGGAAGTTCTTTCATAGGCTTGGTGAAAATGTTCATTTATTTATTTATTTTATTTATTTTTTTATTTTATTTTAATAAAGGCAGAGGCCAAAATCAATTCCGCCCTACCCTAAAATGCGCTCTCGGGAACGTAGCCCATATGGCGCTTACATTTTAGATTTTATAAGTTAATTTAGTTATGATGATAATATATATGTACATATATATATAAAATTTATTTATATATATTTTTTCCTGATGAGCATCAGAGGAGAGCAACCACATTCAGTCTAGATAGTAGTTCTAGGAGTTTTTTCGGCTCAGCCGGGTCCAATAGCTCCGACATTGGGGGCAGCTCGCCGCCGTGCATTATTTTAGTGCTTTCGCACGCGAGGATGTGCTTAATTGTTAGTGGGCACTGGCAGCGGCTACATCCTCGCTGGGGCCCTCTGGTAAAATAGTGAGCCTTCGTGAGTAGCGTATGGCCCGATCTCACTCGGAAGATCCTCACGCCGTTTCTCCTATCGAGCTCTTTGTTGTAGTTAGGGGGCGATATTGAGGGCCAGTGTTCGGCCATGAATAGGGAAGAATTGGTCCAGCGTTCCTCATAAACCCCCTTAATTATTTTGATGCTGTTCCGGATGAGGAATGTGCTGAGAGGTGGCACTAGTGGCGGATCATTGCTGGGGGAAAGCGAAGATTCTTTGGCCGCTGCATCCGCCAATTCGTTCCCCTCGATGCCTACATGGCTGGGCACCCACTCTAGGGCCAGATGTCCGTTGGCGTGGGTGATTGCCAATTTTATTTTGGCAATTAGTGGCTCTGTCGGTGCCGGGCTATTCAGTGCTACGATGGCCGCCATACAGTCGGAGAAGATGATTGTTTTTCCTCTGAGGCCCCGGCCGAGTGCCACTGCCCTCCAGATGGCGCAGATTTCCGCCTCAAAACTGGAGCTAAGTTCATGGAGGCGGAAACTTTGACAGCTGTGTGTTTTTGAAGTCGGAGTAAACACAATAAACGCAGATGACGAAAATGTTCATGTCCAAATTTTTAAGAACGCTCCTGATCCTATTTTCAAGATTTTTGTTTTGTTTTGGCCTGATAACCATTTGCGTAGACCTTCCTCTTTAAATTGGCCCACAAGTCTTCTATTGGCCGAAGCTGTGGTACATTTGGGGGATTGTGATCCTTCGTCACGAAAGGAATGCTGAGTTGATGCATTTTTTCAATGGACTTTTTAGCGTAGTGTGCAGATGCCAGATCTGGCCAAAAAATCACCTCATCTGTTCTGTGATATTTTTTGATGAAATTCTTCACTTCTGGAAGACAGATATCAGAATAACGATCAGCATTTACGGCCAAATTTGAAGAGAAGAACTTCGGACATGACATTCCTTCAGAGCTGATGGCCAACCATAACAAAATCTTTTCTGGGAACTTTGTTGTAGGAGATATTTTCACGTGGTCAGCAGCAACTGATTCAGGAGTGTCGTAGTAATGATGACCTTGCCACTCGTTACCATCAAGAGTGAAATATGACTCATCATCCATAACAATTTTAACTTTACTTTTTGCGAAGAAAACATTTTTTGCCAACAATTTCACTCTTTGTTTCTGTAACACCTGTTGCTTCTCAGACACTTTAGGACACTTTTTTCTCGCCTTACGTGTTATATTCATGGCAAGCAACTCTTTCTTAACTGTTTTGGGGTCACAATTGAATCTTCGCGCTAAACTCCGATAACTTTTAGCCACTTTTCCTACCGTAAGTCTCTTCAGTTCTCGTCTCACTTCACTTCGCGAAAAAGGATTATCAGACCGTTTAGTCTTTTGTCTTTTACATGAAATATTCTCTTCCCGTCTTTTCAGAATACTATAAACCGTTTTTCGGGGAAAACCAACATCTTGGAAGTACTGTACAATGTCCGATTTAGTGGCCGATGGATGCAAATCGCAGTAAGAATATATAAGTTTTCGACGTGTTTCTTCGTTTACTTGCAATTTGCTGCAGTTAAGAACCAAATTCTACGCAGAACTGATAAGGTCAATAGAGAACGCTTTGACAAAACTAAATTTTATAACGGGGTAAAATTTCGGATGGTGCAGGGTGGTTCATGTGAAAATGATTTTTGTGCCGATTTAAGTCCGCAAACGTTATTGGAAGTATTTTGCCTTAGCTGCGTAATATGAAAATTACCAAATATGGAAGAAAACCCCAATTTATTTCGGGTTTTTTGCAATTTACCGTTGGAGTATTTAAAAATAATTTATTTTACTCAAAAAGCTCTATTTTATTAAATTGTCGTCAATTTCATCCCAACACCTCAAAATCGCTCTTCTGAGTTCTGATATGCTGTTATATTGGTGATTATTTGCATAAACTCGACGTACTAATATTCCCCACAGGTTCTCTGTTTCTGTTAAACGTGTTGTTAAAATTCTTTCTGTAATTTCCATTGTCGTTTCTACGAATATTATCATTGTTATTTCTATAATTATTTCTGTTAACTGTGGGGCTGTCCGAAACGGAAGTATTCCTGTTATTGTTGCAATTAATATTATTACTCCTTGAAATACTATTATTTTTGTTTACATTATTATTGTTTTTATTCATATTAAAGCCTGCCTTATTTTTTCTACTGTGAAGATCGACAGCATCTTCGTTATCTAATAATTTTAATTTGTCAAATTTATTATACATTTCGATAATTGAACAATTTTCTGGAATGTTTCCTCGTAAGAAACCATGGACTTTGCTACTTATTATGTCAACCAGATACTTATCATTATTACTGGGTTGATATGTGAATGGTTTAGTTTCATCAAATTCGTAAAGCTCGTTTAACTTATAGTTTATTTCCCTAACATGATCAAAAATCTCTTA